>OX454525.1:194955760-196364140 GCA_949715645.1 Portevinia maculata
TAAAGGGTGATTTTTTAAGAGCTTGAGAACTTTTTTTAAAAAAAAAACGCATAAAATTTGCAAAATCTCATCGATTCTTTATTTGAAACGTTAGATTGGTCCATGACATTTACTTTTTGAAGATAATTTCTTTTAAATGTTGACCGCGGCTGCGTCTTAGGTGGTCCATTCGGAAAGTCTAATTTTGGGTAACTTTTTCGAGCATTTCGGCCGGAATAGCCCGAATTTCTTCGGAAATGTTGTCTTCCAAAGCTGGAATAGTTGCTGGCTTATTTGTGTAGACTTTAGACTTGACGTAGCCCCACAAAAAATAGTCTAAAGGCGTCAAATCGCATGATCTTGGTGGCCAACTTACCGGTCCATTCCTTGAGATGAATTGTTCTCCGAAGTTTTCCCTCAAAATGGCCATAGAATCGCGAGCTGTGTGGCATGTAGCGCCATCTTGTTGAAACCACATGTCAACCAAGTTCAGTTCTTCCATTTTTGGCAACAAAAAGTTTGTTAGCATTGAACGATAGCGATCGCCATTCACCGTAACGTTGCGTCCAACAGCATCTTTGAAAAAATACGGTCCAATGATTCCACCAGCGTACAAACCACACCAAACAGTGCATTTTTTGGGATGCATGGGCAGTTCTTGAACGGCTTCTGGTTGCTCTTCACTCCAAATGCCGCAATTGTGCTTATTTACGTAGCCATTCAACCAGAAATGAGCCTCATCGCTGAACAAAATTTGTCGATAAAAAAGCGGATTTTCTGCCAACTTTTCTAGGGCCCATTCACTGAAAATTCAAGCGTTGCTCGTTAGTAAGTCTATTCATGATGAAATGTCAAAGCATACTGAGCATCTTTCTCTTTGACACCATGTCTGAAATCCCGCGTGATCTGTCAAATACTAATGCATGAAAATCCTAACCTTAAAAAAATCACCCTTTACATGTATCATGTCTGAATGGCTGAAACACACGTGCAGCAAGAACACACACAGTAATGAACACAAAACACATTTGCCTTAAGAAATTGCCCTCATTCAGTATGATTTTTGTCTGACCTAAATATCACTGAATGTTAAGTATTGTCATAGAATTTCACAGCACTAAACGTCAAGCCGAAAAAGTTGTACCAAATTGAGCTATTCTACTAAAATCGGACCATCAAGATTAGAAATAGAGACAACTTGCATCAAGAATTGACATGCAGTAAGCAAAGTGTCCTTTTACGTACAAAATCATACTGCTGCACTTGTGTTTCAGCCAAAACTTTTTATGGAATTTGGGATCAGATAGCTCGTGTGGCGGAAAAACCGGTATAATCGAACGAAAATAGACATTCGAACGACTTGACTATTCATTCGAATCTCAAAATTAGCATGATTATTTCTTCTTCAAATCACGATTTGTCGCGTAACTTTACGGTCGCCAACCATGGTTCCAGCAAAGTCGTCAATAACAGGTACACGAAATCCACGCATGGGCTCTCCAGCTGGTGTTTTATCAGGATTGATGACAATAGCGTGATTGTCAGTTTGTAATTTGTGCATGTGTGATTTGAATAATTTTAACAATTCAATGTGCTCATTCAATAGAGTACGAGTACCTAACGACAACGTCATTGGCAAATGAACACAAAAAAAAACCAACAGCTGAATGAAATGAAGGAAAACAATGGCGAATTCGGGAAATACGTTCATCGCGAATATTTCCAAAAAAGTTTATAACAAATCCAATTTTAACAAAAAAAAGTTTCGGAACTATCCAAACCACGTTTTGGAATACTAAAAATCTAACAATACTCGTATATTAAGATTATGTACGAAAAATAAAAGTGAAACCATGACAATCGCGTTGTGGCAAAAAATATTTTTGTTTGGAAGCAAATAAGTTGAAAAGTTTTCTAAACAAACATTTTAGATATCTAAATACAAGTTAACAGGGTTTTCATATTAACTGTTTTTATACCCTATTCTAAGGGTATACTAATTTTGACGCGAAGTTTGATATTGCATGTAGACCCCTAAAAGTTACTATATTTATCGATAGTAATGTCGATCTAGCCATGTCCGTTCGTCTGTCGGCAAAAATTGGGCCTTTAACCATATATACTCCCCAGGTCCCCGAAATAATCAAGTTTAAGAATTTTTGAATTCCGCCAACAGACACGCTAAAAACTCAAACTAAAAAAAAACAAATTTATCGAAAAAATCGAATTTTTAGCTAGAAAGCTGAAATTTTTTATGATCTTTGACCCATAAAACTGCTCGGGAGATACAATTTCTAAAATCAGCCCACTGACACGCCCACAATTAAATAAAACAATTTTATTGGAAAGTCAAAGTTTGAGCTAGGAAACTGAAATTTATGATATAGAATCTTTAGGTGTCTGATGGGAATAAGAATAGGATAGAGGATAGTTTATTGTTTCTTTTGCTTAAACATACTTTCTCACGTTTTTTCTCTATAATTTGTTATTTTTTACCCTTCAATAGCTTCTGTTTGCACTTTCATATTCAGTTCATTAACAATCACAATGATTATTCCATACGATTTGTGCAAATTTCTGCAATTTTATCATTCAATTTGTTTCTTTTGTTTAAGACAGGGACTCCGCACTGCAGATAGAGATAGCTTGGTGAAAATGTCTATAGAGCATCCAGCTCGCCGACGATGCGTCCTGGCATATGGTGAATTGAGGTTATTGTAGCCGCAACGTGAATCCACGCGATTGGCGAGTGCGTTTGCGGAGTCCCCACCGTCCATAAAGTAAATTTATAAAAAAATATGTAGTTCATTCGGCATTGGCGGCAATGAGCCCACTTTGTGATAAACTTGGCCTTTGATTTTGAATTTTGAATGGAATTGTTGACCATTTGCAGCATTATTATACCCTATTCTAAGGGGAGCTGAAATTTATAATATATACTTTCTAGGGGCCCTTTGAGCTCATGTGTTAATATTTTCAAAATCCACCCACACACGCCCACAATTTAAAAAAAAACTTTTTTTGAAAATTCAAAGTTTGAGCTAGGGAGCGGAAATTTATAATAAAATCAAATTATTATTATTTGTGTTTCAAGCATTAGCTATCATTTATTATTTTATCTGTCTGGTTTCAATCCATTTTTATATATACTCTCTATGGGCCCTTTATGCTCATGTGTTATTTTTTTTTAAATCCGCCTACTGACACGCCCACAATTAAATACAACAATTTTATTGAAACACCCAAGTTTAAGCTATGAGCGTTTTTTTTGATAAAATCCTTTAAATGTTGTATAACAAAATATGTAGAGCGTTCTTAACAATTCAACCAAACTTAGACTTTTGTCACGCCCACTTATGAGGGATAGGAATAAGAATAGGGTATCCAACAGTTCGCCTAGCTCAAACTTGGGTGTTTCAATAAAATTGTTTTATTTAATTGTGGGCGTGTCGGTAGGCGCATTTAAAAAAAATTAACACATGAGCATAAAGGGCCCCTAGAGAGTATATATTATAAATTTCAGCTCCCTAGCTCACTTTGAATTTAAAAAAAAAAAAAAATAATAATTGTGGGCGTGCCAGTGGGCGGATTTTGAAAATATTTACACATGAGCATAAAGGGCCCATAGAGAGCATATATTATAAATTTCAGCTCCCTAGCTCAAACTTTGGATTTTCAAAAAAATTGTTTTATTTATTTGTGGGTGTGTCAGTGGGCGGATTTTAAAAATATTTATACATGAGCTTAAAGCGCCCCTAGAGAGTATATATTAAAAATGTCAGCTCCCTAGCTCAAATTTTGGTTTTTCAATAAAATTGTTTTATTTTTTTGTGGGCGTGGCAGTGGGCGGATTTTGAAAATTTTATATCCCGAGCAGTTTTAGGGGTCACAGATCATATATAAAAAATTTCAGCTTCCTAGCTCAAAATTCGATTTTTTCCAAAATTTTGTTTTTTTGAGTTTGTGGGCGTGTCTGTGGGCGGATTTCAAAAATTCGTAAACTTGATTATTTCGGGACCCTAGAGAGTATATGGTCAAAATTTCAGCTCTCTAGGTCCAGTTTAAAGGCCTAATTTTTGCCGACGGACGGACGGACGGACGGACGGACATGGCTAGATCGACATTACTATCGATGCTGATCATAAATATAGTAACTTTTAGGGGTCTACGGGCAATATTAAGGTATGTTACAAACTATGCGTCAAAATTAATATACCCCTAGAATAGGGTATAAAACATAGGGGCGGGCTACAGTCCGCTTGGGCGAACTGTTGGATACCCTATTCTTATTCCTATATCTCATAAGTGGGCGTGGCAAAAATTTAAAGGATTTTATCGAAAAAACTAAGCTTTTGTAAATAAAAACGCTCCCTAGCTCAAACTTTGGTTTTTCAATAAAATTGTTTTATTTACTTGTGGGCGTGTCAGTAGGCGGATTTAAAAAAAATTTAAGTATGAGCATAAAGGGCACCTAGAGAGTATATACTATAAATTTCAGCTCCCTAGCTCAAACTTTGGACTTTCAAAAATAAAAATAAATAATTGTGGGCGTGTCAGTAGGCGGATTTTGAAAATATTTACACATGAGCATAAAGGGCCCCTAGAGAGTATATATTAAAAATTTCAGCTCCCTAGCTCAAATTTTGGTTTTTCAAAAAAAATATTTTATTTAATTGTGGGCGTGTCAGTGGGCGGATTTTGAAAATTTTATGTCCCAATCAGTTTTATGGGCCATAGATCATATATAAAAAATTTCAGCTCTCTAGCTCAAAATTCGATTTTTTCCAAAATTTTGTTTTTTGAGTTTGTGGGCGTGTCTGAGGGCGGATTTCAAAAATTCTTAAACTTGATTATTTCGGGACCCTAGAGAGTATATGGTTAAAATTTCAGCTCTCTAGGTCCAGTTTAAAGGCCTAATTTTTGCCGACGGACGGACGGACGGACGGACGGACGGACGGACGGACGGACGGACGGACGGACGGACATGGCTAGATCGACATTACTATCGATGCTGATCATAAATATAGTAACTTTTAGGGGTCTACGGGCAATATTAAGGTATGTTACAAACTATGCGTCAAAATTAATATACCCCTAGAATAGGGTATAAAAATGGGGGTTGGTGGTAGAAGTTTGAAAATTAAGGGTTATATGTATTTTTGAATGGTAAATCATAAAAAAATAAAAATAAAAAAATTTGTCTAAAAAAAAAATGTTTGTGGTAGACCACCATTATCACTTAGTGGTATAAAAATTAGTTATAAACCTATCCTCATACCTACGGAATATACATATAAAATTTCATCAAAATCGGTCAAGCCGTTTCGGAGGAGTATAAACACTAAAACTGTGACACAAGAATTTTATATATTAGATATTATGTTGTTTGATAGTTTGTTTTATGTATGCTGGTTTCTATTGTTGTTTGTTTCTTTTTTGTTTATTCTGCTCTGTCTTATGTGTGGTTTTATTTTGTTGCGTTATTAGGTGCTGTACTTGAGTGCCGTGTCATATAGTGCGTTTGTTTTAAATAATAATTTGTCGTTTAGTAATCTGTCCTTTTCTGTTTGGTGGCTTTGTTTATTTCATATTCTTCAAGTAGTCTGCTCTTCTTACATACATGTAGGGTTTGGTGAAATCCATTTTTTGAAATTAACGTTTTGAATAAAAGAAAAGATTTGTTAAGTAAATTAAAGCCTAGAAGTAAAGACGAAGAAAGAAAAGCTTACAGTAAAGAGCAAAGAGAGTTTGGGTTAAATTAAAATTGTTAAGAAGGAAAGGAGTCATATTAAATAAAAGCACAGTCAGTCGATATGAGAAAGTAAAGCTGTTAAGTCGAAAAGTTAAAAGAAAAGTTGTCCTTTTTGTCTTATCATTGAATATTCTATTTTTTTATTACAATAATTGTTTACTGAATTCAAATCTAATAATAAACTATATCTTGTACTCGTATTTCATCACAGTTCGTCGACTTTTTTTATTTTCATAATTTCACTTGGTGCGGTTTTTTTCCTGGTCGTTGCAATATTTCTTCGGTATTCAAAAAGAAATTACCCCCCGTCTTAGCCCCTCGCGTTTCCCACATGGTGTCAGAAGTGGGATATCGCGAAATACGTACAACAGTGAAACGAAAAAAAGAGAATAATCACAGTGTACCATAAAGAATAGTGTCATTAAAATATGATTTTGATTATGTGATTTTGTTAATACAAGTAAGGTAACCAAAAATTTGAAAAGCGCGAAAAAAGAGTAAAAAGAAAAAAAATGTACATGGTTAAGTGTTAAATCTAAATCTCAACGGGACTTAAAGAAAGCTCAAACTCATTATATTTACATACAGAAGTACCACTTAATCAATGCATAAAGCTGGTGAGATCGTTTAATTTTTTTTGGTTTAATTTTTTTATGCATGTTACCTTATTGCATGAAATAAAAAGAGCTTTTGAGAAAATTTCATGACATTTACTCAAAGAGCCAAATCATATTATTGAGTGCATGGTCGTTTGCAATCGCATTATAATTTATTTGCTCGTACCTATGCAACACGTTTTTATTTGGCATAAATGAGTTTGCAAGCTTATTTATCTTCACTGAAAACAAAGCAACTACAAGAATTACTAAAAGAACGTGGGCTTTCTTATCCCTACAATTTAAAGGTTGACTTGGTACATCGACTGAAACAGGTTATGGTCGAAAATAATCAAACGGGCATGAGAAAGTCAAGTAGCGAAACTTTACTAGAATTTCTTTATAAAATGAAAAAAACAGCTTCGCGTGGATGTGTAGAAACTCAGCATCTTATTAGCTATATTATAGCGGGGATCCCGGATAAAACTATCAACAAAGCTGTTTTATATCAATCTCGGAGTTCAGATGAATTTAAAGTTAACTTCAAAGTTTACGAGAAACTGAAAACAGATCAAGCGAAGGAAAAGAGACGGTCCATACCTGAAGGTAGTTTGAGTAGTAGGGCAAAGGATAAAAGTAAAATTAGTAGCAATAAAAGATGTAACAACTGTGGGGCAATGTCGCATGTAGCTCCTGATTGTCCCAACAAGTCAAAGGGGCGCGCTGCTTTAAGTGCAATGAGTTTGGCCATATCGCACTGAACTGTTCATAAATCTCAAAGCAAAAGCCCATTGGTTCAAACGAGATGAGGGAACCTTCTTCTCGTGTAAATAGGATCAAGATTCCAGATATAACCGCAAAAATTGAAATTCAAGGGAAGATATTTAATGCATTGTTGGATACAGGCAGTGATATAAGCCTAATGAAGGAAGGGATAAAAGACAAATTTGGGATTGTTGAGTATGATGGTCCTGGTACAACAGTAGTAGGCTTCGGTGATAATAAAAAGAATACCATGGGTTTTATAACGCTGGATGTGGTCATCGAATCCGAGCAATACACCCTGGACTTCGACGTTGTTCCTGATAACTGGATAGGCGACGAAATTATTTTGGGAAAGAATATCCAACGCTTCGCAACAATTCTGATTTAAAAGTGCAGGTTAACTACTTACAAAGAGGTTCTTGAAAATGAAAAGCTTATGCTGGCGCGTAATTTTAGATCGTGGAATATATTTATTAAAAAAAAATATTTGTTCTTTCTCTTTGGAGAACGCAACCACTTTTATTAAATGAAACACAAGTTTTATTTTGCCAATAATTAATTTATTAGAAGCATCAGATCCCTTACCCTGAATGGGGGGAAATCTTCAGCTATACGAAGAACTAGAACTACGAACAAGAACTGAATCTAACATGAGAAAGAAACCCTTTATATAGTGATTTATCTGCTTAGGTCGGCAGTTCGATTGAAGATCGTTTATTTCATCTTTATTACTTCTGATTCAAGACATAGTAGTTAATTAGCTTATGCAAGAAAGATCTTGCTATTATGATATATTGTAGTTGCTTAGTTTTCTATGCAAGAAAGATCTTGCTCTTATGATACATTGAAGATGTACACTTGTGTCAACAAATGAAGTTGGCACTGCCATTATTTATGTCTTGTATCAGATTACATTTTATAGCTTTGTTTATGAAGACTTTGTCTTCAGTGGATTAATGTGGGGGTTGTTATATTTTATACAATACAATGTTTATGAAGACTTTGTCTTCAGTGGATTTACAATTCAATATGTGGGATTTGTGGGAATGTAACCCCTCCGTCCTTAAGTTCGATGCTCTCCTGAGTATCGTTAAATTTATTTTCAATTTTTTTTTTTTTTGTTTTCTTTCCCTTACAATATAGTATAAGAATTACAATTACAATAATGATGATTACGATACTGGTATATCATATAACATGTTTTATATTATTTTGATATTTTATTTCTTGCAATTCTTTTAAGTTTTCTAAAGTTATATCTATTTTCGTAAAGTTCAATGTGTTGTATAATGGGATTACAATATTTTGCTTAAAAATTTCTTTCCGATTTGAGTACAAAGTTATATTAATTTTAATTTAACAATCCTAAAAATGTATAAGGTTATTTTTAACAATTTTATATTCAATACTATTACAATATTCCTTTAAGCTTGATTCTAATAAGTTTTTCGTTAAAATAAGTCCATCTTCTAATTCTATTAATTCTTGATCTTTATTTGATCTTATTTTACAATTTTCATATTTTGTCTTAAATAGGTTTTGGATACATATTGGACTTTCCTTTAAATGCTTTACATATTTTATTTCATTTTTTTTCATATAATGTCCCGTTACAAATGATATGATTATATTTGGATACCTCGACTTCGAGTCCATAATCGTTTGGTATTGGTAGGTAGGTAGGTAGATGGATGCCCTTGTGACTGTTGTCACGGCTCACTTAGACCAACTGTTTGGGTCCATTGTGTCCATTGCTGTTGGGGTTTCCAAAATTTTGAACCTGCAAATACAATTGGTAGAATCATTAAGCTTTCACATTTATATGTAAATGCTGGTATTTTTAAAACGAAAACTAATTGGTTGTTTCTAGTTAGTAATTTACTCTCAATATATTCTAATTTATCAATGGTTATATTAAATCTTTCATTTTCTTCTTTGGTTAGGATATTTCTCCCAGGATTCCTTATCTTGAAAATACTACGTTGTCCTGTAATTTTTCTATTTCATTGTTTAACAGCATTATATCAGTATTGATTTGTAATGAAAGTATGCTTTTAGCTAAATTTTCCTGTTTTGCCTCTGTTAAATTGATAAAATTTCTTAACACATATTGATGTTTGTTTATTCTATCTGCCATTGTTTCTAATTTTGTTTGGAACTGTGTATTAATACCTATTTGTTTATTTAACTCTGTTATAGCATTCCTGTTATTTTCTTCTATTATTTTTAAATGATTCTCGATCTCTAATCTTTCATCGTTATCCATGACTCCAAAAAGAAAATGGAGTGCACTACCTTCTATGTTTATTAATCCTCTTCTCTGTCTAGAGTTAGGAAGTGTAACTTCGATTTTGAATCTGCTAATGCTTCTGTCATAAGTCTCTTTAACCTTAAGTCTTGAAAATTGTTATATCCTGTCTCTATAGAAAATTCAATTTGTTTAATAATCTCATTATAAGTTTCTAGATTTCTAGATTATATGAAGTATTTTATCATATTTTTCAATTAATTCAAAGGACTCCTGTTTGATTATAATATACCCTGCTGGGTTGTGAATTTCTTGTAATAAGAACTCTGATTTCACCATAGTTACAATGAAAAATAAATATACAATTATAGTTTTCATGTTGTCTGTAAAGAGATTAAATTGTTAGCACTATTTTGATATTTATATTTTCTTTTGAAATGGGTTTTATGTAATTTTTTATTATTCGCATAATATATATTATTGATTTTTTCTACCTTTGTTTTCTTATATTTCGCAGCTATCTTTTTTGCTGTTCTGACTACGTCTGCTTTTACGTATAAAGCTGTATTTAAATCGGGTTCAATAAAGTCTATTTTATTTTGATTTCTTTTATTAATATTATCTTCCTTAACTTTTTGTATTCTTTTTCCTATTTCTTCTAATTCCTCTACCTTTATTTTGTTTTGAATAAAATCCATAGGCTTTCTTAATATTGTTGAATGGATTGTACAGTTATATATACTAACTGCTTTTATTACTTTTTCTTTTAAGTTTAATATGTTCTTTTTATTTTCTTGCGCATTGTATATTCTTATATGTTCGTTGAGTGTACCGTGCACTCTTTCTACATCTGCATTACCTGTCTTATGATTTGGGGTTGTCAGTTTTATTGTAATTCCCTCTTCGTTACAATATTCTTTGAATGCTAAACTATGAAATTCATTATCGCATACTATTTCTTCGGGTTTGACCAAGATTGAGTTTCTTATTTTAAGTTGCTCAATTATTTTATGAGTGTTTCTACTAGCTATGGGAAAAGCTGTCAAATGTTTAGTAAATTTGTCCATAATTGTCAAAAAGTAAATATCTTTACTTGGAATATATATATCCATGTGTATAAGCTCATTTGGCTTAAGTGCAGTTTTACTTATTTCAAACTTTATTTTCTCTGGGTTTCTATCATGTTTTGCTACCTGACATACGGTACAATTGTTAATATATCTTCTTATTAATTCCCTTAATTTTGGAAAATAGTATTCATTTTTAATTTCAAAATACTTGGGGCAACCACATTAATCTTGCAGTCGGCAAGACTTACTTACCTCAAGCAGATCTGCTCAATTGATCCCTCCTCGGTACTCTTGCTTAACTTCTGAGCGTCAGTTTTTTATTCACTCCGCACGGTTGTGGAACTCCTTACCCTACTCTATCCGCAGTTTAAATAACACAACTAAACTTAAAAATGAATTAAAATCGTATCTCTCCTTGAATTCTTAAAATTTTGTATTAATTTTTTGTATATTTTCGTGTAAAAATTGATTATGCTTTACTTTTCATTATTTCTTTTTTCTCATCAACATGAATTCTTCGTTTTGTAGCTCATGTAGCTTTTTATATTCGCTTTAACTATTGTATGCCTTTCACTAGTTTATAAGATATTGTATCTTACTGTGTATAGGTAAATCACTAAATAAATAAAATAAATAAAAATAAATAAATACATAAATATGTTTCTTGTATTCCTCTATGATAAAATTGTTCATGAATCTTCTGGATGAGATTCAATGCATCGTTTATACTACTTAAATCTCTTAAAAGAGTAATGCATCTTAGTAATTTTAGCTTACTTTGATTGCTGTAGAGCTCGACATAATTTTCCTGAATTTTGCAAAATAAATTATCACTTGGACAGAATATTGCCACTTTTGCGTGATCGGGTAAAAATTCTCTTAATGCTTCAGCAAAAAGGATTGCTTACATCTTTTGATTTAATAGTTAATCTTCTTACACCTTGGTATATAAATTTAATATTTTTATCTTTATCTTCTGACTCTATAACTTCTATTTGATGCTTAAACATATTTGTAGGTAATTCTGAAATTCCTATATGATCATTTCTTTCTTCTGTTCCACTATGATTTGTGGCTAATGATAAGTCATTCTTTCTATTAATTGCATTTACCTCTAGTCTACTCGTACTAAGATAATCTGCTACATGATTTTCCTTTCCCTTTAAATATTCAATATCAAAGTCGTATTCATTTAAACTGATCGTAAATCTTTGGAGTTTCGAGTTTGGTTCTTTAAGGTTACTTAAAGGTCTATGATCGGTCCGTATCTTGCATTTACGACCGTAGAGATAAGGTCTAAAATATTTGGTTGACCATACTATACTTAATAATTCCTTTCAGAAGTGCTATATCTGCGTTCATGTTCATTGAGGGTACGAGATGCATAACACCAAGGGTGATTCGATTGTGAAAGGACAGAACCGATTGCATAATTTGGTGCATCGGCTGTTAACACAAATTCTTTTGTATAGTCAGGATATTTTAAAACAGGGTCACTAGATATGAGCAATTTAAGCTCCTCAAATGCCGTAATGTATTCTGGGTCTTAAATGTTTATCTTTACTCATTTTTTAAGATATTTGGTCATAGGTATCGCTACTTTTGAATAATCTTGGATAAATTTTCTGTAGTAACCTGTTAAGCCTAGAAACGATTTTATTTGTTTCGTTGTACACGGAATTGGTATTTTATCAATTGCTTTTACTTTTTCTGGGTTTGGCTTTATTCCATTTGTTGTAATAATATGACCTAAATATTCTGTATTTTTGCTAAAAAAATTTGCACTTATCTACTTGTATCTTTAAGTTATGTTGTTTAAGTTTCTCGAATACTTTATTTATTGAACAAATATGTTCTTCCAGTCGTCTAAATAGACAACACATATTTTTCCTACAAGTCCTTCTAAGACGTGATTTATCATTCGTTGAACAGTTGCGGGGGCATTTTTTAGTCCGAATGGCACCCGATTAAACTCGTAATGACCATTAGCTGTTGAAAAAGCAGTTTTATGCCTGTCTTTAGGGTTCACCAATATCTGATGAAAGCCTTTCGCCAAGTCAAGAGTAGTAAAATATTGAGCTCTCCCCAATTTACTAAATATATCGTCAATATTTGGAATAGGAAACTTGTCTTCCACGGTTATTTCGTTAAGTTTTCTATAATCTATGACAATACGCCATTTCTTGATTCCTGAACTATCTATCTTTTTGGGTACGACCCAGATAGGTGCATTATATGGGCTACTACTTTCTCTTATTATACCTTGATCTAACATTTCTATTATTTGTTTTTCTACTTCATCTTTGTGTATTTCTGGATATCTATATAAGCGTGAATAAATTGGTTTATTATCCTTTGTTTCGATTCTATGTGTAACTTCTTTTACAGTAGTTAACATATCCCCTTTTTTATAAAATAGTTTCTTATTATACCTGAGTATTTGAATTAGAGCTTTTTCCTCTTCTGCGTTCATATAAGGTTCAATTAATCTATTAATTAGATTCTCCGAATTTTCATCAATCCTACATAAGTTTATTTGTGTGTCTGATAATTCTTGGGCGTAACTATCTAAAGGATAATCTTTGGATCTTGAGAGCAATAGTATTTTTATATTATTAATTTTCACAGTTTGAGTATAATATGATAATTCGGCTTGTAATGGTATAAGGATATTGTTTCCTAAAATGCCGTCGAATGTACTATTCGTAATTGGAGTAATTAAAAATTCCATCGTTGATTCATTTTTATTGAATTCGATTGGTAATGGTAAATTTATTTTATTTTCTATTAAAGTTTCTGTGTACAATGTTTTAAGGGTAACTGGTTTGTCTAGTTTACTTTCAAAATGTCTAGGAAATATATTTTCTTTTAAGACAGAGGTAGCTGCTCCTGTGTCTATTAAAAATCTAAGTTTTTTATTAAGGATATGTACATCTATGCAGGGTAGTGGTCTGTTGAGGCATGTATTCGAAAATTTGAAGTGTCCCGAGTAAGGTGGTCTACTTCCATTGGTTCTGGACCATTTTTTCTATTTTGTGCAGCAAAAGGATTCTGATATTGGTTAGAAAAATTGCCACTTCTATTTTGTTGCCTATTATATTGTTCATTATAGTTTCTCTGATTATAATTATTACCGTTTTTGTTATGTTGCCTATTATATTGTTCATTATAGTTTCTTTGATTATAATTATTATGTCTATAAAAGTTTTGACTATTTTTATTTAAATTCTTATTATTGTTTTTAAAATTATTGCTGTAATTTTCACTTCTATAATTATTCTTGTCATTTCTATTATTGTTACTTTCTGTTGTCCACTGACAGGATTCTAATTTATAATATGCTTCGCTAAGAGTTTTAATATTGTGATTAATTATAATCGAACTAGCATTTGGTGGAATTTTTTCACAAAACTTTGCTAATAATGACGCTTCATTATTGCTTGGACTGTATTCCTCTGCTTTTATTTCAGTTAAATAATATTTATTATTTAATCTGCAAAGTATGCCTGAAAATTAATGGTAAAGTTGGGAAATGTTTTTGCAAAATATCTTGTCTGCTTGTTCCTTTAATTTTAAAAAGGTTTCCCTTTCACCGAAATTATTAACTAAAATTGTTTTTACTTCGTTCCAATTGTTTGGGTCGCCACCCCGTAAAACTACATCTAAGGCAGACTCTATTATTCTAGATTTGATTTCGTTTATTATAAAATCTTTGGAACCCTCATTATATGTGCTTGTTGCGTTTATTATGAATTCAGCTTTTTTTATAAAAATGATTAAGCTACATGATTTACCATTGAAATTTGGCAAAGTTTTTAATAGTTCAAGAGCATCAATATTTATTGTCGACATTGTTACCTTATTTTCTAAATTTGTTGCTTGCTCAAGTTGGTTTTCAGTTGCTTCCTCTTCTGACTGTTGGACTGCTGCTAGATCTGCTGGTTGTGTTGATGTGTCACTTTCCTTTTCCTTTTTTTAATGCGGTTGGTATTGTATAGGGTTGAAACTTCTTCATTTATTTTTATTCTGTCGAATTTGAGCTCTTGTTAATTTTTGTTGGATCGATTTAAAATGTTCTTGAAAATCGATTGTTGCTTCATCATTTATCCAGCTTTGACTTTGTGAATTCTTGTCCTTAGGTTCTTCTACTTGTGGTGCCACTGCTCCCTTTTGAGGTTTAATGTCCTCTGGTTGCATTAAGAGTGTTTGATTTAATGGTTCTCAATTAAGTACTCCCTCTATGAGACTTCGTGAAATTTTCCTTTTTTTTCGGATCTTGGTTCACTGTACTTTTCACTGATTTTATTAAATTTAAAAAAATTTTTTTTTATTATTATTGTCCTATACCGTTCAATTTAACGGCAACTAGAGAGATAGATAGATAGATAGATTCTTTATTTTTTCATCATAAAGTTTATAAATTGGTATACTTAAGAATAAGGACATGGCAATACTGCCGTCTGCCTGCGACGGCAACTATTTTAGCTAGTTTAAGGACTGTTTGCGATATCGTCTTATACCGTTCTGTTTTAACGGCAACTATTTTAACTAGTTTTAAAGACTATTCGCGATCTCGAATTAAACTTTTAGTAAAGTAAGATAAACGTATCTTATAGACAATTGATCTTTCCAGATCCTACCGACTGCTCCAATTTTAGATCGTGGAATCTATTTATTAAAACAAAATATTTGTTCGTTCTCTTTGGAGAACGCAACCACTTTTACTAAATGAAACACAAGTTTTATTTTGTCAATAATTAATTTATTAGAAGCATCAGATCCCTTACCCTGGGTGGGGGGAAATCTTCAGCTATACGAAGAACTAGAACTACGAACAAGAACTAAATCTAACATGAGAAAGAAACCCTTTATATAGTGATTTATCTGCTTAGGTCGGCAGTTCGATTGAAGATCGTTTATTTCATCTTTATTACTTCTGATTCAAGACATAGTAGTTAATTAGCTTATGCAAGAAAGATCTTGCTATTATGATATATTGTAGTTGCTTAGTTTTCTATGCAAGAAAGATCTTGCTCTTATGATACATTGAAGATGTACACTTGTGTCAACAAATGAAGTTGGCACTGCCATTATTTATGTCTTGTATCAGATTACATTTTATAGCTTTGTTTATGAAGACTTTGTCTTCAGTGGATTTACAATTCAATATGTGGGATTTGTGGGAATGTAACCGCGTGTCAATTTGATCCATTATTCTGGAGCCTTGGCCGAAGAGACCGAGGGATTATTGGATGTGAATGATCTGGATCTGAAGGAAACAATAAAGAACCTTATCAGATCATATACACTTAGAAAAGTAGAAACGTCGTACATCAAAATGAGGATACATTTAGAAGACGAGAACCCCGTGTTTCAAAGACCCCGAAGGCTTGCGCCAAAGGAACGAAATTTGGTGAACAAGCAAATTGAAGAATGGCTTGCAGAGTGCATCATACAAAACAGTTCATCGAATTACGCAAGTCCGATTGTTCTGGCGCTCAAGAAGGATGGAAGTCATCGCCTCTGTGTAGATTACAGAAAGCTGGACTCGAAAGTTATCCGTGATCGATATCCACTGCCGAACATAGAGGTGGTTCTCGAAGGTCTCTATAATGCTCATGTTTTCACAACGTTAGATTTGCTAAATGGTTTTTTTCATGTTGACATCGAGGATGCAAGCATGAAATATACCTCTTTTGTAACTCCCGATGGTCAATACGAGTTTAGGAAAGCTGCGTTCGGACTTTGCAACTCGCCATCAGCATTTCAAAGGTATATCAATACTATTTTTCAAGATCTTATAAGGAAAGGAATCGTTCTAGTCTACATGGATGATCTTATAATACCAATGAATAATGATGCGGAAAATATCGACAGGTTAGAAGAGGTTTTAAACGTTTGCGAAAGCAACGGCCTATTGATAAAGTGGAGCAAATGTAAGTTTTTGAAAAGAGTTGTGGAGTTTCTGGGTCATGTTGTTGAGAAGGGGTCAGAAGAAAAAATAAAAGCTGTCCGAAATTTGTCCCGTCCAGAAAACCGTGCAGCATGTAATGAGCTTCCTTGGTCTTACCGGATTTTTTTGAAAGTTTGTTAAGGGGTACGCGCTACTGGCAAAGCCATTAACTGACCTTACAAAGCGAAAAGAAAAGTTTGAATGGGGTGAATCGGAGAACGTGGCGTTTTGTACGTTGAAGGGATGTTTGTGTGAAGAACCAATACTAAAACTTTTTAACCCCAGCCTACCTACTCAACTTCATACCGATGCAAGTAAGGAAGGATAAGGCGCTGTACTGCTCCAAAAACATGACGACGGTAACTACCACCCTGTGTTTAACATCAGCTATAAAACCACTAAAAGCGAAAAAAAACTATTCAAGCTACGACTTAGAAGTTCTTGCGATTATTAAAGCTCTGAAAAGACTTCGGATTTATCTGTTAGAGTTGTCCTTTGACATCTTCACCGACTGTAAAGCATTTCAACTTACAATGCAAAAGAAAACTCTTAACAGTAGGGTAGCCCATTGGGCTCTGCAAATTGAGGAATTCCAGTGCAAAGTTCATCATCGTTCCGGCAACAGCATGCAGCATGTCGACGCATTGAGCAGGTATCCAGTGGTGTTAAGGGTTGAAGATGCCATTCTACAAGCAGTGAAGAAAGCACAGGCGGAAGATGAGAATTATAAGATGATATCTAAAATACTGGAGAAGGAGGCATATCAAAACTACCAGCTTCGAAATGGCATCCTGTACAAGTTCCTTGAAGGAGCTTGTCTCTTGATGATACCAAAGCGGATGAGGAAAGAGCTCATTACCAAAGCGCATGAAAAGGGTCATACAGCTGCCAGGAAAGTAGAGGCTATTATCCGACAAGAATATTTCATTCCTGATTTGAAGAAGCATGTAGAAGCTGTTATTTCGAACTGCATTGCGTGCATTCTATCCGTCAAAAAGCTAGGGAAACAAGAAGGGTTTCTGAACCCAATTGACAAAATGGATGTCCCGTTACATACTATCTACCTCGATCACCTGGGTCCACTACCATCAAAAGCTAAGGCGTATAAATATCTGCTAGTTATCATAGATGCTTTTACAAAGTTTTCGTGGATATTCCCGGTAAAGTCATGCACTTCGGAGGAACTTCTTAAGAAGTTACAACAGCAGAGTGAAATCTTTGGAAATCCTCACCGCGTTATAACCGATAAGGGAACCGCTTTCACAGCCAATATCTTTAAGGACTACTGGGCTGAGAGAAATATTCTCCATCATTTTGTGACTATCGGTATTCCAAGGGGAAACGGGCAGGTTGAAAGGATGAATAAAGTAATCGTCGAGATGTTAACAAAGATGCCCATCGAGGATCCTTTGAGATGGTACAAACATGTGAGCCGTTTGCAAATGATCGTCAACTCCACCGTCTCCAGAAGTACACAAAGAACCCCATTCGAACTTATTTTTGGTGTTCCTATGTTTTCAACTGAGGATCAGGAGATGAAGCAACAATTCGAAGAAGAGATCCTGAATGTTTTTGAAGACGAGCGTCGTGAAATGCGCGAAAAAGCTAAGGAGCAGATTTGCAAAATACAATTGGAGAATAATAGATAGATAAAAATCGAAGGGTTGCAGCAAAGTATAAGCCTGGCGATCTGGTGGCCATTCTTCGCACACTATTTGGCACTGGGTTGAAACTGTTTCCAAAGTACTTGGGACCGTATGAGGTCGTAAAGGAGAAGCCTAAGGATCGATATGAAGTAAAGAAGATCGGGAATCATGAGGGTCCAATTGCCACTTCAACTGCAGTCGACGCTTTGAAGACGAGACTGGTGATGACGAGTCGTCTGAGGCATCCGACAGCCAGGACGGCCGAATGTAGGGTTTGGTGAAATCCATATTTTGAAATTAACGTTTTGAACAAAAGAAAAGATTTGTTAAGTAAAGTAAAGCCTAGAAGTAAAGACGAAGAAAGGAAAGTTTACAGTAAAGAGCCAAGAGAGTTTGAGTTAAATTAAAATTGTTAAGAAGGAAAGGAGTCATATTAAATAAAAGCACAGTCAGTCGATATGAGAAAGTAAAGCTGTTAAGTCGAAAAGTTAAAAGAAAAGTTGTCCTTTTTGTCTTATCATTGAATATTCTATTTTTTTTATTACAATAATTGTTTACTGAATTCAAATCTAATAATAAACTATATCTTGTATTTCATCACAGTTCGTCGACTTTTTTTATTTTCATAATTTCACTTGGTGCGGTTTTTTTCCTGGTCGTTGCAATATTTCTTCGGTATTT
Source organism: Portevinia maculata (assembly GCA_949715645.1). Classification (NCBI taxonomy): domain Eukaryota; kingdom Metazoa; phylum Arthropoda; class Insecta; order Diptera; family Syrphidae; genus Portevinia; species Portevinia maculata. The sequence goes on from OX454525.1 coordinate 194,974,451, forward strand.
AAAAAGAAATTACCCCCCGTCTTAGCCCCACGCGTTTCCTACATACATATGTGGATGGGTGAAAGGTTTGGTTCGAAGTCGGGAAAGTTGTGGTTGTTGTCAATTAAGTGTAGAGCGTAGTTGGACTTTGTATTTTGTTTTGGTTTATGTTCTATGAATCATTCTTGGAAGCTTCTTCTTGTCTGTCCTATGTAACATTTGTTACAGTCGTCGCATTTGACAGACACACAACGGGAGACAAAAAACAACAATGAATCATAATGGTAGGTAGGTAGTTGTTTACATCTCGCCCAATAACACAGTTAATAATATTATAAAGTTTTTATATAAAAGACAAGATTTACGGTCGAGTAGGCTCTAAAGAATTGGGAGAAACCTATCATACGTTGAAATTAATTTTTGCAGGAGATTTCAATGTTAATTTCGGGTCCGAAGATGGACAACTCTTGGTAAACTATCTACAAGATAAATTAGAACTACAAATGAATAACAATAGTCCAGTCAAAATAGACAAAAAAGTCATAAATTAGGCAAAATTCGCACAGGGAACGGATCATGCGATAAGAGCCACTCTGCAAGTTTATGCGACCCTCCACACTCGAACAATGACGTAGCTAGCAGATGTTACTCAAGGTTACGTACGAAGGGAATTAGGGACTGACAGTATAGTCTTGTATTTTGCATATTAGGTAAAATATGAATTTTTTAATTATTAAAACCGCGATATCTCACGAATGGTAAGTCGTAAGAGAAAAAGTGACTGGATAGTTTTTGTAGAGAATTGTATGATCTACACTTTTCTCCGACCTATTTTCACGATAAAACTTACAGTTTTCGAGAAAAATGGACTCTTGACTCTGAATATTTTTTTTTTGCAGAAGTAGTATCGATGGGGACTTTTGACATTTTATTTATAATGATGTATTTAAAGTCTCTTCCAATTTTGCCTAAGTCAAATGTCTATTTTGACTGGACTACAACCGAAATGAGCCTACCACAAGACATGGAACAACAATCGATGCAGTTTTCTCTAGATATCTTTCTAATTTTGATTCGAAAACACATGTATCTTTTTTCTCCTACCATAAGCCTATTGTCTCGGTCTTACCACAGTAATTGCTGATGTATCCGATAGTAAAAATAATGAATATAATGAATAAAAACAAAAATCTATTCAAAAATATTAATTTAGATATCAATCGTCGAAAATCTAATTTTGAACTCAGGAATACTTTTTAATTTCTGAATGAAATTTTTCGTCAGCTGTGCAATCTTCATCCTCAAATTCGTTGATTATGTGATGGAGATAATTCTTCATATTGGCAAAAAAATGCTCTCTTTGATTTTCGCAGCCACTTTTGTTTGGTTATTTATGTTCGTCCCCATAAGAAGTTGTTTCAACAGGATTCTTTGTTGCAGTCAGATTAAATGATAGAGCAGATAAGTAAAAATCACACTGGATATTGTTTGCGTGTATCGGTTGCAATTTGTCCATAAGGACATTTTTTTGAATGACCTTGAATATATAATCTCTCGAGTAAATTAACCCAACACTTGTTTTATAGGTGATATTAATATTGATATTCTAGGACTCCCAATAAGTACCGACGGCTATAACCCTCTTGTCTTCATTCGGCTTTGAATCACTAATAAACTTGCCTACAAGAGTTACTGAAACTTCGAAATCATGCATTGACCATGTATTCCTTAGAATGAAGATGGTTGTAGTAATTCGTCCATTTTTATTAGACTGGGATGTAACAAATAACTTTTCTATTGGCGTTTCTTTCGAAGATCTTCTATAATATGACGATAAGAAGAATAATCTGCCAGACAACAGTAAACGAATGTATATGAGAACAAATTTCTCAAAACTGAAAGCCCTGCTCTCCGCAGAAACATGGTCCCAAGTTTACTGTGTTGACTGTCCCTCCGTTGCATTTAGTAAATTCCTAAATATTCTTGTTAATTATGTAGCTGAATGCAAATGTGTTGAGCATAAACAAAAATCTGCGAAAATCAAGCCCTGGATGACAAACAATCTCTGCGAAATTATTATGCAAAAAAAATCGTTTCTATCGCAAGAACAACCACCGTTTTAATGATGCCACTATAGTTGCCCAATAGAAAAATATAAGAAACCATATCTTTGAACATATCAACAAACAAAAAGAGCTATACTACAAGCGCAAATTTTTGCAAAATAGACTCAATCCAAAAAGGCAATGGGGAATAGTAAATGAAATACTAGGTAAAGGCGCTAGAAATTGTGGCATTAAATCACTCAAGTTGACGAATGAACATATAATATCTGATTAACTCGAAATGAAAATGAGCAATGGCTTTAATTTTTCAAAATAAAGCGCAAATTTCAAAACCTGTTTCAGTGAGTCTACCGCGCTATGTGAAACTGAGGTAGCGAATGTAGTTTCTAACTTAAAATCTAATCAGTCTTGTGGTTATGATGGTATAAGCAGCCTGATTATTAATAAAAATACTAGAGCTATGATAAAGCCACTGACCTATTTAATAAACAGAAGTTCTGTAACCGGAATTTTTCCTGATTGCCTCAAAACATCTATTAAGTAAGTAAGTAAGTAAGTAAGTAAGAAATTCATTTATTTAATATTTTCTTATTACATAAGTTACAAGATAGAATGAATTTTAAAGCTATGGCTTAGCCGTCAGCTTGGTTAGCAAAATGCTTATACATGTACCTACATTTGTTACTTTAACAATATAGGTTTTTTTTTAATAAACTTAATCAATCATAATACTCTGTTATTAATAGCGACCTGTATTTGTAGATGGATTTAATATAATAAAATAACTTTTTCCAATCACACTCGTTCAGAATTTGTATTGTCTCCTGCATGGTAAGGAATTTTTTTCCGAAGTAAGCTAGTCTCTGTGGTTTGTAGATTGGACAAACACTAATAATGTGAAAGCAGTCTTCTTTCGCTTTTAAGTTGCAAATATTACAAAACTGGTTGAAGCTTCCATTATATGGGCTGCCATTTAAACCAATCAACTCACACCTTGTTTTGAAAATAAGAGATATTTCACTATAGTTGAGTGAGTCATTGAAATAGTTCTTATCCTTTAGATTCAAGTTCAGGTGAGAATACAATACTCTGCTATCTGATTCACGAGCTTTCTCTATAAATCGCACACGAATAGCATCTTCATTTTTATTTATTATTCGATAAAGTTGGTTCTTTAAGTTGTCCAGGTTGTTTAGATCGAATGAAATAGTTTCTCCACACGCGTTTCCAATTCTTAACCATCTTAACGCCCACCAGTCCTTGTTCCTTAATTCATAAGATAGCATTTTTTTGGTTATTCGGGAGTCTGGATACGAACCTATTTTAATGATGTAATCCGCTTGCGATTTGAGAGTGCTTGTAAAAAGCATTGGAAGACCCGTTTCCAAATAGATTGTGTAGTTCGGCGATTTCATTGGTAAGTTGAATAATTTTTTCAAGAAGTTCCTGTGGAATTTCTCGATTACTTCGTACTCGTCTGATCCCCAAACTTGAGAGGCGTAACAAAGAGTTGATTTAACAACTGAATCAAATATTCTGTATTTCGTTGAGAGGAGAATCCGCTTGTTTGCAAAAACATTTTTCCATGATAGATTCACTAAGCTTTGGGAGGACTTGGCTTTATCCGTTAGATGTTTACCAAATTCTAGGGTTGGGTTCAGTTTCACTCCTAAATATTTGAGTTCCTTCACAATCTCTAATCGGCTTCCATTATAAAACCATCTATTTCCACTTTGCACTCGTGGTGAACGGGAAAATACCATAATTTTAGATTTTTCGGTGTTGATGGTTAGTCCCCATTTTTTGCAGTAACTGGCTAGACGATTTATCATCAATTGGAGATTTTCAGGAGATTCAGAGAGTAGAACAAGATCATCGGCATATAACAAGACATTGACCGCGGTATTAGCAATTCGTACTCCACCAGGCAAATCTTTTTCTATGTCGTTTATAAATAGAGAAAACAATAAGGCACTAAGAGGACATCCTTGCTTTACACCAGTCTGTGTTTTAAACCATTCTGAGAAATCCTTTCCATCCCAGACTGCTGCACTTGTTTCGGCATACATTTTTTTAATGGTCTTAAGAAATTTTGTAGAGATACCCAACTGAGACAGTTTATAGAAGAGTGCACTTCGGCTAACAAGATCAAAAGCTGCCTTGAAATCTACAAAAAAGCTATACATTTTCTTGTTTCTGGCTTGAAAGGCTCTTATAATCGCAGATAATGTGAATATTTGGTCAACGGTTGAAAAGTTTTTTCTGAATCCAGCTTGACGCTCTGTCAGAATATTTTTTTCATCTACCCATTTTTCTAATCGTCCTACAAGTATGCCACAAAATATCTTGGCTGACACATTCATGAATGAGATTCCCCTGTAGTTTTCTACGTTTTCCAGCGAACCCTTTTTGTGGATGGGGAATATTACAGACTTCTTAAACGATGAAGGGATGTCTGCACTCGAGAACACACTGTTGAAGAGAACTTTCAAATAGTTGATTAAGGTTGGACTAGCATTTTTGTAGAATTCGTACGGAATCCCATCTTCGCCTGGCGCCTTTCCATTTTTGGATTTCATGATAACAGCATTAATTTCGTCAGTTGTTACCTCACCATCTAGGGAATCGTCGAAAATGAGGGGGTCCGCATACGAGAAAGAAAGGTTTGAGTTATCCAGTAGAAGATGTTTAAAATATATGGATAGATCATCAGCAGATACTCCTGTACCTATTTGATAAACTGTACCATTAATCTCCCTTGCTATTCTCCAGAAGTCCTTCGAAGACTTGGTTTGACTAAGTAAGAGAGCTTGCTGATTATCGAAGTCAGTTTTCTTAGCTAGGCATAGATTTTTGTAGTGGGTATTCACTTGGTTATACCACTTTTTAACCTCAGGGTCATTACAAGTTCTCCAGACACGCAAAAGGGCAAATGATTTCTTCCTAGCATTTATGCATTCTCTATCAAACCATTTTTGTTTAAATGGTGACCTTATATTTGAAATGTTGTTTGATGCAGCACTTCTTATATAACAAGTTATTTGGTTTGCGAGTGTTTCTGTTTCTTCAGGTATCGAATTATTTGCTGAGAGCAAGCTGTCTAATAACCTGTGGTAGGAATTTGTTTTTTCGGATTTCCATTTAAGTCTTGGTAGCAGGGGCAGGTTTTTGTGATATGAGGGTGTTTCACCATCAACTTCAACCACGATTGGCATGTGATCCGAAAAAGTTTTGTATTGTACCTCAAATTTTTTAATTTTCCCAGTCCAGTCGTTGTTAACAGCACAAAAATCAATAACTGAATTGCCTTGTCCTCCGACAAATGTGTAATGCCCTTCTCTATCACCTTCTGTACAGCCGTTTAACACAATAAGATCATACATTTGGAGCAGCTCTAGTACATCTGTTCCATTTTTATTGCAGACTATGTCTTTAGATACCCTATTGGTACAGCATATACTAGGGTTTGTTACAGTTTGCACTATAGTGGTTTGTGAGTCACTTATTCTCGAATTCCAATCTCCAATCAGCATAACGTTTTTGCTAGCTAAACATGACATTGTATTACACAGCCTCTCAAAGTCGTGAGTCCATTTGTTGCAGTTTATATATGATGGAACGATATATGTATTATTATTTTGTGTCACACATTTTACTACGGTAGTTCCTTCAAATTCATCAAAATCGTAAGTTTTTAAATGTGATTTTTTTATCCCGTACAGGCTTCCTCCACTTGCACGCCCCTTTATGTAGGTTTTACTTGCTTCGCTCCAAATTAACTTAAAGCCATCGAAATATTTATTAAAATTACTTAAATTATCGCTTGTTAAATGTGTTTCAAATAAAAAGAAAATTTCAAAGTTCTTAACATAGTTAAAAAAATCTACAAATAATAATTTATTACTTAATCCAGATATATTGTAAGATAAAATATTTGCAGAGATAAATTTGTTTGAGCTGACGACGCTTAATTCTCAGTTTTGTATGACACTACTACCTTCCGGACCTTCGGTGTAAAGTGTCATCACTGGTGCATCTGGTTTGGGCCGTCTGTTTGACAACATAGTTTCGTTGACAGCATTAAAATTGAGTTTTCCGTAGATATTCTGTAGTTCGTCTTCTCCGTTTGTGTTATTATATTTAAGTTTGTTATTATTATCTAAATAAAATGTTCTATTACCAATTAATAAATTGTTATTTTTAATCAATACTGCTTCGCTTGGTTTAATTGTTTTGACGACTTTTCGATACCCGAGTAGAATTCGACGTTTGATTTGTGATTGTTTGCTAAGGTCTCGTTGGATATAGCAGCCTGTGCCTTTTAGCTTCAAGGAATTTCTTAACATTTGCATTGCAGTTTCATTGGAACCAGTGCTAAGTTTGAGTTTAATTGTTTTCTTGTTTTCACTAAGTTTTATGGCTTGTGGCATTTGTTGTTGGCCTGCATCAGAGCCTAGCAAAAGTGTGGTTATGTTATGAATCCTTTCTTGGGGGTCAGATCGGTCGTTTGGAATCGTGAAAATAATATTTTTCCCTCTGATCTCTCTGCTCTGCAGTTCAAGCTCCTCTTCTAGAATGCAACATCGATTTTCAAAATGCTGCACTTTTTCAGATAAATTCTGGTTTTGTTGTCTTAGCGAGTGTATCTCATTGCTAAGTTTGTTGAGATCGTCTTTTGTTGCTAGATTGGCCGTCGCTTTGGAGAGTCCTATATTGAGCGATGCCTCAATAATGGATTTGATTTTATCAAGGTCAGATTGGGAGATCGACATTGTCTTTTGAGATTTATAAACCTTTGATGGTCTGTTGATATTAAAAAGTGGATAAATATTTTTTTCAGGTGACGTTTGATCGATTTTCCTTTTGTTGTCAGTCATGTGACTTAGGTGTCTACTTGGAAAGTTTATTTCACAGCTAATAAATTAGGATTACCTGCTTTTGCTGTTTTATTTATAGAAACAGACAGTAGACGCACCTGTTTATACACTTTTAATTATTAATTACGAACTTTGGCTAGTTATATTTAAGAATTTTACGAGAGCAAATTTTGTAATTGAACTATACACTTTGTAGCAGAGTTGCCAACCATCTATTATTATACCCATCCATAAAAATGGCGATAGATCTGATCCTAATAATTATAGACTGATTTCTCTCCTCCCAGTTTTCTCAAAAGTCTTTGTAAAAATTGTAACTAAAAGATTTCTAAAGTTCTTCGAAAAGTTCAATCTACTAAATGCTCAACTATTTTTTTTCTGAAAGGGAGATCCACTGAGGATGCAATAGTTTCTTTTTTAGATGGTACGAGGGGCGTTCAATATATTCTCGGTATCGGCGTGAAGCTGTGGTTGTATATATAAATTGACTTATTTATCAAGTAATACTATTATTTTAGTGCATTCATGTAAAATTTCATATAAATGTGATTATTAATTCGCGTTTTATCTCTAGTTAAACAGAATCATAATGGCAACTGAGACGATGATGGTGAAAATTGAGCATCGCGCTGTAATTAAATTTCTCACTAAGCAAGGAAAAAGTCAAAAAACTATTCATGAAGAGATGGTGGCTGTTTACCAGGGTTCCGCACCTTCATTATCAACTGTGCAAAAGTGGTCAAGTGAGTTCAAGAGAGGCAGAGAGAGCATTGAAGACGACCCCCGCTCCGGCGCCCCGGCTACTGCTTGTACGGGAGAAAGCATCAAAGAAGTCGGAAAACTTGTTCTTGAGGATGCCCGAATAAAGGTGAAAATGATGGCAGAGATCACCAAGCTTTCAATTGGTACCATTCACACCATTCTTCATGACCATCTTAACCTTTCAAAGGTCAGTGCAAGGTGGGTGGCACGAATGCTCACAGCGCCTCAGAAAAAAGTGAGAATCGCATGCTGTAGAGAGCTTTTGGAGATGTGTAGTGAGAACGCGGACGGTGTTATGGATCGAATTGTTACTGGGGACGAAACATGGGTCCACCACTATGACCCTGAAAGCAAACAAGAGTCCATGCAGTGGCATAAAAAAGGAACAGACCACCCGAAGAAGTTCAAAGTCACTCCGTCTGCCGAGAAGCTCATAGTCACAGTTTTTTGGGACTCAAAGGGAATCTTGCTCATTGAGTACAAAAAAAAAGGTGAAACCATCAGCGCCACATCCTACGCTTCCACTTTGCATAATTTGCGGGAGGAAATTAAAATGAAAAGACGGGGTAAACTCGCAGCGGGTGTGTTGCTTCTTCATGACAACGCTCCTGTTCACACGGCGCGAGTTTCCAAGGCTGCTGAGCGAGATTGCGGTTTCGAAGAAATCCAACACCCAGCCTATAGTCCAGACCTTGCCCCTAGTGATTATTTCCTGTTTCCTGATTTGAAAAAATGTCTTCGTGGAAAAAGATTTTCGGATGATGAAGAACTCAAGTCGGCAATAAATGGGTATTTTGCAGAGAAAGAGGAAATTTATTTGTTTTAAGGGTTTAAAAAAGCTTATCTCAAGATGTAACATAACAAATGCATTGATCTTAGAGATATTATATTAAAAAATAAAGACAATTTAAATTGAATTGGCATTTTCCTTCATATCGATACCGAGAATATATTGAACGCCCCTCGTATATACATAAAGTGACCATATTTTGTTTATGTCAAAGCGGGACGCTTGTGGAATTACGAGTAAGTAAAAATGTTTGCTTCCATTGCAGTAAAATAGACTCATTTAGTCCGTTGCGCACAATTTAAGTTTTCTTAAATCCTCTCTCTGAGCAGGCGACCGTTGTTTTGAAACAGTATAATTTTGTTGTAATGCTGATTAACTTTTTGTGACCAGCTTTTCTTTTTCGTGATAATGACTTTGTTTTTTTTTTTTTTTTTTTTATAGTATTCCGCACTAAAGCGATTTGTTGGGACCCTTATAATGTACTCGTATTAGCTACACAGCGCGGGCGTTAAGGAAATTAGGGTGAGAGGAAAAGGAGAGATGCCGATGCACGTTGGTTTTGAATGTCTGTAGGTTATAATGTGTAGGAAAAATGGAGCGGGGAAGAGCATTCCACATTCGTGTTGTACGGCTGAGGAAAGATTCTTTGAACTTCACTCTACGTCCGAACACAGGCTTGAGGGTGAACTGATGAGCATTCCTTGCATGGCGGGTATTGCGGTTGAAATGTTCAAGGGGAGGAATGCAACTGGCTATTTCGTTTGAGCACTTATGGTGGAAATAACGATAAAATAACGACAGGCAGGAGACATTACGACGATGACGTTTGATTCCATTTTAAACTGTATCGGATGTCATCGTATTCCGACTTTGATGGAATATGTAGGTAAGTCGAAGTTCGTCTCTAATAACATATTTTGGTCTATTTGCTGAAGCGGGATATTTTGGCACGCGCTGGGGACAGCGGGACAGACTGCTTAATAACGGGACGTATGGTCACCTTATATATACGAGTACTATACAGTCACCTCCAAAATTATTTACACATTGCATTGCTCGCACTTTAACCAACCTATTAAGCTGGAGAACTTTTGAAATAAGAACAAATTGTTTATTAACTTTTCTCATTTTTGATGTTTGCAGTTTTATTCAAAAAGTTCATAAAAAAAATTAATCAAATTCCAACAAATAACTGTAACCCATGCAAAATTATTTACACAAACCCAGTTTTTTTCGTTTTCACTACATCTGGAGTCAAAAAGAAAATATTTTTAAGTTTGAAGTTAACGGTTATATCTATATATTAATACGGAGTTGCCTATAACGTGTTTCGCACCTTTTTTGCCAATATACGTCACATAGATATGCCAACACTAATTTGGGTAGGGGGCAATACATAGAAGTGCACAATACAAAAATTATCCACATAAATAACACACATTATGAATTACAGCAGGTAAAATGTAGCGAATTGGATGAAATTACAACAACAACAACATTGCTGTGTGAGGCAATAATCTGCCAATCGGAAGGGAAAATTTTTCATATCATGAAGTTACTTTAAAATGCTTGAAGTTACTTGAAAATACTTGAAGTTACTTGAAAATGCTTGAAAATACTTCAAGTTACTTGAAGTTACCAACAACAACATTCCTGTGCATGTTATGCATTCGATAATGCTTGAACATACTTGAAGTTACTTGGACATGCTTGAAGTTACTTGAAAATGCTTGAAGGTACTTAAAAATGCTTGAAGTTACTTGAAGTTACTTGAAAATGCTTGAAAATACTTGAAGTTACTTAAAAATGCTTGAAGTTACTTGAAGTTACCTGAAAATGCTTGAAGTTACTTTAAGTTACTTGAAAATGCTTGAAAACTTGAAGTTACTTGATAATGCTTGAGCATACACTTGTTCCTGAAATTACTTGGACATGCTTGAAGTTACTTGAAAATGCTTGAAGTTACTTAAAAATGCCGGAAAAATTTTATATCATGTGAAATCAGAGAATGCAATGTCGAAAAATTTCATTCTCCGATTAATAACGGTCGACTTTGTTTTTTTTTTCAACTTATAGAATAAATTGGTCGAATTTCGACCATGGGGCGACCCCTAGTATACGAGTATATTAATGCAGTTTTATTCAAACAGTAAACAAAAAAAAAATAGCAAATTATAACAAGTAACTGTTAAAACCAAAAAAAACTAAGTGGCACCATTATTTATACATCCATCAAACACAGGCAAATTTATTTACACAAGTGCAATAACTGCATTGGGAAAGTAACGGTTCTAAATTACTTTAGTTAAATGATATTTTGCGTTGTGTCCAAATATTGCGGTCAGTTTTGCTAGGTCTATACTAGAGAAAAGTTGTACCAGATGGCAAAAACTATTGAGCTTTCCCTTTGAAAATAGGGCGGCCATTATTGCGGAATTCCAGAGGGGTGATTCGGTAATGGAACTCTCTAAAAAATATGGTTGCAGCCGGAAAACAATTTATAATATAAATTCTAAGTTCAAAGAATGTGGAAGTGTAAAAAATAAAATTGGTAGAGGCAGAAAAAGGAAACATTAAAAAGAGAAGATGCTACAATTGTTCGCTCCTTCAAAAGTAACCCACGTGAAAGTGTTAAAACTGTACTCATGGACATTAACAAAGAACGAAGATTAAAAGCCTAGAAGATTAAATAAATGCCTACGTTATCCAGTAAAAGCAGCATATAACACCCAAAAACAAGCAAGTTAGGATACAATTTACAAGGGACCACAACAACAAACCACCAGAGTTTTCGAGAAGCATTCTTTGGACGGATGAAACAGCTTGTTTCCTTGGATGGTACCTATGGGCTTAAGTTTTATTATTTCAACCCAATAATGAAGGCGAAACAACCCGTCACTCAACCCACACGACATTCCAAAGGAGGCAAGATATGGATATGGGGTTGCATATCAAATAGTGGAGTGGGTCCGCTTGTAAGGTGCTCCGATAACATGAAACAGTCACAATTTTTGAAAATTTTAAATGATGTTGCACTGGTTGCTGGTTTAAGATATATCGGGAACGATTTTATCCTTCAATATGACATTGCGCCGATGCACACAGCCTGGAGCATTAAAAAGTATTTGGCAGAAGTGGGTCAAGAAGTTTTTAAATGGCCCCCAAGTTCTAACGTTAAAGGTATAGAAAATCTTTGGGACATAATAAAATCTAAAATTCCTGAAAACATTCACAGAACTGCAGATCAAACTTACAAGGACTTGTAAACTGTAGAAGGACTTTATAAAGGCTTGGAGTGCCATTCCAGTAGAGCCACTTCAAGGCTTAATAGACTCAATGCCCAAGGCACAAGATATTGCGGCAAAAGGAGGAAACACAACCTATTAAGTAATGTTACTTTAAATAACCGTTAACTTCAAACTTAAAAATATTTTCTTTTTGGCTCCAGATGTAGTGAAAACGAAAAAAACTGGGTTTGTGTAAATAATTTTGCATGGGTTCGATGGATGTGTAAATAATTTTACCACTTAGTTTTGTATGATTTTAACAGTTACTTGTTGGAATTTTATTAATTTTTTTATGAACTTTTTGAATAAAACTGCAAACATCAAAAATGGTAAAAGTTAATAAACAATTTGTTGTTATTCCAAAAGTTCTCCAGCTTAATAGGTTGGTTAAAGTGCGAGCAATGCAATGTGTAAATAATTTTGCCAGTGACTGTATAAAGGAATAGAGGCAAATAAAATGTCAGCTGGTATGTTCCTGTTCTTAACTAAAGCATTTGGTTTAGTTAATCGCAAAATACTTTTGGCAATATTAAAGAGCTTTGGCATCAGAAATAATATCCTCAGTTGGTTCTCTTCCCACCTCACTAACAGGAAGCAATATGTTCGTCTCAATGCATCTCTAAGTGAGCTTCTTACCTGTAGAGAAGTTGGTGTCCCCCAAGGATCAGTACTTGGCCCACTGCTTTTCATCATTTATGTTAATTCAATATTTAAGTTGTCTCTAAATGGAAAAATAGTCGCTTTTGCTGATGATCTGCCTCTGTCGTATGTTGCACCAGATGAGAATGATCTAGCTCAGCAATTGAATGCGGATCTATCAGAAATGAATGATTGGTTTCGGAATCACCAAATGGTGCTAAGCTGTAAATCATAAGGTATGCCTTTCTCGCTGTCAAAACAGTTCACAATTAATGGAATTGGTGCTCATGTATGTAGTGACAACTCTCCTATTGTCAAGAACTGTATAACTTTAGAATCGGTAACAGTGTTTAGGTACCTTGGCATAACTCTGGACAGCAAATTTAATTGGAAGTCACAGATAGCTATTGTTAAACAAAATATCTATATTGCCTTGAATAGAATCTACCACCTACGCAAACTGGTACCCCCTAAATTACTCACAGCTGTATACTAAGCCATAGTTAACTCTCGTTTGGAGTATGGTATCTCATGCTGGGGAGGTGCGTCTACTAGTAATCTGCAACCTTTCATAATATCAAAAGAAGACACTTAGGGCAATGCTGTTCAAACCTAGATGGAAACCCTCACTACCATTAATACAATCTGTGAAAATATCGCCGCTTCAGTGTCTCTATATATTTAAGGTGCTGAGGTTGTTTTATCTACGAGGAGCTTATACTAATATCAGCAGAAATGAAGCTCATCTCCTGAGCTCATCAAATACTGTAATTGTTCCCAGAGTGAGAACGGAAAATTATCGTTGATTTGTTGTCAACATAGCTCCATTCATCTACAACAAATTGCCTCTGTATCTACGCAACCAATATGGATATCAATCAAAATCAAAATTCTTAGATCATCTAAAAATATGGCTAGTCTCCTTATCTGACGTTAGAACATTGACGCAAATCATATCTTAAAAACTGCCTCACTGCTTTCTACTTGCTTCCAAATGCATTCCTTTTTCCATGTCCCTATCTTTCGTCCCCAAATTACGCCTCGTCTTATTTTCTTATTTTCTGTGCGGCCTAAATTCACATACACTTGCCAGTTGCCACTGGTTCTTCTAACCACAAAGTGTACAATCCCCGTTTCCGACTTTTTTGTTTCTTTCTTATCTATATTTTATATAATAATTAATTTATATTAATTAACTCATAGTTAACTCAGAAAAATACTAAAAAAAAAAAATATACGTAAAATAAATATAAATTTAATACAAAACAAAAAATGTAAAATTGAATACACAAATGAGTCAAAAATAAAACGGAAATAAAACGGAAAAAAAGCTCTTCCTTTGGAATGTTCTTTATGATGCCGTGGACTGCTAATGGACACCCACTTTCCTGGCTGCAAAGCCGTGGATAGTTGGCGGGTCGCGGCGAGCATTGTTACGAGAGAGAGGGCGAGAGCTATTATCCTGTCCTTTTCTCCTTTCAAAGCTCCTGGACCTGATGGCATATACCCCATACTCTTGCAAAAGGGTATCGAGATTTTGCTCACACTGCTAACTAGAATCTACAGAGCTAGCGTTGCTCTGCGACATATTCCTTTAGCCTGGAGAAGAGCTAGGGCGGTTTTCATTCCCAAACCGGGAAAGGCCGCCTATGATCTTCCCAAAAGCTTCAGGACTATTAGCCTTTCATCATTTCTGCTAAAGGGCCTTGAAAAACTGATTGACGTACGGCTTAAGAGTATTCCAGCTTCGCTGGGTATTCATGATAGCCAACACGCCTATCAAAAAGGCAAGTCCACTGAGACGGCATTAACGGATCTGACGGCCAAAGTGCGTAGGGCGCTCGACCGCAAGAACTATGCTCTTGCTGTCTTCATGGATATTGAGGGTGCCTTTGACAATCCCACCTTTTGCAGAATTGAGTCTGCCTTAACACTGAAGGGCGTCGATTCTACAAATGTGGAATGGATCCTGTAAATGCTTAGGAGCAGAGAAGTTACAGCTGCTGTTGGCGGCTGTGTCAGAACTGTGCGCGCTGTCAAAGGCTTTGCGCAGGGCGGTGTACTTTCCACTACATTGTGGAAGCTGTTGGTCGACTCCTTGTTGAGAAGACTTGATGGGGAAGGTCACCCTGTTATTGGGTACGCTGACGATGTGTGCATTATTGTCAGCGGCAGGAGTTTACCAACTCTTTGTGAACGGATGGAAACAGCGCTCAATAGTGTTGGGAGTTGGTGCCGCGAGCAAGCTCTGTCAGTCAACCCCGCGAAGACTGAGATGATGCTGTTCACGAGTAGAAGGGCAATACCTCAAGTGAGGTGGCCTTACTTCCAGGGCACTCAACTAAAGCTATCAAGCAAGGTTAAGTATCTGGGTATTGTTCTAGATCCAAAGCTTAACTTTTCTGAACATTTGGTTGCTAGGATTTCGAAGGCAACTAACATTCTCTGGCAGTGCCGTAGGATGTTCAGCAGAACCTGGGGACTTAGTCCCAGGCTGGTTCACTGGATTTACACGTGCATTGTTAGGCCATACCTTATGTATGGTGCGATTGTATGGTGGGCTAGAGCTCACATCCTCAAACGTCAACTGTCGAAGCTACAGCACCTTGCGTGCTTATGCATTACAGGTGCGATGAGAGGAACTCCCACTGCTGCTATGGAAGTGTTGCTCTGTTTACCTCCCTTGCAGTTCCTTGCTGAAAGTGAGGCCAGAAAATCAATATACCGCATGTGTGTAGTACTTGGACGGCAGGTCAATCTCGGCGATGGGGCCAGAGGTGCTAGGTACAGAGCTCTCTATGACAGCCTACCTGGCCATCGGGGAGGAGCACTTGACACTTTGTGCATGAAGCAAGTCTTTGAGCGCCGTTTTCAGGTCATCCTTCCTGAACGACAGGAATGGAACAGTGAGGGGTGGAATGGCTTTAGGCCGGGTGATGTCATCGTCTATACTGATGGCTCACTTATTGACGGTATCTCCGGAGCCGGGGTCTACTCTAGAGACTGTCGGATAAATCTATCTGCAGCCTTGGGTAGACAAACAACTGTTTTTCAGGCAGAAATCTTTGCGATTGCCACTGCCGCCAATATCCTGTTAAGGAGAAGGATTAAGGGTAAAACCTTATACATCTGCTCAGATAGCCAAGCCGCTATCAAAGCCTGTTCGGCTGGCTCTCTCAACTCAAAAATAGTTGAGGAAACCATGGTTAGGCTTAACCGTCTGGGAAGATGTAACTCGGTATCACTTGCCTGGGTTCCTGGGCACACAGGTATCGAGGGTAATGAAAGAGCGGATGCTCTGGCCAGGAAGGGCTCTTCAACAGCCTTCATTGGCCCACAACCATCCATAGGATGCTGCTCATCCGTCTACAAACGTGAAATGGATTCGGCTCTACGCCAACAACATTCCGAATACTGGCATGACCTGGTCTCATGCAGGTATTCGAAGAAGCTAGTGGACGGTCCAAAAATCAGCAGAGCTAAGTTTTTGCTTGGACTAAACAGGAAAGACTTGAGATCCTTGATTGGTCTTGTCACCGGTTTCAGTCCTCTTAACGAGCACCTCAAAACCATTCACATTAGGAGCTCGGGCCTATGTGAGTGCTGCATGGAGGCGGATGAAACGGCATCTCACTTCATCTGTGAATGTCCGGCTTTCGCCAGAACCAGGCTCACCACTATAGGCAAACAATTCGTTAACGAAGATGAGATGGGGGAAATTGAACTTGCAAATATTCTTCGCTTTGTCAAGGCTACTGGCAGGTTCTCCCTCACTGAATCTTACTAATCGCCAATAACCAGCGAGCGGGCAGCTATGCTGAAGTACATGGGACCAATAGGTCTAAGTGCTTGTCATCTACTGATGACCCCACTGCACATACAATACAATACAATACAATGATGCCGTGGAAATCTAGCCAGAATGCATCTTTTTCTCTTTGCTCGCATCCGAATTAGAGACAATTTTGCACACCTCACCTTGCATCACCAGTTTTGAGAGAAATCAAACGATGTCCCGTCTTAGTTGCTATAATAACGTCCAGCAAACGCACCTGATTTCCGGTGTTTCGCCTTTTCGTTTCTTGAACACACAAGATCCCAGCTCGCATTCTAATCATCATCCCCTCAAGCTCGTTGCTACGACTGATCATACATCCAATGTTCCAACTCGCGACCCTTATGTTTCGTCTGAGCCTATGCATTATTTTGCTTTCCTCCGCAAACCGAATAGCTTTTCATGATGGTGTCTGGCGGGGTAGTGCCTTTTCTACTAGCGTAGATTTCCATAATGCTTGAGCCCAAATGAATTCGACACGTGTCCTACATTCTCCTATTATTTCTTCTTTGAACTTTCATTTACGATAACGGTGATCTCCACTCATGTAAGCCCACGGATTTGCATGCACACTTGCGGGACAGCTTTAAGATGGTGACTGTGTCGCTAGGGTAGATGAGATATTCTTTAGCCGTCCGCGGGCCCATTGGTTATCTCCATTGTTTTAGCAAAATTCACAGCTTTGTCACACGTCATCTTATCTATCATTATTAAATCAACAAACATTCCTTAACATTAGATTAACTATTGCTTAAACCATATACAAATATGTTTCGAATTAAATCGTCTCTAATGTCCTTAAACTCACACGACAAACTGAGATTTTTCAATGCTGCGATCAATCGACTCTCCATAGGCGTTTTTCGTTTTTAGCCCCGAGCGGGGAACAGAGCGGGGCCCGAGCGATCAGAGCTCGCTCCGAGCTGAACGTAACCTGAGCGCTCCGAGCTAATTAAGAAACAGAAGTGAGCACTGAACTGTCATTAGATAATTTTTTTTTATTAATTTGCAAAATAGTCAGGTTTGCTTCTGAAATTGGTGTTTGTCAAGGATTGTTCCATTTAAATTATAATTTCTAGTAAATAAACTATGGAAAAAGAACAAATAATGAATGAAGTCAGCCGCGCTCAGCTTTTCGCTCGATGTGCTCGGTCATTTTCAATCGAGCTCATTGAGCGAGCCCTGAGCTAGCTCAGAGATAAAAAAGAAATACAAATTTTGTGCTCAGAGCGCTCCGAGTTAAAAAGTAACACAGTCCTTTTTTTGACAGCTCGGAGCTAAAAAAGAAAAACGCCTCATCTAGCTTAACTCTTGGGAACAAATCGTGACGCTCCATCACGATATTAACCCTGGGGAGAAAATAAACTCCTTATTTGTTCAATATTTCTTCAAATGTGACGATATCTAAAGGTGATTTCATTAAGAACTTGACAACCTCTTTTTTAAATAAAATGCAAACTACTTGAGATATCTCAAAAAAAATGTATTGGCTTGAATTACTATCAAAACATAGGGACGGGCTACAGTCCGCTTGGGCGAACTGTTGGATACCCTATTCTTATTCCTATCCCTTATAAGTGGGCGTGACAAAAGTCTAAGTATGGTTGAACTGTTAAGAACGCTCTACATATTTTGTTATATAACATTCAAAGGATTTTATCGAAAAAACGCTCCCTAGCTCAAACTTGGGTGTTTCAATAAAATTGTTTTATTTAATTGTGGGCGTGTCAGTAGGCGGATTTAAAAAAATTAACATATGAGCATAAAGGGCCCCTAGAGCAGTGGTTCCCAATCTTTTCAACAGCATGCCCCCCTTATGGCGAATTGGAGAATCGCATGCCCCCCTTATGGCGAATTGGAGAATCGCATGCCCAAATAAAAATTCCAAATGTTCATTGGAAAATAGGTATATGTAATGCATCGAGAATTTCAAATATTCTTGCTTGTATACATGTTTGTTTATACATTTTTGTAAATTGATTCTGAAAAACGTATTTTTATTTATAAGTATATAAGATGTTCAATGCGACTTCTGGGGTTGCATTTTTTTCGCCAGCTCTGAGATTCTGGGTCCAATTTTCGTCAGTGCAATTCTTATGTCTACTGAATCGTCAAGTCTGTTTCTCTGCTTGTTTTTAATGAGGAGGAGAGCCGAAAATCCTTGTTCGCTTAAAAATGTTCTTGAAAAGAGCACCAAAAATGGAATAGCAATGGTTTGCAGCCTTGTGTATGATTTCCCGCTTTTGATCCGGAATTCTTCTAGTTCGCGTGTATCGTATTTGTCCTTCAGAGTGCGATCATTTTTCAAATCGTACACCTCCTCCTGTAATTTGTCTGGTACTTTATCGATATTAACGGTGAATGGATTGCGCACCATCGTTTTCAATTCTGCAACGTCTTTTTTGTCCTCCGGAAAGTACCTACTTCAAAAATTCTTTAGTAAGGTTTTTTTTTTTATATATAATAAACACGCACTAAAGGGGTTTTGACCCTTATAATTTATTAGCTACACAGCGCGGGCGTTAAGGAAATTAGGGTGAGAAGAAAAGGAGAGATGCCGATGCACATTGGTTTTGAATGTTTGTAGGTTATAATGTGAAGGAGGTTATAATAGGTCCGTTCGCGAACTAATATGCAAACGTAAATTTATATAAACTTTCGTGCAAACTACACAAACGCGTTCACGTACTGAGAAAATGGTAAAAAGATGAACGAAAGAAAAATGTACTTTGGTTCATTTTTCTTCACACAGAATTTCAGCTGGTAAGAAAATGAACACTATCAAATGATGAAATCCTATGAGTTTGCCAGCAAAAAAAAACAGCTGTTGCTTCTTTTGAAGCCAAACTAAGATGTTTTTTCAACTTTTTACATAAAAGCGTTCGCGTACTTTTCTTAGAAATGAGAGGATTCTCTCTCGATTTTGGAGATTTGACACTTCATTTTCCTACACATAAAGTACACGAACGGACCTAATGTGAAGGAAATGTGGAATTATGTCATTTATTAGGTCGTTGGTTGCTTCTTCCCCGGGCTTTACCATTTGTGCAACGTTAATAAATGACGAAAAACTGTTTGCTATGATTTGTTTCTTCCAAAAACCGATTTTTTGAACGAAAGCTCGAACCTTATCTTAATACTTAAAAATATTTGCGTAGGTACACATTTTCTTTTCCCGACCCTTGCAAATGTAAATTTAGCTCGTTAAGATGCTGAAATATATCAGACGCCAAGCCCAGAAGATTCCTATTACATTGAAATAACGCAGGGTTTTTCTTTTCGTCCAAAAATGCACTGACCTCATCCCTCTTTTGAAAGCCGCCTTACTTTAGTGTAGTAGCAATAAAATAACCATGTGTTTAAAGCGCTTCCTTTAACAAAATTTACGTTTTTGATCGCTACGCTTAAAGTTGATTTTAATTTATCGAGCAACGTTATTGATTCGTACTGCACGGGTTTTGCACATCAGGTGAGGCTCGTTATTTTTGCTGTGGTATATACATAGCTGCCGTGTGCGTTGCGCGGATTTCAGTGGCAGGTCCCGTTGCATCGTCTCGCGAGTGATCGGGTTATCGGCTGCTCCTTCGTTGCACCGCGTTGTGTAAAAGGTACGGCGTTTATTGCTCGTGATGGTATTGATTTGGGTTTTTTACTGTCGATTTTGTTACGGGCCATCTGGCTGCCCGTAACATATACGTTACATATTTCGCAATTTTGATGTGTTCTTGCCTTACTTTTCTAGAAAAATAAGCAAATATGAAGAGTAGAGTGGGAATATCTGCACAGTAATAAATATTGAAGTCTTCAATATTGTATTCTTTGCATCAAAAATTTACAATTCAAATTGTGTCCACGCCTCCCTTTTGCAATCCCCATGTCCCCCCCCCCCCCCTGGGAGCCGTGCCTCACCGGTTGGGAACCACTGCCCTAGAGAGTATATATTATAAATTTCAGCTCCCTAGCTCAAACTTTGGATTTTCAAAAAAAGTTTTTAATTTGTGAGTGGGTGGATTTTGAAAATTTTATATCCCGAGCAGTTTTAGGAGTCAGAGATCATACTCGTACATACAAAATTTCAGCTTTCTAGCTCAAAGTTCGATTTTTTCCAAAATTTTGTTTTTTGAGTTTCTGGGCGTGTCTGTGGGTGGATTTCAAAAATTCGTAAAATTGATTATTTCGGGACCCTAGAGAGTATATGGTTAAAATTTCAGCTCTCTAGGCCCAGTTTAAAGGCCTAATTTTTGCCGACGGACGGACGGACGGACGGACATGGCTAGATCAACATTACTATCGATGCTGATCATAAATATAGCAACTTTTAGTTTAGTATTGCTACGGGCAATATTAAGGTATGTTACAAACTATGCGTCAAAATTAATATACCCTTAGAATAGGGTATAAAAATGTATGAATTGAATTAAACTTCCACAGAGACTTCAATAACTCGATTGTTGCACCCGCTGTGTGGCTTGTGGCACGTTTTGTTGGAACCCCATAATACTGATGTCCAATTCATGCAATTGCTCAAAGAAAAAACGTGACGGTCGTTTTCATCGACGAAAAAAGCGGCTACTGGAGCCACCGGCATGAAAACCGCACCAAACCGTGACTTTTTGCGGATGAAGTGCTGTTTCATGAAGCACATGAGGGTTCTCAACTGGCTAGTAACGCAAATTTTGCTTATTCTTATAATATACATATTAAAGGAATTAAAATGTCGATTGAATCCAAACTCATACTGTGGACCTTCCGCTGATCAAGTTGCTCCTCTAAATAAGCTGCCCTTAGAAAAATGTTGAATTGAATTTGCCAATTTTTTCCCTGTGGACGCGAGGTAAGGCGATTTTAGGTAAAGCGGAAAAATGGATGATGATATATTATAAACGACGCACGGTGTATGAACCTGAACTGTTTCCTATGGACTCATCCTTTTTTAAAACTGCCTCTTTTTTCTGCGACATGTTAAATGAAATATAAGAATTTAATTTAATATTTTATTTCGAAAGTGTATGTCCTTTAGACGTCTGACACCATATTGTATTTTTATAAATAAATCCGACTTATACAACTGTGAAACAACGCCTGGCTTACTCGATACATTTATATATCTGTGTGGGTAGGTATAGGTATATAACCATGCAAATCCAGGATTTTCTGGCGTTCTTGGTGTTGCGGGTGTTGCTGGTGTTGCGGGCATTGCTGGTGTTGCTGATGATGCTAGTCTTGCTAGTCTTGCGGGTGTTGCGGGTGTTGCTGGTGTTGCGGGTGTTGCAGGTGTTGCGGGTGTTGCTGGTGCTGCAGCTGTTGCGGGTGTTGCAGGTGTTGCTGGTGTTGCAGGTGTTGCTATTTTTGCAGGTCCTGCGGGTCTTGCTTTTGTTGCGGGTGTTGCGGGTGTTGCTGGTGCTGCAGCTGTTGCGGGTGTTGCTGGTGTTGCGGGTGTTGCTGGTGCCGCGGGTGTTGCCGCTGTTGCGAGCGTTGCTGATGTTGCTGCTGTTGCTAGTCGTCCTTGTCTTGCGGGTGTTGCAGGTGTTGCGGGTGTTGCTGGTGTTGCAGGTGTTGCAGGTGTTGCGGGTGTTGCGGGTGTTGCTGGTGTTGCTGGTGTTGCGGGAGTTGCCGGTGTTGCGGGTGTTGCAGGTGTTGCAGGTGTTGCTGGTGTTGCGGGTGTTACTGGGGCTGCGGGTGTTGCGGGTGTTGCTGGTGTTGCAAGTGTTGCAGGTGCCGCTGTTGCTGGTGTTGCTAATTTTGCAGGTCTTGCGGCTCTTGCTTTTGTTGCTGGTGTTGCGGGTGCTGCCGGTGTTTCTGGTGTTGCAGGTGTTGCTGGTGTCGCGGGTGTTACCGCTGTTGCGAGCATTGCTGATGTCGCTGCTATTGCAGCTGTTGCTAGTCTTGCGGGGGGAGGTGTTGCGGGTGTTGCTGGTGTTGCCGGTGTTGCGGGTGTTGCAGGTGTTGCGGGTGTTGCTGCTTTTGCAGCTGTTGCGGGGATTGCTGCTGTTGCTGGTGTTGCTGCTGTTGCAGCTGTTGCGGGAGTTGCTGCTGATGCGGGTGTTGCTGCTGTTGCGGGTGTTGCTGCTGTTGCGGGTGTCACAGCTGTAGCGGGAGTTGCTGCTGTTGCGGGTGTTGCTGCTGTTGCGGGTGGTGCTGCTGTTGCGGGTGTTGCTGCTGTTGCGGGCGTTGCTAGTTTTGCTGGTCTTGCGGGTGTTGCAGCTGTTGCGGGTGTTGCTGCTGTTGCGGGTGTAGCTGGTGTTGCGGGTGTCGCAACTGTGGCGGGAGTTGCTGCTGTTGGGGACGTTGCTAGTCTTCCTGGTCTCTCGGGTGTTGCAGCTGTTGCTGCTGTTGCGGGTGTCGCAGCTGTTGCGGGAGTTGCTGTTGTTACGGGCGTTGCTAGTCTTGCTGGTCTTGCGGGTGTTGCTAAAGGAATAATAACTAATAATAGCGATCCTTGTTCACTTAATCTGCGTTCAGCATGAGGCCGGAAGTACAGGCCATCAGATTCTTTGACCAATACAAGAACACTGAATAAACAACATATTAAAACTCCCTTTGAAAACATTGTAACTAGATACTTGAAATTGAATATGGGACTGATGTTTCAAAGCGCAAGTTTGCCCTTTTATAAGTAAAATAGTGAAATGTTTCTACAGATGGTTGATTGCTGAAAGCTATCTTCGAAATTATTTCCCCAATGGTTTTTTCCACAATGTTTTTGATATCACCTGGTAAGATAATATGGAATAGAATAATAAGTTCAAAGTCGCATAATATAAGTTTCATTGCAATTAGTAAATGAGCTAATCGAATTATTAATCAACACGCATTTAATCAGGATTGAAGTCAAAAACATCCGTTAAAGGAAAAACACCTGCACACTCTGAAGTGAGAAACAGCCACATCGTAGAGATATATAGAGCCCTGTTTAATTGATTCGGGGACAATAACATCATTCCGGACAACCAGTTTGGTTTCAGGGCGGGACATGGCACTATTCATTCCTCGTCGAAACTGGTTTCCGTCATTCAGTGGAATAAATGCAAGAACCAATGTACGGGTGCTTGTCTGGTTGGTTTTGAGATGGCTTTCGGCACCTTTTGGGTAGAGGGACTTTTCTTCAAGTTGACCAGGAGGGGGATGCACAAACCTTTGCTATATATAATTTATAAATTCCTAAAATCAAGGTCATAAACATTCTTTTGCAGCGTGACTTCGTTCAAAGTAAGGGATATTGCGACGACTGTAAGTTAAAAATCAACTTTCAGAAGACGGAAACAATTTTGTTCAGAACACCATTAGCTGGGACCTCTAGGGATACCAGAAAAAACTGGAAGAAATTGGCCATTTTTGGACAAAATGGGCAGCCATTGGCGGTGAGAAGCTCAGTTAGATATCTGGGTATCTGGCTTGAACAGTATCTATATTTCGATAGATATATAGTTGCTTGTCTTGCTGGGGCCAAGAAGGCTTTTGCTTTGAGAAGGAGCCTGTTTCATAGCAGTCAACTTGACTCCTGAGTGAAGGTCATTTGCTACCTGGCCCTTATAAGGCTGATCATCGCTTATGGCTATCTATTGTGGTTTAATATACCGCCTACTTATATGGAAAAGATTAAAATTTTGGAGAAACAATGTCTTAGGACTGTCTCCTGTGTTCCGAACGCCTGAATCCAGCTATATAAAATATTATCCCAACAAGGTCCAATACGATAGGGCTCATTTGAATAGGATTTACAATTTCCTTATTAAGGTGACTCGAAGGCACGTTGCAAGGATGATGTCCAGCGACAATAGCCTGCTCTTTGGGGCTTACTACCCCAATAAAATGTACATAGAGAGTACGGTCCGATCTGGCTTTATCCCCCCGGAGGCATTTATCCATATTGATGCCAAAGGGCTGGTCCAGACGAGGGATGGTATCCTGGTGTTATACCACCGCTACCGCAGCGCGAGAGATAAGCGGCTCGTCCACGGCGGGGACGTCGCCAATGCTCATGAGCTCCTCCGTTTTATTACCGCAATAGGGGAGAGGGATAAATTCGATACGGAAAAGCAATTTGACGAATTTGGTGGCTTTTTGATATGTGGGGGGCGGGGGTCAACATGCCCTCTCAATACGGTGTGTTACTCTAGGTAACATCCTTAGTTTATAAGTATGACTTAGTTAGCTAGGGCGTTTCTGGAAGAGGCCTGGCTTGTCGGCTTGTGGTGGTCCTTCCGGGAGGTGATTGACGCTGTAAGGCTTCAGTCAGCTCACGGCAGCGAGTGTGCACATTGACGACTGCCAGGCGCTTGCAAAGCAATTGGGATTTTGACCACTTTTTGCATAAGGTAACGAGTGCTTATAGTTAGAATACGTTTAGTAGTTTAAGAAGGTAGAATAGGTAGTTTTTAATTTGTTTTAATTTGTTTTATATAATATATAAAATTTAAATAACGATGCAGAGTTTTAAAAATGTTCTCGATGAATATATATGTAAGATTAGTTCGTAAAATAGTTTTTAGGAGGAAAGGCAATTTAAAAGTAAAACAGCCACATTGCGAATTTCATGAAAATCGAATCTAAGGACATCAGAGCTGCACTACAAGGATGAGGCCATACAATTTGCAATCGATTTTCAGTCTTTATACCTGCTGGAAATTGTATACCCATAAACGTTTACTACCTGGGAACAGGTCATAAAATTAAAGGGCAAATAAGAAACGACCGCTAAAAATTTCCAAGATCAAACAATGAACTATTTGAAAAGCTTATAAAAAGATGCGCCACTAGGATGAATTGCACGGCAGCAACAACAACATTGCAGAAAAGCGGGTTAATCTACGGCTTGCCTCAAATTCTACTCTACCAGTGACTAAAATAAGGGCCAACAGCGGAGTATCAGCCAGCATAGCTACGGTTCGAAGGATAATACGAAAAAGTGGTACTATACAGAGAAGAAAACTTAAAAAGAAACCTTTTTTCAGGCAAGTTCCCAAGGAGCATCGAATGAATTTTGCAAGAGAACATGTCGCTTGGAGCAGTGAATGGAAACGCGTTCTCTTTTCGGATGAAAAAAAGATTAACCTTGACGGCTCCGATGGTTACAACTTTTATTTCCATGATCTAAGTAAGGAGGAGCTTATTTTGGCATGGCATCACAGCCGTACATCAGGTGTAATGATGTGGGGAGCTATTACCCACTATGGCACTATGACAATGAAGGAAAATGTTTGCTTTCTGACCCCTGTCTTGGATATTCCAACAAGACAACGCCCCTATCCATACTGCCAGGGTTGTTAGAAGTTGGATTCAATCAGAAGAGGTGGAACTTTTGCCATAGCCGCCGTTTACCGGACTTAAATATTATCGAAAATGTTTGTGCATGGTTATCTCGTAAAGTGTATGAAGGCGGCACACAATTTGAAGACAAGGACACTTTAATCGAAGCTATTCGTGATGCCTGGGCCCAAATTTCTCTTAATTATTTATAAAAAACTGTATGATTCTATTCAAAACCGTGTTATAGAGGTCAAATAGCAAAATGGCGGGCATACTCATTATTAATGTAGAAAAACATAATAAATGTTTTTAAACCATAAAATATAAACATTTCATTCATTTTTTCCTTTCCTTGGAAGATTTTGCATGTGTCCTCATCCTAGTCGCGCATCTGTTTATACGCTTTTCAAGTAGTTCATTGTTTGATCTTGGGAAATTCCAGCGAGCGTTTGTTATTTCCCTTAAATTTTATGACTTACTGTTGGGAAAATACTCGTATGTACCTGTTCACAGGTAGTAACATTTTCAACCGGTATAAAGAATGAAAATCGATTGCAAAACGTATGGCCTCTTCCTTGTGATCGCCAGTGTATATAGCAACTGCCAGGACATCTTTTTATAGGATGAATTCTATCGTGAATTACCAGACGACCATGGAACTGCTAAAGGCGGATATCAGATGGTTGTTTACAATTTTTTTGTTTACTTGGAGCCGGCTTTTGTTAAGATAAGCCGAAGCAAAAAAAGCAATTCAAATATCTGCTTACGAATGGTCGACATTTCAAATTCTAAATGACTCATATTGCCAACTTGTTGACAAGGTAAATACCAAATATTTTGTCACTGCCCCTATCTTATCAGGTGATACCAAAAACGTAGTGGAAAATAACATTGGGGAAAGAGTTTCGATGACTGATTTGAGCTCTCAACCATCTTGTACCCAATACATTTGGAAATGTAGACAGAACGGAAATTATGCTAAAATGAACCGATGCAAATTGATGTGTGATGACGAAATGAATCTTCTGAATGCTTTAAGTCTTTTGACTGATTTTAAGTCGTACGACTGCTTTAAGTCTTCTTCATCATACTTTCTACAGCACGGTTAAAATGTTTGCAATGCTATTTTACTGAGAGGTCCTTCGACCAACAAAACAGGTCCTTTTATCCTGGACAAAGGATATTTTCGCAAAATGTAACTAGAAACCGCACGGTATAAATGTTTTACTGAGAGGTCCTTGCAACAACAAAAAAGGTCCTTTAAACCTTGCAAAAGGATATTTTTCCAAAATGTCCTTAGATACTGCATAGTCTTTCTGTGTTCAAGGTCATGTTACTGAGGGGTCCTTGGAACCCCAAAAACCGCCAAAAAGATATTTTTTCCAAAATGCCCTAAGAAACCGCGCACTATTTTTATGCTCAATATTATTTTGCAAAGAGATCGTTGAATCATTTAGTTTTCTATAATATTAAAAATTATTTTTATTGTGCATTTATGTGCACGCAAAGTTGCTGTAAATGGTGGTGAGTATGTATACTGTTGTTCTAACCTCACCCCAATATTTGAATACTTAAAACAGTTCAAAATCTTTGGAACCATTTTGAAGAAAATTTGTGTTTTATGAACAAGTTGAACGGTAAGTACAGTTATTTCAAACAACAACAAAAATTCGACATAATTTATAATCCCAAGAACCAAAAATTAAAAGCTAAAAACAAATCCGCCCACCCGCAAGGGCAGGAGGCCCCTCGTTAACAGACGGAAACACGGACAACCAGAATAACTCCGAAAACAAGTAGTCATTTTCTTTGAGTGGGATTTTTATATTTGATATATGAATTAGCTCAGCAGAGTTCCAAACGTCAAAACTAGAACAAAGAATAATTAAATGAGGAGTCCGTCTCAATGTAATGAACGCTTCTATTGAACTAAACTAGAAAGTTAACAAAGATGAATAGGTAAATAAAAAGTAATAGAAGTACATAGATGTGTATAATGAATTAGGGTTGCCAATGTATTTCATTATTCTGACAAATTGCATCACCACTCATGTCTTTTTCTCCAAGCTGTTAGTGTAAAGTAAGCAAAGGTAATTTTTTTATTATTATTTATTAATGTGTAATATTAATTACAAATTTACCTAAAATGCAGTATAGTCCTAGCTGCGTGGGCCATTGACCAGAAGCAAACCTAAAATCATGGACTTTTATTCATTTGACTATGAGACTGAACCAAGCTGTTCTAATCAGAACAGCAATACACATAAAAGATTGTATTCTGCTTTGAATGAGGTTTGAGGAAAGGAAGTGAAAAAGAGGAGGCTGGGGTCTACGTCATCGGATCTGGGTGCAGACTTGAAAATTCCTCCGTCAATGGGACTCGTAGCTTCGAGTAGTTCCAATAACTTGGAAGATGAACTACTTGGGTACATTATTGTTTGCAGTCAGAGTTTTAAGATTATTAAGCAAGTAAGTCACAATTATCCATTAAACACACTTATATTGTCAAATTTGCTTAAAAAATCATTAACAGTACGAGTATATGCGCTTGATCGCAAACAAATTTTTTTTTGCAATTTGTGTCATTTTGTTACCGGCGGAACTACTATAGCAACCGTGTTTCCAACTCGAATTTTGTTTTACATCAAGCGTGATTACTATCATAAAATAACATGTCGTTGATAGGTATACATTTTTGGGAAAGTGAATAAAATTAAAAATGTTGGCTTTCAATAATCTAAACAGCAGAAAAAAAAAACATTTCCACAGTCGGAAAAATAATCCACTATTGTACCTATTGCCAAAATTATTTACAAATCTGTTGGAAAAAAACCTGTGTTTTAAAAAATCTTTATATGCATGTCAAGGTAAAGAGTTAAGTCTTCGTCACACAGAACACGTTTTAACGTCGCGTTCGAGTTGTTGACTGCCTCCCATAGCATGCGCACTTGCTCCATTTTTTGCCTTACCGACTAACAGTTCTCTCACTCTCAGTTCTCTCTGAATTGTCGTGGGGTGCGCATCTCAAAGAAACTTAAAAATCTATCAAAATGAATAATTGTTCCGTGTGTTCTCAGAAAATTGATCGAAATAGTTCCACAAAAATAAACTGTAGTGATTGCAAAAATTTCTTTCACTATTCGTGTGTAAATATCACTGAACAAGATGTAGAATACATAAAATCAAGTGTGAGGTGTTGAGACGCCGTTCTCTCCATCTGCCTGCAACGACAATACCCATTCGTGACAACATTGCACAGGCACCGGCTATTGCTAAAATTGCAAAAAAACAAAGCAACAAGCCACTACCAACGGCGACCTCCTCATCTTCGCCTACTCCCATCGATGAGAGTGAAAGTCACTACACTCTTGAAATGATTTACTTGAAGCTCTCAAATTTGGAGGAAACAAATCAATTGTTCCTGCAACAACTAAATGAGCTCCGAGCTTAAATCAAAAGTTAATAGCTTGGAAAGCAAACTTAACTGGCACCAGCAGCAACAACTTGAGAATTTCATCGAGATTGTTGGAGTTCCAAATGTCGATGACAATAATGCCTTGGATAAAGCAAAGCTAATTTTCAACAAAGCATTGTCTATTGATGTCCCCGACAATAAATTTGAAAAGTGTTTCATAAAAAGAGTGTACACTAAAGGTGTTAACTCATCTCAAATGAAAACCAAATCAATCATCTGCGTAAAATTCTCTGACCTAACAACTACGCAACGAATTATGTGCGCAAAGAGGACAAATAAAAAAAATCGCAACACACAACTGACTGGAATCGATGGCGTCGGCAGCAAAAACAACGGTAGCCGTAGCAGCAGCAGCAAAGGAAACAGCATTTATCTGAATGATTCTCTCACCAAGTATACCCAGGCGCTTTTTATGAAAGCAAAAGAAGCAATTAAACAAAAAGGCGTTAAATATGTGTGGTATAAAAATAATCAAATTCTTGTGAGAAAGGTTGAGGGTGGAAAAGTAACTTCAATTAGATCTTTTAATGATCTTGCACTTATTTAAAATGAATGATGTAAATGATTTAATTGAAGACTTTTCTGCCCTTGAATCTAGTAGTATCAACTGTGATAATATCTTTAAATGTAGTTCCTATTGCAATAGTAAACTTTTTATTGTACATCAAAATGTCAGAAGATTGAGGGAAAACTTTGCGTCTCTTGTCACGCACCTTGATTCGTTCGTTTGCATTCCAGATATTGTCTTTGTATCTGAAATTTGGATTTACAATTTTGAAAAAAGCGATTACGTTATTCCCGGCTTTAATTTCTTTGCTAATACTAATGAAAATTACGCTGCAGGTGGTGTTGGGTGTTTTTTGAAGGAGAGTTACCAGGTTGTAGAAGTTTCCTGTGTAGATTTCGTCTTCTTGTGTGTATATAGATTGCAGATGTTTAATGCATCGATTTTCATAAAAGAATTTTCCGATCTTTTATTAAAAATAAAAGCAAAAAATTTAATTATTGTAGGGGATTTTAATATAAATAGTTTAGAGAGTAGCGAAACTGTTCTAAAATACTTAGCATTATTAGCTTCGCATGGCCTTGAATCTTTTATTAATGAGCCTACCGGGACTGTGTCAGGTAGTTGTTTGAACCACATTTATGGTCGATTCAAAATTGCTTCATCTAGTAATTGCGAGAAATGTGTTCTTGATTTGATGATCACTGACCACTGCATGACAGGGCTCATTGTTAAGACCTCTTACAAGAGGAATAGCAATAGTCCAAAGCCTCTGAACGTAGTAAGAAAAATTAACTTCGGAAGGCTCAAAGAAAAGTTGCTTTTTGAGTTTTGGGATGAGGTATATTTGTGTAATGATGTGTCGACTTCCTATACAACATTCATTGAATACCTTAAGAAACACATTAGTAATTCTTCTTATTTCTTGCCTCCGAAAAAATTAAAAAAAAGGCTAAAGCCTTGGATCTCTAGGGAGTTACTGAACAAACTCAATATTAAAAACAAACTTAGAATGAAATCCTATAAATTTCCTACTAATCAGAGATTGAAACATAAATACAAAACATTGTGCGTGGTACTAAAAAAGGAGATTCCTAATTGCCGTGATACGTTTTACCGTAATCGCTTTAATTCTGCCAGAGGAAACATCAGAAATGAATGGAAAATAGTGAACAGTTTGCTTAACAAATTTTCTTCTACAAAAAAAATTACTTCCATGCGTAGTTTATAAGTATGACTTAGTTAGCTAGGGCGTTTCTGGAAGAGGCCTGGCTTGTCGGCTTGTGGTGGTCCTTCCGGGAGGTGATTGACGCTGTAAGGCTTCAGTCAGCTCACGGCAGCGAGTGTGCACATTGACGACTGCCAGGCGCTTGCAAAGCAATTGGGATTTTGACCACTTTTTGCATAAGGTAACGAGTGCTTATAGTTAGAATACGTTTAGTAGTTTAAGAAGGTAGAATAGGTAGTTTTTAATTTGTTTTAATTTGTTTTATATAATATATAAAATTTAAATAACGATGCAGAGTTTTAAAAATGTTCTCGATGAATATATATGTAAGATTAGTTCGTAAAATAGTTTTTAGGAGGAAAGGCAATTTAAAAGTAAAACAGCCACATTGCGAATTTCATGAAAATCGAATCTAAGGACATCAGAGCTGCACTACAAGGATGAGGCCATACAATTTGCAATCGATTTTCAGTCTTTATACCTGCTGGAAATTGTATACCCATAAACGTTTACTACCTGGGAACAGGTCATAAAATTAAAGGGCAAATAAGAAACGACCGCTAAAAATTTCCAAGATCAAACAATGAACTATTTGAAAAGCTTATAAAAAGATGCGCCACTAGGATGAATTGCACGGCAGCAACAACAACATTGCAGAAAAGCGGGTTAATCTACGGCTTGCCTCAAATTCTACTCTACCAGTGACTAAAATAAGGGCCAACAGCGGAGTATCAGCCAGCATAGCTACGGTTCGAAGGATAATACGAAAAAGTGGTACTATACAGAGAAGAAAACTTAAAAAGAAACCTTTTTTCAGGCAAGTTCCCAAGGAGCATCGAATGAATTTTGCAAGAGAACATGTCGCTTGGAGCAGTGAATGGAAACGCGTTCTCTTTTCGGATGAAAAAAAGATTAACCTTGACGGCTCCGATGGTTACAACTTTTATTTCCATGATCTAAGTAAGGAGGAGCTTATTTTGGCATGGCATCACAGCCGTACATCAGGTGTAATGATGTGGGGAGCTATTACCCACTATGGCACTATGACAATGAAGGAAAATGTTTGCTTTCTGACCCCTGTCTTGGATATTCCAACAAGACAACGCCCCTATCCATACTGCCAGGGTTGTTAGAAGTTGGATTCAATCAGAAGAGGTGGAACTTTTGCCATAGCCGCCGTTTACCGGACTTAAATATTATCGAAAATGTTTGTGCATGGTTATCTCGTAAAGTGTATGAAGGCGGCACACAATTTGAAGACAAGGACACTTTAATCGAAGCTATTCGTGATGCCTGGGCCCAAATTTCTCTTAATTATTTATAAAAAACTGTATGATTCTATTCAAAACCGTGTTATAGAGGTCAAATAGCAAAATGGCGGGCATACTCATTATTAATGTAGAAAAACATAATAAATGTTTTTAAACCATAAAATATAAACATTTCATTCATTTTTTCCTTTCCTTGGAAGATTTTGCATGTGTCCTCATCCTAGTCGCGCATCTGTTTATACGCTTTTCAAGTAGTTCATTGTTTGATCTTGGGAAATTCCAGCGAGCGTTTGTTATTTCCCTTAAATTTTATGACTTACTGTTGGGAAAATACTCGTATGTACCTGTTCACAGGTAGTAACATTTTCAACCGGTATAAAGAATGAAAATCGATTGCAAAACGTATGGCCTCTTCCTTGTGATCGCCAGTGTATATAGCAACTGCCAGGACATCTTTTTATAGGATGAATTCTATCGTGAATTACCAGACGACCATGGAACTGCTAAAGGCGGATATCAGATGGTTGTTTACAATTTTTTTGTTTACTTGGAGCCGGCTTTTGTTAAGATAAGCCGAAGCAAAAAAAGCAATTCAAATATCTGCTTACGAATGGTCGACATTTCAAATTCTAAATGACTCATATTGCCAACTTGTTGACAAGGTAAATACCAAATATTTTGTCACTGCCCCTATCTTATCAGGTGATACCAAAAACGTAGTGGAAAATAACATTGGGGAAAGAGTTTCGATGACTGATTTGAGCTCTCAACCATCTTGTACCCAATACATTTGGAAATGTAGACAGAACGGAAATTATGCTAAAATGAACCGATGCAAATTGATGTGTGATGACGAAATGAATCTTCTGAATGCTTTAAGTCTTTTGACTGATTTTAAGTCGTACGACTGCTTTAAGTCTTCTTCATCATACTTTCTACAGCACGGTTAAAATGTTTGCAATGCTATTTTACTGAGAGGTCCTTCGACCAACAAAACAGGTCCTTTTATCCTGGACAAAGGATATTTTCGCAAAATGTAACTAGAAACCGCACGGTATAAATGTTTTACTGAGAGGTCCTTGCAACAACAAAAAAGGTCCTTTAAACCTTGCAAAAGGATATTTTTCCAAAATGTCCTTAGATACTGCATAGTCTTTCTGTGTTCAAGGTCATGTTACTGAGGGGTCCTTGGAACCCCAAAAACCGCCAAAAAGATATTTTTTCCAAAATGCCCTAAGAAACCGCGCACTATTTTTATGCTCAATATTATTTTGCAAAGAGATCGTTGAATCATTTAGTTTTCTATAATATTAAAAATTATTTTTATTGTGCATTTATGTGCACGCAAAGTTGCTGTAAATGGTGGTGAGTATGTATACTGTTGTTCTAACCTCACCCCAATATTTGAATACTTAAAACAGTTCAAAATCTTTGGAACCATTTTGAAGAAAATTTGTGTTTTATGAACAAGTTGAACGGTAAGTACAGTTATTTCAAACAACAACAAAAATTCGACATAATTTATAATCCCAAGAACCAAAAATTAAAAGCTAAAAACAAATCCGCCCACCCGCAAGGGCAGGAGGCCCCTCGTTAACAGACGGAAACACGGACAACCAGAATAACTCCGAAAACAAGTAGTCATTTTCTTTGAGTGGGATTTTTATATTTGATATATGAATTAGCTCAGCAGAGTTCCAAACGTCAAAACTAGAACAAAGAATAATTAAATGAGGAGTCCGTCTCAATGTAATGAACGCTTCTATTGAACTAAACTAGAAAGTTAACAAAGATGAATAGGTAAATAAAAAGTAATAGAAGTACATAGATGTGTATAATGAATTAGGGTTGCCAATGTATTTCATTATTCTGACAAATTGCATCACCACTCATGTCTTTTTCTCCAAGCTGTTAGTGTAAAGTAAGCAAAGGTAATTTTTTTATTATTATTTATTAATGTGTAATATTAATTACAAATTTACCTAAAATGCAGTATAGTCCTAGCTGCGTGGGCCATTGACCAGAAGCAAACCTAAAATCATGGACTTTTATTCATTTGACTATGAGACTGAACCAAGCTGTTCTAATCAGAACAGCAATACACATAAAAGATTGTATTCTGCTTTGAATGAGGTTTGAGGAAAGGAAGTGAAAAAGAGGAGGCTGGGGTCTACGTCATCGGATCTGGGTGCAGACTTGAAAATTCCTCCGTCAATGGGACTCGTAGCTTCGAGTAGTTCCAATAACTTGGAAGATGAACTACTTGGGTACATTATTGTTTGCAGTCAGAGTTTTAAGATTATTAAGCAAGTAAGTCACAATTATCCATTAAACACACTTATATTGTCAAATTTGCTTAAAAAATCATTAACAGTACGAGTATATGCGCTTGATCGCAAACAAATTTTTTTTTGCAATTTGTGTCATTTTGTTACCGGCGGAACTACTATAGCAACCGTGTTTCCAACTCGAATTTTGTTTTACATCAAGCGTGATTACTATCATAAAATAACATGTCGTTGATAGGTATACATTTTTGGGAAAGTGAATAAAATTAAAAATGTTGGCTTTCAATAATCTAAACAGCAGAAAAAAAAAACATTTCCACAGTCGGAAAAATAATCCACTATTGTACCTATTGCCAAAATTATTTACAAATCTGTTGGAAAAAAACCTGTGTTTTAAAAAATCTTTATATGCATGTCAAGGTAAAGAGTTAAGTCTTCGTCACACAGAACACGTTTTAACGTCGCGTTCGAGTTGTTGACTGCCTCCCATAGCATGCGCACTTGCTCCATTTTTTGCCTTACCGACTAACAGTTCTCTCACTCTCAGTTCTCTCTGAATTGTCGTGGGGTGCGCATCTCAAAGAAACTTAAAAATCTATCAAAATGAATAATTGTTCCGTGTGTTCTCAGAAAATTGATCGAAATAGTTCCACAAAAATAAACTGTAGTGATTGCAAAAATTTCTTTCACTATTCGTGTGTAAATATCACTGAACAAGATGTAGAATACATAAAATCAAGTGTGAGGTGTTGAGACGCCGTTCTCTCCATCTGCCTGCAACGACAATACCCATTCGTGACAACATTGCACAGGCACCGGCTATTGCTAAAATTGCAAAAAAACAAAGCAACAAGCCACTACCAACGGCGACCTCCTCATCTTCGCCTACTCCCATCGATGAGAGTGAAAGTCACTACACTCTTGAAATGATTTACTTGAAGCTCTCAAATTTGGAGGAAACAAATCAATTGTTCCTGCAACAACTAAATGAGCTCCGAGCTTAAATCAAAAGTTAATAGCTTGGAAAGCAAACTTAACTGGCACCAGCAGCAACAACTTGAGAATTTCATCGAGATTGTTGGAGTTCCAAATGTCGATGACAATAATGCCTTGGATAAAGCAAAGCTAATTTTCAACAAAGCATTGTCTATTGATGTCCCCGACAATAAATTTGAAAAGTGTTTCATAAAAAGAGTGTACACTAAAGGTGTTAACTCATCTCAAATGAAAACCAAATCAATCATCTGCGTAAAATTCTCTGACCTAACAACTACGCAACGAATTATGTGCGCAAAGAGGACAAATAAAAAAAATCGCAACACACAACTGACTGGAATCGATGGCGTCGGCAGCAAAAACAACGGTAGCCGTAGCAGCAGCAGCAAAGGAAACAGCATTTATCTGAATGATTCTCTCACCAAGTATACCCAGGCGCTTTTTATGAAAGCAAAAGAAGCAATTAAACAAAAAGGCGTTAAATATGTGTGGTATAAAAATAATCAAATTCTTGTGAGAAAGGTTGAGGGTGGAAAAGTAACTTCAATTAGATCTTTTAATGATCTTGCACTTATTTAAAATGAATGATGTAAATGATTTAATTGAAGACTTTTCTGCCCTTGAATCTAGTAGTATCAACTGTGATAATATCTTTAAATGTAGTTCCTATTGCAATAGTAAACTTTTTATTGTACATCAAAATGTCAGAAGATTGAGGGAAAACTTTGCGTCTCTTGTCACGCACCTTGATTCGTTCGTTTGCATTCCAGATATTGTCTTTGTATCTGAAATTTGGATTTACAATTTTGAAAAAAGCGATTACGTTATTCCCGGCTTTAATTTCTTTGCTAATACTAATGAAAATTACGCTGCAGGTGGTGTTGGGTGTTTTTTGAAGGAGAGTTACCAGGTTGTAGAAGTTTCCTGTGTAGATTTCGTCTTCTTGTGTGTATATAGATTGCAGATGTTTAATGCATCGATTTTCATAAAAGAATTTTCCGATCTTTTATTAAAAATAAAAGCAAAAAATTTAATTATTGTAGGGGATTTTAATATAAATAGTTTAGAGAGTAGCGAAACTGTTCTAAAATACTTAGCATTATTAGCTTCGCATGGCCTTGAATCTTTTATTAATGAGCCTACCGGGACTGTGTCAGGTAGTTGTTTGAACCACATTTATGGTCGATTCAAAATTGCTTCATCTAGTAATTGCGAGAAATGTGTTCTTGATTTGATGATCACTGACCACTGCATGACAGGGCTCATTGTTAAGACCTCTTACAAGAGGAATAGCAATAGTCCAAAGCCTCTGAACGTAGTAAGAAAAATTAACTTCGGAAGGCTCAAAGAAAAGTTGCTTTTTGAGTTTTGGGATGAGGTATATTTGTGTAATGATGTGTCGACTTCCTATACAACATTCATTGAATACCTTAAGAAACACATTAGTAATTCTTCTTATTTCTTGCCTCCGAAAAAATTAAAAAAAAGGCTAAAGCCTTGGATCTCTAGGGAGTTACTGAACAAACTCAATATTAAAAACAAACTTAGAATGAAATCCTATAAATTTCCTACTAATCAGAGATTGAAACATAAATACAAAACATTGTGCGTGGTACTAAAAAAGGAGATTCCTAATTGCCGTGATACGTTTTACCGTAATCGCTTTAATTCTGCCAGAGGAAACATCAGAAATGAATGGAAAATAGTGAACAGTTTGCTTAACAAATTTTCTTCTACAAAAAAAATTACTTCCATGCGTATTGATAACCGTGTAGTATCTGACAAATTGGATATTGCTGATGCATTTAACGATTACTACACTAATATAGCCAGCAGTTTACAACCTTGTCCAGCCAATTCTATTTGTGCTCGTTGTTTGCGTGCTGAACCATTTCAAAGAAACAGTTTTGTTTATACACCCATAACTTCTCTTGAAATGTTGAAAGCTATTCGCAGCTTAAAAAATACTAATTCTTGTGGCGCAGACGGTATCTCGAGTCTGCTACTAAAGAAGATTGCATGCTTCGTAGTGGATGTCTTAACCGACATCTTCAACGGTTGCGTTTTTGAAGGGGTTTTTCCAGATGAACTTAAATGTGCTGATGTTATACCACTGTTCAAAAAAGGTTCTGCGGAAGAAATGTGCAACTACAGGCCCATATCTCTTTTGCCAATAGGTATTAAGTACGATTTTCGAAAAACTTATGAAAGATAGAATTGTTAATTATTTGAACCAAATCAATTATTTTAGTGCTCAACAGTTTGGATTTCGGAAAGGTAAATCAACTGAAGATGCTCTACTACAGTTTTGTACTCAAACAATGTCGAACCTTGATGGCAAAAAGTGTACAGCTGGTTTGTTCATTGATATTACCAAAGCCTTCGACATGGTAAATCATAACATTTTATTGCGTAAACTGGAATTAGCTGGATTTCGTGGTTTTATGATTGATTGGTTCAAGGCTTACCTTAAAAATAGGTCACAAAGAGTGAAGTTAGATGAGATAAGGAGCGAAATCAAAATTTTTAACTTGGGTGTACCCCAAGGCTCTGTCTTGGGTCCGATTTTATTTCTTATCTACATTAATTCACTCTTTGCACTTCACTTCAAAGGCTCACCTACTGCTTTTGCTGATGACATAGGTTTTTCATATGGTCTGAACAGTCCTTTGGATCTCGTTGCTGATATAAACTGGGATTTGAATTTGTTAAGAAACTGGTTTGCGAATCACAACTTGGTTATAAGCTCCAAAACAAAAATAATGTTTTTCAGTTTGTCATCACCACAAAATTTGGAAGCGAATATTTACTTTCATGCACCTGAGTGTCAAAAATACAAATTGGCGAATTGTAGCTGTGCCCATAGATCTTATTCTCCCACTTTTTGTAGCAATCTAGGATGCAGTGATAAATGTTTCCTAATCGAGAAGGTAGATGAATTCAAATATCTTGGGCTTATAATCGACTCCAATATGAGTTTCTCGAAACACATAGAATCTTTAAGGAAGTATTTCCGTTCCACACTTAGACACTTCTTTTATTTACGAACTGTGTGCTCAACAATGCTCCTAAAAAAAAATTACTATGGCATTTTTCATTCTAAGCTACAATATGGAATAGCTTGTTGGGGAGGTGCTTATCTTAATAAAATCCAGCCTTTATTAGTTCTGCAAAAACATATACAAGGTGGCGCAAAAGTTGGCAGGTGGCGCAAAAGTTGTCACCCGATGTTCTTTCGCTGTAATTTTTTTTATGAATGAAAAACTTTGGTTCTGCTTTTGGATTATGTTAATTTGTGTCTTAAGTTTTTTTCTGTATAGTTAACTTCACAAATGTCAAAGTAGAATTTACATTTGCCGCCATTTGCAAAAATTATAGCTTCTTCCGATAGGATGATGACTTTTGCGCCACCTTGTATTAAGAAAATTATGCCGAAAGCCTGTCAGATATCCAAGTTTTCCTTTGTTCTGCGACCTTAAAATTCTTCCTGTTCGTCATCTGTACGTTTTTAAAGTATTAAAGACATTCTTTATGAAAAATGGTAATTGTAATTTTAGATTAATTTCCAATTACAATTTACGTGGAAACACTTCATATATGGTATCCGTTCCTTTTTTCCGCACTACTGCTTACCGTAATTTTTATTCTGTTTCATCACTTCGTCTATTTAATAAACTTCCGCAGTCAATCAGGGCAATGTCAACACCTGGAATGTTTCTAAAACTTTTAAAAAATTGGCTTCTCAACTTAAACTACGCTAGTTTAGAATCTATTACTTCCGACATTCTGATTTAATTCCTATAGATGATTTTTATTTTTTGCCTATTCTTGCCTTAGTATGAATGATTGATTTTATATTGAATCTTGATTTTTTGTTAGAATCATTTTATTTTTTGGCTTTCTATTTGTATTTTCTGCTTTTTACATTGTGAAACTTGATTTTTCTTTTTTTCACTCCATTATTATGTACTTCATACTTTTTTTTAACTTGAATTGTATTGAATTTAATTTTTTATTTTTATTATATGGCCACCCCACCTTAAACTTTATTTATTAATTCAATCAACTCATTGAAGTGGCATTCAAAACTATTTTATTACTTTTGTAAGTAAAATATAGAATGTCTCAAAGTTTTCGTATAATCTACATACCTATGTTAAACTGAAGAATACTGTTTTATTATTGTGATATGCATTGTAATATTATATGGAAATAAATTATATATCTATCTATCTATCTATCTAACAACTTTCGCCACTGAAGTATTAAAGTGTAGAAAAAAACTTAAACTTTGACTTTTAAATAAAATTGTTTTATTTAATTGTGGGCGTGCCAATGGGCGGATTTTAGAAATGTTATCTCCCGAGCAGTTTTAGGAGTCAAAGATCGTATGAAAAAAATTTCAGCTATCTAGCTCAAAATTCGATAAAGATTTTTTCGATAAATTTGTTTTTTTGAGTTTGTGGGCGTGTCTGTGGGCGGATTTCAAAAATTCTTAAACTTGATTATTTCCGCCCCCTAGAGAGTATATGGTTTAAATTTCAGCTCTCTAGGTCTAGTTTAAATGCCTAATTTTTGCCGACAGACGGACGGACGGGCGGACATGGCTAGATCGATGCTGATCATAAATATAGTAACTTTTAAGGGTCTATGAGCAATATTAAGGTATGTTACAATCTTCGCGTCAAAATTAATGTACCCTTAGAATAGGGTATTAAAATATAATAAGGAAAAGGAAAAAAGGCACAGCGTTGGGTATTCCATCATTCACCATGCTGCTGCTTTTGCTTGATTATTGCAGGTGCCGTACGATTTTCGTGTATGTACATATAATGGTTGGGTAAAGGCGGCATTTGACATTTGGTTGGTGGACCTGCGGTAAATTGTTTTGGAAGTCTAACGCAGATCTTCAATCTACGGCCGACAAATCCCTATTTCATCGAATAGATATATTTTTTTAAGACGGTTTCGAAAATAAGGGATATAACCACAAGTAGTTTTGGTTTGGGCATGATTGTATAAAAGTTGTCCTTCCATTATTGTGCAGTCACTTTAGGGACAGAGCCACTCTGTTTTGAACTTGAGTTTTGAATCTCTGATAATCTTATATAAATGGCTAATAGTGGGATTTAGTATAAAAAAAATATAAAAATATTTTCGATAGATTAGCAAGAACCAAAGATCGTGACAACTTTTATTTTTTGCCTTTCTCTAGTTACATGATATAAACTTCCAGCTCAAAACGAAAGGGGCATTTCTGGAATGTGGTGTCTGTGAAGTGAGACTTAAAGGTTCACAACAAATAACGTCTAATTTGATTCGCCATATGAAAACAATGTGAATGTTTTGAAAAATGTCAGCAAAAAAAATCGACAATCAGTACCACAAGTAGGTCCTCTAATAAGGATTAATTTCGAAAACTAATTGTGGAGATGATAGCAGAAAATATTCTTCCAATATCTTTTGTGGAATGTCGGGAATTTAAAACGTCCAACTACTGTTAAATTAATTGACGATATGTAGAAGTCAATGACTAAATTTATAGAAAACCTCATATCGCAAAATAAATATTTTTTTACTACAGCCGACGTGTGGTCAACCAAACATCATAGTTTTTTTTTGATACACATGCCACTGGCTGAATGAATCATTCGAGAGAAAGTCAGTTGCCCTTGCGAGCAAACGCTTTTCAGGACCACATACGTATGACCGAATCAATGAAATGATCCACCAAATTCACGAGAGATTCGGATTAAACTGCTCAAACGTAGTGGCAACTGTTACTGACAACGGCTCAAATTTTGTGAAGGCGTTTAAGGAGTTTGGGTTCACAAATTACATTCGCAACGACGGCGACGATGATTAAACTAACTCCGTTGAAGACATTGACAACGTAGCTAAATATTTGGAATGTTTTATTGACATTTTTTAAAACTCTCCTCAAAGGCATATCAGATGAGCTACACACACCCTTAACCTTATTGCAACAACTGATTTTTCACGAATTATTCTTGAAAATCCCCAAAACTACAATAAACATCAAAATGTCAAAAATTTCATGGGAAGTATTTAATTAAAATATATAGACCAGTTAGCAGCGAATAGTTATGTAAAAATATAGTGAGTTTTTGATTGAAATTTGAACGTACCTAAGCCAATTTTTTGTTCTCTTTGGTAACTACTCGTATAACATTTTTTCCATACAATTTTCTACAGATTTGTGGAACAAAGATTTGTTTTAGGAAGCCTCTTCTCAAAAAAAATAATAATATTATATTCAAGTTCGCTTGCACTAGCAAATAATATTCAAAAAATTACTTTGTGAGTTTTCTCTGCCATCTGTGCTAATAAAACCTGATTTCGAAGAGAACTCTAATTATTGAGGAATACTTTTCACTCGTTCGATAAAAATTACACACGGTGTTTTGTACTTAAAAAATTAAGTTAACATTAACAGGCCTAGAACATGGTTTCTCCAACCATATGTATGAGATTTTTGCTCTTTGCGCGATATTTTTGCATACTGTTATGGTCCTGTTAGATCGCCATGTTATGGGACTGGCCAAATTTTTTGTTATGTTATGTCTTTATTATATGAAGACAATATTTGTTACATAAGTTTGAGTGATTGTCTTAGCTCTTTAGCCGCTTAATTCCGAGCACTTAGATGCATGATTTGCTTAAGTATTTACTGAGCTCTTCAGCCGATTAAATCAAGTCGAGTTCTACGCTTAGGATTAAGATTTAGAACAACTCTGTATTTATTGAAAAATGTTCCTCTCATATATAATATGTACATGGAGAATCGATTCAAATCGATTCAATTTCCTTCCAACCAATATGTTTGCCTACGCTAATCATATGTTCCTTTCATTCATGACCTACAAATGATGGCCAATGTGAGAACACATAAGAATCAAATTGCTACTTGAACTGAGTTAACCCGTAGTTCACTCCACCCAAGTGCAATCCGATTCCATGGTCACCGCGACACATTCACATGTTGTCATGATCAAATCAAAATTAAATAATTATTATTATATAAATCACTGTGTGCATAGCAATCCACAATGGACATGTGTAACATGATCAGTGAAAACAAATGCGGAAGTTAATGAATGTTCATGAATGGTCACTGATCAGTGATCATGTTTACCGTGCTCAAAAGTGGGGAAATGTGCACACGTGTTGGTTTATTGGGTGCACATACACCAATAAATTAAATAAGCTAATTTATATTTTTGTATTACATACTTACATACAGCATCGATTATAATTCAGTGACATTTTTTTCGTTGTTTCGTGTTTATGGCCATCCCATTTTAAAATTAAATTGAATTTCTATATTCTCCTTCAAGTAGAATGCAAAGCAATTTTATTACAATTGTTGGGAAGAATTGAGTCGTCAGGCAAAATAAAAGGCGGTAAAATCCAATTTGTTATATTTAAATTCAGCGGTTTATTTTGATCTGACTGAAGGTTACAAAATTAGCTTATCCTTAGCTTTTAAAAAACAATATATGTATTACCAAATCTTTCCGCAGAGTCGTCCAGGCGATGGTGAGGTTAAATCCAGAAAGAAAACTTTCTTCTTCGTTTGACATGAGCTAGGTAATAGTAAGATGCTGATGGTTTGGCATTCAAAAATGCCGATTGTAAATTAATATTTCCGTGGCTGTTGGGCAACAACAATTGTAATAAAATATAGATTGATTCATGATTTTCATACAATATGCAGATGTTTGTTAACTTTTTAACATCATTATATGAATAAAGCTATGGTCTGTACCTATCTGTTATATCCTATATGAAAATAAATAATTCTACCCTTAAACCATAATTTTCAACAACACCTTGTGTAATTAGAAATAAGTAGCTTTATTATTTCAATACTAATTTTGTATATATGTAATGTTTAAACTATGGCATGCTGTACAAACATATCAGTTATTTTTAAAATAGTACTTAAATCTACATACGATGGAAAAAATAGATAATGAAATATATATATTTCAGATACTACAAAAATGTACGAGTATATGGAATAAAGTCATCAGACCGAAGAGTTTGAAGGAAATTGTTGCTACTTTGGGTTCCCAATTGAAATACCCAGTAGTGACTAGGTGGAAATCTCTTTCTGATTCTGTGCTTGATATTATAAACCACAAACAAAACAAACGATTTATGTAGGATGTTGGGAACGCAGACGTTTTTTTGATAGTGAATTCGTATACTTGGAAGAATTTTTGATGCTCATGAAACCAATTGCCGAAGCTCTCTTTTTTGCTACCTACCTTAACGACAGTCAAAAAAAAAAAAAAAGATTCTATGATTATTTTAATCTTACACCACAAGTTCATGATGCAATAGTTACATCCGTTCTCTGTCCCTCTGTCAAGCTAAGGTGGATCTCAGCACTAAACACAAATTTTAGGGAAGCTAAAGTTTGTGAGATAAGCTCTTTGGTAAGATACAAAATCAACGGATACAGTAATGCGCCTAATGTATCAGCCATGCAAGCAGCACCAGAGAGTGCATATTTTGTGTCAGGTAAAACCTCTGAGATATATTTTATTGACAGTATACACTTATACAGATGATATAGGAAGTGTATCCACAATGTCTGAAAAGAACGAAAGTTTTAATTTGTATGTTGCCCAATCTCATCTCTTGACGGATTGCACAAGTACCCCAACATAAAAAAAAACATTTTAAGCTACAATACACCTGTTCCTTCATCAGCATCTGTAGAGCGGCTTTTTTCTATCGCTGGTTCATTAAACGCTCCTAAGCGTGGAGCTCTTCCAGACACCAATTTTGAAAAAATTGTTGAGCTCTTTCAGACACCAATTTTGAAAAATTGTTGATATTGAAAGTGAACAGTGACAAAGTCTAATATTTAACGATTTATTATTTTTATTTTATTTTATTGTTAGTTTTATTTGTTTTGATTTTGAATCGTCACTGTATTTCACTGTGTTTCTTGGATGGGTCAACACAATGTTGAATATCGGATCGACCTGCTGGCCACAGATAGGCCGTCGTTTCCAAGAAGCGGTGCCTATCTGGATCTATTGCTTATGGACACGCGACTGGCAGTGAATAACACAGTAGGGCAAGGACCAGGAA
Source organism: Portevinia maculata (assembly GCA_949715645.1). Lineage (NCBI taxonomy): Eukaryota > Metazoa > Arthropoda > Insecta > Diptera > Syrphidae > Portevinia > Portevinia maculata. Next base: position 195,018,827 of record OX454525.1, read on the forward strand.
ATCCTCTACGAACAATCGAATACGACAGTGACCATTGCGAACTTGCTGCCGTAATACATTTTCTGAACTTGAGGAGTATGTACCGGTGCATCCCTACAACTATAGGAAGATGCGCTCAAAGAATATCGATCCACCCACTGACAGAAACTTGTCTAATTCCTTCAAGCAAGAGACTCCGTTTTAGGTCCTCAAACGGAGTCAATGACATAAATGGACTACTCCGCATACGGCTCCCCATGCAATTAGTATGGAAATTGTAATAGCCGCGGACTCACATGTGTATGTATTGTGACAGATTGAGTTGGCTGTGCTCAGCAAAAAACGAATCCAAAACTGATCCAAAAAAGAGGTACAAAGGAGGCTAGATGAAAATCGAGTATCGCTTCGAAGCAAAATAAAAATCAAAAATGTATTTCTTCATGTTTGTTTTATTTCTTTAAACAATACGTAGATATTTACATAGGGTACACTTAGTACCATTTTTCGAACAAATTCTCCCTGCGAAAAAAAGACAAGAAGCAAATAAAATAAATGTGCATGTTATCTTAACTATAATGTATGTATGTCACTTATTTTTAGCTTGAATTTGTGTTGCTAGCAAGAAAATTCTCGAATTCCGGTCCACGATTGATAGTTTCGCATTCATTGGTTTCCATAGTTTTGTGATTTTTACAAATCTAAATTCAAAAACAGTTGATTTAGATTGGAATAATAAATTCAATTTTAGTTTACCTTTCAAAGAAAATTATATCGGCGGCAGCAGCCAGAGAAAATTTCAGTGAGAGACGAACAAATCCGCCATTACAAATAACTACTCCCCACACTCGCTCTTCTTCCTATTGGCAATGTATTTACAGTCAATTTACAAATGTATGCATGGCACGCCTCATATGTCGCGGATCCACAAATGACGGGAAAAGATGGGTATCGACAAATACCTGGAACAAATGGACGAGACAATTCAAGGAACTATGACAGGACCATCCCAGAATACAAAGAACGGGACGAGACTACCTTGTACCGTAACGCGACCATTAACTCACTACACAGACAAAAAAGTGGACTACTGACTAGTCTAAAAAGCTTGTACCGACGGTTCACGGACACACGAGATTGGAACACTGAAATCATCGATCAAAAAAATTAACCAACTAATTGAGATGAACTATAGGTCATCCATTAATATGTATTGGAACAATAGAATTCGGGCAGTAATTGCGAACGACCCGAAAATATTTCCACAAATTAATAAGATCTTTAGGAAGAAGGATCGAAACGATCTCCCGTGTCTTAAGTTTCAGAGAACGACAGAAAACAGGGTTATGGTTTCACAAAAAGGATTTCGAACTTCGAAAAACTGTTGATGTGGAAATGTATGTATATTATATGTAGTTTTAGAATATGTTCTGCATCAATTTTTACTTAAGGAAACTAATACTGTAACGCTGCATTTTTTTTATTTATTTAGTTATCTAATTTTACTTTTTATTTTTAATTTCCTATTTTTATTTTATTTTCATCCTTTAAGAAATGAATTCAATTTATAATATTTTTGTAAACAAACATTGAAATTTGGCATCACTCACTGCGCACAATGTTTTATAAGCTGAATACGCACAACAGCTTTCATTTTTGTTAAAAGCTTTTTAATTCCAAAAGCAACAGAATTGGGTATAAAAAGGCCAATCAAAATTATTGAAAACACACTTAAGTTTGATATCTCGTCGAGCGACGGTTACCACTACCGCCCTCGGAAAGTTAACACACTTAAGTTTTAATCGTCTGCCCTCCTCTCGAGCGTTTTTCTCTTCGTCTTTACTGCGGTCCCCGGACAGCATAAACTCGAAATCAAAACGTGCGTCAGAGGTGCCATAGAAGCATATCTTTTTTTCCATTTTTGTGTTCACGCTCTTCAAGCGCATATTTTTATTATTTCCTTTTTCACGCTCTTCAAGCATTTTGTTTTCTTTTGTTATTTTTTTTAACACGCTCTTCAAGCACATTTTGTAATTAGGGGAAAGTGGGTCATATCGGGCCCCCGGGGTATAATGGGAACCCCTCGTATTTCTTTGTTGAACAAAGTGGCAACTCCGAATTTGCCTCTATCTTTTTCAAATTATCTGTGGCAATACGGGGGAATCCCCTGTTTAAGCGAAAATGACATGTGCGGTTCGTAGTGAATAAAAAAAACTTTTTTACTCTGTTGATGTTTTTATGAAGTCAAGTAAAGTGCGTGTTTTTAATGCGAGGAGTGAATTTTAAGTTTATTTTTTATCTTTTAACATCAAAGTAAGTTTATTTATTTTATATCAATCCAGTTATTTCTTTTAGTTAAGTTACTTGAAACAGAAATCTACAATTTTTTGTTATAAAATAAGACTTGGGCATAATGGGCGAGGCATAATGCGCATGGGTGCCCATTATGCCCCATTTATTTTGTTATTTTCTATTTCTATTTTTATATTCTTTTTTTAAACGACACTCTTTTTTAGATGGTTCGCACTTACAAAAGAAAAACAAATCATCAAAAATGTCACGCAGATAATTTACGGCGAGCTGTTGAAGCTGTAAAAACAAACAAAATGAGCTGTAAGGCAGCTTCCGTAAATTATGAAATTCCCCGAAGCACCTTACAAAGATTTTTAAAAAAAGCCGAATTAAACCCCGGAGTTCCTCTTACTCGTACAATAGAAAAACCAGGAGGTTTCAAACCCGTATTCTCGGTGGCCCAAGAACAAGAGTTAAGCAATTATCTCAAGGATATGGAAGGTCGTTTGTTTGGGTTCTCTATGAAAGAATTTCGACAACTAGCATTTGAACTGGCAGAAAAAAATAAAATAGCAAACAACTTCGATACTGAGATACGAATGGCTGGAAAAGATTGGGCTAATAATTTCTTGAAACGAAACTTAACTATTGCATTGAGAAAGCCGGAAGCAACGTCTGCAGCTCGACCGATGGGTTTTAACCGTGTTGCTGTCACGAACTTTTTCCAGCTGCTGGAAGGATGCATAAAAAAAACGAATTCTCATCTGATAGAATATTTAATGTAGATGAGACAGTGATCACAACGGTCGCAAAGAGCCTGGAAAAGTTTTGGCGACAAAAGGACGGAAACAAGTTGGATCTTTGTCGTCATCAGAACGAGGACAGCTTCTTACGGTGGAAATATGCATGAGCGCTGATGGCTCGTATATGCCACCAATGTTTATTTTCCCTCGTAAGAGGATGAAAGTGGAGCTGATGGATGGAGCACCACCTAATTCATGGGCTGAGTGCAATCAGAATGGATGGATTACGAAGGACTTGTTTTGGAAGTGGCTTAAAAAGTATGTTGAGTGGTCACGAGCAACGAAAGAGCGACCCGTTTTGTTGCTCTTAGATGGACATGCAAGCCACGTTAAAAGCATTGAAGTTATTGACACAGCAAGGGATTGTGGTGTGGTTATGCTTTGTTTTCCGCCACATTGCACTCATCGGCTGCAACCTTTGGATGTAAGCTTTATGAAGCCATTGAGCTCATATTACGGCGATGGAATAAAAAAATGGCTAAGACAACATCCCGGAAGGATAGTAACTCACTATCAAGTTGGGCAATTGTTTGGTAAAGCCTAATTAAAAGCGGCTACAATGTCTGTAGCTATAAACGGTTTCAAAAAAACTGGAATATGGCCTTATAATCCAGATGTTTTCGAAGATCATGACTTTTTACCATGCGAAACAACAAACATGCCAAATGAAGAGAAGCTATCGAATTTTGATGAAAGAGTTTTAGTTGATCTTAGTTCACAAGCTCAAGCAGTTGTAAATTTATCCATTGCAAGCGATCCGTTGATGTTACCTTTGGATGCGAATAACTCACCCACCAACTCCCATCAGAATTCAAGATCTATGGATGTTCAACCTTCAACATCATCATTTAAAAATTATTCACCATCTCAAATCATCCCCATTCCAAAAGCACCAGGGAAAAAGAGATTTCTAAACGCAGAGGAAAAACAGCTGTTATAACTGAATCGCCGTACAAGGCTGAACTTGAGGCTGAACCTCCAAAGTTCAATTCTGCCTCAAAGAAAAAAGAAAAGCTCGTCGCAAAAATAAAAAAGAAGAGAAAAATAGAATTTTCGGAAAGCGAAGAAGATGAAGAATGCCTTTATTGTGGCATTTATATTCCAAATCAACAGAAGGGTGGGTGTCTTGCAGAGCCTGTGGAAAGTGGGCCCATTGCTCTTGTGCCGGCGAGGAGGATATAGATGATGAATCGAGCCACATTTGCACACGTTGCACTCAGCATTAACTCAATGCCCACCGTTCCTTACCTTTGTGCATTATGCCCCATGCATGGGGCAAAATGGGCTAATCAAGCAATTTTTTAAAATTAATTCAGATTGAAGAATTTTTAAGTTTATTTATTTTATATATTTTTAATTTATGAAGTTAATGTTCTTTTAAGGAATTAAATTGTTTGGGAGACCATAAACATGTTTTTGGTGTTTTTTTTTTAACAAACCTTAAGGGGCCCGTTATGCCCCGCCTTCCTATACTCTTTAATTTATTTTTTTACCTTTAATAATAAAATCTGTTACGTTAAAGAAAACGAAGTTCTCTTATTCTTCACTGCCCTTCTGGCGATTCGCTCGTTGTTTTGGATTTTCGCTTTGTTCGTCCACTGTTCACGTTTACTGTGGTCTCAGGACAGCATAAGCGCGGCAGAATGATAAAAAAGCTGCTGATTTCTCTTCGGCGGATCTTTGCTGCCTTTTGGCATTTTCTTTATCTGTTTTGTCCTTTGTTCGTCTGCCTGTTCATCGTTTACTGCGGTCTCCGGACAGCATAAGCGCGGCAGAGAGGCAAACAAAGCTGCTGGTTGCTGTCTTCAGTGAATGGATCTTGGTGGTTCAGAGGAGTGTAGCTACGGAACACCAACAAGTGTAGGCAACCCTACTACAAACACCCCGAGAGTAGGAACTACTGTTACAATACATATTTGCAAATTTAAGGTTTTTCCATAAAAATTTATTTAATTTATCACTGAATATACTTTGTCCAAGAAAAATTGTCAGTATAGCGAATATAGGATGTTTGTCTCTCAGTCTGGTTGCAATGACTTACACTGACTTACATGACATACATAAACATAAATCGATCCCTCTTTAAATCCCTCACAGGGTTGCCGTAGTGTGTATGATAATTCGCCATAACTCAGAGAGCAATTCTATAATGGGTTACCATCTTCCAATTTAAAATAAAAATATTACGGAACGAAATAAATTCCGTTTATCTTTTTCCTTTTCTGGTAAGATAATAATAGGCGCGTTTTTTAAAGGGTCTCCAGTAGACCAACAAAATATATAAATTTCGTAACAAAAAAAAAATCAAAACGAAAAATATATCACTGTAATCCAATTTATTCATTATAAATATTGTAAAACATTAAATACTAATTTCTAATATCACTACTCAACTAATCCGATGAGTAATTAAGTCTTTAGTAAGTCTCTTATTTCAGCTATTTTAAATGACTTGTTTTGGCTTGCTACAACCCCTTTCCCTTGAGCCCAAACCAATTTTATTGGATAAAGGTCACAGTGATAAGGCAGCAAGCGAAGGACTTTATGTCCCGCATTTTAATAAGATCTTTAGGAAGAAGGATCGAAACGATCTCCCGTGTCTTAAGTTTCAGAGAACGACAGAAAACAGGGTTATGGTTTCACAAAAAGGATTTCGAACTTCGAAAAACTGTTGATGTGGAAATGTATGTATATTATATGTAGTTTTAGAATATGTTCTGCATCAATTTTTACTTAAGGAAACTAATACTGTAACGCTGCATTTTTTTTATTTATTTAGTTATCTAATTTTACTTTTTATTTTTAATTTCCTATTTTTATTTTATTTTCATCCTTTAAGAAATGAATTCAATTTATAATATTTTTGTAAACAAACATTGAAATTTGGCATCACTCACTGCGCACAATGTTTTATAAGCTGAATACGCACAACAGCTTTCATTTTTGTTAAAAGCTTTTTAATTCCAAAAGCAACAGAATTGGGTATAAAAAGGCCAATCAAAATTATTGAAAACACACTTAAGTTTGATATCTCGTCGAGCGACGGTTACCACTACCGCCCTCGGAAAGTTAACACACTTAAGTTTTAATCGTCTGCCCTCCTCTCGAGCGTTTTTCTCTTCGTCTTTACTGCGGTCCCCGGACAGCATAAACTCGAAATCAAAACGTGCGTCAGAGGTGCCATAGAAGCATATCTTTTTTTCCATTTTTGTGTTCACGCTCTTCAAGCGCATATTTTTATTATTTCCTTTTTCACGCTCTTCAAGCATTTTGTTTTCTTTTGTTATTTTTTTTAACACGCTCTTCAAGCACATTTTGTAATTAGGGGAAAGTGGGTCATATCGGGCCCCCGGGGTATAATGGGAACCCCTCGTATTTCTTTGTTGAACAAAGTGGCAACTCCGAATTTGCCTCTATCTTTTTCAAATTATCTGTGGCAATACGGGGGAATCCCCTGTTTAAGCGAAAATGACATGTGCGGTTCGTAGTGAATAAAAAAAACTTTTTTACTCTGTTGATGTTTTTATGAAGTCAAGTAAAGTGCGTGTTTTTAATGCGAGGAGTGAATTTTAAGTTTATTTTTTATCTTTTAACATCAAAGTAAGTTTATTTATTTTATATCAATCCAGTTATTTCTTTTAGTTAAGTTACTTGAAACAGAAATCTACAATTTTTTGTTATAAAATAAGACTTGGGCATAATGGGCGAGGCATAATGCGCATGGGTGCCCATTATGCCCCATTTATTTTGTTATTTTCTATTTCTATTTTTATATTCTTTTTTTAAACGACACTCTTTTTTAGATGGTTCGCACTTACAAAAGAAAAACAAATCATCAAAAATGTCACGCAGATAATTTACGGCGAGCTGTTGAAGCTGTAAAAACAAACAAAATGAGCTGTAAGGCAGCTTCCGTAAATTATGAAATTCCCCGAAGCACCTTACAAAGATTTTTAAAAAAAGCCGAATTAAACCCCGGAGTTCCTCTTACTCGTACAATAGAAAAACCAGGAGGTTTCAAACCCGTATTCTCGGTGGCCCAAGAACAAGAGTTAAGCAATTATCTCAAGGATATGGAAGGTCGTTTGTTTGGGTTCTCTATGAAAGAATTTCGACAACTAGCATTTGAACTGGCAGAAAAAAATAAAATAGCAAACAACTTCGATACTGAGATACGAATGGCTGGAAAAGATTGGGCTAATAATTTCTTGAAACGAAACTTAACTATTGCATTGAGAAAGCCGGAAGCAACGTCTGCAGCTCGACCGATGGGTTTTAACCGTGTTGCTGTCACGAACTTTTTCCAGCTGCTGGAAGGATGCATAAAAAAAACGAATTCTCATCTGATAGAATATTTAATGTAGATGAGACAGTGATCACAACGGTCGCAAAGAGCCTGGAAAAGTTTTGGCGACAAAAGGACGGAAACAAGTTGGATCTTTGTCGTCATCAGAACGAGGACAGCTTCTTACGGTGGAAATATGCATGAGCGCTGATGGCTCGTATATGCCACCAATGTTTATTTTCCCTCGTAAGAGGATGAAAGTGGAGCTGATGGATGGAGCACCACCTAATTCATGGGCTGAGTGCAATCAGAATGGATGGATTACGAAGGACTTGTTTTGGAAGTGGCTTAAAAAGTATGTTGAGTGGTCACGAGCAACGAAAGAGCGACCCGTTTTGTTGCTCTTAGATGGACATGCAAGCCACGTTAAAAGCATTGAAGTTATTGACACAGCAAGGGATTGTGGTGTGGTTATGCTTTGTTTTCCGCCACATTGCACTCATCGGCTGCAACCTTTGGATGTAAGCTTTATGAAGCCATTGAGCTCATATTACGGCGATGGAATAAAAAAATGGCTAAGACAACATCCCGGAAGGATAGTAACTCACTATCAAGTTGGGCAATTGTTTGGTAAAGCCTAATTAAAAGCGGCTACAATGTCTGTAGCTATAAACGGTTTCAAAAAAACTGGAATATGGCCTTATAATCCAGATGTTTTCGAAGATCATGACTTTTTACCATGCGAAACAACAAACATGCCAAATGAAGAGAAGCTATCGAATTTTGATGAAAGAGTTTTAGTTGATCTTAGTTCACAAGCTCAAGCAGTTGTAAATTTATCCATTGCAAGCGATCCGTTGATGTTACCTTTGGATGCGAATAACTCACCCACCAACTCCCATCAGAATTCAAGATCTATGGATGTTCAACCTTCAACATCATCATTTAAAAATTATTCACCATCTCAAATCATCCCCATTCCAAAAGCACCAGGGAAAAAGAGATTTCTAAACGCAGAGGAAAAACAGCTGTTATAACTGAATCGCCGTACAAGGCTGAACTTGAGGCTGAACCTCCAAAGTTCAATTCTGCCTCAAAGAAAAAAGAAAAGCTCGTCGCAAAAATAAAAAAGAAGAGAAAAATAGAATTTTCGGAAAGCGAAGAAGATGAAGAATGCCTTTATTGTGGCATTTATATTCCAAATCAACAGAAGGGTGGGTGTCTTGCAGAGCCTGTGGAAAGTGGGCCCATTGCTCTTGTGCCGGCGAGGAGGATATAGATGATGAATCGAGCCACATTTGCACACGTTGCACTCAGCATTAACTCAATGCCCACCGTTCCTTACCTTTGTGCATTATGCCCCATGCATGGGGCAAAATGGGCTAATCAAGCAATTTTTTAAAATTAATTCAGATTGAAGAATTTTTAAGTTTATTTATTTTATATATTTTTAATTTATGAAGTTAATGTTCTTTTAAGGAATTAAATTGTTTGGGAGACCATAAACATGTTTTTGGTGTTTTTTTTTTAACAAACCTTAAGGGGCCCGTTATGCCCCGCCTTCCTATACTCTTTAATTTATTTTTTTACCTTTAATAATAAAATCTGTTACGTTAAAGAAAACGAAGTTCTCTTATTCTTCACTGCCCTTCTGGCGATTCGCTCGTTGTTTTGGATTTTCGCTTTGTTCGTCCACTGTTCACGTTTACTGTGGTCTCAGGACAGCATAAGCGCGGCAGAATGATAAAAAAGCTGCTGATTTCTCTTCGGCGGATCTTTGCTGCCTTTTGGCATTTTCTTTATCTGTTTTGTCCTTTGTTCGTCTGCCTGTTCATCGTTTACTGCGGTCTCCGGACAGCATAAGCGCGGCAGAGAGGCAAACAAAGCTGCTGGTTGCTGTCTTCAGTGAATGGATCTTGGTGGTTCAGAGGAGTGTAGCTACGGAACACCAACAAGTGTAGGCAACCCTACTACAAACACCCCGAGAGTAGGAACTACTGTTACAATACATATTTGCAAATTTAAGGTTTTTCCATAAAAATTTATTTAATTTATCACTGAATATACTTTGTCCAAGAAAAATTGTCAGTATAGCGAATATAGGATGTTTGTCTCTCAGTCTGGTTGCAATGACTTACACTGACTTACATGACATACATAAACATAAATCGATCCCTCTTTAAATCCCTCACAGGGTTGCCGTAGTGTGTATGATAATTCGCCATAACTCAGAGAGCAATTCTATAATGGGTTACCATCTTCCAATTTAAAATAAAAATATTACGGAACGAAATAAATTCCGTTTATCTTTTTCCTTTTCTGGTAAGATAATAATAGGCGCGTTTTTTAAAGGGTCTCCAGTAGACCAACAAAATATATAAATTTCGTAACAAAAAAAAAATCAAAACGAAAAATATATCACTGTAATCCAATTTATTCATTATAAATATTGTAAAACATTAAATACTAATTTCTAATATCACTACTCAACTAATCCGATGAGTAATTAAGTCTTTAGTAAGTCTCTTATTTCAGCTATTTTAAATGACTTGTTTTGGCTTGCTACAACCCCTTTCCCTTGAGCCCAAACCAATTTTATTGGATAAAGGTCACAGTGATAAGGCAGCAAGCGAAGGACTTTATGTCCCGCATTTTGAGCCATTTCATCCACGACGTATGTTTCATACTTGGCTTTGTAACGTTTAACGATTTCAAGCCACTCTGCTTTAACCATATCATTCTCGAAACTTATCGCATTAGACCTCAACCACTTTTTTATTTCATCTTTTCTCATGGAAGTGGATGGTGCTTTATTTTGTTTTCTGGAATGATAGGAAGCATTGTCAAAAACTATGACGGAGTTGGGTTCCAGGCGTATTAAAATATCTTTAAACCATTTCTCGTACACATCAGCGTTCATGTCCTCGTGGTGGTCTCCGCTTTTTCCCGAAATGAAGCATAAAAGTCCTCCATCGACGAAACCTGTAGAACTTCCAATATGGATTATAATTAATCTGTTTCCTTTACCAGATGCTGATCGCAGTCCTTTTGACAATCCTTCATTAAACGCCTGTCGTGGTGTTATAATAGTTGGGTCTATCCAAATTTTTCCTCGAGTGTGGCCCTCGTTGAGCCAGGTCAGTAAAATAAATTTTTCTTTTCTCTTCTCTAATTTTTTTTTACTTCGCGTAAATATCTTCGTCTCCAAGAAATAATGTCACTTCTTTCCAACAACAGATTCTTTCGCTGACGTTTGACGAATTTAAGTTCGAGATCTTTTCGTAATATTGTATGCAAAGTTGATCTGCTTATTTTTGTTATATTTGCATTTTTTGTACTTCCAATAAAATCTTGTCTAGCGTTGGAACGTCATTATCCATAAAAAACTGATGGACTATCCGCCTAATGGCACATTTGTCAAAATCATCGACCTTGCTCTTGATACCGGATTTATTTTTCTTCTTTGGTGGTGAATTGTGGCCTTTGATTGCTTTTTCCCTTAAAAGCCTGTACACAGTTCGTTCCGTAACAGAAAAAACATTAGCTGCATTTCCTACGGCTTCCGATTTACTTTTAAAAAGACCATTGAATTTTCCAGTTGCATCAACAATTTGTTGTTTCTTTTCTACACTTAGATCCTTTGAAGACTCTAAATGTTTGTGATTTAATTTTTGTGTACTACTCTGGAATGTTTGTGATTTATATTTTTTTACACTACCTCCCTAATAAATTCTATGGGAATTATTGGCTATCCCAAAGCCGAAAAGTTGATGGCTAAAGAGCCGAACTGTTTATATGGCTAAAGAGCCGAGCTGAAATATAAAACGGCTAAGAAGCCAAGCATACCCTTCATAAGTCAGATAGTAATTAATTTTTATTCAAAGATCTTAGCCTATTTATACAAAAATATCTTACATGCTACTTACATTATAATATGATAAAGGAAAACAGAAATAAACATAGGGGCGAACTGTTGGATACCCTATTCTTATTCCTATATCTCATAAGTGGGCGTGACAAAAATTTAAAGGATTTTATCGAAAAAACTAAGCTTTTGTAAATAAAAACGCTCCCTAGCTCAAACTTTGGTTTTTCAATAAAATTGTTTTATTTAATTGTGGGCGTGTCAGTAGGCGGATTTAAAAAAAATTTAAGTATGAGCATAAAGGGCACCTAGAGAGTATATACTATAAATTTCAGCTCCCTAGCTCAAACTTTGGACTTTCAAAAATAAAAAAAAAATAATTGTGGGCGTGTCAGTAGGCGGATTTTGAAAATATTTACACATGAGCATAAAGGGCCCCTAGAGAGTATATATTAAAAATTTCAGCTCCCTAGCTCAAATTTTGGTTTTTCAAAAAAAATATTTTATTTAATTGTGGGCGTGTCAGTGGGCGGATTTTGAAAATTGTATGTCCCAAACATCATATATAAAAAATTTCAGCTTTCAGCTCAAAATTCAATTTTTCCCAAAATTTGTTTTATTTAATTGTGGGTGTGTCAGTGGGCGGATTTTGAAAATTTTATGTCCCAATCAGTTTTATGGGCCATAGATCATATATAAAAAATTTCAGCTCTCTAGCTCAAAATTCGATTTTTTCCAAAATTTTGTTTTTTTGAGTTTGTGGGCGTGTCTGTGGGCGGAGATTTCAAAAATTCGTAAACTTGATTATTTCGGGACCCTAGAGAGGATATGGTTAAAATTTCAGCTCTCTAGGTCCAGTTTAAAGGCCTAATTTTTGCCGACGGACGGACGGACGGACGGACGGACGAACGGACGGACGGACGGACGGACGGACGGACGGACGGACATGGCTAGATCGACATTACTATCGATGCTGATCATAAATATAGTAACTTTTAGGGGTCTACGGGCAATATTAAGGTATGTTACAAACTATGCGTCAAAATTAATATACCCCTAGAATAGGGTATAAAAAGGAAAATGAACTACTCAGCACAATTTGCTGCAACACGTAAATGTGCAAATCGTCATTGGCCTTGACACTATGGCGAGCATTAGCTGTGTATCGGGTGTCGAGCGGATTTGGTGGGAAATGTCTGTCTTGTGAGACATGTGGAATGTGTGTCTATGTTTTTTTGTTGCTGAGAGAATTGCATTTGATGATGCGGCTATTTGTTAGCGTAGTTATTATGTACACTACAAGACTTTGTAGCCATGTTTCTCTTCATTTATATACATTATTTTATTATATAGAAAATACAGATCATGCTTTTATAATTGGCAATAAAATTTCTAATAAAATCCTACCTAACAGGTTTCAATGCCTAGAATTTTAATAAAATTTGCCATTCTTATTATACCTCTATCGATAACTTATTGTATGATTGCATCCCTACCTAACTTGAGATTTTCCTTCAATTTCAGCTCCCTAGCTCAAACTTCGAATTTAAAAAAAAAAAAAAATAATAATTGTGGGCGTGTCAGTGGGCGGATTTTGAAAATATTTACACATAAGTATAAAGGGCCCATAGAGAGTATATATTATAAATTTCAGCTCCCTAGCTCAAACTTTGGATTTTCAAAAAAATTGTTTAATGTATTTGTGGGCGTGTAGTGGGCGGATTTTCAAAAATTTGTAGCCCGAGCAGTTTTAGGAGTCATAGATCATATATACAAAATTTCAGCTTTCTAGCTCGAAATTCGATTTTTTCAAAAATATTGTTTTTTTGAGTTTGTGGGCGTGTCTGTGGGCGGATTTCAAAAATTCGTAAACTTGATTATTCTGGGGCCCCAGAGAGTATATGGTTAAAATTTCAGCTCTCTAGGTCCAGTTTAAAGGCCTAATTTTTGCCGACGGACGGACGGACATGGCTAGATCGACATTACTATCGATGCTGATCATAAATATAGTAACTTTTAGGGGTCTACGGGCAACATTAAGGTATGTTACAAACTATGCGTCAAAATTAATATACCCCTAGAATAGGGTATAAACACTGACAGCATTAAATTTGTTGTACCGAGTTGTTTGACAGTGGTCATTTCAAGTGCATTAGGTTCGTTCAGCGAAGCAACTCAAAAATTTCGGAAAAACGTTTAGCGTTGCCACACCAACATTTCTATTAATATTAAATTGGGGAAAAGTGAAAAATAACGATAAAGGGTTATTTGCACAGCAAATTAAAATAATTTATTGCGAGTTGCACCATACAGGGATACAATTAGCACATATCTGTCTGCAAGTGTTAACCGGTACAATAATAATTTCGTGGATAAACTAAATCCGTTTGAAAAGATTGCACATTTTCCAATTTAATTTTCGTTGGAGATCATTTTCGGAATAAAATGGCACCAAAGAGATAGACTTCTCCAAACAGGAGTGAGAACCTTGAGCAATTAAAGCAACCAAGTAGGTTGTCCCTCTACTATCAAAATGTAAGGGGACTCCGCACAAAAACCGCTGAAGTATATTTAAACTCCCAAGCCCTCTCTCATGATATCTTCTCCTTGACGGAAACATGGCTTAATGCCGGAATTTTAGACACGGAACTCTTCAATCATGAGTTCTCCGTATTCAGAAACGACCGTCATAACAATGACCTGAAAGCGCTTGGAGGAGGTGTCCTGATCGCTGTTCGTACCAACTTTGAGTCACGAAAGATTGACTTTCCATTTCCACTAAATGTCGAAATTATCTGTGTAAAAATTACACTTAAGAACAAACATTTATATGTTGTTAATGCGTACATTCCATCGTCTCGTCTATGTTCTTTGTATTCTGAACTTTCTATGGCACTTGACCATATTTTTGACATATCTTGTTGTGACAGCACTGTCTTACTTATAGGCGACTTCAATCTACCGCATATTGGATGGGTACCTTCTGAGGATGATTCTCATTTCATTCCATCCTTTGACTCTGCCCAACAAGAGCTCGCTTTACTAGACAACATTTTGTCTTTTGACTTACAGCAAACAAGCTGTATAAAAAATTTCAGAAATCGAACTCTCGACCTTGTTTTCTCTTCTGACTCTGTTAGTACTGTGGTTCTGGAATCCCACTTCAGTATAACTAACATAGATGACAATCATCCACCCTTGGATGTATTTATTGAGCTAGGCGCACATTTGTACGAAAATAGTAATTCGTATGACCGTTCGCAATCTTTTGACTTTCGGAAAGCAAATTTTCAAAGGCTTTCCGATGAAATTAACAGCTTTAATTTTAATCTTACTGCGTTATCTCATGTTGAAGATGCAGTAGGCTCTTTTTATTCTTTGATGGATAACTGCATGAAAAGAGTGATTCCTGTGAAATCCTCTAGAAATCTGAAAACGTCCCATCCCTGGTACACTAAAGAGCTCAAATCGATACGAAACAGACGTAATAGGGCTTGGAAGAACTATTTAAAAAGTCTATGCCAATCAGATCTTGAACTCTATTTCACTTTGTTCAATGAATTCAAATCTTTATCCTGTAACTTATATATTGACTATATAAGCAAAATGGAATGCTCTTTAAAATTGAACCCCAAACTTTTCTGGGGTTTTGTTAATTCTAAGAAAAAAACCGATGGTTATCCATCGAAGCTTACTTACAATAGTTCTACAACTGCTGATTCGCTAGACGCAAGCAATATGTTTGCAGATCATTTCAGTAAGTCATTCAGGGAGACCCCTCTTCACATTGATGATCAATATTTTAGTTATCTGACTAGCTGTTCCCAAATAAGTTTTAGTAGTATTTCATTCGATTTGGAAACAATTTTGAAATGTATTTCTTCTCTGAAGAATGACTATTCATCTGGTCCTGATGGCATTGCACCGATTGTTCTCAAAAAATGCAGTCATGCAATTGCTCCATATCTGAAGTATCTGTTTGAATTGTCCATTAGTACAGGTAAATTCCCTAATCTTTGGAAAAGTGCTTTTATCACACCTGTATTTAAAAAAGGCGAACGTGGTGATATCACTAACTATAGGCCCATTTCAAAGCTTTCGTGTATCCCTAAGCTTTTTGAACAAATTGTTTGTGAAAAGTTAATATTTCTTTGTCGCAATATAATTTGTAATGAACAGCATGGATTTGTAAGAAACAGATCCACTGTCACTAATCTATTAAGTTTCTTGCATGATTGTTCTAATGCCTTAGAGAATAAGGACGAAATGGATTGCATATACACTGACTTCTCTAAGGCTTTCGACCAGCTGTCCCATGAAATAATCGAATTTAAGCTCAGGGCTTTTGGTTTCCCACCATGTTTCATAAAATGGGTTAATTCATACCTTAGATCAAGGGTCTATCAAGTGAAATTTAGAGGATCGCTATCTGTATCGTTCACAGCTCAGTCTGGAGTTCCCCAAGGAAGTCACCTCGGACCAATTTTGTTTATACTTGCAATTAATGATGTTAAGGCATGTATACATCACAGTAATATCCTGATCTACGCTGATGATATGAAAATATATAAATCTATCACTAGTCAGCAAGACAGAATGTTTCTTCAATCTGACATTAATAGCTTCGCCAATTGGTGTGATAAAAACGGTTTATCCCTGAACCCATCTAAATGTCAACATATGACATTCTCTAGAAAGAATATCCCTTCCACCTTTCAATATTCTCTGTCTCAACATATTCTTTGTAATGTTGATAATTTTAAGGATCTTGGGGTTTATTTCGATCCCAAACTAGTTTTTGCCAAGCATATCAATTTTATTGTCAATAAATCTAATTCTATGCTGGGCTTCGTAAAAAGGTGGGCGAAAGAATTTAATGACCCATACGTTACTATGTCATTGTACAATTGTTTTGTCCGTCCGATTCTAGAGTATGCTTCACAAGTTTGGACGCCATTCTACAACATTCATTCAAATCGAATAGAGGCCATTCAACGAAAATTTATTCGATTTGCACTAAGAGGACTTCCATGGGATGATCCTTTTAACCTACCTCCTTACAGTCAGCGTATTAAGCTTCTTCAAATGTTACCCCTTTCTCAACGTAGGCTTAATAGCGATATCATTTTTTTACAGCAGCTTATATCCGGTCAAATAGATGCACCTGACTTGCTGTCGTCTATTGGCTTTAATTTTCGTGGTGGTGCCCATAATTTACGCAGTGTTGAATTATTGGTTAACCCCCATCATAGAACGAATTATGGGAGTCATGAGCCTATTAGTCGCATGAGTAGAATCTATAATCTAAATGATCAAGTGATTGACTTGCATGTTAGTAAAATTAACCTTAAAAATATTTTGCGTAATAATGCTTTAATATCTTGAATTGTTTTCATTATTTTGTGTCTGTGTTAGTATTTTATAGGTACATAATTATTGTATTTTTAATTGTTTTGTCCTTACTAACACCTGCACTAAATGATGAGCCTGTGAGAGCACTTTTAGTGCCGGCAATTTCTGCTCGTGACAGTTGCTTGCTTTAAGCACTCCACGACACAGAGCTGATAGTGTAGTTAAAAAAAAGCAATTAAAGCATCACCCTAATTTCCTTAACGCCCGCGCTGTGTAGCTAATACATTATAAGGGTCCCAACAAATCCCTTTATATAAAAAAAAATATTATAAAAAAAAAAAAATCAACGGTCGCTAATTAAAGCAAATATTCTTCGAATTTAAACGGCAATCGAGCAAAAAACTATTTCATTAAACCCAATCGAGTTAGAATGTCGATTGGATATATTAAAATCATATATCGATCAAGTCATGATCTGTCAATCTGACATAGAATCGGCTGATTATAGCGATACATTCCGCGGGGAATTGAAGACATTTGCGTAAGTGCGAAGTCATTAATTGTGTCGGAGTTGAATAAGAGGCGTAAGTCTAGTACAGTTGATTGCTCCTTTGGTGACCCTCAACATTCTCGACTACCAAAGATGTCTTCCGAAATTTGATGGCAAATATGCTGAGTATAAAAATTTTATCAGCCTGTTCGAAAATTTAGTGGACAACGATTCTACGCTTCCAGATATTGAAAAATTTAATCATCTGATATCGTGTCTATCCGGCGAAGCTTTAGGAACGGTAAGAGCATTTCAAACAACCGAGCAAAATTATCCGAAAGCTTTGGCTAGCTTGAAAAAAGTGTATGACAATAATTGCTTGATATTTTTCGACAATGTTTGAACACTTTTCGATTTACCAGAAATCACTAAGCCATCAGCGCCTGCATTACGCAGCCTGATAGATACTGTTTCTGCAGTTTATGATTCGCTACTTACATTGGGTGATGAAAAGAATGTCACAAACGCGATCATCATACATTTAGTAATGTCGAAGGTTGATCCAGTCACCGGATCAAAGTGGGAGGAACAGCTAGATTATAGTACACTTCCCTTATGGAGCGACTGTGAAGCTTCTCTGAATAAGAGATATCAGCACATTTCTGCGGAAGAAGCGTCGACCTCAAGGTGAAAGAATGATCGGCAATCAAAACCAAAACCTGATTTCGGTCGTCATAAGAATCAACGGTCTTCCTTATCGTGTGCAAACACACAACAACAAAATAAATCCAAATGTTTATTCTGCAAATCAAGCGAACATTTTATAACCGGATGGCAGTCGTTTAGTGCGCTTCCTGTTTTGCAAAGATTTGAATTTGCAAAAAGCGTGCCGATCTGCATTAACTGCCTTCGAAAAGGACATACAGTGTCAAAATGCAAATTAAGTCGGTGCAGTATTTGTAATCGCTCGCATCATACGTTGTTACATCAACATGCAACAACATTTAACAGTGAGCCACAACCTTCGACTTCACAGTCCATGCACACTTCAACTGACCGAGTGATACTCGCTACTGCAGTGGTGCAAATTAAAGGCAATTCTGGCGAGTATTTTTTAGCACGAGCCTTACTTGACTCTGGATCGCAAATAAACTTCGTAACTGAGGAACTTGCACAGAGGCTGAATCTTCGAAAAGAAGAAAAATCAAACACTACAGTCAGCAAAAAATTACATGCAGTAGTTAAATCAAGGCTGAATGATCATTCGTTTTCAGCAGATTACTGGGTCCTGAGCTCAATATCAGCATAGCAACCGGATCATGTTATAAATATAGTAAATTGGAATATTTCACGTAATATTCAAATAGCCGATCCATGTTTCAATAAGCCACAAAAAATTGATTTGTTTTTGGGGGCAGAAACATTTTTTGAAGTGTTGTCCGTAGGTCAGATAAAACAAGGTCCTAAATACCCAACCATTCAAAAAACACTGCTTGGTAGGATAGTATATGGAAAATATTCAAAATGTTCGCACTCACATACACGAATTTGTAACATGATATGCCAATCCGATGAATCGCCATCTCTGGACAAAATGATTCAAAAATTCTGGACGTTGGAGGAAATTCAAAAAAAAATCAAATAAAATTCTCACTCCAGAGCAACAAATGTGTGAAAATCACTTTGTTAAAAATAGGCAACTTTTGCCGAAAGGTCGTTTTGAAGTTAAATTGCCATTCAAAGAGCATCCTAGCTCGCTCGGATCGTCGTTTGAAACTGCCAAACGTCGATTTCTCGCGCTCGAGCGAAAACTGTCAAAAAATGACGAGCTGAGAGCAATGTACATGGAGTTCATGCACGAATATCTCACGTCGGGACATATGTCACCGATAAGTGATGAACTACCGAAACAACCACACTACTTCATTCCGCATCAGTGTGTCTTACGACCACAAAGCACAAGCACCAAATTGCGAGTTGTTTTTGATGCCTCGATTCGCACATCGACTCAATTATCTTTGAATGACATCTTGATGGTTGGGCCAACCACTCAAGAGGAGCTATTTTCGACTTTGCTCCGTTTTCGTACACATAAATATGCCATCACGGCAGATATTACGAAAATGTATCGACAAGTCCTTATGGCCGAAGAGCATTCGATTTACCAGCTCGTAGTGTGGAGGCAGCATCGTTCTCAACCACTCCAACATTTTCGATTTAACACGAACTGAAAATGATGTTACATTTAATGACTTCGATGCCACAAAAGCCCTAGGAATCCAGTGGATACCAACAGACGACACATTTAACTTCAATTTAGAAAAGAATTTCCACAATCTACGAGCTACGAAAAGAAACATTCTATCAGTTTCAGCTCGTCTATTTGATCTTCTTGGATTATTGTGCCCAATAGTTACCAAAGCAAAAATCTTATTACAAGAGCTTTGGATTGCAAAACTTGATTGGGACGAGTCCATTCCATTGCGCCTTGATACCTGTTGGCAGAACTTTAAAGCAAACCTGACCCTCGGTTTGTGGAAACACATCCGAACGCGAAAATTCAGATTCACGGTTTCGCCGATACGTCGATGAGAGCTTATGGGTGTTGCATTTATGTACGCAGTCAGACCACAGAGGATATCAAGTCGACGCTATTCACAGCAAAGTCCAAGGTGGACCCGTTAAAAACCAAATCGCTTCCGCGATTAGAGCTGTGTGCAGCGCATACTCTCTCCAAATTATGGATGAGAGTATCGGCAATGTTGAATCTTGACATAGAGCAAATTATATTTTTGACCGATTCCGAAATAACGTTGCATTGGATAAAAACACGTCCATCAACACTGGCAACCTTTGTCGCAAACCGAGTGTCAGAAATCCAAGAGTGGACTCAAGGTATATCATGGAAACATGTCCCGACGAAACAAAATCCGGCGGATATTGTATCAAGAGGTTGTAACGTGGATGAATTAAAGAGCTCGATTTGGTTCAATAGGCCAGAGTTCCTCCTAGACGACTCAATTGCGTGGCCAATGAATAAACATTTTGAGTTGTCTCCGGATGACGAGGCCTTAGAAAAACGCAAGACAAATGTAGTTATGGTTGCAGTTGAAATTCCTCGGAACTATCTGATGGATTTTATTGAAAAATGTTCTTCATATGCAAAATTAGCCAGACAGTTTGCGTATATTATGAGATTAGTTCGAAAATTAAAGAACAAAAGTGAAGTTTTTGAGACAGTACCCACGGTTAAAGAGTTGCAATTAGCATTCTTGAAAATTATTGAAATCGTTCAAAATCACGAATTTCCTGAAGAAATTCAAAGATTGAAACGTAACGTCGCACTTCCATCTAATATACAAAAGCTCAATCCATTTATGCTTGCATTTAAGGAAGGTGATTGTTCATTCAATCTACTTCGAGTAGGAGGACGTCTTCTACACGCACCAATTGAATACGATGCCAAGTTTCCGTTATTACTGACAAAAAATACTCAGATTATAAAAACATATTTGCGTTATCTGCACATAAAATACCATCATGCTGGATTTAAAGCATTGGTCGGTTTGCTTCGCGAAAGGTTGTGGCTAGTAAATGCTCAAGAAGCATGCCGGAAAACTGTAAAACACTGCGTTCATTGCTTTAAATATAAACCGAAGTTGCTAACGCAAATTCTGGGTTATTTACCAGCAGACCGACTTAGAGCACTAAGACCCTTTCTTGTATGTGGCGTAGATTTTTGCGGTCCCGTGTATACCTCTTTTAAAATTCGCGGTCGACCACCGAATAAAACGTATATTGCTGTTTTTGTTTGTTTTACCTCGAATGCTGTACATTTTGAATTAGCAACTAATCTCACTTCCGATTGGTTTATTCTCGCCCTTAAAAGCTTTATAGGTCGCCGAGGAATTCCGAAGACGATGTAATGCGACAACGGGACGAACTTCGTGAGAGCTCAGAGGAAGTTGCAGGAGGTTCGCGAGCAGTTCAATCGAGGGAAGGGAGCAGTTCTCCAATACGCAGCAGAGGAAGGCTTCAGCTTCGCCTTCACACCGCCAAGGGCTCCACATTTCGGCGGTCTGTGGGAGGCTGCGGTGAAGTCAGCCAAGACGCTGCTACATCGCACAGTTGGAAACGCCCTACTAACAGCCGAGGCTGTTAACCGTGCTGGTCGAGGTCGAAGCTATCCTCAACTCAAGACCAATCGCACCCCACAGCGCAGACCACAACGATGGCGAAGCGCTAACACCAGCGCACCTACTAATAGGCGGCCCGCTACGAGTGCCGGACAATCTAATGCATTGCTTAAAAAGATGGCAACTATCTCAAGCAGCAGCTTTGGCAGAAGTGGTCAAGGGACTGCCTGCTGGGATTTCAAGCTCGCACCAAGTGGATGCGGGAGCAACCCAATCTCGCCGTCGGGGGGGTCGTCGTAATTCACGAAGACAACGTACCTCCACAGCAGTGTACAACAGGAAGAGTCGTGGCAGTCATAGCAGGGCAGGACGGAAAGGTCAGAGTGGCCGACGTCAAAACACGAGGCGGAATAGTCAGGCGACCAATCATTAAGCTGGCGGTTTTACCTAAAGAATGTTGAAGGCTTCAGACCTCCAACGCGGCCGGTGTTTCGTCAAATCGCCAACTTACCACTTCATTAAAACTTAATTGTGAACTAAATAAATGTTATTGGTATAAAAATTAGAGTTTAGCGCCTTTCGGCCATCTTTTCCTAATTTAAGCAAAAAAAAAAATTATACCAAGTTTGAAGTCGTCGCACGCTTTTAAATTCGTTCCAAATTCAATTTTTCTCGCTCAAGTAAGAGCAGTTTACAAAAATTATTGTAAATTTTCAATATTACTACATATAGACAAATGTCGAAATGTTTGCATGGGTGGGTGTTGTATATGATAGGTGAAGTTGATAACAAACTATTTGAGCGTTCACACTTGAGCATGAAAATGTTTTGTTTATTACATACATATATTTATACATATATATGTTATTTATATCTATATATTATATTATATATATATAGGTATACATATATATAATTGGAAACAAAAATGTAAATAGGGTTTGTTATTGATTATTATGTTCGTGAAAATTACAATTTACCTCGAACATGTCCTAAATCTACCAGTGAACCCAAACAGGGTGGTTGCAGGGGGGCAGCATGCCCCCCCCCCCCCAATACACATTGTACTGTTTATGGGTTCTAATAGTGATTTCACAACGTAATTAAACACATTCTCATTCTAGAAATGAAAAACTCAACAGAAACACGATTGCCTCTAAAGGATAATATCCTTAATGCTTATTCTAACGTTTACAACATTTTTTTACAATACTTTCTAAGACTACATTAAGTCGATTCGAATTGAATCCGCATTCTATCTTGCATAGTCTAGTTAATGAACATACAATTAATAGCATTGAATGCTGCTATTTTCTGAGTGTCTTCTCAATGGAATTTACTGACAGATTGAGGTTAAAAACGAACACTTCAAACATTTTTTTCGGATTTTTACGCGTTTTCTTAAGCCATAATTTATGCAAACGTTGTTTTTAGGCCTTATTCCAGAAATACAGTTTGGTTTTAAGACGGGGCATGACACAATTCATCCAACTAGTTTCTGATGTGAAGGGCTCGCACCAGCGATCATTTAACTAATCATTTCCATAGTTACCTACGTCATTCCACACTCGAGTTCCAATACCTCACAATTCATTCTTATCTCATGTTTACGTTGGCACACTCAATGCAAGCGCCAGACGCCATAAAGAAATACACACAGGAGTACTCGTACTTCACCTTCAGTGCATGCGAACAAAATATATATCATATTTCCGTCTGCACACTCAGAGCAAGAGCCAGACGGCAGGAAATAAGTTATATAAAAAACATAGGGACGGGCTACAGTCCGCTTGGGCGAACTGTTGGATACCTTATTCTTATTCCTATCCCTCATAAGTGGGCGTGACAAAAGTCTAAGTATGGTTAAATTGTTAAGAACGCTCTACATATTTTGTTATATAACATTTAAAGGATTTTATCAAAAAAAACGCTCCCTAGCTCAAACTTGGGTGTTTCAATAAAATTGTTTTATTTAATTGTGGGCGTGTCAGTAGGCGGATTTCAAAAAAAATTAACACATGAGCATAAAGGGCCCCTAGAGAGTATATATTATAAATTTCAGCTCCCTAGCTCAAACTTTGGATTTTCAAAAAAATTGTTTTATTTATTTGTGGGCGTGTCAGTGGGCGGATTTTGAAAATATTTATACATGAGCTTAAAGGGCCCCTAGAGAGTATATATTAAAAATTTCAGCTCCCTAGCTCAAATTTTGGTTTTTCAATAAAATTGTTTTATTTTTTTGTTGGCGTAGCAGTGGGCGGATTTTGAAAATTTTATATCCCGAGCAGTTTTAGGAGTCATAGATCATATATAAAAAATTTCAGCTTCCTAGCTCAAAATTCGATTTTTTCCAAAATTTTGTTTTTTTGAGTTTGTGGGCGTGTCTGTGGGCGGATTTCAAAAATTCGTAGACTTGATTATTTCGGGACCCTAGAGAGTATATGGTTAAAATTTCAGCTCTCTAGGTCCAGTTTAAAGGCCTAATTTTTGCCGACGGACGGACGGATGGACGGACATGGCGTGTCAGTAGGCGGATTTCAAAAAAAATTAACACATGAGCATAAAGGGCCCCTAGAGAGTATATATTATAAATTTCAGCTCCCTAGCTCAAACTTTGGATTTTCAAAAAAATTGTTTTATTTATTTGTGGGCGTGTCAGTGGGCGGATTTTGAAAATATTTATACATGAGCTTAAAGGGCCCCTAGAGAGTATATATTAAAAATTTCAGCTCCCTAGCTCAAATTTTGGTTTTTCAATAAAATTGTTTTATTTTTTTGTTGGCGTAGCAGTGGGCGGATTTTGAAAATTTTATATCCCGAGCAGTTTTAGGAGTCATAGATCATATATAAAAAATTTCAGCTTCCTAGCTCAAAATTCGATTTTTTCCAAAATTTTGTTTTTTTGAGTTTGTGGGCGTGTCTGTGGGCGGATTTCAAAAATTCGTAGACTTGATTATTTCGGGACCCTAGAGAGTATATGGTTAAAATTTCAGCTCTCTAGGTCCAGTTTAAAGGCCTAATTTTTGCCGACGGACGGACGGATGGACGGACATGGCGTGTCAGTAGGCGGATTTCAAAAAAAATTAACACATGAGCATAAAGGGCCCCTAGAGAGTATATATTATAAATTTCAGCTCCCTAGCTCAAACTTTGGATTTTCAAAAAAATTGTTTTATTTATTTGTGGGCGTGTCAGTGGGCGGATTTTGAAAATATTTATACATGAGCTTAAAGGGCCCCTAGAGAGTATATATTAAAAATTTCAGCTCCCTAGCTCAAATTTTGGTTTTTCAATAAAATTGTTTTATTTTTTTGTTGGCGTAGCAGTGGGCGGATTTTGAAAATTTTATATCCCGAGCAGTTTTAGGAGTCATAGATCATATATAAAAAATTTCAGCTTCCTAGCTCAAAATTCGATTTTTTCCAAAATTTTGTTTTTTTGAGTTTGTGGGCGTGTCTGTGGGCGGATTTCAAAAATTCGTAGACTTGATTATTTCGGGACCCTAGAGAGTATATGGTTAAAATTTCAGCTCTCTAGGTCCAGTTTAAAGGCCTAATTTTTGCCGACGGACGGACGGATGGACGGACATGGCGTGTCAGTAGGCGGATTTCAAAAAAAATTAACACATGAGCATAAAGGGCCCCTAGAGAGTATATATTATAAATTTCAGCTCCCTAGCTCAAACTTTGGATTTTCAAAAAAATTGTTTTATTTATTTGTGGGCGTGTCAGTGGGCGGATTTTGAAAATATTTATACATGAGCTTAAAGGGCCCCTAGAGAGTATATATTAAAAATTTCAGCTCCCTAGCTCAAATTTTGGTTTTTCAATAAAATTGTTTTATTTTTTTGTTGGCGTAGCAGTGGGCGGATTTTGAAAATTTTATATCCCGAGCAGTTTTAGGAGTCATAGATCATATATAAAAAATTTCAGCTTCCTAGCTCAAAATTCGATTTTTTCCAAAATTTTGTTTTTTTGAGTTTGTGGGCGTGTCTGTGGGCGGATTTCAAAAATTCGTAGACTTGATTATTTCGGGACCCTAGAGAGTATATGGTTAAAATTTCAGCTCTCTAGGTCCAGTTTAAAGGCCTAATTTTTGCCGACGGACGGACGGATGGACGGACATGGCTAGATCGACATTACTATCGATGCTGATCATAAATATAGTAACTTTTAGGGATCTACGGGCAATATTAAGGTATGTTACAAACTATGCGTCAAAATTAATATACCCCTAGAATAGGGTATAAATACTCACACCTTCAGTGCATGTGGGCGAAATTTATCTATTGGCTATGGTGTGCTACCGTAGATTATGCAACGTAAGCAGAACAGCTTAAAAGAATCGGATTGTTGAGTGATGTGCTGATAGTGCCGAAATGCAATATCATAGGAATTTCGAGGGAATATTATGAACGATTCTCCAATGTAAAACAGTATATAAGACTACAATAAAATGAAAAGATTTCACTTCTATTCTGGGAGTCACCACACAAACCTCTAGTTTTTTTAATTTAGCAACACGCTGGAAAGACTCTAGGTTTACCAAGGTAACTCAGACGCCCTACAGAGCTATTCGCTTTTGGGTACAAGGATCATAAGGCTACTCGCCGGTCCAAGTCTGTTTACTATCGAAGAACCTAGAAGATCCTCACTAAACGGTACGTTGGCCACAGGACCGGCCAACGTTACACTGACATTCAATGGAACAAGGCTAAGAAACAGTGCACAGGTGCCTGTCTAGTTGATCTAGAGAAGGCTTTTGACGCCGTATGGTTAGAGGGTCTTTATCTAAAGCCGACAAAACTTGGTATAAGCAAACCAATATTATATATACTATGTGACCTGCTTAAAGGCAGAAAGTGGACTTCAGCAGGGAGCGGTAAACTCACCGATTCTCTACAGTATTTACACCGCCGATCTGATAGGAAGTCTTTCGCAGGCTATTGCGTATGCCGGCGATGTAATTGCGTACAGAACAGGTCCAAAAGTTGAGGTCATCAGAATTCTTTTGCAGCTTGACTTCGACCAGATCCAGCGATATTGTGATGACTGGAAGTTGAGAATAAACTTTCAGAAATTAGAAACTATCTTGTTAAGGACGCCTTTATCTAGGTCCTCTAGGGATGCAAGAAAGAACTGGCGCAAGCTAGTGATCGTAGGGCCACATGGACATCCACTAGCGAGTAGAAATGTAGTACAGTATCTTGGCATCTGGTTGGATCAGTACCTATATTTAAATAGACATATAGATGCTGCTTTGACCAGTGCTAGGGGAGCGTTTGAACTCACGAAACGGTTGTTTTATAGCAGCCAGCTGGATAGCAGGGTTAAAGTGATTTGCTACATGGCCCTCATCAGGCGGATGATTGCTTACGGATGTCCGGTGCGGATTAACGGAAAAATATTCGGGTGTTTGAGAGGCAGTGTCTGAGAAACTGCCTTGGATTGCACAAAACATCGGAGTCGGAGTACACACGGTATTATTCCAACAAGGTCCTATTCAACGGAGCCCGAATACACAGGATAGATAACGTTTTGATAAAGCTGATTCAGGGTCACATTGCAAGAGCGATGACCTCGACTAATGGCCCTTTTTTTGGGGCCTACTACCCAAACAACGAATACTATGAAATCGTGCGTCTAAGCGGCTTGATACCGCCCATTGCATTGTAGGATAGTTTGGCTGTGCCGCTAATATACCACGTTGGTCGCAGAGCTGCGGATAGGTGGCTTCCTTATTATCTGGACGTCGTCGCACAAATGGGAGCGGAGCGCCTTTGGTTTAGTAGGGCTGTGACCGATCGGGATCGACTAGATAGGCAAAAACAGGAGACTCAATTTTCGTGGGTCGCGAATTAGCTTACCCATTACTTAGTTCCAGTCATTGAAAGTTGAACAAAAGTGTTTTGGCCGAATTACATAGGTTTAGGTTTGGGTATATTAAGCAGGTTAAGTTCTTGTTCGATCACCGCAATTAAACGACGTAGGGCGTGTTAAGTACTTAGATGGGGGACCACTTGGGAATACCGCGTGTTGTTGGTATCTCTTGCGAACGTCTGACAAACATCCAAGAGTATCAAATTGTCATGAGAAGCTTCTCAAATCTGTCGTTCGGATTCGGCGTAAAACTGTAGGTCCCCTCCACTTTGCATGAAAGTGGTTGGAGAAGCTAGGCTCTAGGCCCTGTATGGGCAGTTAAGGCCTAATATGTATGTACATATATGTATTAAGCAGGGACAGTACCTACATATATACAAAAAAATATCTGGCTATTCCAGTTTTGTAAATAGGGCTGAGTTCGTAATTGCAGGCTTTGTTGCCCATGCCTTGCCTAAAATATGCTCAAATACGTTTATGAACACAAAAAAACACAAAAAAATAAAAAAAAAAAATTACTTTAATTTAAAGCTAAACTTGTCGAAAAATATACGAAATAAAATTAATCGCGAAATTGCGGTCGCCACCGCCGAGAAGGAAATTTACTGAGCTCTCAGAACTAGGTGCGAAGGGCGCGAGTGCAATAGCCAGCAGATATGTATGCTGGTTTTCCCGGTAGCTCAACACGGGGTGGGTTCAGGTGAGAAGAAATACTCTTTGGTGAATCGCACCAAAGGAAAACGTAGGTACTTACTGCGGTGGTTTATAATAAAATTGGTATTCACTTTACGATCCAAGGTCTGAAAATAATTAGGAAAATGGGCGCCACACAATTGTAAGGAGAATTGTGAAACCGAAATATTCAACCAGAAAAGCGAGCGGAACAAAGAAATAAAAGAGGAAAGTTTTTTTTTATATAGCACGTTATAAAAACTCCATTGGAGTACGGCAAAATTTATTCCGGTACTGAACAGCCGTTTGGGATTAACAAAGAAATTCCCAGAATACCGCACGATCGCGTTCTCCCGAGGTGTGGAAAATATTCCGAAGTTAATGGGTCGCGTGTCCCGTCGTTAACTGGGCTTTTCGAAGCACGATCCTACCGAGGTTATACCTTATCACAAGCACTGCCTAACTATCACGAACTAAACTATGGATATATAAATTTATTCCAAAAATACTTAGCTTTTTATTTCTCAAATCCTTCGTCCCCGTCCTGCAAGTTGGTGGGTCGAATCCCGCCACGACAATCGTCCTATCGCTCCTTGAATTATCCTGAGCTCCCTTTACGTAATCCTGACACCTATCTTCTTCCTCGACACTTCACTTTTGTTCACCTTTTTTGTTTGCAAAAATCCCTTCTGGACGTTACCACAAATTCTATCTATCTCTTTGCCTGGTCCACCAAGAAGTGATTTACCAGCTGGCTTTGTCCAATCGGCCGGCCGGCATCCTCACTCACACATCCATACATACGTGGGGAAGCAGAGCCAACGACAGTTCTAACGCGACCATTCAGCTGTGGCGCTGAAGAGGTCAACTGTTTCGTACTCCCCCATACTCACACATGCTTAGACATTTGGCGGTCCATGTCCTCTTCTGCTACACTATGTACTCTCACATCAGTGCGCTGACATGAACCCGCCAATGTTCTCACGCCCTTCAGGCGACCTCTCTCTCAGTGAATTCGCCCATTGCTCTAACTCAGCAATGAACAAACCCTCCGATCGACCCTGGATCTGCCTTTATTCAGTCCATGCCCTTTCTGACGTTTCGCGAAGTAAACAAAAGCATTCGAGCAAGGAAATAGTTTTGCAAACAACATACCAACTGCAAAATGTTGTTTTTTTGATAAAATTATCCCCTCTGGATGCGGAAAACAGAAATCTTTTCCAAGATGTCCATCCCTAGGACCAGGCCCAGCGACTATTTGGGATCGCAGAACTAAGGAGTTGGTATGAAAATTTCTATTTCTATTACGAATTTTCCCTATGCTACATCGGTAGAGTCGTGTGCAGATTTTGGGGAAAGGGATATGCAGATCGTGTGCCATTCTTCACATAAATTTAATTTATGTTGGGCATGCAGCCATCGTTACATTCGTGTCTCGATCAAGTTGTTATGTTGACACGTTCTGGGGCGTTCGCCTACAATCCCCGTCTCGGTTCAAAGTGTTGTGTTTGTTTGTGTTATTTTCGCGCCGGTATTGTTTTTTGGATGCGCGATTGGTGGTGTTTCACGTCCTGTGTCGCTCGTTTATTGTGAGGATGTTTCACAGGGCCGCCCGCCCGCACTCCTCTGCTGCTCCTACGGTGCTCCCACGACGGAGTTGGGTCAAAAGGGAGCGTCGTCCCTTCCCTCATCGAACCAAGCTCACTACCGTGTCTATGGTAGCTCAATATTCGCTTTTGGGCCTTTAACTTATTCGGACAGACCGCCCGCGCCCGCGTATTACATTTGTATTTGCAGGGTGGATTTTTCAGTGTTGCGTTGGTTCCACCCTGCCGTTGCAGAGGATTCGTCTGGTTGCGGCGTGCTTTTTACCTTGCACCCCGCCTTTACAGACCGTCCGTCTGTAGTCATCGTCACAGATCGCCCGTCTGTCTCGGCTTCCACAGACAGTCCGTCTGCCTTCGAATCCACAGACCGCCCGTCTGTATTAGCTTTGGCCCTGGGCCTCCTGCCCTTCTAGTCACCTGTGGTGGTTGCTCCCCACGGCTCGGGCTCCAGAGACGTGGACCAATGACTGATGGCACCATGGTTGCCCCTCCACTTCTTTAGACCATGGAAACGCAGACCGATAGAAGAGGGAAATTTCAAGGAGGGACAAGGGAAAAGAGAATGGTTCTTGTTGCGGGCAATTTGACCGCAACAAATTGAATTCATAATGGCAAACGTTGACAAAATGAGAAATATAAATTATTTGTTAGAAGCTTTTGATTTTATTTGTAGTACATACATTTAAAAAAAAGGGGCCAAGTGCGAGTCGGACTCGCCCATGAAGGGTTCCGCGCAAATTATAATTATTATTTACTTAGGCATCTATTACAGATTTATTATTAGAAAATAATGGTTCACGGTTTACGTATAAGGTTTATCTTTATGAAATTAAATGTTTTTTTTTATATTTGAGTGATTGAATGAAAGGTAAATTGCGGTTTACGATTTATGACGTATTAAAAAAAACTACTTACTAGATCTCGTTCAAACCAATTTTCGGTGGAAGTTTGCATGGTAATGTACATCATATATTTTGTTTAGTTTTATTATTCCCTTATTTTAGAAGTTAGAGGGGGGGGGGACCAACATTTTACCACTTTGGAAGTGTCTCTCGCGCAAACTATTCAGTTTAGAAAAAAATGATATTAGAAACCTCAATATCATTTTTGAAGACCTATCCATAGATATCCCACACTTATGAGTTTGATGAAAAAAAAAAATCTAGTTTCAGTTCTAAGTATGGGGAACCCCCAAAATGTATTGTTTTTTTTCTATTTTTATGTGAACATCTTAATGCGGTTCACAGAATACATCTACTTACCAAGTTTCAAAAGTATAACTCTTATAGTTTCGGAGAAAAGTGGCTGTGACATTCCCGGACAGACAGACAGACAGACACGACGAATCGATAAGAGTTCCGTTTTTCGCCATTTGGCTACGGAACCCTAAAAATGGCTATCAATAAAAATATTTTTACTTATTGTTCTAAGCTTTGCGGAAGAAACCGTTTTTGAGAACATGGGGCAAAAATTGGCTGAAATGTGAAAATTAAAAAAACCGAAGAAGAAGGAAAATGTTTTTGAATATGAAAACCTTTAGAACGACGTTAATAAGGCATATTCTAATAAATAAAAATTTCCTTAAAAACGATCAAGGAATTTCGGGATGACGTTTTTCAAAACCATTTTCGGATGACCAGGTCTACATTTCAAGTAAGCCCCTTTGTATTCATAACAGTTTCTTACAGAAATTACACAGAACTGTTTGTTTTGAACGAACTTAAGCCATTTTGGAAAAACTCAAATTGCGGACGGCCGAAAATAGATATGAGGCCGGCAGTCTACCTCACTATTTGGAAGCTTGCAAATAATAGCTCTTTTAGAGAAATAAGCTGGTAATTCAATATTGCTAACGGCTTAACTTTCAAATACTTTATTCACACAACGAGATTGTTGTTTAAGCTAAGAAAAAAAGTATATTAAATGGCCAGATTCAACAGATGATCAACTAAGCCTAAAGGATAGTTTTGCATTTTTGATTTTGGAACTTTCTTATGATATCCTCCCTATCATAAGCAAACGTGGGCAAAATATTTCCTATTTCTTGCAAAACCTATCCCCAAAGAACGCTTTTCTTCTTCCACCCAGCTACAAATTCCGATTCCATTCCTAACCGAATAGAAATGACTGGTTTGGTGTCAGCATCAGACACACGGTTTGGACTCAGTCCTGTGAAAGAAAAATAATTTATTTCATATTAAAAGCTAAGAAAACAAAAAATATTATAAAAAATAATTAATTTCATGTTAAAAGCTAAGAAAAGAAAATAAAATTACGATTATAAATAAATTTAATTAAAAAAAGTGGTCTGAGTGCGACCCGCAAGGTCCACACGACTAACTTTATATAGATTTGAAAAAAGTCATATATTTCATAAAGTTCAGGAACAAAGTAATGGTATATATTGCGGAGCATTTGCAATCTATTTTGCAACATTGTTATGCTACAAGAAATTACCAGAAACCAAATTCCGTATGATGTATCAATTACGAGGAATCATATAATTACGATGCTACTATATAAGAAATTATTTCCGTTCCCAAATGGTGGATATCTAAAATATTTTTATTACACTCGCCATATATAATAATCCCATAATATCAATGTAATAATGATTTGCTCAATGACAAATAATGACAATAAATAGTGCAAATAAAGCCAAATTATTTTAGTTATTTATTTACTTACAAAAAACACCTGCACCGATTTCGCTGGAATTCAGTTCTGAGTTACGTAATTACGCTTCGAATAAAGCCGGTCCCATATCAATACCATCTTTGGTTCTCGAGATAATCGTGGCGAAAGATAATTTCGAACGCACATACGTACATACGTACATACACACAGACAGACATATCTATAAAAACGTTGGATTTGGATTCTGGTGACCTTGATACGTGGAGATATGTCAAAATCCGCGATTCACAAAATCGGCCCCATTAAAAGAACTTCCACTGGAAAGTTAAAAATACTCACATTTGCTCCTCTGCCATTTTCGTGCAAATTCAGCAGCAAAATAAAAACGGGTTGGGGACACAATCCCGAAAACCAAAATCCCGAAAATCCAAAATCCCGAAAATCCAAATCCCGAAAATCCAAAATCCCGAAAACTCAATATGCAGAAAATCCAAAATCCCGAAAAGCCAAATTCCCGAAGAGCCAAAAGCCCGAAAATGAAATCCCAAAAAATTATATAAAATTATATAAAATGAAAAATTTGAAAAATTGCGCTGGGTTGGGCGACAATTTAAACGTCTGGGAGTTACTTTTTTGTAATGAGGGTATTTTTCCTGATTTGTTGTCCAGTAACGCATATTTTGCTTATTAATATATCATCATTGAAAGAATTGAAATTGGCGATTGAATCAGATCTCATACAGTGCAGGATATAGATACCTTCCGCTGATCACTTTGCTATGAATAAGATGCCCTTAGAAAAGTGTTGAATTGGATATGTCATTTTTTTCATGTTGGCGGCAGGTAAGGCGATTTTAGGTAAAGCGGAAAAATGGATGATGATATATTATAAACGACGCACCTACGAACCTGAACTGCTTTCTATGGACTCACCCTTTTTTAAAACTCCTCTTTTTTCTGCGACATATTATGAAATTTAATATAAGAATTTAATTTAATATTTTATTTTGAAACTGTATGTCCTTTAGACGTCTGACACCATATTGTATTTTAGTAAATAGATCGGACTTATACGACTGTCAAACAACGTCTGGCTTACTTAATGCATACATATATCTGTGTGGGTAGGTATAGGTATATAACGATGCGTATCCAGGCGTTCCTGGCGTTCATGGCGCTGCGGGTGTTGCTGGTGTTGCAGTTGTTGCGGGTGTTGCGGGTGTAGCTGCTGTTGCGGGTGTAGCAGGTGTTGCTTGTCTTGCTCGTCTTGCGGGTGTTGCAGCTGTTGCGGGTGTTGCTGCTGTTGCGGGTGTAGCTGGAGTTGCAGCTGTTGCGGGTGTAGCTGGTGTTGCAGCTGTTGCGGGTGTAGCTGGTGTTGCTTGTCTTGCTTTTCTTGCGGGTGTTGCAGCTGTTGCGGGTGTTGCGGGTGTTGCTGCTGTTGCGGGTGTAGCAGGTGTTGCTTGTCGTGCTCGTCTTGCGGGTGTTGCGGGTGTTGCAGCTGTTGCGGGTGTTGCGGGTGTTGCTGCTGTTGCGGGTGTAGCTGGGGTTGCGGGTGTTGCTTGTCTTGCTAGCCTTGCTTGTGCTGCTGAAGGAATAATAACTAATGGTAGCGATCCTTGGGCACTTAATCTGCCTTCGGCACTAGGTCGCAAGTACAGGCCATCAGATTCTTGGACCAATACAAGAGCACTGAATAAACAAAATATTAAAACTTCCCTTGAAAACATTGTAACTAGATATTGAAATTGAATATGGGACTGATGTTCCAAAGCGCAAGTTGAGCCTTTTATAAGTAAAATAGTGAAATGTTTCTACAGATGGTTGATTGCTGAAAGCTATCATTAAAATTATTTCCCCAATGGTTTTTTATACCCTATTCTAGGGGTATATTAATTTTGACGCATAGTTTGTAACATACCTTAATATTGCCCGTAGACCCCTAAAAGTTACTATATTTATGATCAGCATCGATAGTAATGTCGATCTAGCCATGTCCGTCCGTTCGTCCGTCCGTCCGTCCATCCGTCCGTCCGTCCGCAAAAATTAGGCCTTTAAACTGGACCTAGAGAGCTGAAATTTTAACCATATACTCTCTAGGGTCCCGAAATAATCAAGTTTACGAATTTTTGAAATCCGCCCACAGACACGCCCACAAACTCAAAAAAACAAAATTTTGGAAAAAATCGAATTTTGAGCTAGGAAGCTGAAATTTTTTATATATGATCTATGACTCCTAAAACTGCTCGGGATATAAAATTTTCAAAATCCGCCCACTGCCACGCCCACAAAAAAATAAAACAATTTTATTGAAAAACCAAAATTTGAGCTAGGGAGCTGAAATTTTTAATATATACTCTCTAGGGGCCCTTTAAGCTCATGTATAAATATTTTCAAAATCCGCCCACTGACACGCCCACAAATAAATAAAACAATTTTTTTGAAAATCCAAAGTTTGAGCTAGGGAGCTGAAATTTATAATATATACTCTCTAGGGGCCCTTTAAGCTCATATATAAATATTTTCAAAATCCGCCCACTGACACGCCCACAAATAAATAAAACAATTTTTTTGAAAATCCAAAGTTTGAGCTAGGGAGCTGAAATTTATAATATATACTCTCTAGGGGCCCTTTATGCTCATGTGTTAATTTTTTTTGAAATCCGCCTACTGACACGCCCACAATTAAATAAAACAATTTTATTGAAACACCCAAGTTTGAGCTAGGGAGCGTTTTTTTTTGATAAAATCCTTTAAATGTTATATAACAAAATATGTAGAGCGTTCTTAACAATTTAACCATACTTAGACTTTTGTCACGCCCACTTATGAGGGATAGGAATAAGAATAGGGTATCCAACAGTTCGCCCAAGCGGACTGTAGCCCGTCCCTATGTTTTCACTATGTTTTTATTATATGAGATAGATTATAGTAATAAATAAATGAGCGAATTAAATTATTTATCGACATGCATTTATTCAGGCTTGAAGTCCAAAACATCAGTTGTTGTTCCCACACTACACACACCAATCTACCCACACTAAATACCCCACAATCTGATACGAGATATACAAGACAAGGCGTCAGTGAAAGCAAAGAGAAATAAACTGCACATACATACATATTATTGAAAAGCAAAGAAAAAAAAGAACAGTAATAACCGCTTACCAAGCACAACAAAGAGACTACTTTTATTAAACAAGAAGCCGATCAAAAGAAACATTAAAACAAACTAAATGATCAAAAATTAAAAAGCCGTTTAGAACACTACACTAAACACTAATTAATTCACAGTAAACAAGGTAAATAAAAGAAATAGAACGCGCACAAAACAAAACACGTCAAGCTATGACAGTCTATAGCCGTGTTTCTTTGCACGCGGATATAGGGATAATTTGAAATTTGCTTGTGAAATACAACAACAACTTATCCTATATACGCTAACTTTAGCGGGGTTAGCTATCGCCGCTAAGTCCCTTAGCGGGGATAAACAGTGCTTCCAAAATCCATTTTCGTCGTTTCTGATGAATCCTTCCGATGAATTTTTCAGGAAATGTCAAAGTTTGACAACCCACCGACCACTCACACATCCCGCCGAATATTTTATTCGTGATTTTATTATTTTTTTAAAACTTCATTTTAAGGGTAATTGAATTTAGCAAATCTGTTAATGTGAAATTGTTTTTCATAATTTTAGAATATGCTTGGCATCAATTTCAATTGGCGGAAGTAAATATTTTTCAATTTCAGGATTTTCAATACAAATTTCTTAACTACGAGTACAACTTACAGCTGTGTCACAGTGCATGTCATAGGTGCATGTGTGCTGCCAAGTTTTTTTTGATGAATTCTTAAGCGGCGATAGTCATTTTCTGATGCCGTCCCTATATCCGCGTGCAAAGAAACACGGCTTATGTTAGTCATAGTTGTAAGAGAACGCTTCGGTTGGGAGGCAAAAGGCTTTCCTCAAAACCTACATATCGAAGGTAACAGTATTAAGATACCTACTAATTTGCTATGAAAATATTTTGAACTTATACTTTTGATATTTTTGAAAATTTTTTCCGACGTAGGCTAACAGGTTTTGTAAAAGACTTCAAAACGTGCTTCATTTACATTACTGGCTTTTGTTTCATAAATTTAACAAACAAATTCCTCAATTTTTTCAAAGTCCGTCTCGCATACAACAGCGAAATTTCCTAAATTGATTTGTTTAGTTTATATTTAAAAAAAATCAATATATTATAATTAAAAAGTGCATTTTTTGCTTATTTTCAGGGCGTCTAGCTTGGTCGGGCGACAATTTAAACGTCTGGGAGTTACTTTTTTGTAATGAGGGTATTTTTCCTGATTTTTTGATGTAATTTTTTTTGGGTTATACCCTGACACCATCAAAAAATGATTTTTTGCCAATTTTGGGGGGCGTCTGGCGGGCGAATGCGACACTTAAAACGTCTGGCACTTACATATTTGTAATGAGGGGATTTTTTTCGATTTTTTTATGTAATTTTTTTTTGGTTATACCTCTGACACCAAAAAGTGATTTTTTGCCAATTTTAGGGGGGCGTCTGGCAAGGCGAATGCGACACTTAAAACGTCTGGGACCCAAAAATTCTTAATTAGTGCATAGTTCTTTATAATTTGTGTATATATAAAAATGGTTATACCCTTGACACAAAAATCCGAAAAATCAACGTTTTCAAACGACTGCCCTCAGCCCGGCGAAAAAAAACCCTGCCAGACGACTGCATTTGATATCACGATGCTAGTACGTTTACAAACAAGTAAATGAATTTTGGTTATACATCCACTCGCAAAATATGCTATCGGCTCTTAGACTAATAGGGTAAAGAAGGTTGTAGGTTGTAAGTAGATTAGTTTGTAAGATAAAAAAAAAGATACACAAACCAAGATTTTTCCATTTATAAACCGCACCAAACAGTGACTTTTTGCGGATGAAGTGCTGTTTTATGAAGCACATGAGGGGTCTCACTCTGTCCAGTAACGCATATTTTACTTATTAATATATCATCATTGAAAGAATTGAAATTGGCGATTGAATCAGATCTCATACAGTGCAGGATATAGATACCTTCCGCTGATCACTTTGCTATGAATAAGATGCCCTTAGAAAAGTGTTGAATTGGATATGTCATTTTTTTCATGTTGGCGGCAGGTAAGGCGATTTTAGGTAAAGCGGAAAAATGGATGATGATATATTATAAACGACGCACCTACGAACCTGAACTGCTTTCTATGGGCTCACCCTTTTTTAAAACTCCTCTTTTTTCTGCGACATATGAAATTTAATATAAGAATTTAATTTAATATTTTATTTTGAAACTGTATGTCCTTTAGACGTCTGACACCATATTGTATTTTAGTAAATAGATCGGACTTATACGACTGTCAAACAACGTCTGGCTTACTTGATGCATACATATATCTGTGTGGGTAGGTATAGGTATATAACGATGCGTATCCAGGCGTTCCTGGCGTTCATGGCGCTGCGGGTGTTGCTGGTGTTGCAGTTGTTGCGGGTGTTGCGGGTGTAGCTGCTGTTGCGGGTGTAGCAGGTGTTGCTTGTCTTGCTCGTCTTGCGGGTGTTGCAACTGTTGCGGGTGTTGCTGCTGTTGCGGGTGTAGCTGGAGTTGCAGCTGTTGCGGGTGTAGCTGGTGTTGCTTGTCTTGCTTTTCTTGCGGGTGTTGCAGCTGTTGCGGGTGTTGCTGCTGTTGCGGGTGTTGCTGCTGTTGCGGGTGTAGCTGGAGTTGCAGCTGTTGCGGGTGCTGCAGCTGTTGCGGGTGTTGCAGCTGTTGCAGGTGTTGCGGGTGTTGCTGCTGTTGCGGGTGTAGCTGGAGTTGCGGGTGTAGCTGGTGTTGCTTGTCTTGCTTTTCTTGCGGGTGTTGCAGCTGTTGCGGGTGTTGCAGGTGTTGCTGCTGTTGCGGGTGTAGCTGGAGTTGCGGGTGCTGCTTGTCTTGCTAGCCTTGCATGTGCTGCTGAAGGAATAATAACTAATGGTAGCGATCCTTGGGCACTTAATCTGCCTTCGGCACGAGGTCGCAAGTACAGGCCATCAGATTCTTTGACCAATACAAGAGCACTGAATAAACAAAATATTAAAACTCCCTTTGAAAACATTGTAACTAGATATTTAAATTGAATATGGGACTGATGTTTCAAAGCGCAAGTTGAGCCTTTTATAAGTAAAATAGTGAAATGTTTCTACAGATGGTTGATTGCTGAAAGCTATCATTAAAATTATTTCCCCATGGTTTTTCCCATTATGTATCACCTGGTAAGATAATATGAGATAGAATAATTAGTTCAAAGTCGTATAATATAATTTTCATTGTAATAAATAAATAAGCGAATTAAATTATTTATCGACATGCATTTATTCAGGCTTGAAGTCCAAAACATCAGTTGTTGTTCCCACACTACACACACCAATCTACCCACAATAAATACCCCACAACCCGATACGAGATATACGGCATATTCACTGACGCCTTGTCATCGATGTATAATGAGAATGACACCAAACCAATGCACACAATATGCTCGCTTGCATTCATAAAGAATAAAAAACATAGGTACGGGCTACAGTCCACTTGGGCAAACTGTTGGATACCCTATTCTTATTCCTATCCCTCATAAGTGGGCGTGACAAAAGTCTAAGTATGATTGAATTGTTAAAAACGCTCTACATATTTTGTTCCTATAACATTTAAAGGATTTTTCAAAAAAAAAACTTTGGTTTTTCAATAAAATTGTTTTATTTAATTGTGGGCGTGTCAGCAGGCGGATTTAAAAAAAAAAATAACACATGAAGGGCCCCTAGAGAGTATATATTATAAATTTCAGCTCCCTAGCTCAAATTTTGGTTTTTCAATAAAATTGTTTTATTTAATTGTGGGCGTGTCAGTTGGCGGATGTTGAAAATTTTATATCCCGAGCAGTTTTAGGAGTCATAGATTATATATAAAAAATTTCAGCTCTCTAGCTCAAAATTGTTTTTTTGAGTTTGTGGGCGTGTCTGTGGGCGAATTTCAAAAATTCGTAAACTTGATTATTTCGGGACCCTAGAGAGTATATGGTTAAAATTTCAGCTCTCTAGGCCCAGTTTAAAGGCCTAATTTTTGGTAATAGACGGACTGACGGACGGACATGGCTAGATCTACATTACTATCGATGCTGATCATAAATATAGTAACTTTTAGGGGTCTACGGGCAATATTAAGGTATGTTACAAACTATGCATCAAAATTAATATACCCTTAGAATAGGGTATAATTACGTCAACCCCGATTCTCCACTAATCATTGCAATAACAAAACAAACCTGATAAAAGTAAACAATCGACTTGGCTCTGTGTTGTGAGTTGTCACTCGCTGCTGTGAATACCGACCACACATGAGTAATGCGACTGTTATTACTACCACTAAGGGGTATAATTGCTTTCAATGCATTTTTTGTATGGAAAATAATTACGAGGTGACGATGGATATAAGTGAGCGATTCATATGCTGAAAATGCATTTATTAGGTATTGTTTGGACTCAAGGTTGCCAATTTGTGGGGAATTCCCCAAACTGCGGAGAACCTCAACTCGTTTGGGAATTTTGAGGGGATTGGGGGATTTAAACATTTAAGTATTTAATACTTTATCTAAGGAGGATACATTAACGGTTTGATGATTTTTATAAAAAATATGGACGAAAGGGTACATTTTCGTCCAGTTTTCAGCTTTTCAAGTTTGTATAAAACATGCCAAGATTTTAATTGAATTGACATCGGACATTTCAAAGAGATTAGATTTTAAGGATACATTTTTTCTATAATTTCTATTGTTAATTAATCAGAACTCAGCAGTTCAACACCAAATCAATGATGCCTGTGCTGAAGCGATTTCCAGTGCTTGAAAAGTCTGTGACACTTCAAAAACTGGATGACGAGTGGCGATCTTACGCTATGTTGAATTTTGTTCGACATAGACTTGACGAAAAAGATAGTACTGACAACTTATGGGGAAAGGTGTTTAGACTTAAAAACAATGCGGGACATGGACAGTTTCTAAATTTAAAAATTGTCATCTGCCTTTTACTTGTATTGCCTTTCGCAAACGCACCAGTTGAAAGAAAAATCATTGAACTAAACAACATAAAAACTGAAAACAGAAATCGCCTACATACTGATGCTTAGTATCTTTAACCCTAGAAAGATAAACTGCGCCTCGGAGGCGCCCGCGTATACTCGTATATATATTGCTTTCTTCTTTTAACCGACGCTCGAACAAACTTGTTTTTTTAAGCCAACTCAGTCGTCGATTTATACTTGCGATTGACCGGAACGACCCGGTTCGGTAAGTACCACCGTTTTTCAGTTATGGTAATGCAGTTATGGTAATGCGATATTATCAGCATATGAATTTGTGTTCATTTTTGTTATGGATTTATAAAATCCTACTTCTCTTTAAAAAACAGAAAAATTAATAATATATGTTTATGTTTTACTTTATTGCTAATAATGTAACAATAAAATGAAACAATAAAAAAAAATATTTAAAAAAAACGTTTTTTAATTGTAGGCGTGTAGACTGCTCCTCAACATAGTGACACCCAGAAAAAAAATTAGGCATCTTCGTCGAGAGTCAGGCCGCGATTAATGCTGTCGGTTCAACCAAGTCAACGTCAAAGCTTGTTGTGGAATGCAGGGAGACACTGAACAGGGCCTGTCATCGATATCACTCTTGTCTGGGTTCCCGGCCATAGGAACATTTAAGGGAATGAGAAAGCCAATGAACTTGCCAGATGTTGCTCTGCTCTGTGCGTGTCTCATGCGGAGGACGTCTTCCCTCCGCTGGGATATGTAAAATGAGAAATCCTGCTGCACCTCACATCAAGAGCTGAGACTTGATGGATGAACCTGACGAACTGTGTCATTTCATGGAAGATCTGGCCAACCTACGATGATGCCAGAATAAACAACCTCTTAGCCGTAGATGTCGCCAGACTAACGGCAATTAGTACGGGCCATTTGCCCTTAGGAACTCACGCCGCCAGCCTTGGCATCCCCCATAACATCCACCGCTGTAGCTGCGCTGACACAAACAAGAGTGAAACAGTGTTCCATCTTCTTTGTGAGTGTCCGGCCCTAGCCGAAGCCAGACGCACTGCACTAGGTCATCCCTTTTACGATGACCTCTCGGCCATCCAAAGCATCCATTTCAACAAAATCATTAAATTTCTCAACTCCACAGGCTCGTTTTGAGCTCCTTTAACATCCTTCCCTTCTCCCCTCTTAATTTCAGGTTCCGTGAGTTGTATCAAAACGACGCTCAATGCGTTATTTGTAATTTTCCCTCGTTAGGAAACGGGAAATATAACCACTTAAACCAACCAGTATATTCGCTTACTGAATGGAAGGTCGGGCGTTCGAATCCCGGCCAAGTCCATTACTTTATATCGAAGACATGAAATCGTAATCTCCCTAAGCAACTTAGACACCACCCGTGGAGAAAAACCCTACAACTGCACCCGAACACTTCTTTCCTATCTCTCTATTCTTTCTAATAGTAAGTAGCACCGAAAAGCATGCAATGAAATACGATATTGCCAGGTGCGGCTTGCTGTTAAACACAAAAAAAATGCTTAAGCTGTGTTCTTAGGACTATAAGGGTACTGTAACAAGTGAAAAAACCCCTTTAGCGTAAGCAAATTATAAAAAAAAATTAAGGAAAGGCAGAGTAATTTAAGACAAACTAATGGTAGCTACTGATTTGGTCGCAGCCTAGCATTGAGTCAGCGGGCCAATTTCAGATATAATTATAAAGAAAATAAACATAAATACAGAAAAGTTCAGGACAGAGTAATTGTAACTAGTGTTTTGGTCGCAGCCTAGCATAGAAACAGCGGGCCAAATTCAGAAGTAAATATAAATGAAATATACACATACAAATAATAAAATAAATACTGAGTCGCAGCCCATCCGAAGGCAGCGGGCTCAGTTGAATAAAATAAAATCAAAGCTCTTTTTACTCTCCGATTCTTACTCTTGCCTTGGAAACAAGGAAGCACGGTATGGGATGTTACAACACTATTAAAGAAAAAACACCGGCACACTCTGAATTGAGAAGCAGCTACATCGCGAATTTCTTGAAAATCGAATCTAAGGACATCAGAGCTGGACATTAATAAAAAAAATTGGTACTTACCTTGTCAACAAATTCGTTAGGATATCATACATGCGCTCCCAAATCTAAAGGTAACCTCTTACTAAACAAAGGACTGACATCCCATTCCTCCTCTTCGTTCGTATGCCACTCATATGTACCTTCAATCAAAAAGCTGACAGAGAAATAGAATGTACGTGCCAGGGGCCTGGATCGGACATCTGGGGGGCCAGACATATTGGTCGGACATTTAACAAAGACTTTCGCCACGGACATCTGGCTCGCACGTCTGCGCAGTGCTTTTTGAACATTTTAGATCTTGTACATTATAGCTTTGGCCACATGCCAAATTTTCTTCCCACACCCCAATTTCGGGGAGTTCGGAACTTTAGCATCCTCTACCTCTGATGAGCTGAGCTCGGTTAGTGACCCCCTCAGGTTTCTATCAAATCAAGATGAATCAGTAGTTCCTTTTTTCGGTTTTAGAAATGTCAAATGTGCTGAAGTCGTAGAAAGTCTGCTCTCTATTAAATCTTCTGCAACTGGGCTTGATAATATTAATCCCCGATTTTTAATGCTCATATTGCCAATCCCATATTTTCAATTCGATTCTAACATTTGGCGAATACCCATCACAATAGAAACTGGCTAAAGTCGTACCTATACCAAAAAATTCAAAGGGTAATGACTTTAGGCCCATTTCAATAATACCCTTTCTTTCGAAATCATTTGGAAGAATCTTACAAAAGCAAATAAACTTATTTCTTGACACCCACAGTTTGATGACAACACAACAATCGGGTTTTAGGAAGGGTCACAGTTGTATAAGCAGATAGTTTCTTAATTCATTTTTAAACCTTCTTGTGTTATTGATTCTTCTAATAGGACGCGGTAAAGAGTTCCATAGACGAATGGAGTTAATAAAAAACGGACGCTCAGAGGTAAGGGAGAAGTGAATGTCCCCAACTTGAACAATTTGCCTTCTACCTGAAAGGTATGAAGCAAGTAATTTGACTGCATCATGTGAGAAATTAAATAGCTGATGCAGCTTATCACACAAGTTTTTATGAA
The DNA here is from genome assembly GCA_949715645.1 of Portevinia maculata. Classification (NCBI taxonomy): domain Eukaryota; kingdom Metazoa; phylum Arthropoda; class Insecta; order Diptera; family Syrphidae; genus Portevinia; species Portevinia maculata. The sequence continues at coordinate 195,062,059 of OX454525.1, forward strand.
CCACGGTGTCAAACGCTTTAGGAAAGGTAGCAACACTAAAAAGCTTACCTTATCTTCATCCATCTTTTGCCGTAAATCTTTGACGACGGACGGACGGACATGGCTAGATCGACATTACTATCGATGCTGATCATAAATATAGTAACTTTTAGGGGTCTACGGGCAATATTAAGGTATGTTACAAACTATGCGTCAAAATTAATATACCCCTAGAATAGGGTATAAAGATGCGCCACAAGTATGAGGCCACTGCGAATATTCCGTTGCAGGAGTTCACATCAGTGATTTTTTTTAAAGTTTTGTTAAGAATATTTAAAAAAGCGTTGAAAAGAACTATTTTTATTTAGTTAAAAAAGAAATGGGTTCCTGAAAGACTTTGACAGCGACAGGAAGAGGAAAAATAGATGCTTCCAAGGAGTTAGGACTCTCAGGCCGAGAAATTACAAGGACGCTAAATAGAAGTAAGACAGTTGTAAACAGTTCTTGCGGGTCTTGCGGATTCACAACATTATGGGAAAATCAAAAAGGACGCACGGCAGAAGCAACCACATTGCAGAAAAGCGGGTTATTCTACGGCTTGCCTCAAATTCTACTCTACCAGTGACTAAAATAAGGCTCAACAGCGGTGTATCAGCCAGCATAGCAACGGTTCTAAGGATAATACGAAAAAGTGGTAATATACAGAGAAGACAAATTAAAAAGAAACCTGTTTTCAGGCAAGTGCACAGGAGCATCGAATGAATTTCGCAAGAAAACATGTCGCTTGGAGCAGTGAAAAAAAGTTTAAATTTGACAGCCCCGATGGTTGCAACTTTTATTTTCATGATCTAAGATAGGAGGAGCTTATTTTGGCAAGACATAACAGCCGTACATCAGGTGTAATGGTGTGGGGAGCTATTACCCACTATGGCACAATCGAGTTGGAGGTTTTGTCCACAACAATGAACGGAAACGTCTACAAATGTTTGCTTTCGGACCCCTGTCTTGGATATTCCAACAAGACAATGCCCCTATCCACACTCCCACAGTTGTTAGAAGTTGGATTCAATCAGAAGACGTCGAACTTTTGATATGGCCGCCCTATTAATCGGACTTAAACATAATCGAAAATGCTTGGGCATGGTTATCTCGTAAAGTGTATGAAGGCGGCAGACAATTTGAAGACAAGGACACTTTAATCAAAGCTTATTGTGATGCCTGGGCCCAGATTTCTCTTAATCATTTAAAAAAAAACTGTATGATTCAAAACCGTGTTATAGAGGTCATATCAAAAAATGGTAGGCATACTCATTATTAATGTAGAAAAACATAATAAATAAATGTTTTAAAACCATAAAATGTCAACATTTCATTCATATTTCCTTTCTTTGGAAGATTTTGCATGTGGCCTCATCCTAGTGGCACATCTTTTTATACGCTTTTTAAGTATGTAGTTCATTGTTTGATCTTGGGAAATTCCAGAGGTCGTTTCCTATTTCCCCTTTAATTTTATGACTTACTGTTCGAAAAATATGTACCTGGTCACGTAGTAGTAAAAGTTTCCGGGTATAAAATTTCCAACCGGTATAAGGACTGAAAATCGATTGCAAAATGTATGGCCTCATCCTTGTGATCGCCAGTGTATATAGCAACTCTCAGAACATCTTTTTATAGGATGAATTCTATTGGGAATTACCAGACGACCATGAAACTGCTAAAGGCGGATATCAGATGGTTGCTTACAATTTTTGTTTACAATTTTTGTTTACAGTTTGTTTGTAGTGTTGTTTGTTTACTTGGAACCGGTTTGTGATTAGATAAACCGAAGCAAGAAAAGCATTTCAAATGTCTGCTTACGAATGGTCGACATTTCAAATTCTAAATGACTCATATTGCTAAGTTGTTGACAAGGTAAGTACCAAATATTTTGTCAGTGCCCCTATCTTATCAGGTCATACCATCGAAAACAAGATTGGGGAAAGAATTTCGATGACTGCTTTGAGCTATCACCTATCTTGTAACGGAAACATTTGGAAATGTAGACAGAAAGGAAATTATGCTAAAATGAACCGATTCGGATTAATGTGTGATGACGAAATGAATCTTCTGAATGCTTTAAGTCTTTTGACTGATTTTAACCCGTTCGACTGCTTTAAGTCTTCTTCATCATACTCTCTACAGCACGGTTAAAATGTTTACAATGCTATTTTACTGAGAGGTCCTTCGACCAACAAAACAGGTCCTTTAAGCCTGAACAAAGGATATTTTCTCAAAATGTAATTAGAAACCGCACGGTATAAATGTGTTTAACGATATTTTACTGAGATTACTTGCAACAACAAAATAAGTCCTTTAAAGCTGAAAAATGATGTTTTTCCAAAATGTAATTAGAAACCGCACGGTATAAATGTGCTAAACGTTATTTTACTAAGAGAGGTCCTTCTAACAACAAAAAGGTCCTTCAAACCTGGAAAAGGATATTTTTCCCAAATGTCCTTAGATACCGCATAGTATTTCTGTATTCAAGGTCAAGTAACGGAGAGGTCCTTGGAACCCCAAAAGTCCCCAAAAAGATATTTTTCCAAATGTTGTTGTAAATGGTGGTGAGTAGACTGTTTTCTAACCTCACCCCAATATTTAAATACTTAAAACAGTTCAAAATCTTTGGAACCATATTGCTATTTGAAGAAATTCTGTATTTTATAAACAAGTTGAATGGTAAGTACAGTTGTTTAAAATGATAAAACGAACAAAATTTGACATGATAATCCCAAGAACCAAAATCTTCCAAACGCAAAAATCCAGAAAAAATCCATTTTGTTCATTAATTTCAACGTACCTGCATTTTTTTTCTTAACAAAACATAATATGAATTATATATGTACATATATACAGTAGACTCCCCCTAAGTCAAACTTTCACTGGATACCATAATTTGTTCGAGTTAGAGGGAGTTTTGGAAAAATTAGAGTTAGAGAGAGAAATTTTTTTTTGTTTTAAAGCGTTTCTTTAATAAAAAATAAAGGTCAACACAATTTAAAAAAAATAACAAAAAAAAATAAATAAAAAATAACTTCTTGCTTTGTTTAAATTAAATAAAAACAAAATAATTAAGTAAAATAAATAAAAAACATATTCTTGCTAAAATAAAATTAAAATAAGGCATATAAATTCATTGTTAAATCTTATTTAAATATCTTAACTTAAAAAAAATCTGTTATTTTTGATTGGATCATCACAAGTGGAGTGTTTGTTTTTTTAAAAAATGTGTCCAGCTTAAAAAAAACAGTTTTGAACTTCCTCCTGTAGTTGGTCAGTGAATTCTATTGCAGATCCCAGAATTTCAAGCGCGTTCTCAATATCGGCTTTTCTTGGCATTTCTATGTTAATTAATTCGGGTTCTTCTTCATCTTCACTTTCGTTTGCGTTATTTTCAGCATTATTTACTTCTTCCAAAACAGACTGATTGTCAGGTACTTCGATAGCCACGATACCATCATCGACTTCCATAAAGTCTTTCCAATTAACATCTGCAACGTTATAATTCGCTTTGTTAACTTGATCCACATTTGCTCGATTTCATGGGCGTCCTCGTTCTCAGATCTAAGTAAATTGAGCGGAATTTCATCTTCTTCGTCCCACGTCTCGTCTCTAAACCCGGCCTTTTTAAAACAATTTTCAATCGTTAACGCAGTAACATCTTCTACCTATGCTCTTGAACACAGTCTAGAAGTGTACTTTCAAATTTTGTATTATTCCCATGTTCATTGGCTGAATTATTGAGGTCATGTTGGGTGGGAAGTACTCAAGCTTTATAAACTTTAATTTATCTTTTATTTGTTTAGGGTGAGCTGGGCAGTTATCGATGATAAATAAGACCTTTCGCTTTGAGCTTGCAAATTTCGCGTCGAGCTTCAAAAGCCAGCTCGTAAAAAGATCTGCCATCATCCAAGACCGTTTGTTGGCTACATAATCCACCGGCAAAGATTTTATTTTTTGAATACAGCGTGGATTTTTGCTCTTGCCGATAATTAATAGTTTTAGATTTTTCTGATCCTGTCATTTTGGATCCTAAAAGACATGTCACTCTTTCTTTGCTGTGTTTGCTCCAAAACATTTTTCGCCCTTAAAAGCCATGGTACGTGTAGGTAAACATTTGAAAAAAATTCCCGTTTCATCCACATTAAAAATGTCTTCCGGTTTGAATCCTAAGAAGATCTAATGTTTTCAATTTTCTTTTTGCCATAATTTATCTGTAAAAGTTTGTACGTGTTCATTTGTAAAAAAAAGATGATCCCTCAAATATGGAATACAATCACCTACCTTCCAATCTGATGATTTAATTCCTTAAAAGTTTAATTTATTGTTGTTTAAATCTTCTTTTCCAACTCATCGCCTTATTGCCTTAAAGCTAAAAACAATACATTTTAAATAAACAAAACTTTTGATCACACGGTTTAATTTGCAATAATTCCGTAACATGTAACTTACAATTTTTTTAATTGATCTTACTACCAACTTGCACAGAATAACTGCATCAGCTCCGTTGAACTGCCTAGAATCAACTGATTTTCGAACTCCAAGTGGAATTTCACTTAAACAAGGTCTTTTTTCTAAATAGATTTCCATTGCTTTGACATAAAAACTGTTATGAATCCAACGAACAACACAAGGAACAGGATAACATTGATTTTTATGCCCTACAATTTTTGTACAAATTGTATATTTTTATGTAGGTATTTATGTATTGGATATGGCTAGGTAGAAACACAGATTTTTTAGGGTGTTGAAGTGTGTAGGTAGTAGTTATAGTATTATGTATAACCAAATACGAATTGTGAGAGGGTCATTTTTTGCAAACAAAATTTTGACTTAAGGAGTGAAAAAAGAGGCCAAGAATCGAAAGAATGTGTACGAGTTAGAGGGAGCTTCGACTTAGAGGGAGTTTGACTTAGAGGATATGCTTTTGTATGGAAAATTGAGTGGAATGCTGAAATATGGCGGAAAAAATCGAGTTAGAGAGAGTTCGACTTAGGGAGAGTCCACTGTATATGAATTTGGGTTAAAACACATGTCAAATTATTTGGATAATTTAAAGAATTACACCTTCGTAAACAGAAACACGCTCGGTTTTTGATAGTTAGTTTCACCGAAACCAAACAAAAAAAGTTATTTTCGAGTACCTAGTTCACATTTATCAGAATGTACCGTTCATAAGCTTGGTGCAATGCAGTTGTTATACCAACTGAGAATGAATTGCGTCAACACTCCTGTGTTTTTCTCTAAGATATACTTGTGTTGTAAGCCTCTTCTGGTCACAGACACTTGAGCAGAGATAAAACAAATTCTTATTCGTAGTATTTTGGTGAGATTTCTGTTTTTCAATTCTGCTCTATCAATCGCAAATACAAGGTAAGCAAAGGTAATTATTTTTATTATTATTTATTAATGTGTAATATTAATTACACACTTGTGGGCATTATTGTTTGTGGTTAGAGTTTTCAGATTATTAAGCAAGTAAGCTATAATTTTCCATATTACACACTTATATTGTCAAATTTGCTTAAAAAATCATTAACAGTACGAATATGTGCGCTTGTTAGCACAAAGATTTTTTTTGCAATTTGTGTCATTATTTTACCTGCGTTTTACTATATAAAACCTTGTTTCCAACTCGAATTTTTTTTGACATCAAGCGTGATTATCATAAAATAACATGTCGTTGATAGGTATTCATTTTTGAGAAAGTGAATTAAATTAAAAATGTTGTTTTTCAATAATCTAAACAGAAGATAAAAAAAACATTTTCACAGTTGTAAAAATAATCCGGTATTGTTTTGCCAAAATTATTTACAAATCTGTTTGAAAAAAACCTGTGTTTTAAAAAATCTTTATAGGCATGCCAAAGTAAAGAGTTAAGTCTTCGCCACACAGAACACGTTTTAACGTCGCGTTCGACTTGTTGACTGCCTCCCGTCGCGGGGCACACGCTCCATTTTTTGCCCAACCGACTAACAGCTTTAGCCACTGAAGTGTTAAAGTGTAGAACAAAACATAGGGACGGGCTACAGTCCGCTTGGGCGAACTGTTGGATACCCTATTCTTATTCCTATCCCTCATAAGTGGGCGTGACAAAAGTCTAAGTATGGTTAAATTGTTAAGAACGCTCTACATATTTTGTTATATAACATTTAAAGGATTTTATCAAAAAAAAAAACGCTCCTTAGCTCAAACTTGGGTGTTTCAATAAAATTGTTTTATTTAATTGTGGGCGTGTCAGTAGGCGGATTTAAAAAAAAATTAACACATGAGCATAAAGGGCCCCTAGAGAGTATATATTATAAATTTCAGCTCCCTAGCTCAAACTTTGGATTTTCAAAAAAATTGTTTTATTTATTTGTGGGCGTGTCAGTGGGCGGATTTTGAAAATATTTATACATGAGCTTAAAGGGCCCCTAGAGAGTATATATTATAAATTTCAGCTCCCTAGCTCAAACTTTGGATTTTCAAAAAAATTGTTTTATTTATTTGTGGGCGTGTCAGTGGGCGGATTTTGAAAATATTTATATATGAGCTTAAAGGGCCCCTAGAGAGTATATATTAAAAATTTCAGCTCCCTAGCTCAAATTTTGGTTTTTCAATAAAATTGTTTTATTTTTTTGTGGGCGTGGCAGTCGGCGGATTTTGAAAATTTTATATCCCGAGCAGTTTTAGGAGTCATAGATCATATATAAAAAATTTCAGCTTCCTAGCTCAAAATTCGATTTTTTCCAAAATTTTGTTTTTTTGAGTTTGTGGGCGTGTCTGTGGGCGGATTTCAAAAATTCGTAAACTTGATTATTTCGGGACCCTAGAGAGTATATGGTTAAAATTTCAGCTCTCTAGGTCCAGTTTAAAGGCCTAATTTTTGCCGACGGACGGACGGACGGACGGACGGACGGACATGGCTAGATCGACATTACTATCGATGCTGATCATAAATATAGTAACTTTTAGGGGTCTACGGGCAATATTAAGGTATGTTACAAACTATGCGTCAAAATTAATATACCCCTAGAATAGGGTATAAAAATGTGCGGAAAGAAAAGACAAAAAAGCCACAGCGTTGGGTATTCCATCATTCACCATCCGACTCCACCGCTGCTACTTTTGCTTGATTATTGCAGGTGCCGTACTATTTTCGTGTATGTACATATAATGGTTGGGTAGAGGCGGCATTTCGCATTTGGTTGGTGGACCAAAACAAGTTACCGTACGGTCATAGCACCTACGGTAAATTGTTTTGGAAGTCTAACGCAGATCTTCAATCCACGGTAGACAAATCCAAAAATATTTTCGATAGCTTAGCAAGAATCAAAGATTGTGACAAGTTTTATTTGTTTGCCTTTCTCTAGTTACATGATACCAACTTCCAGCTCAAAACGAAAGGTGTACTTGTGGAATGTGGTGTCTCTCAAGTGAGACTTAAAGGATCACAACAAATAATCGTGAGTCTTTTGAAAAATTTCACCAAAACAAATCGACAATCAGTACCACAATTAGGTCCTCTAATAAGTTGCCCTTGCGAGCAGACGTTTTTCAGGACCACATACGTATGACTGAATCAATGAAATGATCCACCAAATTCACGAGAGATTAGGATTAAACTGCCAAAACGTAGTGGCAACTGTTACTGACAACGGCTCAAAATTTGTGAAGGCGTTTAAGGAGTTTGGGTTCACAAATTACATTCGCAACGACGGCGACGATGATTAAACTAACTCCGTTGAAGACATTGACAACGTAGCTAAATATTTGGAATGTTTTATTGACATTTTTTAAAACTCTCCTCAAAGGCATATCAGATGAGCTACACACACCCTTAACCTTATTGCAACAACTGATTTTTCACGAATTATTCTTGAAAATCCCCAAAACTACAATAAACATCAAAATGTCAAAAATTTCATGGGAAGTATTTAATTAAAATATATAGACCAGTTAGCAGCGAATAGTTATGTAAAAATATAGTGAGTTTTTGATTGAAATTTGAACGTACCTAAGCCAATTTTTTGTTCTCTTTGGTAACTACTCGTATAACATTTTTTCCATACAATTTTCTACAGATTTGTGGAACAAAGATTTGTTTTAGGAAGCCTCTTCTCAAAAAAAATAATAATATTATATTCAAGTTCGCTTGCACTAGCAAATAATATTCAAAAAATTACTTTGTGAGTTTTCTCTGCCATCTGTGCTAATAAAACCTGATTTCGAAGAGAACTCTAATTATTGAGGAATACTTTTCACTCGTTCGATAAAAATTACACACGGTGTTTTGTACTTAAAAAATTAAGTTAGCATTAACAGGCCTACAACATGGTTTCTCGAACCATATGTATGAGATTTTTGCTCTTTGCGCGATATTTTTGCATACTGTTATGGTCCTGTTAGATCGCCTTGTTATGGGACTGGCCAAATTTTTTGTTATGTTATGTCTTTATTATATGAAGACAATATTTGTTACATAAGTTTGAGTGATTGTCTTAGCTCTTTAGCCGCTTAATTCTGAGCACTTAGATGCATGATTTGCTTAAGTATTTACTGAGCTCTTCAGCCGATTAAATCAAGTCGAGTTCTACGCTTAGGATTAAGATTTAGAACAACTCTGTATTTATTGAAAAATGTTCCTCTCATATATAATATGTACATGGAGAATCGATTCAAATCGATTCAATTTCCTTCCAACCAATATGTTTGCCTACGCTAATCATATGTTCCTTTCATTCATGACCTACAAATGATGGCCCGTGTGAGAACACATAATAATCAAATTGCTACTTGAACTGAGTTAACCCGTAGTTCACTCCACCCAAGTGCAATCCGATTCCATGGTCACCGCGACACATTCACATGTTGTCATGATCAAATCAAAATTAAATAATTATTATTATATAAATCACTGTGTGCATAGCAATCCACAATAAACATGTGTAACATGATCAGTGAAAACGAATGCGGAAGTTAATGAATGTTCATGAATGGTCACTGATCAGTGATCATGTTTACCGTGCTCAAAAGTGGGGAAATGTGCACACGTGTTGGTTTATTGGGTGCACATACACCAATAAATTAAATAAGCTAATTTATATTTTTGTATTACATACTTACATACAGCATCGATTATAATTCAGTGACATTTTTTTCGTTGTTTCGTGTTTATGGCCATCCCATTTTAAAATTAAATTGAATTTCTATATGCTCCATCAAGTAGAATGCAAAGCAATTTTATTACAATTGTTGGGAAGAATTGAGTCGTCAGGCAAAATAAAAGGCGGTAAAATCCAATTTGTTATATTTAAATTCAGCGGTTTATTTTGATCTGACTGAAGGTTACAAAATTAGCTTATCCTTAGCTTTTAAAAAACAATATATGTATTACCAAATCTTTCCGCAGAGTCGTCCAGTCGATGGTGAGGTTAAATCCAGAAAGAAAACTTTCTTCTTCGTTTGACATGAGCTAGGTAATGGTAAGATGCTGATGGTTTGGCATTCAAAAATGCCGATTGTAAATTAATATTTCCGTGGCTGTTGGGCAACAACAATTGAAATAAAATATAGATTGATTCATGATTTTCATACAATATGCAGATGTTTGTTAACTTTTTAACATCATTTTATGAATTAAGCTATAGTCTGTACTTATCTGTTATATTCTATATGAAAACAAATAATTCTACCCTTAAACCATAATTTTCTAAAACATGCAAAGAAATATACATTTTCAAGTACAAAACACCTTGTGTAATTAGAAATAAGTAGCTTTATTATTTCAATACTAATTTTGTATAGCTATATATAATTTTTGTTAAAGGAATTTATGTTACATAAATAAAGAACAATTTTATGTTTTTTAAAACATTTATTTTTTGAGCTTAAGAAGCCTTAGATCCCTTACCGTTGGTCGGGGGAAATCTTCAGCTATAAGTGGTGACAATATTCTTAAGACTAAAGAAATGAGATCGACTGATCTCTTTTTATAGGGATTACATGTTATGTGATTGACTGGGGATGATGCAAGATATTTAATGTGTGTTTATTTTCATGTGCCGAAGGCATACTTTGTTTAGGCAATTAATTCGTATGCTGAAGGCAAGAAGTGTTACTTTGTTTATGCATTGATTCATATGCTGAAGGCAATCAATTCTGATACGCAGTTTTTGGTATTTAAATGACCGCGCTATTATTTTTTATTGATTCTTTGCATCATTGTATTAACGATTTTTTGTTACATTGTATTTACATGATACTATGGTTAATTGAATTTAAAGTCAAGCGTTTGTGCACAAGTGTGCTCTGATATAACATATATATGTAGGTATATATGTTTAAACTATGGCATGCTGTACAAATATATCAGTTATTTTTAAAATAGTACTTGAATCTACATACGATGGAAAAAATAGATAATGAAATATATATATTTCAGATACTACAAAAATGTACGAGTATATGGAATAAAGTCATCAGACCGAAGAGTTCGAAGGAAATTGTTGCTACTTTGGGTTCCCAATTGAAATACCCAGTAGTGACTATGTGGAAATCTCTTTTTGACTCTGTGCTTGATATTATAAACTACAAACAAAACATAAACGATTTATGTAGGAAGTTGGGAACGCAGACGTTTTTTTGATAGTGAATTCGAATACTTGGAAGAATTTTTGATGCTCATGAAACCAATTGCCGAAACTCTCGATTAAAAAAAAAACGGCATGCTTTTTGGTTTTTTGCTACCTTTGCGATAGTCAGGACTCAGTTTCGGAAGCTGCAAATTTATGCAACTTTGAGGTTCATTCCGATGGACGTCGTGGTAAGATTGGAAGAAGCTTTGGTGCAAAGATTCTATGATTATTTTAATCTTACACCACAAGTTCATGATCCAATAGTTGCATCTGTTCTCTGTCCCTCTGTCAAGCTAAGGTGCATCTCAGCACTTAACTCAAATTTTAGGGAAGCTAAAGTTGTGAGATAAGCTCTTTGGTAAGATCCAAAATCAACGGATACAGTAATGCGCCTAATGCATCAGCCATGCAAGTAGCACCAGAGAGTGCATATTTTTTGTGTCAGGTAAAACCTCTGAGCTATAATTTATTGACAGTATACACTTATACAGATGATAGTGTATCCACAATGACTGATTTGTATGTTGCCCACAGTGTATCCACAATGTCTGGTTTGTATGTTGCCCAATCATCAGCATCTCTTGACGGATTGCACAAGTACCCCAGCATACAAAAAAAAAACAGTTTTAAGTTACAATACACCTTCGTGCCTTCATCAGCATCTGTAGAGCGGCTTTTTTCTATCGCTGGTTTATTAAACGCTCCTAAGCGTGGAGCTTTTCCAGACACCAATTTTGAAAAATTGTTGAGCTCTTTCAGACACCAATTTTGAACCATTTCTGACATTGAAAGTGAACAGTGTCAATATATTAAACGATTTATTATTTTTATTTTATTTTACTGTTAGCTAGTTTTATTTGTTTTGATTTTAACTGTATTTTACTGTATTTCTTGCACAATGTTTTTATTTTTGTATAGTTTATAGTGTTAATATATAAGCGAAAAATATGAGTTGGCAACACAACATATTTGTGTTTGCATTGTCCTTTTGTTTTGTTTCTGTGTCATCCCTCTCACACACTTATTTCTTCTTTGTATGTACATAGATACCATTCTTTTCTTTACTCTTAATAAAACTGCAAGCGCGAACAGATGTGTTTTATTTTTGTGCCTACGATCGATAAAGATTAACAACAGGTTATGGGCCCAGGTCACTGAATAAGAGTTTAAGAAAGAAAAAACAAAGAGTCTAAAATTTATTTAATCGGTTCGGTTTTTTTTTAGTAAAAAAATTTTGTGAAAATGAGTGCCTCGGGTTTGTACAGCATAGAGAAGCTGGACGATACAAATTACGCGTCGTGGTCAGTGTTAATGAAAAGTGTCCTTGTCCACTCCGAGTCGTGGCCGATAGTTAGCGGAAAGCTTGTAAAAGCTGAAGACGGAACGGCAGCGGAGACGGCAGCGTTTGTCGCAAAGGACGAGAAGGCGTTGGCAAGTATAATGCTTTGCATTAAACCATCGCAAATAAATCACGTAAGGCACTGTGAAACGTCGTCGATGGCCTGGAACAAATTACGAGAGATATATCAGCCGCGTGGGCCAGCTCGGAAAATTACTTTATTTAAGAAGCTCTTGGCACTTAAATTGTATGAGGATGCCAACGTGACAGAGCATGTGAACATTTTTAGTGATTTTCTCGAGAAACTTAGTGAAATCGAAATTGAATTGCCGGAAGAGATGGCAGTTATAATTTAGTTATCAAGTCTGCCACAGTCATTTGAAAATTTCGTTGTGGCTATAGAAACACGCGATGCCTTACCGCCTTTAAAAATGCTTAAGGTTAAGCTACTTGAAGAAGGAGCGAGACGACAAGAAAAAGGAGATAAGTCAGAGAGTGGCGACGGCAATCAAGCATTTTTGGTTCGCACAAACACACACAAATATTCGGCCACCAGAAAAACTAGCAGTAGCGGCAACGACAACAAAAACTACAGTTCAGGTAGCAGCAAAAAGGACAATTCAAAATGTTACAATTGCGGGCGAAGAGGTCATTTTGCTGCAAAATGTAGAGACCCAAAGAAAGCAAAACAAAAGGAACACACAACCGAGCAATCCTTTTCCATCCTCGCTACCTCTTCCACACATAAGCTGACAAGAGACGCCTGGTGCTTAGACAGTGGCGCGACGTCGCATATGTGTTGTGAGCGAAATTTGTTCTTCACATACAAAGAAGGAAAGGAAAAAATTTCGTTAGCAGGCAACAATTTTCTAGAGGCGTATGGAAGAGGAGAGGTTAAAATTGAATGTGGTGGTGTTGTTGTGAAATTAAAAAACGTGCTGTATGTACCTGAATTGCAGAGTAATTTTATTTCAGTGAGCAGAGCAGTGGAAAACGGTCTTTCAGTGTTGTTTGAAAACGATTGCGCAGTTATTAGCAACCAAAGTGGTAGCGTTATCCTGGAAGCACCAAAAAGGGGTGGATTATTTACGATTGAAAACAAACATATGTGCTTGTATGCAAAGTGCGCGATCGATGATGCAATGCTATGGCATAATCGCTATGGACATCTGAATTTTCAAAGCCTTAAGGAAATGACAAACAAAAATTTAGTACACGGACTTAGATTGAAACAAGTGCCTATTAGAAACGAATGCGTTACTTGCGCTAAAAGCAAAATTTGTGTAAAACCATTCCCTAATGCTTCCAAAAATCGTTCAAAACAACTGTTAGGAATTGTGCACAGCGATATATGCGGTCCAATTAACAAAACTTCCATCGGTGGATCTCGGTATTTCGCCACATTTATTGATGACAAGTCACGGTATGTTAGTATATTTTTCCTTAAATCAAAAGACGAAGTGCTTGAGGCCTTCAAATCCTTTAAAATGATGGCGGAGAAGCAAACCGGAAAGGTCGTAAAAATATTACGTAGCGATAATGGAGGCGAATATGTGTCCAAACAGTTCAGTGATTTTTTGGATGAAAATGGTATAAGCCGTCAACTAACTGTCCCACATTCACCACAGCAGAATGGTGTAGCGGAGCGCGCTAATAGGACGTTGGTGGAGATGGCGAGGACTATGCTAACTCACAGCGGTCTGGACGAGTCTTTTTGGGCAGAGGCAGTTGCAACAGCGGTTTATTTACGCAACAGAGCAGGGACAAAAACACTCGTTGACAAAACTCCGTTCGAAGTGTGGACCAGTAGGAAGCCGACAGCATCACATCTAAAGGTATTTGGATCTTTGGCGATTGCAATGAATAAAACGCAAAAGAGAAAATTTAAGCCAAAGGGTAATGAAATGATAATGGTAGGTTACTCTGAAACATCGAAAGCATATCGATTATATAATCCAGAATCAAAGAAAGTGATAGTAAGCAGAGACGTAATTTTCATTGAAAATAAATTCTCCAGTTCAGAAGGAAGAACAAGCGACGCCGTTACGTTCGATCGAGATGTGGAAGTTGTGGCTGAAAATGTAAACGACAATCCAGACGAGCACGTGGACGACGATGAGAACGAGAATTTGGACGACAATGAGAACGAGAATTTGGACGACGATGAGAACGAGAATTTGGACGACAATGAGAACGAGAATTTGGACGACGATGAAAACGAGAATTTAGACGACGATGTAGTAGAACCAATTCATTTTAGTCGAGGCAGACCTAAATTGATTCGTACCGGAAGACCTGGCCGTCCCCGTAAAGAACGTCATGTACTGCATGTACTGAAGGAAGACGAAATCCAAATCCCACAAAGAGTTGAAGAAGCCTTAAGCAGTACACAGTCGGAAGAATGGAAGGACTCGATGCAGAAGGAGTATAATTCTCTGGTTCAGAACAATACCTGGTCATTAGTTGATTTACCACCTGGACAGAAGCTCATCGGATGTAAATGGGTATACAACATCAAACGGAATGCGGACGGCAGTATTCAACATTTCAAGTCGCGTTTGGTCGCGAAAGGCTGTAGCCAGCAATTTGGTATCAATTACAACGAAACGTTCTCACCGGTTGTAAGATATGCCACTATTAGAATGCTGCTTGCCTTGGCATGTGAACATAAATTCCACCTTCATCAAATGGACGTATCATCGGCGTACCTTAACAGTGATCTTCACGATACTGTTTACATGAAGCAGCCTGAGTACTTCGTCAACCGAAATTTCCGAATCGCGTCCTAAAATTAAATAAAGCGCTTTATGGGTTGAAGCAAAGCGGACGCGAATGGAATGATCAGCTTGATTCATTTCTGAAGAAGATTGGGTTTACACAGAGTGTCAGTGAGCCGTGTGTTTACACACAAAAAGAAGAAGGTAATTTCCATTTAATTGCTGTATATGTGGATGATCTCATTGTAGGCAGCTCCAGTTTAAATGACCTCATCAAAATTAAGGCTGAAATTGCAAATGAATTCAGCGTTGTAGACGGAGGCCAGCTGAGGTATTTCCTGGGCATGGAGATAGAACGTGAAGGCGCAACGGGCGCTATTACTGTTTGTCAGCGACAATACATCACTAATCTCCTCAAGCACTATCGTATGGAGAATTGCAATCCTGTAGCAACACCACTGGACGCAGGGTTTCAAGTCAGTTGCTCTAATGACAAATGCAGAAAGATAAATGAAACGAAGTATCAGTCGATAATTGGTGCCCTTATGTATTTGGCGATTTCAACTAGGCCGGATATCCTTCATTCGGTCTGTAAATTATCTCAGCGCAACACCAATCCTCACTCAGAGCATGAAGCAGCTGCAAAGCGTATTTTGCGTTACCTGAAAGGTTCGATCGATTTGAAGCTTCACTACTACAAGACTGGGCAGCCCATTGCTTGTTATGTTGACGCTGATTGGGGTGGAGACTCTAGCGACAGGAAGTCATATACTGGATGTTCATTCGTGGCAGCAGGGAGCGTGTTTTCATGGGAATCGAAAAAACAAACGATGGTCGCACTCAGCAGCACGGAAGCTGAGTATGTAGCTCTTTCAACCGCAGCAAAGGAAGCAGTGTATATCAAAAAGTTGTTGAATGAAATGGGTTTTCTCAGCACCACACCAATAGTCCTGAACAGCGATAACCAGAGCGCCCAAGAGTTGACCAAGAATCCTGTTTACCATCCTCGAAGCAAACATATTGACATAAAGTATCATCATATTCGTGACTTATATAAAAATAATAAAATAAGATTGAACTATGTTAATACTAAAGACATGATCTCAGACATCCTAACGAAAAATTTGCCGAAAGTTAAACATTCCAAATTCACTAGAGAAATGGGATTGTACTGAGAGTTACATTTTTTATTAATTCTATTACTCATAAATATATTGTGTTGAGAAGGAGTGTTAATATATAAGCGAAAAATATGAGTTGGCAACACAACATATTTGTGTTTGCATTGCCCTTTTGTTTTGTTTCTGTGTCATCCCTCTCACACACTTATTTCTTCTTTGTATGTACATAGATACCATTCTTTTCTTTACTCTTAATAAAACTGCAAGCGCGAACAGATGTGTTTTATTTTTGTGCCTACGATCGATAAAGATTTACAACATATAGACTAATACATTTTTATTGCCGTCAATAAGAAAGAGACGGTAACGATTTCATTATAATAAATTTTTGTTCTGTTTTTTTTTTTCAATAGTTTGATATGTATTTGTTATTTTTTTCAAAATCGAAGGCATTGTTTTGAGTTATTTTGTTATCTATGTTTTTATTTTGTAAATAAAAAATATTGCTATGTTTGTATGAAATATAAAAATCCCACTCAAAGAAAATGACTACTTGTTTTCTTGCAGTACGGAGTTATTCTGTTCGTCCGTGTTTCCGTCTGTCAACGAGGGGTCTCCTGCCCTTGCGGGTTCGGGGATTTTTTTTTACTTTTTATTTTAGGTTCTCCATTTTAAATAATTGTACTTACCGTTCAACTTCTTTATAAAATACAGATTTTCTTCAAATGGTTCCAAATATTTTGAACAGTTAAGTATTCAAATATTGGGGTGAGGTTAGAAAACCAGTATACATTATGTACTCACTCACCTGAATGATCCAAGGACTTCTTTGCAAAATAATATTAACACAAAAATAGTGCGCGGTATTAGGACATTTTGGAAAATTATCTTTTTGGGGGGTTTTGGAGTTTCAAGGATCTCTGCGTAACATGACCTTGAACCCAGAAAGACTATGCGGTTTCTAATTACATTTTGGAAAAACTTCATTTTTTCAGCTTTAAGGGACTTATTTTGTTGTTGCAAGGACCTCTCAGTAAAATAACGTTTAACACATTTATACCGTGCGTTTTCTAATTACATTTAGAAAAATATCCTTTTTCCAGGTTTAAAAGACCATTTTTGTTTTTGCAAGGACCTCTTATTAAAATATCATTGGAAAGATTTTAACCGTGCCGTAGAAAGTCTGATTTGGCGGGTGCAAGTCGGATTGTGAATCTTGGTTATATATAAAATAGGGACTTGCAAGAATCCAATATTATAGAAAACTTAAAGCAGTCGAACGACTTAAGATCAGTCAAAAGACTTAAAGCATTCAAAAGACTTAAAAGCAGTCCAAAGACTTACAGTTAAATGAATACAGTCAAAAGACTTACTGACTGCAAAAAAAAGACTTTCAGAATACTTACAACTGACTTAAAGAATGCAATAAGTCAAAAAGTACTGCATTCTCTGAACTTACAGTCAATTGACTGCTTTATTTAACTGCCCATTCACATTGCTCAAAATGACTGACAGTTCCTGAAAGGTGGAATTTCGTAATTGTCAGAGCAAGGTGATATTGTTATTTTTGAAAATTAAATTATTATAAAAAATCATGAGATCCGTTACAAAATCATAAATAAATAGAACAGCCTTTGTTTTATAAACACATGAAAATGTTTTTCTGAAACATAATTTGTTATCGCTAAGCTTTTGTCGAGTCGACCCATGACCCTAATTGCGTCAATATTAATACAGCAAATTTGACCATTGAGAGAAAGAAACATTCTTTTTCAGCCTAAACATAGGACAAATTGCGGTATGAATGAAACAATTTGAAGTCAATTAGGGAGTTTAATGAAATTAATAGTCCTATTGATATATCTAGCATCCTCTAGAAATATATTCAAAAATGATTATTATTTATTTTTAAGAATTTAAACATACATTGTAAAATTTTAGTATATTGCATTGATTCTGTTTAGTCTGAAAAATAAATAGGAGTCCTTCCTGTGGATTGGTGTGTCTTTGTACAAACTGCTCGTTTTATCTCAGAAAGATGTATATCCCGATTTCTTTGATCAGATTTTAAGTAACTCCTTATCGCCGAAAGAACTGTCGGGTTCACCCTTTCTGATGAATTAGATTGTGGTGATTAAAAAGCATTTTGATGTGAGTGCAGTTATACGAGTATTTAGCAAGGAACTGTTGGAATTCTTTGGGCGCAAATTGCAGTGCATTATCGCTATGTGTATTCAACAGCGTGACAAGGTATGTTTTTGGTCTGCGGAGGTGTGATCATATTTCGAAATTTTTAAGACAAATATATGGTTTCACTCTTGAAGACTTATTCGCTTTAAGAGCCTTAACAATGCTCAACAATATTCCGCAAACACAAAAACCAAAATCCATTTCTCCCAATCAACCAGAAGTTGTAATCTGGCTCCAGTGCGATACTCTTACCTTGTTCGAGTCGTCAATTCTTTGTACACGCGATTCGGTTGTGTAATTCCAAACAATAAGGATAATAGGATATACCACTCGGTTCATAGCAAGGCTTAGGCAACATTTTGAGGCGCTTCGGTTATAAAAGGCTGACCAAGATACAGATACCTCCACACATTCAAAGGCGAAACTGTCTACTAACAAAATTTATTATTCGTTTTCTCTGTTGGGCGAACAGTGCTCCCTCAACGCCATCGCTCTCTATTCCTATTGCAAGGAAGAACATTCAAATTATGAGTAGCTAATCTAATAAAGCGAAACATAAAAAAAGAAAAAGATAAAATCTAAAATGATCATGTGAACTACCAGAAGGTATGTAGAAAGTAGGAGTAGGCACTAGTGTCAGCGAGGATGTACAGTGCGGTTCAATTGAATAGTCGCACCTGAGTTATGTTTTAGAACTTAATTTGTTGTTGTATTATTTGCACCAATGGGAAAATAAAAAGCATTCAGCAGAAAAGTACATTAATACTGAATAAATGAAGCAAAACTCCAATTTGATAAGCGGCCCATAACGGAAGTTTTACTCTCTTTTAGAATAGCCTTACTTAAATTACGATTGTTGGTTAGCTTCAAGACACAAGTAGTCATTGGCCAATGCCACTTAATAGTCGATTCGATCCCATGACCACATCGAGAAGACATTCAAGCACATTTTTAGTCGTAAGTCGAGTAAGTCGAGTTGCTGATTGCCCCCCGTCGCGTGCGGACGCGTTACTTTTCGATCGCAATTTCGGTGAAACTAAACCGAAAAACATATACCACCCCGCCAATACAGTTCTCGAAAAAAAAAAATACAAAATCGCGCAGTGTGTGAAAAAAAAAAAAATCCACATAGAGCCAGTGATGGTGGCAGTGCTCATAGAGCTCCTGGCGATGAATGCTTCCATATGCGGTTTTAAAGTCGATGCTCGAGAATGATGGTGGGTCTCGATATGAAATTCATTGGCCTATTTCAGGATTTGCCTTAATGTGAAGATTTGGTCTATTGTTGATCTGCCGGGCCGGAAGCCACAGTGGTACGCGCCGGTTAGTGTGTTTGTGAATGGCAAGAGTGTTGCAGTACATTGGATAGGATCTTCGAAACATTGTAATATATTAACCATAAGTGTTGGGGCAAGAATTATCCCCTGCTGGTTGCTCGGTAATGTGATGGATGACCAAAGAAAAATAAAACGTGTGTAAGGTTTTGGTTCGGTACACTTTATTTCGACAGGTCTTACCTCGTGGAGGTTTGGATGAAGAAGAGAAAGATGTAATAAAATAATCTATTGAGTGGCTTCCGATTAAGAAAAAATGGCGTAAACTACTTAGCTATTTTAGCGACATCTTAGAGTTAACACTTTAATAAACTACTAGAAAAGATTAAGAATTGTTCGACAAGAATATTTTGACTTGAACATTGCCGGCCGCCTTGCAACATCGGCTGTAAAATGTTACATACTTTATCTTTAAATTTAAATTCATTCAAAACTTCGAAAAAGCCACTCTTAGGAAAAATTCTTTACAATTGAAAAAAAAATAACTTTAACTTAAAGCTAACAATAGTTACCTAAACTAATGAATAGATACGTGCTATACATCATACAAATCGGTGCAATATATAAGTATCTACGTTAAATTTATTTTATAGAAAGTGAAAAATTTAAGAAAGCAAATAGTTAAATGGAATGGAATGGTTTTATAAAACCTTAGTTATGAGTGAGTTAATACGCAAAGTTTAGCAATTGGACGCGTTATAACTCCATTTTGAGTTTTAATTTCCACGACTCGTATGCGGTTATCGGGTCCCGGATAAACCTTAATAATGCGACCTAGACGCCATTCGTTAGGGGGTAGATTTTCGTCCTTAATAACGACCAAGTCGTCTAACGAGACATCTCTTTGTGGATATTTCCACTTGTATCGTTTGTTGAGTTCTTTGAGATACTCATCCTTCCATCGACGACAAAACTGATGATGCAAAATCTTTACCTTTTCCAATCGATTGATACAGGTAAGAGACTTTTCATCGTGAGCAGGTTCTAGGGGAGCTAACAACGGACCCCCTCGAAGAAAATGACCTGGAGTTAATGGAGGAATGTCTGATATATTTTCCGATACCGGTGAGATCGGCCTAGAGTTTAGACATCCTTCGATTTTAGCGAGAAGAGTGGAAAACTCTTCGAAGGTAAGCTTATTAGTTCCAATCACCTTCCTAAAATGAAGTTTAAAGCTTTTAACTCCAGCTTCCCACAACCCACCCATATGCGGTGCCCCAGGGGGAATTTATTTCCATTCCATGTTATGGTCCTTGTATCTTTCGGTTACGTCCCTGGACAGAGTTCTGAGAAATTGTTTGGAGTCATTGGATAGTACCTTACTGGCTCCAACTAAATTTGTGCCGTTATCAGAATGCATAGTTCTAGGCATTCCACGTCGTGCGATGAATCTACTAAAAGCTGCTAAGAAGCACTGAGTCGTCAAATCACTTGTAGCCTCCAAATGTATTGCCTTTGTTGCAAAGCACACAAACAGGCAGACGTAGCCCTTAGTAATTCGGCAATTTCGTCCTGAAAAGCTTTTTATTATAAATGGACCGGCAAAGTCTACTCCGGTGTTCGTAAATGGGGATGAAATTAGAGTTCTCTCAACGGGTAAAGCTCCCATAATCTGGGTTTGCATTTTCCTTTTGTGTATAGTGCATGTTTTACACATGCGAATGCATTTTTTTACCAAGTTCTTAACTTTTGGTATCCAAAACTCACACCTCATCAAACGAACTACCAATTGGTTTCCACCATGAATTGAAATATCGTGAATGAACTTCACAAGCAACGACGATATCTTCGCTTGGTAAGGGAGAAGAATGGGATACCTTTCATTATAAGAAAGAGTGGACGAAGTGAGTCTTCCACCAGATCGCAGGATTTGGTTCGAGTCCATTAGTGGATTCAGATTAGTCAAACAGCTTTTCTTTGAGATAGGCTCATTTTTCAGTAGAGCTACATATTCGTGGGGAAAATAAAACGATTGTGTCAAACGAATAACTCGGGCTTTGGCGTTGGATATTTCTTCAGAAGTTAGCACTTCCGATGAATATGAGACTTGGTGTCTAAAACGGGGATTTGTTCTGTAGAAAAAACGCAGTATATATGCAAGAACATGTAATGTTTTAGACCATGAAGAAAATCTCTCCACAAACAACTCAATATTCGGTTGTATTGTTGTGTGATTCGCTTTTATTGGCCTCTGCTCAAGATCATAATCATCAGGCCGGGGCAAAATGGATTGAGGCCATGACGACTTAGCTTGACAGAGCCACATTCGACCATGCCACCATAGGTTACTTGCCTTAAGATTTTCTGGCGATAGACCTCTAGTTGCTAAGTCAGCTGGATTATCCGCTGATCGGACATGGTTCCATTTAGTGTTAGGAACATACGTTTGTATCTGCGAAACCCGATTTCCCACAAAAGTTTTCCAGTGACATGGAGGCTTATCCAACCATGCCAGGACAATGGTGCTATCTGTCCACAGAAATAACTCATGGGTCGAGCATTGTAGCTTTGTAATGACTTTGTGGAACAGCTTCGACAGTAAAACAGCACCACATAGTTCAAGTCTCGGTAGAGCAAGCTGTTTTACCGGAGCTACCTTACTTTTGGCACAAAGGAGGTGAGAAGACCAGTCGTTCTCATTGTGTCTAATACGGATGTAAAACGTTGCGGCATAAGCCAGTTCAGAGGCATCACAAAATCCATGTATTTCAATGGAATCTGACGGACTGTAATTAATCCACCGAGGAACTTGAATGTGTTGTATATCGGGAAGTGAAGCAAAGAACGATTTCCAGCGGTGACACGTCAGGGGCACAAGTGGTGTGTCCCAAGACGTCCCATCACGCCAGATTTGCTGCATTATGGCCTTCGCAGTGATGATAACTGGTGCTAACCATCAAGCAGGATCAAATAGTCTTGCAATAACTGAGAGTACTGCTCTTTTTGTTAAAAGGTGATCCTCATCTAATATTTTGAAAAAGAAGTAAAAGGAATCCAACTTCGCATTCCATTGTATTCCAAGGGTTTTGGAGATACTTTTATCTTCCAGCCGAAGAAGCTCTTGATCATAGAGATGCGAAGGAGGAAATTCTTTTATCAAATCGACACAGTTCGATGTCCATTTTCGTAAGGCAAAGCCAGCTGAGCCTAAAGCTTCACACAGTTGACGCTGCGCTCGTAACGCAGTTTCAACATCATGGGCACCAGACAGAACATCGTCAACGTAGAAGTGATTTTTCAAAATATCAGAGGCGATCGGAAAAGTATGTTGTACGTCATCCGCTAGTCGAAGCAGTGTACGAATAGCCAAATATGGCGCACAATTGATACCAAAGGTGACAGTTTTTAGTTTGTAGTCTTGAGGACTACAATCTGGGAATTTGCGGAACAAAATTCGCTGATACGACGAATGATCAGGGTGCACTAATATTTGGCGGTACATTTTCTCGATGTCTGCGTTGAACACAAATCGATAAAACCGCCATTTTAAAATCAAAGTAGTTAAGTCGGCTTGTAAAACCGGACCTGTATGCAACATGTCGTTAAGACTAGTGCCATTACTGGATGCACTAGATGCATTAAATACAACCCGAACCTTTGTCGTAATACTTTCGGGTTTTATCACTGAGTGGTGTGGGAGGTAGTAGGAACATATCTGATGATCCCGTACAATTTCGTCCGACGAAACAATCTCCATATGGTTAAGTGTGGCATACTCTTCAAGAACCTGATTGTATTTTGAATGTAGGTCAGGGTTTTTCCTTAATCTGTTTTCCATGCGATGGAATTGCCTTAAAGCAATAGCTCTTGAGTAACCTAGAATGGGTAGAGGGTTTCTGAATGGAAGACGAACTATGTAGCGACCGTTAGCGTCTCTGGTGGTGGTATCGGAGTACAGCTGCTCACAAAACAAATCTTCGTCTGAAAGGAGCTTACTTTCAAATACTTCTTCTACTTCCCAAAATTTTGCAATCTGTTCGTCGATTGAGACATCACTATAATGAGACAGGATTGTCGAATACGAACTGACACTTTCATTTAAGAGAGGACCTGAAATTACCCAGCCAAATATTGTATTTTGGGCTACCAGTGAACCGAAAATATCTGGCTTAATGCCTTCTTTGACAATCGAGGGATATAAATCAGCACCGATAACTATATTTATTTTTGAGCTTTCGTAAAAATAGGGATCTGCAAGCTCGAAATCAATGGGGGTTGAGACCTCTTCCCGGCGTACTACACAAGATGGCAAATCACCTGTGAGGCGTTTTAAAACAATTGCATTGGCAAAGATTGTAAATGAAGGAACCAATTTAGAGCCAATGCACAAAGAGCACAATTTAGAGGAAGTTCCAGTTACTACAGCACTCATACCTGATATCTGCGCGTGTATCGGTTTAACTGGAAGATTAAGTCTCCTCTGTGTATCTTCTGAAATGAATGTAACTTCCGACCCTCCATCTATAAGTGCACGCAAGGTAAACTTATTACCTAAATGGTGGATTTCAATCAGAGCTGTTGCCAAAAGAATGCGCTTATTGTTTCGGGAGAAATAGGTTTGAAATTGTTGAGTGTTCTGATTTGTAGTGGACTGTAAATTATCTGTTAGATTTTGTGGAATTGAATTGTTAAGTTGAGTAACCAATTGCCCAGACGTGGATGGATAGGATTGAGATGTCTGAACCGTTGAAGTATGTAAGAGCGTATGGTGCTTTTGTTTGCACTGCATACATGTATGAACGCTACGACAATCATTCTCTAAATGATTGGAGGCTAAACAGTTTTTACAAAATTGGAGTGAATTCACCTTTGAAATGCGATCGTGAATACTCATTTGTAAAAATGTAGGGCACTTTCGAAGTGAATGAGAACCTTTGCATAGTTTGCAAACATAATTAGCTGCTTTGGACAGGAAAGCTTTGTGGTTTACCTTTTTTGGTTGGGAAACTTGACTTTTGGTTTGTTGGGCTTTCGGATTTGTGGGAAACTTAAGATCGGATACCGTTTCCAGAACTCTATAGCGGCTCGTTAGGAACACATTCATTTCATCCCATTTCGGAATATCGCTTGGACTCTTAATGGATTGCTCCCACAACGAAAGAGTCTTTTCAGGTAGCCGATTAGAGCAAAGATACACGAGAATAGGATCCCAAGAATCTATTGATATGTCATGCGCTTTAAGAATGGATAAACAATCATTTATCTCCCGCTGGAGATCTTTGATACTTTTGCCAGACTCAACCGAAATGACGGGCAAATTAAAAAGTTGTTTTAATTGGTTGTTTACTAATATTCTTTTATTTTCATATTGATCCGAAAGTGCTTTCCAAGCCACGTCAAAATTGTGCGCAGTTAGAGGAAATTTGGAAACTATGTTATTAGCTTCCCCTTTGGTCTTCGAACGAAGATGAAACAGTTTTTGAACGGAGCATAATTTCGGATGGCTAATGTAAACCGCGGTGAACATATCTCGAAAAGATGGCCAAGACAGATAGTCGCCATAGAATGTTTCGGTATCACACGGAGGAATTTTATACACTGCGCGGAGCCTAAAGTGGCACTTGAACTTTGTTTTACATCATCGTCTTTAATGATATTTAACTTCGTTATGGAATCAATAATTTCACTTAAGCAGTTAATATATGTGGTTGCTGACAACCGATACTTTGACTTAATTGCGTCTAAATCGTCACCATTATCGGTCTTTAAACAAAGTGCATAATGTATTTTGATATTAGACCACAGATCCTTTATTTCACATTTTGACGCTTCTAGATTAGTTACAGTTTTGTCAACGATAGGCATTTCTTGACAAGCTGATTGAAATTGTGTCAGCTGATCAGCAGCAGCAATGAAATCATCTAAGATAGTCATTTTAATTGGAAGAAAATCTAACCCAAGAGAAAAGACTAGGCGCGTAAACAAACTCGATTATTAATGCGATTTCCTTTGGAAATGAAATTACCAAATTTCGCGGTACGAACTCACTTTCAAACAAGTATTTTTTCTTTGTTTTTGCAAGGTAGATAATTCCTAATTGAAAGGTATAAACTATTCACTCACAAAATTTAGTAAGAAATATGTTCTTGTGTCTAATTTATATAAAAGTTATAAATATTGCACCAATCTTAGAGTTATGCACGTACCTACTTAAATCTGGTGATGGTTTCAAAATTTAGAGATGTCTTTCCTTCTTAGGTGATGTAATGATGATAGATTTGTATCCCTTCCGTGTAGATATTGTCAAATTATGAGATTCGCACGTGGAATTCGTAAATGTAAATCGACGCGTATTTTCGGCAGAGATGTTGACTTCAGGAAGAGATGATTGATGACTGGTCGCTTACTGGTCTTATTGCGATGGGTATGGTCGACTTTGAATGCTGATGCTGAGCGTAGCGATCGAGAGCAATAATACTGCTTGTGGTTTGTGAGCGAGCGATGAGTGAAGAGATGGTGCTGCAAATCGTTCCTTGATCGTGTGGAGAGTATCACTTTTTGGCGATGTCCGACGTTAGGTGGGGCAAGATTTAGGAATCTTGTGCTCTAACAATGGGTTAGAGAGCTCGTTTTTTTTTTTTTTTTTTTTTTTTATGGATTATTACCGCCGATCAGTAGGTAATCGATGCAGTTTTTGGTAGTTCTGTGATGCGATGCGGGCGGTAGATAAATGTGGAGGTAGGGGCAAGAATATTAAATCTTGCTGTACGATTATATTGATTGTGGTTAGGTGTAATAAATCGTGAATTTATAGGTGTACTGCTATCCAATCGATGATCGTGTGGGATGCGAAAGAAAAATGTAATTTCTTTCTTGATGATTACGATGGGTTTTTTGCAAAATTCAGGGATTTTGCGGATGAATTTGATTATTATTTCGTTAAAATATAATCCGGCTCGAAGGACCAAATGTTGGGGCAAGAATTATCCCCTGCTGGTTGCTCGGTAATGTGATGGATGACCAAAGAAAAATAAAACGTGTGTAAGGTTTTGGTTCGGTACACTTTATTTCGACAGGTCTTACCTCGTGGAGGTTTGGATGAAGAAGAGAAAGATGTAATAAAATAATCTATTGAGTGGCTTCCGATTAAGAAAAAATGGCGTAAACTACTTAGCTATTTTAGCGACATCTTAGAGTTAACACTTTAATAAACTACTAGAAAAGATTAAGAATTGTTCGACAAGAATATTTTGACTTGAACAATAAGTTTTTCTCAAGTTTCAAAAGTTATTTATATTTATCCCCATGCAGCAAATATGGCAATTCGCTGTATCCAAATCGAATTCACTTCAAGATCATTGTAGAATTAGGCATCTTCCCAAAAAATGGATGTCTATTCGCTCTACAAGATTGCACACCTAACAATTTATTGGCATATAACGCAGCTGCAGTCATTCAGTTCGGGTGCATAGTTGTTTTTTTCCAGTTTTTACTGCAAACCATATATATGGACTACTTTGGGGATGCAAAAGGTAGCTTAAACATTTTTTCATTAGAAATCGGACGAGTTGCTCCACTGCGTAGCCCCAAAACTGGTACCGCAAAGGTATCAGGCCTGCGGTTGACTGAAATCGTACCTTACATTTGCTGCTACATGGTGGTTATTAAAAGTTTTTCACCAGTTCGAGCATAAAACTGCTGTTGCATTTTGGATAAGATGAGGCTATATATTTAGTTTGATTCCGAGGTATTCCCCCTTATCAAAAAATCCGTCGGATTCGTAATTTTGCTACGAACTAAAAAAGATATTCTCACAGAATCCATCATAGTGGAAATATTTGCTACAAATTTTTTAGATTCTTGGAAAATGGTTTGACTGAATCCTAATTAATTAAGATTTTGACATTTATGTGTTTGTTACTCGTACCACGAAATTTTGGATCCTTCGTAGCGGAATTCCGAATACGACGGATTCTGTGATAGGGGTGATTGATTTTGTACCGCTTCTAAAGCTTCCAAAACCAAAACTCCACCGTTTATCCTACGCTAACGTTCCTGAACTATTTTTGAAGACTAAAACCATAGACTTGTTGGTGTTGGCATTCAAATTTAAATCTTTACAATAGCTGTATAACTTGTATATCATGGGTTGTTGTGAACTTGGTGTTTCGGCTAATATGACTGGGTCATCTGCGTAAAGAATGGATTTAATGTACTTTTGTCCCAGTCAAAGATAACGCAATTGGTAATTCATCAACGTATAGGAAAAAAAGAAGTGGACCAAGGCAACACCCTTGTCGAACTCCTAGGTCTCCTCGGAATGTTTCGAAAATCTGGGCACGGTCGAAAGTTACTACGGGATACATTGTAAATGCATAATGTTTTTCTTAAGCTTTTAAAACTGAGATGATACGCCAGTTGCCAAGTTCGAAATACAGAATTTCTGTGAACCGTGTCAAAAGCCTGATTGCTGTTCGTTCCAACCTTGAGTCACGAAAGATTGACTTTCCATTTCCACTAACCGTCGAAATTATCTGTGTAAAAATTACACTTAAGAACAAGCATTTATATGTTGTTAATGCGTACATTCTATCGTATCGTCTGTGTTCCTTGTATTCGGAACTTTCTATGGGACTAGACCATATTTTTGACATATCTTGTTGTGACAGCACTGTCTTACTTATAGGCGACTTCAATCTGCCACATATTGGATGGATACCTTCTGAGGATGATTCTCATCTCATCCCATCCTTTGACTCTACCCAACAAGAGCTCGCTTTACTGGACAACATCTTGTCTTTTGACTTACAGCAAACTAGCTGTATAAAAAATTTCAGAAATCGAACTCTCGATCTTGTTTTTTCTTCTGACTCTGTTAGTACTGTGGTTCTGGAATCCCACTTCAGTATAACTAACATAGATAATAATCATCCACCATCGCACATTTGTACGAAAATAGTAATTCGTATGATCGTTCGCAATCTTTTGACTTTCGGAAAGCAAATTTTCAAAGGCTTTCTGATGAAATTTCCAGCTTTAATTTTAATCTTACTGCGTTTTCTAATATTGAAGATGCAGTAGTTTCCTTTTATTCTTTGATGGATAACTGCATGAAAAAAGTGATTCCTGTCAAATCCTCTAGGAATCTGAAAACGTCCCATCCTTGGTACACTAAAGAGCTCAAATCAATACGAAACAGACGTAATAGGGCTTGGAAGAACTATTTAAAAAGTCTCCGCCATTCAGATCTTGAGCTCTATCTTACACTATTCAACGAATTCAAATCTTTATCCTGCAACTTATATATTGACTATATAAGTAAAATGGAATGCTCTCTAAAATTGGACCCCAAACTTTTTTGGGGGTTTGTTAATTCTAAGAAAAAAACCGATGGTTATCCATCGAAACTTACTTACAATAGCTCTACAACTGCTGATTCGCTAGATGCAAGCAATATGTTTGCAGATTATTTCAGTAAGTCGTTTAGGGTGACCCCTCTTCACATTGATGAGCAATATTTTAGTTATCTAACTAGCTGTTCCCAAATAAGTTTTAGTAGCTTCTCATTTGACTTGGAAACAATTTTAAAATTTATTTCTTCTCTGAAGAATGATTATTCATCAGGTCCTGATGGCATTGCACCGATTGTTCTTAAAAAATGTAGTCATGCAATTGCTCCATATCTTAAATATTTGTTTGAATTGTCCATTAGTACTGGTAAATTCCCTTATGTATGGAAAAGTGCTTTTATCACACCTGTATTTAAAAAAGGCGAACGTGGTGATATCACTAATTATAGGCCTATTTCAAAGCTTTCGTGTATCCCTAAGCTTTTTGAACAAATTGTTTGCGAAAAGTTAATATTTCTTTGTCGCAATTTAATTTGTAATGAACAGCATGGATTTGTAAGAAACAGATCCACTGTCACTAATCTGTTAAGTTTCTTGCATGATTGTTCTAATGCCTTAGAGAATAAGGACGAAATGGATTGCATATACACTGACTTCTCTAAAGCTTTCGACCAGCTGTCCCATGAAATAATCGAGTTTAAGCTCAGGGCTTTTGGTTTCCTACCAAGTTTCATAAAATTGGTTAATTCATACCTTAGATCAAGGGTCTATCATGTCAAATTCAGAGGATCGCTATCTGTAACTTTTACAGCTGAGTCTGAGGTTCCCCAAGGTAGTCACCTCGGACCAATTCTATTTATACTAGCCATTAATGATGTTAAAGCATGTATAAATCACAGTAATATCCTGATCTACGCTGATGATATGAAAATACGAGGGCGGGTCAATAAGTCCGTGACTTTTTGAATTTCTGACCTCTTTACTGAAACGGCAACACTGCTCCCGTCAACACGCATCTGTCAGTTGACTCCTGTCAAAATTTAAACTTGCTGCGTCAGTTAGTTTGTGTTTGACAGCTATTTTTATCAGACTACTCACTAATTTGAGGAGAAAATGGAAAAAAGTGAATTTCTTATTATTTATTTATTTCATTTCATCAACTGAGGTACACTTGGTCCTCTAATGGATTACATACATACTTAATTCGACAAATTATTAACATACTTAATTAACCTCACCAAAGTTTGTTAAAAGTATAAGCAATTGATTTTTGAACGTATTTCTACTTATATTAGAGTGAAGATCAATGAGATTCCCAATTGAATTAGCTTCTCTTAAGCATCTAGTTATTGTTTCATTATATCCGTATTGTACTCTATGCATAGGCTCAACAAAAATATTTTGATTTCTCAATGGTATCACGGGTCTTCGATATCTGATCTGTGTAAGCAGGTAAGGACAATTTATATGTTTAGTTATTAGGTCTCTCACAAACATGATCGAAAAATACCTCCGCCGAATACATAAAGGCAAAATTCCAATCAGCTGGCATCTGATATTATATGGTGGCAAGTCGATATTCCAATTAAGCTTTTTTATCGCAGCTCTAGTAAACCATTTTTGAATCTTCTCTATCCTTCTAGAGTGAACCATATAATATGGATTCCAGATAACAGAGCAGTAATCTAGGGAAGACCTCACATATGCAAAATATAGGTATTTAAGGGTATGCGGGTCAGAAAAATTTTGAGAGTTTCGCAAAATAAATCCCATCATTGACCTGCATTTTGTGACGAGGTAGTCTATGTGACTATTGAAGTTGAGTTTATAGTCAAATAATACGCCTAAGTCTTTTTTGGATGCGATGCTTTCCAAAGGTAGATTTGTTATGCTGTAGGTAAACTGAATTTGTTCCCGTTTCCGGCAGAATGTAAGGCTATTGCACTTTGAAACATTAAGATTTAAACAGTTAAGTGTACACCAATCTGATAATCTATTGAGGTCATCCTGCAACAATAAACAGTCCTGGGGTGATTTAATAGATCGAAAAATTTTCAAGTCATCAGCGAACATTAAGCATTCAGAATTAGGGATGACATTGGGAATATCATTAACAAATAAAAGAAACAACAAAGGCCCAAGATGGCTGCCTTGAGGGACTCCCGAAGTAGCGTCAATGCGATCTGAGACAATACCATTAATCCTAACAAACTGCGAGCGTCCTCTTAAGTAAGAATGAACCATTCTAAGAGACTTGAGTGAAAACCATTGTTGCGCAATTTATTAAGAAGAATATCGTGGTTTACCCGATCAAATGCTTTTGCAAAATCTGTGTAGATGACATCGCACTGCATACCATTTTCCATGTTGTTTGCTATAAAATTTGTTAAAATTTTCAGATTAGTCTCTGTGGATCTTCCAGCAATAAAACCATGCTGATACGAAGAAATTGTGGACTTAAGAAGAGCTGTAAGTTTACCACAAACAAGTTTTTCGAACAATTTCGGGATAGTGGGAATTTTCGATATTGGACGATAGTGAGTAACATCTTGTTTGGGACCAGATTTATAAATCGGTGTTATGAATGAGCTCTTCCAAGCATCTAAAAAAATTCCCTGCTCCAAGGAACTATTGAAGAGCATATGAAGTGGCACTGAAAGTTCATCCGCGCATCTTTTTAAAATAATGGGAGGAATACCATCAACGTCTCCTCTCATGTCGGATACTAAATCGGACAGCGCAACTACTACTTCAGAAATAGATAAGTATATGCTACCAACGTTAATAGAATTCGTGGAGTAGTCAGATATCGTACCTGCTCGTAAGATAGGCGTATTATTTGAATAAACATATTTGAAATGGCTAGCAAACATGTTGCAAATAACTGAGAGGTCTGTTGACAACTCGCCATTATACTTCATACTATTAGGAATTCCAGTCGATTGTTTTTTGCAATTGATGAAACTCCAAAATCGTTTACTATTGACTTTCAGGTCTGATTCCACTGAAAGGACATATTGCTTATATAAAAATTTGTTAATTTCGTGTGCTTATTAAGCTTATTAAGCATTATTTCTTGCGAAAAAAACCATTACCGAGACCAAGGCTAAGCTTGAAAAATACTATGGGGACTCTGCACCATCGATTTCAATGGTAAAAAAGTGGTTTACTGAATTTCGTTGTGGCCGTACAAGCACTGAAGATGCCGAACGTCCTGGACGCCCAGTTGAGGTCTCTACACCCGAAACAATCGAACAAATTCACGATATGGTGTTGGCCGACCGAAGATTGAAAGTGCGAGAGATTGTGGAAGCCGTAGGGATCTCGCATGGCTCAGTGGTTTCAATTTTGAATGATCACTTGGGCATGAGAAAGCTTTCCGCAAGATGGGTGCCGCGTTTGCTCACAGTCGACCACAAACGCAATCGTGTAACAACTTCACAGGAAGGTTTGGCGTTGTTTAATCGCAATATGGAGGAGTTTTTGCGCCGTTTTGTAACCGTGGACGAAACATGGATCCATCACAACACACCAGAGACCAAACAACAGTCAAAACAGTGGGTTTCTAAGGGTGAATCGGCGCCAAAGAAGGCCAAGGTGGGTTTGTCAGCCAATAAAGTTATGGCGACTGTTTTTTGGGATGCACGCGGGATAATCCACATTGACTACCTTCAAAAGGGAAGAACAATCAATGGGGAATATTATGCCAACTTATTGAACCGATTCAATGACGATTTGAAAAAAAACCGACCTCATTTGGCCAAGAAAAAAGTTCTTTTCCACCAAGACAATGCAAGGGTGCACACATGTGCAGTTGCCATGGCAAAAAACCATGAATTGGGCTATGAATTGCTCCCTCATCCACCCTATTCTCCAGATTTGGCTCCAAGCGACTACTTCTTGTTCCCAAACCTGAAGAAATGGCTTGGTGGAAAAAGATTTGACTCCAATGATGAAGTCATCTCGCAAATAAATGCCTATTTTGAGGATCTCGACAAATCATTTTTTTTGGAAGGGATAAAAAAATTGGAGAAGCGTTGGACAAAGTTTATAGAGCTCAAGGGAGACTACGTTGAAAAATAAAAAAATTTTTTATCAAAAAATCTGTGTTTTATTCCAAAAGTCACGGACTTATTGACCCGCCCTCGTATTTAAATCTATCACTAGTCAGCAAGGTAGAATTTTTCTTCAATCTGACATTAATAGCTTCGCCAATTGGTGTGATAAAAACGGTTTATCCCTGAACCCTACTAAATGTCAACATATGACATTCTCTAGAAAGAATATACCCTCCATCTTTCAATATTCTTTATCTCAACATATTCTTTGTAATGTTGATAATTTTAAGGATCTTGGGGTTTATTTCGATCCCAAACTGGTGTTTGCCAAGCATATCAATTTTATTGTTAATAAATCTAATTCTATGCTGGGCTTCGTAAAAAGGTGGGCGAAAGAATTTAATGACCCATACGTTACTATGTCATTGTACAATTGTTTTGTCCGTCCGATTCTAGAGTATGCTTCACAAGTTTGGACGCCATTCTACAACATTCATTCAAATCGAATAGAGGCCATTCAACGTAAATTTATTCGATTTGCACTTAGAGGACTTCCATGGGATAATGCTTTTAACCTTCCTCCTTACAGTCAGCGTATTAAGCTTCTCCAAATGTTACCCCTTTCTCAACGAAGGCTTAATAGCAATATCATTTTTTTACAGCAGCTTATATCCGGTCAAATAGATGCACCTGACTTGCTGTCATCTATTGGCTTTAATTTTCGGTGTGGTGCCCATAATTTACGTAGTGTTGATTTATTGTTTAGCCCCCATCATAGAACGAATTATGGGAGGCATGAGCCTATTAGTCGCATGAGTTGAATCTATAATCTAAATGATTATGTGATTGACTTGCATGTTAGTAAAATTAAGCTGAAAAATATTTTGCGCAATAATACCTTAATGTCTTAATTTATTTGCATGATTTGTGTTTGGGTTAGTATTTTATAGGTACATAGTTATTGTATTTTTAATTGTTTTGTCCTTACTAAAACCTGCACTAAATGATGAGCCTGTGGGAGCGCTTTTGTGTATAATATTTAATAAAGCTGACTCGACAACGAATGAGTATAATTTGTCCCCTTTTTAATTTTGGCCTTGGACCAATTTGCTAATGTGAAGATATGTCGCTTATACTTTACAAATAAATAATTAAATAAATATTAGGAATAAACGTTCCATACAGCGCCTCAAACCTAGCTTCTCCAATCATTTTTTGCTTCTGCGAAGTGGAAGGTACCTACAATTTAAAGCCGAAACCAAACCGCAAATTTTAGAAACTTGACAATTAATACTCTTGGATGTTTGCCAGACGCTTTTTACTTTTTAGGTGTTACTTGGCCGCGGTGCCACTGCGCCCACGTTTATACTTTACCTTGCTCTAAAACCTGAATGGTATTCACTGAGTTTGTTTTTGGCCTGAACCCAATTTGCCAATAGTTTAAGCAAAATTGATGAGTACAGTAATCGCTGAGTTAAGATCTGAAAGACCTCTTTAGTTTGCGGGTATAGTTGCATCGCCTTTCTTGTGAAGTGGTGTATAATTAAAGCTTGCTTATAGTACTTTAGTATTGTTCCAACACTAAAAATATCTTTACTAAACTGCCAATTGTTTCTTGAAATCGTCTGGGCTGATTTTGTTAAATTCAGTTGGTATACCATTTGAACCATTTTGTTGGGAGCATTGTTGATGGAGCACACAGCGCTGTCGAGAAAATCTTCCTTAATGAAAAGTTTAGTAAAGTTCCAAAATGTAATGTTTCTGTTTTGTCTGGACATTTTTTCAAATGATGCGTTAACCTATTATTGCGATTAAGACTACCCCACGGAACCTTTAGCAGATATAGTTTAATAGTGCGGGAAACCGAGATGCTTGCAGAAAAGTTATTTCTTCCGGAAAGATGTCTCTCGCAAGCGAATTCCTCTGTTTACTTATTCTAAAGAGATTTTTTTTTAGACTCACATATCTTCAAAAAGAGAATGCTTCCGTATCGCCAAAAACTTGTATTTGTTTTAAAGTCGTGTTTATCGATCAGGGCGACGCTTGACTCAGTGGGTATGTGAACAAGCAAAATTGGCATTTCTTTATGATTAACGAGTTAATTCAAAGAATGTCTAGCAAGACATTGCTGGAAGGGTTGAAATCCATCAGCCGGCCGGCGCAGCGTTGGAAAATTATGAAGTTTATCGACATGAACCAACGACCATACCACGTCGAGTTAATCGGTTCTCATACGCCGCAGCTAACTGTAATATGCAGTTTAGATGCGTCATGTGCGATAAGGACCACATACAAGGTGAATGCTCTGTATGTAAGGAGAGAGTCGAAGACCGGAGTGTGCTCTCCTGTGTGCTCTGCAGGAACTCTGGGCATCCTGCCAACTTCAGGGGTTGCCCAAAGTACCAAGAACTGAAAAAGCAAGTCCAGGCCCGCAAACAGCAGTCTGAAGATGATAGGCGTCAGAAGAGTCGCTCGTTCGCAAATTGTGTGGCACCCAACGTGTCCTTTGCCCAAATGGCAGCTGGACCGGGGCAAGCCCACATGACATCAAACCAACCAAAGGTAGCCCAAAAGGTACCAGAGGTGGATCTGGACTTGAAATCGATCCTTCTGTCTCTGCACAGAAAGATCGATAGGTTCCAGAAACAATTAAATGAACAAGCGGTCGGAATTGAATTTATCTATTCGGAGCTGTTTGTGGGGACTGGTGTGCCATAAATCGAATGGCTGCGCTGGATGAGGGAAACTTAAAGATCCTTGCTGTGAATGTTAATTCACTAGTCAGGATCGAGAAAAGAACGTCACTTGCCAATTTGTTGAAAACCGAAAACCCGGATGTGCTTTTGGTTAGCGAAACTAAGCTAAATCAGAAGCACAAATTGGGATACAAAAACTATCATGTAATAAGAAGGGACCGGCCTCACTCCACTCAAGGAGGTGGGGTTGGAATCTTAATTCGAAAAGGCCTGCGCCATAGGGTTATATATAGCGGGGACGTGCGTAGGTTCCAGTTGTTGGAAGCATGCATCATATGCATTCCTTTCCATAGCCGGAGGAGAATGTATGTGGTGTCGCTTTACGCACCTGCTGCATCTCCACCAAACCAATTTATGACAGAGCTCGAGACACTTTTTCGTGGTCAGCAGCTGAACTCGGAGCAGAATTATTACTTCTTGGCCGGAGATATTAATGCCAAACATGCGGCATGGGGAAATGTTACTGTAAATCCCAGGGGCAACCAGTTTCACGACTGGTGGCGCCTCAATATGATTGAGTACAAATTCGAGTTGTACGCGACGGATATCTCTTCTTTCCCAAGAAGCGGTGCTTTCCTGGACTTGGCCTTAACGGACGCAAGACTGCAACTGACGAACATAGATCAAAACAGGCGGAACTGTTTGTGTGCGTTTGAGTACGATAGTGACCACTACGGACTCGCCGCCACAATACGGATCCCGAACGAGCAAACGCTGCTGGAGGAGTACGAAGCAGTGTGTTCATTCGATTATCGAAGGACACAATGGTCGCGCTTCTCCAGATTGTTAAAGCGAGATATACGTTCGAGTGGGATCGACCCAAAGACAAACAGTAACATGACAAATGATGACATTGATCGGCATTTATTGCAAATGAACGACGCCATCAAACGAACTATGGAACGAACTATTCCTCGGGTAGGACGTTCCGACAACGACCAGACAGAAAAGTACAGAAACCCTACAATGGACGCACTATACCGACAGAAAAGTAGACTGCTCTCGAGGCTTAAACGGCTGTACAGGCAATTTACTGATCGCAACGACCCGGAGGTAAGGATGCTGAATTCAGAGATCCGAATCCTGAAACAGCTGATAAAAGAAAATTACAGACAATCTGCAAGTCTGTATTGGGGCAATAAAATTCGGGCTATTAAACCCTGTAGTCCGAATATGTTCCCACAGATAAATAAGTTCTTCAGGAGGAAAGAACACAATGATGTTCCTTGTGTTCGAATCTCCCAGACAGCAGAGAACAGACAGACAGTACTGACTGCTGGAATAAGTCCAGAAAGTGTCGCTTCAAACGACGATTTTTTTGTGGTCGAGGACCCACAGGAGAAAGTGGATTTGCTGGGCGATTGTTTCGAGGCCGTGTATACGGTGAACAATCCTGTTCGCCAAACCACGACATTGAGAATAGGGCTCTAGTGAGCCACTTCTATCTACGCACCGAACTTGAGAATTGGCGATCTGAGAATAACGGATTCACCGTATTCACTGATGAAAACCATGCTAATGCAGTGGTCGCCAATGGCCGAGATGCATCGCACTTGTTCGTGTTGAAGGATGATCTTCTGTGCATCTTCGAGTCACTAAAAAATAAAAAGTCAGCGGGGATGGATGGTGTCCCAAACGTCGTATTGAGACACCTGCCTCTGAAGGCTGTCAATATTTTCACCCCGCCGTTTAACAATGCGCTGAATAATGCACATTATCCGGCGCATTGGAAGGTAGCTGTGGTACACCCTATCCCGAAAAAGGTAAAGATAGGACGAACCCTGGTAATCTCCGGTCAATATCTTGCTTCCGAATATTAGCAAGGTCTTTGAAAAAGTTGTCAATAGAGTGGGTCGAGGACAATAACATAATTCCGGACAACCAGTTTGGTTTCAGGGCGAGGCATGACACTATTCATGCCGCG
Source organism: Portevinia maculata (assembly GCA_949715645.1). Classification (NCBI taxonomy): domain Eukaryota; kingdom Metazoa; phylum Arthropoda; class Insecta; order Diptera; family Syrphidae; genus Portevinia; species Portevinia maculata. The sequence goes on from OX454525.1 coordinate 195,099,425, forward strand.
TCGAAACTGGTTTCCGACATTCAGTGGAGTAAATGCAAAAACCAATGCACGGGTGCTTGTCTGGTTGATTTTGAGAAGGCTTCCGACACCGTATGATTAGAGGGACTTTTCTACAAGTTGACCAGGCGGGGGATGCACAAACCTTTGCTATATGTAATTTATAATATGCTTATGGAAAAGAAGTTCGTTGTCAAATGTGGCAACGTGACTTCGAGCAGAGTCTTTGAAATTAAAAACGGTTTACAGTATCTATATTTCGATAGACATATAGTTGCTTGTCTTGCTGGGGCCAAGAAGGCTTATGCTCTGACAAATAGACTGTTTCATAGCAGTCAACTTGACTCTAGAGTGAAGGTAATTTGCTACGTGGCCCTTATAAGGCCGATCATCGCTTATGGTTGCAAATTGTGTTTTAATATAGCGGCTAGTTATATGGAAAAGATTCGGGTTTTGGAGAGACAATGTCTTAGGACCTGTCTCCGATTGTTCCGAACGCCTGAATCCAACTATATAAAATACTATCCTAGCAAGGTCCTATACGATGGGGCTCAGTTGAATAGGATTGACAATTTCCTCATTATGGTGACTCGAAGGCACGTTGCAAGGGCGATGGCCAGTGACAATAGTCTGATATTTGGGGCTTACTACCCCAATGAAATGTACATAGAGAGTACGCTCCGGTCTGGCTTTATCCCACCAGAGGCATTTATCCGTATTGATGCAAAAGGGCTGGTACAGACGAGGGATGGTATTCCGGTCTAATACCATCGCTACCGCAGCGCGAGAGATAAGCGGCTCCTCCATGACGGGGACGTCGCCAATGCTCATGAGCTTCTTCGTTTTAGTACCGCAATATCGGAGAGGGATAAATTCAACACGGGAAAGCAATTCGCCGAATTTTGGTGGCTTGTTGAGGGGGGAGGGTTCAACATGCGCTCCCATTACGGTGCGTTACTCTAGGTAACATCCTCTTAGCTTATAAGTTAGATTAAGTCAGCTATGGCGTTTTTGGGAGAGGCCGGGCTCGCCAACGTGTGGTGGTGCTTCGGCTCACGGCGGCGCGAGTGACGACTGCCAGGCACCCGGAAAGCAATTGGGATTTTGACCACTTGTTGCGCAAGACAATGAGTGCTCAGAACCCTAATTATAGTTAGAATACGTTAAGTAGTTTAAGTAAGTAGAATAGGTAGTTTGTAGTTTGTTTTATATCAAAAATATAAAATCTTAATAATGATACCGAGTTTTTATTGATTTTCTCGACGAATACATATATGTAAGATTAGTGCGTAAATAGTTTTTAGGCCGAAAGGCAATAATTATAAGATATAGTTAAGTTTAGGGCGTTCGCATAAGGACCAATAAATTAGAATAAGTATCCTGTTAATTTTAAGTTAGATTTAATCATTTTTGTCTAGTATGTAAGTTGATATTCAGTAACAATTAAAAAATGAATTTAAAAGTAAAGTAAAAGTAATCGGTTCTCATCAGATCACCGTAATTAAACGACGTTGGGCGCGGTTAGTACGTAGATGGGGGACCGTTCGAGAACAACCGCGTGTCGTTGGTCAGTCCCATCTACAGAGATGAGGTAGATAATTATACGTGGTATCACAATGGACATAAATTGGTCTAAGTGTGTCGGCTTCTGCCGACAGCCACATAAACCTTAACAACATTGCTTTTTTTTGTTTATAGAAATAGGGAAAATAATCTGGACTGATGCCATTGCCAGATATGGTAGAGCTTATGGTTTGTGTTATACGTTGTAGCATATCCTCCAAAAGCCGGATGAGAAAAGCTGTTCATCTTGGCTTTTCCCTACATGATCTGAAAGTGCTACAAAGACCATCAAACGATTTCGTGCATAGTGCATACATTTATTTAAATACAAATTTGATAAGCTCAAGATAGATTTATGTGTCTAGAAACAACAAAATTGAGGTTAAAGTGTTTTTGTTTATTTAAAAAAAACTGCGCTGAACCAAATTTGGCTATTCTCCAAATAATTTATTTCTTGTGTCCATAGTCCATTTGGCCTATCAGCGTATAAAGTGAGAAAGAAAACTTAGCAATCTGAAAAGAAAAAAAATGTTTTGATTTATTGGGTTAAGTTGATAGTAATTCTGATTATCAAAGACTAAAGGACCATTCATATGAGAGCGAGCAACTATTCAGTTGCCATTGAAGGTTACAACAAAAAGTTTGAAATAGGAAATTTTGTTATTTAAACCGTTTAAGACCAGTTTTCTTCATATACAAGGTGGCGCAAAAATAACCTTCCGATGTTTTTTGGCTGTAATTTAAAAAAAAATGAAAAACTTTGATTCTCCCCGCCGCCACAGTTGATTGTCATTTGAGCCATTTTTATGGCATTTTCCATCACTTTGGCCCAAACTTCCGGCGATAGGTCCTCACATTGTTGACGGATATTGTCTTTAAGAGCTGCAAGAGTCTGAGGCTTGTTGACATAAACCCGCGACTTCAAAAAGCCCCACAAAAAGAAGTCTGGAGCGGTCAAATCAGGCGATCTTGCTGGCCAGTGCAAATCGCCAAAACGGGAGATTAGGCGCCCGGGAAATGCATCCTTCAGCATATCGGTTGTGGCACGTGCAGTGTGTGCCGTTGCACCGTCCTGTTGGAACCACATGTTTTTCAATCCCAATTTATCAAGTTGCGGTAAAAAGAACTCGTTGATCATTGCTCTGTAGCGCTCACCATTCACAGTAACCGTTTGGCCCGCGACGTCTTCGAAGAAAAAAGGTCCGATGACTCCTCCAGCGAAAACAGCACACCATACAGTGACTTTGAGCGGGTGTAATGGCTCTTCGTGGGTTACACGCGGATTTTCAGTGCCCCAGAAGCGTAAATTTTGCTTATTTACGTACCCGCTAAGATGGAAATGGGCCTCATCACTCATGATTATTTTTGATGAAAAATCATCTTCCTCTTGGTGGTGATTAAGGATGGCTTGAGCGTATGTTAGACGCGATTGGCGGTCAGCAGCTAACAGCTGATGCACCGTCTGGACCTTGTACGGAAACATATTCAAATCTTGTACCAAAATTCGCTGTAAAGACCGTCGACTGATACCCATTTGCGTGGCACGTCGTCTGGTCGATGTCGACGGCGCGCGCTTCCATGACATCTTCGGCTACAGCAGCAATATTCTCTGCAGAACGGCTACTCCGGGGTCTGCCACGCCTGGCAGCATCTCGTGTTGTGCCAGTCTCTTCGAGGCGAGCGGCTAAACGTCGCAGTGTTTCACCAGTAGGCGTTGGACGGGTAGGAAATCTGCGACGAAATTCACGTTGTGCCAAAGTCACCGACCGATTATTGCTCAAATAAATAGTCACCAATATTCCGCGTTCTGGAGCAGTGTAGCGTAACATTGTTTATTAACGTGTATTTCGCATGTGTTTACTACACAAATGTCAAAACAGAACTGACATTAGGGGCCAATCGCAAAATTTATAGCATTTTCTGATAGGAGGATTACTTTTGCGCCACCTTGTATTATGATAAATCCATTAAAAGTAATATTTTTTTGCAGCTACATACGAGGGTGGAAGTCGTGCTCACGCGAATATTAAACATAGGGAAAGGCTAGAGTCCTCTTGAGTTATTGTTAGGAACGATCTGCATATTTTATCATACAACATTTTAAGGATTTTATTGAAAAAACAAAGTTTTTGTAAAAAATACCCACTTTAAATGGCAGAAAACTTTATATAAAAAAATTGTAGAAAAAGACTTTGTCAACATACGTTGTGAAGAATAGGACGATTTTTTTTTAAATAGTGGGCAGATTTTAAAAATTCTTAAACTTGATTATTTCGGGCCTCTAGAGAGTATATGGTTACAATTTCAGCTTTCTAGCTCGAGTTTAAAGGCTTAATTTTTGCTGACGGACGGACGAACAGACAAACATGGCTAGATTGACATAACTATTGATGCTGATCACGAATATATTGACTTTTAGGAGTCTACGAGTAATATTAAGTAATGTTACAACTTTAACTTTAATTTGTGCTCACTCTGTTGTGTCTCACCATTTATCCAAATCATTCAAATCAACCAACACCGCATCACAATCGCTCGAAATCCTAAAACTGTTACTAGGTACTTTTACATGACCAAATCGAACGATCGAATTGAAACTGAATTAAATTTCGAGGCGGGCTTTCCCTCTCACCGAATTGAGAGATTTATTTGAAGTAGAATTCAGTTTCACACTTTCTACTAAATACGTATTTTGTAAAGCCTTGTGTTAGTGGCGACATCAATCCCACTCAAATAAACGAAACAAAAGAAAACAAAGAAGGCGCACAATTTCAATACAATCACAGAAAATTTTGTCATCGGAATGAATCCTTCAATCCGTCAATCTGGCGTTAACATGGAATTCTATTCGGATTGAATCCGGATTGAATCTCTCTCAACCCACTCATGTTATTAACAGACGTTTGGTCCGGAGCAGATTTATCTACGTCAAAAATTTAAGGAGTAGATTTGAAAACGAAAGAAAAACTCAAGTTTGCAGAATTTGTATTTTTAACAACTCTCACATCCTCTCACACAAATATATACCATACCTACCTTAACTTTGTAGCTTCCATTAATATAATGATGGAATTCATCAATCTTAAAATAATATCGATTAAATAATATAATTCAATCACTCCAATCCAAAAAGATTAGCGCTCCTAGATGTACCTACTAAAAAATAAAAAACCGCAAATATGTTTACTATCTGAAACTCGATTGAAAGTAAGGCGCAAACCCTCTTTTGAGGGTTTTAGTATTACAAGAAACGATTCGGGAAGAGGAACAGCAATTATGTTGGATAAAATGTATAAGTTCAACGCGGTTCCCTTCCAAAGCGATATATTCTCTCTTTGTGCGGCATTTATTTCCTCACCAAATTCAAACGGTTCAAACTTCTGCTTACTATTTGGAAGTATCTATGAGCCTTATTGCGAAGATCAATCGACAGTTGATAATTGCCTATTTTCAATGTGTGCTATTGTGAACAAACAATTCTAAAGGATTTTGTCAATCGCAGTCAATTACAAAAATGCGATTGACAAAAATACCAAATGAATCGTCCGTTCACAATAGCACACATTGAAAATAGTCAATTATTAATTGCCGATTGATCTTCGCAATAAGGCTATATACACCTACAAACGCTGAGCAAAGTTTAGCTTTAGAACTTGACAGAATATATACCCTCATTAATGGTTTTGATGCGGCACTGATTAGCGGTGATTTTAATGCCGGTCATACAACTTGGGGGACAGTGTGTGCAATTATAGTGGAAATCATTTAAATAACTGGTTTTATAATGGCCCTTATTTGAATCTTGATATAATTCCTTCTGATAATCCAACTTTCCCAAGAGCATCCTTATATATATATTTCTTTCTTATGTCATCAACACTGGGTATGGCAAACAACATAAGCCGTGTTTCGCTGATAAGTGTATACCCAGCTCAGCATAATTTTACAATAAAACAACTAGATCGTATTCTATATTCACTTTTCATTTTTAAGGAAGTGTTCGCAGTGTTTGTACTTTAAAAGAGTGCGATTTGGATTATTATTAAAGCAAGGATGCAAAAACGTATTTTTGAAAGATTTTTGATTATCATTAAAATCCTTTGTGTTTGACAGTAAGGAAAAGAACGGATGCTTATTTTTGCCAATTTTTTATTTTTTTTTTTAAATTTTCTTCGCATAATTTTATTTGAAATGAAGATTTTTTTTTGTTTAATCGACGAACACATTCACTATCTTTGCTCCCAACTTATTTTGCCGCCATCTAGTCGCTTTATGGCATCAACACTTTATGTTCACTCCGTCTGAGTCCTCGACTGCTGACCTCTTTATCGTCAGCACTCCTTTTTGTTATTGTTTACGTATTAAATTGGGTATACACTTATCACCGAAACACGGCTATAGACAATTCTTTAGAGGGCTAAATGTGTAACGGCCCATTTAGACGATCATTTCAGTTTCAGTTTCAGTTGAGCTATCAGTCCAGATTTCAGTTAAACTGATGTCTTAACGCAAAAACTGAAGCGTTTAACTGAAACTGAAACTGAAACTGATGGAATTCCCATAAGTTCTCAGTTCAGTTATCAGTTAAACTGATGTGTAAATACGTCTCAGTTCAGTCGTCAGTTCAGTCGGCATTTTAATCGCAGTTGGCGTTGAATCGATATGTCGAAACGGAATGATAACATGGTCGCTTTCATTGAAATTTATCACGCTTGTCCATATTTGTGGAAGATAAATGTTTGTTAAATGATATGGCACCGAAATGGTGCCATACGTAAAAAAATTATAAATGATTCAATATTTGAAGGTCACCTTAAGTCGTTAAATAAGACATCAAAAGTTGTGTCATATTGGTATCTTGTTAGGGTTCCGTAGCCAAATGGCAAAAAACGGAACCCTTATAGATTCATCATGTCTGTCTGTCTGTCTGTCCGGGAATGTCACAGACACTTTTTTCCAAAACTATAAGAGCTATACTGTTGAAACTTGGTAAGTAGATGTATTCTGTGAACCGCTACTAAAATAAGGGAATGATAAAACTAAAAAAAATATATGATGTACATTACCATGCAAACTTCCACCGAAAATTGATTTGAACGAGATCTAGTAAGTAGTTTTTTTTAAAACGCCATAAATCGTAAACCGCAATTTACCTTTCATTCAATCAACTCAAATATAAAAAAAAAACATTTAATTTCATAAACATAAACCTTATGCGTTAACTGTGAACCATTATTTTCTAATAATAAGTCTGTAATAGGTGCCTAAGTAAATAATAATTATAATTCGCGCGGAACCCTTCACTCGCACTTGGCCGCTTTTTTTATAATTATACCCTATTCTAGGGGTATATTAATTTTGACGCATAGTTTGTAACATACCTTAATATTGCCCGTAGACCCCTTAAAGTTACTATATTTATGATCAGCATCGATAGTAATGTCGATCTAGCCATGTCCGTCCGTCCGTCCGTCCGTCGGCAAAAATTAGGCCTTTAAACTGGACCTAGAGAGCTGAAATTTTAACCATATACTCTCTAGGGTCCCGAAATAATCAAGTTTAAGAATTTTTGAAATCCGCCCACAGACACGCCCACAAACTCAAAAAAACAAAATTTTGGAAAAAATCGAATTTTGAGCTAGAGAGCTGAAATTTTTTATATATGATCTATGGCCCATAAAACTGATTGGGAAATAAAATTTTCAAAATCCGCCCACTGACACGCCCACAATTAAATAAAACAAATTTTGGGAAAAATTGAATTTTGAGCTAGAAAGCTGAAATTTTTTATATATGATCTTTGGCCCATAAAACTGCTTGCGACATAAAATTTTCAAAATCCGCCCACTGACACGCCCACAATTAAATAAAATATTTTTTTTGAAAGACCAAAATTTGAGCTAGGGAGCTGAAATTTGTAATATATACTCTCTAGGGGCCCTTTATGCTCATGTGTAAATATTTTCAAAATCCGCCTACTAACACGCCCACAATTATTTTTTTTTTATTTTTGAAAGTCCAAAGTTTGAGCTAGGGAGCTGAAATTTATAGTATATACTCTCTAGGTGCCCTTTATGCTCATACTTAAATTTTTTTTAAATCCGCCTACTGACACGCCCACAATTAAATAAAACAATTTTATTGAAAAACCAAAGTTTGAGCTAGGGAGCGTTTTTATTTACAAAAGCTTAGTTTTTTCGATAAAATCCTTTAAATTTTTGTCACGCCCACTTATGAGATATAGGAATAAGAATAGGGTATCCAACAGTTCGCCCAAGCGGACTGTAGCCCGCCCCTATGTTTTTTTTTTATAATTGGAGTCACTAGTAGTAGCTCCAAATGTACGCTTTTACTCATACGTATATAGTTTGACCAATCACCATGTTCAAACCTCAATTCCCTCATTAAATTTACGTGTGATATGGTTCGTCTTTTTAAGTACCAATCGTTGCTCCATTTCTTTCTTCTTCTTTGTGATTTATTAAGCGACAAAACTATAGCTATTGCAATTAGGCTTTTATCGTCCATTACGTAATATATTTCTTCTGACTTTCGACTGCTCACAAGTAAAATGAAAGCTGAACTGAACACCGGACTGAAGTCTAAATGCTCGGTTTTTTTAACTGAACTGACAACTGAACTGATAACTGAACTGATAACTGATCGTCTAAAAGGGCCTTAAGACTTTCCCAGTTGTATCGGATCATCATGGAATCCTTTTAGAAATAAAACTTTCAAACTTTTTTCCAATTTTGATCCCCCGTGTAAAATATAGAAGATTCAAAGACACAAATTGGGGCGCCTTTAGATTAAGCCCTTGATATCATTCTTTCGTCCTTAACCATACCCAATGATAGAAATATATCAAATATTGAAATAGATAATATAATAGTACAGTTAAATGATCTTATTGCATCTGTTATAAATTCTCATTCAGTCATTCATTGCTCCAAAGATCAAAAACTTCAATTTATCTCTGAGAAAACAAAGAAACTGCTGATTGATCAACGAATTATTTGGCTCAAGCAACTAAAAAGGCTTTACCATCGCCATTTAAACAGAATCAATCCTGAATATCTTCAACTTAATTCAAGAATTCAGCGTCTAAGCAAAATAATAAGAGAAAATGTCAATATAGACCTTAATAATGCATTTGAATTGAGACTAGAGAAAATCAAACCATCACCTTTTACTTCAGAGAAATAGACAGGATAACTGGACGAAAATATTTGGAACAGACATCTCAAAAGATATACTAACATATAACGGACAACAGCTAAACAACATTCAAAGAGTTTTACTCTTCAATTTACTCTGAAACATCTCCAAACGTCGATCTTGACCTTGAAAGTAAAGTTTTCTTAGCCATTAATGATTTCAAAGCAGCGCAGCCACACAGTACACTTACAAACTCCTCTCCATCTAACGTGGCATCAAGCCCCGCTTTACCGATATTTACTTCGCCTGAAGAAGTTAATACACTAAGAGTTGCATTAAACAGGTGGCAATTGTTCGATAGTAGTGTATTCAGTAAGTGATTGGCAGGTCGTGCGTTCGAATCCCGACCAGGGCCATGATTTTTATAAATTGAATACACACAACAAAATAAAATGTCGCTAAAGCAATTTAGGCGCCACCTGTGGAGAAAAAAAAATCCCATCGCACCAAACTTCTTTCCTATCCTTCTATTCTTTCAGTAAGTAGCACCCAAAAATAAGCAATGAATCATTGCTGGGAGCTTCTTGCAGCAACAAACAAAATGCCTGCGCTGTGGTTTTACCATTATAAGGGTACTGTGTCACTACAAAAAAAATCAAATCTACTGGTATCGATAACATCTCCAATTTGATAATTGAGTTGATTTCCGTGGGAAATCAGGTTGAGAAATAATAGAATAGAATAATAGATTTAGTGGATAGTAAATAAAAGTGGGGGAATGGGAATGGAATATGTTACCTATAAAGTATATAAGATAGGATATTGACTCTTAGTTTCTAACATTCCTTAATATAGATCGTAGACCCCTAGAAGTCATATCCTAGCGATGGAAGAGTATCGGCCGGAAGAAGTGCCTGTGTACAAAAACTATGGCCGTTTACGAAAACGTCAATTTGATCATCACATATGCAATCGTCATTTCGCACACATGCTTTGATCATCGTCAAAGTTTGCAAACAAGTGAAGCCCTTAAACAAAATATGAAACAACTTAAAACACCATAATATAAATTAGTTACTTGTCGTATTCGTATTCGTAGTCATTACTCGTTTCAGATATATCTATTTAACTCGATTATGGAAAATCTAACGATTTGAAAATAAATCAAACTATTTAAATTTCAAACCAAATAAAAATACATAGGGCGAACTGTTGGATACCCTATTCTTATTCTTATCCCTCATAAGTGGGCGTGACAAATGTCTAAGTATGGTTGAATTGCTAAGAACGCTCTAAAAACAAAGCTTTTGTAAAAAAACGCTCCCTAACTCAAACTTTGGTTTTTCAAAAAATTTTATTTTTTAAATTGTGCCCGTGTCAGTGGGCGGGTTTTCAAAATATTTACACATGAGCATAAAGGGCCCCTAGAGAGTCTTTATTATAAATATCAGGTCCTTCAAACTTTGACTTTTCAATGAAATTGTTTTATTTAATATTGTCTAATAATTGTCACAGATCGTATATAAAACATAGGGACGGGCTACAGTCCGCTTGGGCGAACTGTTGGATACCCTATTCTTATTCCTATCCCTCATAAGTGGGTGTGACAAAAGTCTAAGTATGGTTGAATTGTTAAGAACGCTCTACATATTTTGTTATACGAGTATAACATTTAAAGGATTTAATAGAAAAAAACGAAGCTTTTGTTTAAAAAAACGCCCCCTAGCTCAAACTATGGTTTTCCAATAAAATTGTTTTATTTAATTGTGGGCGTGTCAGTAGGCGGATTTAAAAAATTAACACATGAGCATAAAGGGCCCCTAGAGAGTATATATTACTCGTATAAATTTCAGCTCCCTAGCTCAAACTTTGGATTTTCAAAAAAATTGTTTTATTTATTTGTGGGCGTGTCAGTGGGCGGATTTTGAAAATTTTTCATCCCGAGCAGTTTTAGGAGTCATAGATCATATAAAAAAATTTTAGCTTTCTAGCTCAAAATTCGATTTTTTCCAAAATTTTGTTTTTTTGAGTTTGTGGGCGGATTTCAAAAATTCGTAAACTTGATTATTTCGGGACCCTAGAGAGTATATGGTTGAAATTTCAGCTCTCTAGGTCCAGCTTAAATGCCTAATTTCAGACGGACGGAAAGTCGTAGCTAGATCGACATAACTATCGATGCTGATCATAAATATAGTAACTTTTAGGGGTCTACGGGCAATATTTAGGTATGTTACAATTACAAACTTCACGTCAAAATAATATACCCCTAGAATAGGGTATAATGAACCCACTTTATTATTAAAATTAATTCTTCTCGACGTCAGCCATTAAGTTTTTAGCGCCATCAAAAAATGTTGCCCATTTTATACCGGAAAACTGCAACCAATGTCTTGCGCAAACTGCATTATCGAACATAATGCAAATGCAGTTATTTTACTATTTGCGTTTTCGAACACTTTACTTTTGCACATGTTGAGAGAGTCATAGGGCAAGAAGTGAAACTATATCCTGTCAAGAAAGAACCGAAACCATCACCCAGTATAGAGGAGGTTGGTTTAGACATAAAAAAGCTTAAGAACAACAAGACCGGCGGGTGTGTAGGCTTAACAGTTTAGATCTTCAAATACGGATCTGTTATTTTGGTAGGACGTATGCATCAAACCCTCGACCAAGCATCCCTGATGACTGGACAAGAAAGGCGGCGAAGAAAACACCACTTTTACTGTATAAATTTACTCGTTTTCCTAAGAAAGATAGATGGGTAGGCGCTTCAATGATAACGAGCTTAGGCTTACAGCAATCACCACATCAGCACCAAATACCTGCCACCTGATACGAGCAAACGCAGTACAATCACAGAGGTCATCGCTTTCTCCACAGGCTTCGCAGTTTCTGGTATCGCGTAGGCCTAGCACCTTAAGATGGTTGGCAAAAGCTTAATGGCCCGTTAGAACGCCAGTAGTCTGTCTGCAGTCTTTTCTGCTGAGAAACAACAAGAATGCGGCAGTTTTATTTACAGACGTCGTTCGGTGAGAATTCGTTTAGTCTGTCTGCACCCTGGAGAGTTAGCCGTCTGCGATTGTGTCCATATGAAACCCAACCATAATTGAAATTAATCTAGTAAGTATGTATGTGCGTTGAACTAGGGTAAATTACAATTCTTGGGCAAAAAAGAGAAATAATAACATTATTAGAATATTCACTTGAATGTGAAAATAATTAAAAAGAACAAGTATTATTTTAACGGAATATTTAACAACACCCTTGTAGAGATATGAAGGAGAATTATCCAAAGAAATCCTGACTTGCAAGACTAAATACATGCTCTATGAACCATGCATCGCTTGTTCTGGCAGCATGCCCGGGATCGAAGAGGATGGAAGGCTGCACAGTCTCAGGGTCGTGAGCCGGGTAAGTACAGAAAGTACTAGAGCTGTGTCAATCGTTCAAATTTAATGACCGAATCGTTCAAGTATTGGTTGAAAAAATGATTCGGTCATTTCAATCAATCATTCAATCAATCAATGACAGATGGGACATGGGAGTATTGTATTGCTCCATTCAATTTCAATACAATCAAAAACCCCAATCATTATTCGTTCAATTTAGTTTCCATAGAGACAGATACATTCGAATGGATTGTAAGAGTGAATACACTCAAAAATACCAAAACGCCTTTGAATAATTAGGAAATGGAGGTTATTGCACAGAAGCGATATTTTTGTAGAACAAATATGTGTTGGTAAAACGAAATAAGCCGAAATAAATAAAAATATTTTGATATATTAACACATTTATTGGTTCAGTAGATAAGAAATCAGTAATAAAGAAATGAATTAGTCAGAACAGAACAAAAGTATTGACTCGATGATCGATTGACTTCGGGCATTGTGATTGCAATCACCAATACTTTATTGTGATCGGGTCAAAAAAAACGAATCAATCACGATTGACACAGCTCTAGAAAGTACCCAGGAAGGCAATTATAAACAATTTCTTACTGAACAGCACCATAAGAAAGTTCTCAACTTCGTAAAACTATAGGTCCTTGTTATTCGTACCAATTATATAACTTCGCACACAGGAATGTCTGACGAAGTTAGTCCTATGGATATGGTAGGTCTCGGTTTAATTTTTGATTGTGGTGAAGCATGCTGTGATTGTTTCTACTATTAAATACTCACCCCAAAAAAGCAGTTCAAATTAATTGGGAACAGTGTTAAAGCTGACAAGGTGATTGTTTTCTGTGTTCGTTGCATGAAGAACACTAACATCTTTTTGAATTTTGCTTCCTGTTCCACCCAATTCGAATGAAAGATCGCATACCCAAACCGATCACTCTCTTCCATTAAACAATTAGCATTGTAGCAGCATGGTAATGTTTGTGAAACTATTGCAACAATATAGAACGACGAAGCAATGCTCGAAGACAAGTCTGCAAAAATCATTATGTTGATTATGGTTATAGCCAAAATTGCGGCAGTAGTCACAAACTGAATGCCGATAGTTGTCGAAATAACCGGGTGTATGGTGTCTAACAGCCTGCAAAATATATACAAAGATAATGGTACCGCTCATCCGTGCATAAAAACCAAAACTCACTCAATTATATTTTTATAATCAATAATGCATTTTATCAGCTCCTGGGTGTTCTCTTCCTTAGTCTTCGTCGGATCTGAACCAAGATTTTCAATCCTTCGCAAGAGGATCTTTACATGAAACCTTAGGATGCGAACGAAGATCACAGGGTACGAATCATTGAACACACTTTGCGTGCAAGCTATATTCATTAAAATGTATTCTGTGACAGCAGCGATTGTAAAATCCTTGGTTGAGTTCTGCCAATGAACGTATGGAAGGTATAGAGAGTACGGTGGCTTTCCCGAGAGCACTGAAGCTATAAAGGTGCTCGTTGAATAACTATAGTACGCCATTGCAATAAGAACCGTAGTGCGTTTACCAGATTTAACTATTTCTCGAATCTGGTGCCGTTCCTCGTCTGTGACACAGCTCGCATCTAGTTTATCCATTATAGGTTCAGTTTTGTGAATTTGCTTCATCATAAAACCGTTGTAGATTAACTTCATTGAACACGCGACAACATCGACATACGCTTGGAGGGACGTGAGTAGATTTCCTATTTCCATATCGTTCATGGATATTATGTAACTCGAGATGAATGACACTGGTAAGTAAATGGTCACCAATGCATTAACGATAATCGAATATGTGACGTAGAGGAATTTGTAGGATTTTGGCATTTGTAAGCCCAAGAAGCGAGCAACATAGAATTCGTAGTCAGCAGCATTTCGAGTAGAACCTTGGTCTAAGCGCGCATTATTAGCCGGTATAATTTTTTTAAAGCTTTTGAGATCCATTTTAAAAGTTGGTGGTTGAAGATTCTGAACGAATTCGGCGTGTGGAATATGGTGTGTGGATGGAACTGTCCTGCAAATAAAAAACAATTTCATCTAAAGCTACATCCAAGTACATATAAGTAATTTATCACCAAAATTCGTAAAATTCCAATACAGTAAAAAAATTACAAAGTTGGGCAAAAGTGACTCAGTATAATAAATAAATATCTGTACGAATTAGCAGCAAAGGAATTAACTCCAAAAGAAAACATAGGGGCGGGCTACAGTCCGCTTGGGCGAACTGTTGGATACCCTATTCTTATTCCTATATCTCATAAGTGGGCGTGACAAAAATTTAAAGGATTTTATCGAAAAAACTAAACTTTTGTAAATAAAAACGCTCCCTAGCTCAAACTTTGGTTTTTCAATAAAATTGTTTTATTTAATTGTGGGCGTGTCAGTAGGCGGATTTAAAAAAATTTAAGTATGAGCATAAAGGGCACCTAGAGAGTATATACTATAAATTTCAGCTCCCTAGCTCAAACTTTGGACTTTCAAAAATAAAATAAAAATAATTGTGGGCGTGTCAGTAGGCGGATTTTGAAAATATTTACACATGAGCATAAAGGGCCCCTAGAGAGTATATATTAAAAATTTCAGCTCCCTAGCTCAAATTTTGGTTTTTCAAAAAAAATATTTTATTTAATTGTGGGCGTGTCAGTGGGCGGATTTTGAAAATTTTATGTCGCAAGCAGTTTTATGGGCCAAAGATCATATATAAAAAATTTCAGCTTTCTAGCTCAAAATTCAATTTTTCCCAAAATTTGTTTTATTTAATTGTGGGCGGATTTTGAAAATTTTATGTCCCAATCAGTTTTATGGGCCATAGATCATATATAAAAAATTTCAGCTCTCTAGCTCAAAATTCGATTTTTTCCAAAATTTTGTTTTTTTGAGTTTGTGGGCGTGTCTGTGGGCGGATTTCAAAAATTCTTAAACTTGATTATTTCGGGACCCTAGAGAGTATATGGTTAAAATTTCAGCTCTCTAGGTCCAGTTTAAAGGCCTAATTTTTGCCGACGGACGGACGGACGGACGGACGGACATGGCTAGATCGACATTACTATCGATGCTGATCATAAATATAGTAACTTTTAGGGGTCTACGGGCAATATTAAGGTATGTTACAAACTATGCGTCAAAATTAATATACCCCTAGAATAGGGTATAAAAAAGAACCTACGGCATCTAAACTTCGAACTCCGTAGTAAGAACTGGAAGGTGCTCGAGGTATGTGAACATTCTGAGGCAGGCACCGAGATTGTGGTTTTGCTAAGCCACGTATCAATGCCTTTGCTGATGAGGTTCAACAACAAGGTTCGCACTGGTATCACTAGGTGCAAGGTTCGACCCTTTACGGAAGGAACTGAGAGAAAGAGGAGGGTGGTGGAATACCAGGTAAGTCCAGTATGAAGGTAGCACCACAGCATAGATGCTAGCTCTAACCTCAAACCGCTTAACGCAGAGAGTAACTTGTATAGTAGCTAGAAAACATATTAAACTATTACTTCTATCTACCTACAGCAATCCAGACCAGACCGTGGTAAGGCGTGAACGTAGGGGGCTCCCCCCACTGATTATATCAGCCGTTTATATGCCTTATGTAACAAATTGATTTGGCGAAGCCGAATTGTCACGTGAATGCCTCAAAGAATTTATTAAATAATCGGTCTCTTTATATTGGCTGTGTCTCTAAGCTGTTTCAGCATCCTCCCACCACCCCATTTTCTCAGTATGATGCATGCGAACGGGATCGTACACATGCAAAAGTAGTGAGAGGAAACGGCGTTTTCATAGCTTGTCTTCTGTCAAGGGAATAGAAAAAAAATAACTAAATATGTGTACATACATATTTATTATTGTTCCCAATTCTGATCATACTAGAGAACGTACCGATTTCGCGGAGTTCCGAACTCGCTCTTGGGTTTTTCTTAGTTTTTTTCTTGAGGGGTATGATACGACAGGGCAAGAGGGCCATACATGACATGTAAAATTATTTTTGTTTGCGGAGAAATCCGCTTGTCCACTCAACGTTTTGGTTGTAATATGGGTAAGGAGGGAATCACGCCACGGGAAAGTGAGGGTGGATGCAGTTGGGTTATCCGCAGTGATGACGCTCCCGAAATTGGTAGCAATCGGCAGTTGGTGATAAAGCGTTGACGAGAGTGGCGGCCAGCATTGGCATTTCGGTTAAAAAAGTGATCACAAGATCACCGCGTGTTCACAAAAGAAATTAAATTTCCTCAAATATAATAGTCTTATTGGCTACAAACAAAATTGTTACCGCGTTGATACCGTCGCCACCCCGCTCCTAAAAGAACAGAGTTACCCCACTCGGGACTATTTTTGAACGCGTGTGCGCCCTCCGCTAAATCTGGTTACGGTCACGCCATACCGCGTGGGCACTCAAGCCATTCGCGTTAAACAAATAGTGTTGATATTAGCTCCAAGCGTCACCGTGTGTGCCATCCTACGCGAAACGACAAAGCTACGGCGCGAACCTCCCTGTGCATCTTTAATCCCCACCCAGGTACATTTAAAACACGCGTGGCCTTACCCGTTGAGCCCCTGGTTACTGCATATCATGTGCTATATCCACGTGCCCCGTCCACGCTAAACCGCAAGAGCTCCATCCCAACCTGAGCCAGAGACTCCGTCTCGTTACTCGCGTATGCCCCTAGTCCGCTATAAAGACCAACCCCTGTTTGTCCATTATACCACACCATTTTTGGTTTGAGACTCAGAAGTACCCAAAGCACTGGACGCATTAAGTGGAAGTCGTTACGTCTGACCCCATAGAAAGCGCTGCCTTATTTTTTGTCTATCCCCGAGGATAAACCACATCGTGAGTGTACTCTGCACGTGGCCTAAGACCAACAAAATAAGCGCTCACTTCACCGGATTACATCGTTGACCCCCAAACCAGCGCCTACCTCGCATCCCTGATAGCATCATTTTCTGCATAAGCCCAGTTAACACGACCATCATCCAACTGGTACCCCGACGCCGAAGCACCAGCAGCCGTTTATTGGAATACTAGTTTTAAGTGCTAGATTTTTATACCCTATTCTAAGGGTATATTAATTTTGACGCATAGTTTGTAACATACCTTAATATTGCCTGCAGACCCCTAAGTTATTATATTTATGATCAGCATCGATAGTAATGTCGATCTAGCCATGTCCGTCCGTCCGTCTGTCCGTCGGCAAAAATTAGACCTTTAAACTGGGCCTATAGAGCTGAAATTTTAACCATATACTCTCTAGGGTCCCGAAATAATCAAGTTTACGAATTTTTGAAATCCGCCCACAGACACGCCCACAAACTCAAAAAAACAAAATTTTGGAAAAAATCGAATTTTGAGCTAGAAAGCTGAAATTTTTTTTATATGATCTATGACTACTAAAATTGCTCGGGATATAACATTTTCAAAATCCGCCCACTGACACGCCCACAAATAAATAAAACAATTTTATTGAAAAACCAAAATTTGAGTATTGCATATCATATTTTTATTTTTGCGTTTTAATCTATTTTTATTTATACCTAAATGTATATTATATACGCGTACAGTACATATCGAATATATAAATTCAACTTTCATTGGTACATTGTTTGTGCGTGAACGGAACGGTATTTTTTCTTGTGGGTTTCCCGCTCCCACCACACATAAAGTTTTTTTTTCGCGTGTCTCCCAACAGCTACACCAAGGAATCCCTTCGGCAGGCCTGACGCAGCGGACGACAAGGTAACGTTTCTTGTATTGACATTTAATATACATATTTGTTTGTGTGTCTTTCGATTTGCGAGTTCGCGAATTCAAACACGTGCCAATTAGGGTTGCCAAGCTCATATATACCCAGTTAAAATTAGTATTTGGGTTTTGATTTTATCTTTATTTTTTTTCTGACTTAAACTTATCTATTTACTTATAACCAAAGCATAAATACATTTTCTTCATATACTAACCTTATTCTATACGTTAAAACTAAATTAACTTACAATGAGAAATGTATTCCTAGTACAGTGTACTCTCTCCTAACGGACACCCCTCATAAGCGGACACCTGTCATAACCGGACAAATTTCAAAGAACGGAATAATGTACACAATTTTTAATGTAAATAATTCTCTCTTAAACGGACTCTTTTATAACCGGACGCGGACACCAGTTTTCATAGCCGCAATAGAATTTCACTCTCTCTTAAACGGACAAAACGCATTTGGCACACTTCGTTGTATTTTGTTTTGTTTGCTTTTTTTCCTTTTCTTTGCGCTTTGCCCTTGATACCCAGTAAAAAATTTTAAAAAACGGTAAAGAATGTAAGTTTAGTAGGCTGCGGCGCCGGCGGGCGCCTGTCGACTATCCGACTAAAATTCTCGTGCCGCAATACGTATGTTTGTGTGTAAGTGTATGCATAATTTGAAACATAAATACATAGTTTCAAGTGGTGCAGGGAAATAACTTCACGGGCAATAAGTTCACATGGGCAATAACTTCACCTCGAGTGGGCAATAACTTCACTTTTTTTTGTGAAGTTATTGCCCACTCATGGTGAGCATTGAGCAATAACTTCACCTTAAATTTTGTGAAGTTATTTCCCACCTATAATTTGAATTTGTCTATTATAACTAAAGACCCTTGCACCCACTCCAAATCAAACAGTGACCCCAAGCAGGGGGGTTGCAGGGAGGCAGCATGCCCCCATATGCATTGCACTGTTTATGGGATTAGTTGCGAAACCGCAAGTAGATTCCATAAACAGTTCAATACCTATGGGGGGGCATGCTGCCCCCCTGCTGCCCCCTTGCAACCCCCCTGCTTGGGGTCACTGTTTTATTTGGGGTAGGTGCGAGGTACGGTTCTTGAATTATCATAAAATGTTAAGAGAATTTATTTCCAACTAAAAAGTGTAGTTATTGCTCACCATGAGTGGGCAATAACTTCACAAAAAAAAGGTGAAGTTATTGCCCACTCGAGGTGAAGTTATTGCCCATTTGAAGTTATTGCCCGTGAAGTTATTTTCCTGCACCGTTTCAAGTAATGCAAAAAGGAATTTTTAAAGTCTTTGTTCTTGTTTATGTTTTGTTATTATAATTTTTATTACCTACAATTACTGTTTATCACAAAAAATGCATTCCATTTTAAATTAAAATGTTATAGGTGCCATAAATGCATATGTCTTGTTTCTTTTTTCAAGGTTGTCAATGAAATATTTTTTCTCATAACCGGACACCTCTAATAAGCGGACAAATTTCTTGGTACCGTCAGTGTCCGCTTATGAGAGAGTTCACTGTATATACTTGCCTTAGTCTTTTCAATATATCTATAATACCTCACTTAAATAGTTTTTTTTATATATACATACTCATCTTGATATTTGAATTTAGCCATGTATATCTTTCTGTATATACATTCTACGCGTTTATTTTTCTATTATTTCTAAGTCAATAAATATGTTATATAACGGACTTTAAATCATCTTGTGGTTCATTTCTGTGGCAAAAATGTGGTTCATCGTAGGGAAAGCATAGGGCTTTTCCGTTCTTGAGTGCAAGTTTACTTTTCTAATTTCAGCGGCGCTTGCACATGGTAGGGTGGGTACAGACCGTACATTCCCGCTGCGAGGACGACCATCTGATCCTCCTTTGGTAGTGCTGGGCCCTCAGCCTTTTCTTTTTTGTCTTCTTCCCTTTTCTTATCGTCTGCATGCAACTATTTTTGTGTAGTGGTGATGAGTTTGTTCACTCGGTTGCAAGAACCCTCCCCCAATCCGATGAGCTTACGCTGAGACCAGCAAGGCATGCACCCCGCATCCTAGTACCGAACTACTTTTTCTCCCTATCCCTCTCCCTTCCGCTATCCCATAGCCTTATCCCCTTCCTACCAAATATTATCACGTCTCTTAAGACAATTCTACCTCCCATTCTTCACATCAACACCGCCTCCATTACACTTATGAAGACGAAGGACCGCCAGCTCCAATCACCCACGCCTTAGTTCACAAAGCGGAACAGGAGGGATGGGACCTGATAATGGATTGTGATGCAAACGCCCACCATTCGCAATGGGACAGCTTAGATATCAACACACGAGGTGAGTCAGTTTTTGAATTCATTATTGAAAACAACCTTCTAGTAGCCAATAGATTAGACGAACCAACATTCGTAGTTAGAAATAGGCAGGAAGTTATAGATATAACGCTATTCAACTCCTGCACCCTTACTATTGATAAATGGAATGTTCCGAGTGTGCATTCCTTCTCCGATCATAGACTGATTGAATTCATTGTAGGGAACTGCTCTGAACCTCCCCAGTCACACAGAAATCCAAAAAAAGCTAACTATCTTCTTTTTCGCAAGGAAATCGAGAACAGTAAAGCTCTTTTACAAGAAACAATCTTAATTGCCCGACCGACATCGGCCTGAAAGCCGAGAAAGTAGTTTCTCTTATTAAAGAGGTTTTCGTAAGGGCATGCCCGGTGGTAAAACGAAAGAATAAAATATCACCCCCTTGGTGAAATAAGAAACTGGCCGTAATTAGGAAGGAAACAAGGAATTTCTTAATACGGCAAACATGACTCTGACTGGGAAATATACAAGGCCAGTCAGAGAAGCTTCAAAAATGAAATCCAGAGATCCAAGCGCCAATCATGGAAAAATGTCTGTGACGAATTAAAGGGTACTACGGAAACCGCGAGATTAAGGAAAGTTCTAACCAGAGAACCACTAAACTCTGGGATCTCTCAAGAAGGAAGCTGGACCGAGTCCTGTTCAGAGTCTTTAAATCTACTACTGAACACACACTTTCCAGGCTGCACCACTCAGCCTTGTCTCGATTACTGGGGAAACGATCCTCCCTGGAGACTTGATTACGGAAGCCAGAATAGAATGGGCCATCCAATCCTTCTCTCCCTACAAGTCTCCAGGGCTCGATGGAGTCATCCCCATTATGTTCCAAAAGACTGTCAAAACCATTATTCCGGTATTAAAGAAACTTTATAATGGCAGTCTCACACAGGGATATATACCAAGAACATGAAGAGAAGTGAAGGTTATTTTCATACCAAAGGCTGGCAAGGCAAGTCACACGAATGGAAAGGACGTCAGACCAATAAGCCTCACTTCCTTCATACTGAAAACTTTGGAAAGACTGATAGACATATACATTCGTAGCAGGCTTCGCCCGGAAGACTTATCCCCGGCCCAACATGCCTATACAAAGGGTAAAAGTGTGGTAACCGCGCTACACTGTGTTGTCGGCACAATCGAGAAAACACTAAAGGACAAAGAGTACACTCTAGCGGCCTTCTTAGACATTGAAGGAGCGTTCAACAATGTCAATATTGGCGCCGTATGCAAAACGCTAAGTAAGCTTAGGATTGATAATTCTATTATCAACTGGATTATCAGCATACTCGAAGAAAGACACATTATAGCGGAACTTGGGGGCTCTAGGCTAGAAGCTAGAGGGACTCCTCAGGGATAGGTTATTTCCCCGGTGCTATGGTTCATTGTTCGGAATGAGGCGCTTATGCAGCTCAAGAATGCCAACGGGCTTGAAGCAGGCGAAGAGAGGCGAACCTTAGATGGACGGCACTAGATACTTCCCACACCTCAAGAATGCTATGGCCAACCTTCAATGAGGCCAGAACCCAGAACTACCCACCCGCGTAGGTATTTTACCGGGGCACAATACTCTGCGGTACCACATGAAGAAATTACGCTTGACGGAGGAAGAACTCTGTAGAAGCTGTGGCGACAAGGAAGCTCTGGAGAATACCACCACACATCAGATACAGATTTCTGGGGCAACATTTCGTCCACGACCTAGACGAGCTCTCCAGCACACCGGTAGACAGAATAATGAACTTCACCAAATCCACAGGATGGTTTGTATCGAACAGTACAGTGAGTAATTAATCTCAGCTGTTTATAGACAGGGTTAAAAAAGAGTAAGGGACAACCCTCCTCCCCGATGGGCATCACAATGGGTCAGTATCGACCTGAGTGTGGCACTATGCCAGCCCACCTACCTAACCTAACCTAACCTATTCATAGATTAAGGCTTTACAAAATTTGACAAATACGCAGCTTGCTCAGAGATTTGATATATTATATCTTTCAACTGTAACATTTTTAAAGTTTTTATGAAATTAATTAACAATTGGGATAAAAAAATTTAAGGAAACTATGATTAAAACCTTCATTTAATATATTTTTTCTTTTTTTTTATAAAACTAGGGGTATTGCCAGGATTGCTGAACTAAATAAATAAATCAATAAATTATAATAACAGTAAATAATCATATAATATTTAAGTGCAATTTTTTTTTTTTTAACTAGGGGCCAGGATTGCTGAACTAAATAAATAAATCAATAAGTAATAACTACAATAAATAATCAAATAATATTTAAGTGCACATAAAACGTAAAAAGCGCTTATTGCATTAATAAATTGTTTATCACCATGTTACTAGATTGCTACATCTTAAGCTGAAGCTTTGGTTTAGAACTTCAATATTCTTTGACACTTGTAGTAGCCGAGTTTGTTTATGTAGAAGTTGGGATCAGAAAAGCCAGGGAAGGTTTACCATAAATTTTAATGTTTTGTTTTGTGCAATTTAAATTTTTTTGATGTGTGATTTCACACACGTTCCCCACACCCGACAAGCATACAGGATAATGGCTTGAAAGATGACTTTATAGATTATAATCTTGTTGAATTTAGTCAGGAGTGATTGCCTAGATATAAGAGGGTACAGTATCTTAGTAGCTATCCTTATTTTTCTGAGCGTATTTGTTATATGGCCACGGAAGGTTAATGTCTTGTCTAGATATACACCGAGATATTTGACAGAATCAGCCCATGGGACATGACCGTGGGTGATTTGTAGCTGACCAAGAGGAAGTTCACAGAACTTTCTTTTCCTACTGAAAAAGATGGCCTGGGTTTTGTCAACGTTTAACTTAACTTTCCATGTTTTGAAATAATCACCAATGATGTCTAGGGCATGCTGCAAGTAGTTTTCAATTACATGGCCAACATCGTTTGAGCAATAAATAGCAGTGTCATCTGCATACATTGCTATTTCACAATTCCAAATTTCTGGAAAGTCCGCGATATAGATGATGTATAGCAACAGGAGCACCTCAAGGTTTATTCTTGGGTCCAACAATGAACCTTGAGGTACTCCTGAAGTAATAATTCATGAGCAGGAGTGTATGTTATTTAAATATACTTGCAATGTTCTATTTGACAAAAAACTTTGTATAACCTTTATAAGATATAATGGGCATCCAAAGTACTTCAGCTTATGAAGAATACCGTCATGCCATATACTGTCAAAAGCTTTCTCGACATCCAGGAGTACCAGTCCAGTAGATTGCTTTGCCCTGAATGAATCCTTACTGTGGTTGCAGATTTGAAGAACCTGATGAGAAGTGCTGCGACCTTGATTGAATCCAAATTGTTGGTCTGGCAAGACATTGTGAGACTCAAAAAAAACAAGTATGTAGTTTTGTTTTGATAATTTTTTCTAATATTTTACTTAGGCTATTCAGAAGACTTATTGGACGGTAACTATTTGGGTTGTTAGGTGGCTTACCTGGCTTTAGAATTGGTATAATTTTTGCAATTTTCCATTTACTTGGAAAATATTGCAACTTGAGGCAAGCGTTAACAATAAAGGTTATAAAGGTTACTCCAATGATTGGTAACTCTTTCAAATAAGAAGTTTTCAGAGTGTCTAACCCTGGTGATTTATTGCTACGCATATCCTGTACAATAAACTGGACATCTTCACTTGAGACGAATACGTCTGTTGGCAAAGTGATATTGGAGCTATTGATCACATTGATAGACTCTTCGACTACTTTGTTAGCCGAGCTGTCTCCGCTGATTAAAGGATTATTAAAGTTTTTCCCGAATGAGTTCGCAAATATCTCCGCCTATTCTTATCGCTATTATCTGGGAATCATTAGCTTCCAAGTGAGGGATAAATGTGTTTTTGTTTCTTAGAATTCTGGCTATTTTCCAAAATGGTTTAGAATTTAGATCAAGGGAACATAGTTTTTCGTTCCATTTTTTGTTTCTGAATTTTAGAACTTCTGCAGCTATTTGTAGTGTATGCTGGTTCATTTCATTGAAGTCATTTACCTGCCTATATCTTTTCCACTGACTTCTTAATCTATTTCTAATTTTAATTAAATTGAAAATATGTCGTGGAAAAAGAAATGTCCTTGTCAGTTTTGATTTCTTAGGAACGGACTCACCAATACTTTCTTGTAGGGACGTTGTAAAATATTCAATACCTTCATCAATTTGTTCACGATTGTTTACGATATCTATATCACAGGCTGTATTTCGAAGACTGTGTTCGATTTCGGTTCTAAATTTATACCAGTTTGCATGTTTAAAATCTAAATATTGCACATCTTTTCTTCTACTCTGAATGTGAATTTCACAGTTTATAGGAATATGATCCGAGCTCAAGGCATTAATAGCTATTGGCCGCGTAACGTTTTCAGGCGAATTCGTTATGATTAAGTCCAATGTCGATGGCGAGGAATTTTTGTTTGTTGGGAAATGGGTTGGGCCATTTGGATAGCGCAAGTTTACAGGATATCTCATGTTGATATCCAGCAACAAATTTCCACATTTGTTTGCTCTTTTGCAACCACAATTACGATGCCTGCAATTAAAATCACCCTCGAGTAAAAACTTATCATTACTTAATACAAGTCTTTTTAAATCGACCTTAAAGAAACTAACCTTTTGTGCGCTAGAAGCCCCACCAAGAAAGTAAACAGACACAATTTTAAATTTAGTATTATCATGTAACATTAACTCAATGCCAATTGATTCAAACATATTTGTTTTAACATTTGGTATCAACTTATATACTAAGTCTTTTTTGACTACGATGGCAACCCCGCCGCCTCTGTTGTCATTTTTTCGATCTGCTCTATAACAGCGATAGTTGGTGTGGTGACATTTGTTACTAATACCATTGTATACAGACTCTATAGTATTCTCACTTCGTGTATACGACGTCGACGATACGCCACCTATACCATTGTATATAAACTTTATAGTAAAATCATCAACACGATTTCAAAAAGCTCTACCTCCACGAATTTGGAGACAAAAAGGATGGCGTAATTGCTTCTCAATTTAAGCATAAAATATTTGTATGAGCTTTGAATTAGGGGAAAACGAAGAAAAGAGAACCAAACAGAGCCAAGAGTTTACTTCGTCCTCTTTTCTTTGATGAGGTTTTTCGTAAGGATTTCTGACAAAAATAAGAATTCAATCATTGTATGTAATTTTGTTATCTTGTATGGATATCTCGCATTTTCAACTGATTGCCTCTGGTCGCGCCATATGATTTTCATTCTGGACGTGTAAGTATTTATTTTTCTGTGTAACAGCCGAATACTTTTTGGTAAATAGTAGGATGAGAGGCAGATGATGGAAGGGGAAAGAACAATTTTTTCTAAAGGATATTGAATAAAAGCTGATTTCGGTATTTTGGTATTTTCCATCAAACAAGGAATTATGAGTTTATGATTTTTTAGGGTTTTGCTATTTTCGCTGTATCCCGCCCAAAAATGCACCGATTTCTATAATTTCTTCAGTATTTGATTCGGAAATATTCAATTTATTTTTATCAGCCGTTATTCAAAGAAATAGTTGTTGGATAGGTATATTTATCTATTAGGGAATCGATCACCTACAATAATGTTGAGGCAGGTCACTTTTCATTTTATAGTTTTTTTTTGTAAAATATTCGTGATCAGCATCGATAGTAACGTGTATCTACTATCTCAAAATCAAGCTAGAAAGCTGAAATTTTAACCATTAACTCTATACGTGCCCGAAATAATAAATGTTAAGAATTTTTAAAATCTGCCCACCACGGCCGTAGTCGTAAGTGGGTAAGTTCCATTTTAAGCTGATTTCGGTATTTTGGTATTTTCCATCAAACAAGGAATTATGAGATTATGATTTTTTAGGGTTTTGCTATTTTCGCTGTATGTCGTCCAAAAATGCACCGATTTCTATCATTTCTTCAGTATTTGATTCGGAAATACATATTCAATTTGTGTTGTATCAGCCCTTATTCAAAGAAATAGTTGTTGGATAGGTATATTTATCTATTAGGGAATCGATCATATTGTAGGTGGCCTATGTTGAGGCAGGTCACTTGTCATTTTACAGTTTCTTTGTAAAATATTCGTGATCAGCATCGATAGTAACGTGTATCTACTATCTCAAACTCAAGATAGAAAGCTGAAATTTTAACCATATACTCTCTAGGTGTCCAAAATAATAAATGTTAAGAACTTTTAAAATCTGCCCACCACGGCCGTAGCCAGGACCTAATGTATGAGTGAGTTCCATTTTTTTTGGGTGAGCTGACATTTTTTTTAAAAGGAAGTTAAAATGTATAGTCTAGAAAAATTTAATTTTTATTAAAACGGTAGGTATGAGCAATATCAAATTCATGTTTTTAAACTACGAATTAAACGTATATGCTATAGATCAAGAAATGGGTAGGTATATAATGTAATATGTTTTTTATAACACACAAGTAGTACGAATATCTACTTAGAATTAAAAAAGGTTGTATTCCTCTGTCTTTTTCGGCGAATTTATGTAAAATATTATTTATTTGCAAACGAATTCAAACGGTTTTTTTTGCAAATGCTATAAAAGAAAGCCGTTGATCAGTCATTGATGAACGTCGTATTGCGTAAATACAGACGGTATTTTTGCAGCCCTCATTCAAAATGGAATAGAAGTTTTATTACTATCCATGATTGCCTTATTTAGGTTCAGCTTCAACTGGGGGTATATACCAGTTACCTGAAGGGAGGTAAACGTAGTATTCATACCTAAACCGGGAAACAAGCCGAGCGAATTACCTAAATCATATCGTCCGATAAGCTTGACATGGTTTTTTCTGAAAACAATGGAAAGGAGTTAAAACTAACAACAGAGATAAAAAACAAATACCTGTGTAAAGAGATCGCACTATGTGCCTTTCTTGGCATAGAGGGTGCTTTTGATAACACTGGATATGAATCTATATCAAATGCGTTGTGCCGTAGAAATATAGCAAAACCAACTATAAAATGGATCAAAGCGATGCTGGAAAGTCGCAAAATATCTACCTCGTCAGGAATGACCTCAGTATCAGTAACAGCCGTAAGGGGCTGCCAACAAGGGGGAGTACTTTCACCCCTTTTGTGGTCATTGGTCATCGATGACCTGCTACACAAGATGAGCAATTTTGGCTACACTACAATTATATACGCCGATGATATTTTCATCATAGTCAGGGGTAAAGACTCAATTGGAGTCACATCAAAAATGAAAAATGCTCTAAAGACAGCCATAGACTGGTGCATCAAGGAAAATCTTTCCATAAACCCCAGTAAAGCCGTCATTGTTCATTTCACTAAACGGAGGAAATAAGACCTAGATCTGATCACAATAAACGACACGGTCGTAGTATTCCGACGAAGTCAAGTATCTTGGAGTAATCCTAGACAAGAGGCTCAATTGGAACTCACACATTAACAACAAAATCACTAAAGCTAATATAGCTTTATAGGTCTGTCGCAGCACATATGGCAGAACCTGGGGAATCTCTCCAAAGATCGTCCACTGGATCTACACAGTGATGATAAGACCCATTATAACATAAGCCTCCATAGTATAGTATGGCGCTATGCACTATGCTTCAATAAACGTTTCTCCACGGAGATCCCAAAGAGAGAACCATGGGTTAGCAATAACCCACCAAATAGCCACAACGGCAGAAAGTGGTATACGGATGGTTATAAAATGGAAACGGGGGTAGGAGCGGGAGTATACGGACCAAACAAACGCTTTACTATACAAATGGGAAAAAGTCCCAGCGTATTTCAAGCAGAGCTCCAGGCCATTCAAGAATGCGCCAGCCAGATTTATTCATCTGGCATAAAAGGCGCAATCATCCATATATTCACGGATAGTCAAGCAGCTATAAACGCCCTTAGCTCGCATACCATTGACTCCAAATCAGTCATGTACTGCTTCAATACCCTTCAAACACTCCGATTAAGAAACAAGACCAAATTATGGTGGGTTCCGGGTCATGTCGGGGTACAAGGTAATGAAAAGACCGACGAACTGGACAGAAAAGGTACAGAAACACCATTCATAGGTCCCGAACCTTTCTGCTACACTCCTAGATCAGCAGCAACGGCAGCTATATAAAGCTGGGAACATAGAAAATGTATCTATCTTTGGGAAAGCATCCCAGGTCTAAGGCCAAACGAGTCATTCGGCCCTTCAATCAAAATGCCAGCAAATGCCTAAACCTAAGCAGGCATGATATCAAAAGCTTAGTGGGTTACCTTACTGGCCACCATGGTTTAAGATATCATCTACACAAAATAAAAATAGTAGTCTGTCTTGAAGAGGACGAGTCAGCTGAATACATTTTTTGTGAATGTCCAGCCCTTAATGGAATTAGAAAGAAGATATTTGTCAGGGAACAAATGAGCACGGAGGACATAAAGAATTCTTCTACTGGTAAAATTGTCCGCTTTACACGGAAAGTGGAAATTCTACTACTTTAAATTTGTCTGGCCCATACGGTACAAAAGATCTTTTTAGGTCGAAGTGCCCCCCCCCCCCCCCCCCTCTTAAATAAATAATATATAATCTCTAAAATAAATGTATATACATAGGTAGATATAGGTATATATAAATATATTAAAATTTATAAAAACGTAACAAAATATATAAATATGAATATAATAAAATATATGAAAAAGAATGAAATAATAATATAATAATGATAAATAATTTGATACTTATCAGAATGAAAGTCTTGAAATCAGATAAAAACTCTTATTCACTTTGTTTCACTTTGTAAGTTAAAATTTGTGGCTTTGCAAAAGTACGAAGTTCAACCGACGGAAATTTGTCTTTTTCAAATACAGCTGCTTGCAATATGAGATAACCTACCCCAAAATTCCTTGAAAACCAACACATAATACACCAACCATATCCCCCACCCCCTCTCAGGATCACATCATATTCATATCCTGAGAAGTAAAGAAAAATTAAAGTGACAAAACACACACTTATGGAAATCTTCTTTATTATCGAAGGAAAGAGTAGCTACTTAAAGAGTATGCATTGCAAATATTAACGATAATGGAAGCCAACAGAAATAAGCCAAGATGAATAAATCTGGCTGGCGCATTCTTGAATGGCCTGGAGCTCTGCTTGAAATACGCTGGGACTTTTTCCCATTTGTATAGTAAAGCGTTTGTTTGGTCCGTATACTCCCGCTCCTACCCCCGTTTCCATTTTATAACCATCCGTATACCACTTTCTGCCGTTGTGGCTATTTGGTGGGTTATTGCTAGCCCATGGTTCTCTCTTTGGGAGTCTTATCATCACTGTGTAGATCCAGTGGACGATCTTTGGAGAGATTCCCCAGGTTCTGCCATATGTGCTGCGACAAGCCTATAAAGCTGTAGTAGCTTTAGTGATTTTGTTGTTAATGTGAGAGTTCCAGATGAGCCTCTTGTCTAGGATTACTCCAAGATACTTGACTTCGTCGGAATACTCTACGACCGTGTCGTTTATTGTGATCAGATCTAGGTCTTATTTCCTCCGTTTAGTGAAAGGAACGACCCATTTCTTGATCCATAGCATATACGTTTAATTCGTAGTTTAAAAACATGAATTTGATATTGCTTATACCTAGCGTTTTAATAAAAATTAAATTTTTCTAGACTATACATTTTAACTTTCTTTTAAAAAAAATGTCAGCTCACCCAAAAAAATGGAACTCACCCATACATTATGTCCTGGCTACGGCCGTAGTGGGCAGATTTTAAAAATTCTTAACATTTATTATTTCGGGCACGTAGAGAGTATATGGTTAAAATTTCAGCTTTCTAGCTTGAGTTTGAGATAGTAGATACACGTTACTATCGATGCTGATCACGAATATTTTACAAAAAAAACTGTTAAATTACAAGTGACCTGCCTCAACATTATTGTAGGTGATCGATTCCCTAATAGATAAATATACCTATCCAACAACTATTTCTTTGAATATAGGCTGATACAACCAAATTGAATGTTTCCGAATCAAATACTGAAGAAATGATAGAAATCGGTGCATTTTTGGACGACATACAGCGAAAATAGCAAAACCCTAAAAAATCATAATCTCATAATTCCTTGTTTGATGGAAAATACCATAATACCGAAATCAGCTTAAAATGGAACTTACCCACTTACGACTACGGCCGTGGTGGGCAGATTTTAAAAATTCTTAACATTTATTATTTCGGGCACGTATAGAGTTAATGGTTAAAATTTCAGCTTTCTAGCTTGATTTTGAGATAGTAGATACACGTTACTATCGATGCTGATCACGAATATTTTACAAAAAAAAACTGTTAAATTACAAGTGACCTGCCTCAACATTATTGTAGGTGATCGATTCCCTAATAGATAAATATACCTATCCAACAACTATTTCTTTGAATAACGGCTGATACAACCAAATTGAATGTTTCCGAATCAAATACTGAAGAAATGATAGAAATCGGTGCATTTTTGGACGAGATACAGCGAAAATAGCAAAACCCTAAAAAATCATAAACTCATAATTCCTTGTTTGATGGAAAATACCAAAATACCGAAATCAGCTTTTATTCAATATCCTGTAGAAAAATGTTTCCTTTCCCCTTACACCATCTGCCTCTCATCGTACATTCCATTTACCAAAAAGTATTCGGCTGTTACGCTGTTAGTTTGTTCTGAGCTTTGAAAAAGTGTGTTACTTGAAAGTTAGTACACGTCCATGCGAATGAAAATCATATGGCGCGACCAGAGGCAGGCAGTTGAAAATGCGAGATATCCATATAGGTACTCGTACAAGATAACAAAATTCCATACAATGATAGAATTCTTATTTTTGTCAGAAATCCTTACGAAATACCTTATCGAAGAAAAGAGGATCAAATAAACTCTTCGCTCTGTTTCCTAACCAACAGTTTATTTGATTCTCTTTTCTTAATTCAAAGTTCATACAAATATTTTATGCTTAAATTGAGAAGCAATCACTCCATCCTTTTGGTCTCCAAATTCGTGGAGGTTGAGCTTTTTGAAATCGTGTTGATGATTTTACTATAGAGTTTATATACAATGCCTTTATGCTCATGTGTTATTTTTTTTTAAATCAGCCTACTGACACGCCCACAATTAAATAAAACAATTTTATTGAAACACCCAAGTTTGGGCTAGGGAGCGTTTTTTTTTTTTGATAAAATCCTTTAAATGTTATATAACAAAATATGTAGAGCGTTCTTAACAATTCAACCATACTTAGACTTTTTAGAGTTTATATACAATGGTGCAGGTGTTAGCATTGTATATGAACTTTATAGTATTCTCACTTCGTGTATACGACGATACGCCACCAAACGCCGTAAAAAAGAACCTTCAGAAAGCTTTTATGCATTTTTGTAGTTATTTCTGTTGTCTTTTCCCATTCTCGTTTATATTTGCAGTGCGTACTCTTTAGTACTCTTTCCTTTGATAATAAAGAGGATTTCCAAAAGTGTGTGTTTTGTAACTTTAATTTTTCTTTACTTCTCAGGATGTGAATATGATGTGATCGTGAGAGGGGCGGGGGATACATATATAATTATGCATTTTGGTAGTTATTTTTGTTGTCTTCCATTCTCGTTAATATTTGCAATGCGTAATCTTTAAATAGCTACTCTTTCTTTCGATAATAAACAAGATTTGAATAATTGTGTGTTTTGTCACTTTCATTTTTCTTTACTTCTCCGGATGTGAATATGATGTGTTGGTGAGAGGGGTGGGGTATATGGTTGGTGTATCATGTGTTGGTTTTGATGGAAGTTTGGGGTAGGTTATCTCATATTGCAAGCAGCTGTATTTAAAAAAAGAAAAATTTCCGCCGGTTGAGCTTCGTACTTTTGCAAAGCCACAAATTTTAACTTACAAAGTGAAACAAAGTGAATAAGAGTTTTTATCCGATTTCAAGACTTTCATTGTGATAAGTATTAATTATTTATCATTGTTATATTATGTATTATTTCAATCTTTTTCATATATTTTAATATGTTCATATTTATATATTTTGTTACGTTTTTATAAATGTTAATATATTTATATATATATCTACCTATATATATTTATTTTATAGATTATATATTATTTATTTAAGAGCGGGGGGGGGTCGTTTATTGTGATTAGGCCTAGGTCTAATTTCCTCCTTTTAGTGAAAGGAACGATGACGGCTTTACTGGGATTTATGGAGAGATTTTCCTTGATGCACCAGTCAATGGCTGTCTTTAGAGCTTTTTTTATTTTTGATGTGACCCTTTGCCCCTGACTATGATGAAAATATCATCGACGTACCCAATTGTAGTGTACCCCTAATTGCTCATCTTGTGTAGCAGGTCATCGATGACCAATAACCACAAAAGGGGTGAAAGTACTCCCCATTGTGGGCAGCCCCTTACGGCTGTTACTGATACTGAGGTCATTCCTGACGAGGCAGATATTTTGCGACTTTCCAGCATCGCTTTGATCCATTTTATAGTTGGTTTTGCTATGTTTCTATGGCACAAAGCATTTCATATAGATTCATATCCAGTGTTATCAAAAGCACCCTCTATGCCAAGAAAGGCACATAGTGCGATCTCTTTACACAGGTATGCGTTTTTTATCTCTGTTGTTAGTTTTAACTCCTTTCCATTGTTTTCAGAAAAAACGATGTCAAGCTTATCGGACGATATGATTTAGGTAATTCGCTCGGCTTGTTTCCCGGTTTAGGGAAATGTAGGTATGAATACTACGTTTACCTCCCTTCAGGTAACTGGTATATACTCCCAGTTGAAGCTGAACTCAAATAAGGCAATCATGGATGGTAATAAAACTTCTATTCCATTTTGAATGAGGGCTGCAAAAATAACGTCTATATATACGCAATACGACGTTCATCAATGACTGATCAACGGCTTTATAGCATTTGCAAAAAAAACCGTTTGAATTCGTTGCAAATAAATAATATTTTACATAAATTCGCCGAAAAAGACCGAGGAATACAACCTTTTTTAATTCTAAGTAGATATTCGTACTACTTGTGTGTTATAAAAAAACATATTACATTATATACCTACCCATTTCTTGATCTATAGCATATACGTTTAATTCGTAGTTTAAAAACATGAATTTCATATTGCTTATACCTAGCGTTTTAATAAAAATTAAATTTTTCTAGACTATACATTTAACTTTCTTTTAAAAAGAATGTCAGCTCATCCAAAAAAAAAAATGGAACTCACCCATACATTAGGTCCTGGCTACAGTCGTGGTGGGCAGATTTTAAAAATTCTTAACATTTATTATTTCGGGCACGTATAGAGTTAATGGTTAAAATTTCAGCTTTCTAGCTTGATTTTGAGATAGTAGATACACGTTACTATCGATGCTGATCACGAATATTTTACAAAAAAAAACTGTAAAATGAAAAGTGACCTGCCTCAACATTATTGTAGGTGATCGATTCCCTAATAGATAAATATACCTATCCAACAACTATTTCTTTGAATAACAAATAAATTGAACATTTCCGAATCAAATACTGAAGAAATGATAGAAATCGGTGCATTTTTGGACGAGATACAGCGAAAATAGCAAAACCCTAAAAAATCATAAACTCATAATTCCTTGTTTGATGGAAAATACCAAAATACCGAAATCAGCTTTTATTCAATATCCTTTAGAAAAATGTTTCCTTTCCCCTTACACCATCTGCCTCTCATCATACATTCCATTTACCATATGGCGCGACCAGAGGCAGACAGTTGAAAATGCGAGATATCCATATAGGTACTCGTACAAGATAACAAAATTCCATACAATGATAGAATTCTTATTTTTGTCAGAAATCCTTACGAAATACCTTATCGAAGAAAAGATGATTAAATAAACTCTTCGCTCTGTTTCGTAACCAACAGTTTATTTGATTCTCTTTTCTTAATTCAAAGCTCATACAAATATTTTATGCTTAAATTGAGAAGCAATCACTCCATCCTTTTGGTCTCCAAATTCGTGGAGGTTGAGCTTTTTGAAATCGTGTTGATGATTTTACTATAGAGTTTATATACAATGGTGTTAGTAAGGACAAAACAATTAAAAATACAATAATTATGTACCTACAAAATACTAACACAGACACAAAATAATGCAAACAATTTAAGACATTAAAGCATTATTACGCAAAATATTTTTTAGCTTAATTTTACTAACATGCAATCACATGATCATTTAGATTATAGATTCAACTCATGCGACGAATAGGCTCATGCTTCCCATAATTCGTTCTATGATGGAGGCTAAACAATAATTCAGTACTGCGCAAATTATGGGCACCACCACGAAAATTAAAGCCAATAGACGACAGCAAGTCAGGTGCATCTATTTGACCGGATATAAGCTGCTGTAAAAAAATGATATCGCTATTAAGCCTTCGTTGAGAAAGAGGTAACATTTGAAGAAGCTTAATACGCTGACTGTAAGGAGGAAGGTTAAAAGGATCATCCCATGGAAGTCCTCTAAGTGCAAATCGAATAAATTTACGTTGAATGGCCTCTATTCGATTTGAATGAATGTTGTAGAACGGCGTCCAAACTTGTGAAGCATACTCTAGAATCGGACGGACAAAACAATTGTACAATGACATAGTAACGTATGGGTCATTAAATTCTTTCGCCCACCTTTTTACGAAGCCCAGCATAGAATTAGATTTATTAACAATAAAATTGATATGCTTGGCAAAAACCAGTTTGGGATCGAAATAAACCCCAAGATCCTTAAAATTATCAACATTACAAAGAATATGTTGAGATAAAGAATATTGAAAGGTGGAGGGTATATTCTTTCTAGAGAATGTCATATGTTGACATTTAGTAGGGTTCAGGGATAAACCGTTTTTATCAGACCAGTTGGCGAAGCTATTAATGTCAGATTGAAGAAAAATTCTATCTTGCTGACTAGTGATAGATTTAAATATTTTCATATCATCAGCATAGATCAGGATATTACTGTGATTTATACATGCTTTAACATCATTAATGGCTAGTATAAATAGAATTGGTCCGAGGTGACTACCTTGGGGAACTCTAGACTCAGCTGTAAAAGATACAGATAGCGATCCTCTGAATTTGACATGATATGCCACCAGGACCTGATGAATAATCATTCTTCAGAGAAGAAATAAATTTTAAAATTGTTTCCAAGTCAAATAAGAAGCTACTAAAACTTATTTGGGAACATCTAGTTAGATAACTAAAATATTGCTCATCTATGTGAAGAGGGGTCACCCTAAACGACTTACTGAAATAATCTGCAATAATCATTGCTTGCATCTAGCGAATCAGCAGTTGTAGAGCTATTGTAAGTAAGTTTCGATGGATAACCATCGGTTTTTTTCTTAGAATTAAGTAATCCCCAAAAAAGTTTGGGGTCCAATTTTAGAGAGCATTCCATTTTACTTATATAGTCAATATATAAGTTGCAGGATAAAGACTTGAATTCGTTGAATAGCTCTATCTTACAGAGCTCAAGATCTGAATGGCGGAGACTTTTTAAATAGTTCTTCCAAGCCCTATTACGTCTGTTTCGTATTGATTTGAGCTCTTTAGTGTACCAAGGATGGGACGTTTTCAGATTCCTAGAGGATTTGACAGGAATCACTTTTTTCATGCAGTTATCCATCAAAGAATAAAAGGAAACTACTGCATCTTCAATATTAGAAAACGCAGTAAGATTAAAATTAAAGCTGGAAATTTCATCAGAAAGCCTTTGAAAATTTGCTTTCCGAAAGTCAAAAGATTGCGAACGATCATACGAATTACTATTTTCGTACAAATGTGCGCCTAATTCAATAAATACATCCAATGGTGGATGATTATTATCTACTCGTATGTTAGTTATACTGAAGTGGGATTCCAGAACCACAGTACAAGATCGAGAGTTCGATTTTTGAAATTTTTTATACAGCTAGTTTGCTGTAAGTCAAAAGACAAGATGTTGTCCAGTAAAGCGAGCTCTTGTTGGGCAGAGTCAAAGGATGGGATGAGATGAGAATCATCCTCAGAAGGTACCCATCCAATATGTGGCAGATTGAAGTCGCCTATAAGTCAATGCACGTCAATTTATATGTACAACCACAGCTTCACCCCGATACCGAGAATATATTGAACGCCCTTCGTATATACTCTCTAGGGGTCCTCTATGCTCATGTGTTAATATTTTTTAAATCCGCTTACTGACACGCCCACAATTAAATAAAATAATTTTATTAAAAAACCAAAGTTTGAGCTAGGGAACGTTTTTTTTACAAAAGCTTCGTTTTTGTTTGATAAAATCTTTTAAATGTTATATAACAGAATATGTACAGCGTTCTTAACAATTCAACCATACTTAGACTTTTGTCACGCCCACTTATGAGGCATAGGAATAAGAATAGGGTATCCAACAGTTCGCTCAAGTGGGCTGTAGCCCGCCCCTATGTTTTTTTTCTTAATTTTGAAAATTTATTACTAAAAACTTTGTTATTTTTAATGCTCTAATAAATTTTTTTTGTGAATTTAATTATTGAAATAAAAGAGCTTAAATTGATTAAATATCTTTGTTTTATTGTCAAAGAGCATAATTAAACAAAAAATATGAACTATTAGTAACACGTTTCGAAAAATCTTCAGTTGAAACCCCCGGTGCGTGAGACCGGCGTCACCATTGATCAAAGTCAAATTTGCGTCACTATTGGCAGGTTAAACTCACACGACAAACTGAGATTTTTCAATGCTGCGATCAATCGACTCTCCATCTAGCTTAACTCTTGGGTAGAAAATAAACTCCTAATTTGTTCAATAATTCTTCAAATGTGACGATACGAGTATCTAAAGGTCTTACATTAAGAACTTGACAACTTCTTTTTTAAATAAAATTCAAACTACTTGAGATATCTCAAACAAATTGGCTTGAATTACTATCAACAAATTTAAGAATGGTATTCGACTTCCTCCATATGTCCACCACGGGAACGTATGTGGCGGTCGATACGTTGAACCCAATTTTCGATGACTCGGCGGCACCTTTCGATCGCTATTTCTCTTTCAATATTGGTTTTGAGCTCCTTTAAGGTCGCCCGCTTGTTGGCGTAGCCATAGACCAATGATTTAATGTAGAAACATAAAAAAAAAGTCTAGAGGCGTTAAATCACACGATCTCGGCGGCCAATAGACGGGCCGTTTCTCGAGATAAAACGTTCACCGAACAGAGACTTCAATAACTCGATTGTTGCACCCGCTGTGTGGCTTCTGGCACCGTTTTGTTGGAACCGCATATCACTGATGTCCAATTCATGCAATTGCTCATAGAAAAAACATGGAGGTCGTTTTCATCGACGAAAAAAGTGGCTCATTGGAGCCACCGGTATGAAAACTGCACCAAACAGTGAGTTTTGCTTATTATTATAATATCATAATTGATGGAGTTGAAAATTATGATTGAATCGGAACTCATACAGTGGAGGATAGAGATACCTTCCGCTGATCACATTGCTCCTCTAAATAAGATGCCCTTAGAAAAATGTTGAATTGAATTTGCCAATTTTTCCCCTGTGGCTCGCGTCCAAGGGGATTTTAGGTAAAGCGGAAAAATGGATGACGATATGTATATTATAAACGACGGACGGTGTATGAACCTGAACTGTTTTCTATGGACTCGTCCTTTTTTAAAACTGCTTCTTTTTCCTGCGACATGTTAAATGAAATATAAGAATTTAATTTAATATTTTATTTCGAAACTGTATGTCCCTTAGACGTCTTACACCATATTGTATTTTAATAAATAGATCCAACTTATGCGACTGTTAAACCACGCCTGGCTTACTCGATACATACATATATCTGTGTGGGTAGGTATAGGTATATAACCATGCAAATCCAGGATTTTCTAGCCTTCATGGTGTTGCGGGTGTTGCCGCTGTTGCGGGCGTTGCTGGTGTTGCGGGCGTTGCTGGTGTTGCAGGTGTTGCGGGTGTTGCTGCTTTTGCAGCTGTTGCGGAGGTTGCTGCTGTTGCTGGTGTTGCTGCTGTTGCAGCTGTTGCGGAAGTTGCTGCTGTTGCTGGTGTTGCAGCTGTTGCGGGAGTTGCTGCTGTTGCCGGTGTTGCTGCTGTTGCAGCTGTTGCGGGAGTTGCTTCTGTTGCGGGTGTTGCTGCTGTTGCCGGAGTTGCTGCTGTTGCGGGTGTCGCAGCTGTTGCGGGAGTTGCTGCTGTTGCGGGTGTTGCTGCTGTTGCGGGTGTTACTGCTGTTGTGGGTGTCACAGCTGTAGCGGGAGTTGCTACTGTTGCGGGTGTTGCTGCTGTTGCGGGTGGTGCTGCTGTTGCGGGTGTTGCGGGTGATGCAGGTGTTGTGGGTGTTGCTGATTTTGCAGCTGTTGCGGGGGTTGCTGCTGTTGCAGCTGTTGCGGAAGTTGCTGGTGTTGCTGCTGTTGCAGCTGTTGCGGGAGTTGCTGCTGATGCGAGTGTTGCTGCTGTTGCCGGAGTTGCTGCTGTTGCGGGTGTCGCAGCTGTTGCGGGAGTTGCTGCTGTTGCGGGTGTTGCTGCTGTTGCGGGTGTTGCTGATTTTGCGGGTGTCACAGTTGTAGCGGGAGTTTCTGCTGTTGCGGGTGTTCCGGCTGTTGCGGGTGGTGCTGCTGTTGCGGGTGTTGCAGCTGCTGCTACTGTTGCGGGTGTCGCAGCTGTTGCGGGAGTTGCTGCTCTTGTGGGCGTTGCTAGTCTTGCTAGTCTTGCGGGTGTAGCGGATGTTGCCGGTGTTGCGGGTGTTGCAGGTGTTGCCGGTGTTGCGGGTGTTGCGGGTGTTGCAGGTGTTGCGGGCGTTGCTGCTTTTGCAGCTGTTGCGGGGATTGCTGCTGTTGCTGGTGTTGCTGCTGTTGCAGCTGTTGCGGGAGTTGCTGCTGATGCGGGTGTTGCTGCTGTTGCGGGTGTTGCTGCTGTTGCGGGTGTCACAGCTGTAGCGGGAGTTGCTGCTGTTGCGGGTGTTGCTGCTGTTGCGGGTGGTGCTGCTGTTGCGGGTGTTGCTGCTGTTGCGGGCGTTGCTAGTTTTGCTGGTCTTGCGGGTGTTGCAGCTGTTGCGAGTGTTGCTGCTGTTGCGGGTGTAGCTGGTGTTGCGGGTGTCGCAACTGTGGCGGGAGTTGCTGCTGTTGGGGACGTTGCTAGTCTTCCTGGTCTCTCGGGTGTTGCAGCTGTTGCTGCTGTTGCGGGTGTCGCAGCTGTTGCGGGAGTTGCTGTTGTTACGGGCGTTGCTAGTCTTGCTGGTCTTGCGGGTGTTGCTAAAGGAATAATAACTAATAATAGCGATCCTTGTTCACTTAATCTGCGTTCAGCATGAGGCCGGAAGTACAGGCCATCAGATTCTTTGACCAATACAAGAGCACTGAATAAACAAAATATTAAAACTTCCTTTGAAAACATTGTAACTAGATACTTGAAATTGAATATGGGACTGATGTTTCAAAGCGCAAGTTTGCCCTTTTATAAGTAAAATAGTGAAATGTTTCTACAGATGGTTGATTGCTGAAAGCTATCTTCGAAATTATTTCCCCAATGGTTTTTTCCACAATGTTTTTGATATCACCTGGTAAGATAATATGGAATAGAATAATAAGTTCAAAGTCGCATAATATAAGTTTCATTGCAATTAGTAAATGAGCTAATCGAATTATTAATCAACACGCATTTAATCGGGATTGAAGTCAAAAACATCCGTTAAAGGAAAAACACCTGCACACTCTGAAGTGAGAAACAGCCACATCGTAGAGATAAATAGAGCCCTGTTTAATTGAGTCGGGGGCAATAACATCATTCCGGACAACCAGTTTGGTTTCAGGGCGGGGCATGGCACTATTCATTCCTCGTCGAAACTGGTTTCCGACATTCAGTGGAATAAATGCAAAAACCTTTGCACGGGTGCTTTTCTGGTTGATTTTGGGAAGGCTTTCGACACTGTTTGGGTGGAAGTACTTTTCTATAAGTTGACAAGGAGGGATGCAAAAACCTTTGCTATATGTAAGTTATAATATGCTTAGGGAAAGACGTTCGTTGGCAAATGTGGCAACTTGACTTCGAGCAGAGTCTTTGAAATTAAAAACGGTTTACAGCAGGGGGCGGTGAATTCTCCGATCCTGTTTAACATTTATACGAGAGATCTGGTGAGTTTACTCAGACATGCTATAGCGTATGCCAACGATTTGGTGGCTTGGGAAATTCCAGAGGTCGTTTCCTATTTCCCCTTTAATTTTATGACTTACTGTTCGAAAAATATGTACCTGGTCACGTAATAGTAAAAGTTTCCGGGTATAAAATTTACAACCGGTATAAGGACTGAAAATCGATTGCAAAATGTATGGCCTCATCCTTGTGATCGCCAGTGTATATAGCAACTCTCAGAACATCTATTTATCGGATGAATTCTATTGGGAATTACCAGACGACCATGAAACTGCTAAAGGCGGATATCAGATGGTTGCTTACAATTTTTGTTTAAAATTTTTGTTTATAGTTTGTTTGTAGTGTTGTTTGCTTACTTGGAACCGGTTTGTGATTAGATAAACCGAAGCAAGAAAAACATTTCAAATGTCTGCTTACGAATGGTCGACATTTCAAATTCTAAATGACTCATATTGCTAAGTTGTTGACAAGGTAAGTACCAAATATTTTGTCAGTGCCCCTATCTTATCAGGTCATACCATCGAAAACAAGATTGGGGAAAGAGTTTCGATGACTGCTTTGAGCTATCACCTATCTTGTAACGGAAACATTTGGAAATGTAGACAGAAAGGAAATTATGGTAAAATTAACCGATTCGGTGTGATGACGAAATGATTCTTCTGAATGACTTGAGCAGAGATAAAACAAAATCTTATTCGTAGTAGTTTATTGTAGTATATGGTGAGATTTCTGTTAGTGCTCTATCAATCGCAAATACAAAGTAAGCAAAGGTAATTATTTTTATTATTATTTATTATGTGTAGGATATTAATTACAAATTTACCTAAAATGCAGTATAGCCCTAGCTGCGTGGGCCATTGACCGGAAGCAAACCTAATATCATGGACTTTTATTCATATGACTATGAGACTGAACCAAGCTGTTCTAATCAGAACAGCAATACACATAAAAGATTGTATTCTGCTTTGAATGAGGTTTGTGGAAGGGAAGTGAAAAAGAGGAGGTCTACTTCATGTGATGGGACTCTTAGCATCGAGTAGTTCCAATAACTTGGAAGATGAACCACTTTGGGGCATTATTGTTTATGGTCAGAGTTTTAAAATTATTAAGTAAGTAAGTTATAATTTTCCATAATATCTACACTCTTATATTGTCAAATATGCTGAAAGAATCATTAACAGTACGAGTATGTGCGCTTCATAGCAAAAAAAAAAATATTTGCAATTTGTGTCATTATTTTTTACCGGCGTTTTACTATAGCAACCTTGTTTCCAGCTCGAATTTTTTTGACATCAAGCGTGATTAGATTACTATCATAAAATAAAATGTCGTTGATTTTTGAGAAAGTGAATAAAATTAAAATTGTTTTTCAATAATCTAAACAGCAGATAAAAAAAAACATTTTCATAGTCAAGAAAACCTGTGTTTTAAAAAATCTTTATAGGCATGTCAAGGGAGTTAAGTCTTCGCCACACAGAACACGTTTTAACGGCGCGTGCGCACGTGCTCCATTTTTTGCCCCAACCGACTAACAGCTTTCGCCACTCAAGTATTAAAGTGTAGAAAAAAAAATATAATAATCCACCCAGTGCCAGTGTGGGTGTAGTGCGGAAAGAAAAGCCAAAAAAGCCACAGCGTTGGGTATTCCATCATTCACCATCCCACTCCACCGCTGATACTTTTGCTTGATTATTGCAGGTGCCGTACTATTTTCGTGTATGTACATAATGGTTGGGTAGAGGCGGCATTTGGTTGGTGGACCAAATCAAGTTACCGTACGGGCATAACACCTGCGGCTAATTGTTTTGGAAGTCTAACGCAGATCTTCAATCCACGGCCGACAAATACCTATTTCATCGAAGAGATATCTTTTTTAGTACGGTTTCGAAAATAAGGGATGTAGGTAACCACAAGTTATTGTGTTAATATTTCTACACGAAAGGCGTGCCCGTTCGTTTGGGCATGTATATACCTCTAACTTTCAACTAACACACTTTTTCAAAGTTCAAAACAAACTAATACGCTAACACAAAATAGCTTGCGGTAGTTCATGACTTCATGGTTAGATGGGTCTGATGCAAGAAGTATCGAAACGAACAACGCTAACTTTTGACAGATAGGGCTTGCCTATATCTGTCAGTGCCAACAAAGTAAAATTTTGTTTACTCTTGCGTCGACCAAATAAAATACTGATTCAGTTTAAAATTTCAATACCCCGATGCAAAAACACAAAAAACAATTTTCGCGACTCTTGTACTTACCACACACCCGCTGCAAAGAAATAAAAAAAACAAAAGTATTTTTCAATACTCCAGTCAGTAAAACACAAAAACATAATTGAATCGGAAAACATCCACAAAGTCACCTGGACAGGTTTGTATTTCATAAATAGCACAAGGTCAACAATTATTTGTTTGTTTTTTTTCATACAGATGCTAACGACGAAATATTTATCACAATGATTGAGGCGAATCCAGCGATGTG
Source organism: Portevinia maculata (assembly GCA_949715645.1). NCBI lineage: Eukaryota > Metazoa > Arthropoda > Insecta > Diptera > Syrphidae > Portevinia > Portevinia maculata. The sequence goes on from OX454525.1 coordinate 195,142,400, forward strand.
GAACACCAAAAGGAGGGACTACCGGGACGCTGATAAGAAACAGCGCCTCTTAATGGAAATATCGCTGGCGTTTCCCAGTAGAACTCCAATTGGCATTGAAAAAAGGTTCATTGCACTAAAAGAGAAACTGCGCAGTGAAAAGAAGTAGGATTTAAGTTCCGGGTCCGGTGCAGGAGCGAGCACTTGCAGGCGGTGGCATTTATTGCCTAAACTGGAGTTTTTGGCTCAAACGATGCAGCCGCGGCTAACAATTTTCAGCGATCCTCGGCCTGGAAGCTCTCGTTGGACTCCATTTGAGAGAACTCACCAATTTTGAGTAGTCCGCCTACACCGCCTTCATCGCCAACAACAAATTTACATAATATCGCTACCTCAATATTACGTCAACACCAACGACCGATATAAAGTGCCCTCCTCGTTCACTGAAAACGACACAAACGCAGCGGGCGGAGTATTTTTCAAAAAGGGCATGGAGACGATTGAGAAAATTGGCGATACTGCAGCGAATTTAGCGAAACAATCACCATTGCCGTCCACGTCCATCGACCCAGTTGGACATCTCCAAGCACCTGAGGAGAAAAGAGGGAGCCACTTTAGTGTGCTTGACTATATAGGCCAAGAATGCTCGTCGATTAACCCAGACGATAGAAATAAACTTATGCACGACTTGCTTGAAGTTTTCTGGAAATACAAACTTCCGAAATAAAAAATATTTTTACTCATGCAGTCATTTGCCTTCCTATTCTTTGTTTTTTTGTTTTGCAATGCCATTTACAGCGGTATTGTGTGTATAAATTCTTTTCTATTGCTTTGTTGCCTCATACTGCAGCGGTTTCTGTGTAAGGCACTATGCGACGATAGTTTTTGGAAGAATCCAACAACTAGCCCAAGATATAGGTAGGTACACAAGAAACAATATTATTGAATATACACAATTGGCATTGATTAGAACTAATCCAAACTTTTATGTAGTCCCTTTGCGAGTTGCGTTTCTATCGACAAAAGCAGGGGTGCATATACAAATGCCTATACTGCTCTCACAAAGCATATTATAGAGGACAACAGTTGCCTTAATTATGCTGTCTACTGTATTAGGTTCTGCAGTAATGGAGCTATAATTCTCCACCTAACTGCTAAAATGCCAAATGCATTTTCCACAACTCGACATCCTCTAGAGTTTTCGGGGTTCCGCAAGACTTTCTTGAACCAAGAATAGTAAAACACAAAAAAAATTTTTGGAACAAACATTTATGCGCAAAAAAATGTTTGACGTTTATAATTCCCTTTTAAATAAATTGTGAGCTATCTAAATTCAAAAATTCAAAAGCAAACAAAAATGGAGCAGCAACATCCACTTTCAAAGAAAATTACGCGCAGCAATCGTATGCATGCGTGTGAGTATAGTTCGCGCATAGCTTATTTATGAGGTACTGCCATTGTATATGAACTTTATAGTATTCTCACTTCGTGTATACGACGATACGCCACCAAACGCCGTAAAAAAGAACCTTCAGAAAGCTTTTATGCATTTTTGTAGTTATTTCTGTTGTCTTTTCCCATTCTCGTTTATATTTGCAGTGCGTACTCTTTAGTACTCTTTCCTTTGATAATAAAGAGGATTTCCAAAAGTGTGTGTTTTGTAACTTTAATTTTTCTTTACTTCTCAGGATGTGAATATGATGTGATCGTGAGAGGGGCGGGGGATACATATATAATTATGCATTTTGGTAGTTATTTTTGTTGTCTTCCATTCTCGTTAATATTTGCAATGCGTAATCTTTAAATAGCTACTCTTTCTTTCGATAATAAACAAGATTTGAATAATTGTGTGTTTTGTCACTTTCATTTTTCTTTACTTCTCCGGATGTGAATATGATGTGTTGGTGAGAGGGGTGGGGTATATGGTTGGTGTATCATGTGTTGGTTTTGATGGAAGTTTGGGGTAGGTTATCTCATATTGCAAGCAGCTGTATTTAAAAAAAGAAAAATTTCCGCCGGTTGAGCTTCGTACTTTTGCAAAGCCACAAATTTTAACTTACAAAGTCAAACAAAGTGAATAAGAGTTTTTATCCGATTTCAAGACTTTCATTGTGATAAGTATTAATTATTTATCATTATTATATTATGTATTATTTCAATCTTTTTCATATATTTTAATATGTTCATATTTATATATTTTGTTACGTTTTTATAAATGTTAATATATTTATATATATATCTACCTATATATATTTATTTTATAGATTATATATTATTTATTTAAGAGCGGGGGGGGGTCGTTTATTGTGATTAGGCCTAGGTCTAATTTCCTCCTTTTAGTGAAAGGAACGATGACGGCTTTACTGGGATTTATGGAGAGATTTTCCTTGATGCACCAGTCTATGGCTGTCTTTAGAGCATTTTTTATTTTTGATGTGACCCTTTGCCCCTGACTATGATGAAAATATCATCGACGTACCCAATTGTAGTGTACTCCTAATTGCTCATCTTGTGTAGCAGGTCATCGATGACCAATAACCACAAAAGGGGTGAAAGTACTCCCCCTTGTGGGCAGCCCCTTACGGCTGTTACTGATACTGAGGTCATTCCTGACGAGGCAGATATTTTGCGACTTTCCAGCATCGCTTTGATCCATTTTATAGTTGGTTTTGCTATGTTTCTATGGCACAAAGCATTTCATATAGATTCATATCCAGTGTTATCAAAAGCACCCTCTATGCCAAGAAAGGCACATAGTGCGATCTCTTTACACAGGTATGCGTTTTTTATCTCTGTTGTTAGTTTTAACTCCTTTCCATTGTTTTCAGAAAAAACGATGTCAAGCTTATCGGACGATATGATTTAGGTAATTCGCTCGGCTTGTTTCCCGGTTTAGGGAAATGTAGGTATGAATACTACGTTTACCTCCCTTCAGGTAACTGGTATATACTCCCAGTTGAAGCTGAACTCAAATAAGGCAATCATGGATGGTAATAAAACTTCTATTCCATTTTGAATGAGGGCTGCAAAAATAACGTCTATATATACGCAATACGACGTTCATCAATGACTGATCAACGGCTTTATAGCATTTGCAAAAAAAACCGTTTGAATTCGTTGCAAATAAATAATATTTTACATAAATTCGCCGAAAAAGACCGAGGAATACAACCTTTTTTTAATTCTAAGTAGATATTCGTACTACTTGTGTGTTATAAAAAACATATTACATTATATACCTACCCATTTCTTGATCTATAGCATATACGTTTAATTCGTAGTTTAAAAACATGAATTTGATATTGCTTATACCTAGCGTTTTAATAAAAATTAAATTTTTCTAGACTATACATTTTAACTTTCTTTTAAAAAGAATGTCAGCTCATCCAAAAAAAAAAATGGAACTCACCCATACATTAGGTCCTGGCTACAGTCGTGGTGGGCAGATTTTAAAAATTCTTAACATTTATTATTTCGGGCACGTATAGAGTTAATGGTTAAAATTTCAGCTTTCTAGCTTGATTTTGAGATAGTAGATACACGTTACTATCGATGCTGATCACGAATATTTTACAAAAAAAAACTGTAAAATGAAAAGTGACCTGCCTCAACATTATTGTAGGTGATCGATTCCCTAATAGATAAATATACCTATCCAACAACTATTTCTTTGAATAACGGCTGATACAACCAAATTGAATGTTTCCGAATCAAATACTGAAGAAATGATAGAAATCGGTGCATTTTTGGACGAGATACAGCGAAAATAGCAAAACCCTAAAAAATCATAAACTCATAATTCCTTGTTTGATGGAAAATACCAAAATACCGAAATCAGCTTTTATTCAATATCCTTTAGAAAAATGTTTCCTTTCCCCTTACACCATCTGCCTCTCATCATACATTCCATTTACCATATGGCGCGACCAGAGGCAGACAGTTGAAAATGCGAGATATCCATATAGGTACTCGTACAAGATAACAAAATTCCATACAATGATAGAATTCTTATTTTTGTCAGAAATCCTTACGAAATACCTTATCGAAGAAAAGATGATTAAATAAACTCTTCGCTCTGTTTCGTAACCAACAGTTTATTTGATTCTCTTTTCTTAATTCAAAGCTCATACAAATATTTTATGCTTAAATTGAGAAGCAATCACTCCATCCTTTTGGTTTCCAAATTCGTGGAGGTTGAGCTTTTTGAAATCGTGTTGATGATTTTACTATAGAGTTTATATACAATGGTACTGCACACTATCTTACAAAGAATAAACTTACTGCATAATATCTCGCAAAGAATGAAAATATAGTCAGAATGAAATTGGAATAAGCGTTCAATTTTGCGTCTTGTGTTTATGTTTATTTCCACATTGCTCGTGATTGCTTTTTTCAAAATATATAATAACAGTGAGAGTGAAATATTTTTGATTGATATACATAAATGTAAGTACATTGTGTTTTTCAAATAGAATATTCTAACTTAAATAATGAACTGTGCACTTATTAATTCTGTGTTCGTTTTGTCAGACTTCTAAAATCTTAATTATTATGGATAAATGGCTTAGGACAGGACGCCTTTCACAGCAGGCCTTAATATCAAAAACAAGGGCTGATGATTTTTTTTTTTTTTTTTTTATAATTAGCGCGCACTAAAGGGATTTGTTGGGACCCTTATAATGTATTAGCTACACAGCGCGGGCGTTAAGGAAATTAGGGTGAGACGAAAAGGAGAGATGCCGATGCACGTTGGTTTTGAATGTCTGTAGGTTATAATGTGTAGGAAAAATGGAGCGGGGAAGAGCATTCCACATTCGTGTTGTACGGCTGAGGAAAGATTCTTTGAACTTCACTGTACGTCCGAACACAGGCTTGAGGGTGAACTGATGAGCATTCCCTGCATGGCGGGTATTGCGGTTGAAATGTTCAAGGGGAGGAATGCAACTGGCTATTTCGTTTGAGCACTTATGGTGGAAATAACGATAAAATAACGACAGGCAGGAGACATTACGACGATGACTAAGAGAGTCAATCGATCTCGCGATGTCTCGGTCGCCAATGAGTTTTATCGCGCGTTTTTGGATCCTGTCAAGTAGCTCCAAATAAGTTATTGGTGCACCGGACCAGATATGAGCGTTGTACTCGAGTTTCGGGCGAATAAACGCCTTATAAATTGTAGCCAGATCAGAAGGGGTGAAATATTTCTTACAACGCTTAAGGAAGCCTAGACATTTCGCGGCGTTCTTGGCGACATCGAATATGTGGTCATTCCAACGAAGGTTGTCATTAACACACATACCGAGAATGGAAAGTCTTTCGGTTTCAGCGATGTAAGTGTCATTCATAGATAATGGCAGTGTGTGTGGGTTTTGCTTTAATGACAGGAGACAGCATTGAGTTTTGGCAGCATTAAATTCCACTCTATTGGTTTTACCCCACTGAGTTATGCTGTTAAGATCGGAATTTAATGAGCTTAACATACGTTGCCGTTCCAGTTCCACACCCGAAGATGAGGGGCGTGACCCAAGAAACGAATATGAGAAGCTGAGGGTACTGTCATCAGCAAAGGAATGGATTGGATTAGAAGTAACAGACAGTAGATCATTTATAGAAAAGAGAAAGAGAGTCGGGGACAGAACAGAGCCTTGGGGGACACCAGCATTTATTTGGTGAGTTGCAGACTTGAAGCCGTCCAAAACAACTTGAATTGAACGGTCCGAAAGGTAATTTCTAATCCATTGAAGAAGAGTATCATCGATTCCAAATGCACGCATTTTCGACAAGAGAGCTTGATGCCAAACTCTGTCAAATGCTTTTGAAATATCAAGCGCAACGATCTTACTTTCACCACCTTGGTGAAGAGATTGGTTCCACTTTTCGGTTAGATATGTCATCAAATCACCAGTGGACCTGTTGCTGCGAAAACCATACTGCCGGTCATTAAGAAGTTTTCGCGATTCAAGATATTTCATTAGCTGACGGTTTATCAGCGTTTCCATGACCTTAGAAAGAAGGGACGTAAGTGCAATTGGTCGGTAGGAGGAGGGAGAAGAAGATTCGCCTTTTTTTGGTACAGGCTGGACAAATGCTGTTTTCCATCTTCCCGGGAAGAGTCCTGAAGAATTGGAAAGATGGAAAAGCTTACGCAATGGTTTCGCCAGCGAAGAAGAACACCTCTTCAGAACGATAGGGGAAATACCATTTGGACCAGCGGATTTGTGAACGTCAAGATCTTGAAGTACTCTAGCCACTGTACGAGTGCGAAAGTGGATTGGTCCCATAGAGAATTCTACGCGCTCGAGTACAGGGGGAGACAAATCACAATCTGGGAGCGTTGAGCTGACTGCAAAATGAGCAGCAAGCAGATTGGCCTTATCTGTAGAGCTGACAGCTGGAATGTCGTTGTAAATGAGGGTCGGGATAGATGACGAGGCCGAATTCTTGATGTTTTTAACAAATGAGCAAAAGTTTTTACTACCAGTGGGACTTTGTAGTATTTTTTGCCTCAACTTTTGGTCATAGGAGAATTTGACACGATTAATGTGGGCATTGCAGTCATTTCTGGCTCGTTTAAACTTTTTACGGCTTTCCTCAGATGGGTTGGCTTTGAATAGCCGAAAACTTACCTCTTTTAACCTGATAGCCTCTTTGCAGCTCGAGTCACACCACGCGTTAACCTTGGGTTTGATACTTTTAATCCTGTTAGGGATAAAAGTCTTCATACCCAGGTGAATTATGTTTGTGACCATATCAGCAGCAGCATCCACGTCGCTGTCGAGGAAGCACAGCGACCAGTTAAAACTCTTAAAGAAACCGTTTAATTTTTCCCAATTGGCTTTCTCGTACTGCCATACGGTTCTTTTAGGAGTTTGTTCTTTAACTATGTGGTTGGAGTACGAGAAATTTGCTGATATGATGCAATGGTCTGACGAACCTAGAGGCGATAATACGTTCAAAGCGTATTTATCAGGGTGAGAGGTAAGAAACAAGTCCAATGTGTTGGCAGTTTGGCTGCTAATGTCCGGTATTCGTGTCGGCTCATTTACAAGCTGAGTCAGGTTATTTACCTCAGCAAAGATCTCGACGTACCTTCCTTCGGGTGTTGTCTGACCAGAATGTCGAAGCCAGCCTGAATTGTGTATATTGAAATCGCCCGCAATAACGATTTCAGAACGAGGATGAAGGGTCACAATTCTTGTAATGGAATCGGACAGGGCATCAAACTCATTATAAGTTGAATGTCTGTCCAAGTTGGTGCTTCTGTAAATAAAACAGTAGTGTATTAATTGCCTACGGACATGGAGTTTTAGCCAAATGAAATTAAATTCTGGGTTGGCACATTGGCCATATTGAGGCTGAAGTTGGTAGGCTACGTCACTACGTATATACACGGCGATACCGCGATGGGCAAAGAATAAAGGCACTAAGTTGTACCCAGGTAGACTAAACTCTGTTAAATCAGAGCCAACGCTAACCTGGGTTTCACTAAGTGCCAAAACAGCTGGTTTGTTGTGAAAAACATGGGCGTATAATGAAAAAAAATTCTTTCTCAACCCACGAATGTTGCTGACATCCACAACGAAATTACTACACATTATAAAAACAAACATAAAAAAAACACAACTCCGACGCTAACTAAGCATAGGCCGTGAATTGAAAATATACGTTAGATTTCCAAAACAATCTACCGCAGGTGTTATGCCCGTACGGTAATTTGTTTGGTCCACTAACAGAATCAACAACTCACGACCCGCTATTCGCCCGATGCTGCCTTTACCCAAACATTGCAAGTGCACAAACGATAATCGATCGACACATGCAATAGTCAAGAAAGAGCAACAGTGATGAAGTGGGATGGGGGACGGAAGGAAGACCCTACGCTGTTGCTTTTTTTTGCTTTTTTCGTTATCACTGCCACCGGCCACCGGCACTGGCTCTATGTGGATTTTTTTTTCTTTTTTCACACACACGCGATGTTGTATTTTTTTTCGCGAAACGTATTGGCGAGCCGGTAGGTATTATGTTTGACGGTTTAGTGGCACCGAAATTGCGTTTAAAAGAGGCAACGCGTCCGCACGCGACGGGAGGCAAACAACAACCTGGATGGAGGAACATCAAAGTTTCCAAAAAATATAGAACAAATTGTTGCTGGTTGTTCGGTGAGTAAAAAATCTATTTGAAACTGACGATTATGACATATTCTTATGTATTTATTAGCGTTATGGGAGGTTAATCCATATGTAACAGGTTATGTTAAAGCCATGTTATTTTTACTTATTGTGAGTTTGCTTTGTGTTGTTTTGTGGTTGTGACTTGTTTTGAATTTTAAATATGAGATTTCATTCAAGCGTGTTTATTCTTCTCATTTTTGTTACTCCTGAAGTGCGTTCTATGGATGCTTCACCCATACTATCCCATGTAACAAATATTAAAGGTGCCTACTTTAATTTTAAAATAATTTAAAAATCCTTACCAGAAGATAAGTACCGAGTCCACCACAACTAGGAAAGCATTTAGAATATTGGTACAATTTTTTTCCGGAAGCGGAAAAGGGGTAGCATTCGTATATAAAAATGTTGCCGCTGTTTTCTTATAATTTTCTATAATTCTTTAAAAAAAAACTTTCATAATATAATTTTGCGTTCAATATCAAATTTGTATGTTTCTGTATATATATATCATTGGAAATAATTATTCAACCAAATTGTTTCATCATTATTAATTTTTAGGATGTAGAAAACGCCGCCGCAAATTCAAAAGATAAACAAGTAAACGAAGGAAAATTTCACTCAAAAAAACGGCGATACGATGACTCGTATTTGTCTTTTGGATTTATACCTGTTGGAAGTTCCGAAGAACCTGATGCATTCTGCCTTGTTTGCAAAAAAATTTTAGTTAATAGTTCTCTCGCACCAGCAAAACTAAAACGACATTTCGAAACAGTTCACGAAAATTTAAAGGAGAAAGACATAAGCTTTTTTCAAAAAGTGTCCAGTTTGACCACATTTGCAAAAACTGACAACGAAAATGCAACTGAAGCATCTTTCCTCCTAAGCTACAGGATAGCTCGTTCTGGAAAGCCACACACTATTGCAGAGTCTTTAATTAAGCCTTGTATGTTAGAAACAATCCGTTGCGTACTTGGAGAAGGCGCGGCAAAAAAGGTTGCAGCAGTTCAATGTTCAAACATCACTGTGTCTGATCGGATTCACAAAATATCTGACCACATGGAAGAAGAACTCGTTCGCAGATTGAATGCTTGTGATATGTTTCCAATGCAACTCGATGCAAACTTCAGCAGAATTAATAGTTTATCCGGAACACTTTTTACTACGGATAAGGTTAAATTGGCAATTAACTCATTTAAACCATTCAAGGCATCAGGAACAGACGGTATTTTTCCAGCCCTCATTCAAAATGGAATCGAATTTTTATTACCATCCATGATTGCCTTATTTAGGTTCAGCTTCAACTGGGGGTATATACCAGTTACCCGAAGGGAGGTAAACGTAGTATTCATACCTAAACCGGGAAACAAGCCGAGCGAATTACCTAAATCATATCGTCCGATAAGCTTGACATCGTTTTTCCTGAAAACAATAGAAAGGATTATTGACGTCCGCATTAGAGAATGCATATCAAAAAGCATGCCTCTGCACCCTCACCAATATGCGTACCAAAAGGGTAAATCCACGGAAGGCGCTCTGTTAAAACTAACTACAGAGATAAAAAACGCCTACCGTTGCAAAGAGATCGCACTTTGTGCCTTTCTGGACATAGAGAGTGCTTTTGACAACACTGGATATGAATCCATATCAAATGCTTTATACCATAGAAATATAGACAAACCAACTATTAAATGGATCAAAGCGATGCTGGAAAGTCGCAAAATAACTGCCTCGTCAGGAACGACCTCAGTATCAGTAACAGCCGTAAGGGGCTGCCCACAAGGGGGAGTACTTTCACCCCTTTTGTGGTCATTGGTCATCGATGACCTGCTACACAAGATGGGCAATTTGGGCTACACTACAATTGGGTACGCCGATGATATTGTCATCATAGTCAGAGGCAAAGACTCAATTGGAGTCACATCAAAAATAGAAAATGCTCTAAAGACAGCTATAGACTGGTGCATCAAGGAAAATCTTTCCATAAATCCCAGTAAAGCCGTCATCGTTCCTTTCACTAAAAGGAGGAAATTAGACCTAGGCCTAATCACAATAAACGACACGTTCGTAGAGTACTCCGACGAAGTCAAGTATCTTGGAGTAATCCTAGACAAGAGACTTAACTGGAACTCTCACATAAATAACAAAATCACTAAAGCTAATAGAGCTTTATGGACCTGTCGTCGCACATATGGCAGAACCTGGGGAATATCTCCAAAGATCGTCCACTGGATCTACACAGTGATGATAAGACCCATTATAACATACGCCTCCATAGTATGGTGGACAAAATCCACACACAAGGTCGCAATAGAGAAGCTCAAAAAGGTACAACGGCTTGCGTGCCTTGGTATCTCCGGAGCCATGCGAACCTGTCCAACAGCTGCCATAGAGGCAATAATAGGTATCACACCTCTCCACATATACATTCAAAAAGTGGCGATCCGCAGTGCAATAAGTCTAATACAGTTAAACGAGATAAGTCTTAATGATCACCCGGATCTAAAGACCCTTCTCGATGAACTGCCAGAACTTAACATGAACTGTGCGGTCACAGACCGCATTCAAAAAACACTATGCTTCAACAAACGGTTCTCCACGGAGATCCCCAAGAGAGAAGCATGGGTTAGTAATGACCCACCAAACAGCCACAACGGCATAAAGTGGTATACGGATGGTTCTAAAATGGAAACGGGGGTAGGAGCGGGAATATACGGACCACACAAACGCTTTACGATACCCATGGGAAAAAGTCCCAGCGTATTTCAAGCAGAGCTCCACGCCATTCAAGAATTCGCCAGCCATATTATTTTATCTGGCATAAAAGGTGCAACCATCCATATTTTCACGGATAGTCAAGCAGCTATAAACGCCCTTAGCTCGTATACCATTGACTCCAAATCAGTCATGTACTGCTTCAATACCCTACAAACACTCGGAATAAGAAACAAGACCAAATTATGGTGGGCTCCGGGTCATGTCGGGGTAGAAGGTAACGAAAAGGCCGACGAACTGGCCAGAAAAGGTTCAGAAACACCTTTCATAGGTCCCGAACCTTTCTGCTGCACTCCTAGATCAGCAGCAACGGCAGCAATTAAAAGCTGGGAACATAGAAAATGTATCTATCTTTGGGAAAGCATCCCAGGTCTAAGACAGGCCAAACGAGCCATTCGGTCCTTCAATAAAAATGCCAGCAAATGTCTAAACCTAAGCAGGCACGATATCAAAAACCTAGTAGGTTACCTTACTGGTCACCATGGTTTAAGATATCATCTACACAAAATGAGAATATCAGACTCTCCTGAGTGCCGACTCTGTCTTGAAGAGGACGAGTCAGCTGAACACATTTTATCTGAATGTCCAGCCCTTAATGGATTTAGAAAGAAGATCTTTTTCAGGGAGCAAATGAGCCCCGAGGACATAAAGAATTCTTCTACTGGTAAAATTGTCCGCTTTACACGGAAAGTGAAAATTCTACTAGTTTAAACTTTTCTGGCCCATACGGTACAAAAGATCTTTTAGGTCGAAGTACCCCCCCCCCCCCTTATAAATCGCCTTGGAGAGCCAGAAATTAAAAAAAAAAAAAAAAAAAAAAAATGCAACTCGATGAAAGCACGGATGTTGCCGGCCTTTCAATACTTCTTGAATTCGTGAGGTATCCCTTCGACACATCTATTCAAGAAGATTTGCTCATCTGCACACCTTTGGAAACCAATACAACTGGTGAAGAAATTCTCAAGGCCATAAATTGTTTTATGAATAAACACAGCATTAATTGGAAAAAATGTATAAACATATGTAGTGACGGAGCTGCAGCAATGGTAGGAAAGGTTAAAGGGGTCGTGTCAAAAATTAAAAACATGTCGCCAGGATGTAACAGCATTTTGCACTGTATTTTGCATCGTCATGAACTTGTGGTGAGAAGAATGCCAACTGATTTAAAAAAAGTTCTTGATGAAGCTGTGAAGATTGTAAATTTCATAAAAAGTTGCGCTCTCCAATCGAGATTGTTCAAAAAAGTGTGCAAAGATATGGGAAGTCAGTACGAATCACTTCTTTTGCACACGGAAATAAGATGGCTTTCCAGAGGAAAAGCTTTATTTAGATTATTTCAACTTCGTGATGAGTTGAAAGTTTTCCAACTGGACAAAAATATGTCTTCATCTGCAAGCCTTTTTGATGTATTGCATGATGAGCAATGGATAACAAAATTAGCTTATCTTGCAGACATTTTTGAAAAGTTTAACGAAACTGCTACTGCTTTGCAGGGAAAATCCATAACAGTATTTTTTGCGAGAGTCAAACTGGCAGCTTTAAAAAGAAAAATTAATTTCTGATTACCTGTGTACAGAAGAACAATGTTGAATGTTTTCCAGTTTTACATGAATTCTTGCAAGAAAACATGCTAGAGCTCAGAGAAGATATCGGCAATATGATCGCTGGACATTTGTTAAGTCTAGAAAGATCTTTATTAGATTACTTTCCAGATACGAAATCTGACATCGAGTGGGTACAAAACCCATTTCTAATGAAAACCCAGCCTACGACACTAAGCATTCCGGAAAACGAGTCTCTTATAGATCTGCAGAGTTCTTCTCCATTGAAACATGTGTTTGATTCTGTATCACTGAACGAATTTTGGGTTGGTATTAAGAGCGAATACCCTGAAAACAGGCTATATTAAATTCATTCAAAAAAAATATTAAAACGTTATGTTTATTCCGCATTTTCTGGAGAAAATTGAACCGAAAGTCAAAAAATTAGCATGGGCAGGAAAAATGGAACAGGTTAAAACTTGGATATCTTAAGACTGAGTAAAGATATAAAATGTATTTAAATGCAATTACAGAGGCTAATATTTCTTCTAAAAATAGAGGCCTAAACGAAATGTCTATCATTAGTACTAACAGCGCAATTACCGTTAACATGGGTCAGGGTACACCCAAGTAAGCCTTTTCTTAAATCCTCAATAAATGATATAAAAACTGGAGATAGGCCTGTAAAACAATTTTTTCCTTAGAATATACTCATAAATCATGCCCTAAAATATTGTCTACGAATTATTTATCTGTATCCAAAAATCTTCCACTGTATGAAGTAAGCAGGTAGGGTTTAAGACTGAACGCTTCGTCGCCAAGCAGGAGGTATGAAACATTTGTGTTCCCTAAGATAAGAAGAAAACAAATGATTCTTAATAAACTCCAAAGGCAGTTTAGCACAGCTATGTGCAGTACATACCCCCCGGTAAAGGTGCTGGACTTGGGAAGTTCATTCCACCATTCTCAAGTGAAATGCCTAACGTGCTATTGGTTAGTACACCGCCGCCGACGTAACTATGGCATACTTAGATTTTCGCAAACGACTCGAATAACGGCACATTAAAAAATACAAGCTTGTGTTTTCTATATAGGCTGCTATATGAGTCAAGCCTATATATTGTTGGAATTTAACTTTGATGTGACCTTATTTCCAATGGCTTTTCACGCAGATGTGGTGCTATAGGATCGTCAGTGGATTACCACACACATCCAATCCGTACGCACTTTTCCCTCGTTATGCACCGAGTATTGGGAGTAGTATGTTTTGGTAGGAACTGGCATAAGTAAGGTAGTATAATTGGGTGGTGAGGTGGTGTAGGTCAAAGGTCACAGGTGACAGTTGACAGGTGACAGGTGACAGGTGACAGGATGACAGATGGCAGGTGACAGTTGACAGATGGCAGGTGACAGGTGACAGGTGACAGGATGACAGATGGCAGGTGACAGTTGATAGTTGACAGGTGACAGATGACAGGATGACAGATGGCAGGTGACAGTTGACAGTTGACAGGTGACAGGTGACAAGCCATATCTATTGTTGTCGTTGAAGGTCAAATTTGGGGGTCAAATTTGTAGGTCAACACTGATAAGCATGACGAAACATGAAAAAATGTAAAAAATACATCTGATCTTTGCGGTTAGAGATAAGCCGGTTAGAGATAAGCCATATCTGTTGTGGTTAATTAATTTATTTGTGCTAAAGATGTTGTGTCCAATGGAATGTGTGTTCTATAAATAGAAAATAGTTTTGATTGTATTTAAAAATTATTTGCGAAGGGCATGTGCATTGCGGTTAGAGATAAGCCATATCTGTTTTGGTCAATTAATTTGTATAATTAGTTAATCATGCATGTACAGCATAGTATGCTCATTATTGCGAAGGGTATATAAGGTGACAGGTGACAGGTAATAAGTAATAGGAAATAGGTACAGCATAATGTGCTCATTATTGCGAAGAGTATATAAGGTGATAGGTAACAGGTGACAGGTAGCAGGTAATAGGTAATAGGTGATAGGTGACAGGTTACTGTTAATAGGTGACAGGTGACAGGTAATAGGTAATAGGTGATAGGTGACAGGTTACTGTTAATAGGTGACAGGTGACAGGTAATAGGTAACAGGTGACAGGTAATAGGTGGCAGGTGATAGGTAATAGGTGACAGGTGAAAGGTAATAGGTGATATGTAACAGGTGATAAGTAATAGGTGGCAGGTGACAGGTAATAGGTGACAGGTGACAGGTAATAGGGGACAGGTGACAGTTGACAGGTGACAGGTAATAGTAAATAGATTGATTGTATATAAAAAAAATGATTGCGTCAGGTGACAGGTAATAGGTGACAGGTAATAGGCGACAGGTGGCAGGTGACAGATGACAGGCGACAAGTGAAAGTTGACAGGTGTGTGGAGGTCAAATTTGCGGGTCAACACTGATAAGCATTGCGGTTAGAGATAAGCCATATCTATTGTTGTCGTTGAAGGTCAAATTTGGGGGTCAAATTTGTAGGTCAACACTGATAAGCATGGTGATACATGCATTGCGGTTAGAGATAAGCCATATATATTGTTGTCGTTGAAGGTCGAATTTGAGGGTGAGTCGTTAAGCATGGTGATACATGGATTGCGGTTAGAGATAAGCCATATCTGTTGTTGTCGTTCAAGGTCGAATTTGTGGGTGAGTCGTTGGAGATCAAATTGGTGAGTCATCATTGATAAGCATGGTGGGAATTTGTAGATAAGTTCTTGGTGTTGTGTCAAATGGAATGTGTGTTCTATAAATAGAAATTAGATTTGATTGTATGTAAAAACGATTTGTGAAGGGTAAGGATAAGCCATATCTGTTGCGGTCAATTAATTTGTGTAATTAGTTAATCATGCATGTACAGTATAAAAATAGATTTTATGATAAAAAATTTAAAGATTCATAGATGTAAGAATTCATAGGTACGTTCTGGTGGTACATCCCAAAGTGTTGCATATTGATAAGCAACGATTTTGAACTTTGGAATTTTATAGTCAACACATGGCGATACGTTAAAAAAAAAAATTTAAAAAATACATCTGGTCTTCGCGGTTAGAGATAAGCCATATCTGTTGTGGTTAATTAATTTATTTGTGCTAAAGATGTTGTGTCCAATGGAATGTGTGTTCTATAAATAGAAAATAGTTTTGATTGTATTTAAAAATGATTTGCGAAGGGCATGTGCATTGCGGTTAGAGATAAGCCATATCTGTTGTGGTCAATTAATTTGTGTAATTAGCTAATCATGCATGTACAGCATAGTATGCTCATTATATAAGCTGACAGGTGATAGCTAATAGGTGATAGGTAATAGGTAATATTTGACAGGTGACAGGTAATAGGTGACAGGTCTGCATTTTGCTTGGTAGTGGTAGGAAATGCATATGTAGACAGAGTCTCCCTACTCATTATGGATATACCGAGGTACTCTGATTCAGTATGTCACAAACTTACTGCAGCTCGACCGCTGATTGGTTGAATGAAATGGTTAAAATCCTAGACTCCAATCGTACTGGTCTGATTTCCTAAAATAACAGGTGACAGGTAATAGGTGACAGATGAGAGGTAATAGGTGACAGGTGGCAGGTGACAGATGACAGGTGACAGGTGACAGTTGACAGGTGACAGGTAATAGGTGATAGCTGACAAGTGACAGGTAGTTGGAGGTCAATTGGGGAATCATCATTGATAAGCATGCTGGGAATTTGTAGGTACGATCTGGTGGTACATCCCAAAGTGTTGGAGTTGATAAGCAACGATTTTGAACTTTGGAATTTTATAGTCAACACATGGCGATACATTATGTTTAGGTAACTTCTATCATTTTTAAGCATGGTGGGAATTTGTAAGTACGTTCTGGTCGTTGCGGTTAGAGATGAGCTATATCTATTGTTGTCGTTGAAAGTCAAATTTGGTGGTCAAATTTGTAGGTCAACATTGATAAGCATGACGCATTGATAAGCATGACGAAACATGAAAAAAATGTAAAAAATACATCTGGTCTTTGCGATTAGAGATAAGTTATATCTGTTGCAGTCAATTACTTTGTGTAATTAGTTAATCATGCATGTACAGCATAGTATGAACATAATTGCGAAGGGTATATAAGATGATAGGGACAGGTAATAGTTGACAGATGACAGGCGACAGGTGTGTTGGAAAAGATTGGCTATTATACAAATTTTCTGCGGTTTTAACTATAGTATATATTTCAAATGGTATAAATAGTCTGAATTCGTATTCTTATTTCACATTGTACATTTTTCACAACATCATGGACGTTCAGGAAGAATTAAATAACATCGAGAGCAGGAGCAGCTTCAAGGAAACAATAAAACTCAATACCCTAGTAAAGGGACAACGGTATGAAATTGAGGAAATTAAAGTTTGTTCAACCAAATTTGGGAAGAAGATGCTGTGTATCTTCAAAGACTTTCAAGTAAGTACAAACATTTAAATAAATAAACAATATAATTCTATATATACCTACTTTTTTCTCCTCTAAATAGATATTTCTTCCGGATCGGTATGTTAATTTAACAGAGGAGACAAGAATGGTGATCAACCAAACACCATTCACGCTAACCTATATTGATCCATTTGGGTAGATCATCCCATATTGAAATTGTAAAAAAAAGGATTAATAAAAAAATGTGTTTTTCTTTTACAAATAATGTAATTAGTTGTTTTTTATTTATTGATTTTTTTTTCTTGGAAATTTATAGAGCTACATAAAATGAACACAAATTTGTTAATGAAATTTGTTTTAAATAACTCGCTTGACATCACCTGTAAGCGGTGTATACTCAATTATACGATCATGTATGAGTACACAGTAGGCAGAAGTTTTATCTGGAATATTCTTTGTTGTATAAAATTCCACTCTTATATCTATGGGTCCTGTTTTAATAGCTTCGTTTTGATGTGTTACATCGACCACAATGATTGGTGCGACTTTCTTGAAATCCTCACGCGATAAAATAGGTTGAGGGTCGCGCATGTAATAGCTTTGTTGAAATTTTATATACATATCATACAATATGGCATACCGGTTACGATCAAATTTAAGATTGAGATCATCATACGGATATGAAACAGGGTTAATATGCACTTTAACATTACTCAAATCACAGTGCTGAAATTGATTTGCAGACTGGAAGATTATTAAAATAAACCGTGGTCTCTCGCTTTGTGGAGAAAGTTTAACATTCCACAGATTGTGTAGTCCTTGTGATAGTACAGGATTGTAATGACAATCCCAGCTCCGAAATGCCATTGTTAAGCGTTGTCCGCTGTTTATGGTTTTTAGAACTTCCAGTTTTGAAAAATCTGCTAGTTGTATATGAGGCATCTTCCATGTAATATTATTTATGTTTAATTGTATTTTCTCTTTATCATCAGTTGAAAAGAAGGAATTCAGATCAGATTTTGAACGAAGTAATATGAGCTCATGCTCAAAACAATTTTATTAAAGTCCTCGGCAAAGCCCATGAGCATTTTGAGTGGTACACAAAAATTGAAATATCCGTTCTCTAGTTCATTGCCATCTTTTATAAACCATCCAGCATTTTTCAACATTTGACTCTCATTAGTATTTAGGTTAGGTTAGGTTTATGTGGCTGTCGGCAGAAGCCGACACACTTAGACCAATTTAGGTCCATTGTGATACCACGTATGTATTATCTACCTCAACTCTGTAGATGGGACTGGCCAACGACACGCGGTTGTTCTCAAACGGTCCCCCATCTACGTACTAACCGCGCCCAACGTCGTTTAATTACGGTGATCTGACGAGAACCGATTAACTCGACGTGGTATGGTCGTTGGTTCATCATTAGTATTTAGGGAGACATAATTTTTAACCGTTGTCGTAACACCTAGATATCGTGTACGGTCTACTTCAATTCCATTAATTTCATATCGGATCTCATCAAAGAGGAATGCTACGCAATTGTTTTTCATTTTTATATTATGTGATATTTTGTTATCCTCCAGTGTTACAATTCCCTCGATATAAATGTAACTATCACTAGGTAGCACATAGAGATCCTGATTTTGAATCGATATTCTTATTTCATCATTATTTTTAAATGATTGCAAATATGGTGTGTAGCTGTGATATTCTTTTTTTGTTATGCTTTCATCATAGACCGGCTTTTGTAAGACATTCAATACTTGGCTCATGATTTATGTTTTTTTGCTTTGTTTCAGCTGGAAACCTAGTGACTTTAAATATTTCTTAGTGATTGCAGTTCATTTTTTTCTTTTTCGCTCCTTCCTAATCACTGTTGTTGGTTGTGTGACTGATAGTGAAGAAATGATCGAGGGTGTTGAATTAATATAGTTTTTATTGTAAACAATCATTGATCCTTTGGTTTTAAATGAAGCCTGAGTGTAATAGTCTCTCCACGAAAATTTATTAGACCACCGTTTTGATCAATAACTCTTACAGTTATTGAACTTATCTGTCGGGTGGTTACTGGCAAATAGATGACATTTTTAGGAATATCATCTAATTTATATCCAGGTTTACAATTTAACGAAAACTGATGAAGGGTGTGCGCTGGTGTATTATTAATATATGTACCTGCTACAATGTTACATTCAATACGTACTGCATTGACTTTTGTTATGTTGACAGGCAAGTCTGATTCATAATCCACTCCTCCTTTTAATTTTCTCTTACTGAAACCAATTAATGAACCAATTGTTCGATTTGCACTAAAATCGATATCATCACTACAGTAAATTTCGGTTTTCAATGTATTGTAATTGGGTTCAATATAAAATTCTCCTTTTTTATTTATGCTTCCATACTTTTTCTGCAAGTATGTAGCTATATCTTCGAATTCATACGAGCCAACCGGAAGTTCAATGATTTGGTTTTGCACATGAAAAAAATTATTTTCCAAATAAACATTGGGTACAGTGTGATATGTATGGAAATCAACGAGACCACACTCGTAATCCCTATCCAAATCTATTGATGGAAAATAATTTGCTTCCAGATTGGATGTATTCCCAGTTAAAGTTAGCGTTATTGACATCTTAAGTGATAGTTGAACAATGAAATAGAAAACGTGAATGAAGAAAATGTGTGTGTATATGTGTATATTACAGTATATCTTTTTTATTAATCCAAGAATTATGTTCGCTTGAAAATCCTAACCATTTTACTAGAGCCTTGTTTCCTCTGGTATTGATAATTTTCTCAACAAGATAAGTATTTGGAAATCTGGTTTTCAACAGCTCATACTCATAGAATCCTCCCTTGATCGCATTGTCCTTATAGTCCTCCAAAATGCATGTTGTTGGATTAGTATTTTGAACTGTTTTGATTTTGAAAATTTCAATCGTCCAATTTGGTGTGTAGCCTTTTTCAAAAATATGTTTATATTTACTGATTCGTACGCTGTCGCCCTTGTGAAACTTTGGTTTATTAAACATTTTCAAGTTGTTGTAAACGGTGTTTAATATTCTTTTTTCTTTGGTAGAATTTACACTGCTTGGTGACATTTTAATGGTTCGATGTTTTGTATTATTATATCTGTCAACCAATTGTTTGTAAATATCAATCCATTGATATGTTCCACGGTAACTGAACTCTTTCCACATTAGACCTTTAAATGTTCTTTTGAAACGTTCAACTATTGATGCCTTTACAATACTAAATGTTGAATAGTGATTAATATTGTACTGTGGCATTAGAGTTTGCAATTGTTTGTTGACAAATTCTTTTCCATCATTGGTTTGTAGATTTTTTAGTGAGCAGCGACGACGACGATGACGATGATGACCGCGATGGCACCCCTCAAAAAATATGCTTTTCATCGCTTGACAGACATTAGTAGCAGTTTTAGTTTTAAGAGGTACAACCCAAGCAAATTTCGAAAATGTATCTATAACGGTGAGAAGAAAACGGTGACTTTTGTTGAATTTTGAATAGATGCCCATTTCATATCTGAATTATAGATCACAGAGAGTAAAGTTGAATGATACGAGAAGTGATGTGCAATTAATCAGGCTTGGGGTACCACAAGGTTCAGTCTTGGGTCCCATTCTATTTTTAGTCTATATCAACTCACTCTTCCACCTCAATCTAAAAGGCTTACCTACTGCTTTTGCTGACGATGTTGGGTTATCGTATGGCGTGAACAGTCCCTTAGATCTTATCGCTGACATAAATAGTGATGTACATATTCTTAGACAATGGTTCGCTGAACACAAACTTGTAATAAGTCCTAAGACTAAATTAATGTTCTTTAATCTATCTGCGTCCATTAATCCAAAACCGGATATATACTTTCATGCACCGAATTGCAAAAAATTTTATTTATATCAATGTAAATGTGCAACCAGTGTGTTTGGTCAATTATTTTGTAATAGTGAAAATTGTAGTGATGGTTGTTTTTTGATAGAGAATGTAGACGATTTTATGTACTTAGGACTCTTAATTGACTCTAATATGAAATTTTCATCTCACACTACTGCATTGAAAAAGTACTTTATTTCCACACTTAGGCATTTCTATTACCTTCGTAACATATGTTCAACTAAGCTCCTAACCACAATTTATTATGGGCTTTTTAATTCTAAGCTTCAATACGGTATAAATTGCTGGGGAGGTGGCTATCAAAACAAAATTCAGCCATTGCTAGTCTTGCAAAAGAATGTTGTCCGGAAAATTTGTCGTAAACCTGCTAGGCATCCTAGTTTTCCTTTGTTTTGTCAATTAGGGATTCTTTCTGTTCGTCACTTATACTGTTTTAAGGTTCTAAAAGCGTTCTTTATGAAGTCTGGTAACCGAAACTTCCGTATAATCCCAAACTATAACCTACGAAATAACTCACTTAATATGTTACAAGTGCCAAACTATCGAACCACCGCATATAGAAATTCTTATTTAGTTATATGTAATCGTTTATTTAATGTCCTCCCGGAAGAAATCAGATGTGTTCACAAGTCCGAATATTTTCTTAAGCGCGTAAAGAATTGGCTGTTTTCTCATCATTATTATAGTCTAGACTCTCTTACTTCTAATATTTTGATTTAACTGTTGTCTCAACTTTTGATGTTAGTATATAGATTACAAAAATTGTGCATCCTTTATGAAGTGATAACAAATTGTTACCATGTTAAATGAATTAAATCTGCTGAAAATTGCTTTTTCTATATTTTTTTTGTTCAATACCCCACCCCATATGATTGTATTTTTCCTTTTGAAGTGGCATTCAACACTATTTGAACTCACTCTGAATAAAATATCGAATGCCACCAAATTTCTTTTACCTTACTTTGTAATTCCTTACATATTGAATTTTTATATGGATTTGTATTATATTATATTTATAAGTAATTTAAGAGAAATAAATATCAAAATCAAAATCAAAAATCAAATTTCTACTAAATCGGCTTGCCATAGATCATCTATCCCTTTTGTTATTACACGACGACGTTTGAAATTTCTTCGAGCTTGAATATGAAGTTCATTCACTAAACCTCTCTTTTTATTTGCATTCATTGTCTACTATGACTCTACTGATGAATGGATTTCCTTAAATTTTTGTAATAATTTTGGTTCTAAAATTGTTCTTCTTCGTTGCTCCGCTAAGGGTATATGCTGGTTGTCTGGCAGGCGCCATAAACACAAGCAAATAAGCGCCGAATTGAAAAGATAAGGCGAATTTATGCGCATCATGTAGGGTCTATGTAGCCCGCTCGCGGAATCTTAGGATTTAAACTGGTTTTTCCACTAAATAAACGAATAATTCCAAATATGAACTCCTTTTACTCGCATGATTTGCGGTCTGCTTTAATCAAATGTATACAAATTCTGTCCATTTTATGAACTTTTTTCTCTTTTATTGGGAGGAATGCTATTATTTTTCAATGGTAAGAGCATCTATTCAACACATGTACTATCCGCACTTGGGCTATGGTTATTTCCTAAACATCTGCGTGTTAAAATAGAAGTAATGTACATTTAAAATCCATTGAATTCACACAGATATCCATCTGTAAGATGCAAGAAATCATGAGAATCACGGAGAGGGAAGTTGTGTAAAATATATCCTGATTTTGATTGGTTGTCAAAAATATTTTCAATTCGAAATGTCTTCGACAAAGTGTAT
Organism: Portevinia maculata; assembly: GCA_949715645.1. Taxonomy (NCBI): domain Eukaryota; kingdom Metazoa; phylum Arthropoda; class Insecta; order Diptera; family Syrphidae; genus Portevinia; species Portevinia maculata. The sequence goes on from OX454525.1 coordinate 195,165,017, forward strand.
ATAAGAAGTGGTATTTTTCTGAATTGTCGCATTCTTCGTTGATGCCTGGAGCAGTGCGGTTGCTCCCAATCCAGTGAAAGTGAAGTTATTTTGTGTATTGGTGGTTCTATGAACCAAAATCGTTCTTTTTAGGACGACTAAATATTCAATGAGAGATATTGACTAATTTCAATTTAGGAGGGGAAATGAGGGGTAGAGGTGGATATGGTAAATAAATCGGTTCTTTTTAGGACGACCAAAAAATTTTTAAGAGATTTTACACGTTTTCAAAAAAAAAGAGGGGAAGAGGTGAGTGTGGTGAATAACTACTTCACGCCATTTTCGAAGCCACAAAATATTTTCTATAAGAGTTTTGATTGGTTTACTTCAATTTCCAAAATGTTAAATACTCGATCTTGTGAGAATCACAGAAAAGAGTTTTCTTAAGGGGAACTTCATATTTCCCCATGACATGCGGGCTTTTGTGGTGCGGGCTTTTGTGCTGCGGGCTTTTGTGATGCGGGCTTTTGGGATGCGGGCTTTTGTGCTGCGGGCATTCGTGTGCGGGCTTTTGATATGCGGGCAAACGGACCCAACCCGTCATCAATAGGTAATCCTACATTTTTTATACGTTTCCGATGTATGTTTATATTCTTATCACGATCAAGATTAAATCCTACGGTTTTTCACCTTCCGCTTTCATTTTGAGTATTATGAGAAAAGTGACCAAACTTGTCTACACTCATCTTGTTAATTGTTGAGCGATCCTTACCTGACGAGTTCAAGGAAAAAAATAAAAACAAGAAAAACTGCGTTGTAAATTAGATTATTTTATTTGCTTGCGCTTCGTACGGAGGAATAGAGAGAACTAAACATGGAAACAAAAATGCGAAGTAGGTAGATGCACGCACACACATGCATCGACCAATACAGTTTGACATTATTTTCAACACCCTTCCTCAATGTTAACCTGTATAAATTGTCAATTACATTAATCTAAGATTAATTAATTTAAACTCATTAATTTTACAAAATGACAATGCTTCTGTTTCGACAGATTTTTAGTGAGTACGTCTGCTATCATATTATTTGTTGAAACGTATTTCAGCTCGACGTCGCCACCTTGAATAACCTCTCGAACGAAATGGTGCCTAATATCGATATGCTTCGACCTAGCATGGTATACGGGGTTTCTAGCCAGATTTTGTGCGCTGAGATTGTCACCATAGAAGACTGTCGGTGTATCGGGATCACCACAGCCGATCTCAATGATGAAACGCCTTAGATGCAGCGCCTCTTTTGTAGCTGAAGACAACGCCATATACTCTGCCTCTGTGCTGCTCAAAGCCACACAATCCTGTTGTTCTGATTTCCACGAAATAGGGCCGCCTGCTAGAAAAAATATATATCCGGTATATGATCTGCGATTGCTCAAATCACCACCCCAGTCCGCGTCCACGTAACCTTCAAGCGCCTGACCACAAGCACGATAGTTTAGCTTCATGTCTATCGTAGATGCTAGATATCGCATTACATGCTTCACAGCTGTGACATGTTCTCTATGCGGATTGTTGTTTCTTTGTGCCAGCTTCACAACCGAATGGTATATGTCGGGCCTTGACGTCAATGCTAACCACATCAACTCACCAATAGTTGATTGATACGCTCGTGGATCTTCACTCACGCAATTTTCGCTGTCGCAAACCACCTGGAAACCAGCATCTAAAGGCGTTGCTGCAGACCTACACGGTTGCATCCTGTGACGCTGTAACATTTCCTTTATATACAGCATCTGGTTCATTGAAATATCGCCTATATCGCCATCACGCTCAATTTGCATGCCCAAAAACATCTGCAATGGACCCTTGTCGACACATTCGAATTTCATTGCAATCATTGACTTGATTTTTATAAGGTCAGTCTCGTTCGGGCACGCTATAAGTAAATCATCCACATAAATTAATATCAGACAAAGATTACCTTTTATGTCTTGCTTATATAGACAGGGCTCGTTCTGGCATGGAGTAAACCCAATATCACATAGCACTGCGCTCAACTTGGAGTTCCACTCCCTTCCGGCTTGCTTCAATCCGTATATCGCTTTGTTGAGTTTTAACACCTTCTGTCCACACGAGTTGTCTGCATATCCCTCAGGCTGCTTCATGTAAACCACGTCGTTTAATTCGCTATTAAGATACGCCGTGCAAATGTCCATTTGGTGTAGATACAACTTCATCTCAACTGATAGAGCCAAAATCAAACGTATCGATTCATATCGACACACAGGCGAGAATGTTTCGGTATAGTTTACGCCATATTTTTGGGAACAACCCTTTGCTACCAAACGTGATTTGTAGCGCTCAACACTGCCGCTGCTGTCCCTCTTGATAGTGTACACCCACTTGCAACCAATCGCCTGTTGGCCCTTGGGTAGATCTGCCAATGTCCATGTGCCATTTGCCACCAACGCCTGATATTCCTTGTTCATGGCCGCCTTCCAATATGAAGCATGTTTACAGCTGTTTGCTTCCTCAAAAGACTGCGGCAACGGAATCTCCTCTACTTGGATCGCGTTTAAAACATTGTATACCTTTTTCGGACGCCCTGGCTGGTCTGTTCGAACCAACTTTGGCCTACCTGGACCGATTTTTGTAACCACTTCCTCGGGCTGCTTTGGCTCTTCTGCGCTGGCGTAGTCTTCGCTCACTGATTCGCTGTCGCTGGACCTTCCTTCATTCTGCATGTCGTCATCACATTTTAAACTAAGCTGCGCCATACCCGTTGGAGAATTGTCTGCTGGTATGTCAAACACTATTTGGTCGCGTATCTGTACTGCATCGCAAGGTTCATCAAACAAAACATCGCGTTTTTCAACAACTTGATGATTTTCTTTATCGTACAGTCTATAGGCTTTCGAAACTAACGAGTATCCCACCAGACGATACTCCTTACCCTTTGCTAGAAATTTGCTGTGGCGAGTTTTATCTAAGCCAACGGCTACTGACCCAAAAGTACGCATATTTTGCACATTGGGCTTTCTGCCGCTCCACGCCTCAAAAGGAGTCATACCAACTAAGGCTGCAGTTGGCATAGCACGCTGTCTGTACTGCCTCTGCCCATAAAAACTCTGCCATATTAGAATGCACAAGCAAACACCTTGCATTCTCTACAATAGTACGATTTGCCCTTTCCGCCACGCCATTCTGTTGTGTGCTGTATGGGACCGTAAGTTGACGTACTATGCCATGCTGCTTCAAAAAATTATCAAAACGCTTGTTAATGTACTCACGCCCGTTGTCACTGCGTATTGCCTTGATTTTGCATCCAGTCTGCCGCTCTGCCATACTCTTAAACAAAACAAACTTTTCATATACCTCATCCTTTGATTTAAGGAAGTATGTAAATATGCGCCGAGACATGTCATCGATGAAGGTTAGAAAATACGACGACCCACCCAGAGATCGCTTCTCAAACGGCCCACACACATCTGTATGAACGAGCTCTAATAGTCGCTTTGCTCGATTTTCTGACGCTGCTGGAAACGGTTGTGTGTGTATTTTACTCTTCATGCATGTCCTACACTGTAGACAGTCTGAGAAATTCACGTTTTCTATACCAAGCACTATCCTGTTTTTTGCAAGATTCATCAAACTGGCATAATTTAAATGACCGTATCTGTTATGCCACACTTTTGCGCTGGGCTGCGTTGCACCAAAACATAAGTTTGCCTTCGAACACAAAAAGGTTATTTATTTTCTGCGCTGTCAATATCTGCGCACCTTGTTGCCTTATAAGTGCATTTTTGTTGTCGAAAAACACTGTGCAACCCCGTTTAACGGCTCGACTGACCGACACAAAGTTGCCGCTCATGCCAGGAACATACAAAACGTTTTCCAACTTTAATTCGCACAAATCGGTTTGAAGTATGACGTCTCCTCTGCCTTCTGCTCGTATTACTTTGTTGTCAGCCAAAACTACATCCTCTGTCTGTGAAACGTAATTCGTAAACAGACTACGCACACAACACATATGCATAGTCGCCCCGCTATCCAGGCACCAACTAGAACTTTCCATATCGTACTTGTCTGCAGCTGCAAGAAGAGTAAAGGATCGTTGTTGCTGAGTTTTCGGCGTGTCTCTTTCCTCTTTACCCTTGTTTTTGCATTGATTCTTGTAGTGGCCTCGCTGCCCGTATTTAAAACATGTGATATCTTTTTTCTCTTTTTTACGTGTCGTCTTTGTATTTACATGAAATGCCTGCTGCTCGTTGCTATGTGTTGGTTTTTCTTCATTCTCCTTTCGCTCTCCTACCTCCAGCAATTTAATCTTTAAAATTTCCAGAGAAGGCAAACTGTCGCGCGTTTCCATGGCCATGACGAAATTCTCGTATTGTTTTGGCAAACTTGATAGCAGTATTATTACCACTAGCTCGTCGCTTAACTTAATATCCACTTCGGCCAGCTTGTTAATCGTCGAACAAAACGTATTGATGTAACTGGACATAATTTCTCCATCTGCCATCCGCAAACCAAGCAACTTTTTGTATAGCGATACTTTTCTTACCGGTCCACTCGGTTGATAGACATTCTTGAGCTTTTTCCAAGCACTCGCTGCAGTCTTGCTTTGCTTGAGGTAACATAACTGTGATGGCTTCACGCTCAAAGTAATGATTGCCAACGCCTTTTCATCATGTAAATCCCATTGCGCTGATTGTGTCAACGGCCGTACTCCTTCTATCACCTTCCACACCTCTGCGTGCACCAACACACTGCGCATTTGAATGCTCCAGGTGTCATAGTTTCCTTCATCTAACTTCTCGATCTGATAGATGGAACTCATGATAACCGCTCACAATCCGTAATAACCGAGTAACTCTCGTAATCTAATTTATCAACAAATAATTACTTTAAACACTCTTGTAACTCTCGTCCTGGGCCCATAACCTGTTGAGCGATCCTTACCTGACGAGTTCAAGGAAAAAAATAAAAACAAGAAAAACTGCGTTGTAAATTAGATTATTTTATTTGCTTGCGCTTCGTACGGAGGAATAGAGAGAACTAAACATGGAAACAAAAATGCGAAGTAGGTAGATGCACGCACACACATGCATCGACCAATACAGTTTGACATTATTTTCAACATTAATGAACAATGGTTAACAGATTTATACAATTATATTGCTTTCTCTTAATTCTTCAATAATGGAAACAATTTCATTATTGTGATTTGTATGCCCGGCTGATTGTGATGATATCAAAAGACGTAATCTGTCTACTAATTCATTGGGATCATCCCAGTAAATATAATTAGGTTTTTGTAAATTCACTCTCATTAAGCCGGATCCTATATGTGTTGGTTGTAAAGAATTGCCAGAAACAACTTTTTTATAATATTTATATATTTATTTGCTTTGGTTCCTTTAACTTGTTCGTTTTCATTATAGTTGCGTTTATGAGCACTCGTTATAATTAAAATTTCTTTGTAAACTTGCAAATCAGAGGAATTATATGATATTGCTTATTCTCAGTCAAAAGATTTAAATAAACGACGAGCACCTTTCGCGCTTACAACAACGTCCGAAATGGACAAGAAAAGAAGCTGAACCTAAGATTGGAGATCTGGTCATCGTTAAGGACGAAAGACTTCCACCTTCCCAATGGAGTTTAGCCAGAATTACCGAAACACATCCAGGAGCCGACAACTTAGTTCGAGTAGTAACTCTCAAAACAAAATCCGTGCATATGAAACGCCTTATCACGAAAATATGTTATCTTCCCAGCAATAATGCATCCGAGGAAGGCACCATCATTTAAAATTAAAACGATTTATAACGATCAAACCGAAAATAAATTACGCACACACAATTAACAGAACATTGATTAAAAAAAAAAAAAAAGAGCTGGTTCCCATACCGGGAATCGAACACGGGCTTTCTACGCGAAATGGACAGCGCAAGGAAACATGCTAAATCCAATAAAACCTAATTCGACTCTAACACAACACAATGAACCTAAAATTTCCTAAATTACATAAAACACTTAATACTCATCCGAAAACAAATCCTTTCCGCGCATTATACGGAACATATCGGACGGGTCCAGCAGCAGCAGGATACCAGCACGACACACCAGTGGCAGGACAGCATCAGCACACTCAACAACAACAACCCCGATAACAACAATAAAAAACTAATAATGTTGCCTTATGATATGACCATTGTTTTTATTTATTTATTTATTTTAACGCCCGCACTGCCAATTATTTATTTTGCACTACACGACACGCCGACGAAAGCAAAATAGCTAGGTAAAAAAAAAAACAAAAAAAAACCAACAACACATAAGGCACGTCAACCCGAAATGAAACGACGAGTACTATAATTCCGATGCAACGATAATCATCAATGGGTTTCATCACCATTAATTTCGACACCGTAAATTTACGCTATGTACCTGCAGAAACATTAATATACATACATAATATCATATTGACACCTGCACCCCAAGCTTCAAGAAAAGAATCAAGAATCCTTCAAGAATCCCTTCCAGAGGAATTCAAAAATGCTGCAGTCACCATCTGGCCAAGTAACAGCACTGCAAATGGACACGGTGCAAGGAGAGCTACCTCGCGCAGAGAACAACGAGGCAACTGATTTTCATAAACTTGGAGAGCAGATTAGAGCATTAGTGGACATGCTGGAAGATGGAAAAAGGCGATCGATTCATCAACTGATGAGAGATGCCATCGAAAGCATAAAAGCTCTCTACGAACTGTCTGCGATTCGACTGAAAGACGAGAGGGCAAAGGAGGTGATTAGAAAAAACAACTCCTCACAAACTTCACCCTGGCTTAAGACGACCCTGGAACCTAAAAGAAGACAGGATCCAGAAATCGAAACCCCTGTGCCGAAAAGAAAACAGGAAAATCCTGCAGTAGAATCCAAGGAGAAAGCTGCAGTGGCCGGCGTTAAAACCCCGGGGAACAGGCAAAAGAGGGCCAACGCTGCTAATAAGAACAGAAACAAGTAGTTGCCCAAGGAAGAAGGTCGATCTAAAATCGCCCACAAAGAGCTAGCTAAGAAGCACCAGCCGGCTAAGAAAGGTAGACCCGATGCCATCGTCATCGAATCGAAGGGGTACTTGTCCTACGCGGATATACTACGCAGCGTTAAGGCAGACCCCAAGCTGGAAGAAATGGGCAAAGCTGTATCCAGGATTAGGCGAACACAGAAAGGTGAACTTCTCATACAGCTCAAAGAAACTGGAGACAAAACTGCCGAGTTCAAAACTGTCATCAGTGAAGCCTTAAAGGAGCAAGCAAGCGTAAGATCGCTCTCTCACCGCGTTATTATCGAGTTAAAGGACGTGGATGAGATTACCTCGAAAGAAGACATATGCGAGGCAATTAAAGCGCAATTTCGAACAGTGGTATTGCCAACAGACATTCTGTCCCTGCGACAGACCGCAACGGTTAGTCTTCCAGCAGAAAGCGCAGGTAAACTGTTGGAAACAAGGAAAATAAAAATAGGCTAGGTTGTCTGCCGCATTCGTGAGCGGATATCGCTAAGAAAATGCTTCAAATGTCTAGAGTTTGGCCACCTAGCCAAACAATGCAAAAGCTTAGAAGATCGATCTAAGCTCTGTAGGAGATGTGGAACGGAAGGCCACATAGCAAAAGACTGCTTAAAGGAGCCATCGTGCATGTTTTGTAAAAAGAACCACCCAGAACAGGCGAAGCATATAGCCGGAAGCAGTAAATGCGCGGTATTTAGGAGAGCCATCACCAGCAGAAAATCATGAAGATTATACAAATAAACCTAAATCACTGCGAAGCAGCCCAGGATCTCCTGGCACAAACAGCAAAAGATAAGGAAGCGGACATAATTTTGATCAGCGAACCGTACAAGACTCTCGATAGCAACGTATGGATCTGTGACAAATCGAAAAAAGCTTCTATATGGATAACTGGAAGACATGCTTTCCAAGACACCTTCGAACAAGCGAACGGCTTCGTGCGAGCCAAAATAAATGGAATACATTTCTACAGTTGTTACGCTAGACCGAGTTGGACGACAAACGAATACCAAACGATGCTGGATAACCTGGCAAGGGATGCTTATGGACGGTCCCCAGTTATTATTGCTGGCGACTTCAACGCATGGGGAACAGCGTGGGGAAGCAAACTAATCAATGCCAGAGGACGTATAAATGTAAACTATGATAAAAGTAAACTAAAACACCCCAATCCAGCGGGACTAAAATGGAAAGACGCGCTCTTTGACAAGGATACGTTTGAAGAATTGATAAGCACAGACAACCAGAGACAGAACGAAAGGGCAGAAGCCATGTAGGCCCAACTCGTCCGTGCTATCACTACAGCGTGCGATGCAGCAATGCCCAGGAGAGTAAGCAGCAAAAAGCGTGCACCATGCTATTGGTGGAATGAGGACATAAAAACATTGAGAGCAGCGTTCCTAAGAGCCAGGCGAAAGGTCCAACGATCCAGAGGGAGAGCTGACTTTCAAGAACACCTGAATAACTTTAGAATAGTGAGACACGAACTAAAAAGGGCTATCAAGGAAAGTAAGGCAAGATGCTTTAAGCGTATATGCGACGAAGCTGACATTAACCCCTGGGGAACAGCATACAGGATGGTTATGACGAAGCTGAAGGGCTGTAGAACCCCCCCAATAACATGCCCAAGAATGTTGAGATCTATAGTAGAACACCTTTTCCCCAAAAGACCAGCTACTATGTGCAGCATAATAAGAGAGGTTAATCCAGATGATATACCTGTTATTACTCTGGAGGAGCTGCTAAAGGCATGCAGCAGGATAGGTGACAGCAAGGCGCCCGGACCAGACGGAATCCCAAATAAGGCATTGAAGGTGGCTGTTACAAAGAGACCAGACCTCTTCATATCAACAATGCAGAGGTGCCTAGAGAAAGGAACCTTTCCTGAGAAATGGAAAATGCAGCACTTGGTCCTGCTTCCGAAAGGAAAGAAGCCTCCAGGAGAACCATCGTCCTACCGCCCTATATGCCTATTGGACACCATGGGAAAAATCTTCGAGAAGATAATCTATAACAGACTTCTCGCAGTGGCTGAAGAGAAAGGAGCCATCTCAGACCGACAGTTTGGCTTCAGAAGAGCGCGTTCTACAGTTGATGCTATAAGAGCGTTGGCCCACATAGCTGAAAGTGCCATAGAAGGAGTAAGATGGCTCTACGGCACAAAGGAGTATTGTGCAGTAGTTACGCTGGACGTCAAAAACGCCTTCAATTCCGCGAACTGGTCATTCCTAAGAAGATCTCTCGCCAGAATGGATACACCATATTACTTGCTGAGGATAGTGACGGACTACTTTAACAACAGGAAGTTAAGGTATTATACCGACGAAGGAGTCAAATACTACAAGGTTACCGTGGGCGTCCCACAGGGATCCGTACTGGGGCCGCTTCTGTGGAACATCATGTATGACGGAGTCCTACGATTAATGCTACCTCGCGGAGTATCGATAATTGGATTTGCTGACGACATTGCCATCGTGACAGTAGCTAAACAGATCCATGAAGTGGAATCAGCTACAAATGAAGCAATTTCCAGGATAAAACACTGGCTAGTATCCGCCGGACTAGAACTAGCCGACCATAAAACAGAAGCTGTCCTTATAACAAGTCGAAAAACCATTGAATTCGCCAATTTCCAGGTTGGGAACCAGATCATCAGATCCAAAGAAGCAGTCAAATATCTTGGAGTCATGCTAGACAACAGACTGCAGTTTAAGACGCACGTGGAGTACATTACAACGAAAGCATCGCAAATACAGGGAACTCTCTCACGCATACTACCTAACATCGGTGGACCTGGATACGCTAGGAGGAACGTTTTATCAAAAGTAGTCAGTTCAGTCCTTCTTTACGCCGCCCCGGTTTGGGCGGGGGCACTAGCGACGAAAGAAATAAGAAGGAAACTATCATCCGCATACAGGCTTAGCGCGTTAAGGACAATCTGTGGTTTTCGAACCATCTCGGACGAAGCGGCCTTCTTTATTGCCCCCCATTTATGATACCCATAGACATTCTAGCGGGCGAGATGTTGAGGATCTAAAACAGAAAAACGCCGGGCGGACTAGATGCAAGTGAAATGCCAAGAATTAAAGCAGAAGAAAGAGCAGCTTCAATTGCTATATGGCAAACCAGGTGGAACAACACTACAAAAGGCAGATGGACATACAAGCTGATCCCGTCAATCGAGACCTGGACAAAGCGAGCACATGGAAACAGCAACTACCACCTTACGCAGTTCCTGACTGGCCACGGCGGCTACCGTAAGAACCTACATCGATTTGGACACGATAGCTCGCCATTTTGCCCAGATTGTCCAGACCAGGAGGAAGACACGGAGCACGCAGTTTTTCATTGGAGGCGATTCGTATCATGGAGAACGAATCTGCCCAATCCATCTTTCGTAATAGATCATATGTTGCAGTCGGAGGACAATTGGACGACAGTTTGTAATCTGGTAACAACTATCCAAAATGAACTGCGGAGAGTAGAAAGGCTAAGGAGAGCATCAGAAGCAGCAGAAGCGTCAGAAGCAACTGACACAAGACAAGACGCATAGCATGAATTGCTAACCAGCCCCGCGAAGTAATACCTAACGGCAGTCCCGCGGGGAGAGTGGTTGACGTCTGCTGGCATCGATTATTCGGGTTTGCGAATCGTGCATGCCATCTTTTGAAGATTACCACATCCATTGGCACAGCCAAGAAAAAAAAAAAAAAAAACCCCAAGCTTCGCACCGAACCGATAAAAAAAAAACAAAAACAACTTAGTTAGTTGGTTCATAAACAACATAACTGGTTTATGTGTGGTGTAACGTTGAATTTGTGTTTCTCTAGGGCCCATACACTACACATGCCTGCATGCGCAAGCACAAAAATGCGCAAACACGATTTCCCCACACACTACGCATGCAAACTGCGCAATCTTCAGTCGTGTGTTCACCGCTGAACAGACAACATTAAAAAAATGTCCAGCTCCGACAATCTGGGATGATATCGACACTGTCATGCTTGCGCAAACACATGGATCACCACATGGATCACCCCATACACTGGCGGATTGCATGCGCAAGCACTGTTTGCGCATGCAGGCATGTGTAGTGTATGGGCCCTATAAGACCCGATTTATACGCTGCGTGCTTTGTTGTACGTGCCCTAAATTTGTTGGTAAAGGGGATGAAAAGTGCAGGGGATAGCCAAACACGGATGGGCCGCGATTTCTCGTCCAATTCCTGTATTCTCTTTTGGCCCTCTTTCGTATTTTTCTGTGTTTGCTTTATTTTCGAATTTGGTTCTGTCGTGTTACGTTCGCGCTAGACAATTGAATGAAATTGTGTGCATTCTCTATCTGCTCAGATTTTATACGTACCTACGGGTAATAAGGATTTCCCCATTCATTCATTGAGAATTGCTTAGGTAGGCATTCTTTCAATTTCTAGAATTAATACATCGGAACAAAGCAATAGTATTTACGTTTGATAATTGCAAGCTATCAATATTTTAACGATTATTGAATTTGTAATTTATTTGTATCCTTTTGTATTTTCAAGATTTTTTGTATTTCTAAGAAAACCAACAGTTTCCAATTTATTGCATTGTCCCTATTGTAATGTAATTAGTTTTAAGTAGGTATGTATCGAACGACGAATAAGAAATAAAGGAAACAAAAATAATTTGAAAATCAGGGCACGGAAAGTGAAAGCACACAGCGTATAAATGCGCGGTGCGTGCCCAAAAGAGAATTGAGAAGTATCGTACGACAAAGCACGCAGCGTATAAATCGGGACTTATCTGTTCAATTGTTAAAGATTTTTTTTTCTTTGCATGTACACAAGAAAGTAATGTACCGATCCTGAGGAAGAAAAAATATCAGGGCCGGCTCCAGCACAACAGCCACACTGCGAACATTGTTCACCGGGGCGGAGAATGTTTAATGCAATTAATTCATTGCAATTCATTTTCAATTTCATTCAACTCATTTCATTTAAATCAATCAATCATTGTGAATTAAGCACACTAAAGATAATTTGACATTTGTTTATGTACATTTTTTGATTTAACCTTGATAGACCCGACAGAGGTCGTCCTTTTTTGGGTATAATGTATATAACGAGAAAATAAAATGACACTTAATTTTTTTTATAACGATAGTAAGGAAGTTGAGTTTTATTTTACATCGGTCTATCTAAAGTGTTTTGATTATAACAAAAAAGGCAAAGAACCAGCCGTTCCTCACAAAAACACTGCTGTTGCCGGAGTTGCTGCTGTTGCGGGTGTTGCCGCTGTTGCGGGTGTTGCAGCTGTTGCGGGTGTAGCTGGTGTTGCGGGTGTAGCTGGTGTTGCAAGTCTTGCTAGTCTTGCGGGCGTTGCAGCGGTTGCGGGTGTTGCTGCTGTTGCGGGTGTCGCAGCTGTTGCGGGTGTAGCTGGTGTTGCGGACGTTGCAAGTCTTGCTAGTCTTGCGGGGGTTGCAGTTGTTGCGGGTGTTGCTGCTGTTGCGGGTGTCGCAGCTGTTGCGGGTGTAGCTGGTGTTGCAAGTCTTGCTAGTCTTGCGAGCGTTGCAGCGGTTGCGGGTGTTGCTGCTGTTGCGGGTGTCGCAGCTGTTGCGGGAGTTGCTGCAGTTGCGGGCGTTGCTAGTCTTGCTGGTCTTGCTGGTGTTGCAGCTGTTGCGGGTGTAGCTGGTGTCGCAGCTGTTGCGGGTGTTGCTGCTGTTGCGGGTGTTGCTGCTGTTGCGGGCTTTTCTAGTTTTGCTGGTCTTGCGGGTGTTGCAGCTGTTGCGGGTGTAGCTGGTGTTGCGGACGTTGCAAGTCTTGCCAGTCTTGCTGGCGTTGCAGCTGTTGCAGCTGTTACTGCTGTTGCGGGTGTCGCAGCTGTTGCGGGAGTTGCTGCTGTTGCGGACATTGCTAGTCTTGCTGGTCTTGCGGGTGTTACAGCTGCTGCTGCTGTTGCGGGAGTTGCTGCTGTTGCGGGCGTTGCTGCTGTTGCGGGCGTTGCTGCTGTTGCGGGCTTTGCTAGTCTTGCTGGTCTTGCAGGTGTTGCAGCTGTTGCGGGTGGTGCTGGTGTTGCGGACGTTGCAAGTCTTGCTAGTCTTGCGGGAGTTGCAGCTGTTGCGGGTGTTGCTGATGTTGCGGGTGTCGCAGCTGTTGCGGGTGTAGCTGGTGTTGCGGACGTTGCAAGTCTTGCTAGTCTTGCGGGAGTTGCTGCTGTTGCGGGCGTTGCTGCTGTTGCGGGCTTTGCTAGTCTTGCTGGTCTTGCGGGTGTTGCAGCTGTTGCGGGTGTAGCTGGTGTTGCGAATGTTGGAAGTCTTGCTAGTCTTGCTGGTGTTGCAGCTGTTGCGGGTGTCGCAGCTGTTGCAGGCGTTGCTAGTATTTCTAGTCTTGCGGGTGTTGCAGCTGTTGCTGCTGTTGCGGGTGTCGCTGCTGTTGCGGGTGTCGCAGCTGTTGCGGGAGTTGCTGCTGTTGCGGGCGTTGCTAGTCTGGCTATTCTTGCGGGTGTTGCTGCTGTTGCGGGTGTTGCTGCTGTCGCAGCTGTTGCCGGAGTTGCTGCTGTTGCGGGCGTTGCTAGTCTTGCTGGTCTTGCGGGTATTGCAGCTGATGCGGGTGTTGCTGCTGTTGCGGGTGTAGCTGGTGTTGCGGACGTTGCAAGTCTTGCCAGTCTTGCTGGCGTTGCAGCTGTTGCAGCTGTTGCTGCTGTTGCGGGAGTTGCTGCTGTTGCGGACGTTGCTAGTCTTGATGGTCTTGCGGGTGTTGCAGCTGTTGCTGCTGTTGCGGGTGTCGCAGCTGTTGCGGGTGTTGCTGCTGTTGCGGGCGTTGCTAGTTTTGCTGGTCTTGCGGGTGTTGCAACTGTTGCGGGTGTTGCTGCTGTTGCGGGTGTAGCTGGTGTTGCGGGTGTCGCAACTGTGGCGGGAGTTGCTGCTGTTGCGGGCGTTGCTAGTCTGGCTATTCTTGCGGGTGTTGCTGCTGTTGCGGGTGTTGCTGCTGTCGCAGCTGTTGCCGGAGTTGCTGCTGTTGCGGGCGTTGCTAGTCTTGCTGGTCTTGCGGGTGTTGCAGCTGATGCGGGTGTTGCTGCTGTTGCGGGTGTAGCTGGTGTTGCGGACGTTGCAAGTCTTGCCAGTCTTGCTGGCGTTGCAGCTGTTGCAGCTGTTACTGCTGTTGCGGGTGTCGCAGCTGTTGCGGGAGTTGCTGCTGTTGCGGGCGTTGTTAGTCTTGCTGGTCTTGCGGGTGTTGCTAAAGGAATAATAACTAATAATGGCGACCCTTGTTCACTTAATCTGCGTTCAGCATGAGGCCGGAAGTACAGGCCATCAGATTCTTTGACCAATACAAGAGCACTGAATAAACAAAATATTAAAACTTCCTTTGAAAACATTGTAACAGATACTTGAAATTGAATATGGGACTGATGTTTCAAAGCGCAAGTTTGCCCTTTTATAAGTAAAATAGTGAAATGTTTCTACAGATGGTTGATTGCTGAAAGCTATCTTCGAAATTATTTCCCCAATGGTTTTTTCCACAATATTTTTGATATCACCTGGTAAGATAATATGGAATAGAATAATAAGTTCAAAGTCGCATAATATAAGTTTCATTGCAATTAGTAAATGAGCTAATCGAATTATTAATCAACACGCATTTAATCGGGATTGAAGTCAAAAACATCCGTTAAAGGAAAAACACCTGCACACTCTGAAGTGAGAAACAGCCACATCGTAGAGATAAATAGAGCCCTGTTTAATTGAGTCGGGGACAATAACATCATTCCGGACAACCAGTTTGGCTTCAGGGCGGGGCATGGCACTATTCATTCCTCGTCGAAACTGGTTTCCGACGTTCAGTGGAATAAATGCAAAAACCTTTGCACGGGTGCTTTTCTGGTTGATTTTCGGAAGGCTTTCGACACTGTTTGGGTGGAAGTACTTTTCTATAAGTTGACAAGGAGGGATGCAAAAACCTTTGCTATGTGTAAGTTATAATATGCTTAGGGAAAGACGTTCGTTGGCAAATGTGGCAACTTGACTTCGAGCTGAGTCTTTGAAATTAAAAACGGTTTACAGCAGGGGGCGGTGAATTCTCCGATCCTGTTTAACATTTATACGAGAGATCTGGTGAGTTCACTCAGACATGCTATAGCGTATGCCAACGATTTGGTGGCATACAGATCAGGTCCTAAAATCAAGGGCATAAACATTCTTTTGCAGCGTGATTTCGATCAAATTAAGGGATATTGCGACGACTGTAAGTTAAAAATCAACTTTCAGAAGACGGAAACAATCTTGTTCAGAACACCATTAGCTGGGACCTCTAGGGATACCAGAAAAAACTGGAAGAAAAGGCCATTATTGGACAAAATGGGCAGCCATTGGCGGTGAGAAGCTCAGTTAGATATCTGGGTATCTGTCTTGAACAGTAGCTATATTTCGATAGACATATAGTTGCTTGTCTTGCTGGGGCCAAGAGGACTTATGCTCTGACAAGGAGACTGTTTCATAGCAGTCAAATTGACTCCAACGTAAAGGTCATTTGCTACGTATCCCTTATAAGGCCGATCATCGCTTATGGTTGTCCATTGTGGTTCAATATAGCGCCTACTTATATGGAAAAGATTCGGATTTTGGAGAGACAATGTCTTAGGGCTGTCTCCGGTGTTCTGAACGCCTGAATCCAACTATAAAAGATACTACATGCCCTCCCAATGCCGTGCGTTACTCTAGGTAAAATCATCTTAGTGTCTAAGTTAGACTAAGTTAGCTAGGGCGTTTCTTGGAGAGGCCGGGCTCGTCAACTTGTGGAGGTGCTCCGGGAGGTGATTGAAGCTGTAAGGCTTCAGTCAGCTCCCGGCACCGACTGTGCACGTGTACGATTGCCAGGCGCTCGGAAAGCAATTGGGAAGGTAACGAGTGCTGAGAATCCCAATTATAGTTAAAATACGTTAAGTACTTTAAGTAAGTAGAATAGGTAGTTTTTAATTTGTTTTAATTTGTTTTATATAATATATAAAATTTATATAACGATGCCAAGTTTTAAAAATTTTCTCGATGAATATACGAGTATGTAAGATTAGTTCGTAAAATAGTTTTTAGGCCGGAAGGCAATTTAAAAGTAAAAGTAACAGCCACATCGCGAATTTCATGAAAATAGAATCTAAGGACATCAGAGCTGGACATTACAAGGATGACGCCATACATTTTGCAATCGATTTTTAGTCTTTATACCTGCTGGAAATTTTATACCCAGAAAAGTTTACTACCTGTGAACAAGTACATATTTTCCCAACAGTAAGTCATAAAATTTAGAATAGAATTCATGTCCTGACAGTTACTATATACACTGGCGATCACAAGGATGAGGCCATACATTTTGCAATCGATATTCAGTCCTTATACCGGTTGGAAATTTTATACTCGGAAACTTACTACTAAATGACCAGGTACATATTTTTCGAACAGTAGGTCATAAAATTAAAAGGGAAATAGGAAACGACCTCTGGAATTTCCCAAGATCAAACAATGAACTACTTAAAAAGCGTATAAAAAGATGCGCCACTAGGATGAATTGTGATTTTTTGCATCGCAGGAGTTCACATCAGCGATTTTTTAAAAGTTTTCTTAAGAATATTTAAAAAAGCATTAAAAAGAACTGTTTTTATTTAGTTAAAAAAGAAATGGGTTCCGGAAAGTCTTTGAGAGCGACAGGAAGAGGAAAAATAGATGCTTTCAAAGAGTAAGGACTCTCAGGCCGTGTAATTACAAGGAGGCTAAATAGAAGTAAGACTACAGTTATCTTGCGGATCCACAACACTACGGGAAAATCAGAAAGGACGCACGGCAGAAGAAACCACATTGCAGAAAAGCGGGTTAATCTACGGCTTGCCTCAAATTCTACTCTACCAGTGACTAAAATAATTGCCAACAGTGGAGTATCAGCCATCATAGCAACGGTCCGAAGGATAATACGAAAAACTGGTAATATACAGAGAAGAAAACTTAAAAAGAAACCTGTTTTCAGGCAAGTCCACAAGGAGCATCGAATGAATTTTGCAAGAAAACATGTCGCTTGGAGCAATGAATGGAAACGCGTTGTCTTTTCGGATGAAAAAAAGTTTAACCTTGACGGCTTCGATGGTTACAACTCTTATTTCCGTAATCTAAAAAAGGCGGACCTTATTTTGGCAAGACATCACAGCCGAACATCAGGTGTAATGGTGTGGGGAGCTATTACCCACTATGGCACAAACGAGTTGGAGGTTTTGTCCACAACAATGAACGGAAACGACTACAAATGTTTGCTTTCGGACCCCTGTCTTGGATATTCCAACAAGACAATGCCCCTATCCACACTTCCACGGTTGTTAGAAGAAAAAAATTTTACGGCCGGTTCCCCTTTAAAACCGGACGGTAGTACGGCGACCAAACTGTCTACCGGCAAAGCTCTTGTGGCACCAGCTAGGATTGGGACTGTGGATACACATGGTCCCTCCACTAGCGGTTGCGAGCAAAAAAAAACCCCTTCCCAACAGAGAGAGGACTGTGCATCATGGTCCCCCCTCTGCTGGCCCTTCAACTACCACCGCGTCATCAAGGCTGACTGAAGGAGGGACTGTGCCTTCTCATGGTCCTTCTGGTGTCGGCGCAAAACCCACAACTAAACCCAATTCTGGCGGGGGTGGGACTGTGCATCATGGTCCTACCCACACCAACAGCGCCGGATCGCGTCATCGCAATCCGTCCTCGACGAACTACAAAAATCGTCGTAATGCCATCCGGATCCAGCGTATGTGTGGCAACATCGCGGTGAAGGACAGGACCCCGGACCTAATCGCGAAACTGGCATGGGCCCAACAAATCCTCAGTAAAACCAGCGGGGATTTGTCGACAAAACGCCAGAGATCAGTGGAAGGGACCATTTCGGTTCCCAAGAGACAGAGGGTGCACAACACCGGCAACCCTCCCACTACCGCATCTCACAGGCCTTTTAGCGAGGTCCTTAAGGACAAAATTGTGATCGCGGTTATAGACCGTAGTCACATAGACGGCACTATCTCCCACGAAAGATGGGATGATGTAATATCTGCGCTCTCGGGCAACTACTCCTCATTCATGAGAGAAAACCCGGGACCACCGCCGCTAATCCATGAAGGCGGGTGGCATCAAGGCCACATCAAGCTGGTCGCATGTAGTGACCAAAGATCGGCTGACCTCTATAAGCTTGCGATTAGTAGGCTTGGAGAGGTGTGGCCCGGCGCAAGGCTCGAGGTCGTTGCGAGGGAGGATATCCCCTGCCGGCCAAGATCGCGCATATGGATCCCCCCAAATCCATCCACTCCAGAGGACGTCTTAGACATTCTAAGATCATGCAACCCCTCTCTACCGACCCATAACTGGAAGGTGGCGAAACTGGAGGAGCAAAAGGGCTCCCACAGATGTGCGGTAGTCATTATCAATCAGGAAACCCTGGCTCCCCTGGCAAAAACAGATGGCCTCATACGATTTGGCTGGATCGAGGTCAAAATGAGGGTGTACAAAAAGGACGAACTCGAGGCGGGAAAACTTCCTCCTCCTTCTCCTCACCCTGAACTCTCGAATGATGAGCCATCTACCTCGTTCCCTTCGCTGGAGGACGATGAATCCGCCGATCATGCGGCAACTGCAAAATCGTCACTCTCCGTAAGCGATATACAATCGGATATGGAAACTGACGATTTCCTTGACAGGGTTCTTCTGAGTGAAGATGAACTTCTTAGTTCGTCTTCGGAATTGGAAGGCCTAAATAACACCGTGGTGGAGGTGCCTCAGGATTGTAGCGACAATGCTGCAGCTAATCCAGATTAACCTCCAACACTCTATCAAGGCTTCGGCCGCTCTCGTTCTTCGCCTCTCTAAAGGCGGGGAAGATGTCGTCTTGATCCAAGAACCATGGATTGTACACAACCTGGTTCAAGGACTCAAGACTCCTGGATATTACTCACTGTATGTGACCGACAAAGGTAAACCAAGATCGTGCATACTAGTGAAAAGAAACCTTAATGCTTACTTACTCCCTAATTTCAGCGATCGGGATATAACTGCTGCGAAACTGGAGACTGCAGGCAGATCAGTCTGGTTGGCATCGGCATATCTCGCCCACGACCACGTGGGACCTCTCCCTGGTGATAACCTGGAGAGACTGATCGAAGAAGCAAGGAGGCAGAAGGCTGAACTCATAATCGGCTGTGATGCTAACGCACATCACACCGTATGGGGAAGCTCGGATATCAACAACAGGGGTGAGTCACTTTTTGATTATATCTTAAGCACCAACCTCATTGTATGTAACATAGGTAATGAACCCACTTTCATTACCAAAAATCGACAAGAAGTCCTTGACATTACTCTTGTCTCCGATACCATCAACGACATGATAACGGGTTGGAAGGTCTCGACTGATCACTCCTTCTCTGATCACCGTTATCTTCAATTCAACCTCAATGTTGATCCTCCCTGCCAACCCATTTTCCGCAATCCTCGGAAAACCAATTGGCCCAAATACAGAGAAACTCTTCGCGGACTAGTTACCTCTGAACTTTTAAGTCCACCCTGTAACTTTTCCGAGCTTGACGGCAAGGTCTACGAGCTCACCTCGGCTCTCAATAAAGCGATGTCCGCTTCCTGTCCCCTCATACGACCTATGGGGAAGAGAAAGCCACAATGGTGGAGCCAGGAACTGGGACCACTCAGAAATAATTGCAGGAAACTCTTCAATCGCGCTAAAAGCTCGAGATTACTTACTGATTGGGACTCCTATAAGGAAGCTCTCAAATTATACAAAAAAGAGCTAAGGAAAGCCAAAAGATCATCCTGGAGACTCTTCTGTGGCAAAATAGAAGAAGTCTCTGAGGCATCAAGGCTAAGAAAAATCCTAGCTTCAAATCCAACCATGCCCAGCTGTCTAAAGAAAGCTGATGGATCCTGGACGATATCTAGCGAGGAATCGCTCAATCTGCTACTTGATACCCACTTCCCAGGAAGCTCCAATATTACCGGGTACACTGATCTGAATAGATCACTGGCACAGGTGACTCTTTCTCAAGGTCTGATCACAAGGGACCAGCTGCTTTGGGCACTAAATAGCTTCAGGCCCTTCAAGTCTGCAGGACCAGACGGCATAATACCTGCCGAATTACAAATGTGTTCAGATATCATCACACCAGTATTGGAGATGATTCTGAACAGCTGCTTAAAAATGGCATATATTCCTCAGGCTTGGAGAGAAGTGAAAGTGGTATTTATACCAAAAGCGGGGAAATACTCCCATGTCAGCCCAAAAGACCTGAGACCTATTAGTTTATCATCATTCCTCCTCAAAACGTTGGAGCGACTGATTGATATCCATCTCCGTACCAACATAAATACGCAGCTTCTATCTGCGTCTCAACATGCATACTGTAAGGGTAAGTCAGTTGAAACTGCCCTTCACTCTCTGGTACGCACTATTGAATACTCCCTTCATCACAAGGAGTACACTATGGTTGCTTTTCTGGATATAGAAGGCGCCTTTAACAACGTGGGTACATCTGCAATCACGAATGCACTGACAGCACTGAATGTGGAGGGTTCGCTTGGTGAATTGATTAATCTACTGCTCACAAGTCGGATTATCAACTCAAAACTGGGCGTTTCATCCGCCAGGAGGTCTGTCAGTAGAGGCACGCCGCAAGGCGGGGTCCTTTCCCCCCTTCTCTGGAATTTGGTGGTGAATGAGCTACTGATATACCTGGAAGGGGTGGGCTGCAGGGTGATTGCATATGCGGATGACATTGCTATAGCCGTCTCCGGGAAGTACCTTAACACTATAAAAGAACTCATGCAAAATGCTCTTAACAAGCTAAAAAAATGGGCTAATCGCTGTGGCTTGGGTATCAACCCCCACAAAACAGAATTAATCCTCTTCTCCAGGAAACACAAGATTCCGCACATCGACCCACCCTCTATTGGTGGTATAAGATTAGTATTCTCTGACGAAGCTAAGTTCTTGGGTCTTATCTTCGATAGGAAGTTAAGCTGGAAACCCAACATACAAGAAAGGGTAAAAAAAGCCACAGTGGCACTTTTCTCTTGCAAAAAAGCCATTGGCAACAAGTGGGGTCTAAAACCCCGCATAACGCATTGGCTATATGTATCGGTCGTAAGACCGATTCTCACATATGGGGTTGCTGTCTGGTGGACTGCCCTAAGTAAAGCTATAAACTGTGCTAAGCTTGGCAAAGTCCAACGCACAGCTGGTTTGTGCATAAGTGGAGCACTCCGTACCACCCCCTCTGCAGCACTCGATATCCTGCTACATCTGTTACCACTCGACATTTTTAGTAGGCAAACAGCAGCCTGTTCTGCTGTCCGCCTTAAGGCTACCTCGCAGTGGGTTAACAATAACATTGGCCACACCACCATTCTGGACTCATTTGAGTCTCTACCAGGAAACATAGATTACACCATACCCCAATTACAGTTTGGAAAGAACTTTCAAGTCACTATTCCTTCCAGATCATTCTGGGAGGACGCTGAATTTGAGGAAGTTAAAGCGATCCACTTCTACACCGATGGATCAAAAACTAGTGACGGGGTTGGTGGCGGCGTTTTCTCCGAAAGACTAAATCTGAGTCTCTCTTTCCGTCTTCCTAATCACTGTAGCGTATTCCAGGCGGAGATTATGGCGATAAAAGAAGCCCTGACGTGGCTGAAGAGAAATGTGATATCCACAAAGGATATCTGTATCTTCTCGGACAGTCAAGCCGCGATCAAGTCCGTGGATTCAGTATCTTCAAACTCCATTGCAGCCCTCGACTGCCGTTCATCTCTTATGGAGATGGCGGAGCAGTTTAACATTCACCTCTGTTGGGTGCCGGGGCATAGAGATATTCCAGGAAACTGCAGGGCTGATGAACTCGCCAAAAAGGGAACCAAACTCCCCCTTTTACCTGAAAAGGGTTCTCTGGGTATCCCAATCGCTACCTGCAAACTTTTATTCAAGCTATCCGCAATCGAGAGAACAAACCTTAGGTGGACAGGTAGTAATACATGTCTAGCGACTAAGCACATCTGGCCAAAGCTGGACCTGCGACGCTCTAAGAGTCTGATCTCACTAAACCGACTGCATATTAGCTCCACTATAGGTGCCATTACAGGGCACTGTCTGATAGGCAAGCATGCATCGAGGCTTGGCGTTTATTCTAACGATTTCTGTAGAAGTTGCTTGGACGAGGAGGAGGAGGAGACTATACTTCACCTTCTCTGTACATGTCCAGCTCTCTCCCATAATAGAAATCTTCATCTGGGAGATTTCTTGCTTAACAATCTTAACGACTTGGCTAACGCTGACGTTAGAAGTCTATCGCGCTTCATAAGAAGCTCTAAATGGTTTAACTAGTAGTGGGGAAACCCCTCGATCCGTGTGGCATCACAATGGACCTAATCCTGGTCTAAGTGTGTCGGCCTTCTGTTGACAGCCACTTTAACCTAACCTAACCTCGAAGTTGGATTCAATCAGAAGACGTCGAACTTTTGATATGGCCGCCCTATTCACCGGACTTAAACATAATCGAAAATGTGTGTGCATGGATATTTCAAAAAGTGTATGAAGGCGGCAGACAATTTGAAGACAAGGACACTTTAATCGAAGCTATTCGTGATGCCTGGGCCAAAATTTGTCTTCATTATTTAAAAAAAAAAACTGTATGATTCTATGCATACTCATTATTAATGTAGAAAAACATAATAAATAAATGTTTTAAAACCATAAAATGTAAACATTTAATTAATTTTTCCTTTCTTTCGAAAATTTTGCATGTGGCCTCATCCATCTTTTTATACGCTTTTTAAGTAGTTCATTGTTTGATCTTGGGAAATTCCAGAGGTCGTTTCCTATTACCCTTTTAATTTTATGACTTACTGTTCGAAAAATATGTACCTGGTCACGTAGTAGTAAAAGATTCCGGGTATAAAATTTCCAACCCGTATAAGGACTGAAAATTGATTGCAAAATGTATGGCCTCATCCTTGTGATCGCCAGTGTATATAGCAACTGTCAGGACATCTTTTTATAGGATGAATTCTATAGGCGTTTTTCTTTTTTAGCTCCGAGCGGGGCACTGAGCTGTCAAAAAAATAACTGTGTTACTTTTTTAGCTCGGAGCGCTCTGAGCACAAAATTTGTATTTCTTTTTTATCTCTGAGCTAGCTCAGGGCTCGCTCGATGAGCTCGATTAAAAATGACCGAGCACATCGAGCGAAAAGCTGAGCGCGGCTGACTTCATTCATTATTTGTGCTTTTTCCATAGTTTATTTACTCTCGGAGCGCTCAGGTTACGTTCAGCTCGGAGCGAGCTCTGCTCGCTCGTGCCCCGATCTGTTCCCGGCTCGGGGCTAAAAAAGAAAAACGCCTTATTGGGAATTACCAGACGACCATGAAACTGCTAAAGGCGGATATCAGATGGTTGCTTACAATTTTTGTTTACAGTTTGTTTGTAGTGTTGTTTGTTTACTTGGAACCGGTTTGTGATTAGATAAACCGAAACAAGAAAAACATTTCAAATGTCTGCTTACGAATGGTCGACATTTCAAATTCTAAATGACTCATATTGCTAAGTTGTTGACAAGGTAAGTACCAAATATTTTGTCAGTGTCCCTATCTTATCAGGTGATACCGAAAACGTAGTGGAAAACAACATTGGGGAAAGAATTTCGATGACAGCTTTGAGCTATCAACCATCTTGTCGCGAAAACATTTGGAAATGTAGACAGAAAGGAAATTATGGTAAAATGAACCGATTCAGATTAATGTGTGATGACGAAATGATTCTTCTGAATGACTTGAGCAGAAATAAAACAAAATCTTATTCGTAGTAGTTTATTGTAGTATATGGTGAGATTTCTGTTAGTGCTCTATCAATCGCAAATACAAAGTAAGCAAAGGTA
Source organism: Portevinia maculata (assembly GCA_949715645.1). Taxonomy (NCBI): domain Eukaryota; kingdom Metazoa; phylum Arthropoda; class Insecta; order Diptera; family Syrphidae; genus Portevinia; species Portevinia maculata. The sequence goes on from OX454525.1 coordinate 195,189,004, forward strand.
ATTCTTTTTATTATTATTTATTAATGTGTAATATTAATTACAAATTTACCTAAAATGCAGTATAGCCCTAGCTGCGTGGGCCATTGACTAGAAGCAAACCTAAAATCATGCACTTTTCTTCAGATGACTACGTTACGTATGAGGCTGAACCAAGCTGTTCTAATCACAACAGCAATACAAATAAAAGATTATATTCTGCTTTGAATGAGGTTTGTGGAAGGGAAGTGAAAAAGAGGAGACTTGGGTCTACTTCATGTGATGGGACTCTTAGCTTCGAGTAGTTCCAATAACTTGGAAGATGAACCACTTTGGGGCATTATTGTTTGTGGTCAGAGTTTTAAAATTATTAAGCAAGTAAGTTATAATTTTCCATAATATCTACACTCTTATATTGTCAAATTTGCTGAAAGAATCATTAACAGTACGAGTATGTGCGCTTCACAGCAAAAAAAAAATATTTGCAATTTGTGTCATTATTTTTTACCGGCGTTTTACTATAGCAACCTTGTTTCCAGCTCGGTTTTTTTTTGACATCAAGCGTGATTACTATCATAAAATAACATGTCGTTGATTTTTGAGAAAGTGAATAAAATTAAAATTGTTGTTTTTCAATAATCTAAACAGCAGATAAAAAAAAAATTTTTCACAGTCAAAAAAACCTGTGTTTTAAAAAATCTTTATAGGCATGTCAAGGGAGTTAAGTCTTCACCACACAGAACACGTTTTAACGGCGCGTGCGCACGTGCTCCATTTTTTGCCCAACCGACTAACAGCTTTCGCCACGCCAGTGTGGGTGTAGTGCGGAAAGAAAAGCCAAAAAAGCCACAGCGTTGGGTATTCCATCATTCACCATCCTACTCCACCGCTGATGCTTTTGCTTGATTATTGCAGGTGCCGTACTATTTTCGTGTATGTACATAATGGTTGGGTAGAGGCGGCATTTGGTTGGTGGACCAAAACAAGTTACCGTACGGGCATAACACCTGCGGCTAATTGTTTTGGAAGTCTAACGCAGATCTTCAATCCACGGCCGACAAATCCCTATTTCATCGAAGAGATGTCTTTTTTTAGGACGGTTTCGAAAATAAGGGATATAACCACAAGTTATTGTGTTAATATTTCTACACGAAAAACCGTGCCCGTTCGTTTGGGTATGATTGTATAAAAGTTGTTCGTCCATTATTGTGCAGTCACTTTATGGACACAGCAACTTTGTTTTGAAGTTAAGTTTTGATTCTCTGATAATCTTATATAAATGGGATTTAGTATAAAAAAAATATAAAAATATTTTCAAAAACTAATTTTGGAGATGATAGCAGAAAATATTCTTCCAATATCTTTTGTGGAAAGTTGGGCATTTAAAACGTCCAACTGCTGTTAAATTAATTGGCAATATGTATAAGTCACTAACTAAAGATATAGAAAACCTTTTATCGCAAAACAAATACTTTTGTACTACAGCCGACGTGCGGCCAACCAAACATCGTAGTTTTTTTTGGATACACATGTCACTGGCTGAATGAACCATTCGAGAGAAAGTCAGTTGCCCTAGCCCTTGCGAGCAGACGTTTTTCAGGACCACATGGGTAGGGGAATTGTGCTCCAGATGACATACTTGTTCTTGAAAGTGAAAAATAAAAATATCTAGAAGACATAGGGATGAAAACGAAGTGAATTCAGTTAATTGATTTATTGGTAAACAAAATATAATTTACATAACAGAATTTAGTAAAGCAACAAATAAGATTTTTAAAATAGTGTTTAATTAAGATGACATAGTTAGGTATAAGAAGACATATGCCATTAGTGCAAGATGACATACCTCTTAAAAATCGTCCTCGAACTGCGTAGCTTTATGCTCAATACCAGCACATAATGCGTGGCACCATTTTGCGCACGCTTGAGAGGCGAGCCAGTGCTCCCCAGGACGTGATATACTGTAATGCTCATTGCAGTAGATGCACCCGACATCATCATCATCGTCCGAAACATCTTTTTGAACATCATCTTCGCTATCTACTAATAGGACACGTTTCGTTTGTTTGCGAGCTCTTAGGCTTTAACGGCGATCCTTTTAATTTTTTGTTCGTACTTGCGCTCGAATCTCATTAAGAAAAGGACTTTCAGTGAGAACCCGAGAGTCTGTAACTTTCCTTTTAGTACTTCTGACTTTCCCTGTTCCAGTTGATTTCGGCAACGGAGAAATTGTTTTTAGTATATGCTCAGAGTTGCACTTTATTAAGGAAACGAAGGGATTAGCTGACGATGACGAAGGACCCGGAATGTCAATTGATTGCACTAAACCCGTTGATACTGAAGGACCTTGATTTTCTAAAAATGGTTGATTTAGAGGAACCACTGCTTCATATGCATCAGCTCGAACAGGGTGTTCCGGACTTACAATGATTGGGTTGGTAGCTCGTTCTCCGTCACATCACTAGGCAAAAACATATCTTCAGGAAATATGTTCGAATTAAAGGGATAAATTCCAGACTTTTCAAAACCGCTTGTTATGTTCCCGACAGACGCAGACTTCTATACGCTTTTCCAAACAAAGTAATGATCTGGTAAAGACCAACTGTTCTGCCAGGGTGGTTTTTAAGCCACGTTGGTAGCTCCCGATTATAATAAGTGTCAAAGGGCCCGAAGAATGAAACATCCAGAGGCTGAATACGGTGAGTACAGTGAGGAGGCAAGCACAACATTATCACACCATTTGCTTTGGCAAATTCTAATGCGTTCAGATTTTTGTGGCTTCCATGTCCATCGAGAACTAAAAGCACCTTGTTTTCCGGGTTACAAGCAGTGAACTGAACAATATGTTTAATCCACTTGCAAAATAGTGAGCCCACCATATAACCGCTTTCATAGCACAACTCCAAGGATCCAGCTGGTGCACCATCAAAATACTCACGCTTCTGATTTTTTCTTGGGAAAATTAATGCGGGTGGAAAAAGATTTCCACTTGCACTAGCGCATGCCACAACTGTTACGTATTGCCCGCTTTCGGCGCTAGTTAAGGCCCCAACCTGTTTCTTTCCTTGGAACGCAAATATTTTTAGAGGCTTCTGAACAGTACTCAGCCCAGATTCATCCATATTATAAATACGATGCCGTGGAATACAGTCAGTATTTCTTCTAACATCGCGAAGAACTTCATAACTTGAGGCTTATTGAAAGCCATAGCTCTTGCGGCTGACATTGGTTCAGGTGATCTTAATACCAATCTGGGGTTCCGGGCTTCAAAATCATGCAACCAATCCCAACCAGCCAATTGAGTCTCTTTTTCGAATTTGTGGTTTATTCCTGCTTTTTCAGCGTATTCAAATGCCAATTTTCTTACGTCCGAGGTTGTAAAGCCGAAGAAACATTTCTCGAACTCTAATATGTGTTGTACCATAGTCTTTTCTAATTCTTGGTCAAAAGTTAGCTTGAAGCGGCCTAGGTTTTATGGAATTTGATTGAAATGACGACGAAGGGTTGCTTGAGGTAGTCCATACTTCTTAGATGCCAGTAGCCAAGCACATTTACTTTCTCTCACGTCTTGAATAGCCTTAGCCATATCCTCGTTTGACCAAGAATACCTGTTTGACGTTCTCTTGTAATTATTTGGCATACTGAAATGTGAAGATATATAAATTAAAATAAAATACAACCTCTTTAGTAAGATGAAATACCGTGTCATCTTGGACGGCTGGGTACCATGTCATCTTGCCCAGTAAGCAAAGCCCCTGGCAGAACACCGGTTCCCTGGTGGAGCTCGGAACTGCAAAGAATTCGTAGAGAAGCTAGAAAGCTTCTAAATAGGTCACTCAAGACTGATTTGGAGACAGACTGGAATCTCTACCGATCGAAGCAGAAGGAATATAAGAGGCTAATTCGGGTATCGAAAAGTGCTTCTTATAAGAATTTCTGCGAAAAGATTGAAAAGCTGGGTGAAACTAGTAGGTTGGTTAAAGTTCTGAAAAAGGGCAAACCAGCCAAACTGGACTCACTTAGAAAACTTGATGGCACCTTCACTGAGACGAAAGCGGAAACCCTTAGTTATCTGCTGGAGTCTCACTTTCCAGGTAACCAGATTACAATTGGTTCACAACCAGCCCCGATTACCGAGACTATGAGTGAGCCAAGACAAACAACTCGGCGTAGCTGGTATATTGCGAAGGCCGTGGTGACGGACGAAGCCATTAAATACGCATTTGCGTCTTTTGACGGCTTCAAGTCGCCTGGTACGGACGGAATATACCCAGCCATGCTGCAACAATGTACAAACCAGCTGCTACCGACTATGAAGAAAATCTTCACCGCTGTCCTAGCACTGGCATACATTCCAACACCCTGGCGTACAGTTAGAGTGGCATTCATACCAAAAATTGGCAGAAGTGACTACTCGCTCGCCAAGAGCTTCAGACCAATCAGTCTGACTTCTTTTTTGCTGAAAAGCTTGGAAAGGCTGGTCGAGCTTCACGTGCGCAAAGGTGCTTTGCGATTGCACCCACTATCTCCGATGCAACATGCCTATCAACGCGGAAAATCCTGCGAGACTGCGCTCCAAAATCTAGTTGGTAGAATTGAAGGCGCGCTTGACAGAAAAGAATACGCGATGGGCATTTTCATCGATATTGAGGGTGCTTTTGACAATGCGACTTTTGATAGTATGTGCAGCTCCGCCAGACAACACGGAGTAGACGAACCATTGGTGTTGTGGATTAAAGCAATGCTAATGAATAGAACGTTGGTTGCGGATGCGGATTGTGGCCGCTATGTTATGGCGGGGGTAAACAGAGGCTGCCCGCAAGGCGGCGTCATGTCTCCACTGCTGTGGTGTATGCTGGTCGACTCTCTGTTGAACGCACTCAACAGTTCTAATATTTACGCTCAGGCGTACGCGGATGATGTTGCCGTGCTTTCTGTTGGATCATGCCTAGCGACTGTATGCGCCAAGGCGCAGGCGGCCCTTGACGTGATCGACGAATGGTGCACTAGGAATGGGCTCTCGGTCAATCCTCTTAAGACTGAGGTTGTTCTCTTTACGAGAAGGAGGAAGCTGGTCGGGTTGACTCAGCCAGTGCTAAAAGGCGTCACAATCCAACTCTCCAATGAAGCAAAGTATCTGGGAGTCATCCTGGATAGCAAACTTCTTTGGTCCAAACATGTTGAGCTGAAGACTGCCAAGGCGCTGTCTATTTTCTGGCAGTGCAAAGGCATTTTCGGCAAGACATGGGGCTTATCACCGAAAAGAGTCCTATGGATTTATATGGCTATGATAAGACCATTTATAGCATACGCATCGGTTGTTTGGTGGAATAAGCTTTCACGTAAATACGTCACTGCTGCTTTTGCCAAACTCCAAAGGCAGGTATGTCTCGGCTGCACGGGGGCCTTCCCCAGCACGCCTGGCTCCGGCCTAGATGCACTATTGAACCTTCCGCCCCTTGATGTTTACATCATGGGATGTACAATCAAGGCTATCTCACGTCTTACAAGAGGTGGCTTTTGGTATAACTCGCACTGGAGTTTTGATGAACTTGCGCAACGGTTGTCCTTCGACTCCTGTCTTATGGATATGCCGTCTGATGCGATGACACCGGAACTTCGGCTAAAGCGCAAATACGAGGTCGACTTTCCTCGCGTCCAGGACTGGCTCTGGCCGGACTCTGAACCTGGAAGGGAATGCAGTCGAATCTTTACGGATGGCTCCAAAACCGATCAAGGATCTGGTGCTGGTGTCTTCGTGGAGAGCGATAGCGTTAGACTTTTCTTTCCGTTAGGCAAACATGCGTCAGTCTTCCAAACAGAGACTTATGCTATCCTAATGGCCATGGACTATGTTACGAGGAACAGGTGGAGGGGGCGAAGTATCTGCGTCTGTAGCGACAGTCAGGCTGCGCTTAAGGCCTTACTCAAACCCTTAACTACCTCCAAAATAGTACGTGAATGCAAGATATCTCTGAATTCGGTCGGAAGGCTGAATTCACTTAAACTTGTCTGGGTCCCGGGTCATAACGGGATCACGGGAAACGAGATCTCCGATGAACTTGCTAGACAAGGCTCAGAGGGGGACCTCTCAGGACCTGAACCAGCGATCTGTCTGCCTGCGTCCTCGGTCAGGGCTTCCATTGACGGTTGGGTTTCCTATGAACACAATCGCCGTTGGCATGACTCTCCAGGGTGCAGACAGACTAAGCAAATGCTCCCCGACGTCTGTGGGAAATCCGCGGCATTCTTGTTGTCTCTCAACAGAAAAGACTGCAGACAGACTACTGGCGTTCTAACGGGACACTACGCTTTTGCCAAACACCTTAAGGTGCTAGGTCTAAGCGACACCACCAACTGCGAAGCCTGTGGAGAAAGCGACTACACTGCGGAACATTTCCTCTGTGATTGTGCTGCTTTTGCTCGTATCAGGTGGCAGGTATTTGGTGCGGATATGGTGAGTGCTGTAAACCTAAGCTCCTTATCATTGAAGTGCCTTCTCGTTTTTCTTAGAAAAACGAGTAAATTCCCACAGTAAAATGTGGTGTGTCTGCCTGGCAGTACAATGGACCAGTATTGAGTCTGAGTGCTCCAGTGCAGAAAGTTTCACACATCCCGACAAAAAAAAAAAAAAAAAAACCATGTCATCTTACCCGATAGCATCGAAAATGTTTATCAGATTGTTGGCACCAATATTTTCTGATCAGATAAAAATATCACACAGAAATCACTAAATATACAAATAACTGTACTCACAAAACACTTCAGACACAACACAATAAGCGGTCCCTAGACGCTCAATATTATTGTGCAAAATATTGCACAATATTATTGGCTAGGCCCCCAGACGGTTCAATATTTTATACAATAATTTAGTTGGCAGCTGATACTTGTGTAGACAACATGTGCACGGTTCCTCTAAGTTTCTAAGAAACTCCATAGCGTCAAAGTACCACAACGTTGGTTCCACTACGTCGTCTACAACTGCACCACTTTTTTCAGAGTCAGAAATTTTTTTAAATTCTTTTCTATAATTAGTTCGCAAAGAATTGAATTTTTGGATTAATTGCTGTTTATCAGCTTCCGGATATCTTTGTCTGTATTTGGAAAACAATTTTTCATATTGTTCATTTTTTTTTATTTCGGTTACTATAGTTTTTGCTCTGTATATCCCACAAAGCCGGTAGAGTTTCAAACACTTCGATACACTCTAAAATAAATTTTCTCTCATCCATGACATTTTCACTGAAATCACTCGCGGAGGTGTTTACTCTTCGACACTTGAAAATTAAATAAACAAATATTTTGCAATTGTACAGACAGACGATACAATATTTTATATTGTGCAATAAATATCAAAAGGGTTTTGATTTTCCTCAATATATTGCACAACTTTGCAATATTATCCATAGACGGACAATAATATTGTGCAATATCAAATATTGCACAATAATATTGAGCGTCTAGGGACCGCTATACTCACCTTATCAGAAATTCTGGAGCAAACACTTAATACAAAAATAATTTTTTCACGCACAAAATCCTCAATTCCGTCCTCATTGAAAGCACGTTGTAAACTGGCAGCTGCATTATGTACTATGGAGGTAAACAAAATCGTAAAACTGCATATCCAGACTTACACTGCCAAAACGTAGTGTCAACTGTTACTGACAACGGCTCAAATTGTGTGAAGGCGTTTAGGGAGTTTGGATTCACAAATTACATTCGCAAAGACGGCAACGATGATTTAACTAACCCCGATGAAGGCATTGACAACGAAGCTGTTTATTTGGAATGTTTTAATGACATTTTTGAAAACTCTCGCCCAAGGTACATATATCAAATGCGCTGCAACTGATTTTTCACGAATTATTCTTGAAAATCCCCAAAACTACAATAATCATAAAAATGTCAGTGAAGTAATTAAATTTAAAATTAAAATATTAGACCAGTTAGCAGGGAATAGTCATGTAAAAATATAGTGATTTTTTGATTGAAATTTGTATCTAAGCCAATTTTTATATTGTCTTTGGTAACTAGCTACACGTATAACATTTCTTCCATACAATTTTCTACAGATTTGTGGAACAAAGCTTTATTGTAGGAAGCCTCTTCTCAAAAAAAAAGAATATTATATTCAAGATCGCTTGCACTAGCAAATAACATTCAAAAAATTACTTTGTGAGTTTTCTCTGCCATTTTGTTAATAAAACCTGATTTCGAACCGAACTCTAATTATTGATGGATACTTTTTTCTCGTTCGATAAAAATTATACCAAAAATATAAATTATTGTTTGTTACTTAAAAAATTATTCAGCATTAAGAGGCCTACAACATAATTTCTCCAACCATATGTCTGAGATTTTTGCTCTTTGCGCCATTATGGTCCTGTTAGATCGCCATGTTATGGGACTGGCTGTATCGCCATGTTATGTCTTTATTTAAGTTTGAGTGATTGTCTTAGCTCTCCAGCCGCTTATTTCCGAGCATTTAGATGTGCGATTTGCCTAAGTATTTACTGAGCTCTTCAGCCGATTAAATCAAGTCCAGTTCTATGCTTAGGATTAAGATTTAGAACAACTCTGTCTTTATTGAAAAATGTTTCTCTTATATACATGGAGAATCGATTCAAATTGATTTAATTTCCTTACAACCAAAATGTTTGCTTACGATAATGATATTTTCCTTACATTCATGACCTACAAATGATGGCCCGTGTGACAACACAATATAAGAATCAAATTGCTACTTGAACTGAGTTAACCCGTAGGGCACTCCACCCAAGTGCAATCGGATTCCATGGTCACCGCGACACATTCACATGTTGTCATGATCAAATCAAAATTAAATAATTATTATTACTCGTATATAAATCACTGTGTGCAGTAAAAACAAATGCGGAAGCTAATGAATGTTCATGAATGGTCACTGATCATGTTTACCGTGCTCAAAAGTGGGTAACTGTGCACACGGGATTTGGTTTGTTGGATGCACACACAACAATACAATTAAATTAGTTGTTTTATATTTTTGTATATACATATTTACACAGCATCGATTATAATTCAGTGACATTTTTTTCGTTGTTTCGTGTTTATGGCCATTGAATTTCTATATGGTCCTTGAAGTAGAATTCAAAACAATTTTTGGGAAGAATTTTGTTGAACCCTAAGACAAAATAAAATGCAGTAAAATATAATTTGTTATATTTAAATTCAGCGATTTATTTTGATCTGAATGAAGGTTACAAAATAAGTATATCCTTAGCTTTCAAAATATATATTACCAAATCTTTTCGCAGAGTCGTCCAGTCGATGTTGAGGTTAAATCCAGAAAAAAACTTTTTTCCTCGTTTAACATGAGCTAATGGTAAAATGGCGATGGTTGGGCAACAACAATTGTAACTAAAATATAGAATGATTCATAATTTTCATACAATATGCAGATGTTTGTTAACTTTTTAACATCATTTTATGAATGATGCTATGGTCTGCACTTATCTGTTATATATGTATATGAAAATAAATAATTCTACCCTTAAACCATAATTTTCTGAAACATGCATTTTCAATTACAAAACACATTGTGTAATTAGAAATAAGTAGCTTTATTATTTCAATACAATACTAATAGTATATATATATGTATAATACCTATATATAAACTATGGCATGCTGTAAAAACACATCAGTTATTTTTAAAATAGTACTTATATCTACGTACGATGGAAAAAAAACTATAAAATATATAATATATTATTTCAGATACTACAAAAATGTAGGAGTATATGGAATAAAGTCAACAGACCGAAGAGTTCGGAGGAAATTGTTGCTACTTTGGGTTCCCAATTGAAATACCCAGTATTGACTAGGTGGAACTCTCATTTTGAGTCTGTGCTTGATATTATAAAACACAAACGAAACATAAACGATTTATGTAGGAAGTTGGGAACGCAGACGTTTTTTTGATATTGAATTCGAATACTTGGAAGAATTTTTGATGCTCATGAAACCAATTGCCGAAGCACTCGATTCAAAAGAAAACGGCATGCTTTTTGGTTTTTTGCTACCTACCTTAGCGACAGTCTGGACAAAGTTTCAGAAGCTGCAAATTAATGTAACTTTGAGGTGCAAAGATTCTACGAGTATGATTATTTTAATCTTATACTACAAGATCATGATGCAATCGTTGCAGCCGTTCTTTGTCCCTCTGTCAAGCTAAAGTTTATCTCAGCTCTTTATTTGAGGGAAACTAAAGTTTGTGAGATAAGCTCTGTGGTAAGATCCAAAATCAAGGATACAGTAATCCGCCTAATGTATCAGCCATGAAAGCAGCACCGGAGAGTGCATTATTATACAGATGATATAGGAAGTGTATCCACAATGTCTGAAAAGAACGAAAGTTTTAATTTGTATGTTGCCCAATCATCAGCATCTTTTGACGGATTGCACAAATACCCCAACATAAAAAAAAACATTCCTTCATCAGCATCTGTAGAGCGGCTTTTTTCTATCTCTGGTTTATTAAACGCTCCTAAGCATGGAGCTCTTCCAGACACCAATTTTGAAAAATTGTTGAGCTCTTTCAGACACCAATTTTGAAAAATTGTTGATACTGAAACAAAGTCTAATATTTAACGATTAATTATTTTTATTTTATTTTATTGTTAGTTGTTTTTTTTTTTTGATTTTGAATCGTCACTGTATTTCACTTTATTTCTTGGATGGGTCAGGTCAACACAATGTTGAACATCGGATCGACCTGCTGGCCACAGATAGGCCATCGTTTCCAAGAAGCTGCGCCTATTTGGATCTATTGCTTATGGACACGCGACTGGCAGTTAATGAGACAGTAGGGCAACGACCAAGTAATCCTCTACGAGCAATCGAATACGACAGTGACCATTGCGGACTTACTGCCGTAATACATTTTCCGAACTTAAGGAGTATGTACCGGTGCATCCCTGCAACTATATGTAGATGCGCTGGCCACGCTTCACCAACACCCTGTCAAGAGAACTGCTCCCAAATAATATCGCTCCACCCAGTGACTGAAACTTCTCTAACTTTGAGATCGACGAATTCCTGGAACAAATGGACGAGACAATTCAACGAACTATGGACAGGACCATCCCACAATACAAAGAACGGGACGAAACTAACTTGTACCGTAACGCGACCATTAACGCACTACACAGACAAAAAAGTGGACTATTGACTAGACTAAAACGCTTGTACTGACGGTTCACGGACACACGAGATACGGAGATTAGAGCACTGAAGTCATCGATCAAAAACATCAACCAACTAATTGAGATGAACTATAGGTTATCCATTAATATGTATTGGAATAGTAAAATTCCGGCAGTAAATGCGAACGACCCGAGTATGTTTCCACGAGTTAATAAGATCTTCAGGAAGAAGGATCAAAACGATCTCCCGTGTCTTAAGTTTCAGAGAACGACAGAAAATAGAGACGTACTTCTGATAGCAGGCATTGAACAAGAGGATCATCTGTATAACGTCCTCCACTATAATCAGCTTTCCGCTTCCTGTTTCTCCCATCAGGACCTCATATATCTAAAATTTGAATGTGAACTCGTTACTTTTAACCAAAATTATTGCTATAGAGATTTTCAAAAAATTAACTTGGTTCGACTTCAAGAGAATTTAAGATCGATCGAATGGTATCGCGTCTATGAAATGCCCTCCGTTGATGATCAAGTAACGTTTATTCAGAGTAATATATGCAATATTTTCAATAATCATGTTCCACTTATAACTAAACCTCTTAGAACAAATGACCATCCTTGGTTTACAAATACCATTAAAGATTTAATCCGAAAGCGTAACCAAGCTTACAAGTGTTGGAAGCGTTTTCGTTTATATGTGTTCCTCAATGCATATCGAGCTCTAAGAAATAGGGTCACATGTGACATAAGAGAAGCTAAAAAATGCTCCACGACTTGATCTTTGGCTGGGTGGACACAAGCCTTGGAAAAATCTGAGAGAGATTGGAGTGGATAAACATTTAAACAGCAATTTTGCTAATATTGACTGCAATGAACTAAATAAAAACTTTACTTCGCTTCCCTCCTCTAACACATGTGAACATTCGAATCCACCTCGATTTGCTCTAACGACTCTCAATCACATCATGGACCCCCAAATAGTTTTTGTTTTCAAGCTGTCGAAGATACCGATGTCTTAGAGAGATTCTTGGCTATTAAATCTAATGCGGTTGCATTTGATGAAACTCATCTGGTGTTCAAAAATGTGTCCACAAAATGTATGCTGTCATGACCTAACTTAACCTCATTTTCTCATTATTTTGATACATTTTGCATGAAACTACGATAGTGCCGCTTGTGTGGACACACGGTTACCACTGCAAGCAATTTTAATTCGGGACATCTACTTCGCGACACAGTGCCGAGAATTTTTTGATACACAGTATATGCGCCCTAATAAAAGGTATAAAAAATCAAAGCATATACGTATTATGCGTTGTAGTCACAAACACGTAAAATCACTAATATTGACATATATTCACATTCGAGAAATGTCGTTTTCTGTATCGTACATATCTCACGTGTTCGACATTTTAAATAGTGCGTCAACAATACTGTGATGGTAGCGCCGCGGCGTAAGATTTTCCCGAACTGCTTAAGCTGTGACAGTATACATCTGTCATTCAGACCATTCAGTCTCATGAAGTAGTTTCAACTTACCTCGAACTTCAACCGGCCGTTATAGAAGCTTTGTAAGAAATAAAAAAGTAGAAAGATCGAGAGACTTCACAAAAGGCTTCTCAGCTTTTGACCGCTATTTTGACAATCGAATTTCAAATCTCCTGTCATATAATGGAATCGATCAATTCTATCGTCTTGCCTCTGACTCGGGAATTGCAGACGAAACATCAAGATCTAAGAGAAGCAACAAAGTTAGCTGATGATGATACGAATGATACCAAGGAAAAGCGGAAACGTTGATTTAAATTTTCGTATCATTTACGACAATGTTGCTGAAATCTGTTCCGAATACGAAATTAATATGAAATTGCCTCGTCGTTGCAGTCAACAGAAAAACCGTTGCAACGTTGAAACACAAAATGTCGAAGATTATTACAGAATTGCCTTTTACATTCCATTTCTTGATACTTACATTTTTCATCTCCAAAGTCGGTTCGAAAAACACAAATCGATCTTCCACAGTTTTGGACAACTATTTCCTTCCAAGCAGGAATTTGATGAGGAAAAATGGGCAGATCTTTACAAGTTTTATGACGAAATATTGGACTGTTCAAAAAGGAATTTCATCTCAGAGATCAGAATGTGGAGGCAACGGATCTCCGATCAAGATATTCAAAATGCGCTCGATGCACTATCAGTGAGTGACTTCAGATCGGAATTTTTACTTCCAGAATCAGTTTCTATAACCCATCGAATACTTAACTTTCGATGGTTACGTTATTTTTTAGGTTATCAATGAAAAATGTTTCAAAAACGTGAATTTGCTTCTATGTTGTAGTAACATGAATTGAATAATAATATGACAAAATACGAGAAATCATTTATTTGCACATTACAATCTTTTTTGGATTTTCGAATTGTAAAATAGAATATGCAAATTTTCGGCGACAGAATACCAGCATTTCAGATTCAGGTCGGTTCGAACCTCCCTGGGGGGGGTCCGGACCCGATGACGAGAGTTGTTGTTTGCCTCCCATCGCGTGCGGACGCGTTGCCTCTTTTAAACGCAATTTCGGTGCCACTAAACCAACAAACATAATACCTACCGGCTCGCCAATACGTTTCGCGAAAAAAAAATTACAAAATCGCGTGTGTGTGAAAAAAGAAAAAAAAAATCCACATAGAGCCAGTGCCGGTGGCCGGTGGCAGTGATAACGAAAAAAGCAACAGCTTAGGGTTTTCCTTCCATCCCCCATCCCACTTCATCACTGTTGCTCTTTCTTGACTATTGCATGTGTCGATCGATTATCGTTTGTGCACTTGCAATGTTTGGGTAAAGGCAGCATCGGGCGAATAGCGGGTCGTGAGTTGTTGATTCTGTTAGTGGACCAAACAAATTACCGTACGGGCATAACACCTGCGGTAGATTGTTTTGGAAATCTAACGTATATTTTCAATTCACGGCCTATGCTTAGTTAGCGTCGGAGTTGTGTTTTTTTTATGTTTGTTTTTATAATGTGTAGTAATTTCGTTGTGGATGTCAGCAACATTCGTGGGTTGAGAAAGAATTTTTTTTCATTATACGCCCATGTTTTTCACAACAAACCAGCTGTTTTGGCACTTAGTGAAACCCAGGTTAGCGTTGGCTCTGATTTAACAGAGTTTAGTCTACCTGGGTACAACTTAGTGCCTTTAGTCTTTGCCCATCGCGGTATCGCCGTTTATATACGTAGTGACGTAGCCTACCAACTTCAGCCTCAATATGGCCAATGTGCCAACCCAGAATTTAATTTCATTTGGCTAAAACTCCATGTCCGTAGGCAATTAATACACTACTGTTTTATTTACAGAAGCCCCAACTTGGACAGACATTCAACTTATAATGAGTTTAATGCCCTGTCTGATTCTATTACAAGAATTGTGACCCTTCATCCTCGTTCTGAAATCGTTATTGCGGGCGATTTCAATATACACAATTCAAGCTGGCTTCGACATTCTGGTCAGACAACACCCGAAGGAAGGTACGTCGAGATCTTTGCTGAGGTAAATAACCTGACTCAGCTTGTAAATGAGCCGACACGAATACCGGACATTAGCAGGCAAACTGCCAACACATTGGACTTGTTTCTTACCTCTCACCCTGATAAATACGCTTTGAACGTATTATCGCCTCTAGGTTCGTCAGACCATTGCATCATATCAGCAAATTTCTCGTACTCCAACCACATAGTTAAAGAACAAACTCCTAAAAGAACCGTATGGCAGTACGAGAAAGCCAATTTTGAAAAATTAAACGGTTTCTTTAAGAGTTTTAACTGGTCGCTGTGCTTCCTCGACAGCGACGTGGATGCTGCTGCTGATATGGTCACAAACATAATTCACCTGGGTATGAAGACTTTTATCCCTAACAGGATTAAAAGTATCAAACCCAAGGTTAACGCGTGGTGTGACTCGAGCTGCAAAGAGGCTATCAGGTTAAAAGAGGTAAGTTTTCGGCTATTCAAAGCCAACCCATCTGAGGAAAGCCGTAAAAAGTTTAAACGAGCCAGAAATGACTGCAATGCCCACATTAATCGTGTCAAATTCTCCTATGACCAAAAGTTGAGGCAAAAAATACTACAAAGTCCCACTGATAGTAAAAACTTTTGCTCATTTGTTAAAAACATCAAGAATTCGGCCTCGTCATCTATCCCGACACTCATTTACAACGACATTCCAGCTGTCAGCTCTACAGATAAGGCCAATCTGCTTGCTGCTCACTTTGCAGTCAGCTCAACGCTCCCAGATTGTGATTTGTCTCCCCCTGTACTCGAGCGCGTAAAATTCTCTATGGGACCAATCCACTTTCGCACTCGTACAGTGGCTAGAGTACTTCAAGATCTTGACGTTCACAAATCCGCTGGTCCAGATGGTATTTCCCCTATCGTTCTGATGAGGTGTTCTTCTTCGCTGGCAAAACCATTGCGTAAGCTTTTCCATCTGTCCAATTCTTCAGGACTCTTCCCGGGAAGATGGAAAACAGCATTTGTCCAGCCTGTACCAAAAAAAGGCGAATCTTCTTCTCCCTCCTCCTACCGACCAATTGCACTTACGTCCCTTCTTTCTAAGGTCATGGAAACGCTGATAAACCGTCAGCTAATGAAATATCTTGAATCGCGAAAACTTCTTAATGACCGGCAGTATGGTTTTCGCAGCAACAGGTCCACTGGTGATTTGATGACATATCTAACCGAAAAGTGGAACCAATCTCTTCACCAAGGTGGTGAAAGTAAGATCGTTGCGCTTGATATTTTAAAAGCATTTGACAGAGTTTGGCACCAAGCTCTCTTGTCGAAAATGCGTGCATTTGGAATCGATGATACTCTTCTTCAATGGATTAGAAATTACCTTTCGGACCGTTCAATCCAAGTTGTTTTGGACGGCTTCAAGTCTGCAACTCACCAAATAAATGCTGGTGTCCCCCAAGGCTCTGTTCTGTCCCCGACTCTCTTTCTCATTTTTATAAATGATCTACTGTCTGTTACTTCTAATCCAATCCATTCCTTTGCTGATGACAGTACCCTCAGCTTCTCATATTCGTTTCTTGGGTCACGCGCCTCATCTTCGGGTGTGGAACTGGAACGGCAACGTATGTTAAGCTCATTAAATTCCGATCTTAACAGCATAACTCAGTGGGGTAAAACCAATAGAGTGGAATTTAATGCTTCCAAAACTCAATGCTGTCTCCTGTCATTAAAGCAAAACCCACACACACTGCCATTATCTATGAATGGCACTTACATCGCTGAAACCGAAAGACTTTCCATTCTCGGTATGTGTGTTAATGACAACCTTCGTTGGAATGACCACATATTCGATGTCGCCAAGAACGCCGCGAAATGTCTAGGCTTCCTTAAGCGTTGTAAGAAATATTTCACCCCTTCTGATTTGGCTACAATTTATAAGGCGTTTATTCGCCCGAAACTCGAGTACAACGCTCATATCTGGTCCGGTGCACCAATAACTTATTTGGAGCTACTTGACAGGATCCAAAAACGCGCGATAAAACTCATTGGCGACCGAGACATCGCGAGATCGATTGACTCTCTTAGTCATCGTCGTAATATCTCCTGCCTGTCGTTATTTTATCGTTATTTCCACCATAAGTGCTCAAACGAAATAGCCAGTTGCATTCCTCCCCTTGAACATTTCAACCGCAATATCCGCCATGCAGGGAATGCTCATCAGTTCACCCTCAAGCCTGTGTTCGGACGTACAGTGAAGTTCAAAGAATCTTTCCTCAGCCGTACAACACGAATGTGGAATGCTCTTCCCCGCTCCATTTTTCCTACACATTATAACCTACAGACATTCAAAACCAACGTGCATCGGCATCTCTCCTTTTCCTCTCACCCTAATTTCCTTAACGCCCGCGCTGTGTAGCTAATACATTATAAGGGTCCCAACAAATCCCTTTAGTGCGCGCTTATTATAACCCCCCCCCCCCCCCCCCCCCCCCCCCCCCCCCCTTCCGTAGATCCGCCACTGGTGTGAGTTTTTTGCGAACTGATTACGAACATCAACGTAAGCTTAGAGAGGAAATTCGGAGGTTCGACCACATATCCAATTACTCAAAGTCAATATACCATCGAAAACTTCTTCAAGCTAAGAACATTAACATTACTACATGGTATAATGCAAACGCTTCAACCTTCTTACCTCTATAATAAGTTAAGATTCCCGACAGCTGTCAGAAACTGTGACCTCTTACCTATGCGCTACACTAATTTAGTGTCGGAACGTCAATTTTTCACCCATGCAATTCGGCTGTGGAACTCCCTTCCCCGATCTATCAGAACGGCAAGCTGTACAACCCACTTTAAAACGAAGCTTAAGCAATAGGTACTTAGAAACACTTTGATGATGATGATTTGTTATTTTTTTTTTTTTTTTAATTTTTTTTTCTTCTTTTTTCTCTTTATTTTTCTTTGATTTTACTTATTTTTTTTTAAATTCAGTTTTTCACTTCTTTTTTTTTATTAATGATGGATTATGAACAATGTTTCTACATTTTAACTGTTGTTATTGTTGTAAATAAATATGTAGTAGTAACGTAACAAATAGTAAAATGTACCTTTGAAACTTACGCAAATTAAAAAGATTTTGTATCTTACTGTGTAACGTTAATATGCTAAAATAAATGAAATGAAATGAAATGAAATGAAAAAGTCTAATAAGTAGGGTAAAGAAGGTTGTAGGTTGTAAGTAGTTAACGTAGTTTGTAAGATAAAAAAAAATCACAAAACAATTTTTTTTCCTTTTGTAAACCGCACCAAACAGTGACTTTTTGCGGACGAAGTTCTGTTTTATGAAGTACATGAGGGCTCTCACCTGTCCAGTACCCATATTTTGCATATTAATATAATCATCATTGAAAGAATTAAAATTGGCGATTGAATCAGAACTCTTACAGTGCAGGATATAGATACCTTCCGCTGATCACTTTGCTATAAATACGATGCCCTTAGAAAAGTGTTCAATTGGATATGCCAATTTTTTCATGTGGACGGCAGGTAAGGCGATTTTAGGTAAAGCGGAAAAATGGATGATGATATATTATAAACGACCGACGCACCTATGAACCTGAACTGCTTTCTATGGACTCATCCTGTTTTAAAACTATGTGTGTACCTTCTTTTTCTGCGACATATGAAATTTAATATAAGAATTTAATTTAATATTTTATTTCGAAACTGATGTATTATGTCCTTTAGACGTCTGACACCATATTGTATGTAAGTAAATAGATCCGACTTATACGACTGTCAAACAACGCCTGGCTTACTTGATACATCCATATATCTGTGTGGGTAGGTGTAGGTATATAACGATGCGTATCCAGGCGTTCCTGGCGTTCATGGCGCTGCGGGTGTTGCTGGTGTTGCAGCTGTTGCGGGTGTAGCTGGTGTTGCTTGTCTTGCTAGTCTTGCGGGTGCTGCTGAAGGAATAATAACTAATGGTAGCGATCCCTGTGCAGTTAATCTGCGTTCAGCACGAGGTCGCAAGTACTGGCCATCAGATTCTTGGACCAATACAAGAGCACTGAATAAACAAAATATTAAAACTCCCCTTAAAAACATTGTAACTAGATATTGAAATTGAATATGGGACTGATGTTTCAAAGCGCAAGTTGAGCCTTTTATAAGTAAAATAGTGAAATGTTTCTACAGATGGTTGATTGCTGAAAGCTATCATTAAAATTATTTCCCCAATGGTTTTTTCCACTATGTTTTTAGTATCAAATGGTAAGATAATATGAGATAAAATAATTAGTTCAAAGTCGCATAATGTAATTTTCATTGTAATAAATAAATCAGCGAATTAAATTATTTATCTACATGCATTTATTCAGGCTTGAAGTCAAAAACATCCGTTGTTGTACCCACACTACACACACCAATCTACCCACAATAAATATCCCACAAACCGATACTAGATATACAGCAATTTTCACTGACGCCTTATCATCGATGCATAATGACACTAAATCAAATGCACACAATATGCTCGCTTGCATTCATAAACAATAACCATTACGTAAACCCCGATTCTCCACTAATCATTGCAATAACAAAACAAACCTGATAAAAGCAATCGACTTGGCTCTGGGTCGTCACTCGCTGCGGCGAATAGCGACCACACATGAGTAATGCGACTGTTATTATAGTTTATTACTATCACTAAGGGGTATAATTGCTGTCAATGCATTTTTTGTATGGAAAAGAATGAGGTGACGATGGATATAGGTGAGCGATTCATATGCTGAAAATGCATTTATTGGGTACTAGCTGACCCATGCTCGCCTTGCTTCGCCAGTCTGCCACTTCTCAAATTTAAAACAAAATACTTGCTGATAAGAACTGATAAAGAAAACGTCGAGAGTGTCCCTCCTCATTATATGGATATACTCTCAAAACACGTTTTTGTTTCGCAGTGTTTCGGTGGTGGTTTTCGAAAATACATGTCATTGTATACGCATTGTATACACACACCGAATGCAACAAAACTGTTTCGACTTAGCGTCGTTGACGATAACTGCCTTTCTTATGGTGCAACACACACCAAATGAAACGAAACATAAAAACATAGGGGCGGGCTACAGTCCGCTTGGGCGAACTGTTGGATACCCTATTCTTATTCCTATATCTCATAAGTGGGCGTGACAAAAATTTAAAGGATTTTATCGAAAAAACTAAGCTTTTGTAAATAAAAACGCTCCCTAGCTCAAACTTTGGTTTTTCAATAAAATTGTTTTATTTAATTGTGGGCGTGTCAGTAGGCGGATTTAAAAAAAATTTAAGTATGAGCATAAAGGGCACCAAGAGAGTATATACTATAAATTTCAGCTCCCTAGCTCAAACTTTGGACTTTCAAAAATAAAAATAAAAATAATTGTGGGCGTGTCAGTAGGCGGATTTTGAAAATATTTACACATGAGCATAAAGAGCCCCTAGAGAGTATATATTAAAAATTTCAGCTCCCTAGCTCAAATTTTGGTTTTTCAAAAAAAATATTTTATTTAATTGTGGGCGTGTCAGTGGGCGGATTTTGAAAATTTTATGTCCCAAGCAGTTTTATGGGCCAAAGATCATATATAAAAAATTTCAGCTTTCTAGCTCAAAATTCAATTTTTCCCAAAATTTGTTTTATTTAATTGTGGGCGTGTCAGTGGGCAGATTTTGAAAATTTTATGTCCCAATCAGTTTTATGGGCCATAGATCATATATAAAAAATTTCAGCTCTCTAGCTCAAAATTCGATTTTTTCCAAAATTTTGTTTTTTTGAGTTTGTGGGCGTGTCTGTGGGCGGATTTCAAAAATTCTTAAACTTGATTATTTCGGGACCCTAGAGAGTATATAGTTAAAATTTCAGCTCTCTAGGTCCAGTTTAAAGGCCTAATTTTTGCCGACGGACGGACGGACGGACGGACGGACGGACGGACATGGCTAGATCGACATTACTATCGATGCTGATCATAAATATAGTAACTTTTAGGGGTCTACGGGCAATATTAAGGTATGTTACAAACTATGCGTCAAAATTAATATACCCCTAGAATAGGGTATAAACAAAAGTAAAACAAGAAAACGTGTTTCGTTGCCGATAGCTTACCTGTTGTTTTTTGCAAAACAAAATGTTGACTCCTTCGTAAGAGGAATGGTTGTGGGGTTTTTCTTAGCTTTTTTAAAGGCGCATCGACTTGGTCCTTGTTGTGTTTACTTTTCACTACGTGCAGTGGTACCTGATTTATTATACCCTATTCTAAGGGTAAATTAATTTTGACGCATAGTTTGTAACATACCTTAATATTGCCCGTAAACCCCTAAAAGTTACTATATTTATGATCAGCATCGATAGTAATGTCGATCTAGCCATGTCCGTCCTTCCGTCCGTTCGTTCATCTGTCGGCAAAAATTAGGCCTTTAAACTAAGCCTAGAAAGCTGAAATTTTAACCATATTATACTCTCTAGGGTCCCGAAATAATCAAGTTTACGAATTTTTTAAATCCGCCCACAGACACGCCCACAAACTAAAAAAAACAAATTTATCGAAAAAATCGAATTTTGAGCCAGAAAGCTGAAATTTTTTATATAGATATATGACTCCTAAAACTGCTCGGGAGATAAAATTTTCAAAATCCGCCCACTGACACGCCCACAATTAAATAAAACAATTTTATTGAAAAACCAAAATTTGAGCTAGGGAGCTGAAATTTATAATATATACTTTCTAGGGGGCCCTTTATGCTCATGTCTAAATATTTTCAAAATCCGCCCTCTGACACGCCCACAATTTAAAAAAAAAAACTTTTTTTGAAAATCCAAAGTTTGAGCTAGGGAGCTGAGATTTATAATATATACTCTCTAGGAGCCCTTTATGCTCATGCGTTAATTTTTTTCAAATCCGCCTACTGACACGCCTACAATTAAATAAAACAATTTTATTGAAAAACCAAAGTTTGAGCTAGGGAGCGATTTTTTACAAAAGGTTTTTTTTTTTATAAAATCCTTTAAATGTTATATATCAAAATATGTAGAGTGTTCTTAACAAACATATTGTGTATGAATATATATACAGTATTATTTTAAATACTTGACATACTGTATTTAAAAATCATTTAACCAAAATTAGATGGCATACTTGTATTGCCAAGGAACTGCTCCAGTAGAGGAGTTAAAGTATTGAACATACTGATTGCGTATGTTACGTGCAGCATTTGATGGTCTTGCTTTTTTTTATTTTTTATAATAAGCGCGCACTAAAGGGATTTGTTGGGACCCTTATAATATATTAGCTACACAGCGCGGGCGTTAAGGAAATTTGGGTGAGACGAAAAGGAGAGATGCCGATGCACGTTGGTTTTGAATATTTGTAGGTTATAATGTGCAGGAAAAATGGAGCGGGGAAGAGCATTCCACATTCGTGTTGTACGGCTGAGGAAAGATTCTCTGAACTTCACTGTACGTCCGAACACAGGCTTGAGCGTGAACTGATGAGCATTCCTTGCATGACGGGTATTGCGGTTGAAATGGTCAAGGGGAGGAATGCAACTGGCTATTTCGTTTGAGCACTTATGGTGGAAATACCGATAAAATAACGAAAGGCAGGAGACATGACGACGATGACTAAGAGAGTCAATCGATATCGCGATGTCTCGGTCGCCAATGAGTTTTATCGCGCGTTGTTGGATCCTGTCAAGTAACTCCAAATAAGTTATTGGTGCACCGGACCAGATATGAGCGTTGTACTCGAGTTTCGGGCGAATAAACGCCTTATAAATTGTTGCCCGATCAGAAATGGTGAAATATTTCTTACAACGCTTAAGGAAGCCTAGACATTTCGCGGCATTCTTAACGACACTGAATATGTGGTCATTCCAACGAAGGTTGCCATTAACACACATACCGAGATTGGAAAGTCTTTCGGTTTCAGCGATGCATTGCCATTCATAGATAATGGCATTGTGTGTGGGTTTTGCTTTAATGACAGGAGACAGCATTGTGTTTTGGAAGCATTAAATTCCACTCTATTGGTTTTACCCCACTGAGTTATGCTGTTAAGATCGGAATTTAATGAGCTTAACATACGATATTCCAATATTTTCATGTATTTCTCCTTGAGGTACGTATTCCATAGCTTCACGCTCAACATATATTTCCTGAAGCAAGCCTTCATCGTCTGAGTCCGACCACATGTTGAACAACACTAAAAGCAAGTCGCGAATTCGCACACCAAACGAAACAAGAAAACAAAACGTTTTGTTTTGTTACATTCTGTTTCGCTTGATGTGTGTTGAAATAAAAAATGCTTATTTGGCTATCAAATCAAAAACGTTTTGCTTTATCCGGTGTGTTTTCAGCCTTAGATATCAGCTTAGATCTCCGCTTCCGGATAGCGGATGAAGCATTTTCCCGCAATAAAAAGTTACCTATTTTCATCAGGGATAATGTCAACAATTTTTCAAATCGGTCAAGTAGTTTCGGAGACTATTCAAAACAAACAACCAATGAAATTTTTCCTCTTTATAATATTAGTATAGATTGGTGCATCTGAACTAGATCGATGAATAAGGCCAGTGCTTATTGCGCAATATCGATCGCACTAGGGTAATATGTTAGGCAAATCTATAGACAGAAACATCGTATATAAAGGGATCGATGAAGCTAGGATGCGGGTGGCAACGGTGCAGTAGTAAGTAGTGTATTCGCTCATCTTCACAGATTGTTCAAAGATGAACTGTGGAGTAGGAGCAGGCATTTTCTCAACAGAACTAGACATCTCTAAAACTTTTCGCCTTCCCAAAGCAGCCAGCGTCTTTCAAGCAGGAGTACTTGCAATTAAAGAGGCGTGTAGACTGCTCCTCAACATAGTGACACCCAGAAAAAAAAATAGGCATCTTCGTCGACAGTCAGGCCGCGATTAATGCTGTCGGTTCAACCAAGTCAACGTCCAAGCTTGTTGTGGAATGCAGGGGCCTGTTTTCATTTAGTAAAAAAGGAATGGGTTCCGGAAAGACTTTGACAGCGACAGAAAGAGGAAAAATAGATGCTTTCAAGGAGTTAGGACTTTCAGGCCGCTAAATTACAAGGAGGCTAAATAGAAGTAAGACTGTTGTTAACAGTTCTTTCCGGTCTTTCGGATTCACAACACTATGGGAAAAATCAAAAAGGACGCACGCATAAGCAACAAAATTGCAGAAAAGCGGGTTAATCTACGGCTTGCCTCAAATTCTACTCTACCAGTGACTAAAATAAGGGCCAACAGCGGTGTATCAGTATCAGCCAGCATAGCAACGGTCCGAAGGATAATACGAAAAAGTGGTACTATACAGAAAAAAACTTAAAAAGAAACCTGTTTTCAGGCAAGTACACAAGGAGCATCGAATGAATTTTGCAAGAGAACATGATCGATAAACATAATCGAAAATGTGTGTGCATGGTTATCTCGAAAAGTGTATGAATGCGGCAGACAATTTGAAGACAAGGACACTTTAATCGAAGCTATTCTTGATACCTGGGCCACAATTTCTCTTCATTATTTAAAAAAAAAAAACTGTATGATTCTATTCCAAACCGTGTTATAGAGGTCTTATCGAAAAATGGCGGACATTGGTACTCATTATTAATTTAGAAAAATATAATTAATAAATGTTTTTAAGCCACAAAATAGAAATATTTTATTAATTTTTTCCTTTCTTTCGAAGATTTTGCATGTGGCCTCATCCTAGTGGCGCATCTTCTTGTACGCTTTTCAAGTAGTTCATTGTTTGATCTTGGGAAATTCCAGCGATCGTTTCTTGTTTACCCTTTAATTTTATGACTTACTGTTGAGAAAATATGTACCTATTCTTAGGTAGTAAAACTTTCCGGGTATAAAATTTCCAACCGCTATAAAGACTGAAAATCGATTGCAAAATGTATGGCCTCATCCTTGTGATCGCCAGTGTATATAGCAACTGTCAGGACATCTTTTTATAATATGAATTCTATTGGGAATTACCAGACGAGCATGAAACTGCTAAAGGCGGATATCAGATGGTTGTTTACAATTTTTGTTTACTTGGAGCCGGCTTGTGATTAGATAAACCGAAGCAAGAAAAGCAATTCAAATGTCTGCTTACGAATGGTCGACATTTCAAATTCTAATTGACTCATATTGTCAACTTGTTGACAAGGTAAGTACCAAATATTTTGTCACTGTCCCTATCTTATCAGGTGATACCAAAAACGTAGTGGAAAACAACATTGGGGAAAGAATTTCGATGACTGCTTTGAGCTATCAACCATCTTGTCGCGAAAACATTTGGAAATGTTGACAGAAAGGAAATTATGCTAAAAACATAGGGACGGGCTACAGTCCGCTTGGGCGAACTGTTGGATACCCTATTCTTATTCCTATCCCTCATAAGTGGGCGTGACAAAAGTCTAAGTATGGTTAAATTGTTAAGAACGCTCTACATATTTTGTTATATAACATTTAAAGGATTTTATCAAAAAAAACGCTCCCTAGCTCAAACTTGGGTGTTTCAATAAAATTGTTTTATTTAATTGTGGGCGTGTCAGTAGGCGGATTTAAAAAAAAATTAACACATGAGCATAAAGGGCCCCTAGAGAGTATATATTATAAATTTCAGCTCCCTAGCTCAAACTTTGGATTTTCAAAAAAATTGTTTTATTTATTTGTGGGCGTGTCAGTTTGCGGATTTTGAAAATATTTATACATGAGCTTAAAGGGCCCCTAGAGAGTATATATTATAAATTTCAGCTCCCTAGCTCAAACTTTGGATTTTCAAAAAAATTGTTTTATTTATTTGTGGGCGTGTCAGTGGGCGGATTTTGAAAATATTTATACATGAGCTTAAAGGGCCCCTAGAGAGTATATATTAAAAATTTCAGCTCCCTAGCTCAAATTTTGGTTTTGCAATAAAATTGTTTTATTTTTTTGTGGGCGTGGCAGTGGGCGGATTTTGAAAATTTTATATCCCGAGCAGTTTTAGGAGTCATAGATCATATATAAAAAATTTCAGCTTCCTAGCTCAAAATTCGATTTTTTCCAAAATTTTGTTTTTTTGAGTTTGTGGGCGTGTCTGTGGGCGGATTTCAAAAATTCGTAAACTTGATTATTTCGGGACCCTAGAGAGTATATGGTTAAAATTTCAGCTCTCTAGGTCCAGTTTAAAGGCCTAATTTTTGCCGACGGACGGACGGACGGACGGACATGGCTAGATCGACATTACTATCGATGCTGATCATAAATATAGTAACTTTTAGGGGTCTACGGGCAATATTAAGTTATGTTACAAACTATGCGTCAAAATTAATATACCCCTAGAATAGGGTATAATGAACCGATTCAGATTAATGTGTGATGACGAAATGAATTTTCTGGATGATTTAAGTCTTTTGACTGATTTTAAGTCGTTCGACTGCTTTAAGTCTTCTTCATCATACTTTCTACAGCACGGTTAAAATGTTTGCAATGCTATTTTACTGAGAGTTCCTTCCACCAACAAAACAGGTCCTTTAAGCCTGCACAAAGGATATTTTCCCAAAATGTAATTAGAAACCGCACGGTATAAATGTGTTTAACGTTATTTTACTGAGAGGTCCTTGCAACAACAAAAAGGTCCTTTAAACTTGGAAAAAGGCTTATATTCCAAAATGTAATTAGAAACCGCACGGTATAAATGTGTTAAACGTTATTTTACTGAGAGGTCCTTCTAACAACGAAATAAGTCCTTTAAAGCTGAACAAATTTTGTTTTTCCAAAATGTAATTAGAAACCGCACGGTATTAATGTGTTAAACGTTATATTGGTGGATATGTATACTGTTTTTCTAACCTCACCCAAATATTCAAATACTTAAAACAGTTCAAAACTTTTGCAACCATTTTGAAGAAAATCTGTACTTTATAAACAAGTTGAACGGTAAGTATAGTTATTTCAAATGATGAAACAAAAATAATCGACATAAGATATAATCCCAAGAACCAAAAATAAAAAGTTAAAAGAAAATCCCAGACAGAAACACGGACGAACAGAATAACTCCGTACTGAAAGAAAACAAGTAGTCATTTTCTATGAGTGGGATTTTTATATTTAATAAAAACATGACAATAATTTTCATTTGCTGATATCCATAATTGGACTGAAGATCTTCCAAACGCAAAAAGAGAAAATCCAGAAAAGGAAACCCCATTTTCTTCATTAATTTCAACGTACGTTTTTTTTTAACAAAACATAATATATTATACAAACCGAAACACCAGTGGCGGAGCGAGGGGGGGCACAGGCCCCGGGCGGCAGGTGCGAGGGGCGGCAGGTTAATTTTTTTAAATATGTATATAAAATTTACAAAAAGGATTATTTTTCCAGTCCAATGAATTTGTTTACAAAATTTACCAGCATTACCACTGCTTCACAGTAACTGATCAGATATCCCTTGTTTTGCTTAACAACAAAATCCAAATATAGTTCAAATATAATTGTCAATAGTTATGGCTCCGACTCCGGATCTGACTCTGGCTCTGTCTCTGATTCTCTCATTGAACACATTGACACTGAGACTGATAAAGCATTGGAATCAGCTAAAAATTTAGTGGATATGGGAAAGTGGCCTAATGATATACCTAGATGAAAATATTAGGTTGCTACTTGTGCAACGCGATCCAGAAGTAGTGCAGCATGTAAGCGACTTGGTTTCTGCTGCACCAACAGGAAGGACGAGGCGGCTAACGAAACAATGGTTTTATCGCACGTTGACTAACGGCGAAAAAGTATTACGTTCTTGGATGGCTTATTCTCCTTCTAAATCGCCATTATTTTGCTTTTGTTGCCGTTGGTTTGAAATTCCGGAAAAAAACAATGCATCCCGGTTTTGCTCATATGATGTTTTTAATAACTAGCAAAAACTAAATCCCACAGTAGCCAGCATGAATCAAGTCCCCAACTTAACCAAAATCTTTGCAAATGAAAGGAGTTAGAAGCCAGACTTCGACCAGGAAAGACAATTGATAAGCCAAAGAAACAAAAAAATGGCAGGAAATTCTTACTACAATGGTCGATATCATTAAATTCCTCGCGAAGCAGAATTTGGCTTTTCATGGCCGCAGAGAAGAAATTACCAGTACAAATAGGGGCAACTTTTTAGAACTGGTGCTGGCCAGTGCTTCGAGAACATATATTACGAATAAAAATGGGTGGAAGAACTATCACCACAAATTCAAGACAAATTCATTAATATTTTAGAAGATAGCGTTCGTCAACGAATTTTCTGTCAATTTAAAAAGGTCAAAAATTATTCCATTATATTCGATAGCACCCCAGATATATCGCGTATTGCGTTATCTTAAAATTGAAAATCAGAAAGTAGTAGTAGTGGAATCTTTTATTGATTTTATCGAAACAAAGAACAAAACAGCTGAAGGCATTTCTGATATGTTTTTAAGCTAAAAGCTGATGGACTTGATATAATGGATTGCAAAGGTCAAGCATATGATAATGCTGCTGTCATGGCTGGAAAATATACGGGAGTGCAGACAAGACTGAAGATATAAACCCCAAAGCAGAATTTATACCCTGCCCCAATCACTCTTTGAACTTGGTTTGTTCACATGCTGCTGCTGTTGAGCCAACGGTCACTTTCTTCAGTACCTTAGAACCAGCGTTGCCAGACGTCCCGATTTTGGCGGGACGTCCCGATTTTTAAATCAAAATTAAATGTCCCGAACGGGACAGCCTCAGTATAATTTTTCAGATGAAAATATTTTTTCTGGACTTAAATTCATAAACCCGGAAAGTGAAGTTACTTTTGACATGATTGAAAATGCTGTATCTTTAATAAAATTGACAGGCGATATTTCGGTAGATAACTTATATGAAGAATTTAACTTGTTAAAATCATTCTTGGACATATTAGTAGGAAATTGCAAAGACACCACTGCTACCACCGCACAGAAATGGCACCAGCTCTTTCAACAGCTTCCAAAAAAAGATACCAGGAATATATTTAAACTAGTGTCTTTCATATTAAGTAACGAACGCGTTTTTTCCCTGATGAATTTGAAATGGTCGGATGCCAGAAATAAATGCTCCGTAAATTTAATAAAAGCAAAATTTCTCATCCAGTTACAGCTATCCTGTAAAGAGTTCTTCATTTTTATTAAAGAGAAAAAGGAAACTTTAAAAGAAGTTAAATCCTCACAGAAATATAATGAATAAGTAATTCTTGTAAATAATTATTCTCTTATTGTAAGTTGCAATTTGTAACACTCACTCCACAGACTATTTTTTAAAACGCCATATTTTTCTAATGAATAAAACTTTTTTGATTTTGACTTCTATTGTCACGTAAACGTAATTTTAATTCAAATAAAAAGTTAAATATTTGAAAACTTCTGATTATGTACGTTTTTTTACTATGTCCCGCTTTCGACGAATGAATCCCGCTGTTTTCACTCAAAAAGTTCCAAAATCCCGACTTGGCAAAAACAAAAAATGGCAACGCTGCTTAGAACGCATATATTAATTTTTTTTCGGGTCCACACACCGTTGGGAAGTTATGCTTTGTACGAGTAATTCATGGCAAAGCATTGAAGAGGCTGCAAGAAACAAGAAGGAGCGCAAGAGCTGATGCAGTCGAGAGTACCTGGAACCATTATGAGAGCATTTTTAAAACTGACGGAGGCAGACGAAAGCCTTAACACACGGACGGATGCATGAGCATTGCTAATAGCATTGCATCATTTTCATTTCTGTATTTTTTGGGCTTTTGGAAACCAGTACTACACGAAGTTAATGACGCCCAAATATACTTGCAAACAGAAGGACTCAATCTTCATCAAAAAGCTCAAAAAAACATAGGGACGGGCTACAGTCCGCTTGCGCGAACTGTTGGATACCTTATTCTTATTCCTATCCCTCATAAGTGGGCGTGACAAAAGTCTAAGTATGGTTAAATTGTTAAGAACGCTCTACATATTTTGTTACATAACATTTAAAGGATTTTATCAATAAAAACGCTCCCTAGCTCAAACTTGGGTGTTTCAAAAAAATTGTTTTATTTAATTGTGGGCGTGTTAGTAGGCGGATTTAAAAAAAAATTAACACATGAGCATAAAGGGCCCCTAGAGAGTATATAT
Organism: Portevinia maculata; assembly: GCA_949715645.1. Lineage (NCBI taxonomy): Eukaryota > Metazoa > Arthropoda > Insecta > Diptera > Syrphidae > Portevinia > Portevinia maculata. The sequence continues at coordinate 195,218,853 of OX454525.1, forward strand.
TATAAATTTCAGCTCCCTAGCTCAAACTTTGGATTTTCAAAAAAATTGTTTTATTTATTTGTGGGCGTGCCAGTGGGCGGATTTTGAAAATATTTACACATGAGCATAAAGGGCCCATAGAGAGTATATATTATAAATTTCAGCTCCCTAGCTCAAACTTTGGATTTTCAAAAAAATTGTTTTATTTATTTGTGGGCGTGTCAGTGGGCGGATTTTGAAAATATTTATACATGAGCTTAAAGGGCCCCTAGAGAGTATATATTAAAAATGTCAGCTCCCTACCTCAAATTTTGGTTTTTCAATAAAATTGTTTTATTTTTTTGTGGGCGTGGCAGTGGGCGGATTTTGAAAATTTTATATCCCGAGCAGTTTTAGGAGTCATAGATCATATATTAAAAATTTCAGCTTCCTAGCTCAAAATTCGATTTTTTCCAAAATTTTGTTTTTTTGAGTTTGTGGGCGTGTCTGTGGGCGGATTTCAAAAATTCGTAAACTTGATTATTTCGGGACCCTAGAGAGTATATGGTTAAAATTTCAGCTCTCTAGGTCCAGTTTAAAGGCCTAATTTTTGCCGACGGACGGACGGACGGACGGACGGACGGACATGGCTAGATCGACATTACTATCGATGCTGATCATAAATATAGTAACTTTTAGGGGTCTACGGGCAATATTAAGGTATGTTACAAACTATGCGTCAAAATTAATATACCCCTAGAATAGGGTATAACAAATGCATTACAGATCTTCATTACAGAAGAACGAAATGAATTCGTAGACGGTGCTTTTGCTTATGCTTATAAAATGTATGTCAAAAACTTGGAATTTTAATGGAATGTCGCAGGAAAATAAAAAAAAAAAAAACATATTTTTGGTGACGGAAATATAGATGCTGCTTTATTCTATGAAAATGAATGAACTGTGACGAAAAAAAACAGTTGACAAAATTTTGAAGAGACATTTTACCAAGTTTATTGACATAACCTAATTCACCTTTTTAATCGTGAATGTTATAGCCAAGTTTGTGGTCAGATCAATTATTTGAAAGTTATTACACCTTATTGACCGCAAAAATCATAATAAAAACATAGGGACGGGCTACAGTCCGCTTGGGCGAACTGTTGCATACCCTATTCTTATTCCTATCCCTCATAAGTGGGCGTGACAAAAGTCTAAGTATGGTTGAATTGTTAAGAACGCTCTACATATTTTGTTATATAACATTTAAAGGATTTTATCAAAAAAAACGCTCCCTAGCTCAAACTTGGGTGTTTCAATAAAATTGTTTTATTTAATTGTGGGCGTGTCAGTAGGCGGATTTAAAAAAAATTAACACATGAGCATAAAGCGCCCCTAGAGAGTATATATTATAAATTTCAGCTCCATAGCTCAATTTGAATTTAAAAAAAAAAAAAAAAATAATAATTGTGGGCGTGCCAGTGGGCGGATTTTGAAAATATTTACACATGAGCATAAAGGGCCCATAGAGAGTATATATTATAAATTTCAGCTCCCTAGCTCAAACTTTGGATTTTCAAAAAAATTGTTTTATTTATTTGTGGGCGTGTCAGTGGGCGGATTTTGAAAATATTTATACATGAGCTTAAAGGGCCCCTAGAGAGTATATATTAAAAATTTCAGCTCCCTACCTCAAATTTTGGTTTTTCAATAAAATTGTTTTATTTTTTTGTGGGCGTGGCAGTGGGCGGATTTTGAAAATTTTATATCCCGAGCAGTTTTAGGAGTCATAGATCATATATAAAAAATTTCAGCTTCCTAGCTCAAAATTCGATTTTTTCCAAAATTTTGTTTTTTTGAGTTTGTGGGCGTGTCTGTGGGCGGATTTCAAAAATTCGTAAACTTGATTATTTCGGGACCCTAGAGAGTATATGGTTAAAATTTCAGCTCTCTAGGTCCAGTTTAAAGGCCTAATTTTTGCCGGCGGACGGACGGACGGACGGACGGACGGACATGGCTAGATCGACATTACTATCGATGCTGATCATAAATATAGTAACTTTTAGGGGTCTACGGGCAATATTAAGGTATGTTACAAACTATGCGTCAAAATTAATATACCCCTAGAATAGGGTATAAAAAGAAGTAAAAACTAAAAACAAAACCGAAAAACTTTAATTTTTGAAATTTTAAAATTCTTTTTTATTAGCACGTATGCATTTCGGTGGGGCCTACAACCAAAAATTATGCACTGGTTATACATGTCGGTAGTTAAACCGATTCTCTTCTATGGAGTACTGGTCTGGTGGCCCGCCTTGGAGAAGAAGTCCAACCTAACCTTGCTGGACAAAACTCAACGAGTTGCATGCCTCAGCATCACCGGTGCGCTGAGAACCTCTCCCACTGCGGCGCTCCAAGCCATGCTCCACCTTCTTCCGACCGACATCGTCGGCAAACAATTGGCTGCCAGCTCAGCAATAAGACTGAGAAGCTCCAAACAATGGAAAGAGCAACACACTGGACATGCCAATGTACTATCGATGTATCGACATCTCCCTAAGGTCACCGACCACCTGCCCACTGAATACAACTTCAACCTGGGCTACAAACATCTAATCCCAGACAGAACCGAGTGGACACAACGTCATGTCCTACACCACGAATCGCTGTCAATTTTTACGGATGGGTCCAAAACGGAGGACGGAGTCGGTGCCGGAGTCTTCTCTGAAGACCTGGACATTCACCTCTCCTTTAACCTTCCAGAACACTGCAGCGTTTTTCAGGCCGAAGTCACCGCCGTCCGCCAAGCCGCTGCCTGGCTGTCGGTTAATACGATATCGAAATCAGATATTGTAATATACATCGACAGTCAGGCGGCCATCAAATCCCTTGCATCCAGCACTACAAGATCCAAGGCAGTGAAAGACTGCCGTGAATCTCTTAACGAGATAGCCGGTCAGTATAGCCTCACCCTTTGCTGGGTGCCGGGTCACTGTGACATACCAGGGAATTGTGAAGCTGACGAACTGTCCCGACGAGGCTCTTCTGGTTTAAATAGCATAAGCGTCACCGACATCGAGGCGCCAACGTCTTATGCTAAAAACCTCATAGACACCAATGCGGTGAACGAAGCCAACCGTCGTTGGCACCAACTCGACCAGTGCAACACCGCAAGGCTACTCTGGCCGACATTTAACAAATCCGGGTCCATCGGACTTCTGAGGCATAAGAGAGGAACCCTTTCGAAATTAGTAAATGCCCTCACCGGGCACTGTGCTATAGGAAGACATGCCCAAAGGCTGGGCATCCCCTACAATGACTTCTGTAGAAGCTGTAGGGACGAGGAAGAAGAGGAGACCATCAGTCACTTCCTTTGCACGTGTCCTGCACTCGCCAACATTAGGAAGGCTACATTGGGTGAATACCTTTTCAATGATCTAAACGATCTTAACAACGCCTGCACAGCAAGGATTAGCTCCTTCATTCAGAGGAGCAAATGGTTCCCTGAGTAAGAGGGTGACCCACCCACCTTACACATCGGCAGCACAATGGACCTACTTCTGGTCTAAGTGCATCCTCACCGAAGGCCGTTTTCAACCAACCAACCAACCATTTCGGTTCTCAGCTGCGGAACCATCATCAGCGAGCGACAATTAAACAATTACAAAAGAGATTGGGTACATATGCTATACATAGTTGGTTAAATAAGTTAAGTTAAGTTAAACATAGTAAAGAGAGTGACAAAACAGTGTCTAATTTTTCTTTTTTAATAAGTTGAACAGAAGAGAATCAATTGGTCCAGCTTCCAAATTCATCAAGTTGTCGTTCAAGTGGATATGTATCGATTCATAGGCGTCTACTTTGTGTGGTTTGTTTACATTTTTGATGAGTCGGAAATTATTGTCAAATGATGTAATTGTATGTCGATCTGCATTACTTGGGTCAAATATGTATGCCGCTATAGCTTTGTCGATCTCTTTCTTTTTCACAGATCTAAGGTGCTCATTGAATCTAGTTTCGGCGGCTCTTCTCGTTTGTCCAATATATTTTTTCTCACAATTAGAACAAGAGATCTCATAAATTCCACTGCATCGATGAGTTGGTGTGTGGTCTTTTGTGGAACCCAAGCGCAATTTAAGTTTGTTGTTGTTGGTGTGAATTATGTTCATTTGGGCTTTGGCAAAGACATGCATTAATTTGTTGGAGATGCTCGGGGTGAAGGGTAAAGTGACACGGTGTTTAAGTGTGGATATATTTTGTTCAAATAATTTACTGATGTTGTTTCGTTTCAATTTTGTCGAGTGTTTTTTAATCAAATTGTCAATAATAGATTGACATCAGCTATGTTTAATATTTGTTGGTATTCTTTCATATAATGTTGTATGGTCAGAGGTAGACGGCATAATCTCTACACCATTGAATGAAAGGCAGCAAGTTTTTGGCTATATGTGCAGTATGAGTCATTGGTTATGTAGCGGTCTGTTGATGTCGATTTTCGGTAAACACTAAATTCAATTTTCTTTTCTTTTCGATTTATTTCTAAATCTAGAAATGGTATAGTGTGGAGTGTTTCATCTTCCTTCTCAAAGGTGAATTGGATGCTTGGAAATCTGCTGTTGATTAATTGGAGTACCTTGTCGGCTTCTGACTTTTTTACCACGACTAATGATGAATACAAAATTATTTGTTTGTTTCACCGAAACCAAACAAAAAAAAGTTGTTTTCGAGTACCTAGTTCACATTTATCAGAATGTACCGTTCATAAATTTGGTGCAATGCAGTTGTTACCAACTGAGAATGAATTTCGTCACCACTCTTGTGTTTATACCCTATTCTAAGGGTATATTAATTTTGACACGAAGTTTGTAACATACCTTAATATTGCCCGTAGACCCCTAAAAGTTACTATATTTATTATCAGCATCGATAGTAATGTCGATTTAGCCATGTCCGTCCTTCCGTCCGTTCGTCTGTCGGCAAAAATTAGGCCTTTAAACTGGATCTAGAGAGCTGCAATTTTAACCATATACTCTCTAAGGGCCCAAAATAATCAAGTCTTTTTTCAAAAAAACCAAAGTTTGAGCTAGGGAGCTAGTGTCTGATAGGAATAAGAATAGGGTAGGTACCCAACAGTTCGCCCAAGTGGACTGTATGCCGTCCCTATGTTTTTCTCTAAGCTCTTCTTGTGTTGTGACGCTCTTCTGGTCACAGAGACTTGAGCAGAGATAAATAACAAATCTTATTCGTAGTAGTTTATTATAGTATTTAGTGAGATTTCTGTTAGTGCTCTATTAATCGCAAATACAAAGTAAGCTAAGGTAATTATTTTTGTTATTATTTATTAATATGCAATATTAATTACAAATTTACCTAAAATGCAGTATAGCCCTAGCTGCGTGTGTGACTAGAAGCAAACCTAAAATCATGGACTTTTCTTCAGATGACTATGAGACTGAACCAAGCTGTTCTAATCAGAACAGCAATAGAAATAAAAGATTGTATTCTGCTTTGACTGAGGTTTGTGGAAGGGAAGTGAATAAGAGGAGGCTGGGGTCTACGTCATCGGATCTGGGTGAAGACTTGAAAACTCCTCCGTCGATGGGACTCTTAGCTTCGAGTAGTTCCAATAACGTGAAAGATGAACCACTTGGGGGCATTATTGTAAGTTATAATTTTCCATAATACGCAGTTATATTGTCAAATTTGCTTAAAAAATCTTAACAGTACGAGTATGTGCGCTTGATCGCAAAAAAACATGTTTGCAATTTGTGTCATTATTTTAGCGGCGTTTTACTAAAGCAACCTTGTTTCAACTCGATTTTTTTTTTGACATCAAGCGTGATTACCTATTATCATAAAATAACATGTCGTTAATAGGTATACATTTTTGAGAAATTTAATAAAATTAAAAATGTTGTTTTTCAATAATCTAAATAGCAGATAAAAAAAAACATTTTCATAGTTGTAAAAATAATCCGCTATTGTTTTGCCAAAATTATTTACAAATCTGTTCGAAAAAAACCTGTGTTTTGAAAAATCTTTATAGGCATGTCAAGGTAAAGAGCTAGGTCTTCGTCACACAGAACACGTTTTAACGTCGCGTTCGACTTGTTGACTGCCTCCCTTCACTTGCGCACGAGTTATATCGAATTCTTTATTGATTGTCTTTTAAAAAAACAAAACTCACCAATTGTTTTGGATATCCTTATTGGTTGAGGGTCGATTAGAAACTAAACTAACAATATTGTTCTTTACTTACTAATGGATGCTTACTAATGATGATACTCGTATCAAGTTCGGCATGTGAAAATTACATTATGCTATTTCCTGGAATTTGGCATGTGCTTGTGCATATTCTATTATTTCTTGTCAACTTTACAATTTCCCATGGATGTTGTAAAGTGAGTGAAAACCGACATGTGCAAATTGCATTATGCTATTTCCAGGAATTCGGCATGTGCTTGTGCATATTCTATTATTTCTTGTCAACTTTACAATTTCCCATGGATGTTGTAAAGTGAGTGGAAACCAATTCTTGGAATTGGCTGGTGTGGTTATGTTTGCGGATGCTGATTCAAACATAACTCGAGCCCGCTTAGATTCATGACTCTCCTGAGTTATGATTATTCTGTTTTTAAAATTGTGTAATTTGAAATGAATGAATATTACAATAATTATTATTACAAATGTCATGATTAAAAGAATGCCGATGTTATACTTTACATGTGTTTGTTTCAAAATTTTGAGTTTTTTAATATGATCTATGTGTTTTTATATGGTTGAACAGTATTTCGTCGAAAGTAATTTGGCTTTTTGTTGAATTTAAAATACCTGCATTGATATTACAAATTTTTTTTCGAATGTTTCTTTTTCGTTAGTAAAAATTTTGTTGCCAATGTTTATTCTACAATCGTTAACATTTAGTAAATAATCCCCGTTTAGTTAACAGGCAAGCTTTAATTTATAAACTGGCATCCCTTGGAGTGTCAAGAAAGTTATTAATGTTGTATGCCAAATTTCTTTCGTCATCTTGCGCAGCTGTGTGGGATGGGTCGAACCTGTCCGAATGGTTTGAGACATCTGCAGGCGTCCCTCAGGGCTGCATATTAAGCCCAATTTTATTCGCGTTGTACATTGATGCAATATCTGATATTCTTCCGGGTGGCGTTAATTTTGCGGGCAATCACATAAAAGTACGAGTACTTCTGTACGCTGATGACCTAGTGTTACTGGCGGAAAATCCTTCTTCTTTGCAACTGCAAATTAATAGATTGCAAACCTACTGTAAAACTTGGGATCTCCATATCAACGTCGCAAAAACCAAGGTCATGGTATTTCCAGAGAAGACGTCCTGGGGTAGGAACTTGGCGCCTTAACAACGAACAAATTGAGGGAGTTCGTGAGTTCAAGTACCTGGGTGTTTTGTTGTCGTATAATCTAAACTTTAACAAGCATGCCAGAGAAAAAAGTATTGAAGCCAAACTGGCACTCAACATGATGTGGCCGAAGTTCTTCGCCAATCAAAACATTGACCTTTCTTCGAAGTATCAAGTGTTTAACGCCACAGTTAATACTTGTATGTGCTATGGTGTGCAGGCCTTTGGTGTGAGAATTTGAGGCAGTCTAAAGATTCTTTTTCAAGCGTCTATTCCGGCTACCTAATGCGACTCCGACCTACGCTATTCATGTAGAGTCAGGTTTGCCTCCCATCTACGTGCGAAACTTGAAAGCTCATTCTGATTATTTAACCAGAGTGGTAATGAGAAGCGGGAATAATCTTTCCAAGACTATCTTAATAAGATTGCTACAAACCAATGCTTCTCCATTTAAGGATTGGAACCAGCTAGCGATATCGCTCGAACTGAATGTCTCCTTTACTTTAACTAATGTTAACGACTGGCAGAGGCTTTTTGCAATGATCATTGCTAAAGTGGATGACAAATTATACGATCAGCACCTAATTAGAGCATCTTCCTCAGCTTCAAGGTTAATCTATAGGAACTTAAACCATCATTTGCTATCTCACGAAAGTTATTTCAATATAAATTTTTCATCGAAAGTTATAAGCACCATTTTTAGAGCGAGAGCAGAATTAATAAATTTGAATTCCATGCCACACAGAACAGATCTTGAGGAAACGTGTAATCTATGCAACATGAGAGTGCCTGAAAATATTCACCACTTCATTGCGGAATGCCCTATTTTACAAGAGATTCGTCGACTATACTTCCGAGTAAGCAATCTGTCCGTAAATGGTCTGTACGATATACTAAACGGAGCTAGAGGGTGGCTTGTTTTCTACAAATACTGCAATCATGCTCTGTTATATCGTAATAACTTTTAAAAGTCCAAGCTACAAGCAACTTTTGCCGTACTTCTTAAGTTATTGCTTTAATAGTCCAAAATTTTTCTTTTATGTTTCAAATCATTTAAAATTGCAAATTATTTTTTTTTTGTGTTCTAAATCACTTCAAAATTATAAATCTTTATGTTGCAAATCATCAAAATTGTTGTAGACCCCTCGCTGATCCATTCCATTCCTTTAATCTAGTTTTATACATAGATAATGATGTACAAATTGCATTTATTAATTTTTTTGTTTTATTTTATATAAATATATTTTTATTTTATTTTTTCATCTTTTCTGTCGACTAATTGTTAAAGACATAACGAATTAATCTTTTATGCTTAAACCCTAAATCTTGTGTTGTAAATAAGTATTTCTTTCTTTTTCAATTTTCCTTTTCGATTTAACTTCTATGTAATAATTTCTTTAATATCTATGAAATGTCATTTCCGGCAGACGGCTATTTCTGCCATGCTCGTGTTCTCAAACACAAACTAATACCCGTTTATTTTAAGCTTCCTTTCGTCACAAGTACTTAATATTTTCATGTTTTTATAATTTTTTAGTAACAATAGTCATTTTTCAATTTATATTAGTTGAGTTTTACAATTTTGTATTTTAAAACAATTTTTAGAATAAATACATTATGTTAGTTTTTCTTAAATTTTTCAAGTCTATATTTACTTTGAATGTATAATATAATAATGTATATTATTCCATTTAATTTCAAAATTTTTCGTTTCCTTTTTCGTTGGATTCATTATCTGTCATAGCATTTACAAAATATTTAGGGGTCTCAATTATTTTTTTAGGTACTTTAATTTTGAATATATAATTCTACCATTATTATATTTTGCTGTTTCTATTTTAATTGATCGTAATTTATCGAAATCTATGTCATATTTAATTATCTCAGCTTTATTCAGTTAATACTAGTCATTATTCCTAATCTGCATCTCTGATTTTGCTTCTCATATTAACTCCAAACGTATCTCATATCTTCAACGTAACCGAGCTGATCACAATAATTTTATTCGTCCCTAAATCACCTTTGGCCGCCTCAGATCTGAAATTGCCTCTATGCTTCTGTGATCAAAACGTAGGAGGACTACGCACCAAAACTCACACAGTTTTCCGTCGTACTCATACTCTTACTTTTGATGTTTATGCTCTCCCCGAAACTAATCTTTACGCGAATATCTTAAATAAAGAGTTGTTTCCAGCATCTTTCAACGTCTTCCGTGATGATAACGTCACTTGTCTTCTAGACATACTTCCCTGCTGTGGCGTTCTCACTGCAGTTCATAATAGCTTGAACTCTTCCATCATCTCAACATCAACCTCCCCTCTTCTGGATTTTGTTGTAGTAAAAATTTCGCTCGCTAACTGTTCTCGCTAACTGTTCTCTCTGCTTCTACATACATCCGTCTCAACCCATCGAATCCTATAAACTCGTTGTGGATGCCATCGATTACTTGATGCTTGTAAGCCTAACGATGAAATCTTAATTTTTGGCGATTTTAATCTCCCTAATCTATAGTGGAGTTTTTTTGGAAGATCAATCTTTCTTCATCCCCCTAAATCCGATATCTAGTAAAGAATGCCTTTTCGTCGACCGCGTAGCTGATTCTGGCCTTTGTGAAGTCAGTGGTGTTAAAAATTATATGGGACGATAGTTGGATCTTGTTTTCGTTATTCAACGACTCTCCACTTCAGCCCACATCTACCGCAGCTCCCTCCTCTTATGATTTTCATAAGGCTAACTTCCGAAAAATTAATTCCTATCTCAGCAAGTGCTCTTTCGAGTTCGCCAATCTTTCATTAAATGATGCTCTGTCCATGTTTTACAGAGAATTATTTAATTCCATTTCGCACTATGTTCCCATTTCTCGTCATAAAACGTCATCCACATCTCCCCGATGGTATAATCATAGACTTAGTTCCTTAAGAAATAAGAGAAACAAGCTATGGACAGTTTTTCTTCGCACCAACTATTCTTCGGACTACTCTAACTATCTCGGTATCTATCTACAATTCACCCAGCTTTATAGCTCTCTCTACCAACGGTATAAAAATAATGCACAAGTCAACTTAATAAATGACCACAAGTCCTTTTTCCGATTCGTCAACAACAACAAAAATCAGACGGCTACCCTCCTTCTCTCTCTTATGAAAACGTATCATTCACGGACCCACATACCATTGTCAACTCATTTGCCGCATTTTTCAAGCAATATTTCTCTGACAACTTATTTGTACCGGACTCCACGTACTTCAGCTACCTAGGTACCTAACTTCTCTATTGGCCCCTTTCTCTCTCAAACTATTGACCATACTCTCATCGAAAATAAGTTACAAAAGCTTAACGATGAATTCTCACCCGGCCCAGATGGCCTCCCCGCAATTTTTCTCAAGAAGTGTTCTTCCAATTTGTCGGTCCCTCTTTCTTTCCTCTTTCATCTATCTCTCTCCCAAGGAGCATTTCCACAGATTTGGAAGACCGCTTTCATAACCCCGATACACAAAAAAGGATTAAAAAGTGAAATCGCTAGTTATCGTCCTATTGCCAAACTCTCACATATTCCCAAAATCTTCGAAAGTTATCATATACGAAGCCTTAAGCTTTCGATGCAAGTCTCTTATTTCCCCTTACCAACATGGCTTTCTGAAAGGCAGATCAACCACTACAATATAAACTTTAAACGCGGTCAAAATAGTTATTTAGAAGTTAATTTCAGTGATTGAAAAGTAAATTTCAGTGATTTTTGTCAACTGGCAAGCAATTTGAGAGTGAATCTAATAAGAACAGCATCGAATCTTACTGCTGCTGGGAGAGAGCAAACAAGTCCAAAACGAAGAGTGACAAGACGCACATCGATGCCGATATACGAACGACTGGCATTTCGGTACCAACAGAAAACTACGGTGGTGATGCGATTTTTGATATTGGAGCGATGACTATTGTGTGCCAACATTGCAACGCGCTGAAACTCAAAGGCGTTTCGCCCGGCCTTTGCTGTGCGAGTGGCAACGTGAAATAGGTTCACTTAGACTTCATTCATTGTACATTTGTGCATTGGTTGTTGGCGATCAAGCACACAGCCGAGATATTGTCCTTCAGCGAAGAACCGTTGGACCGTTACAAAGAATATCCGAAACGCATAGATCATATGACGCTCTGCAGTACCCCATAATTCATTGGCAGGGGCAATTTGGATACGACATTGCGATGAAAATGCTCAATCCGATTACAGGTAAAATGGTAATTAACACTTGATCCTTCAACTGTTCGATTTCGCATTCACAGGCCAACCGATAAAATAAGAATCTCAGCTCCATGAACTACTACTCCTATCGAATGATGCATCGTCCGGATGATGAGAATATCATTTTGAAGTGCCGCCGTTTATTTCAACAATATGCGGTCGATATGTATGTCAAAGTTGATAGTGACCGACTACTGTTCATTAAATTGAATCAAGCAAAGCTACGATGCGAAGACTACATCCACTTCCGAGATGCTGTGAACTGCTGTGAACACTGATGGAAATGCGCAGAATATTGGACAACTGATGATTTTACCATAGACTCATGTTGGAAGTTCTCGCCATATGCATGAGTATGCACAAGACGCAATACATATGTACGCAACTACGGAACACCGGACTTATTTATCACTTTTACGTGTAATCTGAAGTGGAACGATTGTCAGAACGCAGATGGAGCATAGACCGTGTGGCGCATTGAATACTAAATCACTATGCATGGTTGATGGAAAATGCACCAAACGATACCCCCGGCCATTAGTAGCTGAAACAGTAACGGGATCAGATGGATATTCAGTTTATCGAAGACGCTCATATGCCAATAATGGCCGGACAATCGTTGTAAAAGTGACAGTTCATCGTCGGAGTCGAGAGGTTGAGATCGGAAACGAGTTCGTTGTGCCCATTGTCCATTGTTGTCCCGCATTTTTAATGCACACGTAAACGTTCAGAGTTGTCATTCTGCAAAATCAGTTAAATATTTGTGCAAATATGTAACGAAGGGCAGTGACATGGCAGTGTTTGGAGTTGGTTCGGAAAATTCCAATGATGAAGTATACCAATACTAAATGGGCCGATATGTGAACACCAACGAGCCGCTGTGGGGTTTATTCTCTTTCCCAATACACGAACGCCATCCCCCAGTTGTCCACTTAGCGGTTCATTTGGAAAACGGTCAACGCGTGCATTTTACCGAAGTAATTGCTGCGCAACGAGCGGTCAAACCACCGACAACCACGTTGACAAGTTTCTTTGTGATGTGTGCAACTGACCCATTTGCCGCTACATTGTTGTATGCTGGTATGCCCAAATATTACACTTGGAACCAGTCAACTAAAAATTTCAAAATCGCAAACAAGGAGTGCCAGTTGCGAATTGGTCAGGTGGTGTTCTCAACTGATGCGCTTGGACGCATTTACACTGTTCATCCATCGAATGTTGAATGTGTCTACTTGCGCTTACTGTTCATTAACGTACATGGCCCAAAATCATTCACACATTTACGAAAAATGGTCATCTTTGTCAAAAATATCGAGAGGCGTGTCAGCGTTTGAGCTTATTGAAGAATGATTCCCAATGGGACTAAACAATCGCTGATGCCATTGCCACATTGAATACACATCAAATAAGAATGCTATTCGCCATCATTGTGACAACATGCTATCCGACTCAACCAATAGAGTTGTGGAACAAATACAAGGACGACATGTGCAAAGACATATTCTTTGATTAACACTAAAAAAAATCGCTTTTGATGTTTGAGTATTTTTTATTAATACACTATCAGCTCTGTGTCGTGGAGTGCTTAAAGCAAGCAACTATCACGAGCAGAAATTGCCGGCACAAAAAGTGCTCTCACAGACTCATCATTTAGTGCAGCTGTTAGTAAGGACAAAACAATTAAAAATACAATAATTATGTACCTACAAAATACTAACACAGACACAAAATAATGCAAACAATTTAAGACATTAAAGCATTATTACGCAAAATATTTTTTAGCTTAATTTTACTAACATGCAAGTCAATCACATGATCATTTAGATTATAGATTCTACTCATGCGACTAATAGGCTCATGCTTCCCATAATTCGTTCTATGATGGGGGCTAAACAATAATTCAGCACTGCGCAAATTATGGGCACCACCACGAAAATTAAAGCCAATAGACGACAGCAAGTCAGGTGCATCTATTTGACCGGATATAAGCTGCTGTAAAAAAATGGTATCGCTATTAAGCCTTCGTTGAGAAAGGGGTAACATTTGAAGAAGCTTAATACGCTGACTGTAAGGAGGACGGTTAAAAGGATCATCCCATGGAAGTCCTCTAAGTGCGAATCGAATAAATTTACGTTGAATGGCCTCTATTCGATTTGAATGAATGTTGTAGAACGGCGTCCAAACTTGTGAAGCATACTCTAGAATCGGACGGACAAAACAATTGTACAATGACATAGTAACGTATGGGTCATTAAATTCTTTCGCCCACCTTTTTACGAAGCCCAGCATAGAATTAGATTTATTAACAATAAAATTGATATGCTTGGCAAAAACCAGTTTGGGATCGAAATAAACCCCAAGATCCTTAAAATTATCAACATTACAAAGAATATGTTGAGATAAAGAATATTGAAAGGTGGAGGGTATATTCTTTCTAGAGAATGTCATATGTTGACATTTAGTAGGGTTCAGGGATAAACCGTTTTTATCAGATTGAAGAAAAATTCTACCTTGCTGACTAGTGATAGATTTAAATATTTTCATATCATCAGCGTAGATCAGGATATTACTGTGATTTATACATGCTTTAACATCATTAATGGCTAGTATAAATAGAATTGGTCCGAGGTGACTACCTTGGGGAACTCCAGACTCAGCTGTAAAAGATACAGACAGCGATCCTCTAAATTTGACTTGATAAACCCTTGATCTAAGGTATGAATTAACCCATTTTATGAAACTTCGTGGGAAACCAAAAGCCCTGAGCTTAAACTCGATTATTTCATGGGACAGCTGGTCGAAAGCTTTAGAGAAGTCAGTGTATATGCAATCCATTTCGTCCTTATTCTCTAAGGCATTAGAACAATCATGCAAGAAACTTAACAGATTAGTGACAGTGGATCTGTTTCTTACAAATCCATGCTGTTCATTACAAATTAAATTGCGACAAAGAAATATTAACTTTTCGCAAACAATTTGTTCAAAAAGCTTAGGGATACACGAAAGCTTTGAAATAGGCCTATAATTAGTGATATCACCACGTTCGCCTTTTTTAAATACAGGTGTGATAAAAGCACTTTTCCATACATAAGGGAATTTACCAGTACCAATGGACAATTCAAACAGATATTTAAGATATGGAGAAATTGCATGACTACATTTTTTAAGAACGATCGGTGCAATGCCATCAGGACCTGATGAATAATCATTCTTCAGAGAAGAAATAAATTTTAAAATTGTTTCCAAGTCAAATGAGAAGCTACTAAAACTTATTTGGGAACAGCTAGTTAGATAACTAAAATATTGCTCATCAATGTGAAGAGGGGTCACCCTAAACGACTTACTGAAATAATCTGCAAACATATTGCTTGCATCTAGCGAATCAGCAGTTGTAGAGCTATTGTAAGTAAGTTTCGATGGATAACCATCGGTTTTTTTCTTAGAATTAACAAACCCCCAAAAAAGTTTGGGGTCCAATTTTAGAGAGCATTCCATTTTACTTATATAGTCAATATATAAGTTGCAGGATAAAGATTTGAATTCGTTGAATAGTGTAAGATAGAGCTCAAGATCTGAATGGCGGAGACTTTTTAAATAGTTCTTCCAAGCCCTATTCCGTCTGTTTCGTATTGATTTGAGCTCTTTAGTGTACCAAGGATGGGACGTTTTCAGATTCCTAGAGGATTTGACAGGAATCACTTTTTTCATGCAGTTATCCATCAAAGAATAAAAGGAAACTACTGCATCTTCAATATTAGAAAACGCAGTAAGATTAAAATTAAAGCTGGAAATTTCATCAGAAAGCCTTTGAAAATTTGCTTTCCGAAAGTCAAAAGATTGCGAACGATCATACGAATTACTATTTTCGTACAAATGTGCGCCTAATTCAATAAATACATCCAATGGTGGATGATTATTATCTACTCGTATGTTAGTTATACTGAAGTGGGATTCCAGAACCACAGTACTAACAGAGTCAGAAGAAAAAACAAGATCGAGAGTTCGATTTTTGAAATTTTTTATACAGCTAGTTTGCTGTAAGTCAAAAGACAAGATGTTGTCCAGTAAAGCGAGCTCTTGTTGGGCAGAGTCAAAGGATGGGATGAGATGAGAATCATCCTCAGAAGGCACAAATCCAATATGTGGCAGATTGTATTGTATACAAGCTGTCGCAAGAGTCCCGTTATATTAAAAAAAACTGCGATCGCACGATTTGAAGTAGTGTACACAATGATCAAATCGCAAGGACATTTGAGCTTCTGCATTTCGGATCGACCGACTACCGGGCCTCCACATGTCTTTTAACTAAAACCGCTTTCCAAATAGAGTTAGAAATTTGAAATTTTGTACAAATATTTTTCCAGTGTTTTTGCTTTTTGAATGTATAAATCGACCGAATGCAGCGCCCCCTTCATGGCTTTTAACCCTAACTGCTTTCTCAATTGAGCTTTGAAATATTTCACAAATGTATTTCAAGGGCTTCGGTATTTCGTGTGCAAAAATTTACCGACTGCAGTGCCCTCTACATGGCTTTAACCTTTAACTTCTTTCTCAATTAAGGTAGAACTTTGAAATTTTACACAGTTATATTAAAAAATACATACATATTATACATATAATGTAAAATGTACGAAAATTTTACCAAACACAGCGCCCTTATGGCTTTTAACTTTAACGTCTTTCTCAATTGACGTAAGAAATGTGAAATTTAGTTCCAATATATTTGAAGGTTTGTTTTTCGGAAGTAAATTCGACCAACTGTAAACTGTTAAAGCTACTGCTTTAAAATGTTTTACAACATTTTTTTCAAGAACTTCTTTTTTCAGTCTAACAAAGCGAATTTTAAAAATTCATTTAATTTTTCTTTCACGTTCATCAAATAATAAAATTGCTGGAAATTTAATTTAAGACGCAGTTCAATTCAATTCAAGTCAAACTCAGTTTCAATACTGAAGAAATAAACCAAAAAAGGGCAGAGTCTTTTGTAAACTCATTGGTGATGCATAAAACCAGTTAAAGTGTTTTCAATATAAGACCCGGGCACGGGCAACGCCGGGTACCATCCGCTAGTTTAATATAAAATAAAGCTTAAAAATATATGATTGGTAGTTCATGATTTAACAAATTTCACAAATTATAGCACTTAAATTAAGTAAAAGGTTGAAAAGCTTAAACAACTGAGATTCAAATACCTCAAAAACTATTTCGATAGGTAAGAGCATGGTCACAGAATTTTGAGAGGTTTATTCACCCTGCCGATCCATTTAATATTTGTATCGCTTGTGCTCTAGAAAGGACACTACGAGTATATTGAAAGTAAAGCCTTCTTATCTCCTGCAAGATTGGGCATATAGTTATTAAATAGAAAACATCATCTCGCTCGGATCTGTTGCAGAAGTCACACAAGAGTGGTAGGTCTGACCGAGGAGGCAAATAATTTAAGCTAAGAATTTCCACTCTTGCTCTAGAAATAGTGCTTATAGCTTTCAAAGGGAGATCAATTTTAAAATAATTATCAGCTTGAATGCGATGGTTTAATTCTCTGTATGTAACCCTTGTTGTGGATGCCGATGCACGATTCAAATGTTGAAGATAAAATTGTTTGTCAACTTTTGAAATTACATTTGAGAACAGCTCCTGCCAATTATCTAGATTGGATTCGGACAGATTAAGAGAGAGGCATGAGAGCGTGCAAGTCCAACCCATTCTTTAAACGGTGACGCTTGTATGCGCAAAAGGTTTGTCATGAATCATGATAGACTTATGGAGACTAACCCCGGGTTTTTTAATAGTTTTTAGCTAAAAATCGGAATTAGCCTTTAGGTTTTTGATATACACGGGGGAAATACCAGACTCTACGTGGATCGCATATGTTGGAGTTGAATTCGGTAAACGAAATAAACGTTTGAAAAAGGATCTTTGAACTTGTTCAAAATCGTCGAAGTATATATGGCCGAAAGTTTGAACACCGTAGCACATACAAGTGTTGAGAGTTGCTTCAAAAAAACGATATTTTGATCCCAGGTCTATATTCTGGTTGGCGATTATATATAATATGAGTTTCTTAAGCCCTTCGTAGTTTTCAACTATACCTGCGTGTCCGGTTTCATTTCTGTGATATTTGGCTATTTGTTTGTAAGCTTCATCTTCATTACTTATACAGTGCTCTCCACTTGATTAGACGCACACATTTTTTTTTACATAAATTTAATTTTTTTGTTAGTGCGTGTAACAATTATCAAAAAATTGCATTTATTAGAAAGGTTATTAAGTTCTCAACAAAAAAAACACAAACAAATGGTAGGTGAGTGGAAGTTAACGGATATTTTTTCTCTTTCTTGCCTATGCTGTAAGAAAAAGTGCAGCTTTTTTGTTCACATGATTAGACGCACCTGTAAGAAAAACTCTTAAAATTGAAACATAGACTTTTTAATTTAATTTGTTCTCTTTTATTTTTATTTTTGTTTGTTTCAGTACTTTCTACAACCACCATGTTTTAAAATCACATCAAAAATTATATTTTTAAGAGAATAATACAGTTTTTCTATATAATTTAAGGGAATCGTCCTCCAGGCTTCTTTTATTGTGACAGTTAGCTCTTCACAGGTCTCATACTGCCTACCTCCTTCGTAAACTTTACGCGTGAGCCATCCCCAAACATTTTCAATTACGAGGGCGGGTCAATAAGTCCGTGACTTTTGGAATAAAAGACAGATTTTTTGATAAAAAAAAAAATTTATTTTTAACGTAGTCTCCCTTGAGCTCTATACACTTTGTCCAACGCTTCTCCAATTTTTTTATCCCTTCCAAAAAAAATGATTTGTCGAGGTCCTCAAAATAGGCCTTTGTTTGCGAGATGACTTCATCATTGGAGTCAAATCTTTTTCCACCAAGCCATTTCTTCAGGTTTGGGAACAAGAAGTAGTCGCTCGGAGCCAAATCTGGAGAATAGGGTGGATGAGGGAGCAATTCATAGCCCAATTCATGGTTTTTTGCCATGGCAACTGCACATGTGTGCACCCTTGCATTGTCTTGCTGGAAAAGAACTTTTTTCTTGGCCAAATGAGGTTGGTTTTTTTTCAAATCGTCATTGAATCGGTCCAATAAGTTGGCATAATATTCCCCATTGATTGTTCTTCCCTTTTGAAGGTAGTCAATGTGGATTATCCCGCGTGCATCCCAAAAAACAGTCGCCATAACTTTATTGGCTGACAAACCCACCTTGGCCTTCTTTGGCGCCGATTCACCCTTAGAAACCCACTGTTTTGACTGTTGTTTGGTCTCTGGTGTGTTGTGATGGATCCATGTTTCGTCCACGGTTACAAAACGGTGCAAAAACTCCTCCATATTGCGATTAAACAATGCCAAACCTTCCTGTGAAGTTGTTACACGATTGCGTTTGTGGTCGACTGTGAGCAAACGCGGCACCCATCTTGCGGAAAGCTTTCTCATGCCCAAGTGATCATTCAAAATTGAAACCACTGAGCCATGCGAGATCCCTACGGCTTCCACAATTTCTCGCACTTTCAATCTTCGGTCGGCCAACACCATATCGTGAATTTTTTCGATTGTTTCGGGTGTAGAGACCTCAACTGGGCGTCCAGGACGTTCGGCATCTTCAGTGCTTGTACGGCCACAACGAAATTCAGTAAACCACTTTTTTACCATTGAAATCGATGGTGCAGAGTCCCCATAGTATTTTTCAAGCTTAGCCTTGGTCTCGGTAATGGTTTTTTTTCGCAAGAAATAATGCTTAATAAGCACACGAAATTCACTTTTTTCCATTTTCTCCTCAAATTAGTGAGTAGTCTGATAAAAATAGCTTTCAAACACAAACTAACTGACGCAGCAAGCTTAAATTTTGACAGGAGTCAACTGACAGATGGCTGTTGACAGGAGCAGTGTTACCGTTTCAGTAAAGAGGTCAGAAATTCAAAAAGTCACGGACTTATTGACCCGCCCTCGTATATTGAGTTCAGGTCAATAAGGTGGCCACGGCAACACTTCCACATTTTCTTCGGCAAGAGCGTTGTGGATTGGCACATTGTCTTGTTGTAATAATCACTGTAGAAGTCCGAACAGTACTTTTATGGTGGGGAAGGCTGATTGCAAAAGAGCTTTGTAGGAAACTCCCGTCATTTTGTTGGAAATGAAAACCAAATCGAACTGTACGATTGTACGAAATGGCTCTCCAAACCATTACTCCTCCTTGCCTCGAATGGTGACGTGTCAAAAACGTTTCCTTTTTTCTAAGATCATGGAAGTAGTAGTTGTAATCATCAAGGCCATCCAAAATAAATTTCTTTCATCTGAAAAAACACATTTCGCCAATTTAGCGCTCTTCCAAGGTTGGTGTCCCATGTCATATGAAGGCGTGCCAATTCCAACCGCTTTTCTTTTCTTACGGGGTTTAGTGGGGGCTTTTTTTTATTTATTTTTTTTAATTTTAGATGTTCTGCACTCAAAATAGCTCGCCGAACAGTTGATGTGCTGGCTGTTATCCCAGCTTTTTCCTTTATTTTGCTTGTGGAGACAGCTGCATTTGACGCTATTCTTAAGATTTTTCTTTTGTCCTGAGGTGTTAAAGCGGTTTTTGTCCTTCCCTTGTAATTTTGACCGTATTTTTTATGTCATTTCTCAGAACGTGGTCACTTCGGCCTATTTTCTTGGCAATGCTTCTCATTGAAAACCATTCAGAATGCAAGGCGTCAATTTTGCCTTTTTCTTCCGCGGTTAAAACACTTTTTCCCCCATTTTTAATGAAAATTAATTTGTAGCTAACTAAAATCTACGTAACAGATCGCGACCAACTAACTAATTTAATGGGTGCATCTAATCATGTGAACAAAAAAAAATTTCACTTTTTCTTACAGCATAGGCAAAAAAGAGAAAAAATATCCGTTACTTCCATTTACCTACCATTTGTTTTCTAATAAATGCAATTTTTTGATAATTGTTACACGCACTAACAATAAAATTAAATTTATGTAAAAAACATAGGGACGGGCTACAGTCCGCTTGGGCGAACTGTTGGATACCCTATTCTTATTCCTATCCCTCATAAGTGGGCGTGACAAAAATCTAAGTATGGTTGAATTGTTAAGAACGCTCTACATATTTTGTTATATAACATTTAAAGGATTTTATCAAAAAAAACGCTCCCTAGCTCAAACTTAGGTGTTTCAATAAAATTGTTTTATTTAATTGTGGGCGTGTCAGTAGGCAGATTTAAAAAAAAATAACACATGGGAATAAAGGGCCCCTAGAGAGTATATATTATAAATTTCAGCTCCCTAGCTCAAACTTTGAATTTTCAAAAAAAAAAAAAAAAAAATTGTGGGCGTGTCAGTGGGCGGATTTTAAAAATATTTACACATGAGCATAAAGGGCCCATAGAGAGTATATATTATAAATTTCAGCTCCCTAGCTCAAACTTTGGATTTTCAAAAATTAATATACCCTTAGAATAGGGTATAAAAAAATTGTTTTATTTATTTGTGGGCGTGTCAGTGGGTGGATTTTGAAAATTTTTTATCCCGAGCAGTTTTAGGAGTCATAGATCATATATACAAAATTTCAGCTTTCTAGCTCAAAATTCGATTTTTTCCAAAATTTTGTTTTTTTGAGTTTGTGGGCGTGTCTGTGGGCGGATTTTAAAAATTCGTAAACTTGATTATTTCGGGACCCTAGAGAGTATATGGTTAAAATTTCAGCTCTCTAGGTCCAGTTTAAAGGCCTAATTTTTGGCTACAGACGGACGGACGGACGGACGGACGGACGGACGGACGGACGGACGGACGGACGGACGGACATGGCTATATCGACATTACTATCGATGCTGATCATAAATATAGTAACTTTTAGGGGTCTACGGGCAATATTAAGGTATGTTACAAACTATGCGTCAAAATTAATATACCCTTAGAATAGGGTATAAAAAATTGCGTGCGTCTAATCAAGGGAAGAGCACTGTATCTCTTGCCTAATATGCACATTTATAAAATTTTATGTTTCTGTTTGCACTGAATAGTTCGATTAGCTTTTGCTGAACCATGTTATATTCATGTTCTGTGAGGCCTATTCCTATTTTTCCTCCGTGCTCAATATATCTTCTAAATATATCGTCTAGATTTTGATCAATGTCGTCGGACTTTATGTAAATTTTTCTTTATTATTTATTTTTTATTTATGGTATTTTATTTAATCATTAATACAAATTTTAAAGATATATAGTATACTTATACAGTGTACATTTAAGCATGGCTTAGCCGTTTGCCGAGAATTGACAACAAGTTATAACAATTATTTTACAAACAAACAAACAAACCAAAAGACTAGGCTCTATAAGTATTTAAAAATCTTCATCTAATATTCTGGTTGTATACCTTAAAGCAATCTGGCAATAAGAAGCAAGTGTACTCCAATATCTCTTATCATTAAGCACACGTTTGATATCATCAATCCCCATTAGGTCGACTCCATAGTGATTACGCCTTATTTCCTTCACGATGGAACAGAATCCAAGAAAATGCCTCACGTCTTCGTTCTCTCCAGTGTTACAAAGGCTACAGTGTTACAAAGGCTACAATGTTACAAAGGCTACAGCGTTGAAGAAGATCATCGCGAAGCTTGAGTAGTTCTCCTCTCACTCGTATTACCATTGAAATTTGCGCAGTACTAAGGTCAGTGTTCAAGTAGTTAATCTATTGATGTTTGAGTTGCCGATATACTCGTGTTACTGCTTCCATTCTGCTTGCCTGTTATACATCCAAGACAAATTTTAGCCGCGTTTTATTATCCCAATGATCTTGATACGGATCCGATCTGATAATAAAACGATCTGAATCATCAGTGGCAAGTTGTGGCAACAGTTGTTTTTAACACATAACAGACGATACCAGGTATTTCAAGTTTCGATTGGCACTCAGCCATATTGCAAATATAGGGTACAATGTGCCGTCACAATATGATCGCTTGTTGTGTCGGGGGTGTTGCCATTTGAATACAAATCAACATAAATTTTCAACTCAATATTTTTTTTCCAGAAACTATGTTCAAATGTTATGTTCAAATATGCAACATATTAACAGTATTGTACTGCTAATATTTCCATTAGTTTTTGTGTATTATATTACGAAGCAAAACGTCTCAAAAGTCGCAGTGGTAAATTATTCGAATATGAAAATATGCTAATTGATTTTTTGTGTTATTAATAGTGTTTCATATTTTGGTCTGGCAATATTATTGTGTTCCTATAATTTCCTATAATCTTAATTAGCAACGCCACGAAAAAACAGGTAGTGAGTTTTGTAATTACATTTTGGATCACGATTAATGATCCCGATAAATAGCAAGATCCTGTGTTGTTTTTGTTTTACGTATTAAATTGATCCAGATCCAGATCCGCATGGATAATAAAACACAGCTTTTGTAGTAATGTTTCTCCATTCTGCAATATTATTTTCTTCGAGATTTGTTGTTAGAAAGAATTATTTGGGTATAAAATCTGTTAAAGACTGTGTCTAGAACTGAAAAATGGTTATTTCCTTCTTCTTCTTGTGAGTGTATGGTATTTACTAAACTCGCATTATTGTTTTGTGAAATATTTTCTTCTAAATTTTCTATTGGCGTTTCAATGACATTAATCTCTCCAGTGTCTGTATTTATGCGGCTTAAAAAGTTGGCTGCTACATTTTCTTTGCCTTTTATGTAGTCTATATTAATATTATATTCACCTAGTTTCAACAACCATCTTTGGAGCCTGGGATTTATATCGTTGCCTTGAAGCCAGGTGATCTGTCATCAGATCGAAAGGTCTACCATAAATGTACGGTCTAAAATAGTTGACCGCCCAAACGATTGCTAAGAGTTCTTTCTCTGTAGCACAGTAGTTTTTCTCGTGTTCGTTTAAGGATCTGCTGACGTTACATATTGGGTGTCCGTCTTGCGTTAAAACTGCACCTATAGCCAAATCGCCAGCATCCGTGAATAACCTGAATTTCTTTTCGAAATCTGGATATTTTAGAACAGGTGGATCAGTTAGCATAAACTTAAGTTTTTCAAAAGCGTCCACGTAAAGAAGATCTTTGACATTTATCTTTGCGTTTTTCTGTTCTTTGTTAAGGGCTGGACTATTTTGGCATAGTCATTAATAAACACTCTGTATAAACCCGTTATTCCTAAACAAGATTTTATTTGCTTGGGTGATTTAGGTAGTTTCAATTCTTGGATGGCTGCAATTTTCGACATACCTATTTGGTTTGACGCCTTGTGTTGTTGAAATATGGCCAAGGAATTCCGTTTCTCGTGCAAAAAATGTACACTTATCGGGTTGGACTTTCAGGTTGTGTTCCCTGAGCTTATTAAAATTTGTTTGGATATTGTTTACGTGCTCGTCCAGACTTGTACTAAAAATCAGAATATCGCAAGATAGACAAAGCAAATTTGATTTATATATTCCCTTAAATGGGAGTTTCAGTCTTATTTTTTAAAGTCAGTCAGTTTCCAACTCATGAATGCATTTTCATTGAATTCTTTGTGTAATTTTGTAATAATTTCGTTTTCGCTAAAACTTTGTCCTGATAAAGTGTTAAAAAAGAGTTTATTTTGTAAGGGGATTCTTTTGTATCTTTGAAGTTTGGACCTATTAAGTAATGTTGTCGAGGATCCTGTATCTAAGACAACATATTTTTCCTTCATCAATGTTAACTTCGATTATCGGTAAGTCGCGTCTGTAGGCGCCGAATGAAAATTTACTTCTTATATGTGGTCAACGTTCATAGCGTCAGGAGGATTGTTTCTTATCTTAGTTGAATTGTTAAAATTTCTTTGATTCCTATATTGACCTGAATTATTGTTCCTGAATTACCCTGATACTTGTCGGCTATTAAAATTGTTTTGATAGTTTGGCCTACTGTTAGCTGATCTATTATTATAGCTATTATTATTGTTAGTTGGATTATTATAATTGTTGTTATTGCTAAAACTTGGCCTATTAAAATTTCTGAATCGTTCTTGGTTATACGTATTTTGCACGTTCTTATATCTTGGCTTTTGTGTTTGTTTTGTAAGCAATCCACTCGCTAAATTAGCATCTAGGCCGTTAAGAAAGGTTTTCAAAATCATCTTTTAGTTACTACTATGACAGAATTCCACGGGTTTCGATATATCAAATTCATATTTACAATTTAATTTGTCTAATATATTTTTTTAATTTGTTATAATATTCGCTTACGTTTTAATTCCTTGGTGACAGTGCCCGATGATAGAGTAAATAATAGCTGTCTCTTATGCCAAAGTTTCGGATGAGTTCATCTCGTATTCGTTCCCACGTTGGATTCGGTCCTAAAGTTCTTATTGCCTGGAATGCTGGTCCTTGGATTTTGTTAATTATGTGACGATTTAGAAAGTATCCTTGCAATGGATTACCCACATAGCATGGGATAAATATCTCGACTTCTTTTATAAATACTACCTATCTTAGTAGTCTTCTGTGTTTCCGCAGAATTCTTTAATTTTGGATGATTCCTTTAGGATTTCATCCATTGCTAAGTTTGGTTGTGCTCCTTCGGCGGGGTTTGGGTTTGCCATTTTCACTTAGGGTTTATTTTTCTTTTACAAGATCACTTTTAACTTCACTTTAATTATTTTTCTTTTGTTTTTGTGAAATAATTTAAATTAACTCACTTTGTAACATAACTTTCATAGAGTATACCTATATTTAATTTATTTGTCTTTGCAATGCGTAACGTTTCTTTGTTAATTATTAAGATTTCACTTAAGTGATTTTATCTTTTTGTTTAATTGTTCAACTTCTACTGTCTTTAGACTTTAGAAGTACCGCCAATTATATCGAATTCAACCGATTGTTTTAAATAAAAAAAACTCACCAATTGTTTTGGATATCTTTATTGGTTGAGGGAGGGTCGATTAAAAACTAAACAAACAAACATATTTTCCTTACTTACTAATGTATCCTGACCTTGATACAGCCGCAGTTCATTCCGCTTAGGTACTTTGGGAAGAAAGGGACTTTCATTTCCATTTATTTCTTCGATAAAAATGGGCTTCTAAAAATCTTTACACTTCAGCATTTCAGCCCCCTAGAGAATATATTTTCCAAATTTCAGCTTTAAGGGTCTCAAAATTGACAACGGACAGACGGACAAGGCTAGATCGGTGCTGCTGATCACATATATAGTAACTTTTAGGGGTCTATGAGCAATTTTAAAGTACCTATGTTACCAACTATGAGTAAAAATTATACTACAATAGCATATAACACAATCTACAATGTGCGGAAAATTGTTGTAGGCAATTTTATTTGACAGAGTATTTCAATAGCAATGTAATCGTCTTCCCATTCCCTGATTTTTCCAGGAATACCATGTTGGTTTCGCAATCTTACTTATTGATTTTTTTTTTTTGCGACATTTTGCGGGACAATTGATGACGCAGACTAAGTCATTTGTAAAGCAAGACTGACTTTCATCAGAGTAGGTCCATTGACATACCGCGCTTCTTGGTTTCCGCCAAGAAAAGACCAAGTGTACTTCGCTTTTAACAATATTTGTCCAGCGTTGCAAATATTGTACTTTTAAAATGAACAAATTTGTTAGTGCAGGTGACAATCGTTAGTTAAATCGAACCACAAATCTCCGAGTCATTGTCGTGACTTACCTTTTAAAACAATTATAATTTGAAATTGCTTTAGCTAACACATTGCAGGTGCTGTGATTCCTTGAAAGTCATGACTATTAACTATAAAAGCATTCAACCCTTTTAACTGATCATTCGTCTTGAAATGTTCGGCATACATTCCTAAGTAACGAGCACACAATAAATTTATTTCTATTTCTTTTAATTATTGTTTTGGCGACTTTCGATGCTGTAGTAGGAGATACTCCAAGCTCTGGTACCGATCCTCAATGTGGAGCGGTGTCTTGCACAGCCGACTTTGCTCCCGTTTGCGCAAAAAGGAACGGAGTAAGGCAGACATTCTCCAATTCCTGTAATATGTTTGCGCAAAATCTTTGCATTGATGGTAAATATCATTTTTTTTTTTAAATTTTAATTTCGTTTTTTATACATTTTTTTAACTGTAGAAAAAGATAAAAAATGGAAGCTCGTCAAGGAAGGAGCATGCATAACGACAAATTACTTGCAAAGCTGATAAATAAATTACTAATTAAAAGCGTTAATAAAGTACTGGCCTTAAACCCGGAATAAAAAACTCAAGCTATCTTCATCTTGACAATACAATTTTAGGATTTTTTTTTAAGTGCAAGGGCTTTTTTAAAAAATACTGCTATTAATGAAGTTTCATTAATTTGATGTTATCCTAAGCCAACTCGTTACGCATTATCATCAAACACTCATAACTCCTAAATGAGCACCAACTGACCGATATATTATTTTGGGAAGATTGTCTACGAAGATTGTCCTAGATATAAGCATGTGGACATCCTGTGCACATTTGATAAACATGGCAAAAGCAGCAGGCATGCGACGGTGAGCTATCACAGTGATCCAATAAACTGATGTAAGTCTGGTGAACATTTTCCATGGTCAATGGTCGATAAATGTCTGCAGTGGTTAGAATGAGCGCCTATACTGAACTCTTTTTTTTTTTACTTGCACTGCTTTTCTCCGAATGCCACCAAGTTATAGGGACAGGGCGAATGAGCAGTTACATTGCTAAAAATATATTGGATAATAATTAAGACCTAATAAATCCCGAAGTATGTAAATTAAATAAATAAATCCAAGGATCACAGAAAACTCAAACTCAGAATGGTTTTGAAATCTTAACAGGTTATCTGAAGGGATACTGCCGACGGCTTGTTAAAATTTTCAATAAAATGCCAACTCAGAAGGTATTTCCTGATCTACCGATAAAGTGGGAACATGTGAGGACAGCTGGGAATGCAATGTAGGTATAGTCTGAAACTCCATTTCCGGCAAAGAAAAGAACAATTTTATTTATTTATTTCACTGAGCAACATTCTAACTCAAATCATTTACAATTCTATCATGGAATGCATCGATCATATTCTGATTATCCTTAAATCCTACTATGACCTTAGCATCATCCTTCGATAGCCACTTTAGTTGTGTATGTTCATTGGACAAAACAGGCTCCTTATTGGGATCTTTTAACTCTGCCAACCAATAAACAACGATTTTGGGTTTTCCTTTCACTTCATAATTCAACGTTAAACTAATATCATTATAAATATTTAAATCAGTCTCAGAATAGCCGGCTTCTTCTTGTGTCTCTCTCAAAGCGGTGGTGTAATCATCTTCACCAGGATCGACATGTCCCTTTGGGGCACTCCAGTGGTAGTCTCCATATGATGCTCTCAGTAACAAATACTGAATTTCTCCACACAGTCGACGAAATAAGACAAATCCTGCAGCTCGTTTACACATATCAGGACTTAAAATTTCTTTAAAATTTAATTAAATAATTTAATAAACATTTGACATTTGGAATGGGTTGCGGTGTATGTTCCAGTTTAAGAAAATGAGCGCATTCCGTATGACACAGCCTAACTTAGGCTGGACCGCTGATTGGTTGAAATGGCTAAGTATCAAGGGCAACTTTTGACAAAACTTTTGAAGGCAAGAAATTTCGGCCTAAGTTAGGCTGTATCATGTCGAATGCACTAAATTCAATATGCCATTGGCGAACTTAGGCTCGACCGCTGATTGGAATGGCTAAGATTTAATTGTGGTTTTGATAACTGCGTAAGGGAGCTTAGGCAAAAAATTCTGCTTGCAATGAAAGACAATCGAGAAATGTAAAAAAAACATATGTCATAAACAAGGCGGAGGTTGTGCATATTCAAGTTTGTTTTTTAAAAAATGAGTATAAAATTCACAATTAAATACGAAAACTACAATTTGAAGTGATTGGGACTTATGAAGTATGTAAACAACAAACCAAACAAAATTAAACTAAAAAAAAAAACATTGCACACCACAAACTGAATTATTGAATGAAAGCCTACTTACTTAAAATTTCATCTTCAAAATCATCTATTATAAAACATTAATTAAAAACTCATCGGCATCCAATGATAGAACGGTGAAGAAAATTGTTTGATACCATTTCCTAATTTATGTTATTTGGTGACTTAGGCTATGGATTAGGCAAACGATTA
Organism: Portevinia maculata; assembly: GCA_949715645.1. NCBI lineage: Eukaryota > Metazoa > Arthropoda > Insecta > Diptera > Syrphidae > Portevinia > Portevinia maculata. The sequence continues at coordinate 195,247,589 of OX454525.1, forward strand.
ACTGAATGCGCCCATTATCAGCTGTCTGTCGTCTTTAAACCAAATCCATGGATTTGAGTATTTCACACGGATTCTAATTTGATGGCACGGCTAGGTAATCGAATTATCTAAAACCCGTTGTTACGTGGCACACGGATGGAATTTTAAACAACGTGTACTGGCCCGGCAAGCAAACGTGTTAACATAATTTCAATCCAATCGATTGTCGTTTACGATTTGAAATACAGTAAAATGTTTCTACCTGAAGTATTTTTCTGTTTTGTCGTGGTACTGCTGCCCAACGTAAGTCTAGGCCTTCTGGACGGTTTGTATTGTGGCAAACAGAATTGCTATGATGTTCTAGCTGTGACAAGAGAATCTACAAAGCAGGAAATCGGCAAAGCATATCGTTTGTTGGCGCGGAAATACCACCCAGATTTACATCGCGGTGATGAAGCGAAGAAAACTGCTGAAGAACAGTTTAAATTAGTTGCTACAGCCTACGAGATTCTCAAAGACGATGAGTCGCGGACCGACTACGACTACATGTTGGACAATCCAAACGAGTACTATGCCCATTACTACAGATACTACAGACGACGTGTTGCTCCTAAAGTAGATGTTCGCGTTGTAATTATAGTCTCGTTGACTATTATCTCAGTCATACAGTACTATTCAGGTTGGCAGAGGTACGACTCTGCGATTAAATACTTTGCCACAGTTCCCAAATACCGTAACAAGGCATTGGAAATGGCCAAGGATGAAATAAACGAGAAAATTAATAAAAAAGGAAAAAATCGTTTGCCGAAAAGTGACCAAAGAGAGGAAGTCGAAAAAATAATTCGTAAAGTGATCGAGGAGAAGATGGACGTAAAAGGAGGATACGCCAAGCCGTCGATCGTCGACGTCCTATGGATTCAATTGCTGATACTGCCTTACACAATTACGAAGTACATTATTTGGTACGCAAATTGGACGTGGAAGTTTACGATCTTGAAGCAACCGTATGGTGAAGAGGAAAAACTTTACATAATTCGACGTAATATGGGTATGGGACAAAACCAGTTCTTATCTCTGGAAGATAAACAAATTCAGGAATACATAGATCTTGAGTTATGGAAAAAGGATAACTTTACAGCCTGGAAAGAGGAACAAGACGAGGAAATGAAGAAGGCTCTTTCCGAGAATGCAAGGTACAAGTCCTATCGTCGCTACATGAAGAAACATGGCACGTCAAGATTAACGTTTGAAGACTAATTCGACCGATTCAATCTAATGTACTTTATTAGATATACTTTTAGTTATTTATCATTTAGGTATACATAATTAATTTGTAGTTATCATTTTTGTACACTTGGAACTGAAGAGAAGAATCAAGTTTTATTGATTTTCTGCTTAACATACGGAGGTAGTTTAATGTGTTATTTCACTTCCTCAATTCTATTAAACCATTTTGTAAATAACGATAAACTAAATAAATATGCTCAGTCTTGTAATACTTGTTAAACGATGAACTAAGCGAGAGAAACATTTTTAGTGATACTTATTGCAATTGCACTAGGGTGCAAAACTGATTTGGATTGTCGTGGCGTCTTACTTACTTTACTTAACGGGCTCCTGACCCGTGAAGTCTGCTTAAGACACTGCAGCTTCCATCCTTTGCGATCCAGGGCACGCTGCTTCCAGTTGTCTAGATCAAGCGCTTTGGCATCCGCGATGGCTTTGTCTTTAAAACGGAGGTTCAGTCTTCCTTGCTTCTCGAACCTGGGGGCTGTGAGTCAGATTCTTTTGGCTGGAGCATTATTGTCCATTCGCTCAATGTCGACGTGATTTAGCTTTTTGGACTACATCCACATCTTGGTACAGCTTATAAAGGCCCATGTTCTGCATTCCACTTTTTGTGAATTTGCAAGGTGAAAGTGACATTGTGTGTTCTGCATTTCGATCGAAATGAATATTGTGAATTGGAGCAAATCTGTAGGGAGTTATTACGAATGGTAAGTGCGAATCCAGCATTTTTTTTATTGAAAATTGCTAAAACTATTGCATCTATGTTGACTTAAAAGCAAACATTGTGTTTGTTTTGGTCTTGGACAATTCGAAAAATTCTAAAACGATCGAAATGCATAACACCAAATTTCATTCCGAGTGAATTGAATTCGATTTCAATCGAAATGCAGAACATGGGTGAAAGTTTGCGGTTGTATTCTCCTCGCACACAGGACCAAATTTAATGTCACGGCGTCTTATGATAGATTAAGTTATTGGGAAGAATTAATATCCCAGTGGCAGTTCTGATAAATTCAATTGAATAGTTTTGACGTGTCCCTCGTTGCCAATTTTTTAAATGTTTAATTCGTTATCTAGCACATGTTTTCTTTGGTTATTGAATGAAAGTTGTAGATTGTAGGAGACCAATATTTCTACCGCCCTCAAGTAAAGAAATCTAAGGTTGTAAGCGAAAACAAAACAAAAACATCTCATATAGAGTTGTTGTGCTCTTCTCCAGGAAATACAAAATCCCGCATATTGACAAACCATTTATTGGTGGTATAAGCTTAGTATTTTCCGACGAAGCTAAGTTCTTGGGTCTTATCTTCGATAGGAGGTTAAGCTGGAAACCCAACATACAAGAAAGAGTCAAAAAAGCCAGAGTAGCACTTATCTCTTGCAAAAAAGCCATTGGCAACAAGTGGGGTCTACAACCCCGCATCACTCATTGGCTATATGTATCGGTTGTAAGACCGATTCTTACATACGGGGTTGCTGTCTGGTGGACTGCCCTAGGTAAAGCTACAAACTGTGATTAGCTGGGCAAAGTCCAACGCATTATGCGTTTGTGCATAAGCGGAAACAAACTACCTCTTTTATCTGAAATGGGTTCTCTGGGTATACCAATCGCTACTTGCAAACTTTTATTCAAGCTGTCTGCAATCGAGAAAACAAACCTTAGGTGGACAAGTAGTAATACGTGTCTAGCGACTGAGCACAACTGGCCGAAGCTGGACCTGCGACGTTCTAAGAGTCTGATCTCACTAAACCGACTGCATATTAGCTTCACTATAGGTGCCATTACAGGGCACTGTCTGATAGGCAGGCACGCGTCCATTGTGATACCACAATGTTAGCCACTATAACCTAACCTACCTATATAGAGTTGGTGTTCCCGGACGGGCTTCGTTACAGCCTTACAAATTATCTGCGAAAGTCAAACCGCATGCCTGCTCTGTACCTGCAAATCGAAAATTGCGCGCGTTCAATTTCAAAGGCAACTACTAGTCCCTAATATTTTACCTTTTCTCATTGATCAAATAACTCACGTGACCATCGTTCTCGCAGTTACATTGCAAATTGAACGCGCCAATTGTTCTTCTGCATGCAGTCGGCAATCATTGTATTAAGGCGAATTAGCTTCGGCTAGTCCTCACTCATACATTTTGACACTAGGTCCGTTTGTGTACTTTTATGTTTAGAGAAATGAAAACTGTCAAATCTAAAATAAACGAGATATAGTGCGTACCAAAACAGTTGGCCATTCTACTGCGCAGGTCTCTTAAAATGTGTTTTACAATCTCTTAAATTGCAAAAACAAGCATAAAGAGACGAAAATGGGCGGAGCCATAATAAAAAACGACGTATACCCTGCCTTGTGTTCAAGATCGCTGTCGCGATCTCACTGAGGGTGGTTTCTTCATTTTCCTTCTTTTATACTGAAATTAGGAGCGGAGGAAAAATATAGACCATTATAATTATGTCAACTTTACTTGGAGGCAAATATATTGTTTCGTTTTTTGTCTTGTCGGTTCTTTGTAGGAGTATGATGTGATCACGGTCGGATAGATTAAGCAAAACATTGCACATGAATTGATTGTGTTACTGTGTCTGTATGAAGGTGTACGGTTTTAGATTTAAACCCTATTTGCTCATTATGCTTTCGTTGATCATTATTAATTGTGTCGTGCATATTGATCATGTAGGTACTGATATTGGCACGCAAAGTAAAGTAAATTGCAGTGTCACACCAAATTTTTTTTGTTTATATCATTGAATTTGGGCGAGGTAGGTAAATTTAATAAAAAATTTACAATTTGGGAATTTTTTGGAAACGTAAACGATTTTATGCCCAATAACAATAGGCACGATTTTCTGTCACAAAAAAGAGGATGGGGTATTAAACGGTTCGTTAAAGACAAAATGGTGAACGTTCTTGATTCTTCAATAATTTTTTTTAAGAAATGCAGTTTTTAAAACTTATTGAACTACCCACCACTTTTAAATTTGTAACCTTGATTAAAAGTGTAAATTATAGCGAGATAAAATTGACGATGAATTGCAAATATAAAACAGATTTACAGCGAGCAGTAAAACAAAACACCAGTATACCAAATGGGTGGTTCGGTTTGGTTTGAATTAAGAAGTAAAAACACACACGTTTTAGTACTAAGATAAAAATATTTATTGATTTTGCTACCTATATATGAAATAGTTAATATTAATGTATATTAAATTGAATTCGAAGAACTGTCAGTTTCATAATCGGTTGAAGAATCATCTCCTGGATTGATAATTATTGCATCCGACATTGTGTCCCACATCTGCTCGTGTGAAAAGTATTCCTCCTCTGTCCTTATAATTTTTTCACAAACTTTGCGCCAATCTTCAACTGTTATTTTTGAAAATTCTTCTTCAGCTAGTTTCTGAACATCCGATAATCTAAACGTTGTATTTCGGCTTCCGACTCTTCCCTTGACTGTTGCCCAGATCTTTTCAATAGGGTTGAGATCTGGATGATAGGGTGGCAATCGTAGTACTTCGTGTCCCGCGCCGTGAATCATATCGTCAATCTTATGCTTGGGGTGGTGATTAGTCCGATGTCGCTTTATAAGGTCATAAAGTTCGACTTTGAGCATTTTTGAAGAATGCGGTATATTGTTGACGGAAAGCCATTCTAACATCTCCGATTTAACGGAAGCAGAAGTGATTTGCTTGTGTTCCCATTTGTTGTGATATGATGCGTTGTCCATTACAATAACCGATGGTTCCTCTAGGTTATTTAAAACTTGATCCTTCATCCATTTGGAGAAATTTTCAAAATTCATCTCATCGTGATAATCTCCTGTTTTCGACCCAGATTTAAATAAAAGCAAGGCATTATTCACGAAGCCCTTCGCTCCACTTGCATGCGCCATTATCAGCCTTTGGCCTTTTGAAATTGGCGCCTTTAAACCTTGACTGGTGCCGTCAGTCCATGCCCTTGGCCTTGTGTGAGAGCTGTGAATATAGCTCTCGTCCAAATAAATAATCTCATATCCTTCTGACCTGTACTCCCGCACCTTCCTCAGATATTTCACTCGTAAAAGTTGATTTTATTTCTTTCGCAAAGAAATTTACGGTTGTTCTCCGTTTTCCTATAAGAAAATCCATTTCTTTTTAAAATCCTATGTAGCGAGATATTGCTTAGGTTCAGCTCCAAATCTTCCTGCACCCGTTGTCTTAACATTTTTAATGTTATCATCATTTTTTCTTCAATGTGGAAGTTGTATATAATTCGCCGAACAGCTGTGATACCAAATTCGTCCAATCCAGTTTTCCATTTTGTATGTGGTACTCTTTTAGTTGGAGATTCAATAGCGCCTTTCTTCTCATATTCTTAAATTATCCTTCTTATTGTTCGGGCCGAAATTCCCGTAAACTCCTCTGTCTGTGAATTTGCGTATGTGATGGGATTATCTATACATAAATTCCTAAATTCTATTGGTTTTCCTTTTCTTGAAAGATCCATGACAATTTATTTTATTTTAATAAACTTATGTCCTAGCAATGCTTTTGTTTTCGTGAAAGTGAATTCCAAATAGGAAATCCATAATATATATGCGTTATCTTAAAATAAAAAACTCTAAAAACCAAGCAACAAATTTATTCCTTGCCCCTACAGGTAACCAAATGCAAACACTAATCATGTCGTAAAACTTCTACACTTAAGTCAAACAGGTAAAATCAAACATCATAAAATTTATGCTAACCAAGCACACCACCCATACAGGTACCTAGCGCTAAACCACGAAATGTTCAACCATAAAAAGGGTTGGGAACCCTTTCAAATACAATCGGACTTCTAGGTAGAAATGTATAAAAGTCGACCTCATAATAAAAAATTAAGTTTATTTATATATTCAACAGCATTTTAGTTCTAAGCACTGTAAAGTTGGGTTACGCATTGTAAATTACAGGAAAAAACGCTTAGTGATTAAATCTCTTTCGCGTCATTTTTGTTCTCTTAAATCCTCTCTCTGCGCAATCGACCGTTGGCTAACTGTTTTGGTACGGACTATACGAGACATAGTCCTCTCCCCTCCAAAGAAAAGTACGCGAATGCTTTTGTTGAAAGCATGAAAACTTTTTACTCTTCGATAGCTTCTGTTTTCACTTAAATATACAGTTTATTAACAATCACAATGATTTTTCTATACGATTTGTGTTTAAGAGTTTGCTCCAAGAAGTTGAGTGGTGCTTTAGAAATTTAAATTAATATAGACGTTTATTTTTCTGAGGAGGAGTACCTGGACAAAATTATATTTTGTTAAAAACTGCATCCATGTTTGATGGAAAAAAGCCAGACGTTACAAAGAATCTCTTTTTCTTAATTTCGCAGCGAAGTTTTTCAATTTTGAAAACTATGCTTTGTTAGGATTTCCGCGGCAACATATATATATGAAACTGATCGGTTGCTTAGATATGCGTCGTACCCTTTACAGCTTCCAACAACTTTTTATAGAAGTTGTTCTTTAATGCAGTTTTTTTTAACGGCTCGGCTTAATGAGCTACCTTCAGCTTTGTTTTGGAAACAATTGGTTTCAGAAGTAGTCTTTGAGCAAAATATATTACTCCAAGTGCTACACTTGAAGTACCTACTTGGCGGCGGCGAAACCAATGGCTATAGTGACTTCGGTTTGTCTGTGTGTCAGAGGACCCTTTCGAAAATTATAAACGAAACCACAAAGGCATTGGAAGTCAAACAATGTCCATTATGGATTAAATTGGTTTCTTATAAATATAATAAATTATTTGTTCTTATTCGTGTTTTAAGTAGTCATGGGATCTATCGAATAAAAACTGTCAATTTATTCGATGGTTGCAAACATGCATTTGATATACATCCAAAAACCGTTCAGTTACTATTTTTGAATCATTCATTCAAATAGAAAACGTACAGGTACTATTTTTAAGAAATTATCATTCAAATTAATATACATTGAAATATTTTTCCATCGATAGTCCGACAGTTTTCTTAAACTGAAAGATTTTTTGGGTATGTACCTACGCTGTCGACTCTCTCGCGATGGTTCTACTGCAAAAATGTTGTTGTTTTGTTGGCTTGCACATAGATGCTCGATCACACTATTGAGGCCCAACTTTAATAGATGGAACCGGCGCTGTCCAAAACTAAAGGGCCAACTATAACGCAAAGAGCGATCCCATTCGCAATTTATGTATGAAAAATACATCACGTGGTACCAATTATAAGATACGGTTGTTCATTCAAAACAAATGAAAACGAATTTGACGAGAGCAGCCTAACTGCAAGAGTTTTTTGTGTGAAAACACTCATTTGAAAACAATTCAATAATTGTAATATTCGTGACCAGTATTGCCATTTTAAGCGATTTCCGTTCAAATCTGACCGAAATCTCTTTATTTTGACCGAAGAAAATTTGAAGATTCGGTCAAATTCGGCTGACCGTTTGAGAACAACCGCGTGTCGTTGTTTTTTTTTTATTAACTATGTATGTTCAATTTTAGAGATTATTATGTCCTTACGAAACACCGGAAAGTTGTGTGGAAGTAGATTTGTTTTGAATAATTGAGGTTGTATAGCTTGTTGTACATCAGTTGAAGGTAAGAGGAAAAATATCGATTTGTACTTTGGTAACCGATGGCCGATTTAAGAATGTCACTTAAACGACAATCGATGCTATATTTTCCCGGTACACCGACACACTTGAGTCGACGGTGTACGTCTCCTACTTCAGCTTTCACAAACCAATTATTTGTTTGGTCAAACATTAAATAAATTTTGTCGTTGACATTAAATACGAGGGCGGGTCAATAAGTCCGTGACTTTTTGAATTTCTGACCTCTTTACTGAAACAGCAACACTGCTCCTGTCAACAGGCATCTGTCAGTTGACTCCAGTCAAAATTTAAACTTGCTGCGTCAGTTAGTTTGTGTTTGACAGCTATTTTTATCAGACTACTCACTAATTTGAGGAGAAAATGGAAAAAAGTGAATTTCGTGTGCTTAGTAAGCATTATTTCTTGCGAAAAAAAACCATTACCGAGACCAAGGCTAAGCTTGAAAAATACTATGGGGACTCTGCACCATCGATTTCAATGGTAAAAAAGTGGTTTACTGAATTTCGTTGTGGCCGTACAAGCACTGAAGATGCCGAACGTCCTGGACGCCCAGTTGAGGTCTCTACACCCGAAACAATCGAAAAAATTCACGATATGGTGTTGGCCGACCGAAGATTGAAAGTGCGAGAGATTGTGGAAGCCGTAGGGATCTCGCATGGCTCAGTGGTTTCAATTTTGAATGATCACTTGGGCATGAGAAAGCTTTAGGCAAGATGGGTGCCGCGTTTGCTCACAGTCGACCACAAACGCAATCGTGTAACAACTTCACAGGAAGGTTTGGCATTGTTTAATCGCAATATGGAGGAGTTTTTGCACCGTTTTGTAACCGTGGACGAAACATGGATCCATCACAACACACCAGAGACCAAACAACAGTCAAAACAGTGGGTTTCTAAGGGTGAATCGGCGCCAAAGAAGGCCAAGGTGGGTTTGTCAGCCAATAAAGTTATGGCGACTGTTTTTTGGGATGCACGCGGGATAATCCACATTGACTACCTTCAAAAGGGAAGAACAATCAATGGGGAATATTATGCCAACTTATTGGACCGATTCAATGACGATTTGAAAAAAAAACCGACTTCATTTGGCCAAGAAAAAAGTTCTTTTCCACCAAGACAATGCAAGGGTGCACACATGTGCAGTTGCCATGGCAAAAAACCATGAATTGGGCTATGAATTGCTCCCTCATCCACCCTATTCTCCAGATTTGGCTCCGAGCGACTACTTCTTGTTCCCAAACCTGAAGAAATGGCTTGGTGGAAAAAGATTTGACTTCAATGATGAAGTCATCTCGCAAACAAAGGCCTATTTTGAGGACCTCGACAAATCATTTTTTTTTTTGAAGGGATAAAAAAATTGGAGAAGCGTTGGACAACGTGTATAGAGCTCAAGGGAGACTACGTTAAAAATAAAAAAAAAAATTTATCAAAAAATCTGTGTTTTATTCCAAAAGTCACGGACTTATTGACCCGCCCTCGTATATACGAGTATCATGGCTTTATTTCAATATACTCGTAATACCCAAATCTCTTGTTTATCAAAACCACAACCTCTGTGATATTTCCACATGCAACACTGACGAGCCTATATGTTTACACATCAACTATACCGTGAGTGCAGCGTGGCTCACACCTTTTTTTTAACTGAAAAACAATTACTGCTTTCATAAAATTTACACACAAAAATATTTTTCTTCCTAAAACCTTACCATACTTTACGAACTTACCCACCGTCAGCCGAGATTAAATTAGGCAGCCAATTTTAAAAGAAAAGCAAGTTGATAACTATACATCAGAAAAAATCTGTTCTCAGTGGAACAATCTGTTGATCAACGGCAACGATTGGCAGTAAACCGAGTCAACAAAAGCTTTCTGGTGTGAAGTTACAAACTTCACAGATGCAAGTGGCAAAAATCCCTTCCACGACTTGGCTAATTTTGTAATGACGGTACTGATTTTACCGATTTCTAATGCCGAAGTGCAGCGAATTTCCAGCCAACTTAATTTAATAAAAACTAAGCAACGAAATAAAATGAAATTAAGTTTATTAAATAGTATTTTAGTGATAAGAAATAACTTTCTGCCTAATTTTTGTTGTTAGCCTAGTGCCTAATACCTAACGCAATCATACTAAAAATAGGGACCGATTCAGAGAGCGATGATGATGATTCTATTTTTATTTAATTTACATGTAATAACTTTGGATAACTACAATTTTATAGACTAAACCATATTAAAAGTTCCTTTTATATGATTGATTTATGAATTATGATATAGAAATAATTATTTATTTTTGCTATTTTCTTATTAGATTTAGACGGATAAAATTGTTATATGTTTTATTCGGATCTTTTATATAACACACTTAGAAATAAAACTTCAATGAATTTTTTTTGTTCTATTTCAAATATAATTTGTGAAATAAGCGACTAAACTTATTTTTTTTAATATTTTATTTTTGGTTATAGTAAATATCGGGTTTTGACCTATTTTTCGGTCAAAAATTCGTGTTTAACGTTTGACCGAATATAAATTTAATAAATTCGGTCATTCGGTCAAATTTGATCGGAATCAGTTTTTTGGCGAATGTAGAATAAATTGGCGAAATGAAAAGAAACAGATTGAATTGCTTGAATACTCGTAGGCGATTAGAAAAATGTTGGTGTGTTCATTAAAAATCGATATATAATCAAATCCCCATTGCAGGATGAGCTCAAACTTGTGGCTTCAATGGCAAGGTGCTATTGTACTTGCATAAGAGGACGCTTTGCTAAGTTCGAGTGGCAGTGAAGGAGTTTTTCGGAAATAATTAATGGAAAATAGACCAGCACCACCGAAATGAAAGAGTATGATGATTAGTACACTTTGCATATATGTATATATTTATAAAGGGCCCCTCATTCAGGACTTGACAACTTCTTTTTTAAAAAAAATGCAAACTACTTGATATATCTCATAACAAATTGTATAAGAGATAGATAGATAGATAGATTCTTTATTTTTTCATCATAAAGTTTACAAATTGGTATACTTAAGAATAAGGACATGGCAATACTGCCGTCTGCCTGAGATGACATTTCATAATATGATTTAAAAATAAAAGAAATAATAAAAAGCAAAAATTTTAAAATATAAAGAAAAGGAAAAAAGAAAAAATGTTTAACAAAAGATATGAAGAAATATTATTATATAAAACAATGCTATCAATTTTAACGTGATTTGAAACACAAAATATTATACAATTTGGTTAATTTGATTAGCTGTTTATACAAAATTTTATCAATTTTAACGTGATTTGAAACACAAAATAATACACAATTTGGTTAGAAATAGCTGTTTATACAATATTATCAATTTTAACGTGATTTTAAACACAAAAGAGATATTATCAAATTTAGTATGATCAGCAACAAAACAATAAATAGTTAGGTATAAAATTTGGTCAAAACTGCAATAAGTGGGTAATCGACTAAGTTTAATATGTGAAACTGTTACGGTAAGAAAGAGCATGTTGGCAATATTTAAAGAGGCTGAGCCAGCCCATTGCTCCATTTAAAATTTCAAAAAGTTTGTCCAAAGATATAAAACTTTCCCGAAAATGCAACCGGCGAATTTCTTGTAGAATAGGACAAGCAGCAACGAAATGGTATATATCTTCATTCACTCTTCCGTTACATAGATCACATAGCTGGGGCAAGTCTGATCGATGAGGTATAAAGTTCAAATTTAAAATTTCAACTCTTGCTCTAAAAATAATACCTATAACCGAGGCTGAAAATTCATTACTAAAGTAAGAGACTTCCGAGGGCAGTTCATGGTTTAAATGACTATAAATAGCTCTTGAAGTAGACGAAGATGCTCTGGAAAGGTTATCCAGAAACATTTTGTGATCCACCTTAGCAATCACATCAGAAAACTGAGCCTGCCAATCGGTCACATTAGTTTCTGTTAAGTTTAAACTTGTTTCGTAAGATAAAGCTAGTTCGTTCCAGTTTTTAAACGGGGAAGCATTCACTCGAAGTAATTTTCTTAAGATGATTTTGTGAAGACAAGTTTCACTTCTTTTCATCACTCTAGTAATGAAGTTCGCATTTGCCTTCAAATTTTGTATATATATAGGGACTATTCCCGACTCTACATATATGGCGTAGTTGGGTGTTGAGTTAGGCAAACGAAATATCCTCTTAAAAAAGTTCCTTTGTACAGTTTCAAAAGCTTCGAAGTGTGTGTATCCGACGGGTTGGACGCCATATGCCATGCATGCATTTACTGTCGCGTTGAAAACTTTGTACTTGGACGTTATATCAACATTTTGGTTCGAAAAAAACTTTGGCCACATTATATTAAGAGCCAATTTAGCTTCGTTGCTTACGTCAAGAGGACACCCAAATATTTAAACTCTTGTAAAACCTCAATGTGTGTATTGTTTAGAGACCATTTTTCTTCCGCTCGCCTTCTTGATTGTCTCTTTTCAAATATAACAATCTTAGTTTTTTGGGTATTAATTTGCAAGCCCCAAGACTCGCAAAATGAACTTAGACGGTTTATTTGCAATTGAAGCGTGAAAGGATTATCAGCAAGCATAACTAGATCGTCCGCGTACAACAGGACTTTGATTATAATGTTAGCAAAATTAACTCCACCCGGAAGAAGCTCGCAGACATCATCTATGAACAGGGCAAATAATAATGGGCTGAGGATACAACCCTGAGGAACACCTGTAATTGTATCAAATCGATTTGAAAATGTGAAACCGTCCCATACCCTTGCATTTGTTGACGAAATAAGACTTGCATACACTTCGAGAAACTTTCTTGACAAACCAATGCAAGAAAGTTTATATATTAAAGCTTGTCTATTGACTTTATCGAATGCAGCTTTAAAATCAACAAAGCAAGTGTATAGTTTCTTTTTTCTATCTATAAATTGTTGAGCAATGCTTGAAATGGCCAAGATATGATCCATAGTTGAAAAACCTGGGCGGAAACCGGCTTGAAAGATGCTCAAAAGACTGTTATCCTCAATCCATTTTGAGAGCCTTTCATATAGGATTGCAGTGAAAGTTTTTCTTATTGAATTTAAAATTGAAATACCTCTATAATTTTCCGCAGCGTTAGCATCACCTTTTTTAAAAATGGCAAAAATTACAGATTCGTTGAAACTGTTAGGGACACATCCATCATTGTACACTTTGTTATAGAAAGACACGAGGTAGTTTTTAAAATCAATAGTGCTGTTTTTATAAAACTCGACTGGTATGCCGTCTAGGCCAGGAGCCTTGCTGTTTTTTAATCTTTGGAGCGTTACTTCCAATTCGGGCAATGAGAATTCTAAATCCAGCTCGTTGACTCTAGTATCAGGAAGGGCGTAATCAAAGGTATGAACGTCTTCATCAGCTGAGAGTAGAGTTTTAAAATGAGCAGCTAACGTCTCAGCTTCTAAAGAGAACTTCATACCCTGATTGCGCCCACCAAGATTGCACAGTGTCTCCCAAAATATCTTTGAGTTTGTGCAGTTTTCCAATTTCTTAGCCACGTTTTTTAAATAAGTGATTTTCTTAACTGAGCACATTTTCTTAAAATCATTATTAACGCGAAGATAGATGTTTTTGAAAAATTGAGAATTGGTCGTTCTAAACAGTTTTAAGTAAACGAACGAAAGTTTACGGAGATTTCTGCAATCCTTATCAAACCATACATTTTTAGCTACAAAAGTGTGTGTACTCTTCAACACAAAAGGGGCTGCGGTCTTTATAACCCGCTCTATACTTTCACATACCACTTCAGACGAGACTGCGGATTGTTGGGGCAGAGATAGTAAGTGCCGAGAAAGGAGGCTTCTATAGAGGGTTGCATTGTTCTCCGACCACTTCAGCTTATTAAAACTAGAAGGTGTAGCTTGCTGGTTTAACTCCTTTAGCTGAATTTTAATTACAATTGGAAAATGAGCCGAGTAGTTGACTAGTGCAACTTCAAAGTCATCGATAATGTTCAGCCAGTCCCCTGAAATCGCAGCAAAGTCAATCACGGATTGTCCCTGCCCGCTAACAAAAGTGAATTCGCCACATGCATCACTAATAGAAGACCCATTCAAAACAAATAGACCGAAAACTTCAAAAAATTCTGTTAAACTCCCCCCGTTGCGGTTATAAATTTTATCCTTAGAACATCTACTCTCGGCCAGTGCAACTCGTGCTCGTATAATATTGGCGGAAGAATTTTGATATTCACCAATCCTAGCATTTAAATCACCGACGATTAACACATGGTCAAGAGAAGTGTTATTCATAAATTCCACTAGTTCATCGAAGTCGCTAAGCCAATGATTGCAATTTAAATAAATAGGAATAATATAATAGTTTAGGTTGTTGCTAACCATATGAAAAATAATTTTAGGTTCAATAATTTTAAAATTAATAATATTACCCCATAAAGATTTTTTAATCCCATATAGAATACCCCCACTGGCTCTTCCATGCAAATTAGATCTTATCGCGGGTGTAAACATTACTTTAAAGTCTTTGAAATATTTTAGAAATTCATTTTGATTCTTTTCTTCAATAAAAGTTTCTATAAGAATTATAACATCAAATTGGTGTAAATATTTAAAAAAATCGGAATGTAAAAGCTTACTTTTGAGACCAGTTATATTATACGAGCATATATTTAATTTTTTAAAAATAGTTGTGTTATGGCAGACGACAGAATTTACCTATTGTGTTTTATCCCTAACATGGTGTGAACTCTGATTTCCAAATGGCGCTCGCTGCGGTTGGAGGCCAAAAGCGGAAGAAGAGCTTGGAACCACGGCCAACCTCGCTCCCTCGCTGCAGTTAAAGTACTCGTAACCACTGTCACCAAATAGTTCACTAATGAGTGACATGTCCGCTGCTGATTTGACAACTAAACCTCGTGAAATTTGGTAAACAAAAAGTTGATTGTTGATTTGCAATTTATTGTCTCCTTTAACGAAAATTCTGGCGTTTGGATTTATTTTTTTTTTATTTCTATTATTATTATTATTATTTCTATTAGTGTTTTTCTTTTTCTTCTTGATAAAAGTGATTGCTCGCGAAATATACTTATTCCGGAGCCTTTGAGCGTGTGCGCGGAGGTAATAAGTTTATCGGTGATCGCCGCTGTTGGAAGTTCGATGATGACAGTTGCTCTTTCAGTGTTGTTGTTGCGTATTTGTCTGGAGCTCTTAAATTGGATTTCTTCGTCTTCATTTAACTTCAGAAGCCCCTTGCAAGTCTGTTTAGCTAATTGGATTGCATCGGTTTCTGTGTCTAAAGGAAGGTGTACCACAATAGACTTATCGTTTGATTTCCGTGAGAGAATTTCCAATTGGGTTTCAAGCAAATCGCATCTTTCTGTCATTAAAGTGAGTTTTCTGCTGAGTTGGGTGTTAAGTGTCTTCAAAGAAAGTATCTCGTTCGAGAGCACCAACAAGTCATTTTTTGTGACTAGATCTTTAAGCTTTTCTTCGAGACTCTCATTTAAGATAGTTTTTAGATCAGCAACTGATAAATCGCCTATTCCCATATTTGCTGCTTTTAGATGAGAAATCTTTTTGTTGGTAGTGTTTTGTTCAGGAGAAATTTCAAATAAGTATCGCTTGCGGTTCATCGGCAAATCGTTGTACCGCAATTTGATTTCGATGCAACACGGAGAAAACTTTTTTTTTTTTATTTTTTGTTTTCCTTTTTGAGCTTATTTACTTGAGTAAATTTAACTAGCAATTTGCGGTGTTAGTTCAAAGTGATTAAATGAGTGTTTTTACGTGGTTTTTCTTAGGAAGTTACTTGGATTTATAATTTAATTTGAAAAAAAATACGGAGCTTCGAAAATTTTTGCAATTTGTAATGTATAATGAAATATTTAAATGTTAACGTAGGCACTTTAAACATCTTGTAACACTTTCTGTAGCTCCGCGGTACGAGCACCAAAAAGGACGGCCATATTGCATTCGACTCATTGTGACACCTTCTGTGAAAGAGTAAGAAAAAGAGGTCTCTTGACTGACAGCGACCGACA
This sequence comes from Portevinia maculata, assembly GCA_949715645.1. Taxonomy (NCBI): domain Eukaryota; kingdom Metazoa; phylum Arthropoda; class Insecta; order Diptera; family Syrphidae; genus Portevinia; species Portevinia maculata. Next base: position 195,263,516 of record OX454525.1, read on the forward strand.
GGGAAAGTAGTGTTTGGGAAAAGAAATAAAATAAATTGTGAAAAGTGATCTGGTTTTATTTTAGCCATCCAAAGGGAATTTACAAATTCCACTTTGACAGTTGAAACGTCACTCCTCAAATTGTATTATTATATGCAAACCACGGGAACGTGTTGAGCGGTAGACCTTCGTGGAACACAATTTTCGATCACTCCGCTGCACATTTCGACCGATACGGCAGTTTTTCTCGTTCAATATTGGCTCTGAGCACCTCTAACGCCGCCGGCTTGTTGGCATAGACCAATGACTTAATGTAGCCCCATAAAAAAGTCTAGATGCGTTAAATCACACGATCTCGGCAGCACATGGACGGATCCGTTTCTCGAGGAAACACGTTCACCGAACTGAGACTTCAATAACTCGATTGATGCACCCGCTGTGTGGCTTGTGGCACCGTCTTGTTGGAACCACATATCCAATTCATGCAATTGCTCAAAGAAATAACGTCCAACATGTCTCTGTAGCGAATACCATTTACAGTAACGTGACGGTAATTTTGATCGACGAAAAAAACGGCCAAATGACGCCACCGGCATGAAAACCGCACCAAACAGTGACATTTTATTTACTAATAGTGCTGTTTCATGAAGCACATGAGGGTTCTTACCTGTCCAGTAACACATATTTTGCTTATTGAAGAAGCCGTGTAAATAAAAATGCGCTTCATCGCTGAAAATGATTTTGCTATGAAATTCTTCATTTTCTTCCATCATGGCCAGAGCCCAATTCGCTTTAGTTCTTGAGTCAGCTTGATCTTGTAAGGGTGTAGGCCAAGATCCTTACGCAAAATTTTCCATAATGTGGTCTGGGAGAGGCCCGATTCTTGAGAACGCCGTGAAATTGACTGATATGGCTGGTTTGCGACAGACGCCTCTACTGCAGCAATATTCAAAAGAAATTTTTATACTAGGCTATGAATTGCTTGTCTACTGACATGAGAATTACGGCCGAAAATTGGCGTTAACGCTCCTAAAGTTGCGACTATCGAGTCGGAATTTCGGAACTTCACCACGATAAAAATGTTGATTTTACTGAATATTGTGACAGTTAGGTAATCGGTAGTTATCGGGTGCGCTCACACTGAAAGTTTGAAGTTGTCAAGTCGCTAATGAAAGACCGTTTATATATGCAAACGTAAATTTATATAAACTTTCGTGCGAAACTACACAAACGCGTTCGCGTTCTGAGAAAATGATAATAAGACGAACGAAAGAATAATGTACTTTCGTTCAACTGTCAAATGAAGAAATCCAAAGAGTTTACCAGCAAAAAAAAGGAGTTGCTTCTTTTCAAGACAAATTTTGACGTTTCTCTCTCGATCTTACAGATTTGACAGTTTTCATTTTTCTGCACATAAAGTACGCGAACGCTACCATATATCGCAGAAGAACTTTACAAATCACCAATGGTAGTAGAAAATAAAAACTGCTATAAAATGTCTGTACTACTTATCAAGAGCTGGCAACCTTTCTCACACTTTGTAAGTGACAGATAATATCTCTGGCGGTTTTTGAATAATTGCAAACAAATAAATGTACCGCATTAGATTGCAGGATAGCCAAAAACGTAGCTGGCTTCGATTTGGTTTTAGAAATACTTCTTTCATTATTTTGTAATTGGTTTCATATATACAATGGCACCTGGCAAAAAGCGCCCGCCAACAAAAGCATTTTCTGAAGAAGCGTCCACTTCGAAGCGCAGGAATCTATCACAGAGTCAAAATTTGGTAAGTGCGTGATAATATTTACCAACGGAATTTATCATTTAAAAAGTCATTTCGGCATCTTACAGTCTCAAATTAACACATACGTACGCTGTGGAAAGATCATCCGAATGCATTTGTCGAACTTTATGTGCCATTCAAATCTAATTGTGAATTTCAATGACCGAGTCAACTTTCTTGTCGGAAGTAACGGAAGTGGCAAGAGCGCTATCCTTGCTGCCTTGGTTCTTGGGCTAGGAGCCAAGGCAAGCACTACAAATCGATCACAGAACTTGAAAAGTGAGTAAAATCCTGGTGTTAATTGTTTTTGAATTGTGGAAGCTTTTATTGGTACAAATGATGTTATTTATATTGGATAATAAATTGGCAGTTTAGCAAGCGACTTTGGTCCATTCTGGAAGAAACAAAAATTGTAGAACTGATCACACCAAAATTAAATTTAACTTACCTCCTCCTTGGCCACATAGGTTTTCAGCGTTCAACCGACATTCGTTCGAGAATCGTTGTATGGTGGAACCGCGTTTGCCACATACTGGGTCTACAACATCAGGGCAGTAAATTTGGCATAATCTTTGCCTTGCAGCATTGATTTGCACTGCAAGTAAGATAACGGCGACAATTAGATTAAATAGTTTCATATTGATATTTCAATTGATCTGGTGTTGATCAGTTGAAGTCTCTTATACAGTAGCTGTTGCAACCTGATTGGCAGTTGAATCAATAAGAGCAAAAGTGCAAAATGTAAATATTATGCAGCTGTTGTTTGGTCAAGTTATTGACGGACAAATGCACTTGCAACACAACCCGCCGACTAATATTCAGTTGGTATAGTAATTCCAAACACTAGCCAAACAATAAATATCTTTTAATTTGAATTGGAAATTCGCTAAAATGATAAATAGGATGCCTACCCGTTTGTAAGGCTCGACTATGCCCGATAAGCATTGAGAATAAGGCTGACTAAGAGATACGCAACGCTGGTTAAAAGCTAGGATTACCAAATGGCGCTTAGCCAAAAGAAGTAAAGTTTGGGTCAAGTGGGTTGTTCGTCCCCAAAGATCAATGACAACAAGATTAAAAGCAAAATCAGACTAATGTTCGTTGGTGAAAGTTGTAACAAGGGTAAAACAAAGAATACCAAAGACGTATCGTCAGCAGATAATTAGATTAGATAAAATTGTTGGGGGGGAGGAACTCTTTGGCATAAAGTTTTTAGCTTGCCTGTTTTCTTTGGTTTCTATCCAGAAATGGAGCTTCTTTACCTCAAGCCAGCTTCTAACACAACTTTTTATAGTGTTTATTGGTAGCCCAATTTAGGTCCATTGGGATACCACATATGTATTATATCTACCTCAACTCGTAGATGGGGCTGGCCAACGACACGTGGTTGTTCTCAAACGGTCCGCCGTCTACGTACTAACCGCACCCAAAGTCGTTTAATTGCGGTGATCTGACGAGAACCGATTAACTCGACGTGGTATCGTCGTTGGTTAAAGATGCGGATCCTGTTCTGGCTAGTTCGTCTGCTTTTTTATTTCCGTCGTATCCACTGTGTCCAGGCACCCAAATCAATTGAACTTTGTTTGTGGTGCCCAGTAGTTGTAGGATTTTCATTTTAGAGGCAATCCCAGACCAGTTTTGATGTTATTTCAAAGGCGTTGATTGCGAGTAAGGCCGCCCTGCTATCGGAGAGAATGTAGATGTTTTTGTTTTTGATAAGTCTGTTTAGATTCTCTCGAATACAGAGTTCTATCGCGTGGATTTCCGCCTGAAATACGGTGCTGCTGGTGTCCATACTAGCGCATAGGCATGTTTTAGTGCGAGGACCGTATACTCCTGCTCCAACTCCTTCATTTGTTTTCGATCCGTCTGTGTACGATACATGTGAATTTAGATGGTCTGGGAATGTAACCTTGAAGTTGTGTCGGCAGTTATTTCTTGGTAGACATTTGTCTGTTAGGTGTATTCCAAGTAGTTTTTGTTCACTGAGTTGGAATGTTGGAATTAATTTCATCTTCTGTGATGATCGTATAGGCATTTACCATCGCTTCTTTTATGAGTTCTAGGTGAAGTGGAGGAATGGTTAGTATAATTTCCAGTGCAGCTGTTGGTGCAGTTTTCATTGCACCAGTTGCACAGACACAGGCTAGTCGCTGTATTTTATTGAGCTTAGCCTGTGCTGACCTCTGCGTTGCTTTGTGCCACCAAACGGCGTCTGCATACGTGATAATAGGTCTTGTAATTGCCATATACATCCATAGTGTCATTTTGGGGTTAAGTTCCCAATTTTTACCAAGTAGGCTTTTGCTGGTCCATAATGAGGCCCTGGCCTTATCAATAGTTTTGGTAGGGTGAGAGTTCCATGTAAGTTTTTCGTCTAGTGTGATTCCTAGATATTGAACTTCCGTTGAGAACTCTTTTGTTTCACCGAAGAGTGTAGCATTTCACAGTCTTCCTTGCCTTCTGCCTTGTTTTATCTCTAGCATACATTTTATCCATTTACATGAAGTGTTGTCAACTCCCATGTTTTAGATACCTCTATATATCTGGGAAAATTCGGTATTATCAAATGCTCCTTCTATATCGAGGAAACAACCAACCGCTACCTCTTTGTCTCTGAGGGATTTCTCAATTCTCGTGCAAGGCGTGTGTGGCTGATTTTCCGGGTTGGTAGGCATATTGGTACTTGTGAAGGGGGTTCGTTTGAAGTGCCTCGTCTCTGATATGTCTATCAAGGATTTTGTCCATAGTTTTGAGGAAAAAGGAAGTGAGGCTTATTGGTCTATATGACTTTGGTAGATCAGACGGTCTACGTCCTACCTTGGGTATATATTTGACAATAACCTCTTTCTATTTTTTTGGTATATATACGCATGGGGATGTCTAGCATTGAATAGGTTGATAAGTGCAGGTAGCAGTTGCGGGATGCCATTTTGTAGTAAAGCTGGAAATATTCCATCGAGAAATACTTCCAACGCCAGTGTTGGCTAAGTCGTTTGTATCATTAAATACGAAGTCCCCTAGATGAAGATTTCTTTTGTGGGAGAGCGCAGGACATGTGCAGAGAAGGTGAAGTATAGTCTCCTCCTCCTCCTCGTCCATGCAGCTTCTGCAGAAGTCGTTTGAGTGCACGCCAAGTCTGGAGGCGTGCCTGCCTATTAAGCAGTGTCCTGTGATAACACCTATAGTCGAGCTAATATGCAGTCGGTTTAATGAGATTAGACACTTAGAGCGTCGCATATCCAGCTTTGGCCAGATTCGCTTAGTCGCTAGACAAGTATTGCTACATGTCCACTTACGGTTTGTTCTCTCGATTGCTGATAGCTTGAACAAGAGCTTGCATGTAGCGATTGATATTCCTAAAGAACCTTTATCAGGTAAAAGAGGTAAAGTGGTTCCTTTTTTGGCGAGATCGTCTGCCCTACAGTTACCTGGAATGTCTCTATGTCCCGGCACCCAACAGAGGTGAATGTTGAACTGCTCTGCCATCTCCGAAAGAGATGAGCGGCAATCTTGGGCTACGATGGAATTTGAAGAGACTGAGTCCAGGGCCTTAATCGCTGCCTGACTATCCGAGAAGATACGAATATCCTTTGAGGATATCACATTCCTCTTTAGCCACGACAGGGCTTCTTTTATCGCTAAAATTTCCGTCTGGAACACGCTACAATAATCCGGAAGACGGAAAGAGAGGCTAAGATTTAGCTTTTCTGAGAAAACGCCCCCACCTACCCCATCGCTGGTTTTAGATCCGTCGGTGTAGAAGTGGATCGATTTATCTTCCGCAAATGCATCATCATCCCAGAATGATCTGGAAGGAATGGTGATTTGTAAGTTTTTTCCGAACTGCAGGTGGGGTATGGTGTAGTCTATGTTTCTGGGTAGAGACTTAAAGGAGTCCAAAATGATGGAGTGGCCGATCTTCTTGTTGGTCCACTGTGAGGTAGCTTTTAAGCGGACAGCGGAACAAGCCTTTCAAGAACAAGCTTGGTGGAAGGCAGTTATGATTGCCGTATTAAGATTTTCACATCTTAATTCAATGTTGTCAATGTCTCTGATATTTGTGTTACATCTTCTCTATGAGAGAATATTACCTAGTTCAAGGTCGAATAGGATGAGGCAATGGTCAGACATTGAGGTCTTTGTTGAAATATGCCAGTTCTTAATCATTTTTTTTTATAAATGTGGTGCAAGGAGTTAGATCGAATACCTCTGTCCTAAGCCTATTTATAAAAGTAGGGTTGATTCCCTGATTAAGAATTTCTAAGTTGTTGGAATTTATTAATTCTAATAGAGACTCACCCCGTTTGTTTATGTTTGAGCTGCCCCAGATCGTATGATGGGTATTTGCGGCGCAGCCTACAATAAGTTGCAGGTAGTCCATGAGTCCTTTTAGTGGCAGGAAGTCCATATCGCTAGAGTCACCTGGCAGGTAAACTGAGCATAGGAGAGCTTCTGCTTTACCTGCATTGGTGTGCAGCTCAGCTTTAGCAGCTACCATTCTTTTTGATGTATTCTGGAATTGGAAAGAGTTTAGTATTATTATTAGTTAGGATACATGCTCTGGGTTTTCCAGGGTTAGTGGAATCGTATAATAGCTCACCTGAGAGTCCCTTTACCTGTTCCTTAAGGACATATGGCTCCTGGATAAAGGCCACGTCTAGGTGATCCTTGCTAAATCTATGTCTGAGGACTGCCGAGGCAGCCTTAGCATCTTGTAGATTAACTTGGATGCACCTTAATCCCATATTGGTGGTTATTGGGTGGTTCTGGCAGAGTTGCCAGTATCTTGAGACAGCACAGGTCTTGCGATGGCATCTAATGGCCTGGGCATAGAGATAATGTCATCTGATGTTCCAGCATTAGAACTTTTGTTCTCATCCCCTGTACTGTCTGTGCCAATGTTTGTTGTCGGTTGGCATTCTAATTTGGCTTTTTGTGCTCCAAATAGATTTGTTGTTCTTGCAGCAAGCAGTCTTTGTCTTTGCGCGCTGGTCTGTTGGAGGTTGGAGCGGCAGTTTGTTTTCCTGCTTGTGGTAGTCCTTTGATACGGATCTGTATCAGCAAGAAGTTAAGAAATAGTTTGCATTTGTTTTCCAACAAGCATATCTTTCATTTTTCGTCAACCGAGAAGGTTATAGTGAGTGATTTTGATCTGTACGGACGTGTCTTTGAAGTGTTTAAACATAATTGATTTAAACTACTTTCATGGTGCCCAGATTGGCTTATAGAATCATATTCTTTTGCTAATCTACACTAGATAGCAAATAAACCGGGCCACCCGCTACGTTCAAGCTCTGATTCGATTTTCTTTAAAAGTATAACACATACAACTAAAAAAGTGGTGCCTAAAGAAAGTGCTTTTCATGTCAATTAAAATGATTTTAAATTTATTCTTATGTTAACTCACATTGTAATCAAGCAAGAAACACAATGCTAACGATTTGCTTTGTTTCGTCTAGATTTCGCGATTAATGTTCTTTTTTCTACAATGAGGTTAGTCAGTGTCTGTTATAATTTTTTTTAGATTTAGTCCAGTGTTTGCTCAGCCGCATGACGTTGTTAATAATGGATACGACACCTCAGGAAGTAGCTCAAGCTGTAGCACTACTTCAAGCAGGCGCTGCCCAATGTGAGGTCGCTCGAAGACTTCAAATTAGCAGATCTTCAGTGCAACGAGTTTACAGAAGATACCCAGACACTGGGGCATTCGATCGACGTCCAGGTACGGGTAGACCTAGGGCTATATCAGCAGCAGATGATCGGTTTATTAAACTTGCTGTTCTGCGGAATCGCCGCCTAAATGCAGTTCAAGTCCAACAAAGTCTGCGGGACGAACACCAAGTGTTCATAAGTTCAGATATCTTCAGAAGGAGACTTTTTGAACACAACCTGACTCAAAATAGAGCTGCAACAGGCCCAGCATTAACCGTAGCCCACCGTCGAGCACGCCTTGAATTTGCTCGAGAGCATATGGATTGGACGTTGGAGCAGTGGTGTAATGTACTCTTTACTAATGCGTCCAAGGTGAGTCTACATGTAAGTGATCGACGTCAGAGAGTATATCGTCGCGTTGGTGAACGATATTCTCAATATTTCACCGAGGAAACTGTTGCTTATGGAGGAGGATCTGTAATGTTCGGGGGCGACATCTTCTTAACCGCACATCGTCGCCTTAGTGACACAAAAACGTATGTCAATATTTGCTAGTTTTCAGGAGAGACGATTTAGTGATTTTTTTTTTACTATTTTTCCTACTATTTTTCGAAAAAAATGTTGATACGGCAAGTGCTAACTTCTAAACTACTTCACCTAGAGGTACAATTTTTTGCCACAATATATAGAATGATATATGAAGAAAGGTGGCATACCCAGTCCAAAATCGTAAAAAATGTAGTTACGTTCTTGTGTCACTAGGGCGACGACATACAGCTTTAGTTTTCATCGAACCAATGGGCCGTACACGTGGATTGACTTCTCATCGCTACATTTCTGAAATCCTCGCAGACCATGTGTTACTTTTGGCAGGATATACTGTTAATGCAAGATAACGCACGGCCTCATGCTGCATATGTGGTGATCCAGTATCTACTGGACGTCGGCATTCGTACGATGGACTGGCCAGCTCGAAGAACGGACTTGAATCCGATAGAACATTTATGGGATGAACTGAAACGTCGGGTTCGAGCCCGGATGCCTGATCCAACAAGGCTTCCAGACCTGCGAATCGCACTTGAAGAGGAGTGGAATGCTATTCCTCAAGATTTCATCGTCAGGCTCGTGAGGTCGATGAATACAAGGATGCTGGCAGTTATCCAAGCAAGAGATCCGCAAGGGTACTTCTCTGGAGAGAGGTAACGGGCTTAACGACCCCGCGGACCCTAGTCACCCGCAAGGGTACCTCTCTGGAGAGAGGTAACGGGCGTAACGACACTGCGGACCCTAGTCACAAAAATCCAGAAGCGTCTGACCCATATTGGGCGGCTCCCTGGTCAGTGTCTGTTCTCCATGTCAGGAGCGGCTGTGCACAATAAAAAAAAAAAAAAGTTTAAACTTTTCGCAAACGTTAGATCACCGAAATTAAACAACGTTGGGCGCGGTTAGTACGTAGATGGGGGACCGTTTAAGAACAACCGCGTGTCGTTGGCCAGTCCCATCTACAGAGTTGAGGTAGATAATATACGTGGTATCACAATGGACCTAAATTGGTCTAAGTGTGTCGGCTTCTGCCGACAGCCACATAAACCTAACCTAACCTAACCTTTCGCAAACGGTAAAAATAAATATGCAATGAACAAAACAAAAGATATAATTACCCCAGGTGGTAGGCCAGCTACCCTGGCAAATCCACCATCTTCGGAGGTCGGTTCCATGGATTCTGGGGGGACCATTTATTGCTACGCAACGACCCATTTGGGAGAAGTAAAAGGGTAGAGAGAACACCCCCATATAAAAAAGAAGAACAAAATGAAACATTGAAGGCTAAATATTTAAAAGCTTGCGATGAAAGAGATGGGTTTAAGCATCTCAATGAGACACTGCTTAAGGAGATAAATAATCTGAAGCAAGAGTTGCAATTGTTGAAAGAAGAGGTCAACAACCAGAAAAAAGTGAATGTCCAACCTGCCGAGTTCTCAACAGACGAGGAAGAACTGAGAAAAGAGATAGAAGGACATCGTCACAAGGGGAATAAAAATAAAAAACGCAAAATGAGTGCGTCCCCAAAAATCTCACCAACAAAAGAAAGCTGCACAGTCACTGTGTATGCTTCAAACAAAGAAAATAAAACACAAAATCTAACCAAGCCCCCACTAATTATCGCGCTGCAAGTAAATAAGTACGAAAGCTTGGCCAAAGTATTGGAGGAAAATAAAATTAAAGATAGTACAGCGCTAATAAACAAAAATGACATCAAAATCAATGTGGTTGAAGAAGAGGGATACAGAAGCCTCACTAAAATAATACTAAACCAAAAGAAGGTACAATGGTATTCTTATGAAAATAAGCAAACCAGACCAATGAAGGTGGTAGTGAAAAGACTGCATTACTCATGCTCACCCGAAAGCATAAAAAAAGAGTTAAAAGACAGAGGCTTTAAAATCTTGCAAGTTGTAAATATGCTTAAATTTAAAAGCAAAGTACCGCTACCAATTTTTACACTCAGCTTCGAGCATGACGAAGATAAGAAAAAAGTATATGAAGTAAAAAACATACTTGGGATGCAAGTTGAGATTCATATACCCTACGTAAATCGAAACAAGTGCCCCAATGCAAAAATTGCCAAAGATATGGGCATACACATAGATACTGCAACTCAAATCCAAGATGTGTTAAATGTGCAGGAAGTCACCACACTAAAGAATGTAAGAAGAAAGAGGATGAACATCCTAAATGTGTAAACTGCAATGAAAACCATCCTGCTAGCTACAGAGGTTGTTTAGTTGCAAAAGAAATCCAACTTGCAAGGGACAAAAAGCAAAAGAAAACAAAAAAAAAATCAAATAAGGATGAGCAAACAGTTAAAAAGGACTTGCAAAAGAGCGCACAGAAAGAAAAGCCTAAAGACCAAGCGATAATCAAAAAGGTCCCGAGACAAAAGACGGCTGGTCCAAAAATGACATATGCTCAGGCAGCATCAATAAATACTCAAATACCAGCAGATAAAACGGTAAAACGCAAAGTAGAGCCAAACACTGGCATGGAAAACCTCATGAAACAAATCCTAAACAGGATTGGCTCCATGGAAAAATCGAATAAAACGATATTAGATAGAATATTGTTGTTAGAGAGACAAAACAGCAACAAAAGAGCTGTTACCAAAAGACAGACATGATGAATAAAATAAAAATTCTTGAATGGAATGCTAATGGTATCGAGAGTCGCAAGGACGAGATGCAAGTGACTCTGAACATACACACATTCAAACTGCAAGGATATGCATTCTATCACTCCCCACATCCTTATAACTGTGCAAAAGGTGGGGCCGCAGTGTTAATAAAGAATACAATAAAACACCATATAGAAGCAAAATTCCAATCATGTGCCATCCAAGGAATTTCCATATGTGTAGAAACGAGCAGTGGACAAATATCTGTTGCAGCAGTATACTTCTCTTCTAGCTATAGACTGAATAAAAATGATTTTAAAAGTCTTTTCCGCATATTTCACAATAGATTAATCGCGGGAGGGGATTTTAACGCCAAAAATAAGTATTGGGGATCTAGATTAACTAATACTAGAGGCAGAGAATTATATGAAGCAATTAAAGAAGATGGCGCCAAATATCACTCAACGGGAAAACCTACCTATTGGCCAACAGATAGAAATAAAACCCCAGATCTTGTCGACTTCTTTCTATCAAAAAATATATCTTCAAATAAAATAAGCATAGAGGAAGGACCTGATCTTCAATCAGATCATTCCTCTATACTCTTAACACTTAGCGATAAAATAATAATAAAAGATCATATCCCAAAACTAGTAAATAGACTGACTGATTGGAACTACTTCAGATAGAAGTTGGATGAAAGTATCCAACTATCACCAGCTATTTAAACAGAAGATCAACTAGAAGAAGCAGTCCAAATATTGACGCTCAGAATACAAAAAGCTGCGTGGGCTGCCACTCCCAAAACAACAAAAAAAATCAAACAAAACTCTTATGCTCCCGAAATATGTGAAATTATTACAGAAAAGAGGAAATTTAGAAAACGCTGGCAACAGACAAGGGCGCCAAGCGACAAGACACTGAACAACTTAAACTACAACTTAAATTATAAGCTCAGAAAATCTGTAAGAGAATTCAATAATGAGTCTTTGAAAACTTACCTCACAAGTCTTACAAATGATGCTAGTATCGACTACTCGCTCTGGAAGGCAACGAAGAAAATGAACAGGCCAATAGCTCACATTCCGCCCTAAAAACCAGAGAAGGTAACTGGGTGAAAAGTAACCAAGAGAAAGCAAACACTTTCGCTGAGTATCTTGAAGACGTATTCAAACCTTATGAAGATAAAGGTTATCAAGGACTCGAAATAAGGTGCGAAGAAGATACACCTATTCGGCCGGTAACAGCTAAAGAACTTGCCAAAGAAATTAAAGAAAGCATAAATATAAAAAAGGCCACAGGGTTTGATTTAATTACAGGAGAAATTTTGAAGCAATTTCCACGAAAATGTTTGAACAAAACTAGCGCAGATTATTAATGCTGCATTTAAATTAAGATATGTGCCAAGCATGTGGAAAGTCGCGGAGGTAATAATGATACCTAAACCAGGCAAACCACCTAACGAAGTTACCTCATATCGCCCAATATCTATTCTACCAATCTTGTCCAAGTTATTCGAAAAAGTGCTGGTAAAACGTCTACAAAAAATAATAGATGAAAAATCGCTTGTCCCAATTCACAAATTTGGATTAAGAAATAAGCACTCTACCATTGATCAGGTGCATAGAATCACAGATAGGTTAGGTTAGGTTAGGTTGACGTGGCTGTCAGCTAAGGCCAACACACTTAGACCAATATTAGGTCCATTGTGGTACCACACAGATCTGGGGATTCCCTCACTGCTCGTTGAACCAATAGGAGCTTCTTATGAAGCGCGAAAGACTTCTAACGCCAGTGTTGGCTAAGTCGTTTGTGTCATTAAACAAGAAGTCCCCTAGATGGAGATTTCTTTTGTGGGAGAGCGCAGGACATGTGCAGAGAAGGTGAAGTATAGTCTCCTCCTCCTCCTCGTCCATGCAGCTTCTGCAGAAGTCGTTTGAGTGCACGCCAAGTGTGGATGCGTGCCTGCCTATTAAGCTGTGTCCTGTGATAACACCTATAGTCGAGCTGATATGCAGTCGGTTTAATGAGATTAGACACTTAGAGCGTCGCAGATCTTTGGCCAGATCCGCTTAGTCGCTAGACAAGTATTGCTACATGTCCACTTACGGTTTGTTCTCTCGATTGCTGATAGCTTGAACAAGAGCTTGCATGTAGCGATTGGTATTCCTAAAGAACCTTTATCAGGTAAAAGAGGTAAAGTGGTTCCTTTTTTGGCGAGATCGTCTGCCCTACAGTTACCTGGAATGTCTCTATGTCCCGGCACCCAACAGAGGTGAATGTTGAACTGCTCTGCCATCTCCGAAAGAGATGAGCGGCAATCTTGGGCTACGATGGAATTTGAAGAGACCGAGTCCAGGGACTTAATCGCGGCCTGACTATCCGAGAAGATACTGATATCATTTGAGGATATCACATTCCTCTTTAGCCACGACAGGGCTTCTTTTATCGCTAAAATTTCCGCCTGGAACACGCTACAATAATCTGGAAGACGGAAAATGAGGCTAAGATTTAGCTTTTCTGAGAAAACACCCCCACCTACCCCATCGCTCGTTTTAGATCCATCGGTGTAGAAGTGGATCGATTTATCTTCCGCAAATGGATAATCATCCCAGAATGATGTGGAAGGAATGGTGATTTGGAAGTTTTTTCCGAGCTGCAGGCGGGGTATGGTATAGTCTATGTTTCTGGGTAGAGACTTAAAGGAGTCCAAAATGATGGAGTGGGCGATCTTCTTGTTGGTCCACTGTGAGGTAGCTTTTAAGCGGACAGCGGAACAAGCCGCTGTTTGTATGCTGAAGATGTCGAGGGGTATCAGGTGTAACAGAATGTCCATTGCAGCGGAGGGGGTTGTACGGAGTGCTCCGCTAATGCACAGGCACGCTGAACGCTGGACTTTGCCCAGTTTGTCGCGGTTTATAGCTATATCCAGGGCAGTCCACCAGACGACCACCCCACCCCGTAAGTAAGAATTGGTCTAACCACCGCTGTATATAGCCAATGCGTAATGCGGGGTTGTATACCCCATTTGTTGCCAATGGCTTTTTTGCAAGAGAAAAGTGCTACTGTAGCTTTCTTGACTCTTTCTTGTATATTGGGTTTCCAGCTTAACTTCCTATCGAAGATTAGACCCAAAAATTTTGCTTCGTCAGAGAAAGTTAAGCTTCTACCGCTAATAGAGGGAGAGTCAATATGTGGGATTTTATATTTCCTAGAAAAGAGGACCAACTCGGTTTTGTGGGGTTAACGCCCAGTCCACACCGATTAACCCATCTCGTTAGCTTGTTAAGAGCGTTTTGCAGGAGTTCCTTTATGGTATTGAGGTGTTTTCCTGAGACGGCTATAGCAACATCATCCGCATAGGCAATCACTCTGCAGCCCTCCCCTTCCAGGTTTATCAGTAATTTATTCACCACCAAATTCCAGAGAAGGGGAGAAAGAACACCGCCTTGTGGCGTGCCTCTACTGACAGACCTCCTAGCAGATGTAACGCCCAGTTTTGAATTAATAATCCGACTTTCAAGCAGTAGATTAATCAATTCACCAAGCGAGCTATCCACATTCAGTTCTGTCAGTGCATTTGCGATTGCAGATGTGTTAACGTTGTTAAAGGCGCCTTCTATGTCAGGGAAAGCCACCATGGTATACTCTTTGTGATGGAGAGAGTATTCGATAGTGCGTACTAAGGAGTGAAGAGCGGTTTCCACCGACTTTCCCTTACAGTATGCATGCTGAGCCGCAGACAACAATTGCGGATTTATGTTCGTGCGAAGATGGATATCAATCAATCGCTCCAGCGTTTTCAGGAGGAATGAAGATAATGGGTCTGAGGTCCTTTGGACTGACGTGGGATTATTTGCCAGCCTTGGGTATGAAAACCACTTTCACTTCTTTCCAAGCCCGGGGAATATGAACCAGGTCTAGACAGCTTTTCAGGATCATCTCCAGCACAGGCAGGATGATATCCGCTGACATTTGTAGTTCGGCAGGTATTATGCCGTCTGGTCCTGCAGACTTGAAGGGTTTGAAGCTATGTAGAGCCCAAGTCAGCTTTTCCCTAGTAATCAGACCGTGAGACTAAGTTACCTGTGCATATGATCTGCTAGTGCGTAAATTGCCGGTAATATTGGAGCTGCCTGGGAAATGAGTGTCAAGTAGCAGATTGAGCGATTCCTCGCTAGATGTCGCCCAAGAGCCGTCTGCCTTCTTTAGGCAGCTAGGCATAGTTGGATTAGAAGAGAGGATTTTCTTAGCCTTGATGCCTCAGATGATTCTTCTATTTTGCCACAGAAGAGTCTCCATGACGATCTTTTGACTTTCCTTAGTTCTTTTTTGTATAGTGTGAGGGATTCCTTATAGGAGTCCCAATTGGTTATTGCTTTTGAGCTTTTAGCAAGATTGAAGAGTCTTCTGCACTCCTTTCTGAGTGGTTCCAGCTCAGGGGTCCACCAGTGAGGCTTCTTTTTACCCCTGGGTTTTACGAGTGGGCAGGATGCCGCCATTGCTTTGTTAAGGGCCAGGGTGAGTTCATCGACTTTATTGTCGAGCTCATTGGAGTCGCAGGGTGGACTTAAGAGTACAGAGTTAATACGATTATGTAGAGTGTCTCTGTATAAGGGCCAATTGGTTTTCCGAGGATTTCGGAAGGTGGGTTGACATGGAGGCTCAACGTTAAGGTTGAAAAGAAGATAGCAGTGATCGGAAAAAGAGTGATCAGCCGAAAGCTTCCAACCCGTAATCATGTCGTTGATGGTATCAGAGACAAGAGTGATGTCAAGAAGTTCTTGTCGATTTTTGGTAATGAAGGTGGGTTCATTACCTGAGTTACAAACAATGAGGTTAGTACGTAAGAGATATTCAAAAAGTGACTCACCTCTGTTATTGATGTCTGTGCTGCCCCATACGGTGTGATGAGCGTTAGCATCGCACCCCATTATGAGATCAGCTTTCTGCCTCCTTGCTTCTTCGATCAACCTCTCTAGGTTATCACCAGGGAGAGGCCCCACTTGATCGTGGGCGAGATACGCTGATACTAGCCAGAATGATCTACCAGCGGTCTCTAGTCTAAATAAGCTAGAGTAAATAAGCATTAATATTACTTTTCACTAGTATGCACGATCTAGGTTTACCTTTATCGGTCACATACAGTGAGTAGTATCCAGGAGTCCTGAGTCCTCGAACCAGGTTGTTGACAATCCAAGGTTCTTGTATCAGGACGATGCACCTTTGGTAAGACGAAGAATAAGTGCGGCCGCAGCCTAAATTGAGTGTTGGAGGTTAATCTGAACTAACTGCAGCATTTTCGCTACAATCAGGCAGAGATGCCTCCACCACGGTGTTATTCAGGCCTTCCAATTCCGAGGACGAGTTGAGAAGCTCGTATTCAATCAGAAGAGCCTTATCGTGATCTTGATCATCAGTCTCCATATCTGACAAAACGTCGGTTATGGATGGTGATTCGTTGGTTGGCGAGGGTTCATCGTCCTCTAAAGAGGGGAAGGAGATTGAAGCCCCAGGATCTGAGACTACGATCGTAGAGTCAGAGGGAGGAGGAGGAGGAGGGGGTAGTTTACCCGCATCCATTTCGTCCTTTTTATAGACCCGCATTTTGACATCGTCCCATGCGAATCTGATCATGTAGTCGTTCTTGGCCAGAGGAGCCAGGGTTTCTTGGTTGATTACAA
This sequence comes from Portevinia maculata, assembly GCA_949715645.1. Lineage (NCBI taxonomy): Eukaryota > Metazoa > Arthropoda > Insecta > Diptera > Syrphidae > Portevinia > Portevinia maculata. The sequence goes on from OX454525.1 coordinate 195,279,789, forward strand.
CCACGACACATCTGTAATCGCCCTTCAGCTCTTCCAGTTTGGCAACCTTCCAGTTGTGGGTCGGAAGTGAAGGGTTGCTCAATTTCAGGACTTCCAGGATGCCCTCAGGGGTGAATGGATCCGCAGTGATCTAGATACGAGATCTTGCTCGGTAGGGGATGTCCTCCCTAGCAACAACCTCGAGCTTTGCACCGGGCCACACCTCTCCAAGCCTACTTATTGCAAGCTTGTAGAGATCGGCCGATCTTTGATCATCACACGCGACCAATTTGATGTGGCCTTGACGCCACCCGCCTACATGCGTAAGCGGAGGAGGTCCGGGATGGTTTCTTATGAAGGAAGATAAGGAGCGCGAAAGCGCTCTCTTAACCATATCCCACTTCTCAAGGGTTATAGACCCGTCAATGTAATTGCGGTCGATGACTGCGACCACAATCTTGTCTTTCAAGATGTCGCTGAAAGATCTGTGAGGTGTAATAGTGGGAGAGATGCCGGTGTTATGCACTCTCTGCCTCTTGGGAACCGAACTCGTTCCTTCCACTGACCTCTGGCGTTTGATCGACGGGTCGCAGGCCTTATGGATCTGCTGAGCCCAGTCCAGTTTGGCTATTTGTGCGGGTGTCCTATCCTTCTCCGCGATGGTACCACACATACGGATGGCGTTGCGTCGGTGTTTGTAAGACGCCGTGGATGGATTACGGTGACGCTTTGTGTTGGTGGAGGGACCATGATGCACAGTCCCACCACCATCAGGTTTCTTGGGGGCTACGCTTTTGCCGACCGTGGAGGGACCATGATGCACAGTCCCACCACCATCAGGTTTTTTGGGGGCAACGCTTTTGCCGACCGTGGAGGGACCATGATGCACAGTCCAACCACCAGCAGGTTTTTTGGGGGCAACGCTATTGCCGCCCGTGGGAGGACCATGAGTTGCCACAGTCCGTCCCGCAGACAGCGTATTAGTATTGACCGAAGACGTTGTTGACTTGGTGGGGCCGGCAGAGGGGGGACCATGATTCACAGTTCTCTCTCTGTCGGAAAAGGATTTTTTGAGCTCGCATCCACTAGTGGAGGGACCATGTATGTCCACAGTCCCAGCACTATCTGGTGCCATAAGAGCTATGCCGGTAGACAGCTTGGTCGCCGTACTACCGTCCGGTTTGAAAGGGGATCCGGCCATAAAATTGTTTGTTTTTGTTTGTTTTTGTTTGTTTTTGTTTTTGTTTTTTTGAATACATAAGAGAGATCCCACGAGTCGCGGAGAAAAAAGGTCCATCTGCACAGAGATCCGCATTGTGCAGATAAGGCTGGTTAATCCGGAGGTCGCCAGGTATCCGGATACTCCGTGCACGACTGAGCTATTTGATAGACTGGGCCCTCAGCCAGGTTGACTCTCGGCACGGGTCGTATGACACCTTACGTCCAGCCCAGGGGATAAGGAGGGGGAGAGGGAAAAGAACGGACTGTCCTGTAGAGGCCGCAAAGTAGTACATGTATTGAACTTACGCCTTAAGAAAGAGAGGGGGGAGAGAGGGGACGTAGAGTCCTGGTCAGTACTTGGTAAACGCTCGTCAACAGCCTGTCTGTCATGGGTGGCCCTTAGACAGCATAGCCCGTTGAACCTACGCCGCAAGCCTTCGCACCGGCACCATCGAATGCAATGATGGTACGAACGTCAAGGTGACTGACCCACGCGAAGAAGAATCACAGATAGAATCGAAAAAGCATTTGAAGAGAAAAATGTGTGCTCTAAAGTATTTCTTGATAAAGCACAAGCTTTCATAAAGTCGGGCACAAAGGACTGATACACAAACTACAAAAGCAACTGCCGAAGCAGTATGCGACCATTCTGGAGTCTTATATATCAGATAGATTCTTCAGAATTAAACAAGATGCAGAGTACTCAACATTAAGAGAGATTAAAGCTGGTGTACCGCAAGGCAGTGTGCTAGGTCCAGTTCTATACCTACTTTTCACTAGCGATCTTCCTGAAAGTGAAGAAACCACCATAGCTACTTTTGTAGATGACACAGCTGTCCTTGCTGTGTAAGCAACTGTCGAAATAGCAACAAAAAAGCTTCAAACAGCCATAAACAAAATTTCAGAATGGACTAAGAAATGACAGATTAGATTAAATGACATTAAGTCAGTACATATTAATTTTACGTATAAAAACGTACCACACATTCGAGTCTACATTAACAACAATGTAGTGGAATATTCAAACACAGCCAAATATCTAGGCATGACTCTAGACGCTAAACTGCGTTAGAAAGCGCACGTAAAGAAAAAAAAGTAGAGTTGAAGATGCGATACAGTAAAATGTATTGGCTTATTGGGAGATTCTCATCCCTGTCTAACTACAACAAGTTATTGCTATACACGCAAGTTCTGAAACCAGTATGGACCGACGGGCTCCAGTTGTGGGCATCCAAACAAATTTACAAACAATTCAGGTTTTCCAAAATAAAGTACTAAGAAACATAGTTAATGCACCTTGGTACATACGCGATGCCGATCTGCATAAAGAACTAAATGTTGAAATGGTTGAAGATGAAGTTAAGAAAATTGCTCAAAGGCATAGAAGTAGGCTTCGCAACCACGTAAACACAAAAAATTAAAGGACTATTAAATAATGACAATGCAATCAGGAGATTGAGACGGATAAAACCTCTTGATCTATAAGAGTTAGCTAGGGCTAAGAAATCAGCTATTGATTTCAAACAAGAAAAAAGTTTAGAAATCCGACAAACGGCGGATTTATCTGTTAAATTCAACAAATATGTAGTTCAAAAACAAATTGCCGATTAGTCGTCGACTAGGTGCAATCTCATTCGGGATGGTGAATGTCAGTCCCCCGGGAGTTTTTTTTAAACTCTCTCACTATTGCAGAAGCATCCCTCGCGTACTAGCTCTGCAATGTCTTTCGATGATTTTTTCTTCCAGCGAATAACCAACACACAAAAATAAAATTTACGATCTCAATTTTTTTAACAAATAAATCCTGATCTAGTGATCCTCCTAAGATCATACCTTTAGTCTTTTTAGCATTTAGTTTTAACTTGTTTATTTGCAGCCACTCATTTAAAGATTCCAAGTCAATTTTAATTTTATGCGCGCACGAATTAACGTCAACACCCGAAACATATAATAAAGCGTCATCGGCAAACAAACACAGATTCGAGTACTCCACAATCTTATTCATATCATTTATATACAATACAAACAAAAGCGTTCCTAAAACAGAGCCTTGCGGTACTCCTATTTTAACTTCCATGACATCTGAATATGCATCATTATTAATTGTACATTGACATCTATCGCTTAAGTAAGAATTGAACCAGTTCTACTCAGACCCTCGGATTCCATATTGGTACAGTTTGTCCAGGTCAATGAACGTTGCTATAATTTTCTGTTTAGCATCAGTCAAACATCTCCAGTCGTCCAGAACCAAATTTGGTGCAGTTTCATGGGAATGCTTTTCTCTAAATCCTGATTGATTTGAGATAAGTATATTATTGACCTCCACAAAATTTTGTAGTTGAGAATATGCTATTTTCTCCAGCACCTTTTCCAGCAATATGAGCATATTTACGGGACGAAATTCTTCCCCTTTCGTTATTCCAGATACTTTCTGAATCGGCTTCACAAAAGTTAGGGTATATTACACTGCGACCTATTGGTCTATTGTGTCCCCTGCTTGTACCTCGTAGAGGTTCATGCCGTCTTTCAGAGCGCTCTCTATATACTTCTTTTGTGAAGCGTATCGAGGTATTGCTCTGATTTTTCCTTGGCACGTCACACTACTTAGAGCACAGCGTCCACTCCAGTTTCTTTGATGAATCTGAAAATGAGCTGTGGGTCCATGGTTTGTATGTCCTTGTCTGTTATTTGGTGCCTGCCCAAACATCTTATCCTTTTGTGAGCCAGTGCAACACAGGATTCCAGTATGTGGTAGTGGAACAAAGCTGACATATGCTGATTCAGTAAGAAGAGAGCAACCTGTTATGATGAAACCTGAAAAAGCTCAAGAGAACAAAAAACAAAAGATGAGCTTAAAAAAATTTGATTCATTATCTCTGGCAGTGAGAGTGAATAAAGTCATTGATAAGAGAGGTGGGGCAATTCTAATTAGCTGCAATGATGATCGTTCAAGAAAAATTACAGAAAAAGAAGTTAAAGAAAAATTAGGAAGTGAGTACGAAGTATCTTTACCTAATCTGCAAAACCCATATGTAAAAATATGTGGTATTAATGAAAAGTGGAATGAAGAAGGACTTTTGTCAGCAATAAAAAAACAGAATAATATAAATTGTGAGCTTAAGTGTTTGAAAATATACAGTGTTAAAAAAATAAGAGGAAAAGTTATAGTGCTATAATTCAATTGAAACAGAAGGATACAGAAAAATGATGGACAGCAAGCGAATCAACCTAGGTTGGGATATGTGTTTTGTTTACGACTCACTCTCAGTTAAACGGTGCTATAAATGTTGGGGATATAACCACAATGCAAAGGATTGTGGAAACGAAGTAGTGTGCGCAAAATGTGGTGAAAATTATTATGCAAGGAGCTGTAATAGTGTGTCACTTAAATTAACTCAAGGCTGGGATTCAATTTTGAAACAAATCATGATTGTAGAAGTTATGAATGCGAAGTGTATAAAAAGAAAATTAAAATTCAAAAAAAATAGAACCTCTTTTTAGCCATCAAAGTCAGTGAAGTGAAGTAATATATGTGGATTTTTAAATAATCTTGCGGAACTAGAAGTACTAGTCGAATCACAAGATTTTGATGCATTGGTACTATCGGAAACGCATGTGACAACGGAAGTGAAAAAGAGTGAATTATGTGTGGATAACTTTACTTAGTAGACAGGTGTGACACCGATTCCAAACATACAGGTGGTGTTTTAGTGTATGTAAGAAGTGATCTTAGAGCCTCAAGTGCAAATAAATTTGTCAAAAACATGGAACAATGGTAGTCAGTAAACACCTTCTATTTTACGAACTATTCCTGCGTTATTGTGGGTATGTACAAACCCCCAAGTTCAAGTTGTAGAAATTTTTGTGATGAATTTGATAGATTGATGGATGAGCTCTATGACTTAAATAGTGATACCATAATAGTCGGAGATTTTAACATCTATTGGCTTTCCCTTAATAGTATTTATAAAAGAGATGTCGAAAAGGTAATAAAATACAATGCTTGCCTTCAAATTGTAGATGAACCGACTAGAACAACTAAAGATTTAAGTACACTAATTGATTACGTTGCTACAAACAGCAGCCAGTCAATTAGAGCGAAAACTGTAAAAGAACTTAAGCTGAGTGACCACGAAACTATTGTTATTGAAATAAAATGTGATGCAAATAAAAGACAGAAGATAGTATTTCCTTACTTTGGATATAGGAAAAATTTGTTCGGACAAGTTTTAGAGACTAATTTAAATAATATACGAAGTTATGACACAATTTATAGCCGATAATTTTTTTAAACCGTTTACCAACAACCTGATTGGCCCTTATCAGTGTGGTTTTAGGCCAGGAAAGTCCACAACCGATCAAATTTTCACACTTCGGCAGATTCTGGAAAAAACTCAAGATGTCCAAATCGATACCCGCCACCTATTCATCGATTTCAAAGCCGCATATGACAGCATTTATAGAGACGAACTGTACAGAGCCATGTCTAGTTTTGGTATACCGCCCAAACTCGTCCGTTTGTGTTGGATGACGATAGAGAATTCTCGCTGCTCTATCAGGGTCGGAAACGACCTCACCGACACATTCGATACCAAAAAAGGATTTAGACAAGGCGATGCGCTGTCATGTGACTTCTTTAATCTGATTCTTGAGAGGATTGTGCAAAACTCCAAAGCCAACACCAGAGGCACAATTTTCCAAAAGTCGGTGCAACTACTAGCATACGCTGACGATATTGACATCATTGGTAGGACTCAACGTGATGTCATAGCCACGTTTGCTAGTATAGAGAAGGAAGCGGCGAAAATGGGTCTAGCAGTAAATGAGGGTAAGACTAAGTATATGCTGTCATCACGAAAGGACTCACAACATCGACGAATTGGACAGAACGTCACCATTGACATTGTGCTATTAACTCTGACAACAAGATCTCGTCAGAAATTAAACGAAGAATTACTCTTGCCAACCGCTGTTTCTTCGGGCTAAGAAGGCAATTTAGTAGTAAAGCCCTCACTCGAACTACTAAGGAGATCCTATATAAGACCCTGATCATCCCAGTCCTGCTCTACGGCGCTGCAGCATGGACCGTATCAAAAGCGGATGAAGAAATCCTTGGTAGATTCGAGAGGAAAATTCTTCGAAAAATCTTCGGTCCCCTTTGCGTTGACGGGCTATGGAGACGAAGATTCAACCAAGAACTATACGAGCTGTACAGCGACATGCCCCTGGTCAAAAAACTCCGCATTGGACGTTTAAGATGGCTAGGACATGTAGAACGAATGGACATCAATACTCCGGCTCGCAGAGTCTTCGATTCCCAGCCAGACGTCGGACGCAGTAGAGGAAGACCTCGCCTTAAGTGGCGCGCACAAGTGGAAACCGACCTCAACCAACTTGGAGTGCGCAACTGGAGGCAGTTAGCTAAGGACCGGGCTAATTGGAGAGGCATGTTGGTTGAGGCCCAGGTTCATTCCGGACTGTAGCGCCACTTAAGTAAGTAAGTAAGTATTTTTTTAAAAATAATTATTCAAAGTGTTTCAGTATTTATACGAAATAAAGTAGTGAAATCTAGTGGAAATGAGTGGTTCAACAGTTCTTTGAATTGTGTATGATTTATGTGACCAATTAAAATTATATAATTGTCCTCAACAATAAAAGTTCTTTGTATAATCTCAAAAATCAGGAAATTTTAAAGTATTCGAAAGCTGTATTAAGTGGCTCGGAAATAGATAAATAAATACAAAAAGGAAATTTTAAAACGTAAGTGCGAATATGTAATGTCCAAAATATCTGGTTCCTTTGATCGAAAAACAATGTGGAGAAACATAAAACATTTTATACTTAAAAAAGACAAAAGTGAAATTAAGAGTGTTATATTTGGTACGGAGACTTGTACTGAAAATATAGTAATTGCAAGGTTAGATTAGGTTAGGTTAGGTTGACGTGGCTGTCAGCTAAGGCCGACACACTTAGACCAATATTAGGTCCATTGTGGTACCACACAGATCTGGGGATTCCCTCACTGCTCGTTGAACCAATAGGAGCTTCTTATGAAGCGCGAAAGACTTCTAACGCCAGTGTTGGCTAAGTCGTTTGTATCATTAAATAAGAAGTCCCCTAGATGGAGATTTCTTTTGTGGGAGAGCGCAGGACATGTGCAGAGAAGGTGAAGTATAGTCTCCTCCTCCTCCTCGTCCATGCAGCTTCTGCAGAAGTCGTTTGAGTGCACGCCAAGTCTGGATGCGTGCCTGCCTATTAAGCAGTGTCTTCTGATAACACCTATAGTCGAGCTAATATGCAGTCGGCTTAATGAGATTAGACACTTAGAGCGTCGCAGATCCAGCTTTGGCCAGATTCGCTTAGTCGCTAGACAAGTATTGCTACATGTCCACCTAAGGTTTGTTCTCTCGTTTGCTGATAGCTTGAACAAGAGCTTGCATGTAGCGATTGGTATTCCTAAAGAACCTTTATCAGGTAAAAGAGGTAAAGTGGTTCCTTTTTTGGCGAGATCGTCTGGCCTACAGTTACCTGGAATGTCTCTATGTCCCGGCACCCAACAGAGGTGAATGTTGAACTGCTCTGCCATCTCCGAAAGAGATGAGCGGCAATCTTGGGCTACGATGGAATTTGAAGAGACTGAGTCCAGGGACTTAATCGCTGCCTGACTATCCGAGAAGATACGGATATCCTTTGAGGATATCACATTCCTCTTTAGCCACGACAGGGCTTCTTTTATCGCTAAAATTTCCGCCTGGAACACGCTACAATAATCCGGAAGACGGAAAGAGAGGCTAAGATTTAGATTTTCTGAGAAAACGCCCCCACCTACCCCATCGCTGGTTTTAGATCCGTCGGTGTAGAAGTGGATCGATTTATCTTCCGTAAATGCATCATCATCCCAGAATGATCTGGAAGGAATGGTGATTTGTAAGTTTTTTCCGAACTGCAGGTGGGGTATGGTGTAGTCTATGTTTCTGGGTAGAGACTTAAAGGAGTCCAAAATGATGGAGTGGGCAATCTTCTTGTTGGTCCACTGTGAGGTAGCTTTTAAGCGGACAGCGGAACAAGCCGCTGTTTGCATGCTGACGATGTCGAGGGGTATCAGGTGTAACAGAATGTCCAGTGCAGCGGAGGGGGTTGTACAGAGTGCTCCGCTAATGCACAGACACGCTGAACGCTGGACTTTGCCCAGTTTGTCGCGGTTTATAGCTATATCCAGGGCAGTTCACCAGACGACCACCCCGTAAGTAAGAATTGGTCTAACCACCGCTGTATATAGCCAATGCGTAATGCGGGGTTGTATACCCCACTTGTTGCCAATGGCTTTTTTACAAGAGAAAAGTGCTACTGTAGCTTTCTTGACTCTTTCTTGTATATTGGGTTTCCAGCTTAACTTCCTATCGAAGATTAGACCCAAAAATTTTGCTTCGTCAGAGAAAGTTAAGCTTGTACCGCTAATAGAGGGAGGGTATGTGGGATTTTATATTTCCTGGAAAAGCGGACCAACTCGGTTTTGTCTGGGTTAACGCCCAGTCCACACCGATTAGCCCATCTCGTTAGCTTGTTAAGAGCGTTTTGCAGGAGTTCCTTTATGATATTGAGGTGTTTTCCTGAGACGGCTATAGCAACGTCATCCGCATAGGCAATCACCCCGCAGCCCTCCCCTTCCAGGTTTATCAGTAGTTTATTCACCACCAAATTCCAGAGAAGGGGAGAAAGAACACCGCCTTGTGGCGTGCCTCTGCTGACAGACCTCCTAGCAGATGTAACGCCCAGTTTTGAAATAATAATCCGACTTCCAAGCAGTAGATTAATCAATTCGCCAAGCGAACTATCCACCTTCAGTTCTGTCAGTGCATTTGCGATTGCAGATGTGTTAACGTTGTTAAAGGCGCCTTCTATGTCAAGGAAAGCCACCATGGTATACTCTTTGTGATGAGAGTAACTTCAACAAATTTTTTGTCAAGAATGTAGAAGACATTGTAAATACCATTCCATCGAGTCCTTTCGTTAACGATGTTGAAGAAGTAGAAAGTGTGTTCAGATTTAAAAATGTTACGTTAACCGATCTGAAACAAACTATACAAAATATAAAAAACAAACGCGATTTTCAGTTCATGAGTCCTAGTGTCTACTTGAATCATTTCGAAAACATAGTTTCAATCCTCTTTGAAATTATTAACGGTTCCCTATCTACCGGTAAATTCCCTGAGACCTGGAAAGAATATTTAATAACACCAATTGAAAAAATTGCTAATACAGTGAAATGTGAGGAGCTTAGACCTGTGAATGCCACGCCATTGTGTGAGAAGGTTTTTGAAAAAGTGGTATTTAAACAATTGTATAATTATTTTGAATGTTACAGTTTAATAATGGATTTACAGTCTGGTTTTCGACAGGGTTACTCATGTGAGATTGCCATCAATTTAGTTGTTACGTCGTGGAAGGAAGAGCTAACCAAAAAAAGAATTGTTTATTGTGTGTTCTTAGACTTGAAACGAGCATTTGAGACTGTTAGTAGAAATACTTCAATAATGAAAATTAAAAAATACGGTGTTAAAGACAGGGAATTGATGTGGTTTGAATGTTATCTAAGACGTCGAAAACAAAGGGTAAAAGTCAATGGAAAAGTGTCGGAAGCAATTGAAGTTGAATTTGGTGTGCCTCAAGGGTCCGTCTTGGGGACTTTATTGTTTGCAATCTACATAAATGATCTTAAGTGTGTTTTAAAATACGGCAAATTGGCTTTGTTTGCGGACGATGCAGTTGTTCACATCTCCGGTAATAATAATATAGACAGTAAAGTAAAATTACAGAAAGACTTAGATTCTATATACTCGTACCAGTGGCTTAATGAAAATAAACTCAAACTGAATATTGGAAAAACAAAGTTAATAGTGCTGAACGAGCGAAGTGATCACATCGATATTTTGTTAGACGGTGTATCAATAGAAAGAATAAATGAAATTAAGTATCTAGATGTAGTTTTGGATCAAAAGTTATTGTTTGGAAATCACATTGATTATATTTTTAAAAAAATCTCCAAAAAATAGGATTTATGAAGCGCATTAGAAATCAAATTTCGACTATCAGTGCAATAAATATATATACACCCCTATCATTTAATCCGGCGGATCGAAGATCCACTGCACGCATTCGATCCACGTTCACTTGCTGTTGGTATCATTTAATCCGTCGGATGCACTGTTTTATCGACCACGTTTTGATTTTTTTCGAAATCATATGTTTTGTCATTGTTGACAAATAGAAAGAACTCCTGCTTGTCAAAGAATTTTTTTTATTTAAACAAAATGGATAGCATAGCTCTATTTTTTGAAGATGACGACAAAAAAAAACAAAAGAGGTTATCGTACCAATTTAAGAGCTTCTGGTGAAGATATTATGGAAATTTCAGATGCGTCGTGTGTTAAAAAATGACATTGTTCAGAATTCAGTTTATACTTTTAATTAAAAATAAATAAAAATTACAATTCAGTGCTATGCTAAAAAAAAAATTAAAAATCACATGCGAATTAACAAAAAAAAAATATCTACATAATTCAATTTGAACTCATGGTCGAATTGAGTTTTTCAATTTCATACTCAAGCATTTTCTGCTTGACTTCGAGTTTTCTGCGGGCAATCTTGCGCATATCTCCTTGGTGATTAAGGGTTTCCTGACTAAAGAACTCTACTGTTTGATTGTGCCTTTTTTCTTCTTCTGCGCGGGTCTTCATTATAGCTAAAAGCTCCTTATTTTGGTGAACAATTTTTTCCAACGACCTATACACTCTTTTCGTGCCGTAGTTCAATTCGGTGGCATTCTCTTTTTGCCCTTCCAAGCCGCTGACGATTTCTTTATACAAGTTTTCTTGTATATTAATCTGTTTAACAAGAAGGTCTGCTTGAATTGGTCGCTTGTTCTTCCTCTGGCATTTGGAGTATCTATAAAGACATCTTCGGGCAAGTAAGCAGTTTTGTTGTGGTTCTCTTTCAGCCAACTGAGGGGACACTGCTTGAGGAACTTCTTCTCTTAGTGATCGATTTGATCCAAATGAACGAACGTTTTGTATGCCTTCAACTGACTCGTTCAATTGGATCAACTCCATCACTTCCTCTTCTTCCGCAGAGAAACAAAACTTTTTGTTGGGTCCACCACCAGTTGATGTAAGCTCCTTCTTATTGCCACTCAGCTTTTTCTTTAAATGTGATTTATGATCACTCCATACCTGCGATTAAATTTTGTTTTTGAAAGCGAAACCATTAAAAGCACATAATCTACTTATTTTTTCCACTCTACAACTTCTTTATGTGGTGGTCCAAGGCTATTGAGAATAGTTTTGAACTTTTCCCAAAACTCTTTAACTTTTTCCGGCGGCCTCTTAGAATTGTTTTTAGCGATGTCTGGAAATTGCTTCATATTGGCTACCAATTCTTTAAATTGGTCTCTATTTGTTGTCCTATTCCTAAATGTTACTTATATCTTTAATAAATTCGATTTATTACAAAAAATACTTACATTTCGTTAGCCAAATCTTTTAAACGAACCGCGCAGCAAAACAATCCGCAACAATTTTCCCGCGGAAGAGAAATGTCAAAATTTGCAAGGAATGATTCCATTCACCCGTTTTAAATGATCAAGTGAAAAATGAATTTGCATTACCGACGGGAGGATGTTCACTGCGGATATCTTAAATGATACACAATTTGGAATTTCGGGGATATGTTCCCCCCGGCGGATTAAATGATAGGGGTGATAATGTTATTGTAAAACCACACTTTAAGTACTGTTCCACTATTTTGTATGTAATGAGAGTAAGATTTTAAGACTGCAAAAATTACAAAATAAAGCAATGCGATTTTTACTAAAGTGCAGTAGATACATGCCAATCCGTTATATGTTAGATTCGTTAATGTGGCCAGCAAATTTACGGATTAAAATTTTAATACATACTATACTATGAATTGCGTGTCTGGACGAGAAATACAGCCGAAAATTGGCGTTAGCGCTGTGACGTTTTTCATCTCTGTAGTACTATTCTTGGAAATGAGAAGATTCTCTCTCTCGATTTTATAGATTTGACAGATTTCGTTTTTCTGCACATAAAGTACGCGAACGGACATTATGTTCGCCACCATATATCGCAGAAGAACTTTACCAACCGTCAATGGTAGTAGAAAATTAAAACTGCTATAAAATGTCTGTACTACTTTTCAAGAACTGGCAACCTTTCTCACACTTTGTAAGTGACAGATAATAGGTCCGTTCGCGAACTAATATGCAAACGTAAATTTATATAAACTTTCGTGCAAAACTACTCAAACGCGTTCGCGTAAAGATGAACGAAAGAAACGTGTACTTTCGTTCATTTTTCTTTACACAGCATTTCAGCTGGTAAGAAAATGAAAACTGTCAAATGATGAAATCCTATGAGTTTGCCAGCAAAAACAAAAACAGCGGTTGCTTCTTTTCAAGCCAAACTTTGGCGTTTTTCATCTTTTTACACAAAAGCGTTCGCGTACTTTTCTTTGAAATGAGAGGATTCTCTCTCGTTTTTGAAGATTTGACATTTTTCATTTTTCTACACATAAAGTACGCGAACGGACCTAATATCTCTGGCGGTTTTTGAATAATTGCAAACAAACAAATGTACCGCAGTAGATTGCAGGATAGTCAAAATCGTAGCTGGCGTCGATTTGGTTTTAGGAAATTTTGTAATTTATTTCATACCCATAATGGCACCTGGCAAAAAGCGCAAGCCAACAAAAGCATTGTCTAAAGAAGCGTCCACTTTGAAGCGCAGGAATCTATCACAAAGTCAAAATGTGGTAAGTGCGTGATAATATTTACCAAAGGAATTTATCATTTAAAAAGCTTGGTTCTTGGGCTAGGAGCCAAGGCAAGCACTAAAAATCGTTCACAGAACTTGAAAAGTGAGTAAAAATCCTGGTGTTATTTGTTTTTGAATTGCAGAATCTTTTATTGGTACAAATGATGTTATTTATATTGAACAATAAATTGGCAGTTTAGCAAGCGACTTTGGTCCATTCTAGAAGAAACAAAAATTGTAGAACTGGTCACACCAAAATTAAATTTAACTTACCTCCCCCTTTTCCACGTAGGTTTTCAGCGTTCAACCGACATTCGTTCGAGAATCGTTGTATGGTGGAACCGCGTTTGCCACATACTGGGTCTTCAACAGCAGGACAGTAAATTTGGCATAATCTTTGCCTTGCAGCATTGATTTGCACTGCAAGTAAGATAACGGCGACAATTAGATAAAATAGTTTCATATTGATATTTCAATTGATCTGGTGTTGATCAGTTGAAGTCTCTTATATAGTAGCTGTTGCAACTGGATAGGGCTTTTCACCAAGCTATCTCTTTCTGAAGTGCCACATCCCTTTCTTAAACAAACGTCAAAAGCAAATTGAATGAAAACAGTGTCAGTGTCAAAAGAGCAAAAAAAAAAAACAAACAGCTGAATGAAATGAATAATCATTGTGATTGTTAATAAAGTGTATATTTAAGTGAAAACAGAAGCAATTGAAGATTAAACATAGGGACGGGCTACAGTCCGCTTGGGCGACTGTACCCTATTCTTATTCCTATCCCTCATAAGTGGGCGTGTCAAAAGTCTAAGTATGGTTGAATTGTTAAGAACGCTCTACATATTTTGTTATATAACATTTGAAGGATTTTATCAAAAAAAAAACGCTCCCTAGCTCAAACTTGGGTGTTTCAATAAAACTGTTTTATTTAATTGTGGGCGTGTCAGTAGGCGGATTTAAAAAAAAATAACACATGAGAATAAAGGGCCCCTAGAGAGTATATATTATAAATTTCAGCTCCCTAGCTCAAACTTTGAATTTTCAAAAAAAAAAAAAAAATTGTTATAATTGTGTGTCAGTGGGCGGATTTTGAAAATATTTACACATGAGCATAAAGGGCCCATAGAGAGTATATATTATAAATTTCAGCTCCCTAGCTCAAACTTTTGATTTTCAAAAATTAATATACCCTTAGAATAGGGTATAAAAAAATTATTTTATTTATTTGTGGGCGTGTCAGTGGGCGGATTTTGAAATTTTTTTTATCCCGAGCAGTTTTAGGAGTCATAGATCATATATAAAAAATTTCAGCTTTCTAGCTCAAAATTCGATTTTTTCCAAAATTTTGTTTTTTTGAGTTTGTGGGCGTGTCTGTGGGCGGATTTCAAAAATTCGTAAACTTGATTATTTCGGAACCCTAGAGAGTATATGGTTAAAATTTCAGCTCTCCAGGTCCAGTTTAAAGGCCTAATTTTTGCCGACAGACGGACGGACGGACGGACATGGCTAGATCGACATTACTATCGATGCTGATAATAAATATAGTAACTTTTAGGGGTCTACGGGAAATATTAAGGTATGTTACAAACTATGCGTCAAAATTAATATACCCTTAGAATAGGGTATACAAAGTACCAGCTTATAGAGAAGAAATGTGAGAAAGTAACTTAAAGTAAAAACTTGCTTCGAAACAGAAATATTTTTTTGCCACAGGGCTATTGTCACGGTTTCACTTTTATTTTATGTACAGAATCTTAATGTATTGTTATCTTTTGAGTATTCCAAAATAGTGTTTGGATACTCCTTTTTAGTTCTGGAAATTTGTTTTTGTTATAATTCACTTTAATATAAAATTATTACGAGATCTTTGCACAAAAACATTTTTGCCACAACTACGATATTCTCACTTTTTCACTTCTATTTTTTGAACACAATCACATTATAATGTTAACTTTTTAATTATCCAAAACGTGGTTTGGATACAACTTCTTAGTTCCGTAAATTTTTTTTTGTTAAAATTGGCTTTGTTATAAACTTTTAGTAACTATTCGCGAAGAACTTATTTCCCGCCATGCAAATTCGCCATTGTTTTTCATTAAGCTGTTTGTTTGTTTTTTTTTTTCTCTTTTGACACTGAAATTGTCGTTTTTTTTTCTCTCTTTTGACACTGACATTGTCGTGACAAGCCCTATTGACAGTTGATTCAATAAGATGTGCAAAATGTAAATATTATGCAGCTGTTGTTTGGTCAAGTTATTGAAGGACAAAGGCACGTGCAATACAAAGTTGAAACAATACCCGCGGACTATTGTATTCAGTATTCAGTATTCAGTTGGTATAGTGATTCCAAACACTAGCCAAACAATAAATATGTTTTAATTTGAATTGGAAATTCGCTAAAATGATAAATAGTATGCCTCCCCGTCTGTAAGGCTCGACTATGCCCGATAATTAGAGCATTGAGAATAAGGCTGACGAAGAGATACGCAACGCTGGTTAAAAGCTAGGATTACCAAATGGGGCTTAGCCAATGGAGTAGGTCGAAGTAAAGTTTTGTTCAAGTGGGTTGTTGTTCGTCCCCAAAGATCAATAACAACAAGAACAAAAGCAAAATCAGACTAATTTTCATTTGTGAGATCGTTAAGATCATTGTAAAAGAGAGATCCTAAATGGAGTTTTCGTCTTTGCGTGAGAGCAGGGCATGTGCAGAGAAGGTGGAGAATAGTCTCTATCTCCTCCTCGTTCATGCAGCTTTGTCATTTGTATAGACGCTAAGCCTTCTTGCATGCTTGCCTATGAGACAGTGTCCGGTGATTGCACCAATTGTAGCACCAATGTGCAGTCTGTTCAGAGATATCAAACACTTAGAGCGTTTCAGATCCAGCTTTGGCCAAATCTGTTTTGTCGCTAGAGAAGTGTTGCTACTTGTCCACCGAAGGTTAGCTTTCTCAATGGTCTCCCTCATAAACATGAGTTTGCATGTAGCAATTTTGATGCCTAAGGGACCTTTATCTGGTAGAAGGGGCAGTATGGTTCCTTTCCTGGGGAGTTCATCCGCCCTACAGTTCCCTGGAATATCTGTATGTCCTGGCACCCAGCATAGGTGAATGTTAAATTGCTCCGCCATCTCCACTAGAGATGATCGGCAGTCACGGACTATGATAGAGCTTGTGGAGACAGAATCCAGGGATTTTAGCGCATCTTGACTCTTCAGCCACGATAGGACTTCTTTGTTCCCCATGATTTCTGCCTGGAACACGCTGCGTGATCAATGAGGCGAAAGCAGATGCTGAGGTTCAGCCTGTCGGAGAACACACCTCCACCTACCCCCTCGTCGGTTTTGGATCTATCGGTATAAAAGTGGAACGTTGTTTTGAGGCAGACAGCCGGACTAGCAGCCGCTTGCTGACTAAAGATGTCCAGGGGTGTCAGGTGAAACAATGTCCATTGCAGCAGCGGGATTAGTGCGCAGTGCACCACTCATGCAGAGACACGGTGTTCGTTGAACTTTGCTTAGCTTATCGCGATTTATCGCTTTGTCTAAGGCAGTCCACCAAACAACCACCCCGTACATAAGTATCGGTCTTATTACCGACATGTATAGCCAGTTGGTGATGCGGGGTTGAAGCCCCCATTTATTACCGATGGCTTTTTTGCAAGAGAAGAGTGCTACCGTAGCTTTACGAACTCTTTCTTGTAGGTTAGGTTTCCAGCTGAGCTTTTTATCCAAAATGAGACCCAAGTATTTAGAGAAGACTAAGCTTGTGCCACTGATTGAGGGGGGTCAATGTGTGGAATTTTTTCCTAGTGAATAGAACAAGTTCGATTTTGTGGGGGTTAACACCTAACCCACAACGATCTGCCCATGTTGTTAGCTTGTTAAGAGCGTATTGGAGAAGTTCTTTCAAGGTGTTTAGGTGCTACGCTGAAACGGCAATTGCAAAGTCGTCTGCATAGGCAATCACCCTGCAGCCCTCCCTTTCCAGGCACATCAGCAGCTCGTTCACCACTAAGTTCCAGAGGAGGGCGGATAGGACTTCGCCCTGTGGCGTACCTCTACTGACAGATCGTCTGGCAGATGTCACACCCTGTTTTGAGTTTGTAATCCGACTTGTGAGTAGTAGATTAATAAGCTCACCAAGTGAGTCATCTACCTTCAGATCTGACAGTGCATTTGCGATCGCGGATGTATTGACGTTGTTAAAAGCGCCTTCAATGTTCAGGAATGCAACCATAGTGTATTCTTTATTGTGAAGGGAATATTCGATTGAACGTACTAACGTATGTAAGGCTGTTTCAACAGATTTGCCTTTGCAATATGCCTGTTGAGCCGTAGATAGGAGTCTTGTATCAATGTTACTGCGTAGATTGATATCAATCAGCCTTTCTAATGTTTTTATAAGGAATGATGATAGGCTTGTAATTTATGTGTCCTAATAAATTGCCGAAGGCCTGATGTGATTACTGGACGAGTCTGAGTATGCACTCCCAGCAAACGCGCCAAACTTGGGTCCAAATTGAAATGCAATGGCATATAGAAAGCGAATTGTACAATGAATGTTTATATCACCAGGTTGTTTCACTTGGACGGCATCAGTTTCTTGAGTAAAATACGTTCGATGTCAATCTACGAGATGATTATCGGGTCCATATAGGTCTTTGTCAAGTTCATTGACCAGCCGTGTGAAAAATTATGAGAATTTTCTCTCTCTTTTGGTATTTGGATTAAATTTATCTTCAAAAAGACTGCCTTTAACACTTTATTCACACGAAATCACAGCTCCGGCTTCGCCATCACCTGAAAGTTTGCAAAGAAAGCAAACTTTACAGTACAGTTCTTTCTATTTACTGCTTCCAACTTCTTTGCGTATTTAAATGAATCCATTTTCCTGAAAATATATCGAGAAACTATTGATTATTAATAAAAAAACTTACTTCTGTTTGCTGATTCCTAGTATTTTCCCGCCTATTACTGCTCCCTCCATTTTTATACCCTATTCTAAGGGTATATTAATTTTGACGCATAGTTTGTAACATACCTTAATATTGCCCGTAGACCCCTAAAAGTTACTATTTTTATGATCAGCATCGATAGTAATGTCGATCTAGCCATGTCCGTCCGTCCGTCCGTCGGCAAAAATTAGGCATTTAAACTGGGCCTAGAGAGCTGAAATTTTAACCATATACTCTCTAGGGTCCCGAAATAATCAAGTTCACGAATTTTTGAAATCCGCCCACAGACACCCCACAAACTCAAAAAAACAAAATTTTGGAAAAAATCGAATTCTGAGCTAGAAAGCTGAAATTTGTTATATACGATCTATGACTCCTAAAACTGCTCGGGATATAAAATTTTCAAAATCCACCCACTGACACGCCCACAAAAAAATAAAACAATTTTATTGAAAAAACAAAATTTGAGCTATTGAGCTGAAATTTATAATATAAACTCTCTAGGGGCCCTTTAAGCTCATGTGTAAATATTTTCAAAATCCGCCTACTGACACGCCCACAATTTAAAAACTAAAGTTTGAGCTAGGGAGCTGAAAATTACGAGTATAATATATACTCTCTAGGGGTCCTCTATGCTCATGTGTTAATTTTTTTTAAATCCGCTTACTGACACGCCCACAATTAAATAAAATAATTTTATTGAAAAAGCTAGCGAACGTTTTTTTTTTTACAAAAGCTTCGTTTTTGTTTGATAAAATCTTTTAAATGTTATATAACAGAATATGTAGAGCGTTCTTAACAATTCAACCATACTTAGACTTTTGTCACGCCCACTTATGAGGGATAGGAATAAGAACAGGGTATCCAACAGTTCGCCCAAGCGGACTATAGCCCGCCCCTATGTTTTTTCTGACATTTGTCAGGGGAAAAACAAAAAAAAAAACAAAAAATTTGACAGTCAAATTTGAATCTCTATAGGCCCCTAAAATAACAAAAAAAAAATGGTATCACCAAACTTGGAACAGTCTGACAACTTGTAAAGGGAGTTCCAGCAAAAGGCGATTGGTTGCAACGGATAAACTTATACTGATAGACACGCCAGTATGTTAATGTACATACGAGGGCGGGTCAATAAGTCCGTGACTTTTGGAATAAAACACAGATTTTTTGATAAAAAAATAATTTTATTTTTCAACGTAGTCTCCCTTGAGCTCTATAAACTTTGTCCAACGCTTCTCCAATTTTTTTATCCCTTCCAAAAAAAATGATTTGTCGAGGTCCTCAAAATAGGCCTTTATTTGCGAGATGAGTTCATCATTGGAGTCAAATCTTTTTCCACCAAGCCATTTCTTCAGGTTTGGGAACAAGAAGTAGTCGCTTGGAGCCAAATCTGGAGAATAGGGTGGATGAGGGAGCAATTCATAGCCCAATTCATGGTTTTTTGCCATGGCAACTGCACATGTGTGCACCCTTGCATTGTCTTGGTGGAAAAGAACTTTTTTCTTGGCCAAATGAGGTCGGTTTTTTTTCAAATCGTCATTGAATCGGTCCAATAAGTTGGCATAATATTCCCCATTGATTGTTCTTCCCTTTTGAAGGTAGTCAATGTGGATTATCCCGCGTGCATCCCAAAAAACAGTCGCCATAACTTTATTGGCTGACAAACCCTCCTTGGCCTTCTTTGGCGCCGATTCACCCTTAGAAACCCACTGTTTTGACTGTTGTTTGGTCTCTGGTGTGTTGTGATGGATTCATGTTTCGTCCACGGTTACAAAACGGCGCAAAAACTCCTCCATATTGCGATTAAACAACGCCAAACCTTCCTGTGAAGTTGTTACACGATTGCGTTTGTGGTCGACTGTGAGCAAACGCGGCACCCATCTTGCGGAAAGCTTTCTCATGCCCAAGTGATCATTCAAAATTGAAACCACTGAGCCATGCGAGATCCCTACGGCTTCCACAATCTCTCGCACTTTCAATCTTTGGTCGGCCAACACCATATCGTGAATTTTTTCGATTGTTTCGGGTGTAGAGACCTCAACTGGGCGTCCAGGACGTTCGGCATCTTCAGTGCTTGTACGGCCACAACGAAATTCAGTAAACCACTTTTTTACCATTGAAATCGATGGTGCAGAGTCCCCATAGTATTTTTCAAGCTTAGCCTTGGTCTCGGTAATGGTTTTTGTTCGCAAGAAATAATGCTTACTAAGCACACGAAATTCACTTTTTTCCATTTTCTCCTCAAATTAGTGAGTAGTCTGATAAAAATAGCTGTCAAACACAAACTAACTGACACAGCAAGTTTAAATTTTGACAGGAGTCAACTGACAGATGCCTGTTGACAGGAGCAGTGTTGCCGTTTCAGTAAAGAGGTCAGAAATTCAAAAAGTCACGGACTTATTGACCCGCCCTCGTACTATGGAGAAGACCGAAAAGACCGTAAAATCGTTCTCTGTGCAATATAACCACCAAGCAACCAACTCTCTAAATAGAAACTTATTTTGCAAAAATCTCGGATCAGTCTAGAATATTTAGCTTAGCATAGTCTAATTTTCTACATAAATGTCTTTCGCACGAATCCTTGGTATAAGCATGTGTCACCTTATGACATTGAAGCACATAATATTTCAAAGATATGAAAGCAGCAATGCATATTTATTTAATCAGCTTCCGCGGGACAAGTATGCAGAAGCAATAACAAAGTAGGTTATACAAAAAAAAAAAAAAAAAAATCCAGACGTGAATCGCAAACAAAGTGCTTGTGGTTTTAGTTTTTCCCTTTATTTGTTTTATTTTGTTTGTTTGGCTTTATTTAAACTAATTTTAGCTTTGTAGGTAACGACAAGTATGTATTTCTTTTTTATACGCTATCCTCGGGGTATTATAATTTTGACTCATAGTTTTGTAAAATGCCTTAATATTGATCGTTAACCCCTTAAAGTTATTATATCTGTGATCACCATGAAAGTTATGTCGGTATAGCCATGTCCGTCCGTAACAAAATGTTCAGGCTCTAAAATTCTAGCTAGAAAGCTGAAATTTGAAACGTACACTGGTTAGGTGCCCGAAATGATCAAGTGTAAAGATTTTTAAAAGCCGCCTATTGACACGCCCACTATTTAAAATGAAAATATTTTGTATAAGAAGTCGATGGAAATGAAGATTATGTTCTTCGCAAGGTAAGTAGACAAAGTCTTTTTGCACAATTTGCCCGTACTTTCGTTTTTGCAACACACTTTTTTTGGGCGTTTTTGATAAAACGTTTTATCGATTAATTGCTTAAAACTGAAAGTAACATTACAAGCAAAATGCAGACAATGTCCATCAAAAACAAAGTTTTTTGTCACACATAAAATTCCATCTCTTCTAGGTGATTTGAATGAAGAGAATGTATCAATTGCCCAGTTTAATTTTTCTTTGGTTATAACTCCTTCTGGAACTGTAAATTGGAGTGTTTTAACCTCATTATTACTTTGACGTGTAGTGCACTCTCCTGGAAAGTCTGTCTGTAACAAAAGGTTGAGGGTCTCGGTGCAGGACTGTGTCCAGTTCCCATAGCTGTTTTTGAGAATACCTGGAACAGCGGCTTGTTTGGACAACATTTTCCTAAGCCTACCAGATTCCGTGGTACTTTCTATATCACTGCACAATGTGTGCAAAACCGTGAGCACTTGCTATAGAGCTGTTGATTTTCATTTGGCTGGCCTTGTACATGTACAGGTCCCAGTCTGTGGGGAAATTGTTAGCTTTCGCAAAATTAAATAGAGCTCTAGTTTTCTTCACAATTTTAAATAAATCTTGTCCACCACGGTGGAGGCTTTATTATTTATTATGCGTAGTACTGCGTCTCCACGAGCATGATCGAAGTTGATGTGTTAATCTGTTTTTTTTTTTTCTACCATAAAAATCGTAGTTCATTTGACTCCTGTTCCATTCATCAACCTTATGTCGCTTGTAGTAGATATGGGAGGCTCATAGTAGTTACCTTTCTTACTTATCCGAATAAATCACTGCAAGGGATAACTTGCGAGTATATAAAGTAAATTATTTAATAAAGAAAAACGTATTTATTGTTTCTATATAAATTAGCACAATTTATACAGAATGAAATGGAAAAGATACAAAAGATGGGTGTTATAGGGTGATTCGCATCAGTGCGATAATCGGATATAACGAGTTTGAGATAAGCGAGACAACTGTTTTGTTATTAACTAAATAACACAAATTTACATACACTCCGCTTCAACTGAATAAGCACAAACATTTTCTAAGCTACGTTGTCCATTTTTTCAAAACCTTGTGCCGTAATATATCATTTGATGATGCAAACTGTTTGCGTATGATGTTGACAAAATAAATCGGAAAGAATAATTCAAAAAGTACCGCTATATTTTCTCTGGTTCTCTTGCAAAGCATTCACTATTGAAAAATGCAGTTTTATTTTGCGTTGAAAACAGCTGTTGATCGAAGAGCAATTTTAAGATGTGCTTCCAATTCCTGCGACTCTGCGGCAAAAATAAAGCAGAAAGCCGGTGTTACTGCAAGCATTTCAACAGTGCGAAGGGTTATCAATAGTACCAAACATCTTAAATGGTTAAAAATTCAAAAGAAACCACCATTTAACGAGAAACGGAAGTGTATGCGCTTAGAATTTTCTAGGCTCCATATGAGTCTTAAAAATGAATACCGTCACGTAGCTTTTTCGGATGAAAAGAAGTTTAATTTTGATGGCCCTTAACCAACGACCATACCACGTCGAGTTAATCGGTTCTCGTCAGATCACCGCAATTAAACGACGTTGGGCGCGGTTTTTTTTTTTTTTTTTTTTTAAAGTTCTGGCTCGCTAAAGCGATTTAATATGGGGCACTTCGACCTAAAAAGATCTTTTGTGCCGTGTGGGCCAGAAAAATTTAGACTAGTAGAGTTTCCACTTTCCGTGTAAAGCGGACAATTCTACTAGTAGAAGAATTCTTTATGTCCTCAGGGCACATCTGTTCCCTGAAAAAGATCTTCTTTCTAATTCCGTTTAGGGCCGGACATTCACATAAAATGTGTTCAGCTGACTCGTCCTCTTCAAGACAGAGTCGGCACTCAGGAGAGTCTACTATTTTCATTTTGTGTAGGTGATATCTTAAACCATGGTGACCAGTAAGGTAACCTACTAAGTTTTTGATATCATGCCTGCTTAGGTTTAGGCATTTGCTGGCATTTTTATTGAAAGGCCGAACGGCTTGTTTGGTCTGTCTTAAACCTGGGATGCTTTCCCATAGATGGATACATTTTCTGTATTCCCAGCTTTTTATTGCTGCCGTTGCTGCTGATCTAGGAGTGCAGCAGAAGGGTTCGGGACCTATGAAGGGTGTTTCCGAACCTTTTCTGGCCAGTTCGTCGGCCTTTTCGTTACCTTCCACCCCGACATGACCTGGAACCCACCATAGCTTGGTCTTGTTACTTGTTCCGAGTGCCTGTAGGGTGTTGAAGCAGTACATTACTGATTTGGAGTCAATCGTATGCGAGCTAAGGGCGTTTATAGCTGCTTGACTATCCGTGAATATATGGATGGTTGCACCTTTTATACCAGATAAATTTATGTGGCTAGCGCATTCTTGAATGGCGTGGAGCTCTGCTTGAAATACGCTGGGACTTTTTCCCATGGGTATCGTAAAGCGTTTGTTTGGTCCGTAAATTCCCGCTCCTACCCCCGCTTCCATTTTAGAACCATCCGTATACCACTTTATGCCGTTGTGGCTGTTAGGTGGGTTATTACTAACCCATGCTTCTCTCTTGGGAATCTCCGTGGAGAACCGCTTATTGAAGCATAGTGTTTTATGGATGCGGTCTGTGACCGCGCAGTTCATGTTGAGTTCTGGCAGTTCACCAAGAAGGGTCTTAAGTTCCGGATGATCGTTAAGACTTATCTCGTTTAACTGTATTTGACTTATTGCACTGCGGATTGCCACTTTTTGAATGTATATGTGGAGAGGTGTAATACCTGTTATTGCCTCTATGGCAGCCGTTGGGCAGGTTCGCATGGCTCCGGAGATACCAAGGCACGCAAGCCGTTGTACCTTTTTGAGCTTCTCTTTTGCGACCTTTTGTGTGGATTTTGTCCACCATACAATGGAGGCGTATGTTATAATGGGTCTTATCATCACTGTGTAGATCCAGTGGACAATCTTTGGAGAGATTCCCCAGGTTCTGCCATATGTGCGTCGACAGGCCCATAAAGCTCTGTTAGCTTTGGTGATTTTGTTGTTGATGTGAGAGTTCCAGTTTAGTCTTTTGTCCAGAATTACTCCAAGATATTTGACTTCGTCGGAATACTCAATGGTCGTGCCATTTAGTGAAATCTGAGCTAAGCTGAGATTTCTTCTTTTTGTGAAAGGAACTATGATAGCTTTACTGGGGTTTATGGAGAGATTTTCCTTGACGCACCAGTCTATAGCTATCTTAAGGGCGTTTTGCATACGTGAAGTAACTACGTTTGATTCTTTGCCCCTAATAATGATGACCAAGTCATCGGCATACCCTATTATGTCGTAGCCTAAATTACTTAATTTTTGAAGTAGGTCATCTATGACCAAAGACCACAGGAGGGGTGATAAAACTCCTCCTTGTGGACAGCCTTTTATAGCTGAAACTGATACTGAAGTCTGTCCTGACGAAGCAGTGATTTTCCGACTTTCGAGCATCGCTTTTATCCAGTTTATGGTGGGAAAGTCTACCTTTCGGTGAATTAAAGCGTTTGATATTGAATCATAACCGGTGTTATCAAAAGCACCCTCTATGTCAAGAAAAGCGCATAGTGCAATTTCTTTACAACGGTAGGCGTTGTTTATGTGATTTGTTAGTTTTAACAGGGCGCCTTCCGTTGATTTGCCTTTTTGATACGCATATTGACAGGGGTGTAGAGGCATGCTAAAAGTAACGCATTCTCTGATATGAACGTCAATTATTCTTTCCATTGTTTTCAGGAAAAACGATGTCAAGCTTATGGGACGATAGGATTTAGGTAGTTCACTAGGTTTGTTACCTGGTTTGGGGATAAATACTACATTGACCTCCCGCCAAGTGCGTGGTATGTAGCCCCAGTTGAAACTGAACCTAAATAAGGCAATCATGTTAGGTAGGAAGAATTCCAGACCCTTTTGAATGAGGGCTGGAAAAATTCCGTCATTTCCTGGTGCCTTGAATGGTTTAAATGAGTTTATTGCCCATTTTACCTTATCTGGACTAAATAGTCTACCAGATAAACTATTATTTCTGCTGAGGTTAGTTGGATATGAAACCTCAGTAGTTTGATCAGTTGTGTGATCGACAGTTAGGGAACCAGGGAAGTGAACTTGCAGCAAGGTTATTAGAGTTTCTTCCCGGTCGCTTGTGATTGTTCCATCAGGTTTGATGAGCAATCCCATGCAGTTTGAAGGATCTGTTGAAAGCGCTCTCTGGAGCCGCGCTACTGCTGGGAGTTTTTCCAGCTTTTCGCAGTTTGCGTGCCATGAGGCCCTTTTAGATCTTCGCAACTCTTGGTTGTATTTGGTTAACATGGATCGATATTGATCCCATACGCCGGTGCGTTTCGATTTATTGAATTGTTTTCTCACCTTCTTGCGGATAGTTTCCAGGTTTTCATTCCACCATGGTACGCTTCTTTTTACCACGGTGCGCTTTACCTTACAACTATTCCTAAAGGATGAGATAATGATGTCGTTAAGCTGACATTGTGCAGCGTCCGCATCACTCGGTGTTAGTGGTGAATCTGGTAGCAGATCAGTTCTGATTGCCAGATTTTCACTATAGGTTCTCCAGTTAGTTAATTTATTATTGTATTTGACCGGCGCGCACTCGGTGTTGCATCGCAGCCTGAACATAATATGCATATGATCAGACAGAGAAGCTTCATCAGACACGTGCCAGTCCTCTACAATGTTTTGTATAAAAGGAGACGAGAGAGTAAGGTCTAAAACTTCTTCTCGTATACTGTTCCTAAAAGTGGGCTTATCACCCTTATTTAGAATAACTAGGTCTTTACTATATAGGTAATCTAAAAGTAACTCACCTCTTTTGTTTGTGTCTCGGCTGCCCCAAATCTGGTGATGTGCATTCGCGTCGCAGCCGATAACAAGATGTACTTGCTGAGTTTGGCAGTACTGGACAAGTTCCTGTACTGGTGTAGGTGGTACCTCCTCTATGTCCCCAGCAAAATACGCCGATGCGCATACAAACTTGTGTATCACATGGCCATTGTGGCGTTCAATTAAAACGGCCACCAGGTCCCTAGTATTGAAACCTGGAATGAGAGAGAATTTTATATCTTTCGCAATGGAAAGAGCTGCCCTAGGTCTGAAGTTACCTTTGGCAAAAATTAGCTCTCTATTTCTGCTGTTAAGACCAAAGATCTTACCTGTAGTTGCCCATGGTTCCTGGATTAGACCAAGAGCGACGTTCCTTTCGGCACATCTTTGGCTATAGGTGTCCGATGCACCCATAGCGCGGTGCAGGTTTGCCTGCAGCACAGTTAGAGACGTCATTTCTTCTTCACGTACTCGGGATTACGCACTCTATGAGGTTTGTTATCACCCCTGCGTCGTACGTAACCCTGTTGAGAGAGACCACTTTGTCTCCCCCTTGGACTTCTGGTGTTCTGTCCATCTTTCCCGCTTATATGTGCCTGTTCGGCCGCCAGTTTTGGCCTAAAGCGGTTACGGTGCGCGTTTGTGCTGTCCGTTTTCTTAGCCTTTGCTTTAGCATCCAGCACCACAGTTGTTTTAGCAACTGAGTTACCCTTGGCAGCACTAATGCCAGCCACTGGTGGTGTGGCGCTACTGTTGGCGCTTGTGGAAGGCTTTTCTGAAGCATCAGTGGCAGTACTAATACTAGCCCCTGGTGTTGTAGCCTTTTGTTGGTTTTCTCTTGACGCCTGATTCGTCGATTTGTCCGCGCTCTTGAGGATTATTTTGATCTGTCCAAATCTGAACGAGACCATCCCCTTTAGCTCAACAAGTCGCTTCATCGTGCTTTCGTTTACAGCAAGGACCATATGGGCGACATCTCTGTCGTCAGATCTTTGCAGAACTCTCCACGTTCTGGTGTTGAGTTCTTTATTCTGGCCATCTAGAATTGCCAGTATTCTTTCATTCGCTACTCCGGTACTATGTGGGAAGAAGGCTCTGACGATATGTGGTTTCGGGAACAGTTCTTCCCCCACAAGCGTCACTTCCATCCCGCATTTCTCTTTGAGCTTCGCGAAGTTTGTGCTCATCCACTCTGCAGTGGTAGCATCCGCACATACTATCATTAGCCATCCGGCTTTGAAAGTTGTACCGCGGAAGGCTGGTTTGGTCCCCTCATCACGTTGTTCGATGGTGATGTCCATAATCCTCTCCTGAATCTGAGCCATTTGCTCATTACTGAGAGGATTGCGATCCAGATCGACAGGTACTACACCCAGTCTTACAAAGCTCGCTATGTCTCTATAGGAGACTTTGTCGACGGCTGTATTTCCTGTGCGAGCTCGTTTCGCTTCGGATTGGGGCGGCGTATTGTCCTCGGACCTTATACGCTTCACCTCGGAGCCTGTGTCGACCTCTGTCGACAGAGCAAGTGCTCTGGCCTGCTCTACGTTTTTTCCCTTTTTCAGCGCGCGCTTAAAACGGCGCTGTTCGGATGGTGTGAATTTGACGCGCTTAGACTCAGTCTGTGCAGTTATGCCAGAGGTCTCCGGCGCGCCTGTATTCAAGGGATGCACTTCATCCGAGAGTATGCTAACATTGCATAGCGTACTGGACTCAGAGATATCTTCACTAAGGAGGGACAAGTTCTCTTCTAAGCTCATCATCTCCGAATCTGTGGTTTGTGACCCTTCCCGATTGGCAGGTGTCGCGTCATTTACGCCAGGGTGTTCTAAAACATCCCCAGTTGGTAAAGCAGGGTGTTCTGAAACATCCCTAGTTGATGATGCAGTTGTAGAGGCATCATTCTCTATTTGTTTTTTATTAAACGGATCTATTTTGATTCCCACGAGTGAACGGGAGAGGAAGGTCGCCCGTGGTCTACCCGTATAACCACAGGAAGGCTATCTTGAAATCGGAGGTCGCCTGGTATCCGAAGTTCGCTGCTATCGACTAAGAACCCCTTAGCCATTCATCTCTCGGCGCTAGCTGTTCCACCTTAGATTTGGGGATTTGTTGTTGGGGTTGTCTCCCCGGGCATTGCCGAAAAGTTGTAAGTAAGGAGGGGGGGGGGGGGGGGGTGGGGGGTGGTAAGCAAAAAGGGAGAGGGGCAGATGGGGCGCGGTTAGTACGTAGATGGCGGACCGTTTGAGAACAACCGCGTGTCGTTGGCCAGTCCCATCTACAGAGTTGAGGTAGATAAATACATACGTGGTATCACAATGGACCTAATTTGGTCTAAGTGTGTCGGCTTCTGCCGACAGCCACATAAACCTAACCTAACCTAACCTATGGCCCTGATGGGTTTAATTATTACTTCCACGATATGAGGAAAGTAGAACGATTTTTAGCGCGGCATCATAGTCGAGAAGGTGGTGTTATGGTATGGGGAGCAGTTAGCTACTATGGCACTATTGAGCTTGAAGTTAAAAACCTCAAAAATTACTACATTAAGTTATAAAGGAATTTTAAAAACAAATTTTCCTAAATTTGCAGGCATTTTTTGACGCATAAACTGAACTGAAGTACAAAATTGGATAGAAGAGCAGAATGTGGAATTGCTTCAATGGCCGCCGTACTCAACGGACCTGAACCTTATAGAAAACGTTTGGGGATGGTTAGTACGAAAAGTTAATGAGTCTGGCCGTCAGTTTGAGGACAGAGAATCCCTTATTGCAGCCCTTAAACTGGCCTGGAGGGAAATTTCGCTAAACTACATAAGAGGTTGTACGATTCCATGCCGGATCGAATTTACGAAACTATTACGAATAAAGGCGGCAGTACCCACTACTAAAATTAACCAATAACAAACTATTTTAAGAAAAACTTGTTTCATTTAATCCCAATAACTTTTATTTCCAATTTCAATATTTGTGTCTATTCAGTTGATGCAAAATAAAACTGCATTTTTCCATATTAAATGCTTTGCAAGGGAAACAGGAAAAAAATAGCGGTACTTTTTGAAATATTCTTTCCGATTTATTTTGTCAACATCATACTCAACAGTTTGCATCATCAAATGATATATTACGGCACAAGGTTTTGAAAAAATGGACAACGCAGCTTAGGAAATGTTTGTGCTTATTCAGTTGAAGCGAAGTGTACGTTGGCAAATTATTGCCTGCTACTGCCGAAATGGTAAAGAAGATATACTGGCGATGATTATTGAATCTACACTAACTATACTTCTTAAAGAAGGTATTGAATTCATTTTAATCGCATGCGATCAAGAAGCTCCGAATAGATGTGCGTACGAGTATAATAAGCTGGGTATCACAGTTGAGGTCGCATACATCACGGTATTGAACAACTAAATGGTTTGCCTCTATGACGCTGTTCATCTATTAAAAGTGTGCGGAACAATTTATTAGTCGCCAATATTTTAGTGGACAATGATATTGTATCGTAGTCAATACTTCAAAAATTATTTTATGCTGAAAATGGTTTGATTCGCTCTATGCATAAGCTGACAGAAGCTCATATCAAGCCCGATAACTTCCAAAAAATGTCAGTAAATAATAAAATGTTTGATAGTTTGGATTGTAACAACAAATTTTCAAATAGTCCGGATAAATGTGCTATATCGGACATCGCATTTAAATAAAGATTGCTTGGAAAACACAATATTATTTGTAAGGAATAACAGGGATCTAATGAAAGAAATCTAAGAAATCCACGTTGATTTCGCCTGCACAAACATTTGAAACAAAGAGCTTCTGCAACATAATTGCCCACTTCGTCCTATGAAACATCTGGTGCAACATTTCTGCCAAATATGGCCGATGTTGAATGTACGTTTACTGGTATTTATACCTACTTTTCATAGCTTATGCATTGAAAGTAATTTTTGATTTTTTTGTATCCTGACGGTAGTAATATGTTCAAGGAGGTTATAAATCAGGATAATGCACTATCATCTAAAGTAGTTGCAAAGTAAGAGTACTGAAAATATACAATCTTTGTATTACATATATACAAAGATACAATTCCTGATCTATTCCAACATGATATCGTTTCCACAACTCAATATTAGATTCACGTTACTTTAAAATCGTCAAAAAATCGCCCAGCAGATAAATCAATGCATTTTTTAATGATTTTTTGAGGTAAATAATTGACTTATGTTTTCTTTAACGCTGCAAAATATTATCAATACAATTTATTAGAAATAAAAAAAACTGTTACCTACGTCCTTGCTATTTTCCTCGCAATTAAGAAAAGACAGTCACAAACATTGTATCCGCTGATTATGACAATATGGTCCATATTATTATTGGTGTAAGTGTGTCCGTCTCATTCGCTCACAGTAGATAAATAGTCAAAAGGAAAATTTATTTGAAAAGTAAAAATTAAAACAAGTGTAGCGGATTGATAAAATCGAGACTTGCTTCGTGAATATATGTATCATTCACACTCATGTGAGTTTGGTCGTTTTTGACATATAAAATAATTGAGGTGAGCGTAAGAATATGGGGTATTCAGTTTTTGCGAATATAGTCAAATAACGATGCTTTATAAAAATGCAAATACATATCTAAAAAATGGGTCGCTATTTTTGAAAAAATGTGCACAACGTCTTATAGCACATTTTTCTAAGTAGTGCCTAGTTGTCTGGCAGGCGCCTATGTCCGATTACTTTTTCGAGTAAAACAGCAACACGAAAGAAAGAAAATTCAATTTTTATTATACGGTTTAACTATGCAAAACAATTCTACTCAAATGTCAACAACGAATTATTATTATTATCCATCCTGATATGAGCAAATATCGATAAATGTAATTTTTACGTAAATATCTCGACTCCACCGCCACTTAGCGGGTCCAAATTTTATCAGCAAACTTTTTATTATTTAAGAAATTTATTTTGTGAATTTGAACCAAATCGAACCATATACAAAATATCACGACTACACCGCGTGATTTAAGTTAAGAGAAACCTTCCTGCAGACTTAACTAACAAATTGTCCAAGTTTGATGTCAATCGGTCCAGCGGTTCTTGAGTTTTAGACACCCGTACCCGGATTAAGCGGCGTCTAACACAAACAGAGGTTCAGACGTGATGGTCAGACATACATACGCACCAACGTTTTTATATATTAACTAGCTGTACCCGCCCGGCGTTGCCCGTGCTCAAGAGTCTAAATACTCGGCGTTCTCTGCGCCTAACAAAAAGAAATACTTGTCTTTTTTTGATGAGAAACAAAATTGCAAGTCAAACTTGGTGGACCGATTTTGACCAAACTTCACAGAAACATATTCAAGTCAATACCAAAGCTTGCCTGATTTGAGCTCAATCGGTTCCGTGGTTAAAGGGACTGCACATTTTTCTGCGCTTTGCATAGCCCAATTACACTACTTCGTTGCTCCGCTAGGGGTAGGTGCTAGTTGCCTGGCAGGCGCCTATGTCACCTGACTTTTTTGAATCGAACAACAACACAAAAGAAAGAAACTTCGATTTTTATTTTCTTTCAATCAATTTGTTATGCGCACGGTTTAACAACATGCAGCAATTCTAATTTAATGTCAACAATGCTGATGACGATTATGTTGTTGTCTATCTCGGTCTCCAGTTCGGACGACTGCACGTTGTTCTTGCGATATTCTTTCCCGAAGTTCCGACATATTCGCTCGATTGTTTATATTCCGATCTGACTGTTCGTCCTGATTTTCATTTTCACAAACAGTGGCGGCATGATCAAATTTGTCTTGGAATCGCCGAATTCAGTCAATGAAATAATTTAAAGAATTTAAAATAAAATAATTTTTGTCGTATTGGAAAGTCACACTAATCGTTTTTCTATCCAATTTATTTTTTCTTAGTGCTTTTCCCCATACAAACTTTCACCCCCTATTTCATCCTGTCAAAGTTTTGTTTTCGAGATAAAAAGTAGCATTCCTTCCTAGGGCCCAAACGAAACCGTCAAGCTCAAAATCGTTAAAAACTAACCATTCTGTCTCGAGTTATGCGCATGAAAACTGAAAACGCTCAACAACTGCTGTTGCCTGTCATCATTGTCCGCGTCATCTCAATCACTCCTACATTTCAACTTACTCACACATAGGTACTAATGCAAGGATCCTGAAAATACTTGACAAACAAAAATGAAGCATTCAAACACCATCCAACAAGTCAAAGTATCGACTCCGTTTCAAAAAGTTACTTTGTGTAACATAATAAACATAAACAAACTTATTAAGTATACTTAAAAAAAAATTCAAAATTGTTGACAACAACAGCAAATAATTAAAATAATTGACAACAACAATTGCTTTTAAAATTTTAAATATTTTTTTTGTATTTGAAGTGTCACTACTCGATTTCTACCCAGTTTATTTTTTTTTTTTTAAAGTGCGAAAAATGCGAATAAATCGATTTTCCGGAATTTTCTTAAACTGCAGCGCCATCTGCCGGGCTGATTTGTGAATCTAAACAATCTAGGGCGCCACCCAAACGGATACAAAAAAAATCATTAAAATCGGTCCAGCCGTTTAGGAGGAGTTCAATGACATACACACGTACAGTAGAATTATATCTATATATATAAAAATCAATCCATATTTGAGTTTGTTGCCGCTGTTTGGCCAAACGCGTTAACCGATTCCAATTTTTTCCATGAAAGGTGACGTCTGTACAAAGGATGTTTGGTATGTGCGATATCTGTATCTGCATCGGTGTGTGAATTTTGGTCATTTGAGTGAGTACACATGTATATGTGGATATGCGTGTAAATTCCGATGCAGATACAGAGACCGCACATATAAAAAACCATCGTACAGACGTCACCTATTTTGTTATCCGAACGCGCATATGAAAGAGGGAGACCAGACCAACGTTTCAAGCCTATTTTGGTGTTTGTGCGCACTTGCATTCTTGAGATATCGTGTGTTAAATGTTTTATTCAAATAACTCTTATTGAATTTTTTTGCATTTTTTTTTGTGAATCGGACATCGGAAAGTTGCTTTTCCCACATTGATAACAATCGGTGTGAAAGTGAATGAAAAGTGATTCTATCGAAGTTTTTTACTTTCGCTTTGTTGTTTGATTCGCACAAGTAAGCTGACATAGGCGCCTGCCAGACAAAAAGCACCTACCCTAAGCGGAACAGGTTGAGCTCAAATCAGGCAATCTTCGGTATTGGCCTGAGAGTGTTTCTGTGAAGTTTGGTCAAAATCGGTCTTCTTTTTTTAGGGGCAGCAACATAGGTACGCCAGATACCCGCTATAGACAATAATAAGGAAGTCTACTCGAACATATATTGGCCAATAGAATTCTAGGGCACGGGCAAAGCCGGGCGGGTGCAGCTAGTATGTATATAAAGATATAATTTGCCTTCTAGCACCAGGTACCTTTGACTAGAACTTATTCTCCGCAAATCGTCTCGATATTACCTTTCCATCGATTTGGGTTTCATGTTGATACGTTGATACGTTGATAAGTGAGGTTCAAAGATACCACAAAGTTTGGGCTTTAGGTATTCACATATAGATTACCATGACAGCCTTACTTGCATACAGAACCGACATAATTTATATACTCGCAAACAACCCTAATGTTTGCAAACGATATTTGTTTTGGCCGCTGTCAAACTCTCAGACAGAAACTACTCTTGCGTATTGTTATTTGAAAAGTGTCGTCTACGAAATAATATTCCCAAATACATTTGCTGGCAGACAAATTCATATGTTGCACTTTGCGAACTTTGACAAATGAATTTTCTTAGTGAACATTGAGTTTTCATTTATGTCGAGTTTGCAAAAACACGTGAACTCTGTTTTTTTTAAGCTCAAATTTTTAAATAAGTACTACTCCACGTTTGCTCGACTCGTTTTAACCTCTGGTACCTACCACAATTGCAAAAACTAATTTTTTAAAGTCTACCATTGCATGTTTTTTTTTTTTATAATTCGCTTACGCTAAAGGGGCTTTGTTGTTTCTGTATATGTACAGTACCCTTATAGTGTTAAACACAGCGCATGCATTTTTTGTTGAACGTAAGCTGCACCTAGCAATGTAGTATTGTATTGCATGATTTTTTTTTAGGTGCTACTTACTATTCGAAAGAATAGGAGGATAGGAAAGAAGTTTTTGGTGCTTAGGATTTTTTTTTTCCACGGGTGACGCCTAAATTGCTTAGGGAGATCTCTATTTATGTGAATTCAATTAAAAATCATGGCCCTTGCCGGGATTCGAACGCACGACCTACCAATCAATTAGTGAATACACTACCATCGCACCAATGCCACCCGCATGTGAAAGTGTTTGCAGCAAACTTGTTTTAATCTCTGAGAAAAACATTCCAAAAGGGTCAAACCAGGCCCATTCATAAATGCAAGGTTTGCAAAGCAAACGCACTGCAAAGCAGGAAACACTGCGCAAATTGAAGTGTTGAAAGTTGCCTGCAAAGCATGCGCTTGCAAAGCACATATCAGATGTTTATGAACGAACAACTGCTTAAAAATGGAATTTACGTCGATCGCTGTCATTTTTATAAATAATATGATGAGATTGTTCTCAACCATTACATGACGTATGCCGACATCATTTTCGGATGAGTCGCAACACATTTTTACTATGAATTCTTAACAATATGGACAACATTTTTTAAACTTATGATTTTGTAGAGCCTAGAATCAAATCTCAGATATCTGTGGAAAACTTCAAAACCAGGAAGACACGGAGTATTTTTCAAGCAAGCTTTGCTAGTTACTATTTGGATTGTTCCACTTTTGAAGGAACCAAAAAGTGGACTAACTTTTACGATTTCCCGCAAAATTATAGACCACCTAGTTGATTCCGATCTCTTTCCGGAACAGAACTCTGACTAATAGCCTAATCGAATGCTGATTAGTAGTTTCACCAAATTTGTATTTCTCTAGTTTGTTAAATATATATTTAGTGATTTAAACAATAAAACATTTTATTAAACTTACTTACATATCTTTATTTTCACCCACTTTCGACAAAAAGAAATTAAAAATTAAACTATCAACAGCGCAATGACAGGTTATGCAAATGCAATACGATTCTGATATCTGCACGATTGCGCTCAAAATTGCGCAACAAATAAAACTCTACTACATTTATGAATTCTCTGCTTAGCAACTATGCCAATTGATGCATTTGTAAACTCTCTGCTTAGCACATCTTGCGCAATATTGCATTTATGAATGGACTCTTCTTCTTCTTCTCCCTTATTGGCGGTGAGGCTATGATCAGGATTAATGGGATCATAACCTTCCCACAACTGCATCGACGTCAGAAGATAACGGCAGGTCTCACGATTTTGAATCACTGCTTCGCTGAGGCAAATCAAATGCTGGTGTTGCTTTATTTGTGTGATCCAGGAGTTTTGGGGCCTGTATGCTGCATCTTTTTCTCGTTTGTATTGAACATTGATTGATATTGCCTTTTTGACAGGGTTCATAGGATCTCTCCTTTGAATATGGCAGTACCAACTGAGCCGGTCGCGCTCCATTTTCTTCGACATACGTTCTTTGACGTGAAGGCTTCCTCGGATCTTGGAACTTTTTATTCGATCAATCTTTGTTACTCCTGCTGTCATGAGAGGCATCTTCATCTCAGCTGCCGTTAATTTGCCCTCATACTTTTTGGACGCTGTCCAACATTGTGAACCTTATGTATGCGCCGTGCGCACAACTGCGGCGTAGAACCTTCCTTCCAGCTTAGAGGGCATTTTTCGGTCACAGAAGATGGCTGTCGATGTTTAATGTCGTCATCACAGCTTGCTTCGCTATTGATCATAGATTCCAAATATTTGAACTTTTCGCGTTTGGAAATCACTCTATCATTCATATAAACGTCTGGAATAGGTCGGACTGGATCAGAGAACTAGCAGGACAAGTATTCTGTTTTTCGAATTTATACGATACCTATTCCCTCCAAAACTTCCACCCACACATCAAGTTCTCTTTGTAGACCTTGCTAATAATGGCTCCATCGTCAGCAAAGAATGACTGATGCACTTTGGGATTCGTCATTCTCCCTTCAAGCAGATAATCAAGGGTTGTAATAAATATCAAAGGACTTAAGACGCTTCCCTGGTGTACACCGACTTTGATTGCGAACTCCTCGGTGACGACACCAGCGGGACATCTTACTCTTTTCTTTACTCCCGTATACATGTCCATGATCATCTGTACGTAGGCTTATGGAACTCCTCGCTGTATTAGCGCCACCCATAACAGATCCCTTAGTTTTCTATCAAAGGTCTTTTCAAAATCACCCGACACCATATGCATTGGTTTGCATCTGTCGTTGATTTACCTGCGACAAACCCGAACTGGCCTTCAGATAGCCGTATTATTTTCCGCATTCGGCTATCTAATACCCGTTCAACGATCTTCATGGTATGTGACATCAGCGCCATTTGGACCCGATGTCTCCCATCTATTTTCAGATCCAGAATATATCTCTATGTAGTCTTTGACCGCCTTCCTAACTTTTTCTACAGTAATTTCGTGTACTTCTTCATAGGAACGGCTCTCGGAAAATAAATCCGAGGAAATTGTTAATTCAGAAGTCCTTTCCAATACTGCTGTCCCCTGTGTAGTATTTTTTTGTCATCCACAAGAAGCAGCCCTTGAACATTGTTGATGAACTTTGCGAACGGATTTCGTTCCTTTATCTCTGAACGGATATTTTGAAAATGGTTATGCCACTGTTCAAGCTGGTTTTCGGATTTCGTGGATAGC
Source organism: Portevinia maculata (assembly GCA_949715645.1). Lineage (NCBI taxonomy): Eukaryota > Metazoa > Arthropoda > Insecta > Diptera > Syrphidae > Portevinia > Portevinia maculata. Next base: position 195,316,662 of record OX454525.1, read on the forward strand.
CTGGTTTCTATCAGCACCCGAAGAGGAAATTTCTTCTAACTCTCGATAAAGCCCCTTCACACACTTAGCTATCTTTGCGAGCCTCTTGCAAAGTCTGTATTCCAATTCGAGGTGAGATTTTTTTTTATCTCCATTATTAGTGGAGCACTTCGACCAAGGTTTGAATGCCGCTTTCTTGTCACCACCATGTTTCTTTGCCGTCTTGACAGTGTCCTTTTGAAGCCCCTAGAAGTCATTTGGCTCTATCCAAGCAAGGTCGTTGTTAGGAATTCCACATATCTTCTGCTCTGTACTCTGCATCCTCAACTTCATTTATGATGCGATGGAGATAATTTTGCATATTTGCAATAAATACTTCGCCTTTCTCTTTGTCCAGATTGTACAATTTGATTCTCGCAGACACTTTTGTTTGTTTAGTTCTATTCGTCCCCGCCGCCATTAAAATTTCTGCCAGAAGGAGGCGGTGTTGCTGGTCGATTGCCTCTCCAAGGATTACTTTGTAATCTTTAACCCGAGTCTTCATGAAATGTGTAACCCAATGGTTATCGATCTGTTCATTTATCACTGTCAATCTGTCAATCAGAAATGCCAGACAGAAAGTGTGTACAGTAGTTTTCTTTCAATTCGACCAATGTATTTGCCTCTCAATTTTTCAATACGTGAACTTCAATTCTAGAATGTGTGAACTTCAATTTTGAATGTAAGTTAACCTACTTTATCCGTCGACGCTCACTTTAACTCAAAACTAAAATAAGTGTCACACTATAAAACTTTAAAATAAATGTTACATAGTGCCATACTAAATTTGTTTTAGTGCCGAGTAAACTTGACTAAAATTGTGATTGTGGCCGCGCCCTTAAATATTTTCGATTTCACATTTTTAATTAAGTTCCAACTAGATTATGCAAATTATAATGGCTTGCTGATCTGACGAGTGTTGTTATCAATGTTTAATGATCTAGCTCGAATTCATCTTTTTCACGCCTTCTTTACAACATACATCTTCCCATTAAAACAAAAATGTTTTCATCAACTTAATAAAGGTCAAATAATATTGTTATCATCTGGTTAATCCCCTAAAGGTGATTCATTTTATTGTTTTCGTTTATTAAGCAGGTTAAGTATATAAGGATTACAGGTATTAGTATTTACTATACCACTGATGTATAATTATATTACAAGGAACTGACGTTGTCACGAAGCAACGATTTAATTGCCTGTCTTACACTCTCCATCATACAGCTTTTCCCATCCTTTAATCAAACACATTAATATTTTTTTATGTTAACAAATTTCAAATTTACTTACTTTCATTTTTTGGCTTCAAGTTGCAATTGTTGGCGATGTACATTAAACAGGAGTTAGTAAATGTTACATTTTCTCCATTGCGTGAACCACATATTGGGGGTTGGTCTACTGGGCATAATGTATTTCTGCATCGTTGTTGGGCAATATCTCTGTTAGGTTCTTGTCCATTTACATATTGGAAGGTGAGTAGAAGTAGTATACCGATTAAGTAAAAGAATTTCATCTTGCTGTGTCAAGTTGTTGTGTGTTACTGTGACCGAATCCAGCCATTTTAACGTATTTATACGATCGGCGTAAATTGAATTTAGCCAGAAATTCTATATCAATCAAGCAAAATGTAAACCACTTGATCTACGGGGGAAAACCAAGAAAAATTCAAAGTTCATTGCATACTTAATTTTTGACGAATCGTTTTTATACCGAGTAAACTTGACTAAAATTTTGCAGCCTTTGTTTGTGGCCGCACCCTTAAATATTTTCGTTTTCACATGTTTAATTAAGTTGCAACTATACTCTTAGTGGCTTGCTGCTCTGACGAGTGTTGTTATCAATGTTTAATGATCTAGCTCGAATTGATCTTTTCCTTTCCTTCTTAACAACATACATCTTCCCATTAAAACAAAACGGTTATCATCAACTTAATGAAGGTCAAAAAATACTCTTATCATCTGGTTAATCCCCTAAAGGTGATTTATTTTATTCTTTTCGTTTATTAAGTAGGTTAATTATATAAGGATTACAGGTATTAGTATTTACTATACCACTGATGTATAATTATATTACAAGGAACTGACGTTGTCACGAAGCAACGATTTAATTGCCTGTCTTACACTCTCCATCATACAGCTTTTCCCATCCTTTAATCAAACAAATTAATATTTTTTTATGTTAACAAATTTCAAATTTACTTACTTTCATTTTTTGGCTTCAAGTTGCAATTGTTGGCGATGTACATTAAACAGGAGTTAGTAAATGTTACATTTTCTCCATTGCGTGAACCACATATTGGGGGTTGGTCTACTGGGCATAATGTATTTCTGCATCGTTGTTGGGCAATATCTCTGTTAGGTTCTTGTCCATTTACATATTGGAAGGTGAGTAGAAGTAGTATACCGATTAAGTAAAAGAATTTCATCTTGCTGTGGCAAGTTGTTGTGTGTTACTGTGACCGAATCCAGCCATTTTAACGTATTTATACGATCGGCGTAAATTGAATGTTGCCAGAAATTCTATATCAATCAAGCTAAATGTAAACCACTTGATCTACAGGGGAAACCAAGAGAGATAAAAAATTATATTCATGGCATACTTAGTTTTTGACGAATCATTATACCCTATACAATGGTATAACAATTTTAATATGTAGTTTTTTAACATGCCATAAAATTGGTCGTAGACAACTTAAAGTATATATATGTATTTAGGGCATCAAAAGCTATGTGGATCTAGTACTCGGTCCTTTAGTCTCCAATGTTGATGCCCTTTAATATGAGCTAAAAAGCTGAAGAGGGCGAATGGAGGCGAAGACATAACCGCGAACTCTATGAGCTGTATCAAGATGTATATGTAGTCCGAAAAGCTAAAACACGTCGAATATACTGGCTCGGCGACATTGAGCGAATAGACAATTATAGTCCAGCCAAGAATCCAAGAGGATCTTCGACACCCAGCCCTCATATTCCAGAAGGCGAGGTAGACCGAACATCCATGGTGGATGCCAGAGCTGGACAACTGGAAGCAGCGTGGCTGGGATCTCAGATGATGGAAGGCTGTAGCAACTCAGGCAGAGACTCTTCACTTCTCGGGTGCCCGTTAACAAGAAGAAGAGCCTTACTAAGAAATTCATCTATACCAATATTTTTCCACTGTTATGATTTTTTGCTATTGTGTTAGAACAAATTACTCTTCCACTTTGGAGAATGGAAAATAGGGTATCAAACGTTTCGCTCTAGCGGACTGTAGCCTTTCCATATGTTTGAACTTCTCAATTTCTTAATTTCAGTTGAATCAATTTCCCTTATTTGCCATATGTTATTGTCGATGTTTTAGCATTGAAATATTAAGACAAAATACAAAACGAAAAGTTCTTTCACATTTTAAGAAACTAGAGAATTCACACGAAGTGGAAAATTTCTTTAATTTTTTGTTTCATCTTTCGCTTACATTTAAAAAGCACTGTTGAAAATGTTTTCAAATTTCGATGAGTTAAATATCAAATATTTGTTTTGAATAGTAACTCTTTTATTGATGTGGCTTACATTTTGCGAATAAAAAATGGAACCGCCCTGATTAGGATTAATTACGTCACTAATGGGTTTCAGGCGTTCGGGCAATATGCCGGACTGGAACTTGAATGCGATGGTAAGGGGACTGGCCCATGTCTATAGTTGTGGATAGGAGAACCAATGCTGAGATTAAACTCAGTAAGATTCATCAGTCTACAGAAGTTGTCTTTAAATATCTGCAGCACCGACTGTGACTACTTTAAGGTTTCTTTGTTCATCTCTGCATGCCGAGGTAGATTATTGCGATTACATCCATCCAACAGTTTTTCCCATTGTTGTGTAATCTTAAATAAACTAATATCTCAAAATAGCGTTCCTAACGTATATTGTACGGACAAAAAGTACTAGAATACCGGATGAATTCCTTGCATCGATTGGAAATGGTCAGTTGGTTTGATGCTTAGATTAGATTTTACTCAAATCGAGGCTTTTTAACGTTGCCCTATAAGAACTACCATGGCATGATTCCATTTAACCATCCTCCATACAGGCAACGCATTAAGCTTCTTCAATTGATACCCCTATCTCAACGAGGGCCTAATAGCGATATTGTTTTTTTTACAGCAGCTTTCTTCTATTGGTTTTAATTTTCGCGTGGAGCCTATAAGCACTCCATAGATTTAGCTTAAGAATATTTTGCGTAAATGCCCGAGATATCCGCACTTACAATTAAAAAGTGCACAAGTGTTTTTTCGTGGTCGAAGATCCACAGGAGAAAGTGGATTTGCTGCTCATCGAATTTGAGAATTTTCGATCTGAGAAATACGGATTCACCGTAAGCAATGATGAAAACCATGCTTATACAGTTGTCGCCAATGGCCCAGATACATCGCACTTAGATTAGATTAGATTCTATTCATTCCATTGAAAGTTAATAAAATATTTATTACAATTTACTTAACTATGTAAAAGTAACATTTAAAGATAAAAAATTAAATAAAAAAAAGGAAGATAAAAAAAGAACAACTGCTTCAAAGACTAAGTAAATTATAAGTGTTTTTCATCAGGAAATGAATAGTTAGATACATTCTGCAGTTATTAAAAACTAGTTCCGAATGTATCGAGTTTCAGTACAACAAGATATAATTCAAAAAAGAAAATTGGTGTACAGTTATGATTTGCAATGAGTGGTAAACTTTTGTTACTATATAATTACGTTACATAAATTATAAATCTCCTTCAAGTAGTAGTTAAAAGCCACTGTTTTACTCTTCTGTTAAACGACAAGATATTCTGAGAACGCTTTACTTTAATGGGCAATTTTTTTAAAATACGCGGTGCTACAGAGGAGTAATAACTCAAGAAGAGATGAGTATTGTGCGGGGGAACACAAGTAAGACTTCTTACAGAGCTACGAAGACCGTAGAGATTCGGATCATGATTTAAAGAATACCCGATTCTTGAGAAAAATATTTTTAAGGCTTTGTAAAAGTAAAGATGCTTTAAAGGCAATATAAAGGAATGCAAAAAAAGTGGAAAACTATACCACCAAAGGTTGTATTTTGTTTTTATGTGTGCTACCCCAACAAGCCAACCCATACTGTAGTTTGGATTGGACCAGTCCATAATAAATTGTTTCAAAAATTTATAGAGCAATATAGCCTCAAATGGTACAGTATTTTAGTAGTTTTTAGAAGGTATTTTCTTAGGGAAGTAGTATGAGAGCTCCAGTTTAACCTACAGCCGATTTCAAGACCAGATACTTGAAGACCTGTACATTTTCTACAAAAAAAAACTATTTGTTCAGCAGCTATTGTTAGTATTATACGTAACTTTTCAGAATAAGGGTTACAGCAAGTATCAGAACTTATTAAAGTGTTGTTGCAATTCGAACTATGAAAAATTAAAACTGGAAGTTGTAAGTTCAGAGCAATTATGCTAAAACACATTATTTTAGTTTTATCGCTAACGACTAACTTATGCAAACTGAACCAATAGCCGTGTTTCTTTGCACGCGGATATAGGCATGGCATTAAAAAACGACCATCGCCGATTAAGAATTCATTAAAAATAACTTGGCAGCACACATGCACCTATGACGTTTATTAGTGACACAGCTGTAAGTTGAGTTAAGAAATTTGTATTGAAAATCGTGAAATTCAAAAATATTAATTTTCGACAGTTGAAATTAATGCCAAACATATTCTAAAATTATAAAAAACAGTTTCACTTTGACAGATTTACTAAATTTAAAAAAAAAAATAATAATAATAAAATCACGAACAAAATATTCGGCGTGTCAATGGTCGGCGGGATGTCAAATAAATAAAAAATTCATCGCAACAATTCATCAGAAACAAAGAAAATGGGTTTTGGAAGCACTGTATCCCTGCTAAAGGACTATAGCTATCCCCGCTAAAGTTAGCGTATATAGGATAAGTTGTTGTTGTATTTTACATGCAAATTTCAAATTATCCCTATATCCGCGTGCAAAGAAACACGACTAATGTCGCAATATTTCTAAGTCGTAGTTGTTATCGGCTGTCAGATCTAAGGAGTTGTTGGAATAGGAACAGCCTATGTCATCGACAAACCCAGTAAGTTTACCGTTCATATTCAAAGTGAAAATTGAATTGATATAAACTGAAAACAAAATTGGCCCCAGAACAGAGCCCTGAGGAACACCAATTTTTATATCACAGCTTTCTGTAAAAGTTTCTCCTATTCAAACCATTTGAGCATAAATCCTCTGAATACAGCTTTGCTAAATTTATTTAGCAAGATGGTATGATCAACAGTATCAAAGGCTTTGGTAATATCGATAAAGAGAGCAGCAGTTAACTTCTTGCTGTTGACGCTATCGTAAATCATGCTGCAGAAGCTTAGAAGTGCATCCTCAGTTGATCTACCGGCTCTGAATCCATACTGTTTATTGCTAAGAAAAGAAATAGTTTCAAGGTATGACACAACTCTAGTTTTTATTAATTTTTCAAAATTTTTTGAAAATACTGGAAGCAGAGTGATAGGCCTATAATTATTTAACATTTTTTTATCACCTTTTTATACCCTATTCTAAGGGTATATTAATTTTGACGCATAGTTTGTAACATACCTTAATATTGCCCGTAGGCCCCTAAAAGTTACTATATTTATGATCAGCATCGATAGTAATGTCGATCTAGCCATGTCCGTCCGTCCGTCTGTTGCCAAAAATTAGGCCTTTAAACTGGGCCTAGAGAGCTGAAATTTTAACCATATACTCTCTAGGGTCCCGAAATAATCAAGTTTACGAATTTTTGAAATCCGCCCACAGACACGCCCACAAACTAAAAAAAAAAAAAAATTTGGAAAAAGTCGAATTTTGAGCTAGAAAGCTGAAATTTGTTATATATGATCTGTGACTCCTAAAATTGCTCGGGAGATAATATTTTCAAAATCCCCCCACTGACATTGTGGGCGTAAATAAAACAATTTTATTGAAAAACCAAAGTTTGAGCTAGGGAGCTGAAAATTATAATATATACTCTCTCGGGGTCCTTTATGCTCATGTGTAAATATTTTCAAAATCCGCCTACTGACACGCCCACAATTTAAAAAAAAACTATTTGAAAATCCAAAGTTTGAGCTGGGGAGCTGAATTTTATAATATATACTCTCCAGGGGCCCTTTATGCTCCTGTGTAAATATTTTGAAAATCCGCCTACTACACGCCCACAATTTAAATTTTTTTATTTTTTTGAAAATCCAAAGTTTGAGCTAGGGAGCTGAATTTTATAATATATACTTTCTAGGGGCCCTTTATGCTCATTTGGAAATATTTTCAAAATCCGCCTACTGACACGCCCACAATTTATATAAAAAACTTTTTGAAAATCCAAAGTTTCAGCTAGGAACGTTTTTTTTACAAAAGCAGTTTTTTTTCGATAAGATCCTTTAAATATTATATAACAAAATATGTAGAGCGTTCTTACCAATTCAACCATACTTAGACTTTTGTCACGCCCACTTATGAGGGATAGGAATAAGAATAGGGTATCCAACAGTTCGCCCAAGCGGACTAGCCCGTCCCTATGTTTTGAAGATTGGTATGACTTCACCTATTTTTAACACATCAGCAAATTTACCACAAAAAAATACTTTTGTTCAAGATATGAGCCAAAATATCAGCAATATTAAAAGCAATACTCTTGATAAATCCATTAGAATAAGAATTGTGAGTGATGGATTTCGAGCTGTCGAATGACATAATAGCTTTTTTTTAATGTACACGTTTTATATACGAGTACCTACACCTCAAAGGATGAAATAAATTCATAGGAAAAGCTATGAGCCTCACCTTCTTCTCTGTTGATACACCACGCCTTACTTGTTCGTGAAGGATGATCTTCTCTGCACCTTCGAGTCACTAAAGAATAAAAAGTCGTCTGGGTGGATGATATCCCAAACGTCGTATTAAGATACCTTCCTCTGGAGGCTGTAGATATTTTCACCACGATCTTTAATAAAGCGCTGAATAATGCACATTATCCGATTATTTCTACAAGTTGACCAGGCGGAAATGCACAAACCTTTGCTATATTTAATTTATAGTATGCTTATGGGAAAGAAGTTCGTTGTCAAATGTGGCAACGCAACTTCGAGCAGAGCCTTTAAAATTTAAAACGGTTTTAGATTTCAACGAGAGATCTGGTAGTTTCACTCAGACATGCTATAGCGTATGCTGACGATTTGGTGACATACAGATCAGGTCCTAAGACCGAGGTCATTAACACTCTTTTGCAGTGTGACCTCAATCAAATTAAGGGATATTGTGACAAGTGGAAGTTAAAAATCACTTTCAGAAGACGGAAACAATTTTGTTCAGAACAACATTGGCTGGGCCTCTAGGGATACCAGAATAAACTGCAAAGAATTGGACATTATCGGACAAAATGGGCAGTCATTGGCGGTGAGAAGCGTTGTTAGATTACCAGTATCTATATTTTTGATACGACATGTAGTTGCTTGTCTTTCTTGGGCGAAGAAGGCTTATGCTCTGACAAGGAGACTGTTTCATAGCAGTCAACTTTACTCCAGAGTAAATGTCATATGCTACGTGAGTCTTATACGGCCGATCATCGCTTATGGTTGTTCATTGGAAAATTTTCGGGTTTTGGAGAGACAAAACGTCTAAGGGCAGTCACCGGTTGTTCCGAATGCGTATATACGATGGGGCTCAGTTGAAAAGGATTGTTAATTTCCTCATTAAGGTGACTCAAATGCACGTTGCAAGGGCGATGGTCAGCGAAAATAGTCTGATATTTGGGGCTTACTACCACAATTAAATGTACATAGAGAGTACGCTCCGGTCTGGCTTTATCTATATTGATGCAAAAGGGCTGTCACAGACGAGGGATGGTATCCCGGTATTATTCTCGTCAGATCACCGTAATTAAACGACGTTGGGCGCGGTTAGTACGTAGATGGGGGACCGTTTGAGAACAACTGCGTGTCGTTGGCCAGTCCCATCTACAGAGTTGAGGTAGATAATATACGTGGTACACAATGGACCTAAATTGGTCTAAGTGTGTCGGCTTCTGCCGACAGCCACATAAGCCTAACCTAACCATCCCGGTATTATACAACCGCTACCGCAGCGCGAGAGATACTCGGCTCATTCAAGGTGGAGACGTCGCCATTGCTCATGAGCCCCTGCGTTTTAGTACCGCAATAGCGGAGAGTGATAAATTCGGTACAGAAAAACAATACACCGATTTTTGGTGGCTTGTTGAGGGGGGAGGGGTAAACATACCCTCCCAGGACGGTACGTTACTCTAGGTAACATTCTCTTATGTTGTAAGTTGGATTAAGCTAGCTGGGGCGTTTCTGTGAAAGGCCAGCCAACTTGTGGTGGTGCTTCCGGGAGGTGACAGACGCTGTAAGGCTTTCCGCATAAGGACCACTAATAAAATATAAAATAAATATCCTGTTAATTTTAAGTTAGATTAAAAAATAATTTTTGTCTTGTATATTAGTTGATATTTAATAACCAATAAAAAATTAACATGCGGAAGGTACCGGTTCGATCCCGGGCGGTAACTTTTTTTTTTTTTTTTTATTATATTAAAAAAAAAGAAATCCAAATCGCAGAGCACGCAGACTCGGTAACGGTCCATTGTACTACCAGGCAGAAATCCTCCTTTTTTGGTATAGAGGCATGTGAATGGGTGGCGTATGTTGTTGTTCCCCATGGGGATTGGCGGTAACTTACTTTTACATTTATTTTTTTACTTTACATTTCAGATAAAATCCAACAAATGTTGAAGATAAATGTACGTAACTCACTTGTATATTCAGATTAAGAATAATAAGAGGGGCAGTGAAAATAATCTTAAGTGTTATTTGGAGTCGGCGGAATTAGAACCGGGGACCTTCCGATTAGTAGTTCAAAGACACTAACCAAATATAAAAATTGACTGTCAATGCTAATTGAGAGTGATTAAATGGAAATCGAAAAATCCCTCTTAAATGGTGGTTTTTGACCTGCTAAATTCGGATTTATTATTATTATTATTTATTACCTTCTTCCTTTACGACGAGGCTATAACCAGAATTAAGGGATCATAACCCTCCCACTTCCATCCCTACTTGTCGGCTTGGTAGGCTCGCCGGTTCGACCTCAATCGACATCGGCAGGTTTCCTCGTTTCAGATCACTTCATCACTGAGGCCGACCAAATGCTGGTGTTGTTGCATTTGTGTGATCCTGGAGTTTATTGGCCTTCCTCTTTTCTACGATTTCGACACGTGCATGCTCCCTTGATTAATAATTGTTTGATGGACCTTTTACGACACTAGTGTTGTTGACAAAAAAATAAACTTGATATATTGGCGTGATTAATCGTATTCAACATGACGTAGACTTGTTAGTTTGTTGGCAAAAGAGTGTTTAATGCTCCCGAGCCAGGGTATGGATTTTGACGGAGAATATAAGAGATGTCTACAATAATAGGCGTTTTTCTTTTTTAGCTCCAAGCGGGGCACTGAGCTGTCAAAAAAAGAACTGTGTTACTTTTTTAGCTCGGAGCGCTCTGAGCACAAAATTTGTATTTCTTTTTTATCTCTGAGCTAGCTCAGGGCTCGCTCGATGAGCTCGATTAAAAATGACCGAGCACATAGAGCGAAAAGCTGAGCGCGGCTGACTTCATTCATTATTTGTGCTTTTTCCATAGTTTATTTACTAGAAATTATAATTTAAATGGAACAATCCTTGACAAACACCAATTTCAGAAGCAATCCTGACTATTTTGAAAATTAATAGAAAAAAAATTATCTAATGACAGTTCAGTGCCCAATTCTGTTTCTTAATTAGATCGGAGCGCTCAAGTTATGTTCAGCTCGGAGCGAGCTCTGATCGCTCAGATCCCGCTCTATTCCCCGCTCGGGGCTAAAAAAGAAAAACGCCTAATGTTGCAAGCTTGGCAAACTGGTGGAGTTTCTTTTTTCAAAATGTGTTAATGGGTATCAGCAGTATGTCAAGCGCTGTCTTATTAATGTGGAGTTCGTTGCTTTAGTTGTTGATATTGGGTAGATAAGTGATACGTTTATGTAGAGCAAATTTTGAGTAAATATCGAAGGTGTAAAACAGCACCATTGTGACACAGTTTTGAAGCCGTATCAGCAGACTCGTTTTCTTGTTTACCCATATGACTAGGAACCCAAATTAATTTCGAATATTTTTGGTTTTTACAAAAAAAAATTCCTTCTTTGGTTTTTAAGACTTGTGTTAAATACAGCATTAATTGCAGACAGACATATTTCGACTTTGATTTTCATTTTTATTGAAGTTTTTGATGCTTCGATTATCGCGGTGAAGACTGTCGCATTTTCTGTGAAGATTCCGGTTCTTAAATGTTTTCCATTTTCATGGGTTACAAAAGGGAATGCAGCCATCAGATATCAATTTTGTCATAATTTTCAGGAAGAAGGGGGATATGCCACTACTTGTGTTTGTTTTGTTGAATTTAGAAAGTGTCATTACACACGAGGTTTGTTGTATGAGCCAAATTGGGTAAGCTGGGTAATGATGCTTAATTTTTTTTACCGGAAGATTCATTTCTTTTGCGATGTCTATTGTTCCGAGCTTTAGTTTATGGTAGTCGCTTTTTTGTTTTGACATTGATAACTGAAATTATAGATTTGGCGGTGATGGAGTGAGTGAGAAAGAAAAGTTTGGGGAGGAGTTTGATAAGTGATGCCATTTGACCCTCTTCCATAGTTGGGAATCCAGCTTCTGCCATTATGTTTTTATATTGAGTGGTGTGATAAGCATTTATACCTCTTCTGGGGGTTTGATGGTATATTGATTTTATAATACAGACCGTAATCAATTTTGCTTTCAACTAAGGATTTAGTTATTCTACGCAGTGTTAACGTAAATGTAAAATTTTTTGCAAGCTAGGCAGTTAATAATATTGGGGTCTCTTAGTTGGGCTCTTCTTAAGATCTATGCAGTGTGGTTTCCGATTAAATCTGTTATTATACTTACTACCCTAAGATATTTAAATCGTTAGCACTTTGTACATTTACATTGTTTGAGCTTAAATTTACGTGTGGACAAGATGATTTTTTACGAACATGCAGTATTTTACACTTATCAAGTGATAGTTTGGCCCCTAAGGTGGTTGACCATTTTAGTATTTTTTTCAATTATTGAACTTTACAGAAGTTGGGTTCTTCCTTTTTCGTTTAATAATAACCTCTCTCGCTCCGAGTTGTTGTCTTCGACTTGTCTCCGCCAATTTTTTATTAATTTTATTGAATAAACCTTTGTTTAATTATCAAACTAAGTGGCATCTGATCGATAAACTTATCTCGATTAAATAATCATTCACGCGAGTGTTTCTCTCACAGTGTTTATTAATCGATTGTGAAATTAGTGTCCGATTAAACCATAATCCATTCATATTGAATTTGGTTGTAGCCGATCGTGCAACATAATCGTGGTGTTATCTCCTTCATTTGCGATTCTGCTGAGAAGTTCTCTGTCTCATCTCCCTGGGTGAGTGCAATTTTTGCTTTGTATATGTTCAGCCGAAACGAAGCAAAATCAAAACTACACGAATAAAATTTTCCCCAACTTCTAATTTTTGTTTCTACATTGTGTGCTGCAACCTGCTGTGAGCCGTGGGATCTCATTTGGAAAGCCGTGTTTCTTCTTCCATCAGCACCCAGCCTGTGGTCTTGTAGTCGCCTTAGCCCGAATTGATAAACAAAAACATTGGCTTTTTGTCTCATCTGTCCCGGTGAGTACTCATTTTAGTATATGTTCTGCCAGTGTCTACTCGATACTACATAACATATATTTGGTTCTCTTTTTCGCCAAGAAAAACAACAACAATATCTGCATTATTGCGATTAACAATATAAAAGCTGACACAACACCACATTACCACACACATAGCGGAGACCCAAACCGTTCTGAGCTTTTTTCCAAATTTCACAATCTCCAAGATAAAGACACTAAAAACCAAAAATTCTACACAGAAAAAAAAAAAAAAAAAACTGCAATAAACAATAAATACATTTTTTTTTTTATAAATCTGCATCAACAAACGGACCCACCCCACTGTAATTATGCCAAAACAATGTGGTAACTCCGATTGTGTAATAGTGACGAAAGATTTTAATGCGGATTGGGTGCTCTGTAATGGGCTATGCGGTAAATCCTTTCACGCTCTGTGCATCGGGTTAAGCAAACGATCCACAGCTTACCTGAGTGACTTTAAAAACAATTTCCTTTTTTTCTGCGACGAGTGTAAGAACATTTCTTTATTTCATGTAATGCTCGCGATCAAGTGCGTTAGTGACTCTCTAAATGCCAACACCTCTGATAATAAACTATTCTTCAAACAAATCCTGAACCAGTTTGCAAAGCTTGATAACTTATCCAAGAGTGTGGAAGAACTATCTAGCACCATAGAACTCTCCGCCAACCTCTGCAAGTCTAAGTTTAAAATTATAGACAAGCAGCTGGCAAATCTTGGTGAATCGCTAAAGAAATCGCCAGCAGAACCTAAAGTTGCAGACCTTAAAAATGATCTCAAATCGATCATCAATACTAAATTTAACTCTCACCTATCAGCGTTCAATGACTCTCTCAGATCTCTTCGCTCCGACCTGGACACCCATTTCCAAAGCTCATCGAAAGCTAGCGTTTCCCCCCCTCAACTCATTGACCCGCTACATGGCAAGCAGAATCAGTGATGTCAGCAACGATGTTGTAGCTACTCGAGTATTTATGGGCGCTATAGCGGATGATCTAAGACTGACGTCTAACAAAATAGATTGCATACCAGAACTCATTCAGCCTCAACATATTTCTCGCTACAATACCTCGATTCTTGCTGAAATGCTGGAATCCGCGGAGCAACACGAAAAAATCATCAGTACTGGCCCACAAGCAACTTCAACGATGCGTACCACAACAATAACGACAGCCAATGTCATTACACAAACACCCGTAACTGCCGCGAAAAAAGCAGAAGTTCCCTCACCTTCAACAATACTTGCATCGTCTGACGTTTCTTCTTCGACTCACATTAACCGATTTGGCACGCTGTGGACACTTGCCGACTGGAATAAAAGGCTAAACAAGATTTCTAAGGACGACACTTTTATCATCAATAGAGTTCCCCAGCATGCTGACGCTTCTTGGCTAATGAACTTCTTTCAGAAAAAATTCGCCATCATCATTAGCAATTGTCAAAAAATCACTTTGGTCAATTCCGTGAAAAACTGTTTCAAACTCGACATACCTTCAAAATACGCCTGGATATTTTCGAGCACCTCCAACGATGTTCTGAGCTTCGGAAAAATGACAATCACTAGGTCGACTAACGCAGGAAAGGTTATAGTTAATAAATCCAGTAGCAATGTTTATAAAATTAGATTTAAGACCAATTCACTTAAACTTAGCCGTAATAAGCACGACTCCAAACCCAGTCCTTACCTTGCTCCAAACTGGACTTCCAAAGTTGGCATTTTTCCTGCTTCTTCCCCTCGTATAAGGCAACCAATTTCCAATATACCATCAGTCAGAACCTCCATTTCCCATACGTCAAATTCAAAACCATCCAAGCCTCAACGTAATCGTGTGTCCTTTAACCTAAACCCAGTTTCAGATCTTGCCTCAAACCATACAAAAACCTCTGCTACCACTTCCTTCACCAATTACCCAAACTTCATTCACTCTCACACTCTAAATCCTACCCCATCTATTCTAAAATGTACCCCACCTATTCCCGCCAGACCCACAAATCCTGTCCTAACTACTATTCCCCACATAGAGAAGTCAACCCCTATCCCCAAACCCTCCGTCCTTTTTGATCCTCTACTTCCCCCAAATGTTAAACATACCAGCAAGTGCGACCTCGATGGCCGTTATGTTATGGCACGTCTGAGGGGTCACCGACTGTTTGAAAATGTCCGCATCTACCTTGCGTTTTTACATGACAAGCCTGATTCCATCTGCGTCGACGGCAAGACAAAGACAAACGTCCAAGTCTCTATTCGGAAAGAAGGTCTTCCAACTGACCCCACTGCACTGCGCGAAATTTACACGCGCTATCACGAAGGCCTGAACATTTCACCTAATACTGTGGCTAATGACCTCTCCGCTTTTGCTTCCCACATCAACTCTAGACATATCTCACATCTCCAAAGAAGCAGAAACGACCAAAACAAATTTTTTCGTTCCTAAATTACCACCATTGACCATTCCTCAACCTATTTCCACTACGCCTTCACATAACAACATAGCCCTCACTTTTTACTATCAGAACGTAAGAGGCCTCCGCTCAAAAACCCAAAATGTCTTGCGTCAATCACATACCCTTCCTTTTGACATCTATGCTCTGACCGAAACCAACCTAATTCCAGATATAAAGAACCAGGAGCTATTTCCCCCCACTTTCAATGTTTTCCGCGATGATGATGTCGCCCGTCCAAAGAACGACTCACCCTGCAGAGGCGTCCTATTGGCCATCAACAATGGCCTTGGCTCATCTACAATAGCTACTTCATCTTATTCTTCTAAAGTCGACTTCGTCTCAATTAAAATTGCTCTCCCCCGAAAGTCTCTATTCGTTATGTGCTTTTATATCCCACCGGCCCAACCTTTTGAATCGTACCAATTTGCTGTCGATGTGATTGACCAAATGGCCGACTCGTCAGACTCCCTTGACGACTTCATCATTTTCGGCGACTTTAATCTGCCTCATCTGCACTGGATTCCATCAGATGATGGATCATTTTCCTGGCTTCTAATCCGAACTCAAATAAGGAATGCCTTTTCATAGATCGTCTAACAGATTCAGGCCTATGCGAAGTTAGTGGCATCTCCAATTATATGGGTAGGCAACTAGACCTTATTTTCTCTACTGATCCCATTAACTCCTCTGTCTCGCTTTCTCCCCTATCTCTATCGACTATTGATAATTTTCACCCCCCACTTCTTCTTTCTTTTTTCCATGACTCCCCACCACAGCCGACGCCCGCGACATATCTCCCCTCTTACGATTTTCACAAAGCGAATTACCACAAAATTAACGCCTATCTAAGCAGAGCCTCTTTTGACTTCGCCAACCTCTCTCTAAATGATGCCCTGTCCGTTTTTTACACTGAACTATTTAATTCCATTTCTCTTTATGTTCCCGTCTCTCGACATAAGACAACTTTTTCATCACCCCCATGGTATAACCGCAAACTTCGGACTTTACGTAACAAGAGAAATAAACTATGGGCATTTTTCCTTCGTGATAATTCTTCTTTTAACTACTCTAATTATCTCGGCTCATATCTTCGGTTTACCCAGCTTTATGACTCTCTCTACCAGCAATATCTTAATAAGGCACAAGCCAATCTTATTACCGACCCTAAGTCCTTTTTCCGATTTGTTAACTACAAAAAAAAAATCCGATGGTTACCCCACATCCCTCTCCTACGAAAACATATCCTCAAGTGACCCACATACTATAGCGAACTTCTTCGCAAACTTTTTTAAACAATCTTTCGCCGACAGCTCTTTCGTACCTGATCCCTCTTATTTTAATTATCTACTTAATTTCTCCTTTGGTCCCTTTCTTTCTCTTACTTTCGACCCTGCAGTAATTGAAAACAAGCTTCAAAAACTCAATGATGAGTTCTCACCTGGGCCAGATGGTCTTCCCGCTATATTTCTTAAGAAATGCAGCTCCAATATTTCCCTCCCCCTTTCTCACCTTTTCCGGCTTTCACTTTCACATGGAGAATTCCCTCAGATTTGGAAGTGCTCATTTATAACCCCGATATACAAAAAAGGACTAAAGAGCGAAATAACCAATTACCGCCCTATAGCTAAACTCTCACATATACCCAAGCTCCTCGAAAGTATCGTGCACGAAGATCTTAGCTTTCACTGCAAATCTCTTATCTCCCAAAACCAACATGGCTTTCTTAAAGGCAGATCAACTACCACAAACCTCGTGGAATTCGTGTCCTCCGCCCTCTCAACCCTGGAAAACGGCAACGAATTCGACGTTATTGCAACCGATTTCAGTAAGGCGTTTGATAAGATATCTCACAAATTAGTCCTTTTTAAACTATCTTCACTCGGCTTCGAGCCCATTCTGTTAAAATGGATATCGTCCTACCTGGAAAACCGTTATTATAGTGTTCGCTTCAGGTCCACCTTATCGGCGCCGTTTTTGGCCACCTCTGGGGTTCCACAAGGTAGTCATCTTGGTCCCCTTCTCTGTATCCTAACCATTAACGACCTAGATCGAATCATAAAGCATTCTGTCCTTTCGCTCTACGCTGATGATACCAAGTTTTGTATGCCCATATCTTCACCACAAGACTCTTGTCTTCTACAACAAGATCTGGATACTTTTTCCACCTGGTGCATCAAAAACGGATTAGAGCTCAATATCGCCAAATGCCAGTATATTACTTTCTCACGCAAGATGAACAAGTCCCCTCCCCGTCCTTACCTTCTCCATGGTCAACCTATATCCCGCGTTCAATCTCTTCATGATCTTGGCATTCTGTGCGATAGGGAGCTTAATTTCCGTTTACATTTTGACGAGATAATTCTTAAAGCCAACTCATCACTTGGGTTTGTTAAACGGTGGTCAAAAGAATTCTCTAACCCTTACGTGACCAGATCTCTTTACACTACCTTTGTTCGCCCGCTTCTTGAGTACGCTAGCCAAGTATGGTCTCCTTTCCACCAAGTCCATGTGTCCAGAATCGAGAGCATCCAACGTCGCTTTCTGCGATTCGCTCTTCGTGGTTTACCCTGGAACGATCCTTCAACCTTACCCCCCTATCTAGACCGTCTCAAACTCATTAAAATGAATAGCCTTGAGGAACGCAGAGACGCTGCAGACATAGTTTTCATCCATAGACTCTTCTCTGGCTCCGTCGACTGCGCGTCACTTTATAATTCTATCTCCTTCAATACCAACCCTCGTAACTTACGATTCCCTCGTCTCTTTTATCTTCCTCCCCACCGCACGTCCTACGGTTCTAATGAACCAATCTCCCGAATGCTCCGGAAGGTTAACTCAAACCTCACCGCCTTCGATTTCAATCGCAGCACTCTCTGCCTTAAACTTGACCTTCTTCACCAATCCTAAACCCTAACTTAAATTAGTTTTTAATTAGTTTTAAGCCTTATTATTAGCTTGCATTAAGCCAAATAAATGGGGACTTATGCCCCACCAAAAAAATTAAAATTAAAATTAAAATTATAATGTCGATAACATCCCGGTCGTCTTTGTACACAAATGGTGATCTCCTTCCGATGGTTAATACTACGAAAATCTCTCCAAATAAACAATCCGTAGGGTTATTTTCAAGCAAGTCGTAGTAGTTGTGGCTGTTCAAACAAAAGTATGATGTCCCGTAAGACATCCTTAAAAAAAATAAGCAGTAGCCTAAGGTACACAAGTATTCGGAGATCCGAATTTCTAAATGCAACAGATTAGTATATGGCTGTGTCATAAATCCTTTTTTCTAGGTATTGGGTTTTTTTTTACAATAACAAAGATTAAGATCGTAAACAATTAAGTGAAATTATGGAGAATTTGTATTCTCTTTGTGACATAAGAGAGTTTTGCAATAAAAAATACAAATGTACCCCTGCTTTTGAGAGAGATATGGCTGGATCGATGCACGATCGCATAAGACTGGTTTCCACACAGCATCGTTTTTGGCGCATGCACAAAAAAAAACTTTTTCCCACCCACAATTTTAGATATTTTAAGCTACAATATAAATGAATAAAAAACTATTAGTTTTCAAACTTGTTTAACTTTGTAAAGATATTTGATATATTTTTTTTGAATTTAAAAAAAAAAAGAAGAAAGTTATGAATTGTTTAGTGGTCACTTTAAGGCCTTTGAGCCTCAATGAACCGAAGCAGTTAAAGGCGAGCAAGTGGAGGATGTCTATATGGATTTAAAAAGATTTATGAGGACTTTAAATGGAATTTGAAGATGTAGAAGGGTAGCTAATTCTCAATTGAAAATTTGACACCAACCACAAACACTGTAAAATTCCGACATACATAAGCATATTGCAGCCTTTGGGAAGATGATTTCAACTCTCTAAAGGACGTCATTAGCTGAAAGCAGAAGGTCAATCTGATGGTGATAGGCGACCTCAACTTCAGGATTGGAAATGAGTAAGTAATTAATAGAAAAAAATAACTGCAACTGCAAAATCTTCACCAACGAACATCTAGGGACTTTAAAACTGACAGATAAGGTAGAACCCGATTGGATTTTTTCGAAACTTATCATCTAATAACTATGAATGGAAGATCCGAAAGTGACGCTAAGGGAGAGTCTACGTTTATTAGAGGAAATTCATGATCCGTGATTGATTATTGCCTAGTTGCGGACGATTGGCTTTATGAAGTCTCTGATTTCGCAAACCTTGTCGGACCATATGCCAATTTCAGTAAAACTGAAAATAAGAGATCTGAACAAAGGATTAGAATACGCTGAGCAAAGCACTTATCAAGGAAAACAGTATTATGAAAATAAAGTGCAGATCAATTAAGGAAGTAGGAACATTAAAGAATTTTGGAAAGCACTCGATATATAAACGAAACGAAGCTAAGAATTGGGCTAAATATTCATGCAACAGACGATAAAACTCACTTTCACTCTCTTTTGAACCTGGAGAGGACGGCCCTTCCCTTCCAGTGTTGCGAAAACCACGTTAAAGATCAAAATATGGATCAACCATTTACTGCAACAGAACTACAAGCAGTCCTAAATGAATTGAGGGATGCTTATGCACCTGGATACGATCTAATAATACATGAGTTCTTTAAGCTTTGCATCGAGGAGTTCACCAATTTTATGATTTAGCTTTTTAACAATTTGTATGAGAACGATGAAATTCCTCTAAGCTTTAAATAGGCTTTGATACTCCCAGCCTTCAAAAAATGGGTCCGAAACTTGGTAGAAACATAGGGACGGGCTACAGTCCGCTTGGCGAACTGTTGGATACCCTATTCTTATTCCTATCCCTCATAAGTGGGCGTGACAAAAGTCTAAGTATGGTTGAATTGTTAAGAACGCTCTACATATTTTGTTATATAACATTTAAAGGATTTTATCAAAAAAATACTTGGGTGTTTCAATAGGTTAGGTTAGGTTTATGTGGCTGTCGGCAGAAGCCGACACACTTAGACCAATTTAGGTCCATTGTGATACCACGTATATTATCTACCTCAACTCTGTAGATGGGACTGGCCAACGACACGCGGTTGTTCTCAAACGGTCCTCCATCTACGTACTAACCGCGCCCAACGTCGTTTAATTACGGTGATCTGACGAGAACCGATTAACTCGACGTGGTATGGTCGTTGGTTTTTTTGGGTGTTTCAATAAAATTGTTTTATTTAATTGTTGGCGTGTCAGTGGGCGGATTTTAAAAATATTTATAGAGAGTATATATTATAAATTTCAGCTCCCTAGCTCAAACTTTGGATTTTCAAAAAAATTGTTTTATTTATTTGTGGGCGTGTCAGTGGGCGGATTTTGAAAATTTTTTATCCCGAGTAGTTTTAGGAGTCATAGATCATAAATAAAAAAATCAGCTTTCTAGCTCTATGGTTAAAATTTCAGCTCTCTAGGTCCAGTTTAAAGGCCTAATTTTTGCCGACAGACGGACGGACGGACGGACGGACGAACATGGCTAGATCGACATTACTATCGATGCTGATCATAAATATAGTAAGTTTTAGGGGTCTACGGGCAATATTAAGGTATGTTACAAACTATGCGTCAAAATTAATATACCCTTAGAATAGGGTATAAAAAGGAATCTTACTGCTAAATACCATTCGAAATTTTTTTGGAGCTATGCTGTTCAAGCGATTGACGAATTGGGTAACTAAAAACAATAAACTTAGTGAATGTCAAGCAGGGTTTCGGCAAGGATACTCAACGGTGGACCAAATCTTAACGCTTAGTACTATCTATCGTTGATATCAACCGATCACAGGGTAAAAAATCTAAGCATATTTCGTTGATTAGGGCGCATTTGAAAGCGTAGATCGAGATTTGATGTTTTTAAGCTATCAGCCCTGCCAATACCCCACCAAGTGCTCTGGCGTCCGCGCTGGCTTGGTCTTCAAAACGGAGGTTCGGTCTTCCTTGTCGTCTCGAACCTAGAGGCTGGGAGTCGAAGATTACCTACACTCGACAGCAAATAAACCGGGCCACCCGCTACGTTCAAACTCTGATTCGATTTTCTTTTAAAGTATAAAACATACAACTAAAAAAGTAGTACCAACAGAAAGTGCGTTATATGTTGAATAAAATGAATGGAAACTCATTGGGATTACTCAATTAATTCAGTGTTTATTTAAGGTTATACAAAAAAGACTCGTTTTCCAGTTGTGTTAATTAATGTAATCATAAAACAAACAAAAAATGTAATCCAATAACAAAGAAAAAATTAAAAAAAAAATGTTGGTCAATATCTGGTATTCCTGCTCTTGCTTGGATAACTGTCAGCATCCTTGCATTCATCGACCTCACTAGCCTGACGATGAAATCTTGAGGAATAGCATTCCACTCCTATTCAAGTGCGATTCAAAGCTCTGGAAGCCTTGTTGGAGCAGGTATCCGGGCTCGAACCCGACGTTTCAGTTCATCCCATAAATGTTCTATTGGCTTCAAGTCCGGGCTTCGAGCTGGCCGGTCCATCGTACGAATGCCGACGTCCCGTAGATACTGGGTCACCACATACGCAGCATAAGGCCATGCGTTATCTTGCATTAACAGCATATCCTGCCCGATATATCCTGCGAAAGGTAATCCACGTGTACGGCCCATTGGTTCGGTGAAAACTAAAGCTGTATGTGCGGTTAAGGAGATGCCGCCCCAGACCATTGCACATCCTCCTCCATAAGCAAAAGTTTCATCGATGCAACATTGATAATATCGTTCACCAACGCGACGATATACTCTCTGACGTCGATCAATTACATGTAGACTCACCCTGGACTCATCAGTAAAGAGTACATTACCCCACTGCTCCAACGTCCAATCCGTATGCTCTCGAGCAAATTCAAGGCGTGCTCGACGGTGGGCTACGGTTAATGCTGGGCCTGTTGCAGCTCTTTTTGGAGTCAGGTTCTGTTCAAAAAGTCTCCTTCTGACGGTATCTGAACTTATGAACACTTGGTGTTCGTCCCGCAGACTTTGTTGGACTTGAACTGCATTTAGGCGGCGATTTCACAGAACAGTAAGTTTAATAAACCGATCATCTGCTGCTGATTTAGCCCTAGGTCTGCCCGTACCTGGACGTCGATCGAATGCCCCAGTCTCTAGGTATCTTCTGTAAATTCGTTACACCGAAGATCTGCTAATTTGAAGTATTAGAGCGACCTCACGTTGCGCAACGCCTGCTTGAAGTAGTGCTTCAGCTTGAGCTGCTTCCTGAGGTGTCGTATCCATTATTAAACATAGGGGCGGGCTACAGTCCGCTTGGGCGAACTGTTGGATACCCTATTCATATTCCTATCCCTAATAAGTGGGCGTGACAAAAATTTAAAGGATTTTATCGAAAAAACTAAGCTTTTGTAAATAAAAACGCTCCCTAGCTCAAACTTTGGTTTTTCAATAAAATTGTTTTATTTAGTTGTGGACGTGTCAGTAAGCGAATTTAAAAAAAATTTAAGCATGAGCATAAAGGGCACCTAGAGAGTATATACTATAAGTTTCAGCTCCCTAGCTCAAACTTTGGACTTTCAAAAATAAAAATAAAAATAATTGTGGGCGTGTCAGTAGGCGGATTTTGAAAATATTTACACATGAGCATAAAGAGCCCCTAGAGAGTATATATTATAAATTTCAGCTCCCTACCTCAAATTTTGGTTTTTCAATAAAATTGTTTTATTTAATTGTGGGCGTGTCAGTGGGCGGATTTTGAAAATTTTATGTCCCAAGCAGTTTTATGGGCCATAGATCATATATAAAAAATTTCAGCTTTCTAGCTCAAAGTTCAATTTTTTCCAAAATTTGTTTTATTTAATTGTGGGCGGATTTTGAAAATTGTATGTCCCAATCAGTTTTATGGGCCATAGATCATATATAAAAAATTTCAGCTCTCTAGCTCAAAATTCGATTTTTTCCAAAATTTTGTTTTTTTGAGTTTGTGGGCGTGTCTGTGGGCGGATTTCAAAAGTTCTTAAACTTGATTATTTCGGGACCCTAGAGAGTATATGGTTAAAATTTCAGCTCTCTAGGTCCAGTTTAAAGGCCTAATTTTTGCCGACGGACGGACGGACGGACGGACATGGCTAGATCGACATTACTATCGATGCTGATCATAAATATAGTAACTTTTAGGGGTCTACGGGCAATATTAAGGTATGTTACAAACTATGCGTCAAAATTAATATACCCCTAGAATAGGGTATAAAAACGTAAAAAAACGCAAAAATACACGCAGCTGTGTAAACACTGGACTAAATCTAAAAGACACTGACTAACCTCATTGTAGAAAAAAGAACGGTAATCGCGAAATCTAGACAAAACAAAGCAACTCGTTAGCATTGTGTTTCTTGCTTGATTACAATGTGAGTTAACGGTACTTAAGAATAAATTTAAAATCATTTTAATTGACATGGAAAACAATTTCTGTAGGCACCACTTTTTTAGTTGTATGTGTTATACTTTTAAAGAAAATCAAATCAGAGCTTGAACGTATCGGTTGGCCCGGTTTATTTGCTGTCGAGTGTATTTGAACACCATTACTTTAACTGAAATCCTCCCTCCCGGAGCAGTGCTGATGATTGCGTCTGAATGTCCCTTAAACTGTCTGCACCTGTCATTGCGTCATCAACATAAAAGTCTCTTAGCAGTACCCTTGAACCTACTGGATACCTTGCACTTGGGCCAATTTTTGAATGAACAACCATATATCTTACAATCCTTACCACGTAAAGTGGACGGCTGGAGTTACAGCGCTGTTTCACGGTTCGGTCACAACCGATCATCTAAAAACACATCCTCGTCGAATTTATCCACTTTAAAGGATTCGTTAGATCACAATTTCAATCACTTGCAATTTCTTAATCAGTTATTTGTCTACTCGGTTTAAAGATGACGTCACTTCTGGATCTTCGAAAAATCTCCGTGAAGTATTTCCATCATTTGTATTATCCATACGTACCCGAGTTGTCCCCAAATTCTTTAATATCCGTTTTTCTTCCTTTTCGGCTTCCTACTTTTCGATGATCTCATAGCCCATAAGCTGGTTTTATAACGAATACATCTTATTCTAGCGTTAAATGGTGAAATTGCAAAATCATAATTTCTATATCGCAAAATCGGCTTCTTTTCGAAAAAATTTCACCTACCTTAAGAACAAAAACACAAACTTCGATATTCTATGTGCTAGTGGGGTATATAACCAACTCATTAACTGGCATTGGCATGCGTCGTGAACAACCTGCTGTGCTCTGAAATACTTAAGCAAACAGCCCGACGCAAACTGCTACTTTAAGAATTAAAAAGAGCGCATGAGAATAATATTGTACAGTTGCTGCGGGCCAAAGTCGAGCCATCGTCTGCTCTACTGAAGAAAATAGTTCATACCCTTCATCCTTCGGGTGTATTATTATATCTCTTCCGATGTTAAACTTTCTGTCTACTTACTCTCTTATCTTATCGTATAATCTTTCTATAGAATTCATTAAAACTGAACAAGCAACGGCAAATATTGAAATTGAACTATCAAATGCTGGCCCAGATGCTTTTATGGTCGATGTTTATGGCAGTAAAATTGTTATTGTCCGACACATAACGCATACAACATCGTACTATAGAATTAAAAATGACCGAGGGGAAGTGGTGTCCAAGAAGGCTGATGATTTGCATAAGATAATGATGTACCATAACATACAGGTAGATAATCCTGTTTTCGTATTAAATCAAGACAGTGCCAGAGTATTTCTAAAGGAGTAAGTACCTGAAGGAAGTATTTTGAAATTGGTTTTATTATTTTATTTGCAAACAGCCTTGACCCGGTAAAGAACTATCAGCTGTTTATAAAAGCAACACAAATAGAAACAGTCGCTGAAAAGTTAAATGATTGTCTACACGCATCCAAAGATCAGAAGTTTCAAGTGAATTGCTTGGCACAGGTAAGACTGATGGTAATTTCCCAGCAATGCGTTATTTTGTTTTGTTTTTTTTTTTTTTAGAAAATAGTTCAAGTGAGAGAAGAAATTGAGGGATTAAAGCAAAAAC
This sequence comes from Portevinia maculata, assembly GCA_949715645.1. Lineage (NCBI taxonomy): Eukaryota > Metazoa > Arthropoda > Insecta > Diptera > Syrphidae > Portevinia > Portevinia maculata. The sequence goes on from OX454525.1 coordinate 195,341,994, forward strand.
TCGCCCAATTAGAGTCTGTGGGTCGTGTCAAGGTTATTATATATTTCAAATAAAGATTCTAAAGAAGTTTAGTTTAAATTGTTCTACATCTTAGAAACTGCTGGCAAACTGCGAGCTCGAACGTCTGTGGATCTTTGTCATTGATCAAGAAAAAAATATTCAGGCCATCAATATGTCAATCGAGGAACTTAATCGGCAAAAACAAGAATTCGAAAACATGATGCAGAACAGGGACCAGGTAGAAGGGGAGTGTCGGCAAGCTATTCGGTAAGTCTAAACATCTTCACATAAACATTGTTATACAATGTGCAATTTCAGTGATTGCGAGGAGAAGTTGGAACTCAAACGAACTTTATACAGCGAAGAAAACATTAAGTTCAACACTTTGAAGAGCAAATTCATAGAAATGAATGAACGCTGCAGTGAAATTGATTCAGCTATTGAAAGTCAAAAGAAAAGGCACAAATTTGTTGAGCAGCAATTGAGCAAATTGCAGGAGTTCATTTCTGAAAAGATTTCAAAGTAATTTGCATGTGCACTAGTTCTTGAATTCCATTAGGTTATGCGTTCTTTTTTGCTATTTTAGGAATCGCGTAAGTGTTCATGAGCTTCGTGCTAAAAATGAAGCCGAATTGATTGTCCTAAAGAAAAGCAGGGAAGAAGTCAACGCAATGCTTGAAACAGCGAAACGTGACTCTGAGATGTTAATTGGAAATCAGGGGCAGATAGATCAGAAAATTGATGATCTCAAGAAAAATCAATATCGATTACATGAAGAGAGTCGTAAGTATCGTTAAACCTGCGCTCTTGAAACATACCCATAATGTTTTTCATTAGGTAATATTCAATCGCAAGTATATAACATCAAAGCGAACTCAAAAGACGCTCTTTCCATTTATGGTGAACATGTCAGTCACATAGTGGCCATGATCGATAAACTCTATAAAGATAAACAATTTAGTGCATGTCCTCGGGGTCCTCTGGGACGCTACATTGAAGTCGTTGACGCTAAATTTCGTGATGCAGTCGAAAGTCAACTGGGCGGTTTGATAAATAGCTTTATCGTCAATAACACTCGGGACTATAAAGTATTGGAAACAGTTTTCAAGAAATATCCAAATTTTAATCCAACTGTCATGACCACCGTATTTATGGATAAGGTATGTTAAATAGGACCCATAAGAGTTTTGTGGTGGCGAGCCTTGAATCGACAGCATAATAATAAACATTTTTAGGCCTATGACGTATCACGCGGTAAAGTCCATCCACCACGTGGAACACACCTGCTAATGGATCTAATACGGTGTCGAGATAATGTTGTTCTGAATTGTCTTATTGATCGTGGTTCTATAGAGACGATACTTATCACAGAGAGCAAGGAAGTTGCTGAGCACTTTACTTCTAGTATTGAAAATGTTCCCCAGAATCTAAGCAAAATCATTGTTATGAAACCGGGAATAGAGTATTGCCCGGAGCCGTCGTATCGTATGTATTCATTAACAATACGACCAGCAAGATTCATTCAAGTAGATATCCGCGAAAGGATTAAGTGAGTAAATCATTGGTGTTTTTTTTTTAGAGAGGACCCATCATGGGTTAATTATTCTTTCAGTCAAATGGAACTAGAAATTAAGACTCGGAAGAAGGAGATCGAAAAATGTGAAGTACTGTTACAGGAGATCCGTCCGCAGTTGCAAACTACACAGAAAAACATTCAGCAGAATAGGGAAGTTGCAAATAGGCACGACTCCACGAAGAGAAAATTAGATATCAGAATAAGCGAGTTAGAAAGCTATGAGTATCCAGATAGCAGTGAAATGGATTTATTGGTAAGAAGGGCAAACATTCTTAGTCCTCGTAAATTATGTTGTTGCTTAATGCGTTTTTTAGGCAAATGAACTGGAAGAGTACAAGGGCAAACTTTTAGAAGTTCAGCAACAAATTGATGCAAAAACACGAGAGGCATCGGATGCCAAAATTGCACGGAGAGCGATGCAGGAAGAACTAACTGAGCAAAAGTGTTCATTAAAGCAGATCGAAGAAGAAATGAACCAAATAAAGGTATAATTGACAACATGGTCTTTGAGTGTCTACTTACGCGCCCTTCATTATTTATTAGAGTAAAATCAACGAAGCAGGAGTCAAACTGAGTAATTTGCTTAACAGTGTACGCGCAAATGAGTCTAAACTTACAGAGATTGATTCCAATATAAAACAATTCGAGGTTCGCACTTTTTTATTGTATTAGCTTAGCTTGTATTTACTTTTTTGCTCTTATAAAGGATGATAAAACTAGTAAGCTGCAAACATTGTCAGAGTTGCGCGGGCAAGCGGAAAGCGCTGGCCCTCGTATAGATTCGGAACGATCAGAGTTAGAAGTAAATGAAACTATTCGCCAGCTGAAAAGCAAGATTAAACATCGTATGCAAAGTAATGATTCTCCAGAAGACGTCCAAAAGCTCATAGAAAGTAAAACGCAAACGATGACTAAGTATGATAAGCTACATTCTTCTGTTAGTGAATCATTAAAAATGGTAATTAAGCACAATATTTTTTCAAGCTAAACACGTTTTTTATTTGTTTTCTGTTAATTTTCCCAGTTAAATGAATCTCGTGTGAAAAGATTCCGATTTATTAAGCATCTGAAGCATCACATGGCTATGAAGGTGATGTTTATGTTTCAGGTACGTTTATACTGTATTTTTAATAACCTCCTATATTAGGTTAGATTTACATAAATGCTGGGCGACAAATGATCATTTCGAAACCGAAAATAATAAATGGAATTTTTTCATTTACCTCCTCACTAAAATCACATTGGCCCTTCCGAGTTCGCGTCACCTACGTAAAGTTTTCGCCTGGTAGAGGTCTCTGTAGGCCATTATTCTGTACTGTAATCAGAATCAAGTATAACTTAATTCTTTGGAGGACAAATATTAACTTCCCGTATCAGCTTGCAAGAACTATCAAGGCATATCCCTACTTAATTTTAAAAAATATTTTATTCAACGTACTGCGAAGTGTGACTTCCAAACCGGTAGATCAATGTTGGTGATAGAGGTTATCACAACACTAAAAAAACAGGCGGAATTAGTTCGCCTTAAAGTCAACGTCGTCGAGCTTAGTGGTTAGTGTGTCGGACTACTAATCGAAAGGTCCCCGGTTCAATTCATCTTGAGTTTTTTTTACTGCCCAACCTCTTGCGAACCTCTGACAAACATCCAAGAGTATCAATTGTCATGAGAAGCTTCTCAAAGTTGCCGTTCGGATTTGGCTGAAAATTGTAGGTCCCTTCCAATGCCTAATATTTTATTTTAAAGTAAGCCAGAACAAAACAAAACCGATTACATATATTATCAATAATCAACTAATAACAGGAGCAATGAGCAAGTTATGGAGTTCGCTTATCTCGGAGTAAAAGGCCATTTACGAAAATGTCAAATTGAACATCATTTTATGACGCAGCAGCCGCAACTTTAATATGCAAGAGCCCTGTTTGGATGCATCATTTATATGTGCAAACGCATTTAACGTTTTAGAAAAACACACCAACAAAACCAACATTTTTAAGAAATTTCACAGAACCGTAACTCATTTTTTCGGCCATAACCTTGAATGTTTACCTTGATTTTTTACTGCAGCTTAAACTAACATCCTATCGCCACACTTGCTTTCTTAAAAACCATAAAACGCATGCACTCTGCACTGAGATTCTTCAAAGAGTGGATATAAAATTCTAATACAAAGAAAAGTACGGAAACGTGTTAAACAAAATGTAACTGGGTAACATTTTGTTACGTCCAAAATATATACAAGGCAGTCAGGAAAAATTATAACCAAAGTCGTCTCACACAACACACACCAAAGTTACTTAAAGCATTTGAAAAATTTCATAAACCAGCCCAAAGAAAAATTGTTTGGGTTAAAATTCTCAGCATGGGGCACTCAATTTGACGAAAAAGTTGAAATTTTTGGCGTACGCACACGATTTTGTACAAATTCGTTGTTTTGGGAGGATACGGAACTCACCTGTGAACATTGGGCAAGCTCGCAACCCTGACCAGGCTTTAGTAGAGCGTCGCTTTAGCAGACGCATCAAGTTCAACTATTTTTTCTCCCCTGCAGGCGACGAAGCTGTGGTTTGCGTCCCTTGCTGAAAAGCCCCTGTACTGGCAGGTTGTACTGTAGGAAATCCGTAAACCTATCACAAAGCTGCGTTCTGCTTCAACTTCAAATTACATTCGTAAAATCAGAACTCAATGTTTCGTAACGCGGATATAAAGCGTCGTATGTCAACGCAAAGGTACAGAAAAGTATGACATTAGAACCTATTTCTTGGTTTAGGATTGGTGCTATTGGTTTTATTTGAATTTTCGGTTTCAGTCAATAGGCAAAATCTACTTTGGATGTGACGATAGCAACGCACACTCGAAAGCATGATTGTGTTTTAGGTATAAACGTCGACAGTTTACGTTTCCATCGGATATTTGGTCCTGTGTGCAAGGAGGGAGAATGGAGGAGAAGGTACAACCGCAAACTATTTCGGCTGTTCCAATTCAGCTGATTTTGGGGGGCAATCCTCACCAGTATAATCAAAACAAATTGATTTGATTGCCAAAAGCTGCTCTCATGCTTTAAAGGATTATGACCGTGAAGATACGGGATAAGAATATCACTTCAGCTCCTCCCCCCAAAACAGCGGGTGTTCGTAAAAAGCCATCTAGTCAACAAGGAAATAACTCAAAGATATTCCTGCTTTAAAAGCGTTTAGTGAATTAGAAAATTGAGAAAACATCGATTGTGGATGAATCCTCTACGGAACAATCAAAACATTTGCAGAGTACGCTTCTCCTCCTCTTCCATTTGGAAAACGAATTGGCTGTAGTGATATCGTCCTGTCTCCTAATGAATTGGGCATTTACGCAGGAAGTGGTATGCATCCTCTTTTTCTCCCAAGCTGCCCAAAGTATAAAGTGTGGGAAGATCCTCCATGTCAGCCCTGGAACTCAATGGGTCGAATTCGCCTCGTGTCTTGAAGATAGTTCATTTGTTAGATACTGATAGTTTCGTGGGAGTAGTTCTGTTCCATCTAGTTTTGCTTTAGTTGCTTATAATTAGCCAACCTGAAGAACACGCTGCTTTCTAGAAGTACCTACTTTTCACTTTTCAACACTGGCTAAAATTTAAAGCTTCTTCGAATACTAATTTTTGGGTCTAACTTGACCCATTGTTTTGGTATCACATTGAACTTGTTGACAACCTGATAACTGAAACTTCACGTTTGGTAACTATTCTCACTCTCATCGCATCAAAGTGGGGGTTGTAATTTATGCGATTTCTGTGTGATTAGATATGGAGAGACTGAGAAGTGGACATTAATGGACTGAGATTAACTGCCTTTCGTTAACTTGAAGTAATTTGTATGATTGATAAATGAAGATCGCTTCCAAAGCTACTGAAACACAGCGCCTTGCCAAGGCAATGCACCTGAGTCTGTCTAATACGGTGCAGGGTCATAAGTCCACAAGCCGAAAGTCCATAAAGGACTTTTGACCCACTTGAGTGGGTTACACTCCACAAATCAATTGTGGGATTATAACCCACCCAGGTGGGCCAAAAGTTCGCAAGAAATTCTTGTGGACTTTTGACTCATCTCTTGTGGTGTTATGACTCACTATGGTGGGAAATGTCAGAAAAAAGCGAACTGATGCTTTTTTTATGTATTGCAATGTGCAACCCAATCACTGCGATAGGGGTTTACCTTTTTTAGCCCAGAGCAGAGCCTGAGTTGTCAATACAATTTTTTTAAGCTCAGACACATCATAGCGTTCATTGATATTACTTTTTCCATTCAAAACTTGATCACAGCGCACGCTATGAGCTCAGAATAATTTTACTGAGTGGGACTAAAATCTGAACACAACAAAAGACAGACTAAAAGGATGGGAAATAAAGGAAACACGAAATCAAAAACAGATTTATAAGAGAAATAAAGAAAGCAAAGAAACAACTTTAAAACACCATATGAAAGAAAACAGAAAAATGCATTGCTAAGGAACAAAGAACAAGATTCTTCACTTTCGTTCCGTGAACTTATCAGTAAAAGCTAAAATCTTTACCAATTGTTTACAATTTTTGGAAAATATACATAACGTTGGCCGTAAGGAACAACTAGGGGTTAGATATTTGCAATTGTATTTTAAAAATTTAAACTTGACTGTGTTTAGTACTTTCTTAAAATATAAATCATTTCAGTTCTACATCATTGAATATATTAAACAAAGTATTATCTTGTTTTGTGGGGGGAGTTTTTGTTTTCTATTTTAAAGTGTATTGAAGCATTACTCAAAAATGCAGTAGATTAAATAAACTGCGGGTGGCAATGGTGCAGTAGTAGTGTATTCGCTTACGGAATGGAAGGTCGTGCGTTCGAATCCCGGCCAAGTCCATTACTTTATACCGAATACATGAAATCTTAATCTCAGTAAGTAACTTAGACACCACCCGTGGAGAAAAACCCTACAACTGCACCCAAACACTTTTTTCCTATCTCTCTATTCTTTCTAATACCAAGTAGCTTACACTGTGTTCTTAGCATTATAAGGGTACTGTAACAACAGAAAAAAATCCCTTTAGTGTAAGCAAATTATAAAAAAAAAAAAAAAAAAAATTAAATTTTGAGCCAATAGAATTATATTTCGCATTTAATGCAGTAGATCTACTGCAATTGCAGTAAAGTGGCAGCCCTACGTTCAACTGATTTATAAATCCCCCATGATGATTGTATCGTAAGGTGTGTTTGCTTGAACAATCCTGCGAATTCATGTAGATTTTGAGGAAATGTTATCGAAATCTTCCAAAAGTAAGATACTTCGAAGTCTTAAAAACGTATGGGAAATCTTCTGATTTCCATGTAGATTTCTAGTGTTTTCGCAAAATCAAGGATTTTGATTATGTGCAAATAACTTATTATCATATCCACTATTAAATTTGTAGATAAATGTAAACGAGAGAACTATTTAAAAAATATCAAGTTTACTGATCAGGTTCAAAACGAAATGTACAACTAAAATTAAAAATGCATACTCAATTCAAGTCACATTTCTAACCTTCTCTTCCTTACTCCTGAACTGTATTGCCCGTCATCTATACTACTTAACATTTTTTCTTCTATTTCTAGAATACGCTTAGCAATCGTCACTTTACTGGTGATATCGCAATCGATCATACAGAGCGCAAACTTATGATATCAGTAGTGCCACGCGATCATGATATTGAAGGCTCAATTTCAAGTACAAAGTCTCTGTCGGGCGGAGAGAGATCGTTTTCAACAGTAGCATTTTTACTCTCACTGTGGTCATGTGTAGATCATCCATTTTACGTTTTGGACGAATATGATGTGTTTACGGTAATTCGCTTACTGAGACCTAAATGTATTACCAAGTCCACTACATATTTAACTTCTTATTTTTTTCTAGGATGAAGTTAATAGAGAACTCATGACGCGCATGCTTCTGAGTGAAGCCGAAAGCAAACCTCATAGGCAATATACATTCCTTACGCCACAGGATATGGCACTAGAATCGAAGGATTATGTCAGTATTCATAAGTGAGTATTGAAATAAAGAACTGATAAAATGATCTCTTCCTAAAAAATTATTGGAACAATTTCTTTTAGGATGGCCGATCCAAAAAGATAACTCGGGGGATAAGATGAAATTGTTATTGCTACATAAATATATGTAAACGATCGTTGTAACTGTTATGTTATATCTGTCGTTCAAGTTTTAGCTGTCGTAACTGTTGAACAAAACACGAGTACCTACATTCCTATGTTTTCTTATTATCATTATTAATTAATCGTTTTTGTTTGTTTTCACATTAAAAAATGAAAAATTATTTTGTCTAAGTCTTGTTCATATTTGCCAATTTGGCCCAGTCAGACTTTCCAGCTAGCTGGCTTGGTGTTCCATTGACACTTCAGCTCACCTTGTTGTAAGTACACTATTTCCTGCTTCGAAATCAAAGGGACACAATTTAATTTAACCGAGTTTTCGCTTACTTCACACCCGGGAAAATCGGCAAAATGGTGGTGGCAATTTAGCAGGGAATACTGTACATAAAAACAGCGTTTCGTATCCATGAAGAATATTCGGCCCTAGCGACGTATCCGACGGAACGAAAGATTCTCCGATCTGATTAGAATCGGAGGATCTTCGAAGCAAAAATCCTACGATTCTTATCAGATCGGAGAATTTTCCGTTCCGACGGTTACCTCGCTAGGGCTGATTGTATCGCCTATCGAAGGAGTGGGGTCGGATGACTTATCAACAGATCTCAGTGTACCACCCAACGAGCATGCGCGCGACACTAAACCTCAACCGCGAAGTTAATAACTAATTGAAACAGTCCAACATCGCAAATATTAAATCTTGTGACCAATAGTGTTCAACTTTACCCACCTGTGGCAGATTGATTTTATGTCTGGGGTTAGAATTATTATAGCTTAACTGCGCTTAATACGAGGGCGGGTCAATATGTCCGTGACCTTTTGAATTTCTGACCTCTTTACTGAAACGGCAACACTGCTCCTGTCAACAGGCTTCTGTCAGTTGACTCCTGTCAAAATTTAAACTTGCTGCGTCAGTTAGTTTGTGTTTGACAGCTATTTTTATCAGACTACTCACTAATTTGAGGAGAAAATGGAAAAAAGTGAATTTCGTGTGCTTAGTAAGCATTATTTCTTGCGAAAAAAAACCATTACCGAGACCAAGGCTAAGCTTGAAAAATACTATGGGGACTCTGCACCATCGATTTCAATGGTAAAAAAGTGGTTTACTGAATTTCGTTGTGGCCGTACAAGCACTGAAGATGCCGAACGTCCTGGACGCCCAGTTGAGGTCTCTACACCCGAAACAATCGAAAAAATTCACGATATGGTGTTGGCCGACCGAAGATTGAAAGTGCGAGAGATTGTGGAAGCCGTAGGGATCTCGCATGGCTCAGTGGTTTCAATTTCGAATGATCACTTGGGCATGAGAAAGCTTTAGGCAAGATGGGTGCCGCGTTTGCTCACAGTCGACCACAAACGCAATCGTGTAACAACTTCACAGGAAGGTTTGGCATTGTTTAATCGCAATATGGAGGAGTTTTTGCACCGTTTTGTAACCGTGGACGAAACATGGATCCATCACAACACACCAGAGACCAAACAACAGTCAAAACAGTGGGTTTCTAAGGGTGAATCGGCGCCAAAGAAGGCCAAGGTGGGTTTGTCAGCCAATAAAGTTATGGCGACTGTTTTTTGGGATGCACGCGGGATAATCCACATTGACTACCTTGAAAAGGGAAGAACAATCAATGGGGAATATTATGCCAACTTATTGGACCGATTCAATGACGATTTGAAAAAAAAAACGACCTCATTTGGCCAAGAAAAAAGTTCTTTTCCACCAAGACAATGCAAGGGTGCACACATGTGCAGTTGCCATGGCAAAAAACCATGAATTGGGCTATGAATTGCTCCCTCATCCACCCTATTCTCCAGATTTGGCTCCGAGCGACTACTTCTTGTTCCCAAACCTGAAGAAATGGCTTGGTGGAAAAAGATTTGACTTCAATGATGAAGTCATCTAGCAAACAAAGGCCTATTTTGAGGACCTCGACAAATCATTTTTTTTGGAAGGGATAAAAAAATTGGAGAAGCGTTGGACAAAGTGTATAGAGCTCAAGGGAGACTACGTTAAAAATAATTTTTTTTTTTTTATCAAAAAATCTGTGTTTTATTCCAAAAGTCACGGACTTATTGACCCGCCCTCGTATATACGAGTATCATGGCTTTATTTCAATATACTCGTAAAAATCTCTTGTTTATCAAAACCACAACCTCTGTGATATTTCCACATGCAACACTGACGAGCCTACATGTTTACACATCAACTATACCGTGAGTGCAGCGTGGCTCACACCTTTTTTTTAACTGAAAAACAATTACTGCTTTCATAAAATTTACACACAAAAATATTTTTCTTCCTAAAACCTTACCATACTTTACGAACTTACCCACCGTCAGCCGAGATTAAATTAGGCAGCCAATTTTAAAAGAAAAGCAAGTTGATAACTATACATCAGAAAAAATCTGTTCTCAGTGGAACAATCTGTTGATCAACGGCAACGATTGGCAGTAAACCGAGTCAGCAAAAGCTTTCTGGTGTGAAGTTACAAACTTCACAGATGCAAGTGGCAAAAATCCCTTCCACGACTTGGCTAATTTTGTAATGACGGTACTGATTTTACCGATTTCTAATGCCGAAGTGCAGCGAATTTCCAGCCAACTTAATTTAATAAAAACTAAGCAACGAAATAAAATGAAATTAAGTTTATTAAATAGTATTTTAGTGATAAGAAATAACTTTCTGCCTAATTTTTGTTGTTAGCCTAGTGCCTAATACCTAACGCAATCATACTAAAAATAGGGACCGATTCAGAGAGCGATGATGATGATTCTATTTTTATTTAATTTACATGTAATAACTTTGGATAACTACAATTTTATAGACTAAACCATATTAAAAGTTCCTTTTATATGATTGATTTATGAATTATGATATAGAAATAATTATTTATTTTTGCTATTTTCTTATTAGATTTAGACGGATAAAATTGTTCTATGTTTTATTCGGATCTTTTATATAACACACTTAGAAATAAATCTTCAATGAATTTTTTTTTGTTCTATTTCAAATATAATTTGTGAAATAAGCGACTAAACTTACTTTTTTTTATATTTTATTTTTGGTTATAGTAAATATCGGGTTTTGACCTATTTTTCGGTCAAAAATTCGTGTTTAACGTTTGACCGAATATAAATTTAATAAATTCGGTCATTCGGTCAAATTTGATCGGAATCAGTTTTTTGGCGAATGTAGAATAAATTGGCGAAATGAAAAGAAACAGATTGAATTGCTTGAATACTCGTAGGCGCTTAGAAAAATGTTGGTGTGTTCATTAAAAATCGATATATAATCAAATCCCCATTGCAGGATGAGCTCAAACTTGTGGCTTCAATGGCAAGGTGCTATTGTACTTGCATAAGAAGACGCTTTGCTAAGTTCGAGTGGCAGTGAAGGAGTTTTTCGGAAATAATTAATGGAAAATAGACCAGCACCACCGAAATGAAAGAGTATGATGATTAGTACACTTTGCATATATGTATATATTTATAAAGGGCCCCTCATTCAGGACTTGACAACTTCTTTTTTTAAAAAAATGCAAACTACTTGATATATCTCATAACAAATTGTATTAGAGATAGATAGATAGATAGATTCTTTATTTTTTCATCATAAAGTTTACAAATTGGTATACTTAAGAATAAGGACATGGCAATACTGCCGTCTGCCTGAGATGACATTTCATAATATGATTTAAAAATAAAAGAAATAATAAAAAGCAAAAATTTTAAAATATAAAGAAAAGGAAAAAAGAAAAAATGTTTAACAAAAGATATGAAGAAATATTATTATATAAAACAATGCTATCAATTTTAACGTGATTTGAAACACAAAATATTATACAATTTGGTTAATTTGATTAGCTGTTTATATAAAATTTTATCAATTTTAACGTGATTTGAAACACAAAATAATACACAATTTGGTTAGAAATAGCTGTTTATACAATATTATCAATTTTAACGTGATTTGAAACACAAAAGAGATATTATCAAATTTAGTATGATCAGCAACAAAACAATAAATAGTTAGGTATAAAATTTGGTCAAAACTGCAATAAGTGGGTAATCGACTAAGTTTAATATGTGAAACTGTTACGGTAAGAAAGAGCATGTTGGCAATATTTAAAGAGGCTGAGCCAGCCCATTGCTCCATTTAAAATTTCAAAAAGTTTGTCCAAAGATATAAATCTTTCCCGAAAATGCAACCGGCGAATTTCTTGTAGAATAGGACAAGCAGCAACGAAATGGTATATATCTTCATTCACTCTTCCGTTACATAGATCACATAGCTGGGGCAAGTCTGATCGATGAGGTATAAAGTTCAAATTTAAAATTTCAACTCTTGCTCTAAAAATAATACCTATAACCGAGGCTGAAAATTCATTACTAAAGTAAGAGACTTCCGAGGGCAGTTCATGGTTTAAATGACTATAAATAGCTCTTGAAGTAGACGAAGATGCTCTGGAAAGGTTATCCAGAAACATTTTGTGATCCACCTTAGCAATCACATCAGAAAACTGAGCCTGCCAATCGGTCACATTAGTTTCTGTTAAGTTTAAACTTGTTTCGTAAGATAAAGCTAGTTCGTTCCAGTTTTTAAACGGGGAAGCATTCACTCGAAGTAATTTTCTTAAGATGATTTTGTGAAGACAAGTTTCACTTCTTTTCATCACTCTAGTAATGAAGTTCGCATTTGCCTTCAAATTTTGTATATATATAGGGACTATTCCCGACTCTACATATATGGCGTAGTTGGGTGTTGAGTTAGGCAAACGAAATATCCTCTTAAAAAAGTTCCTTTGTACAGTTTTAAAAGCTTCGAAGTGTGTGTATCCGACGGGTTGGACGCCATATGCCATGCATGCATTTACTGTCGCGTTGAAAACTTTGTAAAAATAGCTGTCAAACACAGACTACTCACTAATTTGAGGAGAAAATGGAAAAAAGTGAATTTCGTGTGCTTAGTAAGCATTATTTCTTGCGAAAAAAAACCATTACCGAGACCAAGGCTAAGCTTGAAAAATACTATGGGGACTCTGCACCATCGATTTCAATGGTAAAAAAGTGGTTTACTGAATTTCGTTGTGGCCGTACAAGCACTGAAGATGCCGAACGTCCTGGACGCCCAGTTGAGGTCTATACACCCGAAACAATCGAAAAAATTCACGATATGGTGTTGGCCGACCGAAGATTGAAAGTGCGGAGATTGTGGAAGCCGTAGGGATCTCGCATGGCTCAGTGGTTTCAATTTTGAATGATCACTTGGGCATGAGAAAGCTTTCCGCAAGATGGGTGCCGCGTTTGCTCACAGTCGACCACAAACGCAATCGTGTAACAACTTCACAGGAAGGTTTGGCGTTGTTTAATCGCAATATGGAGGAGCTTTTGCGCCGTTTTGTAACCGTGGACGAAACATGGATCCATCACAACACACCAGAGACCAAACAACAGTCAAAACAGTGCGTTTCTAAGGGTGAATCGGCGCCAAAGAAGGCCAAGGTGGGTTTGTTAGCCAATAAAGTTATGGCGACTGTTTTTTGGGATGCACGCGGGATAATCCACATTGACTACCTTCAAAAGGGAAGAACAATCAATGGGGAATATTATGCCAACTTATTGGACCGATTCAATGACGATTTGAAAAAAAAACCGACCTCATTTGGCCAAGAAAAAAGTTCTTTTCCACCAAGACAATGCAAGGGTGCACACATGTGCAGTTGCCATGGCAAAAAACCATGAATTGGGCTATGAATTGCTCCCTCATCCACCCTATTCTCCAGATTTGGCTCCGAGCGACTACTTCTTGTTCTCAAACCTGAAGAAATGGCTTGGTGGAAAAAGATTTGACTCCAATGACGAAGTCATCTCGCAAATAAAGGCCTATTTTGAGGACCTCGACAAATCATTTTTTTTGGAAGGGATAAAAAAATTGGAGAAGCGTTGGACAAAGTGTATAGAGCTCAAGGGAGACTACGGTGAAAAATAAAAAAAAAACTTTATCAATAAATCTGTGTTTTATTCCAAAAGTCACGGACTTATTGACCCGCCCTCGTATCATTGAAGTGTGTTTTATTTGTGTGTGCTTTGCAATGCGTAATGAATTCAGAGTTGATTTCTGCAACGTCCGTGGCTAAAGAAAAAATCGTTTGCTGCATTTGTTCATATTTTTAAATGTAAGCAAACTGTTTTGGCATTTAGCGAACCATAGGCTGGCATAAGTTCAGAGTTATCTGACCTTAACCTACCTGGAAGGAGCCAAGTGCCGCTATTCTTCAAACGCCATGATATTATGATATTCCCTACCAGCTCCTTCCTCAATACGGTCAACGTTCCAATCCGGAATTTTATTTCATTTGGTTCAAATTCAACGCCTGTAAGCAAATTATCTATTACTGCTTATTTAACTGTCAAACTACATCCTTAGAATTGTCTCTCTGTTTCTTCATACTGAAATTGTTGTTGCGGCGATCTTAATATACACTATTCTAATTGGCTTCAACATTCGGGCCAGACAGCACACGAAGGAAGGCATGTTGAGATTGTTGCTGAGATTAACAACTTGACTCAGTTAGTTAATGAACCTGATAACTGACGTTGCAAGTCATTCAGCCAACACCTTGGACTTGTTTCTCACATCTCATCCAGATAACTATTCAACCGATGTAATGTCGCCCCTAGGTTCGTCAGATCATTGCATCATCTCGTCAAAATTATCATATTTTAACCACACAGTTAAAGAACAAGCTTGCATACGAATCCTATGGCATTATGAGAAAGCCAATTGGAGCGGCCTTAATAACTTCTTTGTTTTTCTTACTGAGACACTTCCTCATGCTTCAGACGGCGGCGGACGAGTTTCCTAGATGAGATCAACGGTGGCGTTTACCAGTTCCAGTCAGGTTGAACTATAAGTACTGTCCCTATATGATCTGCTTCGACATATTTCAATTCCAGGTATTTAGGGATCTCCAATACTAAGCCAGGGCATTGGAAAAGAGTTGGTGACGGATTAGACCTAAATGGGCCAACGACAGCACTCATATCCACGTAGTGGGTTACTGACTCCGGAAAACCCGGCCTCTGGTCCTATGGGTAAACAAATGGAACTGACCCTCCAGGTGGGGGTTGTGCCGTCGGGGTAAATTGCCAACCATGTCAAACATAAATAGTTATTAGAGAGACATATGAAGGCTATGATAATGGATACCCTCATATGGTCACCAGACCCGGAACGTCAACGGACTACGATCTGAGAGTAAGCACCTGGAATGTGTGTACACTGTATACCCCAGATGCTTCCCAAAAACTTGAGTCTGTCCTCGAACGGTACAAGGCAGACATTACCGCGATCCAGGAGATACGACGGATAGGATCAGGTATGATGAAAAAAAATTGCGAGATTTATTACAGATGCCTTCAAAGATTGCATATGTTAGGGTGCGGATACGTCGTGGAAAATCGCCTTAATGCAAAAGTTGTAGACTTCAGGCCAACACGCTCTACCAATGAGGCTGAAGATCCCATCAAGGTGGAGCTCTATGACCTCCTGGGCGGAGCCTACGGAGCTTATGTGGAGTACGATTTCAAAGTTGTGGTCGGGGATTTTAATGCCAAAGTCGGTAAGGAAAACATCTTTGGCGTATAAGTTGGTAAGCACAGCCTTTACGACACGACATCAGATAACGGCTACCGATTACCATCAGCTCGTAATACGGTGGTAAGTAACACTAGGTTTTCTAATGCTCAGGACCATAAGCAACCTGTGCTAGTCGATGCAAGGGACGCATCCAACATCTTCAACATGCACACATTCTGAGGGGCAAACGTCGACTCTGACCATTTTCTTGTTGCGGCTAAATTTAGAGCTCGACTGTCCAACGAGAAAAAGCTGCGAACTGCGCAAAAGAAGAAATTCGACGTTGGACGCCTTAGTACACTTGTAGAAGCCAGAGTCTACAGCGAGCGCAATAATATGTGGAACTGATATCGTGACATCACCAAGGAGATAGCCGAGACCATCGAGGGTGACTGGTACCCCAGAGAAAAAGCCCGTAGTGTGATGATGTATGCGTTTACCGGAAGAAGGCGACAGAAGATGCACATTTAAAAACGCCGCAGCGCAAAACAAGGGCAGCGTGGGTTGGGTGTCAAGGGCGGAGAAGAAGACCCCGCGTAGAAAGAAGAGGGCGTAAGCAGTCTCCCAGCTCAAGACAATTAAAGAGTGTCGCGATCGAAACAACCCTAGTCACCGAAGCGCGGGTATTAAAGCAACATTTCAGCTGCTAAATGGGCATTAGATAGAGAGAGTAATTGGGCAAGACGAAAAGCCTGTCCTGTCAATGAAGGACAGATTGTACCAGCCAGTACAGAAGAGGTTGACTAAGCTATAAGAAACCTAAAGAACAATAAGGCCGCAGGCTCTATTGGTTTACCAGCTTATGTCTTGCAAGAACTATCGAAGCATATCCCTGCTAAATGTCGCATATAAGATCCTATCCACGGCAAGGAGATGCGCTATAATGTGACTTCTTCAATCTTGTTCTGGAGAAAAAAGAGCGAAGGGCAGGTGTCAACACGGTAGGCACTATCTTCAATAGATCCGTCCAGCTACTGGGGTATGCGGACGATATCGACATCATCGACCGTTCCTAGCATGCTTTTACTATGATTGAAGACCAGGCGAAATTGGTTGGACTTGAAGTAAATGGAGACAAGATCAAGTACATGATATCAACAAACAAACAAACATCTATCCACCGCCTGTCCACCACCACAAAACGTCACTGTTGATAGCAATAACTTCGAGGTAGTTAAGGAGTTCTTCTAACGAGAAGCAAAGATTAACTCCACAAATGACACCTTAGTGGAGATCCGACGGAATATTACCTTAGGAAACAAATGGACTCAAAACTCCTCACTCGAAGGACAAAATGCATGCTCTATCGAACCTTAATCCTGCCAGTCCTGCTTTAGGGTGCCAAGTGCTGGACGATAAGTAGAAAAGGGGAGCTAATCACCCCTATCGGGAATAATATTTCCCCCGAAATGTTTCTCTTTTTCACAAAATAGGTATCGTGAACAATTTTCGAAAGGGAACAAAAAATTCCGTCGGAAAAAATAGGTATCGTGTATCCGATGGAAATATTGCCGTAATTTTCCCCGAAATATTCCGCTACCATTTCGTTTGGGAACTTTAGCTAAAGAGCAACAATATAAGTTTTTTTTCTGACAAATATTTAGAAAAATAACGCAGTTAGCTTTGATGAAGTTCAAACGCAACAAATACAAAACAGATGCAGATTATTATAAGTAAATCATATGGAAAAATATCCGGATATAGCAAATCGATATACACAAAGAAAAAAAGAGGAAGTGAACAGCTTTTGGAGAGCCTTGGAGAAAAAAAAGAACATTGTTGGGCCATCCATGAAGTCTGTATTTGAGTGGAAAAAGGTAAGTTTCATATTTTAGACGTATGTTTAATTTTTAATTCCAAATAAAGGTTTGGAGTGACAAAAAAAAACATCAGAAAGAAGATGTCCGAGAACCTCAAGCTAAAAATGCAACCGGGGGAGGTCCTTACAAAGAATAGAAATATTTCCCCATCGAAGAAGCAGTCATCAACATTTATGCTATGAGTGTGTCGGTTGAAGGTTCTTCAGATGCAAAGCGATTCGGATTGGCTTCTTGCATCAACACACGAAATGAGGAGGAATGCGGTGATTCACAAAAAGAAAACAGCCACAGGATCATCGCAAATCAAAAAAACCATGCAATCAAATGAGCTATCTTCAGATTTCGACGAATCGTACTTAACTGAATTGCTTTTGAATTCTGATGATGCGTACCCCCGGATGAAAGAGCTATGGATTTAAATGCAAATAGAAGAAATAAAAGGAAACAAAAAGGACAACAGAAAACAACTACAATCACTGATATTTTACAAAAAGAGCTTCAACTGCAACGTGAACTAGACCAGATTGGTGAAGCTCTTTTAAATTTTAATAAAAAATGCACACTTCTAAACATATTCAAAAATGCGCACTTCTAAACATATTGAAAAATGCGCACTTCTAAACATATTAAACTATTATTTTTAATTTTTTTCAACAAATATCATTCCCGTATCTTGTCTACATGATGGTGTCAAGACATTCGAACATATTTTCGAAAGTACTTTTCTGATTCCCGGGGAAAAAACTTTCCGATGAAAATTCACGATGGGTAGATTTAGTTCCCGGGAACAAAAAATGTTCGGGGGAAATATTTTTCCCTCGGAATTCCCGATAGGGGTGAATATTGGGTTATTTTGAAAGAAAAATACTCCGTGGAATATTTGGACCTGTGTGCGAGGACGGCAAATGGAGGAGGAGACACAAACGCGAACTCAATGACCTGTACCAAGTGGACGTAGTCCAAAAAGCTAAATCACGTCGACTACATTGGCTCTTCCACATTGAGCGAATGGACAATAATGTTCCAGACAAGAGGATCTTCGACTTCTAGCCCCCAGGTTCGAGAAGGCAAGGAAGATTGAAGCTCTGTTTTAAAGAGCAAGCCAACACGGATGCCAGAGCGCTTGGTCTGGAAGCAGCGTGCCCTGGATCGCAGAGGGTGGAAGGCTGCAGTAGCTGAGGCAGAGACTTCACGGGTCGAGAGCACGTTAAGTAGAGTAAACGGTAATAACTTCTTCGGGATCAATTGTTCACTATACTTCGTCGATAGTGACGTAGATTCCGCTGCCGAAATGAGCACAATCATCATTATCCTGGGTGTAAGACTCTATTCCTTCGGAAACCAAAAAAAGAGCTTGCGAAATAAATATTTTTTTAAATCGCAAGTCACAAAGAGCTTATGAATAATTTAATCTTTTTAATTTGCATGTCGATTACTGACTTGCAAATTGAATTGAGAGCTTAAGCTAAAGAAGAGCTTACGCTTTTGCAACTCTGATTGGAACGTTTTGAGGAATAGGGTACAAGCTAACAGAAATAGGCGGTGCTTTATCCTCTCGCAATCGCCTATCGGTGAATATATCATGTGAATCATAGAAATGAAGAGGACGAAAAGGCTAAAATAAAGTTGCCAAGCCCAAGTATCTGGTATCACGTTCCCTTCATGTATTTATTCAATGATATCTGAGTTTATATACGTATTTATTTTAACCTAAGGCAAATGCTAAAAACAGTAGCTTTTCTCTCTAACCATACAATTTGTTTGATTATTTTACAAAAAAAAGAGTGGTGTGTAACGAAGAAAAATTAAAAAAAACAACACGGGTGCGCGATTAAATTAAAACCGAAAACAATAAACGTAGCCAAAGAAACCTAAACGGAATTAACGCTAAGCCAGTGTCATAAACATTTTCTGTACGCGTGCGGTTATCGTGTGTAGAAAAAGATGGTACTAAAATGTGTTTAACAAAATGATATTTGTATGTGTGTATGTAGCTAAAGACAAAGTATCACTATACAATAGACAACAATTAAGAGCACATTAAATAATTTCTGTTCGCTTTGTATTCTCTTCTTCCTCCCACACCCGGTTGAAGGTCGTTATTGGTTCTATAGGAAATACGGTGTCGTATTCTGTTGTGGAATCACCCGTTCATTCTCTGGCACTGCGTTGAAAATACTCGCTTGACGTTGCTTTGATGTTTCGAAGCGTAAAATTGACGCAACATTGCCACATCTGTAGCAATAATTTGGCGCCGACCAAACAGTTACCAGCTTCTCATCGAACATGTACTTAATACCTTCGTGGACGAGCTGATGTGCTCGGCAAATTAAGTCTAGATTGTTGATAGTCATAAAATCTTTCGTAACTAGTGATCCAAAGAGCCACCCGGCTCCGCGAGGACTTTGATCCCTAAAAGGAAAGCGATTTGAAAACTTTTTTTACATGTGGAATGTCGTTTGCAAACCAGAAATCCATGTCTTCGGGGTCAGACCAAACTAAGTCACAAAATGCTCCCTTGTACGGGATCTCTTCGTTACGATCGATTGTGCGTATCTGGTCGAGGGTGATAATTTCCGGGCTAAGACCGCCATGAACACACAAAATGTCCTCGTCAATGAGCTGCGAAAGCAAATGTATTGAACAAGAATTTACCCAGCTATGGTTTTACTTACAGCCGCTATAGTAAGAAGATCAAAAACTTTGCAACAATATTTCCATGCATTCGGATTGCCGTACTTGCTGAAACACTCATCGTAAAAGCCGTATACCCGTGTTATTTGTCGAGACTCGTGATTGCCGCGAAGGAGTGTGATTCTGTCGGGATAACGTGCCTGGAAACAAAAATTACAAGGAATTCCTTAACCGACTGACAGCCAATGTGCATTTAGAACTTTAACCTTAAGCGTCAGCAACCTCGTTAGTGTCTCCAAGCTGTAATAACCTCGATCAACAAAATCGCCCATAAAAACATAGTTGGTGTCCGGCACCTGGCCGCCAGTGCGGAAGAGCTCCTCCAAATCGTAAAACTGTGGATAAGAATATTTAATCTCTTCTCAGTCATAAAAAAATGTGCAACAGTCGCATTTGGCGACTGTCAAATATTAAATATTGTCAATTTACCTGGCCATGGATATCACCACAAACTGTGACCGGTGTGCTGATTGGTTGTATGTTGGATTCCTCGAGTAAAATCTCGCAAACTATATCACAGAGTTTTTTTAAATCATTTTCTGGAAGATATTTACAATCTTTAACAATTTCAATCCACTTGTCAAGTTCGGCCATCTTGCAAAAACTGATTGCTGGTTCGGTACTGTGATGCCATGGTTTAATGCGGTTAGGAGTGGAAGTAGTACCGAAAAGTATTGTAGATATTTTGAAATTGCGTGCTAAACAAATTTGGGAGCAGATTTTTGCTAAACTTTGCTATATAGGGACACGCATTTGGCAAATCTGTTGGTGTGGAATTGTTGATTATAATTTTAGGATACGTTCTGTATCAATTTTTACGTTAGGAAATAAATTTGAACAAATTTAAGATTTCTCCATTAATCCTAATCACCGTCAATGCCGTAATTGCTGAATGGGTGCATATTATGATCCTCTCACCCACCGCAAAGCTAACAGTGAACCCAAAGAGAGGGGCGGTAGGATTGTTTAAGGGATCTACTTGTGATTTCACAACATAACGGAACGCTTTTTCAATAGAAATAGTTGACAGAGTGAGGTTTAAAAAGAAAAATATGCAACATTTTTTTTGCATTTTCAAATATTTTCTAAAGTGATAACTTCTGCAAACGATGTTTCTAGGCCTATTTCTATCTAAAAAGCAAAAATCCATTAAATGCGTCCTACGGCGAAGTCTGAGTTGTCAAAAAAAGTTCGTGCTACTTTTTCAACCCAAATACACCAGATCTTAATTATGCGTGAAATACGCTTTGGAGTGTCGCGTTGAAGTACACACGAAATTGAAATATTTACCCAACCACGCCAGATCTTCATCTGTGGAAAATGCATGTAATCCACACAGAAATGTGTTTTTGAGCGGTAGATTTCCGGCCTTGTGGAAATCGCTCGTACATTTTCCCCGGACGAAGGACGAAGTCCTCCATTTCTTATCGTCGTCAGTGTGGTCCCATATCAGCACCGGCGAAACGCTAAGTACGCTGAATAAATAATTCGTGACCAACGCTGATCTCTCCACTTCCTACATAGGAAGTTTTCCGACGAGCATCGGAGATCACATACACCCGGTCGTCCCAAATTTCGGTGAATCTCAACGTCATAAAGACGCGTGGTCCCTGCACTCATAAAGCAATCCAAGCGCAGATTCAACGACATATTCTTGCACGTCGCGACAGGAGCGGCTTGGTAAACTTTATATTCAAAAATGCAGCCTCGAGTACCGGCGTAACGTCTCCTTTTATTTTCCCTTACCCGCCCAATTAAGCGGTGTGACTCCGAGCTCGGAGACCACCACATTTAGTCACAGCCCGTCCTCTGCCGGGTGCAAGCTTCACCAACGGCTAGCATGCAGATCCACCGCGACACAGCAGTGCCCATGTTCTGTAATTATCGCATCGTTATATTTATCACATAAACGATGTGAATTGAAACAAATTTTCATTATATCACATTGCCGTGCTCTGTAACTAAGCGATGCGAAAACTATACCACTTGGAACATTGTGAAATGAAACCCCTGGAAATATGTGATATATTCAGGTTCTGTAACTTCTGTAACAGAAGTTCAACGTTTAAAAAATGCAAAAGAAATAAGAAATAACTAATAAAAACTTTCAGAATTAATGGACAAAAATGTAGGTACATCTGTCGAAAGAATTCAGCAAGCACTTCAATAAGATCCATTTTGAACATTCTTGGAACTGTGTTGCTACAGAAATAAACAGCTTGGTATATCAAACAAGAGACGGCAAACGGTTCTTATGTTCTTTTAAAAAAAAAGTTTTTATTTCATTTATTTTTTCATAGACGGACAAAATAAATACAAAATTTTAACTTCATTAAATTCATCAAGAAGTTGTCTTAAATCAGCGTCAGGATGAGATACAATTCAAAAGGTTTCGTCTAAGGCCAGCAGAACCGAGCGATCATCGTAAAAAATCAACAGAAACGCGTAATTTCCTTGCCAAACTACCATTTGATTTCCAGTATTTTGACAATCCTTCCAATTTCCCATGATATTAAAAGTTACCAAGGTATATTTTATTGCATAGAGTTACAGAACACCATTATTTCCCAAATGCGATAAACGGTGGAATTTTGTGTTCCAAAGATTTTGATGCGAAGAGTTATCACGTGAGTTAAAGAACATGGGCACAGATGTGAGATTGGAAGCGCATCCTCTCCTCCCATACATGGCCGAGAGGCGGCGAACGCTATACACTTCACCACCCCGTTCCCCAGAACTCAACACTTGTAGCCTGAAAGAGCCATAAGCGGCTCATTTGTCCCGGAACTCTGTCATCGTTAGTGGGGACCGGCTCCGATTCCACCGCCCTTCGGTGAGGCCACCTCGGGAATCTTCGTTGACACTGGATGCAGTCGTCGTATCAGTCGATCCATTCCGACACACAACAGCCCCCGTCCGTCGGTTACCATGAGTACAAGACAGTCCCAGTCCTTCCCGTCGCCTTCGCCAGAACAAGAGCAGTCGTAGGCGTTAGTGTTCACTCCCCTTGTACCCATAGCGCAACAGTTATCGCTTATCTTTTCTTTTTTGGCAGTCACCTCGCCTTCAGCGCAGATTATTAAAAGCAACCCTATAACCCAGTCGGTCGGAAATCGTTATCACAGCATCGTAGTTTTTTTCTTTTCATCTGTGAACCTACATCTTTATCAGATCGGGAAATTATTTTCTTTGCTTCCATTAATATTATCGAGAGGGAATATTTGGAAAAATCATCGACACCTTCGTACGTATATACCCTATACGTTCATACGTATATAGACGTCGTTGCCATACGTACTTAGATATCTATACAATATCGTTAGATATTGGGGAGAATCAAGCCGAATGGTCGGTCAGTTTACATTAGAAGGTTAAGTAACAACGAGCGTTTTTAAAACCTGAATTTTAGTTGGTGTAGCCGTGTTGCGGTCATTTGTTTCAGCCATGGCTAGATACAATAGAGGGAGCACCGGGTCCGGAACAAGGACCGAAGGAACGTGTAAGAGGTAGGTAGGACCGTTAAGGTAGTCCGAAGAGGTAAAAGGTCCGTTCGCGAACTAATATGCAAACGTAAATTTATAACATTCGTGCAAAACTACCCAAACGCGTTCGCGTACTGAGAAAATGGTACAAAGATGAACGAAAGAAAAATGTACTTTCGTTCATTTTTCTTCACACAGAATTTCAGCTGGTAAGAAAATGAAAACTGTCAAATGATGAAATCGTATGAGTTTGCCAGCAAAAAAAAAACAGCTGTTGCTTCTTTTCAAGCCAAACTAAGAAGTTTTTACACAAAAGCGTTCGCGTACTTTTCTTAGAAATGAGAGGATTCTCTCTCGATTTTGGAGATGTGACACTTTTCATTTTCCTACACATAAAGTACGCGAACGGACCTAAAGTGACAGTTCGTCTCGAGTGCCGCAGGTTACGAATGCAAACAGGTGGCTGTCGCGTGGTGCTTCAGTGGATGTGTATTCTCATCCGTCTCTCGGTATTTGACTCAGTCGATACGGCACAATACTGGCACCACGGTGACACATAGATGTCGCCCGAGAACGAACTTAGTGTGGGGTGTCTTTCCACACATAGATAAACAAAATTCAGTTTTTATAGCAAAACTAATAAACATTTATAAAACTTCAATATTTCTAAAACGGTGTTATTTAAGTATGCCAAAAATAATAAAAATGTAAATCAACTACGCAGCTATAACTCGAAAGCATGTCCCACACTTAGTTTTGAAGCTGTTATCGTAACAGGTGGCGTTCAACACAGGGGCAACGAGGACAAAGGTATACCACCCTTTCACGCTGCATACGATAGATGGTTGCAGCGGTGTATACGTTAAAAATATATGATATCAGTGAAACCTATCACAAAGCGGTGCTCTTGTTCAATTTCAAAATGACATTCATATACAAGGTGGCGCAAAAGTCATCATCCTATCGGAAGAAGCTATAATTTTTGCAAATGGCGGCAAATGTAAATTCTACTTTGACATTTGTGAAGTTAACTATACAGAAAAAACTTAAGACACCAATTAACATAATCCAAAAGCAGAACCAAAGTTTTTCATTCATAAAAAAAATTACAGCGAAAGAACATCGGGTGACAACTTTTGCGCCACCTTGTACATAGTGAGAACGTAATATTTCATAACGTTGCTGTAAGCGTCGTGTGTCAACGCAAAGCAAGAGAATTAGAGTTTTAAACTATTATTGGATCACGATTCGTGCCTTTAGTAATATTTGAAATTTTGATTTGAGTCAAAGGTCAAAGCGGACGCAAAGCCTTTTGAAATAACGAAAGCATCGCGCGCGCCAAAGTGTTATTGTGGTTTTTGGCTCTGAAGGTTTCAAAATTGATTTGGCGTATTTACTGTTAACACACACAACCGTAACGATAATTTAAATGGTGCCTCACCCTTAAACACCTCTAAGTGTGCCCGTTAGAAGCAACAAATACTCACCCGCCATTTTTTTTTCTTGTTGATGGCATTCTATTCGAAATATAGAAAACAGCTTTCTATGATAAACAAGTACAGAATCGATGTTTTTCAAACCAAACTGCCGCTAGAATCAGACCTTATCCTATCCATATGAAAGTTTACTCAAAACATGAATCAATTTCGTTTTTACTAAGAATGACACGTGATGCACATTTTTTTTTTTATATAATTAGCCCGCGCTAAGGGGATTTCTGTAATTGATACAGTACCCATATAAATGTATGAATACCAAGAAAAAGCTTGACTGTTCATTCTTTTTCCTACATTCGGCTTGACAAACGGCGCTTTGCAGTACCGTTACGAAACATTACGTTCTGTTTTTAATTGTCTCATTTTCAAGTTAAAACGCATCGCAGCTTTGTAATAGGTTGCTGAAAAAATAGATACAAATAAGTATACGGCATTAACGACCCTTTCGGGTCTAAAACCTAGCTTCTCCAACCATTTTCGCTTGTGCGATAGTGGAAGGGACCAACGAGGTAAATCCGAATCCGAATATAAATGAATTCGCACAGTTATGCCATAGAACGATTAGAGGTTTGTTAAAAATCGTGGAAGCATTTCTGAGGTATCTGAATTTTGATTTATAACTGCTTTTCATCGTAATGCTTACTTAATACGGCTTGTCATAAGCAACAGGAGAAAAAGATGCTCCTAACGAACAAAGTAAAACTAGTTCAGTTCAAAAACTTCAAATTGAATTCACCGGCTCCAGCTACGATGATGGTTCGTCAATCGACGTAGTCTTGCTGAGCTCTAAGGGCATTAATTAGCTTAAAAATAGATTTGCCGTTTTACTTGGTTTTCCTTTTTAAGTAATTAATGTGATACAAATGGGTGACTGGTATTATGTAGGTACCACATAAAAAAACAGGTTTCCTTATAAAGGGTCTTTCATTAAGTACTTGACAACTTCTTTTTTAAATTAAATGAAAACTACATGATATCTAAAGAAAATGTATTAGCTTGAATTGCTATCAAAACTTTTTTAAATGGAATTCGACTTCGTTCATATGTCCACCACGGGAACGTATACAGCGGTCGATACGTTGAACCCAATTTTCGATGGCTCCGCCGCACATTTCGACCGATAAGGCCGCTTTTTCTCGTTCAATATTGGCTCGAGCTCCTCTAACGTCTCCGGCTTGTTGGCATAGACCAATTATTTAATGTAGCCCCATAAAAAAAAGTCTAGAGGCGTTAAATCACACGATCTCGGCGGCCAATAGACGGGTCTGTCTCGTTATTGATGTCATATTCATACAATTGCTCAAAGAAATAACGTGCCAACATGTCTGTAGCTAAAACCATTTAAAATTTAATTATTGCACTCTTGGGCAATGGTGAATAATGATGGTCTCCCCAGCTTGGAACTGATTTTACGCAGAAAGTTTTTCACATGACCATTAGCTACCTAATGAGTTCACCTTCATCAGAGAAAACATCATACGTTGGTAAAACAATTGGTTTTAAAACTACTAGCAGGAAATACACATAGTAGAAGTTCTATACAGCGCTGAGTACTGGATAATAAATTGGTAAGAAGTGAATATACTGAAGTCTTTCGAGAAACATTCTTCGTAGGATTTATTTTTGACCAATCCAAGAAATCAAAATATAATATATATGATACAATTCCGCATCTCCATTAGCTCTGCAATATTAACATGTTTTTATTTCATTTTTGTGAGAGCATTCATGCAGTTACATCGAATATTCCTTTTCCGAACGAAGTCAGCCCCGGCTCTAGTTCATGTCTGCACTGTGACGAGAAACCTCTCTGTCACAAAGAATAACTTTAGTTAAAAGAAAACATTTTCTAGATTTATTTCTAATAATAAAAATCAATTGCACATAACTATATCTTATTTATCTAAACCATTTGCGCCAGTTTTCTCCACTTGGTCCAGGAGGTTCAGCAACTTCTGGTCGAATAATTCACATCTTATTGGCATTTCGAGGGAATAGAACGGATTTTTAAGCACAAAGTCCGAATAGAGTTCGTAAATTTTCTTCAGTACGATATCCATTCCATTTGATCCCCTTTCCGATATTATTATGAATTTAACTCCTGCAAAATAAAAACATAAAATAAGTATACCAACTCGTAAGCTTTTATTTGGGAAACATAAAACGCTGTTCATGTAGCCTTGGTAAGCGTTTCGGTCTTTCGTTTTTAAACGGATATACAAATAGAATAATTGCATTCGTATTATGCTAATTAGATAGTAGACCACTCTAATTAATTCTCGGGTTTTAGACCCCTTCAACGCGTTGTAAATTGTAAGTCTCCAACTAATTTTAAAATTGTTTCTTATTGCGCTGAGTTAACACATAGATACCTTGCAAGGGAGTATGAACTTATTTGCCGTCGTAGGGTAAACTAAACATTTAATATCTTAAAAAGTTGTCTCACAAATGTGCATGCGAATCTGTGGGTTGACATGACTGGACATCCCCGCGGTCGTGCAAGGGAGATCGAACAAAAAATAATAGGACCTGCACTTGTTGAAATTGTTTAGTCTCTTGCCTTACGGAAATGAACGCTTATAAAAAAGGCGCCGCCAGGCATTAATCTTGGTACGGATCGTGGGCCGAGCAAACATTCTCTGGTCAGAGATATTCTGTTTCCGGGGATAGCAAAATAATGCATAAGCTTAGGAAAGGTGGCGAGGTGGAACGATCAAAGTTTGAGTGGTCCCAGCCACGAGCTTGAAGAGAATGATGGGAAGAAAACGAGTGGACATCTTTTGTTTTCAAGAAATGAAATGGCGAAACACCAAGTCTCGGGTGCGTTTCGTGAATGTTATAACTAAAAAAATTTCATGAAACTAACAAAAACTAATTTGGACAGATGGAATGGGACGGGCAGTACTAATTGACAGCGTCTTGAGCATTATAAAGTCCAGCGACCGTTTGATGTCTCTAAGATGCAAGCATGATAAAGATGCGTTTTCTCATAATTTTCACTACCTCATCAAGAACATTCTAAAAGAAGAATTTTTGCTTGTTGGCGGAAATTTGAACGGACATGTCGAGAAGTCAAACGAAGATAATGAAGACACCAGGAACTCCCTGGTTGAAGATATTCTATGCAAGTCATACGGTCTTATCCTACGAGTAAACAAAAATTAGGCATTAACTGCCCATACAGGGCGTAACACCTAGCTTCTCCAACCAATTTCGTGTGCGGGCGACCTACAATTTTCAGGCCGAATCCGAACGGCAAATTTGAGAAGCTTCTCATGACAAATGAAACTTTTGGATGTTTGTCAGACGTTAGCAAGCGGTGGGGCAGTGAAAAAAAACTCTAGATGTTATTTAGCCCCGGCGGAAAAATGGAACCAGGTACCTTTCGATTTGTAGTCCGACACACTAACCACTGAGTCCGATCCTACAAATAGACGACATGCAAAAGCCGCATGTACATGCAGCATTGACGTCAGAAATACGACATAGTTTCCACATGTCGTGTACTCGGATGAAAACATGTGGCGTTTTCGCAAAGCCGGAACCTGATCACTCACAGCTGTGACAAAATGAAACTCAGATTGACCACCACTTTATTTCATGAAACCTTGGGTTATTAATTGCAGGAAAGGCGATCTCCCAGCAATAACGTCTACTCCTAAAAAATATTTTTGTAGAGACTGTAGAAAGAGGTGAAGTATTTATTGCCGATGTGAAAAGTTACCTACATCACATCATCAGCGCAGTTAAGGATGAAGTGCAGAACACAATACAAGCAAGTATAATTTCCTACAGCGATACTTTCCTAGGCAGTCATATCACTGCTCGGGTGAAGCATCGTCCTTCACCTTAACTAACCTATCTCAGATTAGGGTAGCGACGGTGTTGAGGTTAGTGTGTTGGCTAGTTACCCGTGCTTTGCAGGTTCAATCCCCATACGCAACACATTCTCCAGCCTCTACACTAAAAAGGAGGATTTCTGCCTGGTAGTACAATGGTACTACCGAGTCTGAGTGCTCTGGGATTTGGATTTACTTTTTATAAAAAAAAACCTATCTCAGAAATATTAAGCGCGCCCGGGTCAGTTGGCAACTTTACTATACAATCGCGAAAGAAAAGTGGGCTTTAAACCCATATATTCATAAAGGCACTTTGACCTCGTAGAATGTCTCTTACACGTATAAAACAGACAGTTTTACCAGCAGAAGACTCCTTCATGTCTTGGAACTCAGTTGTTCCCTGAAGAATATCTTCTTTCTAGATCCATTGAGTCCTGGACATTCACACAATATGTGTTCAGTCGTTTCGCCTTCAAGACATAGCCGGCACTGGAGGGTCGACTATTTTCATTTTGTTTAGATGGTATCGTAAACCGTGGTGACCAGTAAGATAACCTACTAAGTTTTTGATTACTTAGATTAAGACGTGTGTTGGTATTGTTATTGAAGGACCGAATGGCTCGTTTGACATGTTTTAGACCTGGGATGTTCTCGAAGTGATCCAAACCCCGAGATCTGTCGATACCACAAGCGCACCACAAGGGATACAGTGAAGTGTGAGGTTTTTGATCCATCTGGTTTGTATCATTACGTCGTTAGAGAAGTAATACGTTGAACTTTTCTTTTGGTTTAGATATTTCTGGCTACTGTCAACAGGCAAAAATTTAGTTCTGTTGATGAACCCTTTAAGATCAAATAGTGACATATTTTGCAGTTATTCCTTTCTCTTCCCTTCAGTTGTAGGAGTTAGACATCAGCCTTTGGTTAAGAAGTGTTTGGTCAGGATGATGAATGTCCGGTTAATATTCCGACGAAAACCACGACGTGGTTCCATTTTTTGTCGATTGCAAGATCTTGTTGTTCTTGTTTAAATAATCTGTGAGGGTCTAACTGCCCTCTGACTACAAATGTCTAGTATAATTATGCGTGTCTGAAATTAATACTTTTTTAGTCTCCGAGCTCATTTAGACAGAGTTCGTTACAAAGTATTCCCCTTTAATCGCCCTTAACTTCTCCGCAATCGGTAAATAAATGGTTAATTCAGAATACTCACCAGTTAACGTTTGAAAACAATGCAAACTAAATGTGTTCGCCTCCATTGTTACAATACCCGAACTCTTCAGCTCCGGACTCAGTTGACTGGCAATCGCAAAAAGAGGATAAAACATACTGGCCAGGAATATTTTCTCGTTTGTTGTCATTTTTGGGCGACTAAATTTCAGATTTAATGGATAGTTCTGTTTTTCATTTATGATTGTTTTAACGTCCCGGCCATCCTCGAGCTTATCACCATCGGCAGCGATTCCATTAATTGAAACAAGTACATGACCCACTGCGTAATGTCAATTACAATTTTTGTTTGTTAATCTGGCAGAATAGCTCGTTTGCAACTCACCATTTATTCCATCTCGCTGATTAAAGACCACCGAGACCCTTTTCGGGTCATAATTAAGAACCAACTCCAGAGGATAACCAAATGTTTTCTCATGTTCAATACGTGGAACATTGTTATCCAAGTTAAAAATTAGACCACCCGATTTGCTAACTATATAAACTCCGTAAATTATCATTTTGTGAAAAATACTTGGAAGGAGAAACAATCAAAATAGTTGAACGAGATTTTAAGCAAATTTTGTTATTTTGTTTTTCATCTGTCATTTAGTTAAGGATGTGCATAAGAAATCGATTTTGAGGTATAAAATATCGTTTGGACCTTTTAACAGGGTGTGCGTGACGAGATTTTTTTTGCAGATATTATCAAGATTAATCATTATGTATGGTATGGAATTCGGAATCGTTAAGTAATAAATTGTAAGGCGATTGATCCAAATATTGGATAAACATCATATTAAAAATACAATTTAGTTTAAAGATTCACTGACAGTTGTCAAAAATGCTGTTAGTTATATTTCAAGTTAATTGCTCGTTAATTCACAAACTTCGGTGAATTAATTCATTGGTTGTTTATTAATTTTTATTAATAAGTTTTCTCAAATATTGGTTGATTATGATAATGCACCACTAATATGCGTTTATTAATACGGGTGTTAGTCTTTTATAGTACTTTATGACACGGTTACATTTGGCTATACATGCTATGATATTATTCTTTACTATAATTTCCTAATAAGCCTGTGTTATCCTTTCATAAATCATTGATGGTTTGTGTTTTAGTTTTTGCAACACATTAATAGGTGTGCTGTTTCACGCAAGCATATATAGGCTTAGATAAAAAAGTTCGACTAGGCAGCGTTATGCTGGCTGGTATATAAAATTTCGGCTGTTTTGTCCAGTCAAACCTATTGAACATGAAAATTAGATTCCAAGGTACTGCTCAGATTAAAAATCGAATTATACCACCGTGCAGGGCATTGAATTTGCAACTCAAAAGTATAAGGACGACCCCTATATACCTATAGTTTTTTTTCACACCATAGTAAAATTTGGGGGTATGAGTCAGTTCAGTAATATTTTGGAATGTAATTTTTAGGTTCAATGTACTCTGGTTTAACTAAAGAAAACAGCCGAAATGGCAAATGACAGTCAGCATAGTGCTCACAGTCGAGCGTTGTTTTTTTTACTACTTTTATCTAAGCCTATGTACGCTTGAGTAAAAAAACACAATTTGCTCCACCGATTGTTGTAGAACAGCACAATTTTAAGTCTGTTGGGTCCTTCAGTGATATTTAGGTCAGTCAAAAATCGATGACAATTTCTTACTGCACATTTGTCTCTGGTGCGTTACTACATACATGCATTACTGCGTGCGTCACTGCTGCAATCTGTTTCAGGCATTACAAAATGTACGCCATAAACTTGAAGACGAATTCCCTTTGTAAAATCGATGGCAATTGAGTCAGCCTAAAATGAAAGAAATGTCAACAACAAATTTTAAAAAATTGCAATGATTATTAGGCCATTATGCTTGCATTCGTGCTCATTTTCTGATTACACTAGCTACTTGAAATTTAGTCAAATTGATCTGTTAAAATCATCATGGTCATTTGTCGTCATTCGGTCATGACTTCATTTTAGATATGCTCATTACACACTAAAGTAAAATTAGTCAGTCTAATTTGTCCTAAAGGTGTTTCCCAGTATAGTTTTTGCAGCTATTGCTGAATTTCTTTCTGCGTATTCTTCAATAGCAGATAAAGCTTCCTCCATTAGACCTGAACTTCTGGCATCGATGTCTGAGTTACTTTGTGTGTTTGCCTGAGAAGACAGTGGTCTCGTTTTAAATTTGTTAAAAGGCTAAATATATATGCGCTTGGGTTAAATAATTTTGATATTGGGTTAAAGAAATTTAACCGAGAGGGCTAAATATATAATAATGGGTTTGGGTTTAATTTATTTGCGTTTGGGTTAAATTAATTTGAGCCTGAGTTATCAAAAAAATTTGGTGTTTCTTTTTTAGCTCAGACACATCAGAGCGTTCAAACTGTATTTCTTTGTCCGTTTAGAGCTTTTTCGAAGCGCACTCTATGAGCTCAAAATAAATTGACTAAGCGATAATTGAAAACGGCCAAGGACATACTGAAAGGAGAGAAAATAAATTAAGACGAAATCGAAAACAATTAAAAAGACGGTCAGGGGTTGTTTTTATGGCGTAGAAAGTAGTACAATTTAATTAAATTACTTGTGTATATAAAATAAACAACATTTCTTATTATGTAATAGCGAGTGCTCAAGTGTTTCATTAACATATAAATAATAGTTCACAACAGTCAGCACCCTGTAGTTGCTCATTTTCCTATTTCGACAAAAAGCTAAAATTTTTCGAATATATACCCTCAACTGTCATCGTTACATGTGTCAGAATATTAAAAAGCGGCGAGTTTTCGTTTTCGTAAACGTAAAAAAATATTTATTAATTTCAATTATAACAACATTTTGCTAGATTTTAAATGTTCCAGTTCTAAGAAATTACGAGATAAAACTGAATAACTAATATCTGCAAACATTTTCACACAGTTAATTGGAGAAAAACGGGCATAGATACCGGCTAAATATGTTCATCCGCGAACAAATTAAAATCGACATTGTAAGCCAGCCCTACCCATTTAATTCTAAAATAGTTTTTTCAAAGCATATTCTTTATCCAGGAATGGGGCCACGAGCGTTTAGTTCGTTCCCAACAAGTCGTGGAAATCCGCCCCTATGACATAGAATCATGGTCAGTCCTCCTGCGAGAAGCGCAAACACGTAATGTCAACGAAGTTCGTTCGCTCTATGAATCTTTGGTTAGTGTATTTCCGACAACAGCACGCTACTGGAAAATATATATTGAACAAGAGATGAAGGGCCGCAACTATGAACGCGTTGAGAAGCTATTTCAAAGGTGTTTGGTGAAAATTCTAAATATTGACCTTTGGAAGCTGTACCTGACTTATGTTAAGGAAACTAAAGCTGGCTTAAGTACCCACAAGTGAGTAACAACATGTCAAAGCTCTTAAAAATATATGTTATATTCTATTATAGGGAAAAACTAGCGCAAGCTTATGATTTTGCTTTGGAAAAAATTGGAATGGACTTGCATTCGTTTTCCATCTGGCAGGACTATATTAGCTTCTTGAAGGGTGTAGATGCAATTGGAAGCTATGCAGAAAATCAAAAGATCACAGCTGTGCGAAGGGTCTACCAGAAGGCAGTGGTAACACCAATAATCGGCATAGAGTCGCTGTGGAAGGACTACATAGCCTTTGAGCACAACATCAATCCAATTATCTCAGAAAAAATGAGCGTTGAAAGATCGAAGTATGTGTGAAAAGTCGTGTCATTATTTCAAAAGCTTACTGGTCTTGTTTTCATTCAGGGACTATATGAATGCAAGGAGAGTGGCAAAGGAATTAGAGATCATCACAAAAGGTTTGAATCGGAATCTGCCAGCAGTTCCACCAACACTCTCCAAAGAGGAATCAAAACAAGTAAGAAACAATGAAGTCCGCTTTACAAGACTCGCGCTAATTACGGTTTGTCTAGGTGGACGTGTGGAAAAAATTCATCGGATTTGAGAAATCGAATCCACTACGTTCGGAGGACACCGCGCTAATTACTCGCCGTGTGATGTTTGCCACGGAACAGTGCCTATTGGTGCTGACACATCATCCAGCGGTTTGGCATCAGGCAGCTCAGTTCTTAGATCAAAGTGCAAAAGTTTTAGCCGAGAAAGGAGTGCGTATACTTTTTGATTATCTAACTGGGTGTGTGATGTGATCAAGTGGGTGGTTGATTGAGATCGTGAATGGGCTTTTACATATAGATAATATCGCATATGAAGTATAACAGACTGACACCGGACACCGCGTTATTGAAGACCATCTGTTTTGTTTATGATTTTGCTGTACAGAGTTGTGGATCCACCGAGGTGAGGCAGAACTATTCAGGACTATCGTGAATAAATTTCGACTGAGTTGTTTCCCTAGGCAGCAATGTTTGTCAAAAGGCAGAATGGGGACAGTTTCCCGGAAAAAAATTGTTTGGGATTGACCTTATTGTTGGAGCTAATCAGCGACGATCTGAATGTCTCACTCATGTTTGCAGACGTTGTTTACTTTTTCAGAGTATATTCGAAAAGAAGGCGATTTCTCATTTTCCATTGGTTTTGTCATAACCAAAGAAGAGATCATACGAACCTCGCCAAGGAGGCAATATCAATCAACAATATTTAATCAATACCATTACAATCGTAGAAGAGATGCAGGCCTTAAATCTTCGAATCTTTGCTCCTTTTCCTTTGTTAGAACAAAAACATAAACTGCACACTCCTACACTCAAAAATTTGAATCTGTTCCCACTCTAGAAGATTCAAATATTCGGCCTATCCGTTCCGAAAGATAATTCTAAGATTTTGTACAAATCTAAGAGTTTTACTTAATTTTACGAGTGTTCTCCGACAAAACGTAACGAACACCGGTTCATCGGCGATGATATGCGATGCCATGCAGTTTTTGGCAGCCGAATATCAATTTCTCTCCTATTGTCTCCGACTACTATTCGTTCCGAATACGGATACTATGAACGTAAATTGAGTCTCCGACTGGTTTTGCGTTACGAGGTTAGAGGTTAGTGTGTTGAACTACTAATATTAAGGTCTCAGGTTCGAATCCCGCCAGGGCCAAGTAACATCTAAAAGTTTTTTTCCACTGCCCCACCTCTTGCGAACGTCTGACTGTCACAAAAGGATACAATTGTTCAAGTCATTGATTTAAGTCGAAAAGCGTTCGCGAGGCTTTAATTCGCACCAAGGAAAGTTTTGCAGCATCATTATTATATCTGCACAAATCCCCACTGAAAAAGCAGTGTGCCATTACGTCTTGGAAGAAGGCTGTTTGGAGTGTACTGTCAAGATCGTGCTCGGGACCTCAACGCCAAAATCGGTGAAGAAAAAACATTTTTCGGCAGAGTAGTTGGCAAGCACAGCTTTGATGACAAGGCAAAAGAACACAGCTTCCGACTGACGAAAGATACTCTCCGCTGTGCACTCGCCATCCACAAACGCGATTATTATACCCATTAATAATGATCAAGAACGCACATCCTATCAATGAAGAACCGGTTCCACCACTCATAAAAGAAGAGGTTCACTAAGCTACATAAATGCTTATGAAAACTAAAGTAAAGCAGCGGAGATCTTCAAATACGGAAGTGTTGTGTTGATGCAGTGCAATTGAAATTAGCTCATCCGAAAAAGGGAGGCGCTATGATGAGAGTTCTGCAATTGGAGCAGATAGTGCACAGGGCAGGCGTAGACACGGATTATCTTCAATAAATCCTTCCAACTACTAGGACCTCGGCTGGCGGTTTGGATGATCACACTTCAAAGGTATACCTCGTTCCTTAATTGATAACAAATGATGCTAAGAAACATGAAGAAACAAAAATATCGACATCATGGCTCCAAGCGTGCCGTGATATGAGCTTGCGCGTGAAAACGAAATTGGTTGGTTTCCAAGAAAAAGAAAAAAATGAAGTACATGCCGTCAATAAACAAACAAGCATCTGTTGACCGCCAAAGATTAGAGTTAGAGACCTACTCCGGAGTAAACTTCAATTCCACGAAGGATACCTTAATGGAAGTTTGACGAAAAACCGCTGCTACATCGATTTGACAAAAAAAATTGGCTCACAGCTCCGGCAAGACTAAGTTCAAGCAAACCTTTCATAGGAAAACAACCGAGAACTCTATGGGCTGTATAAAGACTTTGTGTATTTCAAAAAGTTAAAAAAAAACGTAAAATACATTGACTTGGCCACATCTAGCGAATGGACAGTAATGAAACAGTAACATCCAAGACGGTATTCGATTTGCAGCCCCCAAGCTTGAGTCGGCAAGGAAGACCATGCCTGCATTTTAAAGAAAAAACCATTGCGGATGCCAAAGGGCTTCGTTTGGAGATTTGAGCAACGTGTCCGGGATGGACTGCCTTATCTCAGGCAGAGACTTTAGGGGTCGGGAGCCTCTTAAAAAGTAATGGCTGCTTCATTCTCCAAGGGGAAATGATGCTTGTTGGAGAGAAGCCATATGTTGAGTTAGTTTATCTATCGAAAAGGTGTCTGTGAAGATTTTGGCCATGCTGCCATTACAGTTCACTGTTCTCCAAAACATGTTTTTAGGACCACACCCACCCTCAACTTCCTTCTCGATTAGTGTTTTACGACTCGATCTATAGCCGCCTACATTTTTTATTAAATCGGCTGAGTTCATAAATGAAGTACTGCCGAAGTACTTTCCAACGGCTCCAATGCCTAGGCGATCATTTGATGTGCCACTGCTTAGAAATTAGATGTTGATGGGGTATTTTCTATCAGTCAGTGTCTTCGGTTTTGACCGATGTATATTATGTTAGGATATGAAGTGTCTACAGTTGTTGATCAATGGTCTTAGCGATATCCTCATATTTGAAAGGTGTCAATTGTATTAAGCTGTTGGCAGCATTCAAGCTGTGGTATAAATTGTAATTTATGAAGAAGGTGCTGCATTTTTGGTTTCAGGCCCCCCTTCTTTTGTTATACTTTTTCTTAGGAAACGCGAACCATTACATTAGATTTATATTCACACAGAGGTTGGACTTATCCCTGCGGCCAGCCTAGGCCTATTGTTATGTCCTCGTTTTGATTTAAAGCTGGCTCATGAAGCCAGATTTAATGATAACATCAGCGAAGTCTTTGGGCGAGCTTACTGTTATGTCATCTGTTTCGTGGTAGGGTCTACCTAGGATACGCAGACGTGTTTTTGTTGAGAAGTAACAGTTGCATAGAATATGCTCGTTTCTTATTATTCGTTGCACATTCGACTGATATTGCCTTCAGCTAGTCCCATGGCCAGAAATTGTTCTTTGACTCTACAGTGCCCCGTCAATTATCGGCGACTTTATGTATCTGCCCTCTGGACGGTTGTAGTTGTTGTTCAGTTTTTTCTGATGGAAGGGGTGGGTAGGAATGTGCTATCTTAAGTATCTTTCTAGTAATGAATTGTTTTTTTTTCAACCATTTGTTGATGCAGCTTTTTGCGGAGCTAATAGGCGCACCACAGATTGGTCTTGGTATCAATAGTGATGTTGCAGATCCTTTTCTGGCTAGTTCGTCTGGTGTTTTGTTGCCCTCAAAGCCGCTATGGCCAGGCACCCAGATCAGGTGAACTCTGTTGGTGCTGACTAATGTTGGGAGTAGCTTGAGTAACCCAAGACTGTTTTTGAGATAAACTCCTGCCCCACTGCTTCATCCGTTGTGGATCCATCCGTATACCATACGAATGATCCTTTAACAAATGCATATTTATTTCGCTCCGAATTCTTTAGTTCCGGGAGGGTTACCTTGAAGTTGTGTTGTGATTGAAATTGCACCTTTTCGATAGTTGTCCGTAAACGTTATTCCTAGTAATTCATTCCTGCCGAGGTCGTGAACCAGCTCTGAGTGGATAAGTAGAAAGTTGCTTTCATATATTAAGATGAGCGTGTAGGCTTTAGCCATTGCTTCTTTCTGTATGTATAAATGAAGAAGGGTAAGGTTCAGTAGAATTTCCAACGCTGCCGTAGGTGCTGTTCTCACTACTCTCTACACAGGCCAGTGTTTGCAAGTGGTTGATCTTGACCTGTGCAGAATTTTCTTGTTTTTTTTTTGGCTACCAGCAGGGTGCTCCATAGGTTTCAGAGGGTTAAGCAATAGCTGTGAACATCCACTGTATCATTCTGGATTTTAGATACCCGTTTTTAACAAGTAGACTTTTGCAAGTCCATAACAATATTCTAGCTTTGTCCTTGTTGTTTTTAATGTGACAGTTCCTAGTGAATTTTTGGTCAACGATAACACCCAAATATTTAACTTGACTTTTCTTTCCACCAAATAGTGTTGGGTATTTTTAGGTGAATACTTAGCGCTAATCTGACTTTTCGAGATGCTTTCAGATAATTAATACTTCTAAAGATGTAAGTATGTATTAGTTTGTAAGTTTGTTAAAAAAATAAAAAATATGTAAAACATTCGATTTGTAAGTACTCTTTGATCACACCACGCCCAGTGAATACAAATAAATAATATTTCTTTATAGCAACACCCGTCAATTGTACAACTGCATCCGTCTTAGTATCCTTGCTAAGAACATTACAAATGCAGCCGTTTTTGTTCTAGTTTTAGTTTATCTCTGATTACCAAATAATAAAAGAAATACTCTTCACCGTTGTTTTGAAACAATGGAGTAACTAAATATGTCCGCCTCTTTATTTTACTAGACAGAGATAGTCGGTTTGGTTGCCGTATCGATGGGATTGTATTGTAAAAATAAAACGCCATATTGGATTTTTTATTTCAATGAGAAGCTGAAGACTTTCGAATAATCATTTTCGTTTGATGTCAATGATCGAACGTAGAGCATTTTCAGCGATGTAAATGAAAACTATGGGAGCTCAGCTTTGTGCGGTTGACAGTACTGTGTATGGCGATCTCTACGACGTTCTTGTGAATTAAACTAAAAAGAACATTTGTTCGCGATTTTTCGACAGATTTCTTAATAAATACAAACCCAACGATGCGCTCCCTAAACCGGCGCTTTTCACTGTGTTTTCCTTCTTATAATTTATTGACATGCATCACTTCCTTGCTAAATAATTTTTAAAATTTTTAATTATAAACGTAAACCATAATTTCCCAATTGAATAACAAATAGGATGTCCAAGCTTCGAAAATCTTTGGCGATGAATGTGCCAATATTTTGGAACGTTCCATCAGTGGGGTACTGAATAAAAATGCTCTCTTGTACTTTGCCTACGCCGATTTCGAAGAGGGACGCATGAAGTATGATAAGGTCCATCAGATGTACAATAAATTCCTGTCAATACCCGACATTGATCCAACACTTGTGAGTACTCCCAGCTGTGGATAAGTTTATAATCTGTTAACCCACCATAACTTCATCCCATTTAGGCGTACGTGCAATATATGAAGTTCTGCCGTCGTGCTGAAGGCATCAAATCAGCACGTGCAGTGTTTAAAAAGGCCCGCGAGGACGTCCGCAGTCGTTACCATGTGTTTGTGGCGGCGGCGCTCATGGAATACTACTGTTCCAAGGACAAGGATATTGCATTTAGGATATTCGAACTGGGACTGAAGCGTTTCGGTGGTAGTCCCGAGTACGTTATGTGTTATATCGATTATTTGTCTCATTTGAACGAGGATAATAACACGAGGGTATTGTTTGAAAGAGTTCTCTCATCGGGGGGCCTAACCCCGAGCCTGTCTGTGGAAGTGTGGAATCGTTTCCTCGAATTTGAATCAAATATTGGAGACCTGTCGAGTATTGTAAAGGTGGAAAGACGAAGGAGCGCTGTTTTGGAAAATGTTTGTTATCTGCAACAAATAATTTAAGTTGGGAGTTAAAGTTCCTGTTTCTGCTTTCAGCTCCAAGAATATGAAGGAAAAGAGACCGCTCAACTCGTGGATCGTTATAAATTCCTTGATTTGTACCCGTGTTCTGGCATAGAACTGAAATCCATTGGATATACAGAGGTAGCGTATTCGACTTTTCGTCGACATCTTTAACTTTAAGAATTGATTTTTCCTTAGACAAATGGCATAATGAGCGGGCGGGCGAATTCAGGCGCCCAAGCCGAAGCAGTTGTTGAGCAGACCGTTAATCTTCCACGTCCAGATTTTTCCCAAATGATTCCATTCAAGCCCAAATCGAACGCATACCCAGGGGAACATCCACTCGATGGCGGTACATTTCCCCAGCCACAAGCATTGGCTGCTTTGTGCTCTCAATTACCACCGCCAGTTTCATTCCGAGGACCATTTGTCGCTGTGGATATGCTGATTGATATATTCAATCGAATTCAATTGCCTGATGGTAAGT
Organism: Portevinia maculata; assembly: GCA_949715645.1. NCBI lineage: Eukaryota > Metazoa > Arthropoda > Insecta > Diptera > Syrphidae > Portevinia > Portevinia maculata. The sequence goes on from OX454525.1 coordinate 195,382,205, forward strand.
TTCAGTGTTATTGGCTGGTTAATCCAAACGTAATCGATTCTGTTCGCAGCTCAACCTGTTCCGTCGGGTGATCATGGAAGCGATGTGCGACTCTTTGATTTGGCAAAATCTGTGCACTGGATTGTGGACGATAGTATGTGCTCTGGAGAAGCGGGTCTAAAGAGACGACGAATGTTGCCTGGTGGAGATGATAGTGACGAAGAGACCCAAGTACCAGTGCCACCTGTCAATGATATCTATCGACTAAGACAACAAAAACGCTTTTCAAAGTAATAGCAAGGGTTCCTCCTTTTGTAAGGAATCACCTTTTCGTTCTAAAGAAAATGAAATAAATATATTGAGTACACGTACAAGGCCGCTTTTCTTTAGATTTGGGCGGGAATACGACTTGCTTCAGCCTTTTTAAAGCGGCTTAATAATTGTCAGATAAGATTGAGGGATCATATCATTCCATTAAAAATGACTGGCCTTACAGATGTGCCTGTTGATAAGCACACGGTACAAATAAATTAAAAGAGGATGAAATGGCTATTAGTGTTCAGGAGATGCGACTAAAGCAATCAAGAAAATTATTCTGGTAAGTTCACGGTTTTCGTTACAGAAAATATTACAGCAGACAATTGTATTCTGTCGATGAGGTCGAGCCAAAATAGTCGACGTGTTTAGGCATCGTGTTAGGCGTCATCTTGGTACAGCTCAAAGAGATCACAATTATATCTTCTCGTACAATCGCACTCGGGATCAAATATCCGCAGAATAATTTTTTTACGAAGGAGCCATAAAGCAGAACTAGCAGAACCCGGCTTACACTTTAGGTTCCAGGTTAAAAGTTTCGAACCAAATTATTTTTCCAAAACGAAGAGAACAGCGGTTTTCTAGGGTTAATTCTTTGTCGGATCTCCACTGAGGGTCAAGCGTTACCTCCGGTATTAGTGAACTCCCTGACTCCGTCAACGTTGCTGCTATCAAACAGTGAAGTTTTGTCCTAGTCACTTGACAGGGGTGCTTATGATTTGTTGACACACACGTACTTGGTTTTGTTTTCGTTGACTTCAAGATCAATTTTCGTCTGGTCGTCAATCGCTCTAAAAGCCTCGGCACGCTGGGACCGGCCGATAATGTCGATATCGTCCGATTATGTTCATAATGTAGGCCAGCAAGAAAAATCGTTCAAAGTTTTATGAACTTTCACCTAAAAGTTGAAATGAATAATCGCCCAAATAAGTGGGGCGAACAACCGTCCAAAACTTAAAAATGAATGATTCGCCCTGGGCGATTGCTCGTTATTAGTTGGGCGATTGACAGATTGAAATAAGTTTAACTTAATTCAGTAGTGAAGGTGAAGAAGTTTTTTTTAAACAAAAAGCTGGACAAATCTCCGACTCACAATCTGGACTTAACTTACTTTTGGTGAATGTTTAGTTTTTTTTTTAAAGTGAACAATTCATTTCTAACTTTTTGTGTGGTTTTTCTTTATTAATTATTCAATTAAGCAATTTTTTCTTCGGCTATAATGCATATTCTGGGTTTGAGCAGTTGTGTCTTAGGCGATTGTTCGCACAGCCTCCGCTCCCGTTTACTCCAGTAATTGGACGTATCGAAAGTGCCTTTCGTAATGACATCTCCCCTGGGCACAATCTGCTCCAGAACAAAACCGAAGGGGTCACATGGTTTGAGTTAATTACAAATCGAAATCGACATAAGAGAGTCAAATGATTTTGCGATATATCGATCGCCTATTATGTTTATAACAAGTCATTTTTTATAATACAAGCCCAGTCGTTGAACTTTTTTTTTGCTGGACTAATGAATTGAATTTGTTGCCAGTGACTTATGATCTGTTTTGCTTGTTATAGATGATAAGTTGTTGGTTACATACTTCAAAAGAATTTGCCACAGTTAAAAGTTTACGTAAGTATGTACATACAGCATTTGCTATTAGGGAAACTTTTTCAGAAAGCCACTGCAATTTTGGAAAAAAACATATCTAAAGGTGAAACAATTTTATTTTGTGCGTGCCAATTAGTTTACTCCAACTAGGGTATTTGTAATACATATTCACCTTGCAGGCAAATTCATTCAATTTGAATGATACCCATGTTTTCGTGGTGGCCACGTCATGCATATGTGTATGACCGGTGCATGCCAATATAAGCATATGGCATTCAAAAATTAATGACAATTGCACAAATTGGAGGGAAGCTTAAAAGCCTGGCATTGGAAGGGTACAATTGATTATACAAAAACTCCAGTTCAGATCATTCAGATTTTTGTTTTTTTCTTCAATATCTAGGTTATGAAGGATATCGTTTATACTGTTCGCCTCTATCCCATCGTCTTCTTCGTCGTTTGATGAATCTTCTGGAAATCATCCAGGATCGTCAACAGAATCATCTAAATCGAAATCGCGCTCACATTTTACCTCCGCAACCAGAAATAGTTCTACAGTGCATTTCAATTGAATAGTCGCACCTAAGTTATGTGTTAGAACTTAATTTGTTGTTGTATTATTTGCACCAATGTGTAAAGAAAACGCATTTAGAAGAAATGTACATTAATACTGAATAAAATAAGCAAAACTTCAATTTGATAAGTGACCCATAACTAACGTGACCATATTTTTTTTTTTATGTCAAAGCGGGACGCTTGTGGAATTAAATAAATATTCTGTTTTTTGTTTCCATCGCAGTAACATTGAGATCACATTTACTCATTTAGTCTGTTACGCACAATTTAAGTTTTCTTAAATCCTCTCTCTGAGCAGGCGACCGTTGTTTTGAAATTGGCTATACACATGCACAATAGGTTTTCCACCACATCCACATACAACTTCAATCGTAAGATACAACGTTTTTTTTCATAATGATTTTATAAAGGAGTGCGGACTTGAACAGGTTTGATTCCATTTTTAATGAAGTCATCGTATTGCGACTTTGATGGAATATGTAGGTAAGTCGAGGTTCGTCTCTAATAACATATTTTAGTATATTTGCTAAAGCGGGACATTTTGGCACGCGCTGGGGACATCGGGACAGACTGCTTAAAAGCCTTAAAAGCGCGACTGTCCCGCCGAAAGCGGGACGTATAGTCACTTTACGCATAACGGAAGCTTTACTCTTTTTCCTATACCTACCAAGCTAAATGTACATTTTTTCGGTTCATTTGAATAGTCGCAGCTGTAAAAAAGTCAAAAAACAGCAAAACACCATATTTTATTTAATATTTTTATTTATTTCAATCAATTATGTGCAATTTTAATAATGTGTGCTGCCTCCACCATTTGATATAACCTCAAAAATTCTATTCTTTGTAGTCATATAAACTTTTAAGGGAATTCAAAGAAATGTTGGCCCAAGAATTTTTAACTGACGCAATCAGATCTTGATTGTCTTGATACTGCTTGCCTCCTCTATAAATTTCACGCACTAGCCACCCACAAACATTCTCAATAATGTAAAGATCAGGTGAATACTTATCTGTTCTTTAACAACGCGTGAATTGTGTATAGGCGCATTACTTGCTGGAATATCCATGGAATGGGTCCAAAAACTATCTTATTGTGGGAAAAGCTGCTTCCAGAAGAACTTTGTAGGAAATACCAGTCATTATGCTGGAAACGATTACCAATTCAAAAGCGCCATAGCATTAAATTGCGCCCCATACCTTGACTCCTCCTTGTCTCGAGTGATGACGGTTAAAAAACATTTTTTCTTTTCGGAGGTCATGAAAGTAATAGTTGTAGCCATCGGGGCCATCCATGTTAAACTTTTTTTTATCCGAAAACACAACTTTGCTCCAATTTCTTGAGACCGCTTCAATTTCCACATTCCATGTCATGTGATCCCTTGCAAATTCAAGGCGCTGTTGATTGCGTGAGCGATTAAACGGTGGCTACAAGGAACTCCAGCTAACTCCTTTATTTTGTTTGTGGATTGAGCGCAATTATACTATATCCAACAAAAATTGTCAGTACAGGCAAGATAGGATGTTTGTCTCTCAGTCTGGTTGCATTGACTTACATAAATCGGTCCCTCTTTAAAGCTCTCACAGGGTTGCCGTAGTCTGTATGATAATTCGCCATAACTCAGAGAGCCATTCTATTAGGGTTAGCATATTCCAATTTAAAATAAAAAATATTGCGGAACGAAATAAATTCCGTTTATCTTTTTCCTTTTCTGGCAAGATAATAATAGGCGCGTTTTTTAAGGGTTTCTCCAGTAGACCAACAAAACATATATATTTCGTAACACAAAAAAAATCAAAACGAAAAATATATCACTGTAATCCAATTTATTCATTATAAATATTGTAAAACATAAAATTCTAATTTCTAATATCACTACTCAACTAATCCGATGAGTAATTACTGCTACTGCTTTAGGTCTATTATTAACCTTTCAACTGCTTCCTCGGCAAAAACGTCGATGTCCCACATATTTGGCTCAACAATCTGTTCAAAGTGTTGGACACATCGATGCCATTTTTCCTTGTCAACCCTTGTAAGTGCTGTCGTTAGTAAGTCTCTTATTTCAGCCATTTTAAATGACTTGTTTTGGCTTGCTACAAACTCTTTCACTAGAGCCCAAACCAATTCTATTGGATTAAGGACACAGTGATAAGGCGGCAAGCGAAGCACTTTATGTCCCGCATTTTGAGCCATTTCATCCACGACGTATGTTTCATACTTGGCTTTGTAACGTTTAACAATTTCCAGCAACCCATTGTATGATTGCATCCCTACCTAACTTCAGATCTTCCTTTTGGGAATTCCCGTATTCATTGGCAAAACAGGCGTCATTCATCCGAAAATCAAAGACATCATACAAACAGGTACATAATGAGATGAAAGGATGTATTTATGTTTTTATACCCTATTCTAGGGGTATATTAATTTTGACGCATAGTTTGTAACATACCTTAATATTGCCCGTAGACCCCTAAAAGTTACTACTCGTATATTTATGATCAGCATCGATAGTAATCTCGATCTAGCCATGTCCGTCCGTCCGTCCGTCGGCAAAAATTAGGCCTTTAAACTGGACCTAGAGAGCTGAAATTTTAACCATATACTCTCTAGGGTCCCGAAATAATCAAGTTTACGAATTTTTGAAATCCGTCCACAGACACGCCCACAAACTCAAAAAAAAAACAAAATTTTGGAAAAAATCGAATTTTGAGCTAGAAAGCTGACATTTTTTATACATGCTCTATGACTGCTAAAACTGCTCGGGATAAACAATTTTCAAAATCCGCTCACTGACACGCCCACAAATAAATAAAATAATTTTTGTATACCCTATTCTAAGGGTATATTAATTTTTGAAAATCCAAAGTTTGAGCTAGGGAGCTAAAATTTATAATATATACTCTCTATGGGCCCTTTATGCTCATGTGTAAATATTTTCAAAATCCGCCCACTGACACGCCCACAATTAATTTGTTTTTTTTTTTTTGAAAATTCAAAGTTTGAGCTAGGGAGCTGAAATTTATAATATGTACTCTCTAGGGGCGCTTTATTCTCATGTGTTAATTTTTTTTCCGTCCCTATGTTTTTTTATTTAAACAATTTGCGACATAAACTCAATCAGCAAGATTTTCTAAAAACATTTCCCAGTCCTTTCCGATATAATGTATATTGATATTGTGAAAGGTAGACACAATCAGGCAATTAGAATACAAAATTATATAACCACGACGCAATGTCATATACCTAAACAGATGGTAAAAAAAACTGCACTTGTGCAGCTGTACAATACAAATACCATCAAATTAAAACCGAATGGCAACATCCCACGTAATAATTCGTTCTCAAAAGCACCAAAACCGAAATTTCTTTGACAAAATCCATAGAAAAACCCTTAATGATATGCTTCATTGTAGAGATGGTAATACTCTTCTGATGTGCTTCAGTCACAACACAAGACGATCATGTTCATTCCCATTCGGGCTGTGTGGGAGACTAGTTGTGGTGGGTTGTATGCGAATTTTAGGAAAATTACACCAACAATTCCTTGGTATGACTGTGGTTTGGTTTTTATTTCAGTGGCAATTCTTGCGTTTGAGTGCCGTAAGAGTATCTACAGGCACTACTGGTAGAAAAAAAGCTCCTCCATAAGGCCTGCAGGTACTGACAATTTTTGTTGGATGAAGTATAGAAGCATAGAAGCTAGTCTTTGAATTTTTTGCTTGTCTTGTGGTTCTAAAGTTTTGCGATCCTCCCTTTGTATTTTTTTCCATGGTGTGCACGAATTTTCACAAAATTTCTTATTGGGTGTTCACTTCAACCAATTTTACGGGCTATTTCACGATTTGGAAAAGTCTCCGAAAGGCAAGCTTTAGCCCTTTCTTCCAAAAAAAATGCAACCTGTTTTTCTGACCATTTTAAAAAATTTGTTAAAAAAATACTTCTACCACCTCCAAATTAAATATTCACTGACCTTTGGCCTTGATACTAACTAAACAAATTAACCGGTGCGACTATTCAAATGAACCGAAAAAATGCATACATTTTTGCCTCTTATCGCATTGAAATTTTGCTTGTTTTTTTAGTATTAACGTACCTTTCTACTGAATGCGATTTTAAAAATGTATTTGCAGGTTTAGTATTTTTTCTAAATTTACTTAGTGTGCAATGGTCATTAAGGCGTCATTCATTTCTGAATGTTATTGCCTACTAGCGCACACATTTGAATGACGTGGACCAAACGGAAACATTATTGGCATTCATATTTGAATGACAAGGCACGCAATGTGTTAATTAAAAAAATGGAGCAACCAATTTTCATAATTTTGAATCTAAGGAACGATAACTTTTTTTTTTGGAACTATATGTTCAGAAGCTTTAGCATTTCAATTCGATATTCGTTCAAATCGGAGTTCCGCCCCTCAAAAAGCACACTTGTCATAAAAGGCGACTAAGGGCACAAATCATCAGGCATTAACTTCCAGGTGAGTATAGCGACGCATTTAACATCACGGCTGCCGTAAAAGGATATGAAACCAAAATTAATAACGGCAGCATACACTCTTCAAAATCGTAGAAAGTATCAGGCCAAGACCATACAATTGAAATAACGCTAGCATTTGATTGGTTTCAGTAAAGAAGTGATCCGAAGCCTGGAAGCCTCCCGAGATCCACATGTGAATCAGCAGGGCTGCCATAAAGTGGAAAGGCTGTGTTGTGCGTGGTCTACTGGCTTCAATTATTGTGTCAACTTTACCTTTCAAGCATACAGGCTAAGTTCTTTATGCAAAATGCGGTTCAAAGGAGCAGATAGACCCTTCTCCTGTGATCGCCTCGAATTGGAGACACCTGGGTTTTCAGTCACACCCAGCTACGGCGACGATATTTTCAGCTGACCTTGCGGGACGAACACGAATTGGAGTCTTTACATCCGTGTTCGAAACGCTCAAATTTATTGAACAAATTCCCTATAGCTGTGCGAAGAGAATCTTGATGAAGACCAAAAACACGACGAACTTTGCGAAACGTTTCCGCGATATTTTCAATATTTCAACACGTTGTGCGAGTGTTAATCGATCAATAACAACCTCATCGCAATGGTTGTTGAAGAATATTACTGCAGTTCAACAATGCCGCAACATTTAAAATGATACCTCTTGTTGGATGATAATATTCCTCCAAATCGGAGGTGTCACACTTGGACGGGCTATAACTCAAAATTGTGCTTAGAAGTATTCACCTCCCGGATAAACTCTTAACTGGGACATCCTTTATGTTAATTATTTCTACGGAAATATTCAGGATTCGGGTGGTCTTTAATTCGTTCATTAACGTATTACACCCCTCCACTGATGGGTCTGAACGGCATCCTAAAAACTGAATGCAGTCGCTTTGCAATAATATTTTCTAAACGTTTATTTATACTTATTTTCTCTTAAGGGAAAACTTGTTTTGTTCGCTTCTGCTGCGTATAAAATACTTTGGTGTTCAAAAATATACTTGTACATTGAATATAATATATATACAAATATTATGGTGTGTATAAATAAAGAAATACATTAAAATACTATATAAACCAATTGATAAAGATTTGTCTTTTTTTTAATAAAATTTGTAGTTTTGTATTGATTTCTTTTGTTGTTTAAATTCGTTTGCTTACATAGCTGCCGTATATTTATTATATAGGTAGCTACATATCTAAGGGCGTTATGAAATAGCACATATTGCAGCGATGAATGAGCTAAGTGTTTCAATACTTAGTACTTTCAGGAAGTGTGCATCTTGTGGATGACTTTGTGCGATGAATTCAATTCGACTTAGTGCGATTTCATGGCAGCTTACTTTCGTGTCTATACGGTAGATGTGCAGCAACCTTTTGAAAAAAAACTTAAGCCGGCATAATACTCACCTACTCATATTATTACTTATGTTTTCTAAGTGCGTGGGTGTGCAATAAATACGATGAATTGGAAGATATATAAATTATTATTCTACGAAGCTGTAGAAGTTTTAAGTCTGACGAAGATGTTGTTCAAATACCCTTCTGATCAATTTGCCGTTACGAAGTTTTTTGTCATGCTTTGAGTGTTTTTTGGCCAATAAATCATTACAGATCTTACAATGATGATTTGAGGCGTGGATGGTGCTGCGGGACCTCTCAAGTATACGACGATGATTGGTAGATATAAATATGTATTGACGCATCAAGCTACAATTCATTGGGGGAAAATATGGTTCTGCTAAATATGCACGCTAACGTATTAATGGTAATATTTTAGCATATTTGAAGACTTATGACTTAACCTTGGGGTACTGCTAAGTGGCTTGAATAAAACAACAGCCACTGCACCAAGATTTTTTTTTATAAGATTCTTTCACCTAAATGAATGCAATTCAAAGTACTTCTAGGTAAAAGCATTGCATACACAGCTAATAACAACAAATCGCACATCCGGTGCAACACGAAGAAAATGCTTTTTTTTTTTTCTTAATGTTGAAGTTACGCAGTAATGAAGTAATCGCTTAGAATTTCCGGCGTTGTAGAGCTTTAAGACTCTACTCTCCGCGAGCAAACAACTGTCTTGCAAAGCTTTGACTGTTAGCTTTTGCGGCAAACGAAAAATCAAAATATGTAGGTGCAATCATTTCATGTTTACACCAAACAGAACATTAAATGTATAAACTGCAAGCGCAATGTTTAAGCGTGATGTGTTGTTTGAGGTTAATAGTTCATCCATTGCACAAAGTCTCTACACGTTCAAACATTAGGATATTGTGCTCATTTCGTTTAAAAATGTCTCATAGGAAAGCCAAACCTATAAAACTACGATAGCGTGTTGAGATGCTTGCAGACAAGTGTCTTAAATTGTTGAAAGTTAAATTTGTATCTGTAGACGGTTGTCAAGTACAGGGTCAGATGATGCGCATTGATTGCCTGTGTTGACATATGAGTGACTAGAATACGGGTTAATTCGGAAACGTCAATAAACTACACATCGGCGATCAATTTATGTAACTGTGATATGCACTTACACTGATGATGTTCGAAGCCAGTCGTATCTGCAGGGATGATATCGAAATTTGGCGGGAGCAAATCGATACAAGAGAGTAGTCTCTGGATGTTATCAATAACGCAATGAAATATATCCTGACAAAAGAGAAGCAGTATTGTCCCCGACGTATTGATCTATACATGACGATGACACTGCGATGAAAGCATGTACAATTTTATCAACCGAAAGAAGCTGTTAATTATGCCAACAATACACTAATCGCTGTTCTGTCATCAGGGAACAAATTATAGGTTAAACAAGGGCCGAGAGGATTTTGTATATTAACCTCGTCACCCCTGAATAGCATAACGGTGCAGAAGCGTAGATTTACAATGTCCAGTCCACATCTAAGATGAAGAGTGCGCAAGATAGCAAGACTGTGATTAAAAAAGGCCAATAATTCGGATAAATGATTTTAATATATCAGAATGTGATTGGGGCAATTAGGAATTGATTACCATTTGAGCGTGGCTTTTACTCACTTTTGCAGCTGCTGCTTTTCTTAGTAAAATAGTAAATTGTTGAATACATATTTCCGACTTAAACAACTATTGACTGCAAACAATTCATCTGCGACCAGAGTGTCGAAACCATCAGACAATGACAATCTGTCTTTTTGTAGGAAACGTACGATGTAAGAAGTAGGCAGAGAAAGAGTATGTCGAAGCCCCCCCCCCCCCCACGACTGTAAATCTGCCTTTTTGCAGGAAACGCAAACAGCTGTAAGAAGCAGGAAGGATTAAAATTAGAGGGTTGCTGCGTTCGAAAAATGACCACTATGAAAACGCACATATGACACATAGCAAAGGATTAAACAAAGCGGCTGAACCAACCCCGTTAACAGTGGGTGCTTCAAATAGACACATATATACATAGGAATTTTTCCTGAACCAAGGAAGCTACACCCGTGGGAACATCAGTGTATCGCTATGTATATTCTTAAAACGAATTTGTAAGAGTACTACACATTGCTTGGCTAGAAAGGAGCATTGTCAAGCCATCTGTTTGAATTTACGAAACTCCGCTAAGCCCTAGATGAAATAAGAGGAGGATTCGAAGAAAAAGTGCTACGCCTGTTATCCCCACAAAAGGTTAATACAATTGAATTTGTCCGCATCATCATACGCATTAGTAGAGGTAGTTTCAGTCATGAATGAAGCTATAATTCAAATCAAAGATTGGATATGTTTTCCGTTCTGGAACTGACATTGGTTTAACAATCATGGACAAGGAACTTAACAAAATGAAGCAAATATACAGATCTCAAGTCAAAACTTTTTCACAAATCCTTCAAACACAGTTTCGTAAACAATTCAACTTAAAAAAGGATAGTTCAATTCAACTCCAAAATAGGTATAAAAACCTCATTTAAACGAGACTGGACTAGCAGAAAAACTTTACACTTAAATGGTCAACAGTGATGATCTGAAGATATCAAAACCAATCTGAATCAGGCAACCATAAACTTCTTGAACAACTTACGTAGATATTCTTAAACTATTTCACATAAAAATTGCTTGGCAATGTGAAATTAACGTGGAAAGCATAAATATCTCTTCGGAGAGGTTCGTCATATGTTGCGGTGTCGCGATCAAAGTGGGGGCAAACACTGTTGCCAAATTGTGTTCGTTCATCTTATTCACGGCGTAGTGTGAAGCAACTCTAAAATAAATGATCAATCAAATGGGGAATCAAACGAAGAAACATCTGCTTACCTCTTCAAATGTTCCACCATAAACTTAAGACAATTATAATGCGCCAGCGGCAGTTGTTTCACGGCGTCTCTCATCATCTGTATTTGTTCCGACAAGACCTTGCATCTGGTTGAGTTCATAAAAGCAGGGTACGACTGATAGGTGATAAGCGGAACAGGCAGCAATCGTAGGTATAACTTCAACGTCCCGGCAATGACGTTGATGTTACCGTATGCCATTTCGGACATGTCAGTCTTTTCTCCATCGCGATCGAGAGCGAGTTTGAGTGCCTCTATTTCATCTGCGAACCCCGATACTCGGTAAATACCCTCTTGCAACATACCGCGGCACTCAACCTCTTCGACACACCGTCGAATAACAAACGGAATCACGCACTGATGGGCAGTTACCAGCGTGGTCAGATCAGTTCCGAAAACACCTCGAATCCTCTTCAAATCCGGAACACATTTAGCCGGAACCAGTTCCGAGCACTTGTTGTGTGCTGTAAATCCGCAGTCTTCACATTTTACGCCTTGGGCAGTGAAACCCCAGAGGAAATTCGCACAAAACTCGCACCAATTGAGCCCCTTGAAAGTATGTACTTTGAACGTGTGCGTTTTCTCGTACACCACCGGCAGAATATCAGACTCGGTTGGTGCGTTTGTGGAAGTGGTCATAGCAGAATCCTCGCCTTTGATTGATTTCCTAATATCATTCGACAGAGCTCGCAGTTTTCTTCGATTCAGCGTCATATACGGACTCTGGTGATAGCAGTTCTTGGTCTGCTGGTTCATTTCCTGGATAATTGGAGCCGCATGCAGTTGCATGTAAAAATTCACCAAACCATCCGCCACCAGATCATGTATAGTTTCATATCTCTTGGAAGTCTCTTGCAGAAAATGTCCCTCTCCTGATTTATTGTATACCTTATAGTGCTTTGTTTTATTGTTAAACCTCACGCTCAAAGTGTAGTAGTCGTGTGCCTTGGGGCTCCTCCGTATCAAATAGGTCCCATCGACAGCATTTTCAAGCAGTTTTTCAACTTCCTGATGACTCATAATTCCGTGGTATTCGTATCCGTAGCAAGAAGGGGCATCATGTAGCTCCTGATTCCGCAGCAAGGCCTTTGGTGTAGGTGCCTCCAGCTGGATCTTGTAAACTAATTGGATGAATTGCATTGTTAAGAAAGTTTGGTATTTGTTTCCTTTCTGTGGCAAATCACAAAGAAATCACTCACGTTCTGGCTTCCAGACCTTGTGGACTGGAGAACTGGGTTCCACGAACTTTTGGTTGCCAGACATGTTTCATTCGGTTTTCTTGTTTTGTTTATAAATAAATCATTTTCAGGAGCGGAACTAGAGGGCGTCAAAATAAAAAATCCAGAGCGAATGTAAAATAAGAAAAAAAAATTAATAAAATTCTCCACTGAGACCAGCTCCAGAGGGAAATTGCAACACACACAGAGATATGGATTTTATTTTTTACAGTGACAAACGTCAGAAAGGCGACAGCTGGGTAAATTTTTGTCGATTGTGAATGGGCACAATGGTTGTACTGCCAGGGCGTATTTAGTTTTACATTGGTTGAACGGCGCCAGCATTACTACACAACTTTTTGAAATATGTAATAAAGTTGGGTGTGTGTGAATCGGGGATGGGCTGATTGGCATCAACCTGGTGATGCCCAGCTGTTGTAACTTTGCATACACTTCAATTGTGCTTATTTTACCTCCGCGTGGTAACCACCGGGTACTGGTCTCGCTCAGCCGAACTTGACTTGCTGAACTTATAAGTGCGAGTGTTGAACACGAAGAAGTAGCAACACTATATGCTCTGTCGGACCTGACTGTCTGCTCGATTCTCAGAAGTCTTACATGAGCCCCTCAGAAGGAGGACGTACGGCGGATGAATTCACATGATTGAATCAACACTGACGTCAACTGGCAGCATGGCATAAACCTTAATGAGCTACTTCGACATATTTGGAGCTAAGGTCATTAAGGATTTTCAACACTAGTCAGGGTGTTGAAATAGAGATGGTGGCGGATGAGACCTTAATGGGTCAACGGCAGCTCTCAAATCCCCGAAGCGGGTTACTGACTCCGGAATATTCCGGCCCCTTTCTTCCAAGGGGTCGCAGAAAGGGCCTGGCCCTCCAGGTTGGGGGTTGTGCGTGGGGTTAACTACCCAACCACGGAAAAATTAAATGGTTACGAAGAGCCTCGGATAAGGATGGATTCACTGTTGACGACCCTGCGAAACGAAATAAGGACAACGACGCACATGGAATGTTAGAACCCTGAACAGACCGCGTGCAGCCGAGCAATTAGCGGAGGCCCTAAGCTGCTACAAAGCAGATATCACCGCCATGCAGGAAGTGCGGTGGGATGGTCCGGGCAAAAGTAGGATGAAAAACTGTGACATTTACTACGGTGATTGCTACAGGGAACAGAAGCAGCGTCCATTTGGATGCGGATTCGTTGTAAGCGGTAGACTTAGGCAAGAAGTCTTGAGCTTTAGACAAGTTAGCGAACGTCTTGTAACAATCCGTATCAAGGCTAATTTCGCCAACATCAGCGTAATATGCGCTTACGCCCCCAAAGACGATAAAGACGATGCTACCAAAGAGTGTTTTTACGAGCTCCTCGACAAAACATATGAGCATTGTCCTAGGTATGACGTTAAGATCGTCTTAGGTGATTTTAACGCCAAAATACGAAAGGAGGACATCTTTGGTAGCACAATCGGAAAGCACAGCCTACACGAACTTTCCGAGCGACCAACATAGACTCGGACCACCACCTTGTTGTAGCCAAGGTACGAATGAGGATATCCTGCACGTCACAACAACGAGGAAATACTGTGAGGAGATTTAACGTTGAACGGCTACAACCACAACAAACCGCCAGAACCTTTGCCGATCGCGTGTCCCTCAACCTCTCGAGAAGTCCTATGCTGCCAGCATCAAGTGCCGAATACCAGTGGCATCGATGCCAAGACGCCATCAGAAGCGCCGCAACTGATGTTCTCGGTTTTACCAGGCCACCACCACGAAAACTCCTGGTTTGATGATGAGTGCCGGCAAGTGCATGCAGCAAAACAAAGCGTCTACGAAGCGGCACTGCATAGAAGGACGAGAGCAGCTCGTGAGCTCTACGAGCAAAAGAGGAGGGAAGAACATCGGCTTCTCCGGAGAAAAAACAAAGAGCATGAGAAGCGCGCGATCTAGGAAATAGAGAGGTACTACTCCAGGAACAATGTTCAGAAGTTTTACCAAAAGGTAAATAGGACGTGTAGCGGAAACAAGACCCGAACAGAGACCTATAGAGACGAAGAAGGAAAGCTTGTAGTAGAGTCACAGTCAGTGCGGAGGATATGGAAAAACTATTTCTGCAGACTGTTAAACGCCGAAGATGACACAAATTACGCTGCCAGGCAGAACGAACCATTCAGCCTGGACGATAAAAGTCAAGACTTCTGTCCACCTGACCAAAACGAAGTGAGGATAGCGATATAAAAACTAAAATCCAACAAAGCTGCTGTACCAGACGGCTTAAATGCCGAGCTTTTTAAGGCAGCGGTAGATGACCTTGTAGAGAGCATACACCAACTCGTTCCCAAGATATGGTCAGAAGAAAGTATGCCTGATGAATGGAACCTCAGCATCGTTTGCCCGATCCACAAGAAAGGAGACCCTCTAAACTGCGCCAAATATAGATATACCTGATTGGTCCCTGTGGTAGTGCGGTTTTAGGCCCGGTAAGTCCACGAACGATCAGATATTCGCACTACGGCAGATCCTGGAGAAAACCCAAGAAGTCCAAATCGATACCCACCATCTTTTTATCGATTTTAAGGCCGCATATGACAGCATCTATAGGGACGAGCTATACAGAGTCATGTCTAGTTTTGGCATCCCTGCCAAACTTGTCAGATTGTGCAGAATGATGATGGAGAACGCCCACTGCCCCATAAAGGTCGCAAACAATCTCACCGAGACCTTTGATGTCAGAAAAGGATATAGACAAGGTGATGCGCTGTCATGTGACTTCTTCAACATCATACTTGAGAAAATTGTGCGAAACTCGCAAGCCAACACTAGAGGCACAATTTTTCAAAAGTCTGTGCAACTACTTGCATATGCTGACGACATTGACATAATTGGCAGAACACAGCGAGCTGTCACTGGTGCGTTCGCAAGTATTAGCACAGAGGCGGCAAAAATGGGTTTAATGGTGAATGAGGGCAAAACCAAGTATATGCTGTCAGCAAGAAGGGACACACAACATCGACGAATCGGACAGAACGTCACGATAGACAGCTACAACTTTGAGGTAGTTAGGGACTTTGTCTACCTTGGCTCCGCTATAAATTCTGAAAACGACATCACATCACAAATCAAACGAAGAATTACACTTGCCAACCGCTGTTTCTTTGGCCTAAGAAGGCAATTGACTAGTAAGGCCTTGTCGAGAAACACTAAGGAGACTTTGTATAAGACCCTCATCATCCCAGTCCTGCTCTATGGCGCAGAAACGTGGACATTAGCAAAAGCGGATGAAGATCTCCTTGGTCGTTTCGAACGCAAAATTCTTCGAGTGATTTTCGGTCCCGTTTGCGTTGACGGGCTTTATAGGGGGAGATTTAACAGCGAACTCTACGAGCTGTACAGCGACATCGACCTGGTCAAAAAAATGCGAATTAGTCGACTAAGATGGCTAGGACATGTAGAGCGAATGGACACCAACGCTCCGGCCCGAAGAGTCTTCGATTCCAACCCGGAGGGACAACGCAGTAGAGAAAGACTTCGCCTTAGGTGGCACGCGCAAGTGGAAGGGGATCTCAACCAACTTGGAGTGCGCAACTGGAGGCAGTTAGCCAAAGATCGTGCTAACTGAAGAGGCGTATTGGTTGAGGCCCAGGTCCACCCCGGACTGTAGCGCCACCTAACAACAACAACAATAAAGTTTCATAAAATCGTGCTACAAAAACAAAAAGTAATAACTTTTTTTCTGTGTGAGTAATCTTATTACATATTCTTTTATTTTTATTATTATTTCATTTTTATTTGGCAGGTTACTATTTAGATTTAGTATGTAAAATGAATGCTTGGGATACCGAAAAGAGGATTTGGATCGGTACCAGGCTTTGCAGTCCTTCATTTCTGTCCAAAGGGGATCCCCCGACTAGATGGATGATTATGAGGCTGGAAGCATCGCACGAAGACCGTACCATCGACATCCCTATGTTCGGGTTCAAGACACAATTGCGGCTGTAGCATGGTTAATTCAAGCAAATCCAAGCGTTTCGACTCTAAATTTATCGGAGCAAATTGGAGTTAGCAGACGGCCATTACAACGGATAATTCATGATGACTTAAACTTGTTTCCGTACGAAGTCCAAATTGCAAGCCAGTTAAACCCTCTGGATTTGCCTATTCGCCTGGAATTTTGCCAAAAAATCATTGAGATGCCCGAAGAAGACAACAGCTTGATAAATTGCTTGTTTATGTCTGATGAGGCCCATTTTGATCTAAACGGCAATGTAAATATGCAAAATTGCCGCATATGGAGTGAATTTAATCCAGAAATACTCCATGAGACGGCACTGCACCCAGAACGATTCACTGTGTGGTACCCAGTTTCATCAAGGTGCATTGTGGGACCGTTATTTAAAGATGTTGAAGGATTTTTTTTTACCCAGAACTTCGCCGAAGAATTATTCGTTTCAACAGCATTTAGTTCCAGCAAGATGGAGCAACTGCATACATAGCCAGACCGGTTATGGCGGAGCTCCAACGAAAATTCGCAGCCAAGGACCTGACTGCAGAACGCTTTTTTTTTATAAGGTTATGTCGAGCAAGAGGTGTACAAAACGATACCAAGGAATTTGACTGAATTGACGCAGACCATTAATACAAGCGATCCCGACTTCAACCCTTCAGGCCGCAATGAATAATTTTCTGATCTGGTATCGCGTATGCGTTCATGAGCATGGAGGTCATTTACGGTCTATCATCTTCAAAGACAATTATTTATATAGAATAAAATTGAATGTTGTATACAATAAAAAAATTAATGAAATACATTGATTAATAAAAAAGTAATTTGAATTTCTTATTGTAGCACAATTGGTATTTAAGAGGCAACCGACGCTAAATTAACCGAATAGTTGAAAACAAACGACTTTTAAAGTTTCTGGTGCTTTGGTAACCTAAATGTGTTAATATTATGCTGTCGGCGATTTAATGAAGCATGCCCTTTATGTTTATAAAAACATAAGGAAAGGCTTTCTTGGGCGAACTGGATAGTACGTATATCGAAATTCTTATCCCATAATTTTGGGAAAGTCCTTGTTAATTTTGGAACAATTTTTGTTTTTATAAAAAAACCAAAATTTTAAAATGTGGTCATAACGCCACCAGAAGTGGGTCTGGCAAACAGCTCTGTTTAGGCGAATTTTAAAGAAGGACATTGTCTACAAATATTGCTCACACTGTTATTTTGGATTTTAATCTATTTATGGAAAAAACAACGTATTTGTCCTAAACGACCTCAAAAAGTGGTTGTGGAAAACAGCTTTGTATTAACGAATTGTTATAAAAAGGATTATAATTATATACATATGGCATAAGGCATGTAAAGAACTATCAGGTAAAATGATTATACCCTAGCATCATGTGAAACACATAAGATCTTTCGAAATTGTGGTAAATGCCCGCTGGCTATATTTCTTGCGATCGTTCTTTTGAGCACCAGTGAATACCTTTAAAAAAAAAAACTGGCCTAATATTCACGAATGCTTTGGTCAAATGTTGCGAAATTATTCGAACACAACAGCAGCAGTGTTAGAAAAAAAAATGAATATCCGAGTATGAACTTAAAACACCAAAAGAAATCATAATCGGCTAAAGCAGTTTTTGAGAAAAGTGAGTTTTCAAAAATGTTTAAACCCACTGGCCGCTACTCGTACGAATAAAAAAATATAAAAAGCACCCATTTCAAAAGTTAGAGTATGCAAATTTGATCAAAATGGTAAAATGATTACTTGACCGCGGAAATTGCAATGAAATAGTTTTCATTTAACAAAAAGTCCAATCAATTAAACACAAAATGTTTTAAAGTGTTAAAAATCGAAACTTTTTCTTCTTGAGGGCTACCGGCTAATTTAGCGATGACAAAACACAGAGAGACTTACATCGTGGTGGACAAAAGGTCTATTGGAAATTAGGAAGAAAACCCGAGCACTAAACGCACAGCATGGCATACATTCTGCGGTGATAAAAAACACCACACAATTTGCCAGACTAAGGAAAACACTGTCCAAAAACTCGCTGTTCCAGGATTAGTCAAAGACGGTAATGGAGGCTGGGCACAGTCCTGCACACAGACCATCAACCTCTTATTACAAACCAACTTTCCGAGATACATCTCAACTCAGAGTAGTAACCAGGTCATATATAACACTCCAATAACTGTATCAACATTTGCAAAAGGAGTAATAGCTGCGATCGACCAACGACCTTGCCACGTCGAATCAATCGGTTCTCGTTCGATCACCGCAATTAAACGACTTAGGTCGTGGTTAGTAGTTAAATGTGGGACCACTTGGGAATACCGCGTGTTGTTGGCACCTCATGCGAACGTCTGACAAACATCCAAGAGTATCAAATTGTCATGAGAAAACTTCTCACAAATTTGCCGTTCGGATTCGGCGTTAAACTGTAGTTCCCCTCCAGTTCACATGAAAGTAGTGTTGGGTAGGACACGTTTTTTTTATGAGTTTGTATGAGGTGCTCATTTTGGAATATGAGGTACTCACCTCAATTGAGGTTTGTGCTCATATAATGTAGTAGGTACAAAAAAATAAAATATTACGTATTATGTAGGTAGGTAAGTTTACATACCTCAAGAAAATTTTATTCGTATGAAGTATATCTATGTACTTAAGTGAACTAATTGTATGGTCCAGTCCAAATTGCCTAAAAATTCCTTTAAAAGTTAAAACAAAATGATAGCATCTACATTTGCATTTTCACAAAGTGTATGTAATGTAAATCCATACCCGCAGTCGCGCCACAAAATTTATAAATGATGTAGAGAGAGTGACCAGACAATAGACAATACTTTTTCTCACCTTGTCACACTCACCTCATTGCCTCAGTTCTGCTATCGCACTACAAATGAGGCAATGTGTTATTCCTTACTTTTACCTCAAAAGTCCCATGTCCCACACAAATGAGGCAATAGGCGTTTTTCTTTTTTAGCTCCGAGCGGGGCACTGAGCTGTCAAAAAAAGAACTGTGTTACTTTTTTAGCTCGGAGCGCTCTGAGCACAAAATTTGTATTTCTTTTTTATCTCTGAGCTAGCTCAGGGCTCGCTCGATGAGCTCGATTAAAAATGACCGAGCACATCGAGCGAAAAGCTGAGCGCGGCTGACTTCATTCATTATTTTGTGCTCTTTCCATAGTTTTTTTTACTAGAAATTATAATTTAAATGGAACAATCCTTGACAAATACCAATTTCAGAAGCAATCCTGAATATTTTGAAAATTAAGAGAAAAAAAATTATATAATGACAGTTCAGTGCCCAATTCTGTTTCTTAATTAGCTCGGAGCGCTCAGGTTATGTTCAGCTCGGAGCGAGCTCTGATCGCTCGGGCCCCGCTCTGTTCCCCGCTCGGGGCTAAAAAAGAAAAACGCCTAATGAGTTATTGCTTACCTAAAGGTAAGCGGGGAACAGAGCGGGGCCCGAGCGATCAGAGCTCGCTCCGAGCTGAACATAACCTGAGCGCTCCGAGCTAATTAAGAAACAGAATTGGGCACTGAACTGTCATTAAATAATTTTGTTTCTATTAATTTTCAAAATAGTCAGGATTGCTTCTGAAATTGGTGTTTGTCAAGGATTGTTCCATTTAAATTATAATTTCTAGTAAATAAACTATGGAAAAAGTACAAATAATGAATGAAGTCAGCCGCGCTCAGCTTTTCGCTCGATGTTCTCGGTCATTTTTAATCGAGCTCATCGAGCGAGCCCTGAGCTAGATCAGAGATAAAAAAGAAATACACATTTTGTGCTCAGAGCGCTCCGAGCTAAAAAAGTAACACAGTTCTTTTTTTGACAGCTCAATGCCCCGCTCGGAGCTAAAAAAGAAAAACGCCTAATGAGTTATTCCTTACTTTTACCTCAAAAGTCCCATGTCCCATACAAATGAGGCAATGAGAATGAGCTATGAGGATTCACTCTATTCATTACTTTTACCTCAATGTCACAGTCCAAATACCCCAACTCAATTGAAGTGTTACCTATATTAGGCGTTTTTCTTTTTTAGCTCCGAGCGGGGCACTGAGCTGTCAAAAAAAGAACTGTGTTACTTTTTTAGCTCGGAGCGCTCTGAGCACAAAATTTGTATTTCTTTGTTATCTCTGAGCTAGCTCAGGGCTCGCTCGATGAGCTCGATTAAAAATGACCGAGCACATCGAGCGAAAAGCTGAGCGCGGCTGACTTTATTCATTATTTGTGCTTTTTCCATAGTTTATTTACTAGAAATTATAATTGAAATGGAACAATCCTTGACAAACACCAATTTCAGAAGCAAACCTGACTATTTTGAAAATTAATAGAAAAAAAATTATCTAATGACAGTTCAGTGCCCAATTCTGTTTCTTAATTAGCTCGGAGCGCTCAGGTTATGTTCAGCTCGGAGCGAGCTCTGATCGCTCGGGCCCCGTTCTGTTCCCCGCTCGGGGCTAAAAAAGAAAAACGCCTATTGTTTGTATCTATATCCTCCCTCAAAACTCAAATGAAAGGAAAAGAGAAAGAGACGCTTTTAGATAAATGTGTTACCCTTTTTTAAACGAGTTTAACTGTTACTGCAGGAAATAATGTGAATGTGTGAAGTCGTGAGTAATTTTCCGTGTGCTTGTATTATTGACATGACATTTTATTTTGTGCTCTTCGATGTGAGTTTGTAACACATTTGAGAGGTGGTACAAAAATTATTTTTGAGGTGTTGGGACATTTAGATCTTTTGTATGGGACATTTGTACCACCTCATGTATGAGTTACCCAACACTACATGAAAGTGGTTGGAGAAGCTAGGTTCAGTATGGACCGTTAAGTCCTTATATGCATATATGTAATAGCTGCGAAGATAATTCAATTTATACATTCTATCCTTTCAAATCCCCTGGGGATGATGGGATATTTTGAATTATTCTCCAGGAGGCGAACACCCTTATCATATCAGTTCTTGAACGAGCGGCTACGTACTAAAAGCCTAGCATGAAGTGAAGGTGGTTTTTATTCCCAAGGCATGGAAATCTAGTCACACAATCTAAACTACATCCCCAGCCGACCTAATAGCAGAGCAAATTCCGCGACCCAGCATTTTTTTTTTTTTTTTTTGGTTATATTAATTCTTGCCCAAGGGCCGGCACTGCGACCTGAAAGATCTTTTGTGCCACAAGGTTGACTTACGCCAAAAGGCGACTGACTTCTCTAATAAAACTCAGCACGTTTTTGGTGGTAGAGTTGTGAAGCTCCACCAGTGATAACAGCTCTCTGTGGAGAAGGCGTCGTCTCAACCAATGCAGAGCCGGGCATTCACAGAGTATGTGTTCTGA
This sequence comes from Portevinia maculata, assembly GCA_949715645.1. Classification (NCBI taxonomy): domain Eukaryota; kingdom Metazoa; phylum Arthropoda; class Insecta; order Diptera; family Syrphidae; genus Portevinia; species Portevinia maculata. Next base: position 195,404,040 of record OX454525.1, read on the forward strand.
GGTTTCCTCGTCCTCCATGCAGAATCTACATTCTGACGTTGGACTAAGGTTTATTTTGTTGAGATGATATCTCAGACCGCAGTGGCCAGTGAGAAAGCCAACCAGCAATCTAATGCTTTCCTTATTTAGTGTAAGGATTTCCTTATAGGAGTAGGGCTTAATCAAGCGTTTAGACTCTCTCAGACCGCTTTCCCAATGTTTAAGGCGAGTCTGTTGCTCCCAATCTTTGATAAGCCCTAGAGTAGTAGTCCAGTTGACACTGCAGTACGGTTCGGGACCGACGAAAGCGGCTTCAGAACCAGCTCTGGCGAGCTCATCTGCAGCTTCATTCCCCACAAAACCTCGGTGGCCAGGCACCCATCCGAGTTTAACTTTGTTGAATTCAGCTAGCTTTTGTAAGGCGCAGCAGCAGTTTTTAACAGTCAGAGAGTCTATTGTGTTGGACGACAGTGCCTGAAGTGCTGCCTGACTGTCTGAAAAGATATGTATCTTTGCGCCCTTAATTCCTTTGTTGGAGTTTAAGATAGCGCAGATCTCAATGGCATGGATTTCTGCCTGGAACACTGTGGGGCACATCCCCATAGGTATCGAGACCCTGGTGTTGTGTCCAAAGACACCAGCACCAACTCCAGACTCCATTTTTGATCCGTCGGTGTACCATACCAGACTTTTTGGGTCCACAGCTGGAACCCCCGAGACGGTCCAGTATTTCTACCTCAAATAGTTTGTCGAAACTATATTCCCTTACCATTAAGTCAGCGATGGTGTAAAACATGTCCAAATTTTGAATTGAGTTAAGTATTTTCAGGTGACCCTCATGGTCATTTGAGTTATACTTATATTCAAGCTGAAGCTTGATAGCGCATCTAGCAGCCGTCTTCTGGATGAATGCTTGTAACGGTGATAGTCCAATAATGGCTTCAAGTGCTACCGTAGGACATGTGCGCATGGCACCAGTTATTCCCAGACAGGCAACACGTTGTAGCTTTTGAAGTCTGTTAGCCGTTGTACGTTCAAGTACTTTTGGCCACCACACGATGGAGGCGTTCGTGATGATGGTTCTTACCATCATGGTGTACAGCCAGTGTATCATTCTGGGGTTTAAACCCCAAGTTCTGCCGTATAGGCGTCTACAGGCCCACATGGCTCTTGTGGCACGCTCAGTGGCGGCCTTTACGTGTGAGTTCCAATTTAGTTTCCTATCCAAGATGACTCCCAGATATTTGACCTCATTGGAGTAACTCAAGGGTGTACCATTTACGGTGATAGGTTCAAAGTTAACCAATATTTTTCGCGTAAAAGGTACTAGGATGGTTTTAAGAGGGTTGATGAAAAGTCCTTCCTTAATACACCATTCTGAGACATGTAGCAACGCTTTGTGCATGCTATCAGTAATGGTTGCGCTACGCTTACCATTAATGATAATCGCCAGGGCATCAGCATAACCAATGGCGTTAAAGCCTAGTCTATGTAGACCGACCAGTAGGTTGTCGATGACAAGTGACCACAAGAGGGGAGAGAGTACTCCTCCTTGGGGACAGCCTTTGGCTGCCGTCACAGCCACCGATTTACCTCCAGATGAGGAGGTAATAATTCGACTTTCCAACATGGCTCTGATCCATTGGTTCGTCGATACTTAGATACCTTTATTACTGATCGCCCTGGCAATCGAGTCGTATCCGGTATTATCGAAGGCACCCTCAACGTCCAGGAAGGCACAAAGTGCAATTTCCTTTGACTTGAAAGTCTCCTCTACCTTTTTGACAAGGCGTGCTCTTCACTGCCTTGTCAAAATGGTAGAGGAGACTTTCAAGTCAAAGGAAATTGCACTTTGTGCCTTCCTGTACCTTCCTTCAGTGGATTTGCCCTTTCTGTACGCAAATTGACTTGAGTGCAGGGGGCTTGATGTTACTATCTGCTCCCTAATATGAACATCTATAAGTCTTTCCATGGTTTTTAGAAAGAAGGATGTTAGACTGATTGGTCTGTATGATTTAGGCAGTTCACTTGGCCTATTGCCTTTTTTGGGGATAAAAATCACGTTGACCTGTCTCCAGGAAAGTGGAATGTATCCCTAGTTATAACTAGCTCTAAATAAAGCAATAGCCATCGGCAGTATGACATCACTAACCCTCTGGATAAGGGCCGGAAAAATGCCGTCGCCACCTGGGGCTTTAAATGGTTTGAATGAGCCAATTGCCCATCTAACCTTATCTGGACTAAACATTTTTCCAGATAAGCTGTTTACTCTGCTATCTATATGTACCTTGGGGTCCACATCGTTAGAGTTACCGCTTATGTCGCGAATAGACGAACCTGGGAAGTGAACCTGAAGAAGTGTTCTGATTGAATCTTCTCGGTCCGTCGTGTAGGTGCCATTTGGTTTCTTTAGTAAACCTACACCGTTATTATGATCTCTGCCTAGCGCTTTGTGGATGCGAGCTGCTACCGGCATATCTACTATGTCTTCGCAGCACTTCCTCCACGTAGCACGCTTTGATCTTCTCAGTTCAGAGTTGTATTCTGTGAGAGCGATCCTATAATCGTCCCACCTTTTAGTGTGTTTGGCTCGATTAAAGAGTTTCCTAACCTTCTTCCTATATTCAGCAAGTTTGTCATTCCACCAGGGGACCTTACGTCGCTTTATGCTGGTTTTAATGACGCAACTGCTCTGGTAGGAGGTTAGTAACACTTTGTTGAGCTGGTGTGCTGCTTCGTCAAGGTCCCACGTGGATTCGATTGACGAAATTAGCATATCCCATTCCGAGAGGACAAGTCCTCGATACGTATTCCAGTCCGTCGACTTAGGATCGTATCTAGTTGTGGCCTGTGACAGTTGACCGGGCAGGTCGAACCTAATGTGTTGGTGATCCGATAGCGAGGCCTCATCTGACACATGCCAATTTTCAATGAAATTTGCCATAAATGGACTAGCGAGCGTGAGGTCAAGTACCTCTTCGCGAATCGAATTTATGAAGGTTGGTTAACCCTTGTTTACTATATCTACATTGTTACCGACTATAAAATTTAACAAACACTCACCTCTTTTATTGTTGTCGCTACTACCCCACACCATATTGTGCGCGTTGGAATCGCACAAAATGACGTAGTGTTAGTTGTTTCGTAGGCAGTAGTGGATGAGTGCCTGTACCTCTAGTGGAGGGATGTTGTCTTCGTCTCTTGGGAAATACGCAGACGCACATATGATGTTGTGTGTGCCTCTAGGTGTAGGTACTTCCAGTAGTACGGCAACCAGGTCTCTGCTGATGAATTCTGGAATGAGAAGAAAGTTGCTATTTATATCGATTAAGCAGGCCGCCCTCGGCACTTGCTCACCGCACTTGTAAATTAACTTACCTGCCCTATTCCCAAGACCTTTAATGTGTCCGCTGATAACCCAAGGCTCCTGGATGAGGCCTAGGGTCATCTTTTCCTCGGCGAACCGCTTGCTAAAAGTGGCGGACGCACCCTTAGCGCGATGGAGGTTCGCCTGAAGCACCTTGATGGTGTTCATAGATCCTCCTTTAAGGATCTGGCTTGCCTGAGTAGTTGGGCTTTTTTTGGGCCCTTACCTTTTCGGCAAGCAGCCAGTCCAGGGCGACCAGTTGTTAACTACCTGGCTGACTCATCCTTTTTCCATCCCTGGTTTGACCGCCCAGTGGCGGCATTGGCCGGGTTGGAGGGGTTCACGGCCGAATTGCCGGTTCTCATAGGGAAAGTAATCTTTCCTTGCAGGAAGGGACGATTGGACGACGCGGTGGCCGTTGCATTAGTGCTCCTCCCAGAACCGCTCGGGGTAGCATGCCCAATGGCATTTTTACTACCTTCGCTGGTTGTTTGGGGGGGGGGGGGGGGGGGGCCTCAGGAACTGACATCACTGTCGCCTGACTGCTGCCTAGGCTGCTAGAAGGAGCTGGTCCTGTCGAAGTGGACTGCCTTGTTGAACTACCTTCAGACACATTTCCGAATTTCCGATAGGTTGTACAAAGGTTTTTGGCCCTGTGGCACAGCTAGTCGAAGTGGACTGCAATGGTTCACTACCTTCAGACACATTTCCGATACTTTGTACAGTGGTTTCTGATCCGGTGACACAACAAGTCGTGATTGACTTGTGAGGTACCATGCCTTCAGACACATTTCCGATAGGTGGTACAAAATTAGCTGACTCGTTATTTGTATGGTTAATGGCTGATTTAGAGCTTCTGTCGGTGCTCTTCAGAATCAATCTGATCATGCCGAATCGGTATGCGACCTTTCCCATAAGTTTATTGAGCTCAGTCAAGGAAGCGTTGTCTATTGAGATAACGAGGTGAAGGAGTGCACCTACCTTACCACCATGATTTGGTGCTGATGTTGGCATTTTGCGCCCCAATGGTCGCCAGCACTTTTTCATTTGAGAGTTCGAGGCTCTCTGGAAAGAGTCCGCGGACGATGTGTGATTTCGGGAAAGATCCTTCTTCCACAAGCATCAGGTCCAGACCACATTTCTCTTTAATTTTCTCGAAATTCTAGCGCATCCACCCAGCAGTGGCACTAATAGAGCAGACAAAGACTATCCATCCTGTCTTAAGGTGCGAGCCAGAGAAGACGGGCCACATGCCACAGTCACTCAGCTCGATTGAGGTGTCTATCACCGCCTCTTTTACAGCGGCCATTTGCTCTGGGAGAGAGGGTTTTTGCACAAGTCGGTTGGAATGATTCCAAGCCTAACTAGGCTAGCCACCTGGCTAAAGGTGGGTGCCTCAGGCCTAGGACCTTTCCTAACTTTCTTGGCGGCAGGTTTGGGGGGAGTCTGGTCTTCAGATCTGCCTCGCTTGTTGTCAGGCTTGTCTGTTTGTGCTGCTTGGGCTAAGATTAGAGTACTTTCTCTGTCTAAGCCTCTCCGCAAAGCACTTTTGAAGCGTCTATTTTGTAGACCGCTGAGTCTTACAAAACCACCCTCCTTCTGTAATTGTAGCCCAGTCAAGCTCTTCCCAATGGAGGAGCAACCCGATTTCTCGGAGACCACGCTACAATTGTCCACCAGAGTGGAGGTGTCAGAATCTGAGGTGGTCGTTTCCGCTTCGTGTTTTCTGGCACTGGTTAGTTTGGATGTTGTCCACAAGACATTACTATCCATACTTTGGGAGTTAGGGGGGTTCGGTTGCCCGTCAGCAAGCCGAGAAGTGGAGGCCGGGTTCTGATCTGTAGCATAAGAATCGTCGGCCTTCGGGAGCCCAGTAGCTGCCCGATTTGGGTTGTCTTCTGGTTGCCCGACAGCAATTTCAGAAGTTGATGCGATTTCAGAGGCATCCGTCTGTATGTTTTTTATGTTAGTTTTAAAAATTGTACCCACGAGTATTCGGGAAAGTAAGTCGCCCATGCCAGAGCCCGATATGGCATGGGAAGGCTGGATTAAAACCGAAGGTCGCCTGGTATTCGGAGTTCGCATACTTGCGACTAGGCACTTCCCTAGCCATGCATCCATCGGCATATGCGACCTTTGAGTTGGAGATTTGTTAGGGGTTGACTCCCCATTTGGACGAAAAGTCCGGTTAGTTCTTAGTCATTGCTCATCAAAACAGGCCATGGTCTGACTGACTCTTTACGATTTAAGCCTCCGCACCGGCACCATCCTCACAAGGATGGTACACTCGACAAGGTAACTAACCACGCGGAGGTAATGCGACCCAGCATACTAACGTTAAAGGCAGAGGAGTAAATAGCTCTACATGACTTCGTTCGCACTATAGAAAATGAACCTAAGGACAAAGAATAAAGTTGCGTTTCTAGATATTGAAGCAAAATCAGCGCAAAACTTGACTATAGCCGTGTTTCTTTGCAAGCGGATATAGGGATAATTTTAAATTTGCATGTAAAATACAACAACAACTTATCCTATATACGCTAACTTTAGCGGGGATAGCTATCGCCGCTAAGTCATTTAGCGGGGATAAACAGTGCTTCCAAAACCCATTTTCTTCGTTTTTGATGAATCGTAGCGATGAATTTTTCAGGAAATGTCAAAGTTTGACATCCAGCTAACACATCCCGCCGAATATTTTGTTCTGGATTTTATTATTATTTTTTTTTCAAAATTTAGTAAATCTGTGAATGTGAAACTGTTTTTTTAATTTTAGAATATGTTTGGCATTAATTTCAACTGTGGGAAATTAATATTTTTGAATTTCACGATTTTCAATACAAAAATCTTAATTCAACTTACAGCTGTTTCACTAATAAACGTCATAGGTGCATGTGTGCTGCCAAGTTTTTTTTGATGAATTCTTAAGCGGCGATGGTCGTTTTCTGATGCCATCCCTATATCCGCGTGCAAAGAAACACGGCTTATATTAAAATAAAAGTAACTGTCTCAAGAGGCATACCACAAGGTGGAGTCATTTTGCTGGGTCCTTGTCATTAATGAAATACTCACGAACTTCAAAAACAGCGGGGTCTTAGAATGTAATCATATACGCAAAGGATGTAGTAATGTTTGGAAATCGATATCGATCTAATTGATCAAAGTTGGACTGGGGAACTGGTGCTGAACTGTTTTCGGCGGATTATTCTCCGAGGGGGAGGTCGGCATAAGTGATAAGGGATAGATAAAAAGTCGGTTTAATAATTATTGCTCTATGTAAGGCGATAGCCTTTTTGATTGTCCCGTCTATCACCGTTTTTTATATGCAAGATCTGCATTTATTTGATACCTACAATCGGCTATGGTGATGAGTGATAGTCATGCAAGTAGGTATCACCCTAAATCTATATTAAAAATTGACAGACAAAGTGACTATCACCGGACATAGATCAAAATGCGCAAACTTCTATCAACATTCACTCAGTACCGAGTCGATTCCACATCACGAATATTGCGACCGCAACTAGGTTCATAACAATCCAATATTCTTAGATGAAGACGCGATGGTAAAATTAAAAAAGCGAGCGAGTCCGAAATGGTCGGGCAGATAACGACAAAAGGAAATATGAAAGGAGTCTGAGTATAGCAACTTGGCAACAACAATGGAATGAATCGTTAAAGGGAAGATGGACGCACATGCTTATACCAGTGATCGATGAATGGATCAAAAGGGAACATGGTGAAACAAACTTCCATCTGACTCAGTTCTTGACTGGTTATGGCTGTTACAGAGAAAATCTCTTCAAACGCGGACATGAAACCAGCCCAAATTGCCCGCATTGCGAAAATGTTTCTGAAAACGCGGAACATGTGTTTTTCCATTGCTAAGCGGAAAGAAACGGAGAGGAGAAACGGGACCAATTCGGAGAGTGGCCCACTCCCGATAATGTCGTAAACTATATGCTTCGGAATGACGAAAACTGGACCACTGTAAGTAACGTGGCGGTTCGTATTCTCAGCGATCCTAGACGGTTAGAACGCCAACGGAAAGCTAATAGTTCCAACAATAGAGCAACAAGCTAAGTCTTCATACTGACCCCCGCGAAGTAATGTCTTACGGCGGTTCCGCGGGGGAAACGAATCGGCCTGTTCGGGAAGGGAGATGGTTTTAGCCGGTAGGAATCCGGCACTACCAATGGACGTCTGACCATTGGTGCCTAATGCAAGGTTTCCACCTTCCATCGCAAAAAAAAGATGAAGATGACGTACGTCTTCTGTATTTTGAGAAAGACGGAAATGCTGCCAATGCCTTTATGGAGTGTTGTAGTATAATCTGGAGTAACTGCATAATTTTTGCAACAATCAGGCACTGAAACCTCAATCCCGCTGTATCTTAGGTTTTCCAATTCTGAAGAGAAATAAGGAGCTCGTCTTTACTCAGAAGAACCTTGTTGGAGTAGTTACCCGTCTCCATATCCGTTAGTGTGCCATTAATGGAAAGTGATCACTTTGTGTGAGCCTCAATCCCGCTGTATCTTAGATTTTCCAATTCTGAAGAGAAATAAGGAGCTCGTCTTTACTCAGAAGAACCTTGTTGGAGTAGTTACCCGTCTCCATATCCGTTAGTGTGCCATTAATGGAAAGTGATCACTTTGTGTGAGCCGCAGAAACCTGTCAGTGGACTCAAACCGTGGAGAAGAAAACTGCTGTAGGATACGGGACTGCAATTTTAGGGTCCGAAGGGTAAGTGAACAGCTTACGTGCGACCAATTCCTTCCTTATAGACTCACAAGGTCCACCAAAACCTCATCGCACCCTTAGTCTCAGTCAGACGCTTAAGGAATTTCTGATCACAAGAAGCTTTTGTTGGGCTTTAGCCCGCAGAAGTCTTCAATCTAAAGACGCTGTGGCGGGTACCTCAAACATGGCGAAGTTAATTTCTGTGTAACAACATCTCACTGCTAACGCGGTATGACTCTTTTCGGTAGTTTCTATACCGCTTTAAGAAATATGACAAGAAATGTGTCCATTTTCCAGTAATACTACTGCACAGTGAGTCTCTATGCCAAAGATGTACATACACATGTCAAGAACAATAATAGTGCTAAAGCACCTGCTACAGTATTGGTAAACTTGGATGCTGTAGGTAGTAATGCTACAAGAAAAGAGCTAAGCGAAGTGGATCCGGTTGTTGACCCATTTGGAAGGAGCACTCGATGTGCCCGTTCGCCAACTAAAGTGACTAAAGTGACTTCCTTGAGAAACAATACGCGCTCACATTCGGAAACGACGTCATCGGCTAGAGTTGACGCAATAAATGCGACTGTCACTGCTAACGGCGCTCAAAATACCAGTGACAAACACGAGAATAATAAAATGCTCCAACTTGGCGTTAAAATCGACGGTCTGATCGATTTCTATCGGGACAAGCATAACGTCCATGGAGAAATTAAGAAAATGGGTACGCTCATAAAGTCCGTTTTAAGGGAGGCGGAATCCGAGGTCGCCGATTTAAGAAATGAGATATCTGAACTCCGTGAACAGATAAAGGTCCTTAGACTTAATGTGGAAAAAACCCATGCGACAGCATCCTCGCAAACGGATATAGCCCCGGCTGACGAAAATACGGGCCGAGAAGAGATGTTCCAAGAAATCCCCACGATCGACAAGAACAGACCGTCTATCCGATCTGTGAAAAGAAATAGGGATGCGGATATGAATGGTAACCGGTCCGAGGAGCAACCACCTAAAGCTCCTGCTCCAAAAAAGACGCGGATAAATTCGCCGAAAAAAACAAGCGGTAACATTTTTAAAGGCCCGTCTAAGCAAGCTTCAGAGAAGCAGAAACAAACGGACAAGCCGAATACGCCGAAACCGACACCAAACTCGGAAGCTAAGACAGCGCCAGAATGGGTCAAGGTTGCGAAAAAGAAGCGTGCAGCAGATGTGAAAAAACCACAGCGTCCAGATGCGATAGTAATCAAGAAGACTAGCGAAATATCGTACGCTGACCTACTCCGGACACTGAAGGCGGATCCGGCGCTAAAGGAAGTAGGGACTAATGTTAGCCGAATCCGTAAAACTGCAAGCGGTGACCTTTTACTGTCGCTAAAAAATACTGCAAATCCTTCAACCGCAGTCTTTAAAAACAAAATTAAGGAAGCGCTGGGAGAGAATGGTAACGTTTGGTCCCTTACACAAGAGGTCTTGCTTCAATACAAAGATATAGACGAAGTGACGTCGAAAGAGGAGATCTGTACTGCTTTAACAGATCAAATAAATTTCGAACTTAAAGTCGCGATGATCAAAAACGTTAGAAAAGCCTATGGTAAAACACAAACAGCCACCATAAGCCTACCAACGGAGACGGCGAACAGGCTGCTAAAAATGGGAAAAGTGCGAATCGGTTGGGTCTACTGCTGAATACGGGCAAAGACTGTACCCAAGCGTTGCTTTAGATGCCTCGAGTTCGGACACTTCGCATGGGCATGCAAAAGCCCAAACGACCGAACGGATCTGTGTGTCAGATGCGGAGAAAAAGGTCATAAATTAAAAGACTGCAAAGCCAGACCAAAATGCCTGCTTTGCGAAGCGAAAAATGTTGAATTTGGACATATAACTGGTAGTAGAAGATGTCCTGAATACAAGAAAGCGGTGGAAATTATTTCGAAAAAATTATGAACCTACTACAGCTTAATTTAAATCACTGTGAAGCGGCTCAAGACCACCTACAACAAACTGTTCGTGAACAGAAAGTTGACGTAGCGATTCTCTGTGAACAATATAGGAATCTATCGGGCAATAACTGGGTTGCCGACACGACGAAAACATCTGCAATCTGGGTTTGCGGAGACGTCTCCATTCAGGAACGCTCGGATGTGCCGGAGAAATTCTTCATATGGGCTAAGATAAACGGTATTTATATATACAGCTGTTATATTCCACCTAGCGTTACTATTGACATTTTTGAGATGATTTTGGACAGACTAGTCGCCGACGTAACCGGTAAGAGTCCCGTCATAATCGCAGGGGATTTTAACGCATGGGCCTCGGAATGGGGCAGTTCATATACGAATCGTAGAGGGACTGTTCTACTAGAAGCATTCTCTTGTTTAGATATTATTTTAGCTAACAGCGGAAGAACGAACACTTTTAGTACATCTAGATCGGGATCTATCATCGATATCACTTTTGCAAGCAGTAGGCTGCTAAGTGATGGTAGCTGGCGCGTGAGCGACCATTACACGCATAGTGACCACAACGCTATTTTATTCAGCGCGAGCACTGCATCGACAAACATTACTAACCGGACGACGCTGAAGCGATCGAAGTGGAAGGTCAACACTCTAGATGAAGATCTTTTAAGCTTCATTGTCAGTGAGGCGATAATTGAACCCAGAAGTGCAACGGAATTCGTAGAACAGGTATCACGGCTAGTTGTTAACGCCTGTAATACGTCAATGTCTAAGTTAGGAACGGGAAAACATCGACCTCCAGTGTATTGGTGGACTCCCGAAATCGCGGAACTTAGATCGATTAGCGCTCCCGGACTCATAACGCCAATGACCAACAATTGCAACTCTTACGCAGCGCACATCGAGAAGCGAAAATCTGCCTAAAAAAAGCAATTAAATCTAGCAAGCGTCTTTGCTTTAGAAATCTATGCGAAGAACTCAATAACGACGTATGGGGTAAAGCTTACAAAATCGTTTCGATGAAGCTTAGAGGTCCCCGAATGCAATCGCCAACATGCCCAGTATTGTTACGACAAATAGTTGAGACACTATTTCCTCGCCAAGAAGGACAGGCGACAGGTAGTCAATGTAGTCTAAGGGTTCACGAGAACGAGCCTATTCCCATCATAACACGAGAAGAATTATTCGAAGCATGTAAAAAGGTACGCGATCGGAAGGCTCCGGGAGTGGATGGTATTCCAAATAAAGCCCTTAAGATAGCAATCAAAACGCGAGCCGACTTATTTGCCGAAATATTTAACGCGTGTCTTCAGGAAAGCATTTTTCCTGAGCCTTGGAAACGCCAAAGACTTGTCTTACTTCCAAAAGGTAAGGGAAATCCAAACGAACCATCATCTTATCGTCCTATTTGTTTATTAGACACGATTGGTAAAATCCTTGAGCGGATAATTTACAATAGGCTCCAGCCAGCAATTGAAACTGCAGGAGGCCTCTCGGAACACCAATACGGTTTTCGTAAGTCAAGATCTACCGTAGACGCAATTAACGCGGTAATAACGAGAGCACAGGCCGCTATAGAGGGAAGGCGTTGGAAAGGAGGCACCAAAAAGTATTGCGCCGTTATAACCTTAGACGTAAAAAACGCGTTTAATTCGGCGAATTGGCAACGCATTATAAACTGTCTTTACCGGATTGAAATACCAGACTATCTCCGTAAAATTATAAAGAACTACTTTGCGAATAGAGTCCTCCTCTATGACTCTTATGAGGGAGTTAAAGAGTACGAAGTTGATGGCGGTGTACCACAAGGCTCTGTCCTAGGTCCCTTGCTGTGGAACGTCATGTATGACGAAATTCTTCGCCTGGAGATTCCAAGAGAATCGTCAATTATCGGCTTCGCAGACGACATCGCCGTGGTTGTTGTGGCGAAAACTATAGAAGATGTCGAACTGCACTGCAACGAGACAGTCGCTACTGTACGAAGATGGCTAGCTAGCGCGGGCCTGCAACTCGCAGAACATAAGACAGAAGCAGTGCTTATTACGAGTAGGAAAGTAAGGGAAACGATAACGTTTAGAGTAGGAGAGCATCTAGTTGTTTCCCAACCGTTCATTAAATACCTCGGAGTGATTATTGATGCTCGTCTAAGCTTCAAAAATCACCTAGAGTACATATGCAACAAGTCTTCAAAAACTGTTAGTGCACTTTCAAGGTTGATGAGTAACATCGGATGCAAGGTTTCCACCTTCCACCGCAAAAAAAAAAAAAAAAAAAAAGAACATGTCAAGAACTCAGAAGACCAGATCGAGAAAGGACAGAACGTGTTGAAAGCGCAGGACCAGGAAGCGATTTATTAAACGCACGGCGGCTTAAAAATGCAATCTGAACTCAGACATGGCGTGTTTGAACCCAACACCAAAGTCTCGTTTTTGGAATACATCGTACCAAACTGTGACCTAGGCTGAAGCCATTAAGTTCCGCACCAGGTTAAACCTTAAGAAGGGTATTTATTTCGCTAGAATACAGTTCTCTATTTTGTCTGGAAAAGGATAAATCTTCCGAAGACATAAGTTGGTCCGATATAAAAGATTTTTCGATCGCGAAGGATTATAAATAATAAGAAGAAATAGATTCTTAATCAATGACGATTGAAAACAAGAGTGCATCTATAAATTCCCTTCTACTAATTCAGCTTCGTGATTTTCTGTGAGTCAGACACAAGGGGATGCTTAGCTGTATATGACTTGGACTACATATTATGTTTCTCTTAGTGGGATCGGCAGTGATACAGGTACGATATCTCGGTCTGTTTTTTGAAGTCATCCCTTGCAACCATCTCTAGTCTTGAAACAGGCCAAAATTCCCTAAGTCTGTTTATTGCAAGCTTTTAAAGTTAACACGATCTTTTTTCACCAGAAACCACATCAGGCTTGATCCATCCACCAGCGCAATTTATTGGACGTGAGCCAGAGTTTAACCCAGTAAATTAAAATATCAGCTACCTCAACCCTCCAATTTTACCAACTGTCACACCTCATTGTGACATTGATGTTATGGTTTTCTACACCAGTCTCTAATGCTTTGAAGTTGAGACACTGCTGGTTTTTTTATTTCCGTTTTCTAAAATTTGTTGGGAAGTACTTAGAAGTACTAAATATCAAATTGTGTCACTCACTCCGCTCAGTATTTGGATTCCAAATTAGCGACTGAGATGTTTTTGAACTGGGTCCCCAATCAGGCTGATACTGGTACTGGGCGCATTTAGTATAATCTCTTAAATCTGCCCAAAGGATGGGGACGAATTTGATGAATGAGCGGGACAAGTGATGTAAGATTTTTTTGGTCTCTGGGATAGTTTTTTTTTATAATTTGCTTACGCTAAAGGGGTTTTTCTGTAATATTACAGTACCCTTATAGTGCTAAGAACACAGCGCAAGCATTTTTGTTTAACAGCAAGCAGCCCTGTCAGTATCGTATTTTATTGCATGCTTTTCGGTGCTTTCGGTGAAAGAAGTGTTTGGGTGCAGTTGTAAGCTTTTTCTCCACGGGTGGTGTCTAAATTGCTTAGGGAGATTTAGTTTTTCATGCATTCGACGAAAAGTAATGAACTTGACCGGGATCTGAACGCACGACCTTTCAATCAGTAAGCGAATACACTACTACTGCACCGTTGCCAACCGCAACTCATATAAGAAAAACTTATCGATGACGACCTTTAATCGGTGCAGGGAAATAAGTCCACATAGTGGGAAATAAAACCACTTTCGCGAAGTGGACTTAGTTCCCATGTAAAGTCGGAAGTAAGTCCATTTTTTTTATGGGAACTTAGTACACATTCAAAAATAAGAAGAGGGAACTAACATCCAACATTTGGAATTAGAAAAAAAACTGTGCAGTTAGTTAGTATGGGGGGGGGGGGGGGCATGCAGACCATTTGCAACCCCCCCTGCTTGGGGTCACTGTTTGATTTGGAGTAGGTGCAAAGTCACGGTATCTATATTACTCTGTCTCAGTTAAAAGTTAATTTCTATTTTGTTAATAAAAATTGCAAATTACCTACGTGACTCTTTAATTTTATTTTGTTCTTTTTTTTTGTCGGGGTGTGTGAGACTTTCTGCACTGAAGCACTCAGACTCAATACTGGTCCATTGTACTACCAGGCAGACACACCACATTTTACTGTGAGAATTTACTCGATTTCCTAAGAAAAACGAGAAGGCGCTTCAATGATAAGGAGCTTAGGTTTACAGCACTCACCATATCCGCACCAAATACCTGCCACCTGATACGAGCAAAAGCAGGACAATCACAGAGGAAATGTTCCGCAGTGTCGTCGCTTTCTCCACAGGCTTCGCAGTTGGTGGTGTCGCTTAGGCCTAGCACCTTAAGGTGTTTGGCAAAAGCGTAGTGTCCCGTAAGAACGCCTGTAGTCTGTCTGCAGTCTTTTCTGTTGAGAGACAACAAGAATGCCGCGGATTTCCCACAGACGTCGGGGAGCATTTGCTTAGTCTGTCTGCACCCTGGAGAGTCATGCCAACGGCGATTGTGTTCATAGGAAACCCAACCGTCAATGGAAGCCCTGACCGAGGATGCAGGCAGACAGATCGCTGGTTCAGGTCCTGAGAAGTCCCCCTCTGAACCTTGTCTAGCAAGTTCATCGGAGATCTAATTTCCCGTGATCCCGTTATGACCCGGGACCCAGACAAGTTTAAATGAATTCAGCCTTCCGACCGAATTCAGAGATATCTTGCATTCACGTACTATTTTGGAGGTAGTTAAGGGTTTGAGTAAGGCCTTAAGCGCAGCCTGACTGTCGCTACAGACGCAGATACTTCGCCCCCTCCACCTGTTCCTCGTAACATAGTCCATGGCCATTAGGATAGTATAAGTCTCTCTTTGGAAGACTGACCCATATTTGCCTAACGGAATGAAAAGTCTAACGTTATCGCTCTCCACTAAGACACCAGCACCAGATCCTTGATCGGTGTTGGAGCCATCCGTGAAGATTCGACTGTATTCCCTTCCAGGTTCAGAGTCCGGCCAGAGCCAGTCCTGGATGCGAGGGAAGTCGACCTCGTAGTTGCGCTTTAGCCGAAGTTCCGGTGTCATCGCATCAGACGGCATATCCATAAGACAGGAGTCGAAGGACAACCGTTGCGCAAGTTCATCAAAACTCCGAGTTATACCAAAAGCCACCTCTTGTAAGACGTGAGATAGCCTTGATTGTACAGCCCATGATGTAAACATCAAGGGGCGGAAGGTTCAATAGTGCATCTAGGCCGGAGCCAGGCGTGCTGGGGAAGGCCCCCGTGCAGCCGAGACATACCTGCCTTTGGAGTTTGGAAAAAGCAGCAGTGACGTATTTACGTGAAAGCTTATTCCACCAAACAACCGATGCGTATGCTATAAATGGTCTTATCATAGCCGTATAAATCCATAGGACTCTTTTCGGTAATAAGCCCCATGTCTTGCCGAAAATGCCTTTGCACTGCCAGAAAACAGACAGCGCCTTGGCAGTCTTCAGCTCAACATGTTTGGACCAAAGAAGTTTGCTATCCAGGATGACTCCCAGATACTTTGCTTCATTGGAGAGTTGGATTGTGACGCCTTTTAGCACTGGCTGAGTCAACCCGACCAGCTTCCTCCTTCTCGTAAAGAGAGCAACCTCAGTCTTAAGAGGATTGACCGAGAGCCCATTCCTAGTGCACCATTCGTCGATCACGTCAAGGGCCGCCTGCGCCTTGGCGCATACTGTCGCTAGGCATGATCCAACAGAAAGCACGGCAACATCATCCGCGTACGCCTGAGCGTAAATATTAGAACTGTTGAGTGCGTTCAACAGAGAGTCGATCAGCATACACCACAGCAGTGGAGACAGGACCCCGCCTTGCGGGCAGCCTCTGTTTACCCCCGCCATAACATTGCGGCCACAATCCGCATCCGCAACCAACGTTCTATTCATAAGCATTGCTTTAATCCACAACACCAATGGTTCGTCTACGCCGTGTTGTCTGGCGGAGCTGCACATGCTATCAAAAGTCGCATTGTCAAAAGCACCCTCAATATCGATGAAAATGCCCATCGCGTATTCTTTTCTGTCAAGCGCGCCCTCAATTCTAGCAACTAGATTTTGTAGCGCAGTCTCGCAGGAGATTCCGCGTTGATAGGCATTTTGCATCTGAGATAGTGGGAGCAATCGCAAAGCAGTTTTGCGCACGTGAAGCTCGACCAGCCTTTCCAAGATTTTCAGCAAGAAGGAAGTCAGACTGATTGGTCTGAAGCTCTTGGCGAGCGAGTAGTCACTTCTGCCAATTTTTGGTATAAATGCCACTCTAACTGTACGCCAGGATGTTGGAATGTATGCCAGTGCTAGGACAGCGGTGAAGATTTTCTTCATAGTCGGTAGCAACTGGTTTGTATATTGCTGCAGCATGGCTGGGTATATTCCGTCCGTACCAGGCGACTTAAAGCCGTCAAAAGACGCAAAGGCGTATTTAATGGCCTCGTCCGTCACCACGGCCTTCGCAATATACCAGCTACGCCGAGTTGTTTGTCTTGGCTCACTCATAGTCTCGGTAATCGGGGCTGGTTGTGAGCCATTTGTAATCTGGTTACCCGGAAAGTGAGACTCCAGCAGATAACTAAGAGTTTCCGCTTTCGTCTCAGTGAAGGTGCCATCAAGTTTTCTAAGTGAGTCCAGTTTGGCTGGTTTGCCCTTTTTCAGAACTTTAACCAACCTACTAGTTTCACCCAGTGTTTCAATCTTTTCGCAGAAATTCATGTAAGAAGCACTTTTCGATACCCGAATTAGACTCTTATATTCCTTCTGCTTCGTTCGGTAGAGATTCCAGTCTGTCTCCAAATCAGTCTTGAGTGACCTATTGCCGAGCTTCACCAGGGAACCGGCGTTCTGCCAGGGGGTTTACTTACTGGGTACGTCAGTTCGAAACAGCTAGTAATGGCACTATTCAGGTTTTGAACAGCATCCTCTAGCTTTTGTCTCGTCCTGAGTTTGGTTGGAGTTTTGAGAGTTTTCCCATTTCCTCCCTGAAGCGTATCCAGTTGGTTTTTCTTGGATTTCTCCTCTCCTGCAAAGTTATGACTTCGCATTCGATTTGGAATTCGATATATCTATGTTCTGAGAGGGATGCCTCCGAAGAGACCCTCCAGTTGGTAATCGCCTTAAAGTATCTATTCGATAAAGTCAGGTCGATCACCTCCTGTCTTCTTGACGTCACAAAAGTTGGTTGCGACCCAACATTGTTGATAGTAAGATCAGATGATAGAATGAAATCCAGGAGATGGTTTCCTCGCATGTTGCATTTGCTACTGCCCCAAACAGTGTTTTGAGCGTTGGCATCGCAGCATATAACTAGGCCCATCTTCCTGGTGTCGCAATAGTCTATGAGTTCAGCCATTGCCCTTGGTGGTGGAGGCACTACTGAATCATAGGGGAGATAAGCTGACGCCACGACGAAGGTCGTCCAATCTCCATTCGTTTCGTAGCTAATAGCTGCAGCAACCAAATCTTGGCCACAAAATTGTCCAAGCTTAGTCACTGAGAGAAGGTTAGACACAGCAAGACAAGCCCTTGGTCTCTCGGACCGCTCGTCACAGAGTATCGTGGTGCCACGGACACCTCCAAGGCCACAGATGCGATTTTTCCACACCCATGGCTCCTGTATGGATGTTATGTGGGCTTTTGTGTTTAACACGGAAAGCTTCTTACTGATGAGTGCAGTAGCAGCCTTGGAGTGTTGAAGGTTATCTGAGTAAATCCAATCATTGGAACTACATCAGCTGGAAGTGTTCTGGTGGAAGGGCACGCAGAAGGTGCGCGCGCAGTTCCACCGACAGGAGTGCTTGAGGCCTTCTTCCTCCGTTTTTTCCTGTTCGAGCTATTTTGTTCTTAGTCGACAGTGAGAATTTACTTCACATTAAAAGGGAACTAAAACCACTCAGACTTTTGGGAATTTATTTCCCACTTTACATGGGGACTAAGTCCACTTCGCGAAAGTGGTTTTATTTCCAACTATGCGGGAACTAAGTCCCTCAGTGGACTTATTTCCCTGTACCCCTTTAATAACACTCAGCCTCTCAAACTCGACAAGTTGAACGGGTACAGCTACAATGATTGCAAACATATTTTCTTAGGTACATTCAAAAACCTGTTTCTACTATATACCCATTACTACTGTAGAATCTTCCTAATAAGAGTCTTAATTCAAATTTTTACTACCAGTTGAATGCACTTGATGCTGACATTGATGGACATTCTGTAAACGATCCAGCAATTTCACGTGCTGCAATTGTGCGGTGTGGATTGGTACTATATGGAAGAATACGCTTCTCAATTGCCAAACTCGATCGAAAGCCCTTAATATGCTGTTTTTAATTGCATAGTTTCATAACTATTGTATATCAGCCTTTAAGTTTGATCGCCTTCGCCATATTATATAGGTCTATGGTATTCCAAACTTTAAATGATCCTTCCAAAATGTTATTTAATCATTTTCCCAAACTTGTTCACCTTGACCCAGACTGTCCATGCAGAAATATTCCAAATTGTTTCCCAAAAGTTTTAATTTAAAACTTATTAGCTCACCTACCTACGAGTATGTACCTGATCTTATTAATAATCTTGATCAATAAATATAACCAAAACTGTATCTTAACCTTTTAAGTTTTGTCTCCGATAAAAAAAAATGCACTTATGAGCCACCCACTCTGAAATTAAGCTGTCAAAAACAAGTGCAACTAGGTACTTATTTCAAGCTATTACATCATCAAATTGCTCTTTCAGCTGATCTGCAAAATCAACTTTTAAAAAATCATATAAAGATATCGCCCTCCGGATGCGGATAGCGTTATACCCTATTTCAATCCATAGTTGTTTTATTGTCGCAAGAATTCATTGTTTAAACTCTACTATTAGAATGATGTAGGTACTAAGGTACTAGGTAAACCTATCAACATAGCTTTAAAAAATTGAAGAACCTTTGTACTGAAGTACCGCACAAGTACCCATTACCTTGTACTTGTAAAACTCAACTATAGCGCGCACCAATTCACTTGGCCATTCACTGCGCAGGTCCCTTCAAATTTAATATTAAAACATAGGGGCGGGCTACAGTCCGCTTGGGCGAACTGTTGGATACCCTATTCTTATTCCTATATCTCATAAGTGGGCGTGACAAAAATTTAAAGGATTTTATCGAAAAAACTAAGCTTTTGTAAATAAAAACGCTCCCTAGCTCAAACTTTGGTTTTTCAATAAAATTGTTTTATTTAATTGTGGGCGTGTCAGTAGGCGGATTTAAAAAAAATTTAAGTATGAGCATAAAGGGCACCTAGAGAGTATATACTAAAAATTTCAGCTCCCTAGCTCAAATTTTGGTTTTTCAAAAAAAATATTTTATTTAATTGTGGGCGTGTCAGTGGGCGGATTTTGAAAATTTTATGCCCCAAGCAGTTTTATGGGCCAAAGATCATATATAAAAAATTTCAGCTTTCTAGCTCAAAATTCAATTTTTCCCAAAATTTGTTTTATTTAATTGTGGGCGTGTCAGTGGGCGGATTTTGAAAATTTTATGTCCCAATCAGTTTTATGGGCCATAGATCATATATAAAAAATTTCAGCTCTCTAGCTCAAAATTCGATTTTTTCCAAAATTTTGTTTTTTTGAGTTTGTGGGCGTGTCTGTGGGCGGATTTCAAAAATTTTTAAACTTGATTATTTCGGGACCCTAGAGAGTATATGGTTAAAATTTCAGCTCTCTAGGTCCAGTTTAAAGGCCTAATTTTTGCCGACGGACGGACGGACGGACGGACGGACATGGCTAGATCGACATTACTATCGATGCTGATCATAAATATAGTAACTTTTAGGGGTCTACGGGCAATATTAAGGTATGTTACAAACTATGCGTCAAAATTAATATACCCCTAGAATAGGGTATAAAGATACACACAAAAATACGAAAATTGCCTAAAAAAGAAAAAAAAAAAGAAGATATACATTCGGCCATTGTTTCCATCATCGGAGCGACTTTTATCAGATGGAAGCTCAAAGTCTCTATTAAATCTCTTCAGAGCAAGGCGAGTGAAGTGTTTTTGAACCCGTTCTACTCGAGAAGAGTTGGTGTCCACTCTCTAATTTCAAAGGATCGCAAATTACACCGCAGTACTATAATCTGGATCTTATTAAAGAGCATTAAAGAGTTTTTAGTACGAATGGATCACAAAAGTCTTCACAATTGCTTCTAATGAAAGCCAGAAGGGAAATTCTAATTAATTTTGTATTCATTTCAGATATAATCTAGACTTCTAGGGGTTGGGGCGCTTTTGACAAAAACTCTGCTTTTTCAAGTTCATTAAAAATGTAGAAAAGTAGCAACAAAACATGGGCTAAATTAATTAAAATAAAAAAGGTTTGCAGATGCACATTAACGTTTATGTTATCCACTTGTGACTTTGACTTTTTGCCTTTAAAATTAATTTTTTATCGCTTGTTTATATCAACTTTATATGAACAAAAAACGATTAAATCTAACTTAAAATTAACAGTATACTTATTCTAAATCAATAGTCCTTATGCGAGCGATCTAAACTTTACTTTACTTACTTATTCAACGGGCTCCCGACCCGTGAAGAGTCTCTGCCTGAGACACTGCAGCCTTTCATCCAGACCAAGCGCTCTACCATCCGCGATGGTGGTCTTTAAAACGGAGTTTCGGTTTCCCTTGCATTGAACCAGTTGGCTTTGAGTCGAAGTTCCTTTTGGCTGGAGCATTATTTACCATTCACTCAATGTGGCCGAGCCATTGTAGTCGACGTGATTTAGCATTTTGGACTACATCCACATCTTGGTACAGCTCATAGAGTTCGCGGTTGTATCTTCTCCTCCATTCGCCCTCCGCGCACACAGGACCAAATATCCGACGGAGTATTTTTCTTTCAAAGAACCTAATATTAGCTCCCCTTTTCTACCTATCGTCCAGCACTCGGCGCCATAAAGCAGGACTGGTAGAATTAACATTAGATAGAGCATGCATTTTGTCCTTCGAGTGAGGAGTTTTGAGCCCATTTGAATGAAACTTTACTTTAACCTCATAATTATTGCCCTTCGGCCTAAAAACTATTCAACGAAGTAATCTTACATTTATGTTTTCATCGAGAATTTTTTTTAAAAACAAGGCTTCTTTGTCAAAAACAAATAACAAACTATCTATTATATTATAGTTAGAATATGTTAAGTAGTTTACTTTTCGAGAGCCTGGCAGGCGCCGTGAGCCGACTGAAGCCTTACAATGTTAGTCATCTCCCGGAAGTACCACCACAAGTTGGCGAGACCGGCCTCTCCTAGAAACGCCCTAACTAATTTAATCTAACTTACAAATTAAGAGGATTTTACCTAGAATAACGCACCGTCCTGGGAGGGCATGTTGACCCCTCCCCCCTCAACAAGCCACCAAAATTCGTTGAATTGCTTTTCCATATCGAATGTATGCTTCTCCGCTATTTCGGTACTAAAACGGAGGAGCTCATTAGCATTGGCAACGTCCCCGCTGCGGATGAGCCGCTTATTTATCTCGCTGTGGTAACGCTTGTATAATACCGTCTGTATCAGCCCATTTACATGACCATGGATAAATGCCTCCGAGGGGAAAAAGCCAGACCGGAGCGTACTCCCTATGTAGAGATAGATGATAGATAGATAGATTCTTTATTTTTTCATCATAAAGTTTACAAATTGGTATACTTAAGAATAAAGACATGGCAATACTGCCGTCTGCCTGCTATGTACATTTCATTGGCGTAGTAAGCCCCAAAGATCAGACTATAGCCGCTGGCCATCGCCCTTGCAACATGCCTTCGAGTCACCTTAATGAGGAAATTGTCAATCCTATTCAACTGCACCCCATCGTATAGGACCTTGTTGGGATAGTATTTTATATAGTTGGATTCAGGCGTTCGGAACAACCGGAAACATGCCCTAAAACATGGTCCCTATAAGACCCGATTCTTTTCCATATTATTAGGCGCTATATTAAACCACAATGGACAACCATAAGCGATGATCGGCCTTATAAGGTCCACGTAGAAAATGATCGTCACTCTAGAGTCGAGTTTACTGCTATGAAACAGTCTCCTTGTCAGAGCTTAGCATTCTTGGCCCCAGCAAGACAAGTAACTATATGTATATCGAAATACAGATACTGGTCAAGTTAGATACATAGATATCCAACTTCGCTTCTCCCCGAAAATGCCCATTTTGTCCAATAATGGCTAATTTGTTCCAGTTTTTTCTGATATCCCTAGAGGCCCCACCCAATGGTGTTCTGAACAAGATTGTCGTCGCAATATCCCTTAATTTGATTGAAGTCACGCTGCAGTGTATAAACTCGATTTTAGGACCTGATCTGTATGCCACCAAATCGTCGGCATACGCTATAGCGTGTCTGAGTGAACTCACCAGATCTCTCGTGTAAATGTTAAACAGGATCGGAGAATTCACCGCCCCTGCTGTAAACCGTTTTTAATTTCAAAGACTCTGATCGAAGTCACGTTGTCGTACATTTGACAACAAATTTCTTTCCAATAAGCATATTATAAATTACATATAGCAAGGGTTTCTGCATCCCCCGCCTGGTCAACTTACAAAAAAGTCCCTCTAACCATACCGTGTCGAAAGCCTTCTCAAAACCAACCAGACAAGCATCCGTGCATTTGTTTCACTGAATGAAGTGTCATGCCCACCCTGAAACCAAACTGGTTTTCGGGAATTATGTTATTGTCCTCGACCCACTTCAACAGGGCTCTATTGCCACCTTTTTCAAAGACTTTGCTAATATTCGGAAGCAAACTAATCGACCGCAGATTGGGTGTGTTCGTCCTATCTTTACCCTTTTTCGGGATAGGGTGTACCACAGCTACCTTCCAATGCGCCGGATAATGTGCATAATTCAGCGCATTGTTAAACAGCATGGTGAAAATATTTACAGCCTCTAGAGGCAGGTGTCCCAATACGACGTTTGGGATACCATACACCCCGACTTTTTATTCTTTATGACTCGATGATGCAAAGAAGCTCTTCCTTCGACACGAATAAGTGCGATGCACCTCGGCCATTGGCGGCAACTGCATTAGCATGGTTTTAATCATTTAATAGAGCGGATCTGTTATTCTCGGATCGCCAATTCTCAAGTTTGGAGGGCAGATAGAAGTGGCTCACCAGAGCCCTATTCTCAATGTCGTCGTTACGGCGAGCCGAGTTATACCAGCAGTCAGTACTGTCTGTCTGTTCTACTCTACTATATTCACAGGTTTAAAGTCAAAATTTTTGTTTGCATAAATCCACCAATTTAATTACTGAAATTTGAGATTTTCAAAAACTTATAACTCTTAAACTATATGAGAGCCACGAAATTTGTTTACTTTTGTGCTTGTTTTCGGCCTTTTTAACAAAAAAAAAATATGTATTTAGGTATGTATATATTATTATTTTTTTTTAATTGATAAGTAAAATTGGAAAAAGAATTGGAAAGTAAAACTTGCCAAAATACTCGTATGTAGATAGTAGCCTTCTTAATTAACAACTCGCCCAAACAAAGTTTTTGCGACTCCCACTTTTGGGGTGACAGAATTTAAAATGTTTCTCAATTTTGTTCAAAAACCCAAAAAAGAAGCTACCTTTTACCAAACTGAACAAAGACTCTCTAGCCAATCCACTTTGGGAATAGGAACATGGACAATGTATTCGAACAGTTCTCTCCAGCGGAATGATAACGAATATTACATAATAATTATAAACCATTATTTTTCTATGCTAAAAGCTACATGTCAAACCTAGAATACCCTAATATAGCACAGGGTATAAAAAAATATTTTAATATCTCATGAATCTTTAATGGAAACAGTGTAATAAAATGTTTTAGGTAAAGTTATCACTTCAATCAAACTTGTTTGTAGAATTAATGAATCAATAGCAAGAATCCATTCAAGAATTGAATAAGAATAAACATTAACTTATGGGCGCCCGCGGTAGTTCTGGGAACAAAGATAGATTAGTCATTTAAAATATTAAAAGGGTTTGGATCAATAGATAGATAGTTTAAAACTAGACATTGATTGATAAACAGCAGTTGGTTTTTATCCTGATTTATTGTACTTAACTGAACATGAATTGAGTTTAAAACGCTTGCAATGGAACACGGATGTGTCTCCAGATACTGTTCAATTTTGCTCGTAGACTGTTACAAATTTAGTTAGTATTAACAAATTTACTTGTATATATCGTATCGGCTAAATAAGGGAAGTGTATTTCTGAGTGAGTAATAATAACTTGCTTTGTTAGATGATTTAACGGCTCTACCGACGTTCATTCGACGTTAGTTCCTGCAGTTTCATGATAATTTTAGGCCCGATGGATGTTTAAATTTAGAAAAAAAAGGATAATATTTTGACTTAGATGGAATAAGGTCACCGCAATGGGTATTCTATTGCTATAAGCATACGGTTTTTCGAGAGTCACAAATGTTTGCGAGTCTGACGTTATTTTGACGTCACAATACCAAATGCTTCCAAGCCATTTGCGGATATCTTGCAATACCCACATCGCAAATCAATTTGTGACTTTTACGTAAATCGTTTGAGCACTCACGTAAATCATTTGTGACTATTTGCGAGCATTTGCGGGCGTCCCAACCATTTGCGACCACATGAAAATGAATCATTTGTCAAATCCGTTGTTGTGATACTTCTATTTATTGGGTAATTTAATATTTTTGGGGGCTGTACAGAGCAGTGTTTTCGATTTGTATTCTTTTTTAAAGGTTTAGAAAACATACATTTTTGTTTTTTGTGTGATTGTATTCTTGCGGAAAGACCTCTTTCGAAAGTTTATTTTCTTCCACTAGCTTTTTTTAAATGTACCTATCAATAATCATAAATGATACAATGATGCCAGTAGCAAGACGAGGGTGAAAAACATATAGGTAGTGAACAACCCAGCTACTCTATCCATTTGTTTTTTTAACTTTGATATCCTTTCCTGGCCGTATTTGCTCATCTTTCTATTTTCCACAGAAGCAAGCAAATACAGGCATACGAGTATTTTCTGTTAATCGTCTGCTCATAGTAATGAAGCCCATTCTGAAAGATCAATATAGCTTGAGTAATGTTATCTTCCGAAGCGAAAGTTATTGCGAGGTTATCAGCATAAAACAACTAATTTATCGTAGCCCCTAGGCAAGGTTGGGTTATGGTGGCTGTCAGCTAATAGCCAACACACTTAGACCACTGTGAGGTCCATTGTGATGCCACATGGATCAGGTGAGTTTCTCCCTTTACCAGCTAAACCATTTGGAGCTTCTAATGAAGCGCGATAGACTTCTAACATCTGTGTTAGCCAAGTCACTGAGATCATTAACGAAGAAGGCTCCTAGACAGAAATTTCTTTTATGGGAGAGTGCAGGACAAGTACAAAGAAAAGTTGAAGTGTAGTCTTCTCCTTCTCCTTGTCCATGCAGCTTCTATACAGACGTGTCGTTTGAATAGACGCATTGCGTCCTTGCCTATTAGACATTGCCCTGTGATAACACTTATAGCAGAGCCAATGTGGACTCGGTTTAGTGAGATCAAACACATAGAGCGTCGCAGGTCGCAGGTCGCTTTGGGCAAATATGCTTTGTCGCTAGATATATATTACTACCTGGTCATCTAAGGTTTCTACTCCCGATTGCGGGTAGCTTAAATATAAGTTTACATGTAGCGATAGGTATACCTATAAAACCTTTATCAGGTAAAAGAGGTAGTGCGGTTATTTTTTTGGCGAGGTCATCTGCCCTACAGTTCCCTGGAATGTCTCTATGCCCCGGCACCCAACAGAGGTGAATGTTGAACTGCTCTGCCATCTCCTCAAGAGATGAACGGCAGTCAAGGGCTACGATAATAATAATAATAATAATAATAATAATATTTAGTTAGGATATATTACACTGCGACCTATTAGTCTATTGTGTCCCCTTGCTTGTGCCTCGGAGAGGTTCATGCCCTCTTTCAGATGGGGCTACGATGGAGTTTGAAGAGACTGAGTCCAGGGACTTACTCGCGGCTTGACTGTCCGAAAAGATACGGATGTCCTGAGTGGATATCACATTTCTCTTCAGCCATGACAAGACTTCTTTAATCGCCATGATTTCCGCCTGGAACATGCTGCAATGATCAGGAAGACAGAAAGAGAGACTAATACTTAGTCTGAGATGAAGCTGCTTCTAATGACAGCAGGTGTATCAAAGCTTGATCGAATTAGAAGTTTCAAATCTAGAAGCCCTTACGTCAGAGAACATTGAACTCGAAGAAAATGGAACGCGGCCGACTCTGAATGTTCACAGGAGAGACAAAACAAACCCCGTCAAAATGAGGAACACATCGAAAGTGGGACTTTATCCCGAGTTAAAATCCCCTCCCCCAACCACCTTTTCCTCACGAAACCTATAGCCGTGATAATGTCATTTCTTAGGTCGTCTTTCTTAACGTTTAAACAAAACTTAAACAGTGTTTAGAAATATTAGAGAAAGATTTATTGTAAAGTGTTGGCTTTTCTACTTCGAATTTGCATATACCTTATTCTAAGCGTATATTACTCGTAATTTTGAATCATAGTTTGTAACATGAAGGAATATTGCATTTACACCCTAAAAGTTCCTATATTCATGATCAGCATCGATAGTAGTGTCGATCTAGCCATGTCCATCCGTTCGTCCGTCGGCATAAATTAGGCCTTTAAGCTAGAGCTAGAAAGCTGAAATTTTAACCATATATTCTCTAGGTGCTAATTTATCGAAACTTGGAATGCTCACTTGTAAATATTTTTAGAACCCGCCCAAAATTTAAAAAAAAAGTTTTATCGACAAATTAATATACATATACCCTCTAAAGACCCAAAATGCCCTGGTGTATAGATTTTTAAAATGTGCCTACTGACACGCCCACTCTTTGAAAAAACCCGTTTTATTGAAGAAATCATTGGAAATGACAGTCCTATTCTTCGCAATGTATGTAGATAAAGTTGTTTTGAACAATTTCGTCATACAAAGTTTTCCGCCATGCCCACTTTTTAAGAGCGTATTAAAAAGAAATATTTTCCATAAAATCTTTCAAAAAACATACAAAACAGTTATGTGTTTTTTTTCTTATATAATTTGAGCTCACTAAAGGGATTTTTTTAGTACATTTATCATGTATTGGCTACACAGCGCGGGCGTAGCGTAATGTGTAACGAAATATGCCACTCCCACTTCTTGGGGAATTGGAATAGGGTATTCAAAAGTTCGCCTGAGCGGCCTGTAGCCTTTCCCTATGTTTTTATTATTTTTCATGAAATCAACATAAACTGCCCGTGATAGAATAGATTCAATACTTTCGAGAAAAAAATATGGTTTTTTACGCTAAATGAGTTGAAAAGAAAACTCTTTGTCGAAGCCAGTTTAAAAAGAGTTTATAGACAAACTATTTCTCAATTGATAAATTACAACTGGAACGTCAACTTCGACAAATTCAGCTAGTCTAAATACGGAGTAGTCATCATTCAAAACAGCCGCCTTAATCGATTAATCCGCTTTACAAATTGAAATACACACATCTACCAGAGTAGTGGAGTAATAAAAAAGGAATTAAAAAGAGTTGTTTAAGAATTTTAGGTTATAATTTAAAGAATATTGATTTTTAAATTATTTGAATGAATTTAATAGGTTTATGTTCAAAACCAACGCTCTAAAAGAAGAAGAGAACAGATTTTAACATCTATTTATAAGTGATGAAGTAGTACGGAAAAATGTGGCCTCAGAATTCAAAAAAAGTTGGATAAGCTTGTGATTTTGAATTGAAGAACAATATTATGTCACATTTAATGTCTACATATTCAAACTGTAGTCATTGGCGATATGGCTTCAATAGATTAAATGACCTTAGGATCAAGAAACTTAATTGTATGATTATTGCAGATCTCAATGGCATAATTAGCTTACCACACAATAATTGCTGAACAGCGAATGAATACGTTTTCTGATCATATGGCCCTGGAAGTTATGCTAAATTGCTCAGAAGATTTAAATAAAGCCATAAGTGGAAATCAAATTAATTCGCTTCTAAAACCTTCTTAGAACGAAAGCAATCGTGAGGAATACCAACATAATTTAAACGTGGGATTGGAAAAACTTAAGGCCCAACCATCATAGACTTTAGTAAGAGGTGGGGCAGTGGAAAGAAGTCTTTAGGAGTTACTGGGCCCTGGCGTGATTTGAACCCGAGACCGCTCGGTAGTATATCTAACCATTAAGCCGCTGCTTATGATTAGCTAAGAATAAATGCAATAAGGAGTGCCAAATCTTCAGCGGGCTTCTGGAAGGCGGTTAAACAAATAACTAGCAACAGAAATGTACTTTCCTTAAATTAAAATGCCCGGAAATTAAAAGATCAATTTGAAAATATTCTCAATATTCGTCTCCCCTTTTATTTTACGACGAGGTGATGATCTGAGGATCAAAACCCTCCCACTTTACTGCATGCTTACTATTCCGGCTGTTTGGCCTAAAAAAGTATCGGCTGGCCTCCGGATTTCGAATCACGTCACCACTGAGAGCAATCGAATGCTGGTGTTGGTGCATTTGTTTGGTCCAGGATTTTTGGGACCCCCTTTGCCTTTGATTGTATAGGAACGTTGAATGATTTTGCCTTTTTGACGAGGTTTGTATGATCTCTCCTTTGAACATGAATGTACTAACCAAGCCGGTCGCGCTCAATTTTCTTTGAGATACATTTTTGGACGTGAAGGCTTCTTTATCTTAGCTGCCGTTAATTTGCACCAATAATTTTTGTACGTTGTCCAACACTGCGAACCGGGTACAACTGCGGTGTAGAATCTTCTTACAGCTTAGCGCATTTTCCGGTCACAGCAGATAGCTGAGTCTTCCCGAAACTTCATCCACCGCTTATGCGATGCTTAATGTCGTCATCACGGCTCAGCAATTCGCTATTGATCATACATATCCCATATATTTGAACTTTTCGCACTAGGGAATCACTCTTCCATTCATATACATATCTGGAATATGTTTGAGTGGACCAGAGAACGTCCGACTTTTATAGAAATTGTTCCACAGAGTTTACATAAGTTCTCTTACAGGGATACAATCGAATATTTGAAACTAAAGCAAGCTTCTTGGTAACGATGGTGTAGAGGGTAGTGTTCCGGCTTGTGACCCGTGCGGTGCAAGTTCAGAACATACGCCACCCATCAAAGGCGAGAAACGAATAACACCTTGTTTCTCCAACCTCTACACCAAAAAGAGGATTTCTGCCTGGTAGTAAAATGGACCAATGCCAAGTTTGAGAGCTCTGGGATTTGGATATCCTTTTTTTTATATAAAAAGATTCAGAAGGTAATCATATCCCCTCTGCTGCACAAAAAAGGTAAATAAAATAATCCTAAAAACTACCGACTCCTCTAAGCGTAAATGTTTGGGCCAAGTAATGGTTGTTGTTTTTTTTAACCCAGTAGGTACTCACTTCAGACAGTTATATCAGTCATTGTCAGTGTTTATTCAGTAGGCTTCGCAATTTTTCTGTGATCAATTTTGTTGTTGACAACGTTACCAGATTTTAGAAATTTATTATCAAAATTATTGTTCTGTGCGCCAAACTCGAACTCTTGCACGATAATACACCCGGCATGATCAAACATCTGAGACCGCAATTCGCCATATGGTTGCCCATTTACGCACAACAAGTGTTTTTAATAACTAATTAACTAATTGCAGAATGTGTTCTCACTATTGAAAACAAATAAATGGCCATTTAATGAAACTTGCTTGAAGCAAGCAACTATCACGAGCAGAAATTTGCCGGCACTAAAAGAGCTCTCACAGGCTTATCATTTAGTGCAGGTGGTAAGGTAAGGACAAAACAATTAAAAATACAATAATAATTATGTACCTATAAAATACTAACACAGACACAAATCATGCAAACAATTTAAGACATTAAAGCAATATTACGGAAAATATTTTGCAGCTTAATTTTACTAACATGCAAGTCAATGACACGATCATTTAGATTATAGATTCTGCTCATGCGACTAATAGGCTCTTGCCTCCCATAATTCGTTCTATGATGGGGGCTAAACAATAATTCAACACTGCGTAAATTATGGGCACCACCACGAAAATTAAAGCCAATTATAGACGACAGCAAGTCAGGTGCAATATTTGAAGAAGCTTAATACGTTGACTGTAATGAGGAATGTTAAATGGATCATCCCATGGAAGTCCTCTAAGTGCAAATCGAATAAATTTACGTTGAATGGCGGCTATTCGATTTGAATGAATGTTGTAGAACGGTGTCCAAACTTGAGAGGCATACTCTAGAATCGGACGACATAAACTCCAAGATCCTTAAATTACTGCATTTACTTAATCAGAGATTCTTTTTAACGCAAGTCTTAATAAAAGTAAATTATTTCAATAATAAACCCAACAGCACGTACTCCAACCTCGCACCTACTCCAAATCCAAGAGTGCAGGGGGTTGCAGTGGGGCAGCATGGCTCCCCATACACATAGAACTGTTTATGGGATATTCTTGTGATCCAATAAACAGTGCAGTGCGTATAGGGGGCATGCTGCCCCCTGCAACCCCCTGCTATGGTTCACTGTTGGATTTGGAGTGGTGCGAGGTTTTTTAGACTTGCGTTAAAAAAAAATCTGTTTTAAAGTTAATGCAATTTATTTCTCATTTCTCTGTTTGTGTTTCCTTTATTTACTAGTGGCGTACGATGTTTGCTTTATTGACTCAAAATGTACCTCTTGCAAAAAAAATCAGACCCTGAATTTTTTAATAAAACTTAATTTTAACGAAATAACAGCCTTTTTTAATTTTTAGTAAATTAAAAAAAAAAAAACAATTTATCTTTATTAAGTAATTTTGTAGTTGGTAACACTGCGATGGGTTAAAAAATATAACCTGTTGTACATATATCGTCTGAAGTGTTATACAGTTATTTGAACCGAATACAAAATATGAAACTCATAAAATGTAGCGGTAAACGGTTGTATCTTTGAACTGGGCATTGCGGTCTATATCATGATTTCGGTTAGATTTTGCTTGTCTATGCATTATGGGTGTGAGTTCTGTATCGTTCCGAGGTGCAAGTAGGTTTGGTTTAGTCTAAAAGTTAGTGATTTTATTGAATAAGTTGCGTAAAATTGCAGTTTAATTAATTTAAAGGTACGAGTATCTATTGCATAACATTTTATATAAATAACAATATACTGTAATTTAGAGAAACAAAGTTATTATTTGGTATTTTACAAATTACAGATTGCTCAAGAACTACGAGTACCTATTCCTTATACATTACATCAAAGATTAGCAACAAAAATGAATAGTAGATGTGTGGATTTATGCACTGTGTCATTTCTTGGAGAAGCAATTTGGATAGTGACTTAAACAAGAAACAATGCTATATAGGTACATACGTTAGTCATATTCTGCCGGAAACGGTCACAAATTCAGTTTACCTATATTATAACAAATCTACTCTTGGAAACCATCTCATTCAAAAAAGACTTAGGCGTATTATTCGACTATAAGCTCAATTTCACTAGTCACATAGACTTCCTCGTCGCAAAATGCAGGTTAATGATGGGATCTATCTTGCGAAACTCTCAAGATTTTTTTGACCCGCATACCCGAAAATACTTATATTTTGCATATGTTAGGTCTTCTTTAGATTACTGATCTGTTATTTGGAATCCATATTATACGGTTCACTCTACAAGGATTGAGAAGATTCAGAAATGGTTTACTAGAGCTGCGATAAAAAAGCTTAATTGGAATATCGACTTGCCACCGTATAATATTAGATGCCAACTGATTGGAATCTTGCCTCTATGTATTCGGCGGAGGTATTTTTTTGATCATGTTTGTGAGAGACCTTATAACTAACTATATAAATTGTCCTTACCTGCTTACACAGATCAGATATCGAAGGCCTGTGATACCACTGAGAAATCAAAATATTTTTGTTGAGCCTATTCATAGAGGATAATATGGATATAATGAAACAATAACTAGATGCTTAAGAGAAGCTAATTCAGTTGGGAATCTCATTGATCTTCACTCTAATATAATTAGAAATACGTTCAAAAATCAATTGCTTATGCTTTTAACAAACTCTTTTGAGGTTAATTAAGTATGTTAATAATTTCTCGAATTAAGTATGTAATCCGTTAGAGGACCAAGTGTACCTCCGTTTGATGAAATAATAATAAATAAATAAATAAATAGTTGGTGCGCTTATGCTTGCTTAATTGTGTTTATTTCGCATTGGTTCCTAATTGGTCTTAGATTAGTTATGGCTTTTAGTGAATGTGCCTGATTTTAGTTTTGAAAACACTCATGATTTGGATGAGGACGTTGATGAGCTTTGCGAACCAATGTCAATATTGGGTGAAAGAAATGCTGAAGTAGTAACTCTAGATATCGAAGATAATGGGGGTGGTGTAAGTGAGATGGATGAAGACCTTGATTTGCATTGGGATGGTGATGCTAATGATTTTGATCTTAGCTTGTCAAAAAACCAAAGTTTCGTAACACGTCAAACGACAATCTTACAGATCCAAGTCATTTCATATTCGATTCGGTTTCTTCACCATCATCGATTCCACCTCCTAAACAATTCTTTGATTTCATTTCCTTCACAATTTTTTCTGACAAAAAACAACCCTAAATCGGTGGAATTTGAGAAAATGTTGTGGAAAAAAGCGAATCTTGTTTATAATGCAGAACAAGTGAGATTTAGAGGGGATATCAGCATTCCGGAAGTTATTCAGAAGTTGGAAATGCCTTACCAAGTTTGGTCATATCTATTTCCAGAAACTTTGGAGCAACAGATAGTGGATGAAACTAAAACTTATTCGGTGTACATGTGTACACGTGCAAATGTGTTTATCTAAAATTGGACACTTCATGAAACAGTATTTGCCAAACAAGCCTCATAAGTGGGGGTTTAAGCTTTTTGTTTTATGCGACACAAGTGGATTTGCATATAAATTCGAAATTTACAGCGGATCATCTACTGTGACAACTACTATACTACCCTGCCTTTGGTGACAAATCTTCGGACCCAAGGCATACTTACAGTTGGAACTATATGTCGAAACAGAATACAAAACTGTAAGTTCCCGGAAGAAAAGATGACGAACGTGGAACCCGCCAGGAGTTTGTTGCTTCCATCCACAGCATGGATGTAACGTCCATATCTTGGAAGAACAACTGGGTGGTTAATCTCGGGTCAACATATGTCGGCATAAAACTACCATCTTCCTCTAATTCAGATAGTCAAACGGTTTAACTGGAAGGAGGATCAAAAAAATGATCCCATGTCCGCACATTTTCAAAGACTACAATCAGCACATGGGCGGAGTGGATCTGATGATAGTTTTATGGGACGCCATAAAATAAGTATGAAAAGCCAAAAGTGGACATTAGCAGTAAGGACCGCCGTCAGAACAATAAGATGCGACTTATCAACTTTAAGTTGGAAGTTGCAGATGCTATGTTCAGATCTGTGGAGTCTACAAAGTGTGGGTGGCCATCTTTGAAACCACACATTCGAATAAAATGTTCCAAGGCAAATTCATCTACTGCTCATCCCAAAGACATAAGGCTGGATAAGACAGACCATTGGACAATTATAGACAAAAAAGGAAGGTGCAAGTTCGCTTATTATTCATGACAAACTAAAATGTTGATTTTAATTTCTTTGGTGTTTCTTGTTTGTTTTACTTCTAATATGAATTCGAAAACTCAACGTAAGCGATTTGGATTAAAAGAAAAGGTCGAAATCATTGACGGTTGTAATAAAGGTCTTAAAGTTCAGGGGCGCCACCCTGAAATTCATTTAGGCGCCACCTGTTGAGAAAAAAAAAATCCCATCGCACCAAATTTCTTTCCTATCCTTCTATTCTTTCAGTAAATAGCACCCAAAAATAGGCAACGAATCATTTGCTGGGAGCTACTTGCGCAACAAACTAAATGCCTGCGCTGTGGTTTTACCATTATAAGGGTACTGTGTCACTACAGAAAAAAGAAATCCCTTTAGCGCACGCAAATTAAAAAAAAAACAAAAAAAAAAACAGGTTGATCTTGATATGTCTGACATATTTATGCTATGGGACCTTCAAGAAAAAGCATTAAACTTAAAGTCTCAAGTTTTTTATAGAGGCATACAACTTTTTTTTAAAAAAATAAAACACAACAAATTTAATGGAATGACCAAATTTTGGCTTTATTAGCTCACAAATTTCATCGCATTTAATGTTTTAAAATTATTTCTGGCATACGGCCTCCGCGACTGCGCCTTATGAACGCCATCCTGTCGGTCCAATTTTGAACCACTTTTTCTAGCATACCAGGTTTTATTTCGTCAATAGTGCGTCAAATGTTGGCTTCTAAGTGATCAATCGTTGCTGGTTTATCAGCATAGACCAGAGATTTGACGTACCACCACAAAACGTATTCCAAAGGTGTTGTATCACGCAAACGAGGTGGCCAACTCACAGGTCCATTTCTTGAGATGATTCGGTCACCAAACGTCATTGTTATTTTCCCCAAGTGAAGACATAACAATGGATTCGCATAATCGGGTAGATCGACTTTTCATTCTCCGTGATCTTAAGGAGGGAACATATTCAACACTCATTTTGTTTTTCATCTGCTGTATTCAAAAACTATTGAAATGATTCATCAATTCGCAAATCTTTTACACCTTCCTTAATTGACCTAATAATTGGCATAGCTCTGCGACAGCCGATTTCGAGTTGTTGCAAAATTCTATTAGCTGGTTCAATTATTCCCAACAATTTAAAAATCCAAGCAAAAAAATAAATTTTGTTTTCGTCGCAGAATCAAGTAATCCTATTGGTGTTACCATATCATCTGCATTAAAGCGGTGTTCGTTGCTTTCCTTGATTTTCATCAACCTTTGAACTAACTGATCGAAGTTACGGTTAATTGCCGAAATTGCTTAAAAATGTCCCGCCCGCGCTGTTCTAAAGGGTTTTTTTCAACAGGGACGCTACAAAAGTAGAGCGACAGGGACAGCAAACGACGCCGAATTTCTTGCCGATCTTTTGACATTTCTCTTCAGTAAGGTTTGCCATTTGATGATGGAAAGATATATGAGCCAACAACGAGTCGAAATTATTTAAATTTACTACCGAAAATCGGAGTCAGTGGCCTCAACGTTAAGAGCGATTTTCATCGAAAAATTATCTTCAGCGATGAGGCTCATTTCTGGCTGAATGGCTTCGTCAATAAACCCAATATGCGGTATTGGTCAGGCAGGTTTGGTGTGGTTTATGG
The DNA here is from genome assembly GCA_949715645.1 of Portevinia maculata. NCBI lineage: Eukaryota > Metazoa > Arthropoda > Insecta > Diptera > Syrphidae > Portevinia > Portevinia maculata. The sequence continues at coordinate 195,439,501 of OX454525.1, forward strand.
GCCGGCGGCGTCATTGGGCCGTACTTCTTCCGTGATGATCAAGACCGGCACGTTACTGTGAATGGGAATCGCTACCGTTCAATGATAACCGAATATTTTTGGCCCCATTTGGATGATATGGACTTGGAGGACATGTGCTTTCAACAGGACGGCGCCACAAGCCACACAGCGAATGCCACAATCAATTTATTGGAAACCAAGTTTGGAAGCCGTGTTATCTCACGAAATGGTCCAGTCGCTTGGCCGCCTCGGTCGTGCGATTTGACGCCGTTAGACTATTTCCTGTGGGGCTATGTCGAGTCTATGGTCTATGCCAACAAGCCGGCGACGATTGATGAACTTCGTACGAATATCGAACGTGAAATTGCAGCAGTATCGGCCGATTTATGCTTGAAAACCGTCGAAAATTGGGTTCAGCGTCTGGACTTCTGCAAGCGTGCCCGTGGTAGCCATGCAAAAGAAATCGAGTTCCATACATAATGGCATCGACTTTCACAAAGAATTGCATTGATATCCAAAACCGTTTTTGTTTTATTTAAAAAAAAACTTTTGTAGCGCTCTTATTGAAAAACCCTTTATAAGCAATCGAATGTTTCTACCCTCGTACAATTTGTGAATATTGAAGCGTTTTGCTTTTGTGTGAGCTCAAATATTTTTTGGGTGAGCTGAGCTCCCTAGCGTATAGCTACCAACGGCCGTGCATTGTTGTTTTATTAAAACTTAACATACAAAATATGTATATTCCATTTCTACTAATTGTACTAATTCTCTGAAGAAATTTGAACCTTTCTGCTATTTTATAAGCCCCACGATTGTTTCCCTGCTTTCGGATTTTAAAACACATGATCACTGACAAGGAAATGCCAAAAAATCGAACTCGATACTCTACATTATTCAGTGACGCATTACTCGCTAGCTAATGCGGTTATTCGGACCCAGATTTGTTTCAGACTTCCGGCAGTCAATCTTTAACTTCCAGGCGTCACAATCATCATCGATGTCACGCTGCAAAACATGTTGATGACCTCGATGTGAAGACCTGATCAGCAAAGTACCAAATGGACGGGATATGCAATAGCATGTTTGAGTGAACCTACTAGAACACTCGTGTAGATGTCAAATAGGATCCGCGAATTGTAGACCGGCTTTAATGTCAAAGACTCAAAGCTCTAAGTTACGTTGCCACTTTTAACAACAAATTCCTTTCGCATAAGCATTTTGTAAATTATATACATCCGCGGTTTGTGCATATCCAACCTGATTAGTTTGTTGAAAAGTCAGTCTAATCATACGGTGTCGAGGAACTTGTTAAAGACAACTAAACAAGCAGCCCCGCATTAGTTCTTGCATTTATTCCACTGTAGTCGTATGTCGAAAAACAGTTCCGATGCGGCATTAATACTGACATGCCCCGCCCTAAAACTAGACTGGTTTTCCGAATAACGTCATTGCCCTCAAACTACTTCAACAGGGCCTTCTCAAAGACCTTGCTAACATTCGGAAGCAAAATAAATCCAGACCCTGGATAAACAAAAAAAATATTAGGCATCAATGGCCCATACAGTGCCTAAAGATTAGCTTTTCAGACCGTTTGCGTGTGCGAAGTGGAAGGAACCTACAATTGTACGCCGACACGAACGGCAAATTTGAGAAACTTCTCATGACAATTTATACTCTTGAATGTTTGTCAGATAAGAAAAAACGAAAGGAGACTTTAAAAACTCTGTGTTTTTCCCTCTGACCAGCGCAGCTGCCGGGTCTTGAAATACTTTGCATCAAAATTTTGTTTTCTTTTATCCCAAAATGTAGGTTAATACCATAAAAATGCATTATTTTTATATACACGCATATGATTTGAAAAACCAACTTTCTCGTATACTTTGGTATACTTAAGAGAAAAATATCGCAAATGTGCTGAAATTTCGAAGCCAAACTGAGTATGAGAGGGAGGTATGATATTACCACTATAGAGAAATCAAAGAAGTGTGCCCGCACTTTCGTTCATATTTGGGATTTCTAGGCTTATATCTCACGGGCTTTTTTTTATTCTATCATTTTAATTACCAGTTTCTAGCAAAGCAACCTGTGATGACGACATCGCAAAAGCGTAGGGTGGACGGAAAACTCAGCCATCCTGTGTGACCGAAAAATGACGCCTTAGCTGAAACGAAGACTCTACACCGCATTGTTCACAATGTTGGATTGCGCACAAAAAGTATGAAAGCAAATCAACGGTAGGTAAGATGAAGTTGTTCGCATGACAGCTGGATTAAAAAAGCTTAGGAAAGAAATAATAAAAGAGAAGAAATGTAATTTATGTAAACTTTTTTATTTATTATTTTGTATGAAATTTTTTTTACAACTTGTCGTTTGTTGGCGACGCGTTTCGAAACAAAGTTTTCATCATCAGGCGCGAAAGGTGTTTTTATTTAGGTTTTGTTATTATTTCGTTAGTTTTGCCTCCTTGTTTCAGTTTGACTTGTGCAAAATGATATCTTTTGAGTGTTTCTCTCTTTTTGTTATTTAATTTTATAGTCTGGGTTTTGTCTCGGTTTTTGCTTTTGTGAAGCTTGGCATTGGTTCTGTCCTCGGTCATCATACGTCATGTGGTGTGTTTGAGTACAGTGTCGTAAACTGCTTTTGTTTTAAATAATATATTAAATATAATAAAATAACGTTTGTCTTCTTCTGCCTTGCTTGCCTTATTACAAGGAGGCAAAAGTTGCGAAAATATAACAAAATTTAAATAAAAACACTTTTTGTGCATGAAGATGGAACCTTTGTTCCAAAACGCGTCGGCGTCGACAACAAACACTAAACTTTTATAAAATTTGTTCACACATAATAATAAATGGAAAGTGTACATAAATTACACTTCTTCTTTTTTATTATTTCTTTCATATATATAAATTCAACTGGTTTCCAAGACCCAAGTTGCGAGGAAGCTTTCACATTAAAATGGAGGGCGACCGGCTCGGTTGGTACTGTCATGTTCAAAGGAGAGATCGTGCAAACCTTGTTAAAAGGTAATATCAATCAATGTTCCTGTATTCCTATATTCCTTTAAGGCAGGCCCAAAAACGTCTGGACCACACAAATTTAACATCCCAGCATTTGATTGTCCTCACAAATGATGTGATTCCAGACCGGGAAGGTTGCCCATACTTTTTCAGGTCAAACCGGCTAACCCCACAGACGGACCATTAGGGATGAAGTGAAGTTGGGGGATTGTGCTCCCTTTATTCCAGATCATAACCTCGTCGCTAAAGAAAAGAAGAAGAAGTTTCTCTAGTAACAGTTTCTAGAATTTTGAAAAACAATAATTTTCTTTAAAACGGTTTAACCAATTTTGTTTATTTCTGGGATTTTAAATGCTTGGAATAAATAAAAAAATATGGCATAATCAGATTTTCGCAAGGCTCGACGAACGACACATTACAACAACGGCTATATCTCAAAAAACGGGCTAAGTGATTTCAAAAACATTTCATATTCTAGCTATTTTGAACAAATTTGTATAGGTGCTCACATTTTCAAACGATTTTTTATGAAATTTTGATTCATATAGCAGTTTCTTAAATTTTTAAAAACGTTACTTTACTCCAAAACGGCTTAAACGATTTTGGGTAATTATTCAGACCAAAATCGCTCTAAATTGTTTTTTACCCATTAGAGCTTATTCTTTGGGTTAAATTCAGATGAACTGACGTGCGGGAGACTGGGAATTGGCACAGTCACATTTCCTTAGCGGATATCAAGAGACTGTGCATATACCCAACCAAACAGGAAGGCAGCATTTTTTGTTTATGTTCAAATAAAAAAAAAATATAATAAATAAAAATATTTTTATTATTATTATTATTATTTATTTAACTTTATTAACATATAATTAATTATAATGCTAATACATAGGGACTTAAGCGCTAGCTACCAGGGCTTTCGGCTAGATATAAAAATATTTGACATTAACGGCATTAACTTTCATGTGCGAAGTGGAAGGGACCTACAACTTTAAGCCGAATCCGAACGGCCAATTTGAGAAGCTTCTCATGATAATTGATACTCTTGGATGTTTGTCAGAAGTTCGAAAGAGGTGGGACAGTGGAAAACAAATCTCTAAAAACTAGATGTTACTTGTCCCCAGATGTTACTTGGTAAGGTAAAAGGTATAAAAAAATCAAAGCATATACGTATTATGCGTTGTAGTCACAAACACGTAAAATCACGAATATTAATATACGAGTATATTCTCATTCGAGAAATGTCGTTTTCAGTATCGTACATTTCTCACGTGTTCGACACTTTAAATAGGGCGCCAACAATACTGCGATGACAGCGCCGCGGCGTAAGATTTTCCCCGAACTGCTTAAGCTGTGACAGTATACATCTGTCATTCAGACCATTCAGTCTCATGAAGCAGTTTCAACTTATCTCGAACTTCAACCGGCCGTTATAGAAGCTTTGGAAGAAATAAAAAAGTGGAAAGATCGAGAGACTTCACAAAAGGCTTCTCAACTTTTGACCGCGATTTTGACAATCGAATTTCAAATCTCCTGTCATATAATGGAATCGATCAATTCTATCATCTTGCCTCTGAAACGGGAATTGCAGACGAAAAATCAAGATTTAGGAGAAGCCAGAAAGTTAGCTGATGATGCTACGAATGATATCAAAGGAAAGCGGAAAAACGTTGATTTAAATTTTCGAATCATTTACGACAACGTTGTTGAAATCTGTTCCGAATACGAAATTAATATGGAATTGCCACGTCGTTGCAGTCAACAGAAAAACCCTTGCAACGTTGAAACACTAACAGCCCTATTCATTAGATTTCCTTAATCAACTGATTAACAGTGTCTCCACTAAGTCACGTCAAATGAGTTAATTTGACTTTAACTTAGATCTCAAAAAAGTTTATTTATAAAATTTATGTTGCCATGTAGTAGCTAATCAATCAATTAAGCGAAACTAAGCTGAAAATCTGGCAGCACTCTCGGTCTTCTGTGTTACTTTTAAATTTTGACAGCTCATATAAATTTGGGAACTGGGGAACTGAGGTTAAAATGTATTCAAGAAGAGCATGACTCGGCGATGAAGAAATTTTCTCATAAATGAACAATTGTCATTTGTATTATTTTAATAAGATTTATTAAAAACAATCATTAAAAATGTAAATGAACAAATAATCTACGATTGATTTCTCGTCGGCTTGGGTTTGACAATATTGGCCAATCTGCTTCAGCTTCCTCTCGATTATAAGGTTCTATAAAGGTAGTAAAAAAGGTAGGTATTAAGTGGTAAAATTAACTGTGAATGGTATTATTGCCTTGTGGTTCGTTTAAATAGAGTGCTAAGTTATGAAGAACTGCTAGCGCTATTACAGTAGTTTTAACGGAATCTATAGGCCCTCTCATACCATTGAGCAGTATGCGAAACCTTTGCTTCCAGACTCCAAAACATCGTTCAACAACGTTTCTCGTGCCGATATGAGAAGCGTTGTATCTACGTTCTTGTTCTGTTCGAAGGTTCAGTATGGGAGTAAACAGATACGATGAGCAAGCATATCCGCCGTCACCAAGTAGACGTCCTTTAAAGTCTCCGCGTTCAAAACGCTTTTTAATGCGGCTTTCCCGAAATATACGAGAATCGTGTGTACTTCCGCCCCAATGACAAACAATATCTCTAATTTTTAGACACGAATCGCAGACAACCTAAAGAATAATTTTACTTTAAGATGATTAGATTCACGTATTAACAGCAACGAACTTGTGTATTTATAGAGTAATATCCTTTCCTATTTATGTAGTATTGACTTGCATTTCCTTTTACTTTTTGAATTTTGATGTGAGTACAGTCAATCGCACCTATTACATCAGGAAATCCTTTGATACTTCTGAATTTTGAGATCACATCAATTTGTTCTGAAGCCAGTGATGGCATATTTATATAAATTGGTCTTTTCGAGGCAAATGCTCTCGAAACCTTCGAACATATTCGGCTGAGAGTAGGTTGGCTAAATCCATGAATATCTGCGCTGTCGTCTTGAATCTACGAAAATGAATAAAGGATTACATTTTAAGCGGAAAAATGTATGCTTGGCTTACTTCATTGCGACCCCAATATCGAATAGCTGCCATTACCTGAAGTTCAACATCGATATGCCCACCTCTCCGGTCACCCTCCAGATCACCTCGAACGATTTCAAATAGTTTTTTTCATGTTTTCTTTACAGAATCTATATTTATTTCTGAATTCACTTTCATTGAGATCAAAAGGGTTAAAACGTGGTTTATAGTTTTTTAAACGCCTTCTGTTACCAATATTATTGTTCAATATATTAAAATTATCTAAAAAATTCGAAAACGTATCTGCCATATTTATCTGGTTTTATATTCTTTCTGAGCACAACGGGAAAATGAAAGTTAATTCACTGCTAAATGCGAAATTAGGCATTTAATTTTTTGACATTTGATTAAGTGTGAATTATCTTTAAGAAAAGTTTTTGAATAAAGTTTTCTTAAACTAAACTAAGATTAGGTCTGATTCAGCTTTAATTAAGTGTTATGAATAAGGCTGTAAATGTTGAAGATTATTACAGAATTGCCTTCTACATTCCATTCCTTGATACTTACATTTTTGATCTCCAAAGTCGGTTCGAAAAACACAAATCGATCTTCCACAGTTTCGGACAACTATTTCCTTCCAAGCAGGAATTTGATGAGGAAAAATGCGCAGATCTTTACAAGTTTTATGACGAAATATTGGACTGTTCAGACAGGAATTTCATCTCAGAGATCAGAATGTGGAGGCAACGGATCTCCGATCAAGATATTCAAAATGCGCTCGATGCACTACCACTGAGTAACTTCAGATCGGAATTTTTACTTCCAGAATCAGTTTCTATAACCCATCGAATAGTTAACTTTCAATGTTTACGTTATTTTTTAGGTTATCAATGAAAAATGTTTCAAAAACGTGAACACTATCTTACGAGTAATTCGAGTGTTACCCGTAACAACAGCAACTCCAGAACGATCATTTTCGACCCTATGAAGAATAAAAAAACTATCTTAGAAGTACAATGGGACGGGAGCGCCTGAATGGACTCGCTTCTTTGAGTATCCATCCTGAAATTGGACTAACGGAAGACGAAATTCTGCAAGAATTCTTCAAAAAACCGCGGAATTTTAAAAACGATTGAGATTTTCTCTAGATTTCGCACTATTGCTAATATGTTGTAGTAACATGAATTGAATATTTGCACATTAAAATCTTTTTTGGATTTTCGAATCGTAAAATAGAATATGCAAATTTTCGGCGATAGAATACCAGCATTTCAGATTCAGGTAGGTTCGGATCCGTGGATCCACCAGTGACTTGCATAGCTACTCATATTTTCGAAATTGATTTTTCTTCGGTTTTTCATGAAATTTCGAAAGTGAATTTTTTTGGAACAGGTAAACTGATCGAAGCCATTCTGTTTTAACAGACTTTAAAATGAAAGATTTAAAGAAGACCCCAGGGAACACCGACTGTCATCAGTTTAAGCGAGTTCAAAAGAAAACAAGAGCAGATATAAAATGTTTGACAAACTACTGTTTCGCCATTGAATCCACCATAGAGGGGCTAGACGACAAAAAATGTGTAAACAAGACAACTGCTGGACAGTTGTCAGCCAGAAGACCTTGGATCTGCTTCTCGGAACCCACTTTTGAGGCTGCACAAACCAAAATTGGGTATATGAGCCTAGCGGTAACCCGCCTTCACTTCTGCATAAAGACTTGGTGATCATTAGGGATTTTATGTGCAAAAACAATGCCATACTACAAAAGATAAACGAAACGCTATCTAATGGCTTCAGGGGCCGAGAATAACACTATACTTGTGGCCTGTAATAGATGTTAAAAGATCAAAAACCCTAGTATCATTTGATGAAAACTAAATCCGTGTGCTTGTGTATCCGGGCGTTTACCGGACACTGCATAATTGAAACGTATGGCTAGAAAGTTAAGAAAGGGGGTTAATCGAATCGAACCGACCTGAATCTGAAATGGTGGTATTCTGTCGCCGAAAATTTGCATATTCTATTTTACGATTCGAAAATCCAAAAAAGATTGTAATGTGCAAATAAATGATTTCTCGTATTTTGTCATGCATAATATTATTGTTCAATTCATGTTACTACAGCATACATATTAGCAATAGTGCGAAATATTCGAAATATTCCGCGGTTTTTTGAAGAATTCTTGCAGAATTTCGTCTTCCGTTAGTCCAATTTCAGGATGGATACTCAAAGAAGCCAGTCCATTCAGGCGCTCCCGTCCCATTGTACTTCTGAGATAGTTTGTGACTACAACGCATAATACGTATATGCTTTGATTTTGTATACCTTTTATTAGGGCGTATATATATATCTGTGTATCAAAAAATTTTCGACACTGTGTCGCGAAGTAGATGTTCAGAATTAAAATTGTTTGCAGTGGTAATCGTGTGTCCACATAAGCGGCACTATTGTAGTTTCATGCAAAATGTATCAAAAGAATGAGAAAATGAGGTTAGATAAGTTAGGTCATGACAGCATAAATTTTGTGGACCCCCTCGACGAGATCCTAGACCCGCCACTGGATTGGAGTATCGCTCACTTGGGTTAATAACCGCATCTAACCTAACCAAACCTCACCCAACCGAATACACCAAATACACCGAATAAATACAGGACTTACTTTGAAATTTTTTGTCCAATCGGTCTGTGTATCAATTAAGTTACTTTTTTAACTGCTTAAATACATACTCGCTTACCTTTTCACTGATTGAATTAATTCTAATTTTTATAGATTGCGTGGAATAGGAACCAGTCTTACTTAACGACTGACATAAGTTTAATTTATTGGTAAAATAAAAGCCATTAAATTTGATTAAAAAAGAAAGTTAACCCATCATTATAAGAACTTATCAATCAAAACAAATCAGTTTTAAGAATTCCCGCCCAAACATGCGAATTTTATTCAAATTTTCAACTAATTTACATCTTATAGAAGATTGTAGGACTGATTCCGTGGCTTTAACATCAGTTAAAAGATAGACGAACAAAATAAACAATAAAATCGTATCTACATTCAGATATACATGTATGTATGAATAAGAACTCAATAGTTTTTTTTCTAGTATACAAGTTTCATGAAATATGTAGTAATAACAAATAATTTTTTTAAGTCAAAAGAAGTGCCTGGTATATGTATATGTAATTTGACGAACAATAGAACTATCCAATTTTGTCGACACAGACTCTTCGCCTATCTTCTTGCCATGGACGACATAATTCCTTAAAAGATTCACTTTTGAATGCAATTGTACCTACCTGTTCCCATATATAGTAAATATATTTGCCCATACAGTCACTTTATCCCATTTGAAATGTGTTTGTTGTTTTGCCACTTTTTTTGCATCGAAAAAATCGTTAGAAATATTCTCCGAAGTGTCAAAGACGAACAAACATCTTTTTTGCCTGATGATGTAGTAATTAGCTTATTGTGCTCCACCTACGCATAACGTATGTAAATTAAATTCCTTCTGACAATTTTGGCTAATATGGCTATGAGGCTATCGGCTATCCCACATAAGATCTCATTCTAATAAAAGCTGTTGACCAAGTCATTGGAAGATCAGTTGTCTGTTGAACGTCGGCGCGTTGCGGTTCGATCGTTTAACTTTTATTTCGAGTTTTGTTTATTTTGCACACATATCTCGTGGCGTTTAATACATATAAAATGGTGAGTGTGAGCGATCTTGAGAGAGCTGGATACAATGTGATACATTTTATCGGCTCAAAATGATGTAATAGTTGCTTTAGATTCATACATATGCATATAAAGTCAGTGTTTATAGATTTTAAGACTTAAATAAATTTCGAGTGATGACCAATGAAGTGCACAATTGAAATACAGGTTTCGAAACTCCAAATGGAGCGTATGTAAACAAATTTTGTGATGTTAGTAACACATTTTGGTATTAAACAGAGCAAATTGTCTGACTTTGTTAAAAGACGTTAGCATTTAGAACAAAAAGTTCAGCTTTAAGGGCCTGTGAAAGGGTAAAAAGAATTAAACTTTACTTTCATATGTGCTCCCTGATCACTCTGAATTTTCTTTTATGAATCTCTTACAATAACTAAACTCTGGAAGCTCTTATCCGCGATTTATACGAGTTCATAGTAAATCATTTTTTCACCAAGTTCTAGTTAGACCAAGTATGAACTTGTCACCATATTGTCATTTTATGTTCTGTTCGACAAAATTTAAGTGGTTTTATTTCTTCATTATTTATGAATATTTTCATTTATTTTATATGAATTCATGGTCTCTGAATTCCAGTGCACTCTTCGATAAATGCGTTACTCCTTGCCATTGTTTGGCTTTTTTTTCCTATTAACTGTCTGACTGCACTAGGTCAATAGGCGCGTTCAATTTGCAAGGCAACTGCGAGTTTCCTATTAGTTAAACCTCTATCACTGCCAAACGATGGTCACATGAGTTATCCGATCAATGAGGAAGGGTAACATAGTAGGGACTAGCAGTTGGATTGCAAATTGAACGCGCCCAATCAAATAGATATAAGATATAAATGTATAGGGGCTGAATTGCAACCATTTTAATCGGGTAAAATTGGCCAGATTGTGGAAGTACGAACGAATATTTCCAACCTGTGATCATCAAAGGATTCAGAAAGCTGTCTGCGCCAAGAAGCAATAACGTTTAAGCTCAGTTTTTTTTCCTCCTTATCTCAACATCTCCTGCAGAAGTCCTATTTTAAGAGAAAATTGATCTATGACGGTCCAAAAAATCTCTGATTAAATCTCGGTTAAATCGATTTTGAGATTTGTCTGGTCGTGCCCTCTTCTATTAAATGTATCCTTTTTTTCTTGTAATTATTACTGCTTGAAATATGTATAAAATTTCGAAGCTCTAAATATTCTTTAATTAGTTCTTCTTGGTCTTCTCCTCCAAAAGCTTCTTGAATATCTAAGCAAAATGTTGAATTACGTATCTGCATTTAATAATTACATATTTTCGCGCTGGATAAAATTTTGAAACCCTATTCTTATTCCTATCCCTCATAAGTGGGCGTGACAAAAGTCTAAGTATGGTTGAATTGTTAAGAATGCTCTACATATTTTGTTATATAACATTTAAAGGATTTTATCAAAAAAAAACGCTCCCTAGCTCAAACTTGGGTGTTTCAATAAAATTGTTTTATTTAATTGTGGGCGTGTCAGTAGGCGGATTTAAAAAAAATTAACACATGAGCATAAAGGGCCCCTAGAGAGTATATATTATAAATTTCAGCTCCCTAGCTCACTTTGAATTTTCAAACAAAAAAAAAAAATTGTGGGCGTGCCAGTGGGCGGATTTTGAAAATATTTACACATGAGCATAAAGGGCCCATAGAGAGTATATATTATAAATTTCAGCTCCCTAGCTCAAACTTTGGATTTTCAAAAATTAATATTCCCTTAGAATAGGGTATAAAAAAATTATTTTATTTATTTGTGGGCGTGTCAGTGGGCGGATTTTGAAAATATTTTATCCCCAGCAGTTTTAGGAGTCATATCTCATATATAAAAAATTTCAGCTTTCTAGCTCAAAATTCGATTTTTTCCAAAATTTTGTTTTTTTTTTGAGTTTGTAGAGAGTATATGGTTAAAATTTCAGCTCACTAGGTCCAGTTTAAAGGCCTAATTTTTGCCGACAGACGGTATATATTAAGGTATTTTACAAACTATGCGTCAAAATTAATATACCCTTAGAATAGGGTATAAAAAGAAGAGGGCGCACACACACTCGCTCACTTGTCTATCTCGATCTTTCAATTCGCGTTTACATGCTGATTTCCAATGCAATAATAGAAAATGTTGTGATCGGGTGAATTGAATCTTTCAATCTTTCAATCTACCTTTACATGGAATTCAATTCGGATTGAATCTCTCATGTAAACAGGATACGTGTTTGTCTATCCCCCACACGTGACGTGAATGCCACTCATCGTATAAATTGGAGCTTTGATTATATCCGTGTCATTTTTAACGTTTTCCTTTGTGTTACTCCTCTCGTCGTCCATTTTTGTTATTTTTGTTCGTCTCCGGTTGTGTATTGATTTTTAAGTAAATATTTTTTGAAAAATAGTACTCGCCCGAAGATGAAAGTTAAGGATCTTCTAGGTCCTTTTATCAAAAAAATTTAATATCTGTACGACAAGTCGTACACCACGGATATTTCTTTTGGAATGAAACAACTACTTCACCACGTTATAAAACTATTTATTGACCGTACACCACGAGCACCAAAATTAGAATGCTTTACAAATTCAAAGATACTTAAAATCTAATCTCCACGAAAGCCTGGTTCCCAGGCATTCCTGCAACGTCAGCGTCTAGTGCATTGCGCGTGCATCCGGCAGGCATCAGGTATCCGGCGCGAGTATTCGTGTGACGGGAAATATGCTGACTCATCTGGGAACATGTTCGTTCATGCTGGATCAGGTGAGGACGGAGCATATCGGATCGTGTTAACTTGAAGCAGCAGCTTCGAAACGCGTCGCGAATGTAAATGTAAAATAAACAAAAAAGTTGTGATATTAAAAAAGAAAATAATAAATAAAGATAATAAGCAAAATTTGAACAAAATCTTTTACTCAAAAAGCTCTCGTCGTTTCGGATTGAGCCGTAAACATCATGCCAAATCACGCCAAATCATTTAAGTCGAACTCTTCGAACAAATAACTACTGCCTTGTTTTCACTTTATACCTACCACTCGCCACGAAAATTCCCATTTTATTTGCAACCATTTTGAAATTTTAATTAATCTGGGCTCTCGTCTTTGACGCACGATTGTCGTCCAAGCGATCCTAGTGAACGAGATCGTCATAGGTTTAATCAACTCAACTCTACCACCATCGTATCGTCTATCGTCAATCGCTTATGAATCAAATTAAGAACTTCTGTACGAATACAATTGGAGTCGTACTCCTACTCAACTATAGACGGCGATCTTACCACACTTTTGCGAAACAGCTGATTTTCGGTGAAACTTAATATTTTTACTTTCCAAATTAAATATCTTTTTTACTATTAAGCACTTGTTTTCGAAGTAGTATGAATATTTTCGAAAAGTAAATTTGTTTAATGTCCTCACCATTTTTAATGTCTTAGCTTACTCACTGACGACATCAGCGGATACGCATATTTGTTTGATATTTCTAAATCGCAAGGAGAAAAGCAATGAAATAGAGTATAAATATAGGGACGGGCTACAGTCCGCTTGGGCGAACTGTTGGATACCCTATTCTTATTCCTATCCCTCATAAGTGGGCGCGACAAAAGGCTAAGTATGGTTGAATTGTTAAGAACGCTCCATATTTTCTTATATAACATTTAAAGGATTTTATCGAAAAAACGCTCCCTAGCTCAAACTTGGGTGTTTCAATAAAATTGTTTTATTTAATTGTGGGCGGGTCAGTAGGCGTATTTAAAAAAAAATTGGCACATGAGCATAAAGGGTCCCTAGAGAGTAGATATTATAAATTTCAGCTCCCTAGCTCAAACTTTGGATTTTCAAAAAAAGTTTTTTTTTTTAAATTGTGGGCGTGTCAGTAAACGGATTTTGACAATATTTACACATTAGCATAAAGGGCCCCTAGAGAGTATATATTATAAATTTCAGCTCCCTAGCTCAAATTTTGGTTTTTCAATAAAATTGTTTTATTTATTTGTGGGCGTGTCAGTTGGCGCATTTTAAAAATTTTATATCCTGAGCAGTTTTAGGAGTCATAGATCATATATAAAATTTTTCAGCTTTCTAGCTCAAAATTCGATTTTTTCCAAAATTTTGTTTTTTTTTGCGTTTGTGGGCGTGTCTGTGGGCGGATTTCAAAAATTCGTAAACTTGATTATTTCGGGACCCTAGGGAGTATATGGTTAAAATTTCAGCTCTCTAGGCCCAGTTTAAAGGCCTAATGTTTGCCGATGGACGGACGGACGGACATGGCTAGATCGACATTACTATCGATGCTGATCATAAAATTAGGGGTCTGTGGGCAATATTAAGGTATGTTACAAACTATGCGTCAAAATTAATATACCCTTAGAATAGGGTATAAAAAGATCCAAAGCCGAAAGTGCTTATGGTGTGCTAAATAATGTAAATCGATGCGAGGCGACCTTATTAGCTATCGCGCAAATGCGTTCGTCTCGACGACATTGTTTTGACGTTTCGTGAGGTGAAATAAATATTGAATCGTCGTAACGATATCATTCAGACGCTAATGTTACGTGGAGCATTGCTACCGAAGTCGATAACGAAAACCAGATTCTCAGACTTACGTGATTAGGGCCCTGCGTAAACTCGAAAATCTACTTGCCGCCATATTGAATAACGAAGTGTGTAGAAAGAAAACCGAAATAGTTCTAGTAGCCTGTTTCATATAAATTGGGACTAAGAAAAGGTAGGTGTTCGTAGAGAGGAAGATACTCAGCTTAACTTCAATTCCTTTTTGCGTTTATCTTGTTTTACCAAAGAAGAGAAACGTTCGAATATGAAACATCCGAAACGGCTGGAATGTAAAATGCAAGATTTGTTAATTATTTGCTTGCTGTTCTTTCGTTCCTGCAATTTATTAGAGGATGAGTTATGTCTCCAAGATAAAGATGCATACAGACGTTTTGGACGAGCATTGTTTTCTCACTTTCCTGTTCCTGAACTACAACCAATTTGCGATCTTAAAACAAAACACAGAAATCCACCAGCTTCATCTTTGCTTTTGCGTTTTTTAGCAATGGGGGAATCTGATCATAGTTTGAAATACCAAACTTTACTTTCTTACAATCACAGATGAGCTCTCGAATACAAAGATAAGAGGGTGCTGTAAAAATCCTCTACAACACATAATAAACCCAAAGAATAAAATTAACAAGCAGCGGGCATATACATATTTGTATACAAAAAAATCTCATCATGCGCTTAATTGGCATACAAAAAAATCTCATTATATCCTTTTTCTTCTGGGTACAAAAAAATCTTTCCATAATTCTGCCTTTAAACCTGCTTAAAATGAGATTTTTATGACACACATGAAATGAATTGACAAGGAACAAAAACGAGAACGTCAAGTTACCAACGTTAATTTTTTTTTCGATTTGTCACCCCCCACGCTTTCCTCAAAAAAACTAATCTCACCATTACAAATCGATTAAGAAGTTTGATCTGAACACCATTTCGCTCTTGTATGAACCAGTCCAGTAGGTTTCACGCGAAAAGAAGTACCGTGGAAACAGCCACTAATTCACCAGTTTTTGACTGTAAAAGCTGTTACATGAAATTTCGTCTGTTCATAGGAACGGCGAAATGAAATTTTGTGGCGTACTTAATTGTGAATTTCGGGTCGGTGTAAACTTACTCTAAGACCACTAAAAGACAGATTGAAAATAAGTCTATAAATAAATCTTCTTGCAAATCAGGATTGTGAAATGAAATATATCTTTCTCCTTTCGAAGTTAGATATTGTTAATTCAAACACAAATTTTACACAAAGACCAATCAGCTTTTAATTTTGTAGTCGTCGCACGACCTTACTTTGAATCCATATCAAAGGAAGTCGAGTGGTTTAATTAGACTATGTTTGTGCATTTGTATCCGTATGTTCAAAGCAGATTTCGTTTCTGGTAGACATTTTTATTTATTTCTTTTTTCATTTTCAACAGTTTACCGAGTTTGACATTTAAAAAAATATGGAAAGGGAATTTAAAATACATAATAAAAACAGTTCCAAATTCTTACATTATTAATGGAGAAGAATGTACATCTGGCGAAAGGATTCAGCATTGGCTAAAATAAGGTCGGGCGCAGTTGCTCAGTGATTAGTGTGTTGCACTACTAATAGAAAGGTCCCCGGTTCAAATCCCGCCGGTGCCAAGATCTAATTTTGTTTCAACAAACATACAAGAGTATCAATTGCCATGAGAAGCTTCTCAAATTTGCACTTCGGATTCGGCTTAAAATCGTACGTACCTTCCACTTCGCACAAGAATGTGTTTTGAAAAGCTAGGTTTCAGGCTCTGTATGGGCCGTTATTGCCTAATATTTATTTATTTATTTCATATTAAATAAGGTTATTCTTGAACATTTTCAGAACTGTGTTGCTAAAAATAGAAGCAGCTCTTGCCACTCAATGAGAGATGGCAAAAGTTGACAGAATAGGTTTTAATTTTTAAAAATACAAATTTTGTAATTTATTTATTGAATTGTCATTTTTTAATGCATTAAATTCATCATAATAAAGTTATCTCGAATCGAGGCAGCCAAAAATTGCAGCAAAACCAAGCGATCATCGTACGCGCAGCTTCACCTCCTTTCCCAAGAACATGTGAACACAAAGACATACTGAGTTTTCTCGCCAAACTACATACACTCCGTTCCACATGTTAACGAACAGGTAGGTAGTTACTTGATTTAATTTTACGAAAATTTTTAAATCCTTCGATAATATTGCAAAAACCAAATGCAACATGAAAGATGGATATGGATATATTATATTTATGTTGTAGAAACAAAATTGGAATTAGGTAGAGTTACTGTTCCAAAACAGGTGGAACGAAAAAAGGTCTTATGACCTTATTGGGAAAAGAATTACAAAAATTGAATTTATCTACCTACACCCAATTTTTTTTCTACAAAATAAAATTTCATAAAATTAAATCAAGAAACTGCCTGTTCGTAAACACGTGGAGCACAAGTACTTTGATTATTTTCCCTCCTTAGTTTCTTTCTCAGTTGTATACAATTTAGTAGTACTCGTATACAAATCTATTACGAATTTTGCCGTGCGTCTGCAATAGGTATGTAATTAGGATTGAAAACTGACATGACTCAGGAAACGACAGAGGGAGAGAGAGAGAGTTTTCGACAAATTACCGCTGTAATCGAGGTGAATAATATTTTTTAGTGGAGTTTGAAATAAATATTTTTCTATCGAACTTGGTTTAATTGTTGTGAAAAAGTAATCGTTTACCTATACCAATAGAAGTAAATACCAATAATTCATAGCCAAATTGTTAGAGAGAATTAAGTAACTTTGGAAGTACTGAAAATGTATCTACGATTGATAAGAAATCGGTAAAAAAAAATCGGTATTGAGATATAAAAATGATACAATCCGTGTGTTTTTTTATATTTTCCGGATAAGGAATACAAAAGACAGAATATTCGATTTTTTTATCCGGAATATCCAGAATGGAATGAATAAAGAAACAAAAATGGACCGAATAGAATGACAGCCCTTTGTCTATTGACCAGCGCTGCCACTTAGTTCAAGAACAAGTACAACATTTACCACTTACAATTAATATATTTTTTCTATTACTGAACTCACATGTGAGGTAATACTCCACTACAGCACTAATATAAAAACATATATAATAAAACAAATATGAGACACATTACGAAAATATAATTTAAGTTCACAAAAACAATAATAATAACGATATCTTAGTAATACAAATTACATTAAACTTTTTCTAAGCGGAAATCTTGCACTATTATTATCGTTGTCAAAAATCAATTACAATTGATAAGCGACAAAATTTATTAATCGATCGATATTTTGGTACTATGAATGTCAATTAACAAATTGTTCATCCATTGTGAACACTGACAAGCATAATGCGATAGAGCACGTGCGTAAAACTACCTCTTTCTGAAGAGCCGCATTTCTTTCTTAAACGTCAAGAAAAAAATGAAGCATACAATTTCAGTAATTCGCAGAAATTGTATGAAAAATTATTGCGATTGTTAATTTAGGTGAAATCAAAGGGAAATTTTCTCCTTTATTGAGAAAGTATGTCAGGGCAAAAAAAAATATATAAAAACAGTGAACATGTTGACCAAAATGACTTGTGCAGCTCCTAATACAGCAATTTAAAGGCATTTTTATTTTTTTGTACAATTTTGTTATTAATTTGTTTCCAAAAAAAATACATTTTTGCCAAAAGTTCATTTTTATTTCTCGTACACATTTCTGCAATATTTTTTACGTTTTACTGTTCAAAAATAGTGTTAAGATACTCCTTTGTACCAAATTTTATTTGATGGCTTTTATTTTATCGGATTTTATTCTTATTTTTATTTCGTTTGTCAAACACGTCTTTTTAGATCAAATACTTTTTTACAAGTCATTGCCTTCTATGTATTTTTCTCTTTATACATTTCTTGTGGCATTACTTTTTAGTGCTGCCCAACCACCACTCTTATACAATTCTTCTACTACGATATAATACTTCACCTTCTTAATTTTATAGCGCAAATAATTTGATTATTCAATTAATAATTTGATTATTCAATTAATCAACTGAGTACTACTATTGGGAAAACGTATTAAAATTTAATTTTATTTTGTCGTTAGTTGTTTTGTTTAAGCTCATGCTTTTGTGACTGCTTTTTGTTCATAAGATTTATGGAAGTGAAGTTCCAGTGATAGTATCTATTCAATACATATTATTTTATTTTCCAAAAAAGCAATTCTACTCACATTTCGTTTTAAAAATGTTTTTTTATAGCGAATAAATTCTCTAAATTTATTTGTCAGTGACGAATTTGTGATTGACTGACCATTTTAAAGCTATCAATATTTTCGACAACCAAAACAATACATAGCGGAAAACGACTTGTCCTTATTTAAGTCCCAACAGCTGCGTTTCTTATCTAAGTACCCAATACTGTAATATACAACTTTCGCTCAGAAAAGCATAATATATTTTTTATTACTAAGATATTGTTTTTATTTTTATGAATAACATTATATTCTCGTGTTGTTATTATGTTAAATATGTTGAATCGAAGGAAAAAAATAAAACATTAAATATGTTTTCCTTTCGAGTAAGGATTTAGTACAAGTTCAAAAAACATGCACCTTTTTATGTAGCATAAGTGGAAACGCCGCTCATGAAATCGTCTTGTCACAAACATCTATGCGGCATTTCATGCGCACAGAAGAACATTTTAAAAATGTACATATTTGGTTCTGGAAGGAAATTAAAAATATATAATAAAAAAAATAATTAACTTAAAACAACACAATAGATGCAATAGATGCTCACCCATTTGATTGTTTGTTGTTGCTTCTATTTTTTTTGAGCAAGTGCATCTGTCAAACGAGGGAATATTCCTTTTATTCCACCTTTCTCTAGGAATAAAAAGAATGCTTTCCTTTCATTCCAGAATGAATAAAGAAACACCGAAATGGATTATCTGGAATATTCCATTGAATATAGAAACGTAAATGGCTTACTCGGAATATTCCGAATATTCCGAATGAATACAGAAATACACGGAATATCTATCTAGGAATTTTCTTTTTATAAAAGAAATCTTTTAGTTTTGAAAATATTTAAATTTTCGTCGAAAATTACTGTTGTATTGTATACGCCATAAAAATCGAAAGTTTCTTTTCTTCATTCACGTACGTCAGAAAAAAAATCAGTATATGCAAAAATTTGGCATTTACTGCAAAACAATATGAATGATTTTGATGGATATGCGTCAATAATATGCTGAATATCTCAGCAATGGGAAGAGATAAAACGAAACTGATAACTAATTTGAAAAGAGCGCACCTGAAAACACAAGACTGCATACCTAGTTCAAAAAGTGGATATACGGCTAATTAATTTCGGTGCCGGAAAATAACTTCACGGACAATATACCTTCACCTCGAGTGGGAAGGTGAAGAAAGGTGAGTAGATAGAATCAACCCCACTGAAGAGGCAAATGATAAGCAACGATAACAGCAACATAATCCGATGTTTTCGTAGTGTTCTGTCGCCAGTGACGTCTGTTCTGTCAATCAATATACAGGATTCTCTTCCTGACTCTGTTGCTTATGACAAGCCGATCCGAAAAGAGGCCCGACGAGTGGCCTGGTTTTCGTGAAGAGTTGAAAGAGGTGGTATCCATCGAACCATTTATGATAGAAACAGATCAACACTTCAACTTCGACTTCGATTTTGACAGGAGCGATAACTTCAGCGTTTAAAGTCGAGTTGAACACATTGAAAAATGCAAATTTGAGAGCGAAACAAAAAAATGGTGGTCAAAATGCAAGCAAGAGAGAAAATTCGCTCAAAATATAAGCATTTGTATGTTGGGAAAACTGAAAATATCGACTCAAGGTTGGTGGGATTTGCACTTTAAATTTAGGATTTAGGTCTAACGTTGAAGTCGAAGTTGCGGTTGAGGTGCTAATGTCGTCCATCCCATTAAAAAGCATTGGTTCTGAAAAGTGCGCCTTGGTTGTCAAAGTTTAAGTCGAACTTTTTGTCAGCGGTATCTTTTTTGATGTCATTATATGATATTAGGTCCGTTCGCGTACTTTATGTGTAGAAAAATGAAAACTGTCAAATCTCCAAAATCGAGAGAGAATCCTCTCATTTCCAAGAAAAGCACGCGAACGATTTTGCGTAAAAAGATGAAACAACTCACAGTTTGGTTTGAAAAGAAGCAACCGCTGTTTTTTTTTGCTGCAAACTCATAGGAAATCATCATATTATGACAGTTTTAATTTTTTTTACCAGCTTAAATTCTGACCTATTGTTTGACTGCTATCTAGGGCAATATAGATGCATATAAGCACACAAGCAGATAATTGGTGGTGATTCCCTAACTTCAGTTGCTACCCTATTCTATAGAAAATGTGCTACCTTCCTAACAGCCGTTAGATATGATAGCAGTATGAAATAAAGGTTCAGCAGTCGCAAAGTAACGTTTCACTCATGAGAGTTCCAATTGGTTTATAGATCGAAATTGTGGAGGTCTTTGAAGCTATGAAGCTGTTTGATAAGTGGCAGAACCTAAGCGGAACTAAATGAATTCATATTTATGTAAATGTTTTAGGAAAATATTTTCGGACTAAAAATATAAATATTAATTCAAAAGTAATAAAACGCTTCTTAGTAAAGCACGTTAATATTAACCAGTTAAAAATCAAGGTCAAAGAACACCCTAAAAACTGACAACCTGATTGTTCAGCTTTTGAAGAAGAATACATGACATCATAGGCGTAATCCTCTTAAACACATTCGAGTGACAACAAAATTAATTTTTCGAAACACGATCAGATGATTTCATAATTTCACATAAAGTATTGTTTAAAATTAAATTAAACGAAAACATGTTTGACTGAGCAAACGATGTTAAATCGGCAATTTGGGTTTCGTATAAAGGCCAAATTGTTGGTGTTAGTTTCTGAATCACAATTCCCATTTTATGTAACATTTCCAAAATCGGGTTATCACTGCAAACATTTTAAATTAAATATTTGTTCTTTCTTAATTTCAGGTTTCATGTCCATTAGCGTTTATCATTGGCAGCTTGTTGCTGGCCTCAGTGTGTTCTTTAGTCGTAGGTAACTCGGCAAACCGATGCGTAGAGTGCTCAAATCAAAGAACATACTACTCGGATGGATCACCAGCATCCTATCAAGCGGGTAATGATTTAAGACTAAAAGTACCTACCTACCTACTACTTCTTGCTTTCAAATAACAAACTTGTCTTATTATTAACTTATTAATTCTTTGCGTAATTGATTTCTATTAAGTCGCTGCTATTGTCAAATTCTCAAAAAAACAAATATATGGCCAAAGAAAATTTTGTTTTTTTTTAAATCATATTAACTATTCTGTCAAAAAAGGTTGACTATTTGATTATAATAATAATTAACACCCCACGCATGAACATATCATTTTGAAATGACCTACCTTATCCACCCCACGCATGAGTTTCTTAAAAAATATATAGTTTCGAGATGTCCTACCCCATTCGGAATAACCGGACTTCGAATTACAAACAGTGAAAGTGTTTTAAAATTCAAATAACTTTCGTCTGTTAGCCTTATACGCTTTTCATTAACAATTCATTCTATTTCTATCTCTGGGTTATGGTAATAATGTTAATAGTGTTTGTTATTTTACACGCTTAACACTTTTAGGTACCAGACAAACTAGTGGCTGCTCCGGAAATCCATGCGGAACGAATGCTATTTGTCAAGAAGCGTCGGGAAATAGACCAGTGTGTTCGTGTCCTCCCGGTCATAGTGGTAATCCTTTAACCATCTGTACTCGTGGAGAGTGCTTAGACAATGTGGACTGCCAAGGGGGCTTATCCTGCAGGGATGGACGTTGCGTTAATCCATGCATTGGCGCTTGCGGTTCCAATGCCAATTGTGAGGTAAGTGACTTTGAAATAAATTCAATACTTATTCTGATTTGACATTGCTAACAAAATTGTCCCTAATTTGGTTAAATGAGCAGGTAACTTAAGTTCCTTTTTTGAAGGCCATTTCTTGCTGCGAAAAAAGAAATCGTTGTGTGAAGTTTTAATAGTAGGGTAAAGTGGGGTACATTTGACAAAGGTGGCACATTTGACTTGACGCAATTTTCACTGTGAAGGCAACCTAAGATCTTAAAAATTGAAACGCAGAAGGAACAGTAATTTAAATAAAAGAAACTTCACGAGCTGCGAAAGTCATACTGCAGCTCTTCTCGCAGTTGCACGTGCTTTTGTGAATTTTAAATCACAGCTGTAATTTGTGACCACTGCTACGAAAGTGTATACAAAATAAATGTAAATGTTTTTTAAATGATTAAACAAATTTGTTTGCACTTCTCTTAATTACCAATTAAATAGTAGTCAGAAGAAAACAATATAAATGAAAAAAGAACAAGGTGGTTATCAAGATCGTTTGGGGCACATTTGACTTATGTTAATCGGGTACATTTGACATTTGTCAAATCTGTGGTTATCGTTTGCTAACAGCGTATGTTGCATAAGGTGCCCCGTACCTGGGGCACTTTCAACTAAAAAGCTTTTTTGGAAAAAGCTAAAAAAAAGGCCAAGTAATTTTTATAAATCAACTAGATGCACCCGCCAGGACTGGCCCGTGCCCAAGAATTATATTTTCCAATATGTTCGAGTAGAGTACATAATTATTGTCTTTAGCGGGTACCCGGCGTACCTTGCTGCGCCTAAAAAAGGAAACTTGGTGGACCGATTTTGATCAAACATCACAGAAATACTCTTAGGCCAATACCAAAGATTGCCTGATTTGAGCCCAATTCGTTCGGAAGTTGAAAGGGCTGCACCTTTTTCGCTGCATGGCTTAGCCCGCTTGTGCAAGGGTCATGGCGGAAGCTAGTTGTCTTGCAGGCACCTTTGTCCGCTTACTTCGAATCAAATAGCAACAAGAAAGAAAGAAACCTCGATCACTTTTCAATCACTTTCACGAAATTATCGATTCGTGATGAGAAACACAACTTTCCGATGTTCGATTCCCAAAAAAAGATGCAACCGCAAAAAAGACAAGATGAGTAACAAGCAAACAAATGTCTGAGCTTCCGAGAATTTGATCTCGCAACGTCGTCTAAATCATTGCTATATAAATTTAGTCATTTTTCATACAAAATTGCCATATAAAACCCGCAATCGGTTTTTCGCAAATTTTCCAATTTGTTTTTCGTAAAAACCTTTTCGAACTATTGCAAACATTTTACGAAAAAATGAAGTAATTCGGTCCAGCCGTTCTTAAGTGATGCGGTTACATTTCTAATGAAATATCAACAACGAAATCGACCAACATATAAAAAAGTGGGAATACAGCGCCATCTATCAGAATTCAACATAATCTTAAACATTTCAATAATCATAGCCAACGTACACCCGTTCTGATATGAAAAACATCAGTACAAGTATAAATGTAGTTTTTCAAAAAAAATATTAGCTGGTCAAAATTTAATCAGCGGATTTTTTTTAATTAAGAAATTTATTTTGTGAATTTGAGCCAAATACGAAAAATTTAAATATCATGGCAACAGTCCCACCTATCGGGATTAAGCTTAAGAGAAACTACGGACTTAACTTAAAATATTGTCAACGTTTTATATCAATCGGTTTAGCGGTTCTCGAGCTTAAGAAGCTCATACCCTGAACTAATATTTTTATAAATAGGTATATTAAGATAATTTTAAAATTTATAAAATTCCCTTTTTGACCCTTTTTATACATTTTCGGAAATACAGTTTTTTTTAAAATTAAGTGTCGAATGAACCCACCTTTACCTTTTATTCCCACGATTTCAAAACACCCAACGAAATTTTAGACATACTACATATGACAAATTTTAAATTTTACAACAGTTCTTGACTGAACTTAAAGGGTGTCACAAAAAAAAATCACTTTTGGCATCAGATCAGAATTAGTTCCACTGTTTTATTACTCGGTATTTTTTCATAGAATACAAATCGCATGTTTAGAATGATAACGTCACAACTCAAAAACATCAATATTGAGCTAGAGCGATATTCGACCTATTCTATTCTATCTATTTTCATGTTGCAAAACTCACCACTAGATAGCAGAAGTCTCGTTATCACACAGATCTTGCTTTGCATACAGTTTTTGGATTTCTAATTTAGCTTTTCGTGGTCTTTTAGTTCTGACGTTAACTTTTTCAACGTGCGATATGTTTATGCGTATTTTATATCATAATTTTTTTTTCAACTACCTTAGCCAAGGAATCATGTTGCTGTTTGTAGTTGCCCTCATGGATATCAAGGTGATCCATTCACAGTGTGCAGACCAGTAGATCCAGGTAAGTTTAATGTAACATTAAAATGAGTTAACATTTCTATGCGTGAGTTTGAAGTCTGAAGTCTGAAGATCCTGCCAATATACTTGATCTCAAAGCAAGGTTTTAGCCCTTAATGCTTTTAAGTATTTTTTTTGTTTCAAGCCTTTTTACTTATCGTAGTAGACAACATCAAGAAAAAGACTTCTATCATCGAAAACATGCCTCAATACGATTTTTAAGAACTGATCTTTTGAAGGACAAGTTTGTTTAAAAGCCTGCGTACCCATACTTATTTCCTGGTTATATTGTTAGTTGGAAAAATAACCTCTTAGAAAGTACATACTAGGCTGACTAATATATTAAATAATTACAATAAATTCTTCGCAAAGGTCGCCCACCAGACTGTTTCTGAATAGTTTTATATAATTCGCAACTACGCTATGACGTTAATCTTTAACTGATGTCTTTGTTTGATTGTTTGATTTATTTATGATCCATCAATTTATGCAAATGGAGGTGTGTCCCGCTTAATTCATGCACATAACCTTGATCTTGAGCATCCTACGTTGGAACTGATGTTTTGTTTAGGTAGGTGTAGGTAGGTTAAATTTGTTCGCCACCATAGTCTTAATTCTATTCGTATTATTTAACTATTTCATGTAATCGAACAACACAATTGGTGTACTATCATAGATAGATGAGTAGGAGGCAGATAATTACCAAAGAACTCTTATGTAGCTTTGTACCTGAACAACAATTTATCACTTATCGTGGGAGGCAAACATCGCTTTAAGTTAAATGACTTATTTTGAATAATATTGGCAATGTTTATAGAAGAAAGAAAAGTCGGATATTACCGCGGTTACATTGGGGCGACTTGAGCTCCGAAGGCAAATATTCGCGTTAGCTTTCGTAAGCGAAATGGTTTCCGTCAGAAAAGTATTTGTAAATCAAATTTATTCTTCTATGAAACTCTTAGAATATGAAGGACTGATGTGGCATTTCGAAAAATATGTTATTCTTTCTTGGGAATAAAGGATCTTTTTGAAAGCTTAAATGTCTCTCTTATCAGCTCTTTTTTGCAGTCTCCTGATTCTTCGTCGCAAAAAGTTTTTATCATTTTTAACAAAACATACATATCATTAATGGCTTATTACGCAATTATCGAAAATGGCACATGAAATTATAATCCTGTAGAGCCTTCTTACTTGCGGAATAAATAGGAACGTCGATCCCATTTAGCAGCGAGGAAATTTCGATAACGTCCCGAATGATAAATAACGAGGCAAGGAAAGCATATTACCTGCGTGAATTAGGGTCTGTGTGGACTGATTGCGGCTAAATCAGCTGCTGCTCAAATTCTAAGTCCCTTCCATTGGGGTAGTTTAGTTTAAGGCGCTGTATTTATTAAGTTATGTTAGCTTAATGTAACTATAAAGGCATGGTTTAAGTGCTGAAAACCATACCATACTCTCGCAAAAATATCTTCAGTGCCGATATATTTTTTTTCCTAAACATTTGTTCTACTGAGCGATTCAATCTGAATTGTGAAAATTTTGTTCTTCGATAACTATATCCTGCCTTAGAAACGTATATGCACAAACCACAGTCACGATTTTGCGCGTTATTTGCTTTCTTTACGTCTAAAGGGTTTGCGTGCACTTTGACTCAAATTAAAATTTCAAATACACGAATCTCTACCTTTGCGATGAAATACGACGGTTAACACCAACGCTACGAAACATTGCGTTCTGGCCTCACGAATATCATTTTGAAGTTGAAGCAGATCGCAGCTTTGTGATAAGTTTCACTGATTTCATACAACATGATGTGATTTTCAACGCGATGCTCCAAAGCATGTCGGTGTTTTAGGCATTACATTTCAGTTGGGCCTCAACCAACATGCATTTCCGACCAGCTCGAACCATAACAGGTTCTTCTAGTTTTATACGCCGAGTTGGTCTAGGGTCCTTAATTACACTTTTTAGCTTAGTTAATGTTTTTAACTGTGGTAGGTCAACACTGTTAAAAACTCCATACAGTTCCTCATAATATCAATTAAGCTTTTTTGCGAAGCAACGTCGAGCATTTCTGCTCTTAATAGGACTTAAGTCTGCTGTTTATCATATAATAGGACTGAAATAATAAGGGTCTTTTATAAAGTTACTTTTTTGCTCAAGAGAGGGCTAGACGCCGATGGTGTGTATCATTTCTTAAGTAGATAACATATATTTCGTGTTGACCTCATTCACAATACATACTCTCCTTACTCATAAATGAATCACCGACAGCCGGCTGGGTTCTTCTGATTAGGGAGCGTCTTTTAAAATCCAGTTGTTCGAAAATTCCGAAAAATTGTTCAAAATTCCGTCTTCTAAAATACCGATTTTGAAAAACATCGTTTTTTTCTTTGTGTTTTTTTTAAAGTCTGTTTATCAGAATCCAACGTTTTTATTTGCATAATTTTAATAAAACCAGTTGAAGAGATAGTCTCGCAGTGTAAGGGTACCTAGACATACTCCTTCCAGATCTTGAGTCGACGATTTCTCCATAGTGTTCCCTTTGTAATATCAATTATCAAAATAGGCATTTAAAAAAAACGCGAGCTTGGAAAATGGGATGAAAAAACCGGAATATCATACAAAACCTTTCAGATCGGGTCAGTGTCATCGGCAACCGCGAGCAGTTGGGTAGACTTTTAAAAGATTATACTTCTGGTGTTTGCAGTCGAGTTCCATCCAATTCGTTCAGGTATGAATTCACCTTGTCGTGCTTTAAATGGTTAGCTGTGTTTTTAGCTTTTACCACACTTTGATGGAATAATGGGAGTTCTTCATCGTCATCCTTCGCAGGTAGACGAGCTTGACAGGCATGAAAGAACCGGACATGACTCGGTACAACTCATCTCTGCACACGCTATCATTATCGAGCACCGCTTATGCTCTCTATAGCATTCTCCGTAGTAGACAGCGCATTTTTCTATATACATATTTACCAGTGCATCTCATCGCATTTCTTGATTGGTCATGCATGCTTTGTAGGATTTAATTTTTTCGTAAGTTGTTCGGCAGCACGGGGTCGTGAAATTTCACGCACATATCCGAACGTCATTGTCTTTATTTCGTTGGCATTTGCCGTCGTTTGTAAGTGGTTGTTTTTCACTACGGAAATTTGACAAATTAACGTGCCTTACAATAACGCGTATGAGCCTGAATTTCGGGAGCTCCTTTTGTATTTAGGACGACGGTGACGTTTTGACACTCACCGAGCTCAGATTAGTCTATATTGCCTTCTCTTTCATTTTGAGAATACCTTTTAGGCTACAACTTGCTTGTCTTTTGTTTACTCCCTCCTTTATGAGAGTCTTTTTTCACGTCGACCAGGTAGAAGCGTTTTTAAGATACGTCCAATTTTACAGTTTCTTAGGGCATTCAATTTTTAAATCACTGACTCATATTCGGCTCGAAGGACCAATTTTAAATTGCAAACCATAACTCTGCTGAACCCACCGAAATGCAATCATTTCCAGTAATATTTCACCACCTCACTCTCACTATTCCAGAGAACTTACTGGTACTTGACTTTACAACATGACTCAAAATTTATTAGAAGAAACTAATGGCAAATGTTGTTGATCGACCTTGGGACAAGTAATAAGCCATTTCATTTTTCTGTCTAATTAGTGCTTGTTCTACATTAGCAACAACAATCCCACTAAGCCGCAAAAATATCAACAACAGCATTACGTACAGTCATTGCTTCAACTCAGAACACCCACTATTGCATTTCATACGATTTATTTTTCCCACTTTCCATTTATAGAGGAGCAATGCCACCCTAGCCCATGCGGTCAGAATACGAAATGTGAGATTCTCAGTGGAGTGCCAACTTGTTCTTGTGTACATGGATTCATTGTAAGTATAGATAAACCCAACTTGAAGCACGCATCTAAGCAGTGGGTGGTCTATGACATACGGAATGCTAATTATTCTCCCAACTTGATTCCAGGGCGATCCACTTTCCGGATGTAGGCACGAGTGTGACCAAGACGGAGATTGTACTGCCAGAGATATGTGCAGCAACTTTAAATGTGTTCCGGCGTGTCAACAGTGTGGTAACGGTGCCACATGTAGTAGTGTCGCCAACCATCGAGCTGTATGCGAGTGCCCGAAGGGCTATATTGGCAGTCCCTATGGAGGCTGTCGTCCCGAGTGCCTTGGCGATGTGGACTGCCCGTCAAACAAACCCGCTTGTTTCTATGGCATTTGCAAAAATACCTGCGATGGAGCGTGCGGAGTCGGAGCTGATTGCAATCTGAGAGGATTGACTCCGGTCTGCAGCTGTCCAAGGGACATGACTGGCGATCCCTTCATTAGTTGTCGTCCATTTACTAAAGGTAAGAGCTGGCGTTGGACCTTGCAATTAAATAGTTACAATAGCAATGATGTAATTTAATTTATTTTATAGAGGATCTATGTGAGCCAAATCCATGCGGAACGAATGCAATTTGCATACCCGGACACGATAACACCGGAAAGGAGCGTCCAGTTTGCAATTGCCTGCCAGGACATACAGGAAATCCGCTCTCCCACTGTTCAAGGGTAGGTTAAAACTTGAATATTGCTGTTTCGTTTTCATGTAAAATCACACTCTCCCATTTCATAGGGTGAATGCCTCAGCAACGATGAATGTGCTGATAACAAGGCGTGCATCAACTACCAGTGTGTGAATCCCTGCATTGGAAAGTGTGCCTCTAATGCTAACTGTGAGCCAAAGGCCCATTTGGCTGTTTGTAAATGCCAGGAAGGATATACGGGCGATGCTTTGATTTCTTGCCGCCAGTCGCGCTCACAGCCTGTTGCTAAATATAATTCCCAGAGCTACTCCTCTAATTGCTATACCTGTGCAAAGTAGCTTTTCTTGTAGTACATGCCCTGTTAATAATTTCTCCCAGAGAAGCTTAAAGAAACGTTCTATTTGCATATGAATAAAGTGAACAATTTATTGAGTTTTCATTAAAATTGTTTTTTTTTAAAAGGTTTTTACATTTTTATGGCTTAAGAGTTCTACGCCCGTTGTACACTATACTGTATTATGCAGCAGAATGTCAAATTCCTGCCTAAAGAGGCAACTTTAAGGGGGTACAATCGGCTTAAATTGGGGAGAGCCAAATTGAATAAGAATCTGCTCTCTCCGCATGCTGGATCTACCAGGAGTATAATACTAACTTTTATTTGAATAGGGATGCTTCCATTAAAAGTAAAACTCTTGTTATCATAATATTATAATAGTGTAAGGCTTGTTTGAGAATTTTATCATCTCATTGCACTTTTTTGACAGTTATATTTTATTTCCTTGAAGCTATGTCATATTTGAACGAACCGTTCCCTTTATTATTTATTAATTGTTCAATTACATACGTTACTTAAAGGGCTCCCAACACGTGACGTTTCTCTGGTTGAGACACTGCAGCCTTCCATTCTCTGCGATTCGGAGCACGCTGCTTCCAGTTCTCCATACCAAGCGCTATCGCATCCGCGATGACTTGGTCTTTAAAACGGAGATGCCGTCTTCCTTGCCTTCTCGAACCGGGGAGCTGGGAGTCGAAGATCCTCCTGGTTGGATCATTATTGTCCATTTGCTCGAAATTGCCGAGCCAATGTAGACGTGACTTAGCTTTTAGGATTACATCCACATCCTGGAACAGCTCATAGCCGCGGTTGTATCTTCTCCTCCATTTGCCCTACTTGCACACATGAACAAAATCTTACTTATCGCCCAGCGCTTGGTACCAAGCAGGACTGGCAGGATTAAGGTTCGATAGAGCATGCATTTTGTCCTTCGCTTATTTTGCCAATAATAAAAGTACAGGAACTGGAGCGAGTGACTCTGTCTTCCCATACAAAAAACAATACAAATTCCTTGTATGTGTGCTCTTAGCTTTGGACGGCGCCCTACGCACAGCTCCGGCTTAGTCGGTTTTTATTATTGAAAAATTTGTTCTTAATTTTCCTTTTTTAACAAAAGGACTTTTCATACGTTTTCCAATTAAATGTATGCATTTTGTACTTCAAAAATACTGATATGAATGCAAACTTCTAACACATACTGTACATGCTTGGAAGAAAGCTCATCATAGTCATTCTCTTTAGTATATTAAATGTATGCAATTAATATAAGTTAATGAGAAATAAAGTTAGTCTAAAGCTGATCGTGGGGCGTTTCATTTCTCTGTGCAGAATACACAAAAAATACAAGCTACCAATTTAAGGTGACCGTAAATGTGTTATGACTTCTGAAGTGACATATATTTTTAACACTTGTACTCTTACAAAAGGCTTCTTATAATATTACAACTCTTTGACAATCGAAGGTGAGCCACAAGAGCACAAACGTATTGTTATTTGGAGAGTTAAGGTCTTGCGAACCCTTGTAGTGTTATACTCTTATAATAAGAGTACTACGAGATCTGATTTACGTTGTGCGAATGTTGAAGAGTGTTAGGAGAGTCTTATGAGCTCGTTTTCTAAGTTTTAGGAGTTAAGCTCTCGAGAGTTTGTTAATTGGGTTCATAAGATAGCTCGATTTTTGAAAGAAGCTTGCGGTTTGCAGTGAATCCAACATATTTTCGATTCTTTTAATGTTACCCGGCAGCAGCTCTGATGGTTTAACAAACCAAATACGTTGGTTACATTTTGGTAGGGCGTTTTTGACTGATGTATAGAATATTAGGATACGAAGTGTCTATACAGTTGGTAATCAAGGGTTTGAAGCTCCTTGTTTTTAAGTGTATTAAGCTGTTTGCAGCATTCAATCCATGGTTTAAATTGTGATTTATAAAGAAGGAGGTGGAATTTCTTTGTGTTCAGGCCTTCCTTCTTTTGTAATATACTTTTCTTAGGAAACGTAAACCATTTTGTAATGTGTCGTGTGCGACCAGTGTCTTGACACACACAAACTTTATCGTGCAAACAAAATTAGAAAGAAGAGAGATCTGTAAGAAAAATTAAAGAAAAAGAGAAAGAAAGAGGAAAGGAAAACCAACCACACACACTTGCTGGGGATTCAGATAGTCGAATCCCTTGCCCTCCCAACCTTTGACGACCACATTCCATACTTATATGGGTCGTCCCACCAACCATTGAGAACTCCACACCATTTACGTTTAAGTCACCATTATAAAATGAATTTATTTAATCATATTCTTTAGTTAAACAAAAATAATATTTATAAAAAAAAAAGGAAATACACTACCCGTTTGGGTCATAGCTCAACACTTGAATTTAGCTTAATATAGCTGCTCCCTTTTGATTTATTTTACATTTCATCGAGTTATATATATATATGTATACCCTAGTTATAGTAATTTACCCGTTAGTTAAACTCGGCTACTGCCGTTACCACTTCCAACGATGATAGATCTATCCTCGGGTGGGGTGGATCTGAAACGAGAACTTATGCGAACTTTGTCCTTAAATTACCAATTCACAAATAACTCGGAGGACCGCTCTTCACTCCGTTAGGATTCTGGGGTGTATATATATATTGTAAATCGTTAAAGGAAATACAAGTCTGTATAAGGGGAGCTTATTATAGATAGTCTTATTGCATTTACGTAATTAATAGTATTTTATGTTAAAGGCATCTAAGTATTAAATTAATTATAAGCTAACAGTAAGTATTGTAGATTAATTTAAATCTTAAAGGTAAGTAAGTTTTTTATTACAGGTAGATAAAGGTAAGTAATTTTTGAAGGTAATTAAATGTATTTTAATGTATATTAATTTTAAAGGTAAGAAAAAGTAATTTAAAGTATATTAAATTTTAGGTAAGTAAAGGTACTCGTATTTTAAGGCATAGTAATTTTAAAGGTAAGGTAATTTAAAGTATATTAAGTTAAAGGTAAGAAAATTATTTTAATGCATATTAATTTTAAAGTAAGTAAAGGTAATTTTAATGTATCTTAATTTTAAGGTAGGAAAAAAAATAATGCATGTTTCAGTATAGCAAAAAAAAAATCTTAATATAGGGTACTTAAATTATGGTCGCCTCCGTAGGTACTTTGCGTCTCTCGTTCGGCTGGTCAACTTATACTGGCGTCGTTCTCCTCCAATAGAGGTACATTTGTAGGAAGGACATCTTTTGGCCTCAACTATTTGGGAGATTTCGCTGGTGAACGGCAGGTCTTTTCACTCTTTTATTCTAGTCACTACTTTCTTATGTATAGTTAATTTTAGGTACTAGGTTTTAATTACTTTTTACTTTTACCCTAGTCACTAATTTTAAGTTATCTTATAGGCACTAGTGTTACTTAGTTTTAATTTTTATTCTAGTCACTACTTTCTTATGTATAGTTGATTTTAGGTACTAGGTTTTAATTACTTTTAACTTTTACCCTAGTCACTAATTTTAAGTTATCTTATACCTAGCCACTAGTGTTACTTAATTTTAATTTTTATTCTTATCACTATTTCAACTTAAAACTATACGGCACTTGCCATTTTTAACTATTTCAATCTTAAAACTATTTTCAGTCTTAAAACTATTTCACCGTCCTCGGCCACTTCTAAAATTCCACTCCTCTGGTGATCCAAATCAAAACTTAATCACTATTTTGGCACTAGCCATCTTAAATTTAATATTTCGGCACTTGCCATCTTAAATTACGGTTTTCGGCACTAGCCATGTTATATATTAATTACGGCACTTGCCAACTTATTTTTGTTGTGGCACATGCCATTTATTTTTCACTACATTTTAAATAAACTTTTTGTTTCACGAAATTTAAATGAACTTACTTCCAGAGGTACAAAATAAAAACTTCTATGACCGACGCGCAACACCCTTTTTATATCCCTAGCCTCGTCGTATAATTCGGTACTTTGTTTACGAACCAAAGTTATTTTCGAGCAAACTTTGTTTACGAACAAAATTAGTTCATAAACAAAGTACCGACTTAATCCCGCATGCCCTATGTTTTACACTCGCTAATCCCTAAATCCACCGACCATCCACAATTCATTCGTCCCCTCCCCCTCCATACTATCAGTTAAGCTTATACACCAGATGGCGAGTGCACTCAAGCTGTGCTTGGTACATGCGCACTTCATTCGTAAGGTGAATATGGAGAGACAACTTTCCTGGTGTGGAGGCGTGGCTTCGCCTCTCTTGCTATTAATTTTTTTCTTACCCGCTCTCAGAAGTGGTGAGTTCAGAGGTCTCTGCTATGAATTGTTTTAGCTATTTAGATTGGGTCTCGATTCTCCACTATGGAGCGGCCAATGAAATTCGGCTTTAAAAAAAAATTAGTTTCCAGGCACTTGGGTTGGTGAATAGGTGTCTCTACTTCTCGTACCTTTGCTATTGTGAGAGCCACTGTCACTCTGGGTATTTTCATAGAGTGGCGAAATTGAATTTATGGTGACCACAGAGGCAGAGGAGGTAACCAATTTTGGTGAATGTTAATATTTATTGCCCGAAAGTATGCAGTATGTTACTAGCAGGTTACGACCTAACTCCGTACTGGTCGAAATACCGGGAAACGAATTTCTGCCCATTAGAATTTGACAAGATTACATTCTCTTAGAGGTGGGACTTAGTGCCCTTATCACTGCGGCTTGGGTATATATCAATTTATCAAGCAAGAGGGTGACAAAAAAAAACATCTACAAAAACGCGATTAGGCGATTATACATTTTGCACGGAGCTATCGCGTCACATTATTGGTTAATTCCCATCTGAGGGCATATTCAACGCGTACCAGTGTGTCCCGGCAGATCGACAAGCCGTAGCAGACGATATCGATTTCATCCACCATTTCCATTGTGTCGTGGTAGAAGCTTTCACGGATTTCGATGAGCCAGCGAAATCGGATGCTCTTAATGTCGACGAGGATATAACAAAGTATATGCTGTCAATAAACAAAGAAGCATCTGTTCAGTGACAGCAGCAACTTATTGAAGTAGTTGATGCAGTGAGTATCCGGTGCAGAATAGCCTTAGGAAACCGCTACTGCCTCGGTTTGGAATTACGTAAAAGCTTATGCGGCTGAGTTTTAACTATTGGCAGGACTAGAAAGCTTTTATAGAAAGTGCGTCCAAATTCAAGCAAAGAGTGTATCGTATCGGGAGTTGAAAGAAATTTTTTCTGCGGATGCTGATACGAACTACTACTACTACTACTACGAACCGGGGGTAGAACCATCTTCAAAACAGCCGCTCAAAAAGAAGAAATGCTTAGGCAATAAGTTTGCCAAAGTTCATAAGCAATGTTCAAGGGCAGCTTTTTGTGGGTGACGAAAAAATACTACTCAGGTGGCAACAGTATTGTGAAGGATTTCTAAATTAAGAATTCCCTCGGATATACTTTGCAAGAGCCGTTACTAACAATGAAAACCATTACTACTACCGAAGAAGTTCGGTCAAAGACTCCAAAAAACGAAAAGCGGTTGGGCCGGACGAGATACCCTCTGAGTTTTGAACAACGATGAGAGACATCGGTGAGAGGCGATCCAATACCTAACCAGTGGAGGGAAAGTTCTTCCTTTGTACAAAGGAAAGGGCGATACCCGAGACTGTGATAGTTACCGTTCTATCAAGCTGATGTCATACCTAGGATCAGTGAGCGGGTTTTAGATATCCGATTGCCGAAAATAATACGTCTATCTGATGATCAGTGTAAGCTTATAAAACAATTTTTTTTTTTTGGTAAAAAGGAAATCCAAATACCAATCACGGTTGTGTGCCCGGCGCTCACATACGGTTCACAATGTTGGACAGCGTATAAAAAGTATGAGGGCAAATCAACAGCAGGCGATATGAAGATGATTTGCATGACAGCATGAGTAACAAAGCTTGGTCATATATGAAGTTTCAAGACCCCGGCAAGCCTTCACGTCAAAGTTGGTTGGTTCAGGCTCTCTTGTTTAAAGGAAAGCTCATATCAACCACGTCTAAAAAGACACTATCAATCAGCATTCCCAAACAGCCGTACAGCGCCAGTCAACTCACGGGCTCTCACAGAACTTACTAGACCTTTTTTTAAAAAACTAAGGTGAAGTTTCCTAGAGTAACGCGCCGACCTAGGAGAGTGTGTTGACCCCTTCACCCTCAAACAGTAAAAATCGGCGAATTACTTCTCAGTGTTAAGTTTATCCCTCTTCGCAATCTCGGTACTAAAACAGGGAGGCTCATGAGCATTGGCGACTTCTGCGCAATAGATCAGCCGCTTATCTCTCAAGTGCTGTATACCTCGCCCATTGGCGACAATTGCGCTAGCGTTGTGACTCACCAGGGCCATATTCTCAATGTCGTGGTTGCGGCGAAAAGAATTGTTCACCGTATATATGGCATTGGAACAAGTGTCCAGCAATTTTAAATTATCCTGTGGGTCCTCGACTATGAATAAACTTTCGTTTGATGTAACAATTTCCGGACCTATTCCAGCAGTCAGAACCGATCTCTGTTGCTCCTTGTGATCCTTCCTCCTGCACAACTTATTAACTTCCCAGTGGAAGTTCTTGTAATGGGACCGATTTTGTGAATCACGGATTTTGACATATCTCCACGTTTCAAGGTCACCAAAATCCAAATCCAACGTTTTTATAGAGATGTCTGTCTGTGTGTATGTACGCATGTGCGTATGTACGTATGTGCGTTCGGAATTATCATTCGCCACGATTATCTCGAGAACCAAAGATGATATTGACATGGGATCGGGTTTATTCGAAGCGTAATTACTTTACTCAGAACTGATTAAGTTTCCAGCGAAATCGGTACAGCCGTTTTTTGTTAGTAAATACGAGTATATAAAATAATTTGCATTATTTGTACTATTTATTGAGCAAATCATTATTACATTGTGCTCCGTTATTTCGTATATATGTAAATTTACAGGTCTCCGTGTTCATAACAATGGTTACATTAATGTTTATATCTCACGTCGCTGTTATTAACAATATTTGATTTCCATGAACAATATTAAAGAGGATTTTTTAATATTAAATAATTCTTAACCATATCTTATAGTACATTTCAAAATTTGCCACTAATCGCATAAATCATATTGATCCCACTGGGAAGTTAGTCGTGTGGATATTGCGGGTCGCACCCAAACCACTTTTTTATTTGTGAGATCATATTCGGACTTAAGGTTTTAATAGCCCGAATTTGATTTCCCCATCACAGATTTATACCTAAGATGCATGTGCAGAAGTTGTGTATCGCTGCGCATATCATGTGAAACACATGTGCAAAATTATTTTACGTGCAGTGTATAGGTTGCTGTCATATTTGTTCTTGAAAAAAACCCTCTTCAGTTAACGAACAGGAATTTCATGCAGTGGATTTAGAATAAGAGACAACTTACAGAACTGGAATAGCTGTGGAATTTACATTTATTCTCGCCCATTTGAATGTGTTTTTTTTGTCTGCAAGAAATATTCTGCACAAGAGCTTTGGACTTTACAAACTTTTTGTAGTTTTCTTAAATTAGCTGCTTCTGGATTTGGATCCTTATCGCCCGTTCATTGCGTTCAGTAAATTGCCTGTTCCACTCTTTGAGCTTCGAGAGTAGTCTACCTTTCTGTCGGTATAGTATAGTGCGTCAATTGTAGGGTTTCTGTACTTTTTTTGTCTGGCCGCCGTCGGTACGTTCTCACCGGTGAATAGTTCGTTCCATCGTTCTTTTGATGGCGTTGTATATCTATAAAAAAATCCGATAAATGTCATCATTTGTCACATTATTGTTTATCGGTGGGTTAATCCAGTTCGAACGTTTATCTCCCTTTAGCAATCTGGAGAAGCGCGACCAGTGTGCCCTTCGATAATCGAACCGCTTCGTAATCGAATATCAGTGATTACTATTGTACTCAATTGCACGCAAACAGTTCCGCGTGTTTTGATCTATGTTCGTCAGTTGAAGTCTTGCGTCCTTTAAGGCTCATTCAAGGAAAGCACCGCTCCTCGGTAAAGAAGGGATATCCGTCGCAAACGACTCCAGTTTGCACTCAATCATATCAAGGCAACAATCATGAAACTGGGCAAGAAGTAATAATCCACTTCCGAGTTAAGCTGAAGGTCACGCAAAAGTGTTTCGATCTCTGTCATGAATTGAGTGTGTGGAGGTACTTAAGTTTCATAAAACGACTATTAGGAGGAATGCATATCATGCATGCTTCCAACAACTGGATCCAGCACGTCTTTCCGTTCGGAGACAGACGGAACGATTCTATGTTTAGATCCACCTTTAGTTCCTTTTGGGCTGCCTTTGGCGGATTTGATGTAATCTGGGCTTAACCCAGTTCAGCTGCATTTGAGCATAGAGAGTTCCTGCATAGCACACAAGAGAGGACACTCCTGTATTCCAACTCTCTTCACTACTGAGTGGCCTTAAGCTCATCATTTATACATTTTTTTTATTGAGTTTTTAATATTACTCCCAAGGCTAGAGAGTTACCTATCCTGGTTAAAAGCACGAGACTTGGAACCAGAACTAGGCTCGGACGAATAATAGGGGTAGGTGGAAAATCTAACATGCAACTCTTTCTCACTTAAGATAAGAAAACAAAAACCACCTCCCTTCGAAACCTTCATACTACAACTAGGTTATTCCTATCTAGTAGTTTTATTTAAACTGTAAAATACAAGTTTGGCAGGCAGCTTCCCAGTGGAGGCACCTGCTAATACCGCCATAAGCACGCGGTTACATCTTATTGCGCTAATTCAAATGGTTGTATCCTTTGTAATCGGCGCACTAGGTTAGTATCGTCACGAATTTGTAGCATGGTGTTATTGCAATGACCATGAAGTTGTGTCTGTTGTTTGCAAAAATGTTTTATTTAATCTTCGACGGTAGCCATACTTAGGTCTCTGTGGATATCAGTGTTTCTGATAAACCATGGTGCATTTAATATTTTTCTAAGCACTTTGTTTTGAAAAGTTTGTAGAATGTTGATATTACTGGATTTGGTACAACCCCAAAGTTGTATACCGAATGTCCAAACCGGTTTTAGTACTTGCTTGTATAAAAGTAGCTTGTTCTGCATGCTGAGTTGGGAAAATCTACCAAGCGGCCAGCGCATTTGTTTACATCGAATGGCGAGCTCTTCGCGTTTCTTCTTGACGTGCGGTTTCCATTTTAATTTCGCATCGAGTGTCATTCCCAAATATATGGGCAAGTTATCTACATTTCTATAAGTAAAATTCACGTGCGTTGATTTGGCCTCGTTGAGAGCAATACGCCAAGTCTTTGTCCAATCACAAATTTTGTCAATAGAACGTTGGAGTTTATTAGTTGCTGATTCAACGGTATTACTGACCGCTAATATAGCTGTATCGTCTGCAAACATGGCTACTGTTTTGCCTTCTTCTTGCGGAATATCACTAGTGTATATTAGAAATAGAATTGGTCCAAGAACGCTTCATTGGGGAACTCCCGCCGCGATTTCTTTAAATTCAGAGTAATCATTTCCGTGTTTTATACGAAAGAATCTGTCTGATAAGTAACAACTAAGGATATCAGATAACTGTTTCGGAAAAGCTTGTCTTAGCTTATGTTTCAAGCCCGTATGCCATACAAATTGAAAGCAATAAATAACAACAGTTTGAAAAGTGAACTCCCAGTTTCAAAATTAAAGCAATACTCTCACACCTCAGAGGATAAACCTATCATTTTTCGTATTGTCAAAAGTCCTGTTGTCCTCCGAACCGTTACTTTCATGTCGCTAATTAAATATTTTGCTCGTGTTCAATGAACTTTTAAATAATTCACGAAAAACCAACCCTTTGCCATTCAAATCCGACAGAGACACACATATTCCACATAATCCAAAAGAAAGTAATTGAATAATAAATCCATATATGTGCACAAGTATGTAGATAACTATGTCCTACATACATTGTATGTACTTACTCGTAGGTTGGGATCACAGAAAACACAATATGCGAAGTAAGCGACCGGGGCTTACCTCAAACCTGACTGACACGTGGCTTGTGTGAGAGATCGGCATCAACTTAGCACTCATCAGTTTATTCCATGGATTGGCCAAATGCCGTACAAAAAAAATATCCTTCCTGTTGAAATGACACAAACATGCGTTTTGCGTGTCACTAGAATTTCTTTTGTCACATGAATTTCGTTTTGTTCTGGTTTCTTTTGTTTTAAAGAACCCCCTTTCCTCCCTGCAATATTTTCTGTATATTTTTCGCTCGTAATCCTCAAACAGGGATACCAAACCAAAAGGAGTGTCTTAGTATTTCGTCTGCACTTTGGCGATTCGGAGGGGTAACAAAATCAGTATCTCTTCTATTCAACGGACACAACAAAAAGGAAATCCGGTTCATTACGTAACAAATCCCTGACCATACACCAACACCACCCTTATTCCCGTGTTGTTCTTTTTGGCTTAGTCTGGCTGTATCTTTAGTTGATGTGTTGCCGTTGTGCAAGTTGGGAATGTACCTACCCAAAGTAGCAACGTACAGTTTAAGAAACAAAAAATATTAACTTTGATAAAGGATCTCGGATAGAGACCTGCAATGCAAAGGATAATGTTATGCCGAATACGGGTGTATAACCTCGTACGCCTGCTTAGGTAATTAGGATTGGGGGCAGGTGAATTGTAGTGGACCATTTTTCCCTATATAAGCCTCTTAAGGTTAGCCGCTATTGTGAGCTGACTGGTTTCTTTCTTGTGGTCACCTAAAATGTCCAGCTATCCCGATGTCCTCAAACACCGGCAACGATCAGATAAAGAGGCATATGAAAGCTCATGAATACCTTGAAAGAAGTAGCTTCCAAGTGTTCTGTTGCTTAAATGATAGAGACTTGGGCAGTACCAGATGTTCTATGTCATCGGAGTTAGAATACTTACATATATACTGCTTTTCTAGTATTTTAAAAGGTGCAATTGCTAGATATATTTTTTTTTACGCTGAGAGGTGGTAAGCTTCAAAATACAGCTGAGCTCGTACTTAGTAACAGTGTGGGATTTTAACCACTAACTCCTTTTTCTTTCTTTCCGATTTCCTGCGGCACCGCTCCTTCTTGTTTAATTTTCTTTCTTCTCGCTATCCAGCTATATCAAATGTCTTCTAGTCAGATTGTTTGTACTTAATAGTTCCGTCATTTCTGAGTTGGCGTGATTGAGAAGCCTAAGTTCATGTCAACATACAAGCTACTTTTTTGACTTTATCTTCAACATTTCAATTTCTAGAACTCTATGAAGATCAGTGTTTCTTATGTACCGTTTTTTAAATATTTTTTTTTTACGGTCTACTACCAAGCAGAAACCCTCTTTTTGGTGAAAAGTTTGGAGAAAACAGGGTGTTATTCGTGTCTCTACATTTATGGGTGTTGTATGTTGTTGTCCCCCATGGAGATTGAACCTCCACCCCATGGGACACACTAACCTCTACACCATGTTTATTTCGTAGTACTTTATTTTGAAATGTTTGTATTTTCTGAAAATTTGTTTTGGATGTGCATGCAGATAGCTGGAGCCCGTAGGTCCATACTGGTTTCAGGATTTGCTTACAAGGCAGTCATCTGTTGACAAACAAGATAAAGATTGGCTGTGTTTGCGTTTCTACTTCATTACCATTTATGAATACTGGGTTGTGCTGATCATTTTTATTGGTAAGGTTAATATGAAACGACTATAGGTCATTTAATTTAATTTGCCATGTTTTGGTCCAATTTGATATGTTATTCACTGCCTCCTGCAGCTTTTTTGTCACTACTTCAACTGTTTCTCCCACAGCAAGGATAGAAGTATCATTTGTCTGCAAGAAATATTCTGCACAAGAGTTTTGGACTTTACAAACTTTTTGTAGTTTTCTTAAATTAGCTGCTTCTGGATTTGGATCCTTATCGCCCGTTCATTGCGTTCAGTAAATTGCCTGTTCCACTCTTTAAGCTTCGAGAGTAGTCTACCTTTCTGTCGGTATAGTATAGTGCGTCAATTTTAGGGTTTCTGTACTTTTTTTGTCTGGCCGTCGTCGGAACGTTCTCACCGGTGAATAGTTCGTTCGATCGTTCTTTTGATGGCGTTGTATATCTATAAAAAAATCTGATAAATGTCATCATTTGTCACATTATTGTTTATCGGTGGGTTAATCCAGTTCAAACGTTTATCTTCCTTTAGCAATCTGGAGAAGCGCGACCAGTGTGCCCTTCGATAATCGAATGAGCACACCGCTTCGTAATCGAATATCAGTGATTACTATTGTACTCAATTGCACGCAAACAGTTCCGCGTGTTTTGATCTATGTTCGTCAGTTGAAGTCTTGCGTCCTTTAAGGCTCATTCAAGGAAAGCACCGCTCCTCGGTAAAGAAGGGATATCCGTCGCCTAAGTTCATGTAAACATACAAGCTACTTTTTTGACTTTATCTTCAACATTTCAATTTCTAGAACTCTATGAAGATCAGTGTTTCTTATGTACCGTTTTTTAAATATTTTTTTTGACGGTCTACTACCAAGCAGAAACCCTCTTTTTGGTGAAAAGTTTGGAGAAAACAGGGTGTTATTCGTGTCTCTACATTTATGGGTGTTGTATGTTGTTGTCCCCCATGGAGATTGAACCTCCACCCCATGGGTCACAAGCCAACACACTTACCTCTACACCATGTTTATTCCGTAGTACTTTATTTTGAAATGTTTGTATTTTCTGAAAAATTGTTTTGGATGTGCTTGCAGATAGCTGGAGCCCGTAGGTCCATACTGGTTTCAGGATTTGCTTACAAGGCAGTCATCTGTTGACAAACAAGATAAAGATTGGCTGTGTTTGCGTTTCTACTTCATTACCATTTATGAATACTGGGTTGTGCTGAAATTTTTTTTTGGTAAGGTTAATATGAAACGACTATAGGTCATTTAATTTAAATTGCCATGTTTTGGTCCAATTTGATATGTTATTCACTGCCTCCTGCAGCTTTTTCGTCACTACTTCAACTGTTTCTCCCACAGCAAGGATAGAAGTATCATCAGAAATGTTGCCACAGTTGTTTCATCACTATTTCGCAAGTCGCTGATAAATAAGAGATATAGTACAGGGCCTAGCAAGCAGCCTTGTGGAACACCCGCTTCTAATTCTCTCAATGTGGAGTAGTCATTTTCTTGCTTAATTTTTAAAAAATCGCTGTAATATTAAGGCTCCAGAATTTCTGAATATTGCTTTGGCATGTGCTTTTGCAGTGAATCCGTCCTTATCCGAGGCTCTTGGTTGCTTCGTAACCATTAATTTTTCCGTGGTTGGGTAGTTAACCCCACGCGCAACCCCCAACCAGGAGGGCCAGGCCCTTTCTGCGATCCCTTGGACGAAAGGGGCCGGAATATTTCGGAGTCAGTAACCCGCTTCGGGGGTTTGAGAGCTGCCATTGACCCATTAAGGGATCATCAGCCACCATCTCTATTTCAACACCCTGACTAGTATTGAAAATCCTTAATGTCCTCAGCTCCAAATACGTCGAAGTAGCTCATTAAGGTATCTGCCATGCTGCCTGTTGACGTCACCGTTGATTCAATCATTTGAAGTTTGTTTCGAATTTAAAGTGCGCCTCTAAGACAAGACATATATATATTTGGTTCATATCGATGACTACTTGAATTTCTTCTTTACAATTTTCGATACCATTAGCATTCCATTCCAGAATTTGTATTTTATCCATCATGTTTATCCTCTTTGCGCAGCCTTTGCTCTCAAGGAACGAGATTCTTTCTGGTATAGTTTTATTGCTTTTTTCCATGCTTTTCATTCTATTTAGAATTTTATTGCATGAGAGTTTCCATAGTAGCGTTTGATTTTGTTTTTTTCTATATTTTGCAGCCTGT
Organism: Portevinia maculata; assembly: GCA_949715645.1. Classification (NCBI taxonomy): domain Eukaryota; kingdom Metazoa; phylum Arthropoda; class Insecta; order Diptera; family Syrphidae; genus Portevinia; species Portevinia maculata. Next base: position 195,482,995 of record OX454525.1, read on the forward strand.
GCATATGTCAATTCTCTACCCGCTACTGTTTCTGGTCTTAATAAAAAAACCTTTTTTAGGGTTCTCTATTGCAAGCCCTTTATGACGTTGAAAACACACCGGATAAAGCAAAACGTTTTTAATTCGATAGTCAAAAAAACATTTTTTATTTCAACACACAACAAGCGAAACAGAATGTAACAAAACAAAACGTTTTGTTTTCTTGCTTCATCTGGCGTGTGTTAAAATAAAACAAAATTGAATTCGCGAATTGCTTTTAGTGTTGTTCAACATGTGGTCGGACTCTGACTAATTCTATACACAGCTTATCAAAAGTAACTTTATTAGCATGTTCCTTATCTTTATAATTATAGATAGGACCTCAATTAAAAAAATCAATTTTTCTCCATCTACGTCCATATTTGTTAAAATTTGCGCACAGAGTAAACCAGAGTATTTCCATATAATGAGTAGGGGCACTCTCATATTTTTGACTGAAGGGTTACTGCAGAGGTTCATAATTAGGTGTAATCATTAACAAAAATAATCAGAAAAACCAGCCATAAACCATTTTAAAAATAAAGCAGGTACCACTGAACGTAGTGAAAAGGATCAAGTCATGCGTCTTTAAAAAAGTATTAAGAAAAACCCCACAATGTTTTGCAGAAAACAACAGGTCAGCTATCGGCAACGAAGCACGTTTTCTTGTTTTGCTTTTGTTTTTATGTTTCGTTTCATTTGGTTTGTGTTGCCCGATAAGAAAGTAGGCAACCGAAACACTTCGAAACAAAAACCTGTTTATACCCTATTCTAAGGGTATATTAGTTTTGACGCATAGCTTGTAATATACCTTAATATTGCCCGTAGACCCCTAAAAGTAACTATATTTATGATCAGCATCGATAGTAATGTCGATCTAGCCATGTCCGTCCGTCCTTCCGTCTGTCGGCAAAAATTAGGCCTTTAAACTGGGCCTAGAGAGCTAAATTTTTAACCTAATACTCTCTAGGGTCCCGAAACAATCAAGTTTACGAATTTTTGAAATCCACCCACAGACACGCCCACAAACTCAAAAAACAAAATTTTCGAAAAAATCGAATTTTGAGATAGAAAGTTGAAATTTTGTATATACATATGATCTATAACCCCTAAAACTGCTTGGGAGATAACGTTTTCAAAATCCGCCCACTGACACCTCCACAATTAAATAAAACAATTTTATTGAAAAACCAAAATTTGAGCTAGGGAGCTGATATTTATAACATATACTCTCTAGGGGCCCTAAGAGCTCATGTGTAAATATTTTCAAAATCCGCCTACTGACACTCCCACAATTAAAAAAAAAACTTTTTTGAAAATCCAAAGTTTGAGCAAGGGAGATGAAATTTATAATATATACTCTCTAGGGGGCCTTTATGCTCATGTGTAATTATTTTCAAAATCCGCCTACTGACACTCCCACAATTTAAAAAAAAAACTTTTTTGAAAATCCAAAGTTTAAGCTAGGGAGCTGAAATGTATAATATATACTCCTTTATGCTCATGTGTTAATTTTTTTTAAATCCGCCTACTGACACGTCCGCAATTAAATAAAACAATTTTATTGAAAAACCAAAGTTTGAGCTATAGAGCGTTTTTTTTTACAAAAACTTCGTTTTTTTCGATAAAATCCTTTAAATGTTATATAACAAAATATGTAGAGCGTTCTTAACAATTCAACCATACTTAGACTTTTGTCACGCGCACTTATGAGAGATAGGAATAAGAATAGGGTATCCAACAGTTCGCCCAAGCGGACTGTAGCCCGTTCCTATTTTTTTTGTTTCGTTTTCTTTGGTGTGTGCGCTCTCATTAGAAACAATGTTCTCTTGTTTCACGAAACAAAAAAAAGAGTTTTGGTTTATCCGGTGTGTTTTCAGCCTTAATGTGTTTCTTTTCCTGAATTTGAATTTGTTTTTTTTTTTATGCTTATTGTCTTTTGCAAGTCGAATCTGTCTAGCAACTAAGCAGCGTCTATAGTTGGCTGGATGCTTGTCGTTGCGATTGGCGCATTTTGCTTTTCGACTTTTTTCCTCATACAATCTTTAGTTAGGTGATTTCCTGCACACTTAACGCATCTTGGGTAAGAGCTGCAGTATTTGTGTGTATGTCCATTGTCTATACAGTCCATACATCTGGCAATTCTTGCACTGTGGACCAGTTCTGATTTCCTTATGGCATGGATATCTACCTCCATTCCAAGGATATCTTTAATTTTGTATATCTTTTTGATATTTTATTATATTTGCTCAAAAGTAAGCATGAACATTGGAAGCGGTATTTTACTTTTAAATTTTTGCATTTAAGTTTTTCCTTCTTAGATCTGCAACTATACTTTCAGGTGAGCATGAGTAGTTTAGTTTCTTTACAATACCATTAATTGGTCTGATTTCTTTGTTCTGATAAGAAAACCACTGCACTTTGTTTGGTTTAGTATTTTGGTAAGTTTTCTATAAGAATCTTCTTCAGCTACATTAATTTTAGCGTGGCGTGACTCGAGCTACAAAGAGGCCATCAGGTTGAAAGAGGTAAGCTCTCGGTCATTCAAAGCCAACCCATCTGAGGAAAGCCGAAAAAAGTTTAAACGAGCCAGAAATTATTGCAATGCCCACAACATTAATCGTGTCAAATTCTCCTATGACCAAAATTAAGACAAAAAATACTACAAAGTTCCACGGGTAGTAAAAACGTTTGGTCATTTGTTAAAAATATCAAGAATTCGGCCTCATCATCTATCTTGACACTTATTTACAATGGCATTCCAGCTGTCAGCTCTATAGATAAGGCCAATCTGTTAGCTGCTCCCAGATTGTGCTTTGTATCGCCCTATACTCGAACGCGTAGAATACTGCATGTGACCAATCCACTTCCGCACTCGTACAGTGCCTAGAGTACTTCAAGATCTTGAAGTTCACAAACCCGCTGGTCCAGATGGTATTTCCAATATCGATCTGAAGATGTGTTCCTTCTCGCTGGCAAAACCATTACGCAAGCTATCCTTTTCTTCAGGGCTCTTCCCGAAAAGATGGAAAACATCATTTGTGCAGCCTGTCCCCAAAAAAGACGAATCTTCATCTCCCTCTTCCTACCGACCAATTGCAATAATTTTCCTTCTTTCCAAGGTCATGGAAACGCTGATAAACCGTCAGCTCATGAAATATCGCGAATCCCGAAAACTTCTTAATGACCGGCAGTTCGGTTTTCGCAGCAACAGGTCCAGTGGTGATTTGATTACTTATCTAACCGAAAAGTGGAACCAATCTCTTCACCAAAATGACTGTAAGATGGCTGCGCTTGATATTTCAAAGGCATTTGACAGAGTTTGGAACCAAGCTCTCTTGTCGAAAATGCGTGCATTTGGAATCGATGATACCTTTCTTCAATGGATTAGAAATTACTTTTCGGACCGTTCAATTCAATTTGTTTTCCCCAAGCCTCTGTTTTGTCTCTGACTCTCTTTCTCATTTTGATAAATGATTTCCTGTGTATTACCTTTAATCCAACCCACTCCTTTGCGGATGACAGTACCCTAAGCTTCTCATATTCGTTTCTTGGTTCACGCCCTCATTTTCGGGTGTGGAACTGGAACGGCAAAGTATGTTAAGATCATTGAATTCCGATTTCGGCAGCGTAACTCAGAGGGTTGAAAATATTAGAGTGGAATTTAATGCTTCCAAAACACAATGCTGTCTTCTGTCATTAAAGCAAAAATCTAACTATATGCTATTGTCCATGAAAGGCACTTGCATCGTTGAAACTGAAAGGCATTCCAATCTCGGTATGCGTGTTAATGACAATAGCCATTGGAATGACCACATATTCGATGTCGCCAAGATCGCTGTATTTCACTCCCTCTGATCTGGCTTCTATTTATAAGGCGTTTATCCGCCCAAAACTTGAGTACAATGCGCATATATGGTCTGGTGCACCAATTATGTACATACTAATTTGACTGGATCCAAAAACGCGCGATAAAATTCATTGGTGACTGAAATATCGCGAGATCGCTTGACTCTCTTAGTCGTCGTCGTAATGTCTCTTGTTTGTCGTTATTTTATCGTTATTTCCACTATAAGTGAACAAACGAAATAGCCAGTTACATTTCACCACTACAACATTTCAACCGCAATACCCGCTATGTAAGGAATACGCATCAGTATGCAATTAAGCACGTATTCGGACGTACAGTGAAATACAATGAATCTTTAGTTAGCCGTACAACACGAATGTGGAATGCTCTTCTTCTCTCAATTTTTCCTACACATTATAATCTACAAACATTCCAAACCAACGTGCATCGGCATCTCTCCCTACCTAACACTAATTTCCTTAACGCCCGCGCTGTGTAGCTATTACATTATAGGGGTATTCAAAATATTGTCATTACTATTTTTATTAACATTGTATTAGCTTTTCTTCAATTTTCCTCCAATAGCTTAATTAAGCTTTCTACTTTAGTATTTACGGTACAATAATTGGTGGATGTGGATGATGGAAATACTTCGTAACGTGGTAGCTTTCTTTTGGAGATGAGAATTTTGGGGATGTACTCATTTTCCGTTTTTTATTTTTGTTGCCGTTTTTGATGTTTCCTTGTGTTTCTGCGTCATCAACTGAGAACTTAATATCTTTAATTTTATCTGTTTCCCTATTTTGGCTGTGGATCTGGTGTTTCAACGATTACAACTTTTGCTTTAAATTATCAATTTCCTGTTTCATGTCTCGTTTAGTTGCCAAAACTCAAAGTTTTCTTCGGAGGCTTTTGAATGTTTAGCCTTCAGAGCTTGGTTTACATCCATTGAACGTGATGGCGGTATTCTCTCTAAAACTCTCGTCCTATCCGGTACAACAAGAGGCCAAACAAATTTAATTAAAATAAAATAAAGCTTACAAATTGTATAAAAGCGATTAGAATAATTAATCGCTTGTCGATTGTCTAAATACATTTTTGAACCGAAGCTACATGTTATCGATTTAATAGATTAAATCAGATTAAAGAGTCCAAGCTGTGTGAATTATCTAGGACCAACTACTAGTCAACATAAAACTTGCAATTTATTTGCTAACTATGTTCAATCGGTGTATTCCTTAGATACTCTCTCCATCCAAGAGTTACCTTATGCCAGTAAAAGTTTCAATATCGGTTCAATTGATCATAGTCATACGGAAATAGATGAAGCTACTTAGATATAAATATCCATCCCTAGGATTCTTCTTAACCTTCCAACCACACACTGGGGTGTGAGATACCCCACACAGATTTCAAAAGTGTGCAGGTCCCGTTAAATTTTTTTCCTAAGCATGCCATGCCTGTGTATATTCAATTTTAAACTCTCTGCAGTAGTAGGCGATGGTGTTCAGTTCTCAGATTTTTTAAACGTGGTTAGTCGTGGTTCGAAGTTTTAGCTTGGGTATCATACACCCCAGTGTGCAGTGCGTGTTGGTATTACTTTGAATTTTTGAATACATTATTTTAGTGAAATGTTTTCTTTTTTAGTTATTTCGGACTAAAAATAATAAAACAAGTGTGAGGTTTGTTCAGCAATAAAGTAAGTTACTGTGTGACATGCCGACTTCCCATGTGCGAGGATCATTGCTCACTGCAATGCATAGAATGCAGTTCAACAAATGTGCATTTTTGGGTTTAAAAAAGCTATAATATATATAAACTATTTTAACAGTAGATGAAGTAAACATTATAAAAAGAGTGTTAGAAAGCGTAATGTGACAGTTTTTTTAAAAAAAAAAAAAAAAAACTTTTTATGAATTTGACTGATTTTAGTTGACAACTATATTTAACTTTTTTTTGTAAGCTAATTTTGAAACTTATGTTTTTTTCCAGTATTTTTATATTTTATGTTATTAATCGTATTGAATTTTGTTTTGATAAAGTTAAAATATGAATTAAAAAAAAAAAAATATATATATATATAAAATGGCAACTTTTTTTTTAATATTTGCGGGTGGGGTATGTGATACCCCAGTGTGAGGAGCGCGTTAGAAAAAATATGTGTGAGGACGGAAGGTTAAGAAATGCGCAATCAAACTACTATCAAGACTATCACTATTAGATTCTGCACCTACTACCGGTAGATATGTATCGTCGCCTTAGTGACACAAAAACGTATGTCAATATTTGCTAGTTTTCAGGAGAGACGACTTTGTGAATTTTTTTAGCTATTTTTCCAACTATTTTTCGAAAAAAATGTTGATACAGCAAGTGCTAACTTCTAAACTACTTCACCTAGAGGTACAATTTTTTGCCACAATATATAGAATGATATATGAAGAAAGGTGTCATACCTAGTCCAAAATCGTAAAAAATGTAGTTACGTTCTTGTGTCACTAGGGCGACGGTATTAATTTCCAACTGGGAAATAGGGCAATACGTCTCAGCAACTGTACAAAAGCAGTCCAATTGGACACTGCTCTATTTTGGACATTTTCAATATCGGAAATTCAGTAAAATCGGATAATATCGCCTCTAAGCTTGACTTCGAGATACTCTGCAGAGTGATATTCGCCGATAGCGCGGAGTGGTAATGTTAGTGGTCAGGATCGAGAGAAGAATGACACTTGCCAACCTGTTGAAAACCGAAAACCCGGATGTGCTTTTGGTAAGCGAAACTAAGCTAAGCCAGCCCACCTTTTCACTAGACTATGAATTGCCTTGGAAACAGCCGCACCGTTCCGTGCTCAAATTCCGACTCGTCGTTGACTTCTAGTCGAAAATTTGGGTGGGTCAGGAAGCTGGATCAGTGATCTCGCGTTGGTCGACCTGCAGTTGCGAAGGTTAACGATATTGCTGCATAAGCGAAACAATGTTATTGCAGGGAGCAATAGCAGTTCCCTTGCATTGCCCTTATTGAAACAGCAATAAATTAGTGTGCAGCAATATTGTTTTAACTCAGTGCAAAGACTTGCAGGTTGAACAACCGGAGACATTCCCTTTCTACTATATATACACTGTAAGCGAATGAGTGTGAATGCTTAATTTCCGCACATTAACTTTGACATTGAAAATCTTAGCTAAGGTTCGGACACCACCTTGGGTGCCATTTAATTCCTGACTTGCAGGACTTTATCTTCACTCTTTGTATTCCTTTTGTGCTGACCTATTTATCTGCACTTCTGGTTTGTTGTTGTTTAAGGTGTTACATTTTGCTGAGGTAGGTATATACACTTCCCAATAAAACGCGTCTTTTTTTTTATTAACCACAACCACGGTTCGCAATACATTCCATTATTTGTTGTTTGTTGTTACACGGAATAAAACTAGGTTGAGAGAATCACATGTCAGGTCAATTCAATGCTCTGTGGTATACAATGTTCTTCGTATTGGTCCCCGACGCATAAATAAACAAAGATGAAGGTTTTCCAACAAGCGAAAATTCTACATAAATTGGCCATGCGGGAAAAATGGGAGTTCGCGATTAATCCGATACACTTCCAAAGATTGGCCCTGTAATGTACTGATTGCCATGGCGAATGCAAGGCGAACCGGCAATTGAACGCGTTTAAACTCGAAAGGTAAATCGGTTGGAATCAGATGAATTCTCGGTATGAGCACTTCCTCGCCCTTGAATTTGCCTTTGAGTATGGATGCTTGAATTATATTATTCTTAAGTTAGTTCACGCCCAATCTTGTTCCATCGCACACCTTTGAGTGATTGAGGTTCCGGGGCATGATGATAACAGATCCAACCTTTAGTCGTAAATTATTTTGCGGAAATCCTGGCAAATCCAATGAGTTCAGGAACTCTGTTAGATAATTTTTTGCTCGTCCAGATTAGTCACATAATCAACTGTTTTGAACGAATGTTATTATCCAGCAATTGCGTTTTGATATACGAAATTCAAAATCGACATCCGTATTTATCGCTGCCAAAATCGCACGTGCACCCAACTAATCGCTGTTCACATAATTCTAGACGATGTTTGGGAATATATTCGTAATGAGTTCCTCTTTCTTCGTTGCGAAATGGAATAAATTCGCTGGGAACGAAATCAATCAGGTGGTCGCTGCGCTTGTTGACGTAGGTACTAACTTGGCAGCGTACTTTACTGATTTGAGAACAGCAGCGAATAGGGAACAAGCCAGCTAATGTCGATGATAACGTTATTCCCTTTCACTTTCATTGTAATTGTTTTGCCATTGTCCTCGGGTGAACGACGCAGATACAAAGGTATCTATCGTTTCCGGAGATAGTGTCAGCGAGCAATGGACGTAGGTTTCGTGGGTATGGTGCAGTTATTTCCAACCATGCACAGAGATTCTGGGTTGACCGCAACAACCGTGGACCATATTTGTTGTAGCAATTTCGAACAGTTCAACGTCCATTTCTGAATCGGGTCACTCTGCGCTTATGACACCGTCGATTGGTGACGTATTTTGTCTGCCAATCAAATAAGTGCGTGTAGTAGTCGATGGAGTACATCCAACCTCTGTCTTAACCCAACACGCTTTGCTTAATAATGAAATCCGCAGAGATTTCAGCTTTTGCCGGAATGCTCGTCCGGTGATGTCGTGGCGATCGTTCGATGTCTGGACTGATATCAAGGCTGAGATACTTCCGACCCCTTCGGGTTACAATTAAACGTAATGAATAAGTCTGGACGTCCGTAGTTCCTCAAGTAGATCATGGCGTTTTGGGCATATTCATTTATATACCGTGGACTTCCGACATATTATGTGGACCGAAGAAATGTCAAAACGAGAAATGTTGTTGGCATTTCCCTAAAATGTTATTGTATCTCTCAAGTCTATGTACTCCTCGGACCGAAGTTTTGCTTGATTGAATCTGATGAAGTTGAGGCACTTAGTCTTGATTTTGGCATACATGTTGAAAAAAAATTGGGTGGTTACGTCAAATATTAAAAAATGGGTTTGATCCTGGACTTTGATCGCGCCTGGCAAGCACTTTGCTGCGTGCGAAACGTTTCAGAAGTGGCTCTCTCTGTGCAGCTTCCCGATTAATTGCAGAGTGATTTATAATGTCCGGCGCAGTGGCTCAGTGGTTAGTGTGCCGTACTACTGATCGAAGGTTCCCGGTTCAATTTCCGCCGAGGCAAAGTAACATCTAGAGTATTTTTTCACTGCCCCACCTCTTGCGAACGTCTGACAAACAACATTGCACATTTTTCGATATATTCGATACGATACAAATTCAGATTTCAAAATTGACAGGGCTCCTCCGACGCACCAGTGTAGGACAATTTACATAGGAAAAATCAATTCTAGTCTTTAAATAAGTAAATATCGGTCGAATTGAATATATTTCAGTTTCATTTCAGATCAGCGAATTTGCAAAAAAATGGAACATACCTCTTTGAATTGTGTACTAACTGCATTCAAATTGTATCACCTACATAACAGCCTACATATACAACGTTCACAATTTCAATTTTCCTAAACCCTAACATAAAACCAACAAGCAAAAATACCATCCACTCCCAATACTACATATATATGTGAAGACAATACACAAGTCGCTAAATCAACAATTTCATTTAACTATCCCCGGAGGCTACAAAGGCGAACACACAAAACCTACACCCCGCACCGCACATACAATGCACTCCCTTTATAATTTGCATAAATTACTTCGAGGAAATAAAAGGATGATGCAAGGATTCAACTCTTCCCACGCACGCATTGTTCGCTCTATGCAAGACTCAAACACATCAATAGTATCTGCTTGCACATTGCTTTCGTTGCATCGTCGTCGCAAGGGTAGGACACAAAACGGAAAGGCTTCAACCCGAAAAATTTCAAATTTTAAGAGTTTCCAAGCGAGTCCCAGAATTGAACAAATATTTGTTCGCCTTCTGAATTCCTTCTCTCCCAGTTGTTGGCTTAATTTGCATAATTATTGCTCTATTTCCTTGTGTGCCGCTTCGCCACCCTCTTCTTGTCGCGAAGAATATCTACAGATCTCGACTATAGGGTGGTTCGCCGCCTCCTGCTTTTTGAGCGGATAGTGTAATTGCATTTCACTTTAGATAGCTAGATGTAAAAAAAAACGAAAACTAAGTACAAAGTATAAAAGATATATCGATTGCAGAGCAAATACTCTGATGAGGTTTTTAGTTGAAAATGTTGTGCGACTATGGAGATTTATAATATATTTGAAAGGATGAATGGATACATGTATTGAAAAATCAAATAGATTAGGATCGATGTTGATATACAAAAACTTCTAGGATCTCAAGCCATCAAATTGGAGGCAGATAATGTGTGTGAAGGTAGCTACAGTACTTGTATCTATATCTAAAGTAATGAAAAAGTTACATTGTTTTAAAAACAAATAATGGAACAGCATTAGGACTTTGAAACAGTGGGCACAGTGGCTCAGTGGTATCTAAAGCTTCCCGGGCCAAATCTCGCCGGGTCCAAGTAACACCTATGTTTCTTCCACTGCTCCACCTCTTGCGATCGTCTGACAAACATCCAAATGTCATGAGAAGCGTCTCAAATTTGCCGTTTTGATTCGACTTAAAATTGTAGGTATCTTCCACTTCGCACAGCAAATGGTCGGAGAAGCAAAGGTCTTAGGCTCTCCTTAGGCCGTTAATGCGTAATTTTTTTTTATTAGAACTGTGAAAGTGAAGAAATACTGACATAGGCAATTGGATAATAGCGATTTAAGAGCCAAAATCTATGACAGATTTGATATTCATACATATCCACCGACAACGTCCCTCTGTTAGATTTTCATCGAAATATTGGAGCTTCCCAGTCGAACCAACGAAGAGACTCTACATAATACAGGTCTAAAATAATACAACTGAATGAAGCAATCACCCAAAAATAAATCGAGACGGGCACAGCGGCTCACAGCCCCATATGACCCATCAACAAGAAAGGTAATCCTATATCTTCATCTGCTACATGTCGCATATATGGTAAGCTGGGGCACAATCGTTAACTTTTTGTTGAAGCTTCGTACTGACTTCATTAATACGCTGAATGCAAATTTCTTTGAAGTAACAGATAATTTCAATATTGAAGATCCATTTTTAAAAAAACAAATTGCATATATAATTGATTTTCGTAAAAATTTCGTGTTTTAAAAATTCAAGTCAATTTGCGGAATGTGCCCCGACTCGGGGCAGCTTCGGCATTTGGTGGGGACCATTCGACATTTAAGTGTCTCTATAGAAAATACGAATTGTTTTGTTTTAAATTTTGTATTTTTTTAAAAAAAAACATAACAAAAAATATAAATATAAAATAAAATAAGGCTGAATTCAAGTCAAAAAAGGAAAACTTATGAACAGTCACATGAAACTCAAAGGATGTTGAAGATAACAAATAAATACTAAGTGAATTAATTAAATATTGTTAATTGAAAATGCTGACAATAACTTTGGTGATTATTTAAATCATTTGACTTTATAATTTGTAAAGTCCAAATTAAAATTGTATTTTTTCGAGGTCTTGAAGTTAAGGTAGTTGTTATTCCCGAGAAAACGATATTTTTCATAAACTTCTCGAGCATTTGGAAAATAAATCTCAACGGCTGTTCTGTTCAGGGCTTTCACTCGCGGAACACTGATGTTTTTCGGTTTTCTCAAAGCCAGGCTTTGATTTCTTTATTTTGATGTGATATATTATTTTTGAGTGCATGTTTATAGGCCAACTTTCGAAAAGAAGAATATATTAAGCCAATATGGTGAAAAACGCTCTATCAACATAAGTGACTAGTTCTTCTTCTTGAGCCTTTGAAAAAACTTGTTGTGAAGTATATTTAGACCGAAGTTTTTTTTCTATATTGCTCTCCAAATCAGATGATCGCCTTAAAGGGTCTCGTTTCAAAAGTCTTGATTGTAGAGTTTGACGTTTAAGATCGTACTTTCTGGCCGCAGATGAAATCTTTTCTTTCTTCTTAAAAACATCCAAACCCTGTTGGTTTTCTTTTGATAGGTTCCTATCATATCTACGTTATATAAAAATAACATGTAAAACAATCCGAAAATTTTAATGTTGGGGCATATTCGGCATCTGCTGAAAGTGCCCCGACCTTAGATGCTAAATGTGCCCCAGCTTCTCAAATTTTTTCTTCTTCAGAAATTCTTGTCACTTTTAATTACAGCCTATTTTTAACTATATAGTTCACTTCACGACTTAATATACTAGCAGGCTACAAAAATCTGTTTTTAAAACAATAAAATTGACTTTAAAAAATCTCTTACTTACCTCTTGTACAAAATAACAACGGAGAGGAGAAAAACACAAAAGTACACCTAACTTTTTTGAGCGCCTGACTACGGGTGTCAAATTTTTATCGTGTTCATGTATTCAACAATGGATGAATTAACCGTCATAACTGTTGGCTTTAACGAATGTGCCCCGATAATGAATGTGTCCCAGTTTACCATAATATCCTAACCAAAGTATCAATTGTGTGAACGTCTGAAGCCGTTCTGTAATACACTTATCGGCACGTAACAGTAAAGCTTCCGGTCCAGCAGATATCGACACCATCGGCTTCTCAGCGTACAAGATGAAGAACAGGTGAAGGCCTTGGAGTCAACTAGGACAAAACGAAGTACTTGCTTTCAAGAAACAAACAAATATCTGTCGACCAAGTAGGACAAAAAGTCACTCTTGATATCAGCAACTTGAAGATAGTAAGGGAGCTCACCTTCCTCGGAATAAACATCAACTCCACGAAGACACCTAAGTGGAGATCCGACGTGGCGATGGCCGAATATGGAATCCCGGCAGAACTAATCCAGCGTTAACGCCTGACTAAAAAATACGCGGCATAATATGTTATACGTGCTATCAACAAGCAAATCTCTAAACACTGCCTTAATGTCACTGACAGCAAAAACTTCGATGTATTAGTTCTAATGGGTGAAAGCATCACCTCCTGTTAAGGAAAAATATTATTACATAATTTTATTTTTAAATTTATATTTATTTATTTATATATTTTTACAAAACGCAATGATTGGCGCCTTCAGAAAATTCGTGGCTGTATTACTAAGTAAAATCCCAATGAAACATCTGAACAGTTCTTATGCAGTTTATTAACGTTTCTCCAGCTGTTTTTTTTAACAATAGAAATAAACAAAACATAAAACTGTAGCGGCCATCCTAAAGACATAATATATTCGTAAAGACGAAAGACTATTATCTAAAAAATGTGTTAAATTCCTTTTGAAAAGCACAAAATTATCAAAGCACACATTTTTTATTTCATGTTTGTAAAATTAGTATAAAAGGCAGTGAAAAATCAAATCAAGCTGTCAGTCGTTCACTAGTCAGCAGACGAATAGAACAATCAATTGGTCGTTCGGCTCTAAAGGCTGAACTATAATAGAAGATGGTTGCGGACGACCACTTCCGTAACTGTGCGAATACATGCAATTTGTATTGTACGACCATAATAGCTTTTCGCTTCGATTCGTTCAGTTTTGCTCACTTGCAAAAAAGCGAATTCATTCACTCTTTCTCTTTCTTTTGTTCTTTCCTACAAAAATTTGACATTTCATTTCAACAGCTGTGTGTATTTAAATTTGGAAGTTCATAAGCAATGAAATTTTGTTTTTATTGTGTGTAAGGTAGGTGCGTTTGCAATTAATATAATTATCATTTGAAAGAACACAATTGTTTTTAAATTTCATTTGCATAGATACCAAGCATTTATCTACACAAATGGCGGCTTGCACAGAGGACTACGATTTTCTTTCCCTGCTTATAAACTTAGTTCAATAAAATAAATTGCTGTACGAAAAAAGGGATCCCTTATATTTTAATCGGCTGAAGAAAGAAAAGGCTTGGGAAGATATAGCGAGACAAACCAACAAGACAGGTAAAATAAAACAGCATATAAATAAACTTTGTCCAAATGCAAATACTTGCTAATTGGATGGTTTTTAAAGCTTCCAAATGTAAAACGAAGTGGACACATCTCCGGGAGAAATTCTGTCGAGAACTGCGCAAGGAGGACAGGCCGTCTCGTAGTGGAGGCTGCGAGGAAACTGGATGGGCACTATGTATTCTCCGAGATGCTGTTTTTAAAAGATTCCATGAAGCCCAGACGGTAAGTTTGTGTATCTAATCTATTGATCTTATTTGGAAATTGATATTGTTTCGTTTTTGTCACAGAACGCGATGTAATGAGATATTGGATGACGTGACGGATTCTAACTCTCGTTCACCTGGTGAATTTAGTGGCGAAAATAGTGGCGAAAATACAGGCCTTCACCGAAGACTCCAACCAGTCCCTTGCAACGTCTACTCCCGCAAAGTGTAGAAAAGTGGCAATTGGGGATTTATGTGACCGATCCGGATCAGCGATCAGCAATCGGGAGGATGGAAGAACGCTTCTCAGCCATCATGCCAGTTGCAACTGACGACAGTGACGAATTGTTTATGAGAACTGTTTTGTCGATGATGAAAGATCTGCCATTAGTTGCCAAAGATAATTCAAAGGAGCACATATTTTTAAAACTCTTTGAAGTAAGAAGGTAAAACCAAGAATAGTTTAGGTTTTTTTTATTATTATCTTTATACCCTATTCTAGGGGTATATTAATTTTGACGCATAGTTTGTAACATACCTTAATATTGCCCGTAGACCCCTAAAAGTTACTATATTTATGATCAGCATCGATAGTAATTTCGATCTAGCCATGTCCATCCGTCCGACCGCCCGTCCGTCGGCACAAATTAGGCCTTTAAACTGGACCTAGAGAGCTGAAATTTTAACCATATACTCTCTAGGGTCCCGAAATAATCAAGTTTACGAATTTTTGAAATCCGCCCACAGACACGCCCACAAACTCAAAAAAACAAAATTTTGGAAAAAATCGAATTTTGAGGCTGAAATTTTTTATATATGATCTATGACTGCTAAAACTGCTCGGGACATAAAATTTTCAAAATCCGCCCACTGATACGCCCACAAAAAAATAAAACAATTTTATTGAAAAACCAAAATTTGAGCTAGGGAGCTGAAATTTATAATATATACTCTCTAGGGGCCATTTAAGCTCATGTGTTAATTTTTTTTTAAATCCGTCTACTGACACGCCTACAATTAAATAAAACAATTTTATTGAAACACCCAAGTTTGAGCTAGGGAGCGTTTTTTTTGATAAAATCCTTTAAATGTTATATAACAAAATATGTAGAGCGTTCTTAACAATTCAACCATACTTAGACTTTTGTCACGCCCACTTATGAGGGATAGGAATAAGAATAGGGTATCCAACAGTTCGCCCAAACGGCCTGTAGCCCGTCCCTATGTTTTTAAGTTAGGTTTAATCATTTTTGTCTAGTATGTAAGTAGATATTTAACAATGAATAAAAAAATTAATTTCAAAGTAAAAAAAAAAGAGAAGATAGCCAGATTGGTTAGTCTTAAAGTACTCAATGTTGATCTTAAATAATTTTTGATCAATTTCAATTTTGAAAAACTCCTCTCACAGCTGGCATTGCTTATGGCAATTGTGAGGAATACTCGAAGCATTATTATAATATTGGGCAGAGTATCATCAAGCTTATATTTTAGAATAAATTTTAATAATTGAAGTGAGTCCGCATTAATTAATTTATATTCGTTGCCTGTGACAGTAATGAAAGTCCGCAGTCGAAGTCGTTCCAGCTTGAAGTCCTGAGTGTCAATTTCCGTATCTAGGTAGTAATATATCCTGCGTTAGATAACAAACTTACCCGCCAATTTATGTAGCTGCTGAAAACGCTCACGAATTTATACAATTTCTTACGAAGAAAACACCTTCCGTCTCAAGTCATTTTCATAGGACAAATTAGCATCTGTGGTTCCGTCATCAAAAATATTCCTTTTTGTTAAGCGCCTCCGAGGTTCCATTGAAATGCCAAGTTCACATTCTGCCCATTCCTCTCGTTTCTCTATCAGTACCATCTGCAATGCATTTACTTTCTGAGCGTACATTCTTATGTCAAGTCCCTTTGTTTGTAAATATTTTTGTGCGTCGTTCACTTCATGTAGCACCGGTTGCCAGAGGCCCGAGAATCAAAAAAAGGAAAATGACTCCATCGTAACTAGCAAAGTCCCTGCATCTGTTCTTATGTTTAAGCTTTCACCTGTCTCTGCCAGTTTTTCCAAAGACGAGAATGTCTTTGTAATAATGCCATGCAATTTTTAAGGAATCGACTCTTGCAATCCACAGCCTGAACCCTCTTCAAACTTTTGCCTGTAGCTGCTATTAGAACTTCCCAACGATGTGTGGACTTATATTATAATAGCAACGCTCTAATGTGCCGAAAAAAGTTACTGAACTCGCCTCAATTGAGGCAGCGTATAAACAAACCAGGTTTGACGAGTTATTTGAGCAAGTTACGAATTCAACTTTGGGATTTATTTCTTTAATTCTTTGCTGAGCTCCTGAATGCCTTCCTGCCATAACAGCAGCATTTTCATTTGCTTAACCTCTACAGTTGCTTATATCGATGCCATCACCTTCAAACTCAAAGTCATCTTTGAAATTCCTTCAGCAGTTTAATCTTTTGATTCGATGAAATCTACAAAAGATTCCACTACTTGTACTTCCAGATTTTCCATCACTACGTATCTTAATACCTGGCTTGTTTGAGATTTATGAGAAATGTCTGAAGTGTTGTCGAATATTATCACATAATTCTTAGCCTTTTTTATTCTTTGGCGAACTTTATTTTCCAAAATTGCTATAAATTCATTTCAGATTTCTGGTGACATATACGTGATTGAAATTTTGAGACACATTTTAGATCTTACAAGATGTTCACAAAGTACAGGATCGTACTTTGCAATTAAATGCACTAATTCGAAAAAGTTTGTTCTATCTATCAGTATTAATAGAGGTCGTTTTATGTATGGCTACGTAAAGCCAAATTTTGTTTCGCAAGGAATTTTATAATATGAAACGTTCTGACAAGAATTTCTGGAGACTTTTTTGTTTCCTTTGCCACTAAATTTTGCTCTTTCGTGCCAATAGTCTGTCCATTTTTATACCCTATTCTAAGGGTATATTAATTTTGACGCATAGTTTGTAACATACCTTAATATTGCCCGTAGACCCCTAAAAGTTACTATATTTATGATCAGCATCGATAGTAATGTCGATCTAGCCATGTCCGTCCGTCCGTCCGTCCGTCCGTCTGTAGCCAAAAATTAGGCCTTTAAACTGGACCTAGAGAGCTGAAATTTTAACCATATACTCTCTAGGGTCCCGAAATAATCAAGTTTACGAATTTTTGAAATCCGCCCACAGACACGCCCACAAACTCAAAAAAACAAAATTTTGGAAAAAATCGAATTTTGAGCTAGGAAGCTGAAATTTTTTATATATGATCTATGACTCCTAAAACTGCTCAGGATATAAAATTTTCAAAATCCGCCCACTGCCACGCCCACAAAAAAATAAAACAATTTTATTGAAAAACCAAAATTTGAGCTAGGGAGCTGAAATTTTTAATATATACTCTCTAGGGGCCCTTTAAGCTCATGTATAAATATTTTCAAAATCCGCCTACTGACACGCCCACAAATAAATAAAACAATTTTTTTGAAAATCCAAAGTTTGAGCTATGGAGCTGAAATTTATAATATATACTCTCTAGGGGCCCTTTAAGCTCATGTATAAATATTTTCAAAATCCGCCCACTGACACGCCCACAAATAAATAAAACAATTTTTTTGAAAATCCAAGTTTGAGCTAGGGAGCTGAAATTTATAATATATACTCTCTAGGGGCCCTTTATGCTCATGTGTTAATTTTTTTTTAAATCCGTCTACTGACACGCCTACAATTAAATAAAACAATTTTATTGAAACACCCAAGTTTGAGCTAGGGAGCGTTTTTTTTGATAAAATCCTTTAAATGTTATATAACAAAATATGTGGAGCGTTCTTAACAATTTAACCATACTTAGACTTTTGTCACGCCCACTTATGAGGGATAGGAATAAGAATATGGTATCCAACAGTTCGCCCAAGCGGACTGTAGCCCGTCCCTATGTTTTTCTTAATATTTATTTACCAGCAGAAAATGAAGTGCAAATATTCTGTTATTTTATTGTTTTTATTATTATTATTATTACTCTTATGAAGTCCAAAAAATGAAGTGCAAATACATATATTTAAAAAAAAGTTATGGAAATGTTGTTGTTTTTAATTTTGGTTCAAAAATTCCGTGAGAATATTTCGTACGGTTGTTGATGATCTTCCCCCATAGTGATGAATATTACCTGATGGCACAATTGACGGAATGTTGCTTCGAACTTCACTTCGCCATAATTCATCATGATGTTGGCCATCCGAGTCCTCCCAATCCACATAGTAGTTAGGACAATAAGACGAATCATTGCCATTGTTTAGCATTATGAAATTGTGTAACACCACACAAGCTGATACTATTTTTTCGGCATTTTCTGGGAACATGTGCAGTGTTGTGAGCAATATGCGCCAACGGGAGGCAAGGATTCCAAAACTATTCTCTATGGTACGGCCAGCTCTCGACAGCCGTTTGTTAAAATTTTCTTTATCTGGTGGTAACAGCACGCCTGAATGTGGTCGCATTAAATTTAGTCCAAGGGGAAAGGCAGCATCATCAACAAAGTAGTGAGGAATTTTCGTTCGGCTGTTTGGCAAGTTTTTGGTGGCAGGAATTGGAAGATCATTGCTCAAAAGCCTCTTTCCAAATCGACTTACTTGAAGAATACCTGCATACGATTTGAAAAGTACCATTAGATGAGATTGAAAGCATATTGATATATTTTTATTACGTCCGTCACTTTGACTCCCGTATGCGCCAATATCTACGTATGTGAACCGATATTTAGCGTCACATGCTGCCATTAGGACTATTCTGAAATGCTTCTTATAGCAATAGAATTGGCTGCCACTTTTTGGAGGACACCTTATTGCAATGTGCTTGCCATCAATTGCGCCAATACAGTTGGGCATACCCCACATATTCCAAAAGTCGAAGGAAATCTGCCTGTAATCTTCGGTGTTTGGCTCGGACATATATATGGGGAAGAGAGTTTTCCACAGTATTTCTGCTGTCTCCAATATAATACATCGTACAGTTTCTTTCCCCAGCTTAAAGGACAAAGACAAGGACTGTATCGATGTACCTTGCGATAAATAACTGGTCAAATAAAACGAAATTACTTATCTTTATTGAAAAAAATTAATACACATACTCACAGTAAAAATACAGCGAGTCGACATTCTGTACTAATTGATTCTCTGATGGATGTTTTTGTCAGGAACGGTTTTATCAAATCCAACAACACAGTATAAAGTTCTTTACTCATACTGGTGTAGATAAAAAAAACTGAGCACTATCTAACTCTTTCATTTTTATAAATGAAACACTAAAAAAACCATTTCGATTTCGGTCTCGGTTTATGCGGCGCACACAACAGGATCTTTTTTTTCTTTTGTTTTTAAAAGCAATAATATCGTTTAATGCACTAAAAGCATCCATCGCAAGATGCAACAATTTTAAATCATCCAGTAATACTGAATGTGTATTATTCATTTTTTTAGGTTCCATAATTTTGCAAAATATTGTAACACGCACAAATGACAGACAAAACGACTTCCACTCTGACAATCGCTTCCATTTACAAAAGGATATTATGGGCAACTTGAGTAATTGACAGTACTGAAGAAAACTTAACTTAGAATTTTGACATTAGCTTCCGATTGCTTCCGACTATTATACATAGTTCAGCCTTAACTCTTGAATTAATTTAATTATAAAAACGAAAATTTGATTAAAATAAAGTTTTGTTAAATTCTACTGATTTCGAGTAATTAATCGACGGCAAGGTCTCAAAGGGGTTTTGTCCATCGCCTTAAAACTTTTTTTTTAAAAATAAATAAATAAAAGTATTTGAACTTGTTTCGATTCAATGGCATTCCTCAAAAATGGAGATGGACGGACGGGCGGGCATTGTTAGATAGACTTTTAGGGTTTTACGAGCAATTTTAAAGTTTTTTACAAACTATGATTCAAAATTTATAAACGCTTAGAATAGGGTATTATGTGATAATCGGGCATTTTCAGAGAAAACATCGCTGACGATTGACAGATAGTTCAGTATGCCACAGGCTAACTGCAGCTTGACCTCTTATTGGTTGAAATGCCTAAAATTGTAGGGCTGTTTTTGACATTTCGGTAAGGGAGCTGAACGCTTAAATGCCCAAAGAAGCCGATTTTGACAGAAAATATATATTATATGTAAATTAAAGCCGTTTAAAAAAGTTGAAAAAGTTATTGACAAAAAAGTGGTTGTATCTTTAAAGATACACATGGCACTAACCCCCTACAGCCATTCGGAAAGAATATTATAACGAATGAATAATATTTTTTTTCGTTTATTAGATAAATGTTTAATTACTATGTTTATCATTTCGTTAGGTCAAATATTGTTGTATATACAGAACTAATACATATTAGCAAAAGGTAAAGATTACTATATAGTAAACTATGTCTTGCCCGCCTCCTTGCGGGGTCAGTCACCTTGACGTGTGTACCATCATGGAACGCAAATTCGATGGTGCCGGTGCAGAGGCTTACGGCGCAAAGCGTCATCGGGCCTTTCTGATAAGGGACAGACCGTCTGATGAGCGTCAACTAAGAACTGACCAGGACTACACGTCCGCTACCCTTCTCCTCTTTCCTTTCAATTTTCAATTACCCATATCCCCCCTCCATCAAATCCCTAAATCCTATTTCCCCAATAAACCCCTAATCTAAGGTGGCAAGCGCCGAGAGATGCATGGCTAAGAGGGTGCTTAGTCGTTAGTTTGCAAACTTCGGATACCAGGCGACCTCCGATTTTAAGACAGCCTTCCTGTGGTTAGACGGGTAGACCACGGGCGACACCATATCCCGAATACTCGTGGGTTTCAAAATAAACCAAACAACAAAACAAACAATAGAGAATGATGCCTCTAAAATTGCATCATCAAATAGGGATGTTTTAGAACACCCTGTCGATGACGACACGACATCTGCCAAAGGGATAGAGTCGGTAATCATCGACTCTGAAATGGGGGAACCTGAAGAGAACTTGTCTCAACTCAGTGACTCTATTTCAGAATCCAGCACCATATGCAACAGCATATTATCGGATGAAAGACATCCCGATATAGAGGACGTACCTAAGACAGTCGGCAATGTGGCACGGACTGAGTCTGAGTACGTTAGGTTCACACCATCTGAACAGCGCAGATTTAAGCGCGCGCAGAAGAAGGGGAGCACCATTGAGCAGGCCCGTCTCTATGCGATCCAAAAGATGGTAAACAAAGGTCCCGAGGTGAAGCGAATGCGATCCGAGGATAATACCCCGCCTCAATCCGAAGCGAAGCGAGGTCGCACTGGGAAGACAACCGTCGACAAAGTCTCGTATAGCAATATAACGAGCTATGTAAGACTGGGTGTTGTACCGGTGGACATCGATCGTAATCCTCTCTCCAACGAACAAATGGGTTCGATACAGGAGAGGATTATGGATATCACGATCGAACAGCGTGACGAGGAGGTTAAACCAGCCTTCCGCGGTACTACGTTCAAAGCCGGATGGCTCATGATCGTATGTGCAGACGCCACCACTGCAGAGTGGATGAAGGCAACCTTCGCCAAGCTAAAAGAGAAATGCGGGTTAGAGGTGATGCTTGTGGGAGAGGAAAATTTTCCAAAACCACATGTCATCAGAGGGTTCTTCCCGCAGAGTACCGGCGTACCTAGCGAAAGGATCCTAGCCCTATTAGATGGCCAAAACAAAGAACTGAACACGAGAACGTGGAGGGTTCTGCAAAGATCGGATGAGCGAGACATCGCACATATGGTCTTTGCCATAAACGACAGCACCATGAGGAGACTCGTGGAGCTAAAGGGTATGGTCTCTTTCCGATTCGGACAGACCAAACTTATCCTAAAAAGTGCTGACAAGACGGCCACACAGGGCCCTAAAGATCAAAAACAGCACGTTTTGGATAAGAAGGATGTCACAGCTCACGGCAGCACCGCAACTGACCCAAGTGGGGCCAGCACCAGCGCTGCCGCTAAGGCTGCAGCTTCAAGTACGGCAACAACTGTGCCAGAAAAAGAAGCTACAAGCGCGAAGTCAAGCGCAGCCAGAGAAAGCCAAACACGATTCAGGCCTAAGTTAGGTATGTATCGTAAGAAAGCACTGGCACAAGAAGGACATAAAAACAAAAGTCCTAGAGGCAGACAAAGTGGTACTCCTCAACAGGGTATCGTACGTAGGAGAGGTGATAACAAGCCCAATAGAGTACGAAACCCTGAATAGAGACGCAAATGACCACCCGTCTCAGCGTTTTGCAGGCCAACCTGCACAGGGCTATGGGTGCATCGGACACCTTTAGCCAGCGATGTGCCGAAGGGAACATTGCTATTGGACTAACCCAGGAACCTTGGGCAACCAAGGGTAAGATATCCGGATTAAATTGTAAACACAGAGAGCTAATTTTCGCCAAAGGTCC
Organism: Portevinia maculata; assembly: GCA_949715645.1. Lineage (NCBI taxonomy): Eukaryota > Metazoa > Arthropoda > Insecta > Diptera > Syrphidae > Portevinia > Portevinia maculata. The sequence goes on from OX454525.1 coordinate 195,505,511, forward strand.
TTTCAGACCAAGGGCGGCTATCTCTATTAAGAAAGATATAAAATTTTCTCTCATTCCAGGTTTCACAACTAGGGACCTGGTGGCGGTTCTAATAGAGCGCCACAAAGGCCGAGAGCTGCATAAATTTGTATGCGCATCGGCGTACTTTCCTGGAGACACGGATGCAGTGCCTCCCTTACCAGTACAGGAACTTGTCCGCTACTGTAAGGACCAGAAAGTACATATACTAATCGGCTGCGACGCAAACGCACATAACACCATCTGGGGCAGCCGAGATACAAATAACAGAGGTGAGTCGTTATTAGAATATTTATATAGCAATAACCTCGTTTTTCTAAACAAGGGAAATAGTCCTACATTTAGAAATTCTATAAGAGAAGAAGTTTTAGACCTTACTATATCATCTCCTTTTATGAAGGATATTATAGAGGGATGGCACGTGTCTGGCGAGGCATCTCTATCGGATCATATGCCCATCCGTTTCGAGATAAGATGCAATGCCGAACACGCGTCAGTCCGTTATGTCAACAGACTGACTAATTGGAGAACTTACCGCGAAAATCTTGCGGTCAGATCTGACATGCTGCCAGAAGCACCATCAAATACAATTGATGCAGATGCTGCGCAATGTCAAATAAATGATATTATTCTTGCCTCATTCAAAAATAGTTGCAAGGTTAAAAGAACCGTGGTTAAAAGGTGCGTACCATGGTGGAACGATAACCTTGAGTCTATTCGAAAGAGGGTGAGAAAGCTTTTTAACAAAGCCAAACGCACCGGCACATGGGAACAATATAAATCCATGCTGACCATATACAACTTAGAGTTGCGCAGATCCAAAAGAGCCTCATGGCGTGCAAACTGTGAGAAGATAGAAAAACTTCCAGAGGTGGCACGCCCCCAAAGGGCCCTGTCAACGGATCAAGAAAAAGGCATGGGATTGTTAATTAAATCAGATGGTTCAATCACACGCGACCGGGAAGAAACGCTGAAAACTTTGCTTCAGGCTCACTTCCCAGGTTCTCACACGATGGTCATTACAGAAGACCATACAGCGGAGGTCTCAATTCCAAGAAACCTCAGCAGAATTCATAGTTTATCCGGAACACTCTTTACTCCGGATAAGGTTAAATGGGCAATTAACTCATTTAAACCATTCAAGGCATCAGGTACAGACGGTATTTTTCCAGCCCTCATTCAAAATGGAATAGAATTTTTATTACCATCCATGATTGCCTTATTTAGGTTCAGCTTCAACTGGGGGTATATACCAGTTACCTGGAGGGAGGTAAACGTAGTATTTATACCCAAACCGGGAAACAAGCCGAGCGAATTACCTAAATCATATCGTCCTATAAGCTTGACATCGTTTTTCCTGAAAAAAATGGAAAGGATTATTGACGTCCACATTAGAGAATGCATATCAAAAAGCATGCCTCTGCACCCTCACCAATATGCGTACCAGAAGGGTAAATCCACGGAAGGCGCTCTGTTAAGACTAACTACAGAGATAAAAAACGCCTACCGTTGCAAAGAGATCGCACTTTGTGCCTTTCTGGACATAGAGGGTGCTTTTGACAATACTGGATATGAATCCATATCAAATGCTTTGTACCATAGAAACATAGACAAACCAACTATTAAATGGATCAAAGCGATGCTGGAAAGTCGCAAAATAACTTCCTCGTCAGGAACGACCTCAGTATCAGTAACAGCCGTAAGGGGCTGCCCACAAGGGGGAGTACTCTCACCCCTTATGTGGTCATTGGTCATCGATGACCTGCTACACAAGATGAGCAGTTTGGGCTACACCACAATTGGGTACGCCGATGATATTGTCATCATAGTTAGGGGCAAAGACTCAATAGGAGTCACATCAAAAATGAAAAATGCTCTAAAGACAGCCATAGACTGGTGCATTAAGGAAAATCTTTCCATAAATCCCAGTAAAGCCGTCATCGTTCCTTTCACTAAAAGGAGGAAATTAGACCTAGGCCTAATCACAATAAACGACACGGTCGTAGAGTATTCCGACGAAGTCAAGTATCTTGGAGTAATCCTGGACAAGAGACTTAACTGGAACTCTCACATAAACAACAAAATCAGTAAAGCTAATAGAGCTTTATGGGCCTGTCGTCGCACATATGGTAGAACCTGGGGAATCTCTCCAAAGATCGTCCACTGGATCTACACAGTGATGATAAGACCCATCATAACATACGCCTCCATAGTATGGTGGACAAAATCCACACCAAAGGTCGCAATAGAGAAGCTCAAAAAGGTACAACGGCTTGCGTGCCTTGGTATCTCCGGAGCCATGTGTACCTGTCCAACAGCTGCCATAGAGGCAATAACAGGAATTATACCCCTCCACATATACGTCCAAAAAGTGGCGATCCGCAGTGCAATAAGTCTAATACAGCTAAACGAGATAAGTCTTAATGATCATCCGGAACTTAAGACCCTTCTCGATGAACTGCCAGAACTTAACATGAACTGCGCGGTCACAGACCGCATTCAAAAAACACTATGCTTCAACAAACGGTTCTCCACGGAGATACCCAAAAGAGAAGCATGGGTTAGCAATAACCCACCAAACAGCCATAACGGCATAAAGTGGTATACGGATGGTTCTAAAATGGAAACGGGGGTAGGAGCGGGAATATACGGACCACACAAACGCTTTACGATACCCATGGGAAAAAGTCCCAGCGTATTTCAAGCGGAGCTCCACGCCATTCAAGAATGCGCCAGACACATTATCTTATCTGGCATAAAAGGTGCAACCATCCATATTTTCACGGACAGTCAAGCAGCTATAAACGCCCTTAGCTCGTATACCATTGACTCCAAATCAGTCATGTACTGCTTCAATACCATACAATTACTCGGAGCAAGAAACAAGACCAAATTATGGTGGGTTCCGGGTCATGTTGGGGCAGAAGGTAACGAAAAGGCCGACGAACTGGCCAGAAAAGGTTCAGAAACACCTTTCATAGGTCCCGAACCTTTCTGCTGCACCCCTAGATCAGCAGCAACGGCAGCAATTAAAAGCTGGGAACATAGAAAATGTATCTATCATTGGGATAACATCCCAGGTCTAAGGCAGGCCAAACGAGCCATTCGGCCCTTCAATCATAATGCCAGCAAATGTCTAAACCTAAGCAGGCATGATATCAAAAACCTAGTAGGTTACCTTACTGGTCACCACGGTTTAAGATATCATCTACACAAAATGAGAATAGCAGATTCTCCTGAGTGCCGACTCTGTCTTGAAGAGGACGAGTCAGCTGAACACATTTTATGTGAATGCCCAGCCCTTAATGGAATTAGAAAGAAGATCTTTCTCAGGGAACAATTGAGCCCCGAGGACATAAAGAATTCTTCTACTGGTAAAATTGTCCGCTTTACACGGAAAGTGGAAATTTTACTAGTTTAAAATTTTTCTGGCCCATACGGTACAAAAGATCTTTTAGGTCGAAGTACCCCCCCTTTTATAAATCGCCTTGGCGAGCCAGAATTAAAAAAAAAAAAAAAAAAAAAAATGAGATCGACTGATCTCTTTTTATAGGGATTACATGTTCTGAGATTGACTGGGGATGATGCAAGATATTTAATGTGTTTGTTTTCGTGTGCCGAATGCATACTTTGTTTTTGCAATTAATTCATATGCTGAAGGCAAGAAGTATTACTTTGTTTATGCTGAAGGCAATAAATTCTGATACGCAGTCTTTGGTATTTTAATGACTGCGCTATTATTTTTTATTGATTCTTTGCATCATTGTATTAGCGATTTTTTTGTTACATTGTATCTACATTATACTGTGGTAAATTGAATTTAAAGTCAAGCGTTTGTGCACAAGTGTGCTCTGATATAACATATATGTATACAATTTTATATAAGTAGCAATAAAGCGTAATTTAAAGAATCAAAATTATAATTTGGTAGGTATATTACAAATTACAGATTGCTAAAGAATTATTCCTTGTGTCATTCCTTGGAGAATAAATTTATATAGTGATTTAAACGGGAAACAATTCTATAAAGGTACGGTAATTGGTGCGCTTATGTTTGCTTATTTGAGTTTGTTTTGCATTGTTTCCTAATTGGTCTTAGATTTGTTATGGCTTTTACTAAAATTGATGGTGTGAAGATGAGTGACGACCAAGTCAGTGCATTACTGTATGATTTTAGTTTTGATAGCACTGATTTTAGTTTTGACAGCACTGATAATTTAAAAGGTGAAAGAAATATTAAAGTAGTAACTCAAGATAACGAAGATAATGGAGGTGGTGTAAATGAGATGGATGAAGACCTCGATTTGCCTGAGGGGTGATGCTGATTATTTTGATCTTATCTTGTATATAAACTTAAGTTTCGTTAATACGTTAAACTACGATCTTACACATCCAAGTCATTTCATATCCGATTCGGTTTCTTCACCATCATCGATTCCATCTCCCACAGTAAACAGTTCTTTGAATCAATTTCCATCGCAATTTTCTCCGACGAAAATCAAACCTAAATCGGTAGAATTGGAAAAAAATATTGTAATAAGTAATAAGTAAGATTTAGAGGGAATAGCATCATTCTGGAAGTTATTCAGAAGTTGGAAACGCCTTACCAAGTTTCATCATATCTATTTCCAGAATCTTTGTCCAATGGATAGTGGATGAAACTAGAACTTATTGGGGGACAAGCTAGACATTCCAATTAGATATTCCTGCTTTTCGGAAGTTACCCCGACCCCGATCGCGGCCGCCGTAATCATATTAGACCTTTAGTTGAATATATCAACAGCTCCTGGAAGAAAAGTCGATGATGAAGTGCGAAAGTGGAGCCAGCCGGGAGTTTGTTGCTTCTATGCCAAAATGAAATGAATTGAATTTTGTTTGCTTTTATTTCTGTGTTTCGTAATTTTTTTTCGTTTCCATAGTTTTTTTTTTAATTTTTGTTATTTTTTTTATTATTATTATTATTATTATTATTATTATAATTATTATATATAATAAAACTGAAAAGTTAGTTTGGTTGAACTTGCTAATCTCAGGAACTACTGGTTTGAATTGAAAAATTCTTTTTGTGTCGGATAATTCATTTATCGGGGTTACCCACCTCTCCTTTATTAATTCTGTTTCCGTGACATTTTTTACTATGGTTCCATTTTTTGTAGGTTTTTTCCACAAAACGCGGGTGAAACCGCGGTGCACAACTTGTTATAACAGTTTCTAAAGTAACTCTGCCTGTCTGTCTATCTGTAACGCTTTCACGGCTAAACTACTGGATCGATTTTGGCGAAATTTAATGTAGAGTAAGCTTAAACTTCAAGGAAGGACATAGTAATGTTATTTATCCAACCGCGATAACTGATATTCACTCGGACGAAGTCGCGGGCAAGACATTTTTTTTTTTTTTTTTTAATTCTGGCTCGCCAAGGCGATTTATAAAAGGGGGGGTACTTCGACCTAAAAGATCTTTTGTACCGTATGGGCCAGAAAAATTTTAAACTAGTAAAATTTCCACTTTCCGTGTAAAGCGGACAATTTTACCAGTAGAAGAATTCTTTATGTCCTCGGGGCTCAATTGTTCCCTGAGAAAGATCTTCTTTCTAATTCCATTAAGGGCTGGGCATTCACATAAAATGTGTTCAGCTGACTCGTCCTCTTCAAGACAGAGTCGGCACTCAGGAGAATCTGCTATTCTCATTTTGTGTAGATGATATCTTAAACCGTGGTGACCAGTAAGGTAACCTACTAGGTTTTTGATATCATGCCTGCTTAGGTTTAGACATTTGCTGGCATTATGATTGAAGGGCCGAATGGCTCGTTTGGCCTGCCTTAGACCTGGGATGTTATCCCAATGATAGATACATTTTCTATGTTCCCAGCTTTTAATTGCTGCCGTTGCTGCTGATCTAGGGGTGCAGCAGAAAGGTTCGGGACCTATGAAAGGTGTTTCTGAACCTTTTCTGGCCAGTTCGTCGGCCTTTTCGTTACCTTCTGCCCCAACATGACCCGGAACCCACCATAATTTGGTCTTGTTTCTTGCTCCGAGTAATTGTATGGTATTGAAGCAGTACATGACTGATTTGGAGTCAATGGTATACGAGCTAAGGGCGTTTATAGCTGCTTGACTGTCCGTGAAAATATGGATGGTTGCACCTTTTATGCCAGATAAGATAATGTGTCTGGCGCATTCTTGAATGGCGTGGAGCTCCGCTTGAAATACGCTGGGACTTTTTCCCATGGGTATCGTAAAGCGTTTGTGTGGTCCGTATATTCCCGCTCCTACCCCCGTTTCCATTTTAGAACCATCCGTATACCACTTTATGCCGTTATGGCTGTTTGGTGGGTTATTGCTAACCCATGCTTCTCTTTTGGGTATCTCCGTGGAGAACCGTTTGTTGAAGCATAGTGTTTTTTGAATGCGGTCTGTGACCGCGCAGTTCATGTTAAGTTCTGGCAGTTCATCGAGAAGGGTCTTAAGTTCCGGATGATCATTAAGACTTATCTCGTTTAGCTGTATTAGACTTATTGCACTGCGGATCGCCACTTTTTGGACGTATATGTGGAGGGGTATAATTCCTGTTATTGCCTCTATGGCAGCTGTTGGACAGGTACACATGGCTCCGGAGATACCAAGGCACGCAAGCCGTTGTACCTTTTTGAGCTTCTCTATTGCGACCTTTGGTGTGGATTTTGTCCACCATACTATGGAGGCGTATGTTATGATGGGTCTTATCATCACTGTGTAGATCCAGTGGACGATCTTTGGAGAGATTCCCCAGGTTCTACCATATGTGCGACGACAGGCCCATAAAGCTCTATTAGCTTTACTGATTTTGTTGTTTATGTGAGAGTTCCAGTTAAGTCTCTTGTCCAGGATTACTCCAAGATACTTGACTTCGTCGGAATACTCTACGACCGTGTCGTTTATTGTGATTAGGCCTAGGTCTAATTTCCTCCTTTTAGTGAAAGGAACGATGACGGCTTTACTGGGATTTATGGAAAGATTTTCCTTAATGCACCAGTCTATGGCTGTCTTTAGAGCATTTTTCATTTTTGATGTGACTCCTATTGAGTCTTTGCCCCTAACTATGATGACAATATCATCGGCGTACCCAATTGTGGTGTAGCCCAAACTGCTCATCTTGTGTAGCAGGTCATCGATGACCAATGACCACATAAGGGGTGAGAGTACTCCCCCTTGTGGGCAGCCCCTTACGGCTGTTACTGATACTGAGGTCGTTCCTGACGAGGAAGTTATTTTGCGACTTTCCAGCATCGCTTTGATCCATTTAATAGTTGGTTTGTCTATGTTTCTATGGTACAAAGCATTTGATATGGATTCATATCCAGTATTGTCAAAAGCACCCTCTATGTCCAGAAAGGCACAAAGTGCGATCTCTTTGCAACGGTAGGCGTTTTTTATCTCTGTAGTTAGTCTTAACAGAGCGCCTTCCGTGGATTTACCCTTCTGGTACGCATATTGGTGAGGGTGCAGAGGCATGCTTTTTGATATGCATTCTCTAATGTGGACGTCAATAATCCTTTCCATTTTTTTCAGGAAAAACGATGTCAAGCTTATAGGACGATATGATTTAGGTAATTCGCTCGGCTTGTTTCCCGGTTTGGGTATAAATACTACGTTTACCTCCCTCCAGGTAACTGGTATATACCCCCAGTTGAAGCTGAACCTAAATAAGGCAATCATGGATGGTAATAAAAATTCTATTCCATTTTGAATGAGGGCTGGAAAAATACCGTCTGTACCTGATGCCTTGAATGGTTTAAATGAGTTAATTGCCCATTTAACCTTATCCGGAGTAAAGAGTGTTCCGGATAAACTATGAATTCTGCTGAGGTTTCTTGGAATTGAGACCTCCGCTGTATGGTCTTCTGTAATGACCATCGTGTGAGAACCTGGGAAGTGAGCCTGAAGCAAAGTTTTCAGCGTTTCTTCCCGGTCGCGTGTGATTGAACCATCTGATTTGATTAACAATCCCATGCTTTTTGCTTGATCCTTTGACAGAGCCCATTCGAGGCGTGCCACCTCTGGAAGTTTTTCGATCTTCTCACAGTTTGCACGCCATGAGGCTCTTTTGGATCTGCGCAACTCTAAGTTGTATATGGTCAGCATGGATTTATATTGTTCCCATGTGCCGGTGCGTTTGGCTTTGCTAAAAAGCTTTCTCACTCTCATTCGAATAGACTCAAGGTTATCATTCCACTATGGTACGCACCTTTTAACCACGGTTCTTTTAACCTTGCAACTACTTTTGAATGAGGCAAGAATAATATCATTTATTTGACATTGCGCAGCATCTGCATCATTTGTTGTGGATGCTGCTTCTGGCAGCATGTCAGATCTGACCGCTAGATTTTCGCGGTAAGTTCTCCAATTAGTCAGTCTGTTGTCATAACGGACTGACGCGTGTTCGGCATTGCATCTTACCTCGAATCGGATGTGCATATGATCCGATAGAGATGCCTCGCCAGACACATGCCACCCCTCTATGATATCTTTCATAAAAGGAGATGAGATAGTAAGGTCTAGGACCTCTTCTCTTATAGAATTTCTAAAAGTGGGACTATTTCCCTTGTTTAGAAAAGCGAGGTTGTTGCTATATAAAAATTCTAATAACGACTCACCTCTATTGTTAGTATCTCGACTGCTCCAAATCGTGTTATGTGCGTTTGCATCGCAGCCGATTATGATGTGTACTTTTTGGTCCTCACAGTACCGGACAAGTTCCTGTACTGGTAGAGGAGCAACTACATCAGTGTCTCCAGCAAAGTACGCCGATGCACACACAAATTTGTGTAGCTGTCGGCCTTTGTGGCGTTCTATTAGAACTGCCACCAGGTCCCTAGTTGTGAAACCTGGAATGAGAGAAAATTTTATATCTTTCTTAATAGAAATGGCCGCCCGTGGTCTGAAAGGACCTTTGGCGAAAATGATCTCTCTATTTTTACAGTTTAATCCAGATATCTTACCATTGTTTGCCCATGGTTCCTGGATTAGACCAATAGCGATGTTCCCTTCGGCACATCGCTGGCTAAAGGTGTCCGAGGCACCCATAGCCCTGTGCAGGTTAGCCTGCAGCACGCTTAGACGGGATGTCATTATTTCCGTGCGAATTCAGGGTTACATACTCTGTTAGGCTTATTGTAACCTCTCCTTCGTACGACACCCTGTTGAGGGGACCACTTTGTCTACCTCTCGGACTTTTGTTTTTGTGTCCGTCTTGCGCCCATGCCTTCTTATGATCCATACCTAGTTTAGGCCTGAACCGTTGTTGGCTTTCTTTTGCGGTGCTGTGCGCACTATTGGCCTTTTCGGCTGCGCTTGGTCTTGCGCTTGTGGCTTCTCTTTCTAGCACTGGTGTTGCCGTGCTGGAAGCTGCTGGCTTCGCGGCAGTGCTGGTACTGGTCCCAATTGGATCAGTTACGGTGCTGGCGTGAGCTTTGGTGAGGTGCTTTTGATTATCTTTCAGGACCTGTTTGGCCGTCTTATCAGCACTTTTTAATATGAGTTTGGTCTGTCCAAATCGGAACGAGACCATCCCCTTTAGCTCCATAAGTCTCCTCATGGAGCTGTCATTGATTGCAAAGACCATATGAGCGATGTCTCTCTCATCCGATCTTTGCAGAACTCTCCACGTTCTCGTGTTTAGTTCCCTGTTTTGGCCATCTAATAAAGCCAGGATCCTTTCGCTAGCTACCCCGGTACTCTGCGGGAAGAACCTCTGATGACATGTGGTTTTGGAAAATTTTCCTCTCCCACAAGCATCACCTCTAACCCGCATTTCTCCTTAAGCTTCGCGAAGGTTGTCTCCATCCACTTTGCAGTAATGGCGTCCGCACATACTATCATAAGCCATCCGGCTTTGAAAGTAGTACCGCGGAATGCTGATTTGACCTCCTCGTCACGTTTTTCAATCGTGATGTCCATAATCCTCTCTTGTATCAAACCCATTTGTTCGTTGGAGAGAGGATTACGATCGATGTCCACTGGTACAACCCCCAGTCTGACATAGCTCGTTATATTGCTATACGAGACTTTGTCGACGGTTGTCTTCCCAGTGCGACCTCGCTTCGCTTCGGATTGAGGCGGGGTATTATCCTCGGATCGCGTTCGCTTCACCTCGGGACCCTTGTTGACCATCGTTTGTTTCGCATAGATTCGGGCCTGCTCAATGGTGCTCCCCTTCTTCTGCGCGCGCCTAAATCTGCGCTGTTCCGATGGTGTGAATCTGACGTACTCAGACTCAGTCCGTGCCACATTGCCGACTGTCTTAGTTACGTCCTCTGTATCGGGATGTCTTTCATCCGATAATATGCTGTTGCATATGGTGCTAGATTCTGAAATAGAGTCACTGAGTTGAGACAAGTTCTCTTCAGGTTCCCCCATTTCAGAGTCGATGATTACAGACTCTATCCCATTGACAGATGTCGTGTCGTCATCGACAGGGTGTTCTAAAACATCCCTAGTTGATGATGCAATCTTAGAGGCATCATTCTCTATTTGTTTTTTTTGTTTTGGATCAATTTTGATTCCCACGAGTATTCGGGATATTGTGTCGCCCGTGATCTACCCGTCTAACCACAGGAAGGCTATCTTAAAATCGGAGGTCGCCTGGTAGCCGAAGTTTGCAAACTAACGACTAAGCACCCTCTTAGCCATGCATCTCTCGGCGCTTGCTACCTTTAGATTAGGGGTTTGTTGGGGAAGTAGGACTTAGGGATTTGAGGGAGGGGATAGGGGGTAATTGGGGAGAAAGAGAAAGCGGAGAAGGGGGGAAGGGGGCGGACGTGGAGTCCTGGTCAGTTCTTAGTTGACGCTCATCAGACGGCCTGTCCCTTACCAGAATAGCCCGATGACTCTTTACGCCGTAAGCCTCCGCACCGGCACCATCGAATTTGCGTTCCATGATAGTGCACACGTCAAGGTGACTGACCCCGCAAGGAGGATCTCATTTCTTTAGTCTTAAGAATATTGTCAACATTTATAGCTGAAGATTTCCCCCGACCAACGGTAAGGGATCTAAAGCTGCTTAAGCCCAAAATAAAGGTTTTAAAAAACATAAAATTGTCTTTTTTTATGCAAAGTAAAATCCTTTAACAAAAATTATATACATTTAAATTATTTTAACTGCAATGTTACGCTACTTAGTTAACAAAATCACATACTTTTAGAATGAAACAAATATTGTTGGACTTCGTAACGATACAGAATGCACAACCATAATGCTTAGACAAGCAAAATTTAACCGAAATCATGATATAGGCCGCAATGCCCAGTGTATCTTTAAAAATACAACCATTTACCGCTACATTTTCTGAGTTTCATCACACCATATATGTACAACAAATAATATTTTTTTTATCATAGCAGTATTACCAACTATCAATTACTAAATTAAGAAAAATGTTTTTTTTTTCAATTTGCTAAAAATTAAAAAAAGGCTGTTATTTCGCTAAAATTAAGTTTAATTTAAAAGGTATGGGTCTGATTTTGTTTACAATAGGTACGTTTTGAGTCAATTAACCAAACATTTACAAACGTAAATAAAGTCAACACAGACGGAGAAATAATTTTTTGAATGGTTGTATCTTTAAAAATACACTGGGCATTTAAGGGTTAAGTACGAAATGAAATGGTCTGACATTTCCTATAAGATCTTAGTTGGGTCATTCAGTGCTACTTAAGTAATGTTAGGTTCGGCTGAAGACTTACTGATTGCGGTCAATGTGTCTTCGGCAGTCAAAATATGTTTTTTTTGGTGATGACCAAAAGCGGTACAAACGTTTCGAACTGTTTCCGCGATGTTTTCATTATTTTGTAGGGAATTTCAACTGTTTCAACACTGTGTCCCATATTAATAAATTCCTAGTTTTTACTTGTCAAAATTCATCTCAATGACAGTTCACTATTGACAGTCCAACAATGGCGCGAAAGTAAAAATTACACCTCCTGGTATATGGCACTATATAAGAATTATGATGGAAAAATATTGTGAAGATGCTTTGCATGAGAGCAGAAGGAACAGAGTTTGATAAAATAAGAAGTTCCTATATCTAAACAAAATGGAGTCATGTTCAAGGAAGAGATCATAAGGCATAAAAACTCCATGATCATACAAATGCTAAAGCATCTGTTACTTTTTGAGGCCAAATCGGCGAAATCCACAGGCGGACCAGTAGGGATGCACTGGAGTTAGGGCTTATGATCCCTACAGTCCTACGAACTTGACCAACGGTCGGTTACGCAGAGAGAGGATCTAAGAGAACAAAAATGTTGCGAAAGAGATTAAATGAGTGAAGTCATCTCCCAAATTTTACAATGCCTAACTCAACTTTGTTTTTCTTTCAAATGAAAATGCTATTGCAACAAGGAATGGGGTTAAATATGTAAAGCTACCTGTGACCTAGGACGTGATTGGACAGTTGATGACTATTGTTTGTTTCTGTTTTTATGGTTTTATAATTTGTTCGCAGCTGGCATCTTTTGTTTACAGGTTTAAAATTCAGTGTCAGTTTTTAAGAATGAAATTCTTGCATCATAGAGAAGTTATTCTAACGTATTTAAACGATTTTTGTTGTTAGGTATATACCTACTATCGCTAAATTGAAACAAAAAATAATAATTTACATTAATTTATTTTACATTAATTTATTTTACTATGTCAACTATGATTTTAATGATAATTGAATTCGATATTGTGACCCACATCAGCTCGTGAGAAAAGATTTCCTCCTCCGTACTTATAGCTTTTGCACAACTTTTCGCCAATTGTCTACCATTATTTTTGAAAATTCTTCTTCTGCTAATTTTTGAATATCAAATAATTTGAATGTTATGTTTCGTTTGCTCACTCTTACCTTGACAGTTGACCAAACATTTTCAATCGAATTGAAGTCTGGATTATAGGGTGGTAAACGGAGTACCTCATGCCCCTTTCCGTGAATAATATCGTCAATCTTATGATTTGGCTTCTGTACAGCTCGATGTTTCTTTATAACCGCATTATGTTTGAGTTTGAGCATCTGCAAATTATGTGGTACATTGCTCAGCCGTGGTATCATCTCGGATTTTTGGCTAGCATAAGTGATTTGTTTGTCTTTCCATTTATTGTGGTATGAGGCGATATTATTTACAATGACTGAAAGCTCCTCCAGGTTATTCAAAATGTATTGCTGTATCCATTGGCAGACATTTTCAAAATGCATGTCATCGTGATGGTATCCCGTTTTTGTACCAGGTTTGAATTAATTAAGGCGAATTAAGGCGTTCTCCGCGAAGCCTTTTTCGCCACTTGCATGCCCCATTATCAGCCTCTGTCTTTTCAAATTGGCGCCTTCAATCCACTGATGCTGCCATCAGTCCATGCCCTTGGTATTGTATGTGAGCTGTGAATAAAGCCTTCGTTAACATAAATGATGTCATATCCTTTTGATCTATACTCCCAGATTTTCCTCAGATACTTCACTCGCAAAAGTTAGATTTCGTTTCTGTCGCAATGAAGTTTGCCGGTGTTTTGAGTTTGTTTTTGTAGCAAAATCCATTTCTTAGTAGAATCCTGTTAAGGGATGTAATGCAAAGGTTAAGCTCCAGATATTCATTGACTCGTTCTGTCAATATTTTCATATTCTCCGCCTGGAGGAAGTTGTGATATGAGGAATAGCCTTGACATCAAATTTGTCTAATCCAGTTTTCCATTTTTATGAGTTGGCCTGATATTCCAGATTGTTCCTCGGTCTGCGAGTTTGCGTAACTCACACACTCACATACGTGGTATCACAATGGCTTCTGCCGACAGCCACCTAAGCCTAACCTAACCTAACCATGACTCTTAAAACTGCTCGGGATATAATTTTATATATATAAATATAATTTCAGTTAGGGAGCTGACATTTTTAATATATACTCTCAGGGGCCCTTTAAGCTCATGTGTGAATATTTTGAAAATCCGCCCACTGACACGCCCACAATTTAAAATCAACTTTTTTTGCAAATCCAAAGTTTGAGCTAGGGAGCTGAAATTTATAATATATACTCTCTAGGGGCCCTTTATGCTCATGTGTTAATTTTTTTTAAATCCGCCTACTGATACGCCCATAATTAAATAAAACAATTTTATTGAAAAACCAAAGTTTTTTTTCGACAAAGTCCTTTAAATGTTAGATATACAACAAAATATGTAGAGAGTTCTTAACAATTCAATCATACTTAGACTTTTGTCACGCCCACTTATGAGGGATAGGAATAAGAATAGGGTATCCAACAGTTCGCCCAAGCGGACTGAAGCCCGTCCCTATGTTTTTTGTTTTGTTTTTAGTTTTCATGAAGAGAAGCGGACCTAGATGGCTACCTTGTGGGCGCCTCGACGTCATCGTTATTTAGAAAAATATTTAAACTAAGAGAGACGAGCGCCTGGTTCTTTATGTTGGGTGGAAGAACAGTTAGGTTTCAGTGAGGGCGTAAATATCGTCAAAATGAAAATGAGAATGAATCAAAACAGCCCTGACTTTCAACTGCAAGGGTAAGCCTCTTACATTTTAGTAGTACGAGATGGGGAATTTTGTTACCAACAGGGTATTTGAGGTGCGTGCAAAGATGGCTAAAACTGGTTGTCACGGAAGCATTAGTCGGTTAAGGCCTTCATTTGAATGGAAACTATAGCAAACCGAGTGACATTTGGCATAAGGATAAACAAGAAACAGACGTCACGTATATTATATTTCTCTGTTCTAGAAAGTGTGTAACGCAATATTGTGGTGGCAATCGTTTGTCATTTCAAATCAATGGTAGGAGGCAAGAGAAGACCAAAAATAGAGGTAAATTAAGAAGGGATTAATGCGGCTGCTGTATTGTCATACACGACAAATTACTCGCGATAGCGGAGGAAATCGGAGCACTATCAAACCACCAATATGGACTACTAATATGTCGCTCTACTGTCAACTTTAACTAGGTAAGGTATTCGATGTTGGGATGGGGACATTTTGATTCTGGGACCCTCTTTCAGTAACGCACTCACATATGACCTACTTAGCCAAATATTCAAAGGCCAATAAAATTCTTCCGCTAATTAAACCAATCAAATCACTTTCTGTTCTTTACGAGCTCGGCAATTAATTCCTACTCTTCCTCCACCTCTGCACAATTCATAACCCGGTTATTCACAGCTCACATAATTTATTGTCAAGCTCAGTTCCAAAAATTATACCCATTTTTCTCCTTCCCCCACGCAGGCACTTCTTTTAGCAAAACATTAAAACGGCTCTAATCTGAGGTAAAGTTTGCCTTTAAGCGGATTGAAGTGTCTTCAAAAAGACCCTTAAAAAGTCATACACACCCACTCAGGTTGTACTTATATAAGGCGAATTTCTATATAAAAGGCGTAAACTTGTTGTTCATAAAATATAACAGTCAGTCAAGGATCAATAATGAAATTATAAGAATATCCCTAATGGCGCAAAAGGGTGAAAACCTTCTCATCTGATAAAAATAAACAGAAAGGAAACTTGGCACAGTTTAAATGCTAGAAAAAAAACAACAAAAACCCACCACCGAAGAAACCAAAGCAAGGAAGCAGCAGAGAGAGAAGAAAGAGGCAAAAGACAAACAATTAATGTTATTCAAGTTTCAAAAGAAAACGCAAAATGTTGCTCCTCTCTCTCAAAGGAAAAATCAATAAATGTCCTTTAAGCTTGCGCTGTAGATTCGTTCACTCTCGATCTCCCTCTGGCAACCACCCACACGCAACAAGAATACATATGGAGCATGTAGAGGTGAAGCAGAAAAAGCTCCTTCTAGGCGGCCAAACCCAGAATTTCGCAACGGAATATCCTTGCCAACTGCTTGCTCCATCGCTCAGTACGAGTAAAGCGGTCTTCAAATCTAGCAAACGCGATTCTCGAACGCGTTTTATTATTCTACTCATATAATTTATTTGCGTCGCTATATAATTTCTCTTTATTTCGTAGAACACACATACCACACAAGTCACCACCATCTTACACCATTAAACAAAAAAAAAAAAACTAAAAAAAAATAAAAAAAAAAATAAAAAAAGTCCCATACGGCTATATGCATAAAGTCGAAAAGGATCTCTTCTGTTTTTCTTGATTTAAACAAATCTTCCTAAACCTCAATTTTTGTGTGCATTTATTTCGGTTTTCCTGTGAGTTTGAAAGCAAAGAAAAAAAAAAACAAAACCAAAAAGCAAAGAATATCCAAAAGAGGACATTTTCTTTGAACACGCCCTTGTTGAAAATAATTTATTTAAGTTTCACTCCTCTTGTCAAATATTTCCAACAGCAAAAAACGAACGGACAATTGTGCGGCGCGTGATAGTGTTAAATAGACAATATAGCAAGAAACATAGAAAAAAACATAGAATACAGTTTATTTCATTCTGTTTGTTAGAATATCCTTTGGAAATTATTTCGCAAAGTTTTTCCACCTTCTTGAGTTGTTGATTTGAATTTGATTTCTGGAAAAAAGTACTTCAGTCTGTACGAGAAGACCAAAAGAAAAACATAGAACAAAACAAAAAAACTCTGGTCTGGAACACACCCAAAAAACATAAACCGAAATCCTCGCAAAAGGGCTACCACCAACAGTAACACCAACAAAAAAAATCGAAGGAGTTCCTCCAGGCAAAGTCGAAAAATTCCCAAACACACGAATCAATCGCAAAAAAAAACACGGAGATAAAAAGAGGAGAAGTACCCCAAACGGGTAAGTGCTTATTTTTTTTCTTCAAATGCAATTATGTTCTTTTCCACCGGGCGGTGGTCATACGGAAAAGTTTTTTCTATATATACACAAATATTATGTAGGAGCATGGCTGTGTAATTTATGTCCTGTATGCAATAGAAATGTCGTCGGCGAAAAATGCCGGAATTCAGAAAAAGCGCGTGCGAGATATTTAACGAGTACACAGAGCAGACAGAGAGCGAGAGCGTGAAAGCTTTTCCCGGTTCCGGAAACTAGCAAAATCAAGGGTGTGGTAGTTGCCAAGGATGAAATTTGTTTCCATCCTATATCATATGCTGCTGCTGCTGCTGGTGGTGATGTTTTCATGTTCTACGTTGCATGTACAACCAACAGCATGGCATACTACTGAGCTGCTGCTCCCGATGATGGACGGATTATTTTTGTTCTTTTCACGAAAATTGCAATTGGATTTGTGTTTTAATCCTGGCAATGTGTAACCGCCCCCTCCCCTCCAAAATCTGTGATGGAGTTATTTTTGTTCCACTTACCTCCTCTTCACACTGTCAGGTTGCCCTGGAAATAGAAAATTGCATTTATTTATTCCCTTTTCCTGTGCCATTCCATTTTTATTCTTCCGTATTTATTCTACTCTGTGTATAAGTTGTTGTAATCCTTATGACACTCCTTCCAGAAAAAAGAAGGATTCCGCTGATATCGTTGATTTTGCCCGCTTTGCTTCGGTTTTAATGAAATTTCTGGGCGTGTGGGAGTGCATATTTTTTTCCGCTTTTTTTTTTGTTTTTTTTTGATGGTGTAGCGGTTTTGTGGGTGGCGGTTTCTGAACACACACACGTGAGTGTGTGAATTTTCGCCCTCTTTCCATTCTACTCTAAGGGATCCAATTGGAATATAAAGGATAATAGATGGATTGTAAATGGATTTCGGTTGTGAAAATGAAACGTTGATTATTATTCGCAATTGAAGCGTAAAACTTGCTTTTTGGTTATGCAATGATTGGGGGCTGGGGGATGATTGAGATTGTTGACTTTGTTAAGTGCTGTTGGGTATTCTATATATTGGGAAATGTCTGGTGCCGCACGGGTGGCAAGAAGCAGGGCATTTTTTTATATGAGCTTATACATAGTTTTCCCGCAGCATATATATTTTTGCATACAGTGGAAATGTTTTTGAAGGCCCCAAATCTGCACCAAATAGTGGATCTCAAGAGACATTTGGTTTGCGGACTTTAATATTCCCAAATGTTACGGTTATGTTTATTTATCCATTGAGTTAAAAGTGATCTAAGTCGTTAAAAATGATTTTGCTTGAAAAATTGTTATTAAATAGGTGGCGCCCTAACACCCAATCGACGAAGTCAAGGCGCCCTTTTAGTTTCTGTTTCTAGTGGAACGTCGCTAGTGGTCGCAAACCAGCTTCTCGCTCCTTAGTTTCTGGTTAACGCTGGTTGAAAATAAAGCTGTCGATGAATGGGCGCGTCTGTTGTGAACCCGCTTCCTCATTTAAAAAGCTTTAACCAGCTTATAGCAGCTTTTACCGGAATGCATTTTTATTCTTGTTGACACCGGTAAGTGTGTTCTTTCAGGTTTAAGATTATTGTGATAAATCACTGGATTAAAATATTATATTTAGATTTGGCGGCATCGTCTCAATGTTCACTATGACCATCACCTGCTAAAATTACGCTGGCACAAAGTTCAGGCGTGAATCTCACGTTGTACCTATATTTAGTGAATTGGGCTATGCGAATGCTTAGTTTCAAATCGA
The DNA here is from genome assembly GCA_949715645.1 of Portevinia maculata. NCBI lineage: Eukaryota > Metazoa > Arthropoda > Insecta > Diptera > Syrphidae > Portevinia > Portevinia maculata. The sequence continues at coordinate 195,524,025 of OX454525.1, forward strand.
AACTGTTAAGCGTTTAGAAAACCACAGTATTGCCCGATCTTGTTTATCTAATTGAATAAATCGTTTTTTTCTAAACAAAATGTAATTTGCAATCTCAATGATCAAGATTTCCAGAACAACAAACTCATACGATACCCCAGGGCAGCTATATGTTTTAAGTTTTAAATAAGGGTTCATGCCATTAGCTCGAATGAATTTCCATAAGTTTTTTTTCTTTAATTTCGTCACCCATCGACTAAATATTTAATTAAATTTTGTCCATTCGAGATATCGTGGAAGCCCCAATAAATAAAAGCTAATAATTTTGATCATGGTTGATTCTACTTTGATATGAAGCGCAATCATTTGACTTTATTATTATTAAAAATACAGACTAAATACAATATCAATAAACAAACAAACCTTCACCTACCTTGAAGAAAACATAAACTCCACAAACGACACGTTGTGGGAGATTCCACGTAGAATTGCCCTTGGCCACCGCTGCTACTGTTTGGCCAAACAAATGGGTCAGTCCTATTTTATGGTGCCGAGTGCTGGACGATAAGTAGGACAGGGAAGGAAATAGTGGGTTCTTTTGAAAGAAAAATACTCCGTCGGATAATTGGTCCTGTGCGCGAGGGCGGCTCTGACAAAAACACCACAGCAGAAATCCAATGAAGAGTTAGAAAGCAACTGACTAGTAATGTCTTGCCAAGAAACACTAAGGAGACATTATATAAGAAATAAGACCCTCCTCATTGCAGTCCTGCTCTATGGCGCAGAAGCATGGACGTTGGCTAAGGCGGATGAAGATCTTCTTGGTCGTTTCGAACGTAAAATTCTTTGAGTGATTTTTGGCTACGTTTGTGTTGACGAGCTTTGGAGAAGGTAATTTAACATCGAATTCTGCGAGCTATATAGCGACCTCGAAATGGTCAGAAAAGTACGCAACAGTCGACTAAGATGGCTAGACCATGTACAGCGAATGGACATCCACGCTCCTGCCCGAAGGGTCTTCGTTTCCAATCCGGAGGGAAAACGCAGTAGAGGAACACCTCGTCTTAGGTGGCGCAAACAACTGGAGGCGGTTAGCCAAAGATCGGCTAAATGGAGAGGCGTGTTGGTTGAGGACCAGGTTCAACCCGGACTGTAGCGCCACCTTAGTAAGTAAGTAACTGCAAGGACTCTATGAGCTGTACCAAGATGTGGATGTAGTCCAAAAAGTTAAATCATGTCGACAACATTGGCTCGGCCACATTGAGCGCATAGACAGTAATGCTCCAGCCCAAAGTATCTTCGACTCCCAGCCCCAGGTTCGAGGAGGCAAGGAAGACCGAACCTCCGTTTTAAAGATCAAGCCATCGCGGATGCCAGAGCGCTTGGTCTGGATAACTGGAAGCAGGGTGCCCGGTATTGCAGATGATTTACGGCTGCAGTGTCTCGGCAAATACACTTCACGGGTCGGGAGCTGTTGAGTATTATATCAACTATTTGCAATACTTATCACGAACATTGTATACATTACATACACGTATTTTTGTATACTCGTAAGTGTTGTCAGTTGCTACCGACTATGAAGAGAATCTTCACCCTTGTCCTAGATACTTGTTGACATACCAACACCCTGGCGTAAAGTTAGAGTGGCATTATACAAAAAAGTGGAAGAAATGACTTATCCCTAGCCAAGAGCTTCAGCCCAATCAGTCTGACTTCCTTCTTGCTGAAAAGCATGGAAAGGCTGGCCGAGCTCCATGTGCGCAAAACTGCTTTGCGATTGCACCCCCTATCTCAGAAGCAACATGCCATCTGGCGGGGCTGTGCTCCAAAATCTAGTTGGTAGAATTGGAGCGCGCTTGACAAGAAACAATACGCCATGGGCATTTTCATCGATATTGGGAGTGCTTTTGACAGTACGACTTTTGACAACAGCCCTGCCAAACAACACGGCGTAGATGAGTCTGTGGTGCTGTGTATTAAAACAATGCTAATGAATAGAATGTTGGATGTCGTGGGTAAATGTCTGCCCGCAAGGCGGCGTTCTGTCTCCATTGCTGTGGTACATGCTCGTCGACTCTTTGTTGAACGCATTCAACAGTTTTAACGTATACGCTCAGGCGTACGTGGATAATGTTGCCGTGCTTTCTGTTCGATAATGCCTAGCGACTGTCTGCGCCAAAGCTCAGGCGGCCCTAGACATGATCGACGCATAGTGCGCTAGGAATGGGCTCTCGGTCAATCCTATCAAAAATGAGGTTGTTCTCTTTACGAGAAGGAGTAAGCTGATCAGGCTGACTCAGCCAGTGCTTAATGGCATCATAATCCAACTCTCTAATGAAGCAAAATATTTTGGAGTCATCCTGGATAGCAAACTTCTTTGGTCCAAGCATATTGAGCTAAAGACTGACAAGGCGCTGTCGGTTTTCTGGCGGTGCAAGGGCATTTGCGGCAAGGCATGGGGCTTATCACTGAAAAGACTCCTATGGCACGGCTATGATAAGACAATTTCCAGCATATGCATCGGTTGTTTGGCGGAATAAGCTTTTACGTAAATATTTTACTGTTGCTTTCGCCAAACTCCAAAGGAAGGTATGTCTTGCCTGCCGATCTAGATGCATTATTTAACCACCCGCCCTTGATGTTTACATCATGGGTTGCACAATCAAATCTATCTCATGTTTAAGAAGACGTTACTTTTGGTATATCTCGCGCTGGAGTTTTGATAAACTTGCGCGACGGTTGTCCTTCAACTCCTGTCTTATGGATATGCTGTCCGATGCAACGGCGAAGTCGATTTTCCTCGTATTCAGGACGGCTCTGGCTAGAATCTGGGCTTGGAAATGAATGCAGTCGAATCATCTACAGAAAATATTGCAAACAAATTACTGGCGTTCTAACACGCCATTACGCTTTTGCCAAGCATCTTATCCTGTGGAGAAAGCGATGACACTGCGGAAGATTTGCTCTGTGATTGTCCTTCTTTTGCTCGTATCAGGTGGCAGGTATTTGGTGCTGATGTGGTGAATGCTGTAAACTTTAGCTCCTTATCATTGAAGAGCCTACTCATCTTTCTTAGGAAAACGAGTAAATAAAACATGGTTTGCAGAACGATAACATATGATTCGTTCTCTCATGAAAAGTTCGCAAGGGAATTCGATTTCTGATTCGATCGCGAACCTTATTTTTCGGTTCGTTTAAAAATAAAATTCGTTTTCACGATCGAATCACACCTGTTCGCGAATTGTTCGAATAAGAAAAAAAATCATTTTACATGAAAAGAAAGAACAGTGAAAAGTATTTTTATTACATATTAAAATTTTGGAATAAATTTGCATTCAGTTTAACTAACAAAACATTATTTATTATTTCTTTGGATAATTTGTTTCTGTTTTTTGTCAAACTGATGGCACTGCCAGCACTACTTGTGCCGGTTTTCCTAAGAGAACCGTTTTGCTGCTCAATGTTTTCCAATGCTCAAAGATTAGAAAAGGAATATTTTTAATCGTAACCAATCACTCTTCTTCATGTCAATTAAGACCGATTTACTTTTTTCTCTTCGAACTGACACACTTCCACTTCCACTTCCTGATGATTGCTCATTAACGCCAGAATCATTAAAATTTACACTACGTACTGTTCTATCGTGTCTTTTTATATTCCCTGTTACTTTTCCTTTCAAACTTCTCTCACAAACTAAGCAAGTTGATTTGTCAGCTTCTTTATTATAAGAAACATATTTATTTTACTCAACTGTCTTTATTTTCCCCATTTCAACCAAAATAATAACTATTAAGAATATAAATTTCCCCATTTCAACCAAAACAATAACTATTGAAAATATATTCGCAGGAAAATTGTCCGTCCGTGTTAAAAAACCAAGTAGGCTGTCCCTCTACTATCAAAATGTAAGGGGACTCCGCACAAAAACCGCTGAAGTATATTTAAACTCCCAAGCCTTCTTTCATGATATCTTCTCCTTAACGGAAACTTGGCTTAATGTCGGAATATTAGACACGGAATTCTTCAATCATGAGTTCTCCGTATTTTGAAACGACCATCATAACAATGACCTGAAAGCGCTTGGAGGAGGTGTCCTGATCGCTGTTCGTTCCAACTTTGAGTCACGAAAGATTGACTTTCCATTTCAACTAAATGTCGAAGTTATCTGTGTAAAAATTACACTTAAGAATAAACATTTATATGTTGTTAATGCGTACATTCCATCGTCTCGTCTATGTTCTTTGTATTCGGAACTTTCTATGGGACTAGGCCATATTTTTGACATATCTTGTTGTGACAGCACTGTCTTACTTATAGGCGACTTTAATTTGCCACATATTGGATGGGTACCTTGTACCTTCTGAGGATGATTCTCATTTCATTCCGTCCTTTGACATTTTTTCTTTTGACTTACAGCAAACAAGCTGTATAACAAATTTCAAAAAATCTAACTCTCGATCTTGTTTTCTCTTCTGACTCTGTTAGTACTGTGGTTCTGGAATCCCACTTCAGTATAACTAACATAGAGAAAAATCATCCACCCTTGGATTTATTTATTGAACTAGGCGCACATTTGTACGAAAATAGTAATTCGTATGACCGTTCGCAATCTTTTGACTTTCGGAAAGCAAATTTTCAAAGGCTTTCTGATGAAATTAACAGCTTTAATTTTAACCTTACTGCCTTATCTAATATTGAAGATGCAGTAGGTTCTTTTTATTTTTTGATGGATAACTGCATGAAAAAAGTGATTTCTGTGAAATCCTCTAGAAATCTGAAAACGTCCCATCCCTGGTACACTAAAGAGCTCAAATCGATACGAAACAGACGTAATAGTGCTTGGAAGAACTATTTAAATAGTCTGTGCCATTCAGATCTTGAACTCTATTTCACTTTGTTCAATGAATTCAAATCTTTATCCTGCAACTTATATATTAACTATATAAGTGAAATGGAATGATCTTTAAAATTGAACCCCAAACTCTTCTGGGGTTTGTCAATTCTAAGAAAAAACAAATGGTTATACATCGAAGCTTACTTACAATAGTTCTACAACTGCTGATTCGCTAGACGCAAGCAATATGTTTGCAGATCATTTCAATAAGTCATTTAGGGAGACCCCTCTTCACATTGATGATCAATATTTTAGTTATATAACTAGCTGTTCCCAAATAAGTTTTAGTAGTATCTCATTCGATTTGGAAACAATTTTAAAATGTATTTCTTCTCTGAAGAATGACTATTCATCAGGTCACAATGGCATTGCACCGATTGTTCTAAAAAAAATGCAGTCATGCAATTGTTTGAATTGTCCATTAGTACAGGTAAATTCCCTAATCTATGGAAAAGTGCTTTTATCACACCTGTATTTAAAAAAAGGCGAACGTGGTGATATCACTAACTATAGGCCCATTTCAAAGCTTTGGTGTACCCCTACGCTTTTTGAACAAATTGTTTGTGAAAAGTTAATATTTCTTTGTCGCAATATAATTTGTAATGAACAGCATGAATTTGTAAGAAACAGATCCACTGTCACTAATCTATTAAGTTTCTTGCATGATTGCTCTAATGCCTTAGAGAATAAGGACGAAAAGGATTGCATATACACTGACTTCTCTAAGGCTTTCGACCAGCTGTCCCATGAAATAATCGAATTTAAGCTCAGGGCTTTTGGTTTCCCACCATGTTTCATAAAATGGGTCAATTCATAACTTAGATCAAGGGTTTGTCAAGTGAAATTTAGAGGATCGCTATCTGTATCTTTCACAGCTCAGCCTGGAGTTCCCCAAGGAAGTCACCTCGGACCAATTCTATTTATACTTGCCTTTAATGATGTTAGTTAAGGCATGTATAATACAGATTTTTTCTTCAATCTGACATTAATAGCTTCGCCAATTGGTGTGATAAAAACGGTTTATCCCTGAACCATACTAAATATCAACATATGATATTCTCTAGAAAGAATATACCTTCCACCTTTTAATATTCTCTGTCTCAACATATTCTTTGTAATGTTGATAATTTTAAGGATCTTTGGGTTTATTTCGACCCCAAACTGGTTTTTGCTAAGCATATTAATTTTATTATTAATAAATCTAATTCTATGCTGGGCTTCGTAAAAAGGTGGACCAAAGAATTTAATGACCCTTACGTTTCCATGTCATTGTACAATTGTTTTGTCCATCCGATTCTAGAGTATGGCTCTCAAGTTTGGACACCGTTCTACAACATTCATTTATAGAATAGAGGCCATTCAACGTAAATTTATTCGATTTGCACTTAGAGGACTTCCATGGGATGATCCATTTAACCTTTCTCCTTACAGTCAACGTTACCCCTTTCTCAACGAAGGCTTAATAGCGATATCATTTTTTTACAGCAGCTTATATCCGGTCAAATAGATGCACCTGACTTGCTGTCGTCTATAATTGGCTTTAATTTTCGTGGTGGTGCCCTTAATTTACGCAGTGTTGAATTATTGTTTAGCCCCCATCATAGAACGAATTATGGGAGGCATGAGCCTATTAGTCGCATGAGTAGAATCTATAATCTAAATGACATGATCATTGACTTGAATGTTAGTAAAATTAAGCTGAAAAATATTTTGCGTAATAATGCTTTAATGTCTTAAATTGTTTGCATGATTTGTGTCTGTGTTAGTATTTTATAGGTACATAATTATTGTATTTTTAATTGTTTTGTCCTTACTAACACCTGCACTAAATGATGAGCTTGTGAGAGCACTTTTATTACCGGCAAATTTCTGCTCGTGATAGTTGCTTGCTTAAGCACTCCACGACACAGAGCTGATAGTGTATTTAAAAAAAAAAAAAATCGCTTCCAACCGTACTGAACGGATACTTGATAGAGAATGATTTGTTTTATGGATCTTTAAGGATCCTTATCGCGAGCGAACCATATTCTACCTGAATTTCTTTTTTCCGATCTCTCACGAACGAGAGATACAGAAAAAAGGATACAGTTCGTTCGCGACAGAACTATACATTTTTAAAGATCGAACATTTTATCTTTCGCGAACTTTATTTTTTATGGTTCGTGAGAACATCGATAAAGGACGATAAAGATCCTTATTTTATATTTATATTATAAAAAAAACAAAAGTGGTGTGTCTTCCTGGTAGTGCATTGAACCAGTATTGAGTCTGAGTGCTCCAGTGTAGGAAGCCAGAAACAAGCTCAAAGTTCTTCCTATTTTCTAGTTCTCTCATAGCGTGACAAGTCAAAATCACACATCGCTAGATTAAAATATAAAAAGATTTATAAAAAAATCTAAATAATGCTAATTGCACTGTGTAACAATCGCTAAAATTTTTGACAAGTCGAAAGTAAATTTATTTTTACATGTTCAGTATATGAATGGAGATGACCGGTATCCAAAAAATAAAATCAAACAACAATCAGAAGCTTGCACTTTTCTAAATCGTAGAAAAATTATATTAAAAGGCTACAGTCCGGTTGGGTACTTTTAATACCCTATCCAACTTCCTATCCTCCAAAGTGAGCGCGGCGTTGAGTTGGATGCTTATGTTCATTGTATAAAATAAGTTTTTTTAAAGCAAAGGATGACAAATTCCCGCTAACTGTTGCCGCTGGGAACGACTGTCCAATAAAAATAAGGTGTTTCTATAAGAAGTTTTTGCAAAAAAAAAGGCCCTAAAACTCGAGCTTGAAATTTAAACCATATACTCTCCAGGTTCCCGAAATAATCAAGTGAAAGACTTTTTAAATTCCGACCACTGACACGCCCACAATCTCAAAAAAAAAAATCGAATTATGAGCTGAAAACTTTAATATATTGCCTTAAGTGGCCCAAAATACTCGTGCGTTAAGATTTTTAGAGTCCGCCCACTTTTGATTTAATAAATCATTGATAATGGAATTTCTATTCTTCGCAAAGTAGATATGTAGATAAAGTCGTTTTGAACAATTCATTTACATAAAGTTTTCTGCCATGCCCACTTTTAAGGGACGTTTTTTGTACATAAACTTTGTTTTTTCGATCAAATCCTTTAAATGTTTTATACTCGTAACAAAATATGTAGATCGTTCTCAACAATTAACCCATGCATAGATTTTTGCCATGCTCACTTTATAAGGGATAGGAATAGGAATAGTGTATCCAATGGTTCGCCCAAGCGGACTCTCCCTATGTTTTGTATTTATATTTTCTTTAGTTGTTGCAATCCGTATTTGCGGTTGGTTAGGGTGCTTGATGTAATTGAGCTTGGTGGGGTGTTTGTTAAATCGCAGCCTTACATGCAATGTAAACGTTACAGTATTTTTTTGGGGTCATTATAAAGTTCCAAACAGCGAAGGAAAAAATAAATTCAAAGTATGCGTCTGAGAGAAATCAAGACAACATTATGATAACAATATTACTCTATAATAAAAAAAAATATTGTTGTTAAATAACACATAAGAATTTACGTATGATGTACAAATTTTGCAGAGCGCTGCAGCTCTGTATTAAACCGGCGTTATTTTAACCGACCTGTTTTAAAGAAACCCACCGACATCTATTGAAGCGGTCTGTGTTGACCGGTATTTTATTGCACTGTCCTGTCTGAACAACGACCCATGATCCACGATGCCCAAGGATCTCTGGATTGAAAAGCCTTGAGCGTTTCCCATTATGCATTTCACAACAATAATTGCAGAACTGCAACTATCCGCTGTGGAACAAATTGGCACTATGAAGCATCACACTCACAAGCCATCTTTGGAAAAACTCACTATGAAAAGCAATTCTTTTACATCTAATAATTGTTTTTCATTGTGAGCTTTGTCAAAGCAGGGTACGGAAATGCTCACTCACAAGCGCTCATAAAAGGCTAACTGTTAATTTTTGACTAACGAAACGAGCGTCTGCATTTTTCAAAAACTCATGAGCGCGTGTGTGAGTGATTTATAGAAATGATAAAATGCACACTCGCCAGCGTGTATTTAGGTAGTCGGTCGTCTGATGAATCGTGTGCAACATTCCAAGTGAAGAATTGATGATGTTGTTATTCAGTACTTGTCTGGTTTTCGGTGCAAATGAATATGAATTACGGCAGTTCAGTGCAATAAATATGCTTGACGACGAATTTCGTTTTGATTTCGTTTTACATAATTTTTTATAGACTTTTTTGAATTAGAATGTTAATGGTTTTTACGACTTATAAGAATTTCCTATTTCCAGGATATTCATTTTTGTGCAATCCCTAATAATAATTTAATACAATAAACTTATATCATGAAAATAAAAAAATAATTGTAATTCTGATTCAGAAATCAAAACAACTCACGAGTATTTTTTATACCCTATTCTAAGGGTATATTAATTTTGACGCATAGTTCGTAACATACCTTAATATTGCCCGTAGACCCCTAAAAGTTACTATATTTATGATCAGCATCGATAGTAATGTCAATCTAGCCATGCGTCCGTCCGTCCGTCCGTCCGTCCGTCCGTCGGCAAAATTAGGCCTTTAAACTGGACCTAGAGAGCTGAAATTTTAACCATATACTCTCTAGGGTCCCGAAATAATCAAGTTTACGAATTTTTGAAATCCGCTCACAGACACGCCCACAAACTCAAAAAATCAAAATTTTGGAAAAAATCGAATTTTGAGCACGCCCACAATTATTTTTTTTTTTTTTTTAAATTCAAAGTGAGCTATTGAGCTGAAATTTCTAATATATACTCTCTAGTGGCCCTTTATGCTCATGTGTTAATTTTTTTTAAATCCGCCTACTGACACGCCCACAATTAAATAAAACAATTTTATTGAAACACCCAAGTTTGAGCTAGGGAGCGTTTTTTTTTGATAAAATCCTTTAAATGTTATATAACAAAATATGTAGAGCGTTCTTAACAATTCAACCATACTTAGACTTTTGTCACGCCCACTTATGAGGGATAGGAATAAGAATAGGGTATCCAACAGTTCGCCCAAGCGGACTGTAGCCCGTCCCTATGTTTTAAACAGCTCCTGGCTCGCCAAGGCGAATAAAAGTCACTGCGACCTACAAGGACTATAGTACCGTCTGGGCGAGACATTGTTTAGGCTAGTAGCATTTCTACTTTCCGTATAAAGCGGATAATGCTTCCAAAAGAGGACTTCTTTATTTTTTTTGGAACTCAATTGTTATCTGACGAAAATCTGCCTTCTTGTTTCATTGAGGACTGGACATTAACCTACAATATGTTCAGCTGTTTCCTCTTCTTAGAGACATAGACGGCACTCTCGAACTTCGATCCATAGTGACCCGTAAGATAACCTACTTAGTTTTCTATCATGTCAACTCAGATTTAGACATTTCTAGGCACTACTATTGAAGGGCTAGATTTGTTGTTTCTCAGTCCTGTTGTGTACTCCCAATAGGTGGTATATTTCTTATATGCCCAGCATTTTATAGCTGTGATTACTGCTGATCAAGGAGTGCAGCAGAGTTCGTCGGCCTTTTCGGTGCCTTTAAAAACCTCGTGGCTCGGACCACCACAGTTTGATCGAAGCCGAATGTTTGAAGAGTCTTAAAACAGTGCAAGACTGAATTGGATTTTCATTGAGGTATGCGAGCTGAGGGCATTTAGAGCTGCTTGACTATCCGTGAATATATGGATGTTGGGCCTTTAATATCAGATGAATTGATGTGGCTGGCGCATTCTTAAATGGTATGGAGCTCTGCTTGAAAAAAGTTGGAACCTTTTCCCATAGGTATCGTAATAGGTACATGTATTTGGTCCGTATATTCCGGCTCCTACCCCCGTTTCCATTTTAGAACCATCCGCATACCACTTTATGCCGTTATGGCTGTTCGGTTGGTTATTTTATTACTAACCCATGCTTCTCTCTTGGGAATCTCTATGGACAGCCGTTTTCTGAAGCATAGTGGTTTGTGAATGCGCTCTGTGACCGCACAGTTCGTATCTACTTACGGGCGTTCATCGATAAGGAAAGTTCATAAGTTCCGGATGGTTAAGCATTATCTCATTTAACTCTATCAAGCTTGTTGCCACTTTTTGAATGTAGAGGTGTTAATCCTGTTATTGCCTCTATGGCAGCTGTTGGACAGGCATAGCTCTGGAAATACCCACGCACGCAACATGGCAGCTGTTGGGCAGGCATAGACCTGGAAATACCCACGCACGCAACAGTTGTACCTTTTTGAGCTTCTCTATTGCGATCTATTGTGTGGATTTTGTCCACCATACTATGGAGGCGTAACTATGGGTCATATCATCATTGTGCAGATCCAGTGGACGATCTTTGGAGATATTCCCCAGGTTCTACCTTCTACCATACGTGCGGCGACAAGCCCAGAGAACTCTTGTAGCTTTCATAATTTTGCTGTTGATATAACAGTTCCAGTGCAGTCCTTTGTCTAGGATTACTCCAAGATACTTGACTACTTCTCGACTACCATGTCGTTTATTGAGTTTTAACCTAGATCTAAATTGTTCCTTTTGGTAAAAGGAACAATGATGGCCTTACTGGGATTTATGGAAAGATTTTCCCTGATGCACCAGTCTAAGGCTGTCTGAAGAGCGTTTTGTGACTTTATCAGAACATTCCTGATGAAGCAGTCATTCTACGACTTTCCAGCATGGCTTTGATTCATGCTATAGTGGGTTTATCTACATTTCTATGGTGCAAATTGTTTGATATGGACTCATATCCAGTGTTGTCAAAATCTATATCCACAAAGGCAAATAGTGCGATCACTTTGCACCGTAGATGAGTCATTAATCCGCTCTTTTACGACTCCAGCAATTGACTGATTTTTTTAGCGTTCAAAGATGAGCGCACATCGGGTGGGTTTTTACAAAACCCGACAATCGTGTGCTCACGTGCGAATATTAATACAGTCATAACTATTATATCGTCGCCTGAGAATTGTTTTGTTCCATACGCCACTTTTGTCGTTTTTGAGTTAGGAACGGATTCTATGGTAAATTTGTATGCTCTTTTTAAATCTGTGATTCGATTTGCTCTTAGTCTTTCCAATCCCGAGATATGGAACATCGACTTTGTCCCATATCCACCAAAATCAACAGTTTGTAGAATTGTTTTGTGCCATAAACCATTTTTTGGCGTTTGGGACAAATTTTCCATATAATTTATCGCAATTTTTTTGTGAGAATTGTTTTGTTCCACGTGCATATAACTGCGACAAGAGATACAGAAAATATTAACAAAGTTGAGAATTCGTTTGTCCTACGTGCACTCGTGTGCTATGTATGTGGAACACTGATCGCAAACAAAATTTTAGTATTGGTTTGTTCCACCACAACTGTGTAGATAATATTCGATATTATGAAGATATAAATTCGGTGCGGTGATGAATAGTGCTGCAAACGCAAAACCTAGTTGCAGACGTACGAGCAGTCAATCATTGAATACATATGGTTTCAATAGATGTGTTTAATGAACCTTAGCTGCACAGATAGGCACAGAAAAATTCAGAAAAGTACAAGATTTGGTGTTCCATGAGTAAAAAACCTGCCGCAAAGTGTTCTACATTCTGTCAATTTGTGTTAAATGAAGCTGTGCAGATCAATTTAGCACAAGTTTTTCTGTACCTAGTTTTGAGGTAGGGCAAGTGAGTGAAATGTGTCAAATTTGAAAATTCAAATTGTACTGATGCCAATTGATTTATTTGTTTGGCATGAGATATCGTATTTCTTAGTTTAGTGTTACAAATATTCGCATATAGCTATATGAAAAAAAATCGAAATCGAAATCGAATAACATGGAACGAGTTCAAATTGTGATCAAATCGATATCAGGCCAAACATTGATGGTACAATGCTCACTCAAAACCCGAAATTCACTAGAAAACAAAGAGGATTATCTATTTAAAATTTCACAGCTGAGAGGAGAACATTATGACTCGAAGCTGTACTTTTCTGATCTCATTGGATCTGACATTTTTCACTCACTGGTTTAATGCTAAAGACTTTGAATAATTTTCTTATTTTATTGTATTTTTTCAATAAAAACTGTTAACAAAAAAGATGAAATCGATTTTTCTTGTCAAATTGTAGCATCCAACTCCATTCTTTCTTGCCTTTCAGATATTTTGGATGAGAATTGCTTTGTGCCACTAGATGTCACTTTAAACGAGATCGGCTATTACGAATAATAGCTTATTGCCAACATTTTAAAATTGAAAATTTGGCCATTTAGAATTTAAAAAAAAGCATTAAGTAGGCATGGCGAAGGTCATGCATGTGAACTGAACAATTCTTAGGACTTCCATTTTGCAATTGTATTTGATTGTAATATACTCATTTGAGAATTGATATTAGGGCCGGCTAGTGTCAGGACTTTTTTCTTTTTTATTTCAACAATGTTTTGCGCATTTCCAAACTTTGAATATGAGTTGAAATTTAACTATTTAAGAAAAAGTTCAATAATTTCAAAGCTCGATTCAAACTTAAGTTTGGCAGCTGAATATTCAATGCCGGCTTCTACAATTTCAACAATCTTTAAAGATTAAGAAAAATCTACAACAAAATTGTAAAAATCGACTGGTTCAAAGCTCAGAGAAGCTTTAATGTTCCACTACAAGCTTAAGCAGAATACCCTGCATGGGTACGCTTTCGACAAAGGCATATCATCGTCAGTGAGAAGGTAACCGCTGATTCAGGAATTGTTTCATCACAAGTCGTGAATGATTGGTTGGTTGTTTTTTTGGGCAAAACTTGGAGGCGATTACATTTGATGGAAATAATAAGCAAAAGCATTGGCTTATCGGGAAATAAAAATAAAACCGAGGTGCTTTAAAAACGTATAAAAACTTACAGTATCTAATTTACTAGTCCACCAAAAAATCTGGGTGACATCGCACATATTGGACATTTGAGATTTTAAGATAGACAGTTGACAAAACAGATAAAATATTCTTGCTGATAGACATTTGTTCTTCTTTACATTCAGCTAACAATCTGGTTTTTAGTGAAACAAATCGAAATTTGGTTTGAATATAGAACTTGATATAAAGAACGAAATGCCCCGTCCCTTGGAGTTCGTTATAATCAATTTTGACTGTATTTCTTTTTCGAGTTCGTAGCACGGCTAATAATTATTTAAACTCTTCAGCCAGGGAATAACAATATAGATAACCATTCATTCGTACACAATGGTTACCGCTTCCCGTTTGACGTCTTCCAACGCAGCGTTTAGACGTAATCTCACCGCAGCATTAAACTCGTTCTGCGTGGCGAAGCCTTAAGATTTAGATGATTTATGAATGAACTTGTTTTCGGATAAATATAAATTATGAACTTGAATTCCGTCCTTATCCGAGGCTTTTGGTAGCTTCATAACCATTCATTTTTTAGTGGTTGGGTAGTTAACCCCACGCACAACCCCTAACCTTTCTGCGACCCCTTGGACGAAAGGGGCCGGAATATTCCGGAGTCAGTAACCCGCTTCGGGAATTTGAGAGCTCCCGTTGACCCATTAAGGGCTCATCCGCCACTATCTCTATTTCAACACCCTGATTAGTATTGAAAATTCTTAACGACCTCAGCTCCAAATACGTCGAAGTAGCTCATTAAGGTATCTGCCATGCTGCCTGTTGATGCCACCGTTGATTCAATCATTCGAATTCATCCGCCGTACGTCCACCTATTGAGGGGCTCATGTAAGACTTCTGACACTTGAGCAGACAGTCAGTTCCGACAGAGCATTTTAGTGTTGCTATTTCTTCGTGTTCAACACTCGCACTTATATATTTTCAGCAAGTCAAGCTCGGCTGAGCGAGACCAGTACCCGGTGGTTACCACGCGGAGGTAAAATAAGCACAATTGATGCATTTGAGATAGTTATGAATAAAGGGTTTTTCAACATGGATGCTACAAAAGTAGAGCAACAGGGACAGTAAACGACGCCGACTTACGTGCCGCTCTTTTGAAATTTCTCTTCAGTAAGGTTTGCCATTTCATGATGGAAAGATATACGAGATATACAAGTCGAAATTATTAAAATTTACTACTGAAATTCGGAGTCAGTGGAAACCAAGTTTGGAAACCGTGTTATCTCACGAAATGGTCCAGTCGCTTGGCCGCCTCGGTCGTGCGATTTGACGCCGTTAGACTATTTCCTGTGGGGCTACGTCAAGTCTATGGTCTATGCCAACAAGCCAGCGACGATTGATGAACTTCGTACGAATATCGAACGTGAAATTGCAGCAATATCGGCCGATTTATGCTTGAAAACCGTCGAAAATTGGGTTCAGTGTCTGGACTTCTGCAAGCGTGGCCGTGGTGGCCATGCAAAAGAAATCGAGTTCCATACATAATGGCATCGAACGTTCTTTCACAGGAATGAAGAATTTCATTGATATCCAAAACCATTTTTGTTTTATTTAAAAAAACTTTTGTAGCGCTCTTATTGAAAAACCCTTTACTAGGCATCGCCAAGTTGATGCCGATCAGGATCCCACCCTATTCACAAACACCCAACCACCAATGGGTTTAGTGGTGAATAAGAGGAACAGAAAATATATGCTGTCAACAAGAAGGGACACACAACATCGACGAATCGGGCAGAACGTCACGATAGACAGCTATAATTTTTAGGTAGTTAGGGACTTTGTCTACGAGTACCTCGGCTCCGCTATTAATTCTGATAATAACACCACAGCTGAAATGAAAAGAAGAATCACACTTGCGAACCGCTGTTTCTTTGGCCTAAGACGGCAATTGATTAGTAAGGCCTTGTCAAGAAAAACTAAGGAGACTCTATATAAGACTCTCATCATGGTCAAAAAAGTGCGAATCAGTCGACTAAGATGGCTAGGACATGTAGAGCAAATGGACACCAATCCTACGGCCCGGAGAGTCTTCGATTCCAACCCGGAGGGACAACGCAGTAGAGGAAGACGTGGAAGTGGAAGAGGATCTCAACCAACTTGGAGTACGCAACTGGAGGCAGTTAGCCAAATATCGTGCTAACTGGAGAGGCGTATTGGTTGACGCCCGGTCCACCGCGGACTGTAGCGCCACCTAAGTAAGTAAGAAAGTAAACTTGAATTCCAGTTATTGCGTTTATTTTCAGGAGCACTCAAAATTCCCGCTTCAAAAATAGAAAAAAATCAATTATTGTAACTGACGCATGTCATATTGAACTTCATTAGTGCCCATCATTGATTAGCTTTGTTATACCACCGTTTTTTTTGTGTTGACTGTCAACGCATTTGATATTTCTATTTCTATTGAAACTATAATAATGCATTCAACAAGAACTCTAGCTATTCACACAAACAATATTGTTCAAATTTTGATTGATTGAAGTAAGTTAGTTCGGGGTGCTAATGAAGTGAATAATGAATTCGCTGCTGTATTGTCCTTCATGTTTTAAGGAATAATCAATAAAATTAGAATTTTATCATTGACAAGAAATATATCCGAGCATTTGTGGGCAGTTGCGTAAATGCGTGTGTGCGTGTCGATTTTTTTGTTCCTCTTTGCAATTGAAGAAGAATAGAGAGTCCACCGAACGATGGATTTCAGATTAAATGGAAATGGAAATGTGAAAATGTGGCATGATTATTATGATTGTGCGATGCGACAATGAAGGCGACTACGATGATGATAATGATCAGGACACCAATAACTGATGTCAGTCACGCCACTCAGGGAGTATTACCTACTGTTGAAGCATTCTTAAAAATAGGGATGCTACCGATATATAATTTTGTTTCGAGTATTTTTGGTGTTTTGTTTGATATATTGCAGATATGTATTTGTATTGCATAAAAGCGCGTGGGCATGATTTCGCATAGACAATCAGAGTCCACAGAAGTATGAGACGGACGCAGAGTCCTTTAGAAAACCTTTGATATCCTTCTAAATTTGGATATTTGATTCCGCAGTGAATCGCAAGCTTACACATACTGTGTTAATGGAATAGACATACATTTTTTTCTTTCGTATACCCTACCATAAGTGCACATTAATTTTGAGCCATAATTTGTACCATGGACTTTCCCATGCAGGGACGGGCTAGAATATCACTGGAGCGTCCCCCAAATGTATCGCTTGTCGTTAAAGATAACTAAGGGGAGAAACCACTTATAGTCAATTTTAAACCTTCAGGTGATCCTAGCAATACATTTAACATCTCGAAACCCTCCGTCACCGGTGTCGTGAAAGACGATCAAACAATAATCAATAATATAATAGGAGCATGTACTCGTACGTGTCGAAAGCGTAAGAGGCAGACCTGGAGTACACAAATGCAATTACATATTATGTATTTGATTGGCTTCAGTAAAAAAGTGATCCGAAAGCGAGATTCCTGCCCATTTTTATTGAGGTCTAAACGGCAGACCCCACAGGCAGACCAGAAAGGATGCACTAAAGAGGAGGGGTTATTGTCTCTCTGATTCTAATCATAACTTTGCCGGCAAGGAAGAAAACATTTGTAACATGCCTTAATATTGGTCGTTAACCCTTAAAAGTTACTAAATTTGTGATCGCATCATAAGTTATATCGATCTAGCTATGTCATTTCGTTCACGTGTCGCACCAATTTTAATTTGGAGTTAGAAAGGTGGAATTTGAAACATTATACTCGCTACGCTAGACACGCCCACTATTCACAAATAAGATAAACCTTCCAACTCGGTGAGAACCGCAGCAAATATCTCTATTTGTCCTAAAAAAACTTCCCTATATAGCCAGCCTGTTCAACTTTTACGGCGAGGTTATGATCAGGATTAAGGGGATCATAACCCACTCACTTTCTTGCACTCCTGTTGAGTTTCGCAGGTTTGAACTCAATAAATATCGGCAGGTTTCGTATTTTCGGATCACTTCATTACTTATGCCAATCAAATGCTGGCCCTGTTGCATATGTGTGATGATCCAGGAGTTCTTAAGACTGCCAGCTATGAGTATCTTTTCATTGATATTCAGATGAACTGCAACAAATTGTTTATTTTTTCATGCTTAGATCTTCCTAAGACTCCTAAGAGGAAGCAATATAACAAATATTAAACCAAACCTACTACTATGGAGAAATTTAGCATAATGAGGCTGAATTACGCACAGACTGTCCTGGTTATCTTCCTAGATTGCCGGTCTTAATTTAAAACGAAAACAATACAAAAGTATTATAACAGACACTTTGCGGTTGATTGTGGAAAATGATCACCCATACTCAGTGAGCATAGAGCGTTGAACTACTGAGCGAGGGGTTCGAAGATCGAAACCCACCCAGGAACATCTGTAAGTATTTTGCTGCCCCTCTTCTTGAAAAATTGAAGATTATAAACTCTCAAGAAAAGCTATACAAACTTTGCCGTTCAGTAATAGTAGAAAGTCTCGCACAACGACAAAAAAATAAAAATCTGTGCGTTGGACTACTAATCGACAGTAGGCTTCAGCTCTAGGACATATTTTTGTATTTTGTTTATTCTTATTCCTATCCTTCATTAAAGTGGGGATGACGGACGGACAGACGGACATGGCTAGATCAAAATTACTATCGATGCTGATCACGAATATAGTAACTTTTATGGGTCTACGTGCATTATTAAGGCATGTTACAAACTATGAGTCAAAGTTAATATACCCTTAAAATAGGGTATAAAAAAACGAGTTGTTCAATACCCGTTTGGAAATTGTATGTAAAGAAGAGTTTTGTTGGAGCCTCAAGCCGAAAATTACATTATCAATAAAATTGTTGCCACTGTTTCTTTTCCTTTTCCTTATAGTTTTTTATTTTTTCACGACGATGAAGCCCGACGATATTAATCCTGCTTTTTCTGAAAAGTTTTCTCCGGCATCCGAAGGGAAACATTTCAAAATTTGGTTTGAAGCAATTCTGAAACATTTAAGAAACGTTTTGTAAGCAAAGTTTCTGAAATGTTTCGTTGGGTCCGGTGAAATCAAAAAAAAAAAAAAATTTCTGCACAGTTAGGTACCTATCTTCCAGAGTCCATGTTTTCAGAACTCCATTTTCATTAAACTAACAGCGGTTTTAATAAGACTAATAGCCGAATTAAATTCGGGGCTTACATAAATTTGTCCAATCCTATAGGGACAGATGTCCTGCAAAAAAAATGTCGGGACTTATATCCCAATTACCATAATTTTCTTAGATATACATCCATTTGGATCATAGTCCAAAAGTTGTTGGGCGGTTGTTTTAAATCCCACAGTGACCCCAAGAAGGGGGTTCCAGGCGGCAGCATGCCCCTCATATACATTGTACTGTTTATAGATCTACTTGTGATATCACAAGTCTACGTCGCCGTAAATATAACAAGTTGATCCCTTAAACAGGGCATTTTGTATGCAACCCTCCTGCATGGAGTCAATGGTTGATTTAGTGTAGCTGCAAGCTTATGGTATGTGCTATGTTCGGTATATTAGCCTTTATATCATGAAAGTGCGACACATCAATGACTTTCTGAGCAGAATCGAACTCAACTTCTCGAACTTATCCGTTGATGAAGCTGCCACCCGTTTTTATGACGAAATCTTTAAATGCATTTTCTTATTCGTTCCTTATTAGCGCCATAAAATCTCGCCTAAGTCCTCCGTAGATACCACAAATAACCTTCTTCACATGATCACTCCATGTGAGAGTTTTATTAAAGATGAAACCAAGGTTATTTACAGTCTGGCTATATTGAATCACATGTCCATTTAAAACTACTTCAGGCAAATAGGATTCGTCCAAACTGTTCTTATAAATGATAATACTTTGTGATTTAGCCGGATTTAAAATCATTTTGAACTGCCCATGTTAATACACTTTTCAAATCCTAATTTATGTTAGAAATTGCATCTTCCAAAAGGCCTAGCTGGAAAGATAAATAAATCTGCAAATCATCCGCGTAAAGATGGTAAGAACAATATTTTAATACTGCGACGACATCATTTATATACATACTAAACAGCAAGGGCCCCAACAGTGACCCTTGAGGGACACCAAGTTTAAGCTCTACGAAGTTAGAGACCAAAGGACCCAAGCAAACGGCTTGCCTTCGATTAGACAGGAAGCTTTTAATCAATTTGAGAGCCCCTGACGAACAATAAAAATGGTGTTGTAATTTATGCAGTAAAATCGAGTGGTTTACTGATCCGAAAGCATTAGAAAAAATCAAGTAAACTCAAAATCGATACCTTGTCCGCAGACAATGCAATCCGAATATCATCATGCACTTTTAGAATAGCCGAGACGCAACTGTGCTTCTTCCGAAATCCAGATTGCAGGGGTGACAGCAGATTGTGAGACTCAACGAATTCGGAGAGTTGATTGCACATGAGTTTTTCCAAGCCTTTTGACAGGAATGGCAGAATGCTAATTGGTCGATAATTCGATGGGTCAATACTTCCCGCCCTTTTTTTTGTAAAGGAATGACTTAAGCGATCTTCCAGGAACTCGGGAAAAACGACCTAGTCAGACAGTCATTGAAAATATTAGCCACGCTTGGAAGGATGACCGGGAGCAGCAGACGAATAAATTTAGGCGAAACTTCATCCAGGGATATTGCATTGGATTTAATTGCATTAAGAGCAACGAAACAATCCTCAAGTGAAACGCAGTTAAATGAGAAAGATCCCTCAGGAAAGTTGGAGAGAGACACAGGAATCACTCGTGGGTTAGAGTTGTCAGAAGACAGGGCGAACAAATGATTCAGTTTGTTCGCAAAATCGAGATCCGCAGGGCACTCCAAGTCAGGTTTCCTAATCGCACCCAAGCTCTTTAAATTATTCCATAATATTTTCGTGGAGTTTCTTGACACATCTAATTTGTTGAAATAGTATGTTCTTTTGGCGTGATTTATAGCACTTACCGTTCTGTTTCTACAGGCGGTATAACGATTCCAATCGTTAGTGGATCTTGTATTTTTGAACACGATGTACAAAAAATCTCGTTCACATATTAAGTTGCTAATGGCAGATGTAAACCACGGACAGTTATTGGATGCGATTCTTCTCTTTAATGGAACATACTTATCATATAAATATTTCAATAGATTAGTTAGAAAATCAACTTTAAAATCTGTTGAGGTGGAAATTCTTAGAGGACGCCAATCTATACCAGCTACTTCAAGGGAGAGTTCCTCCATGTTGATGCTATTAAAATCACGGTAAAATACGGCAATGTCATGTTCAGACCTATCAACATCCACATCATAAATTAGGTAAATTAAATCGTGATCAGCAACGCCATGTGTTTGGTTGAAGAACAAAACTTTATTTTTGTTCGAAACGACAAATAAGTCAATGGCAGTTGCACTTTGACTTGGTAATCTCGTGGGATAGTAGCTTACTATCCGATGACCCAGTACCAATGCTAACGTCAAAGTTAAGATCGCCACAAAGAATAATGTTTTCATAACTTGCAGCATGCCTAGACAGGAATGAGTCAAACTCAGCAAAGGGAAATCTACCTGGATGCCTATAAGTACAATTAATTAGCACTCTCTCGTGTAGTAATGTAATCTCCAAAAGTAAACATTGGATGTCATTGTGTAAATTCAGAAACGTCAAACATTTGCGCAGTGATGCGGCATCACTGCTCATTTGCGATGCTGATGCGATGCACAGTTTAAGCTGATGCGTTGCTGATTGAATATGGCGTTTGAGTTTTAGAACGCATTGTTTAAATCAAACATTTGAAATGGAAGTTTTGCTAATAAAAGTTTTAGTCGATAACTTTGATCGTAAAGACGATAAATTTAGTTTTAATATGTGTGAAGCAAGAAGAAAAAGGTCGAAACGCATACGGACTTTAATTAGCAGATTTAAAAGAAGGAAAATTCCTAACATGATGGACTATTTCAAAGTTCTAGAAGAATATCCAGACGATGTATTTCAAAATCATTTTAGAATGTGCCGCTCCACCTTCTATGTAAGTCCACTAATGATTTAACTTTTCTAAATGGAAACCAAACCATGTTTCTAGGATTTGCGAAAATCATTAAATCCTTTTTGGACATCTTCTTATACACCTTCTTATAGTATCTATCAATTAAAATGTTTGTTTACTTACTTTTTTTCTCTTCCGACATTTTTCTTGCTTTTTTCCCGGCGAATCAACAGCGCATCAGGTATTTCTGTGATCCTTTTTTTCGTTATGTTTGCGCATCAGTTTGATCAACTTTGCAATAATGAACACTTGACGTTGAAAGTGATGCCAATAGTTGCGTTAATGAACATTTTGCAAAGCATCATGAGCATCATGATGCTAGTGATGCGTTACTGAATTTGCACATTGTGTTTAAGGAAATCTAAACAGAAAGCATGGAATACATCTCTCTCTCTCCCTCGTACATAAATTAAGACACCGGAGCAATGAACATCACTATCACAACGAAACAGACGATAGCCCTTAATTTTCATTTCCCAATCATCGACTTTTTTCTTAGGATTATTCATTAGCCACGTTTCGGACAAACAAATTATATCAGTCGTTACCGATCGAAACATAATTCTCAACTGGTCGATTTTGGACAAAACACTTCGAACATTCATATGACAGACACTCGGTCTGAGCGCAGCGAGAAAATATTCAACATAACATTACTCATGTCAACTACGTTTGCACCAGCTGAAGAAGAACTGTTACCGCTCATTGAACACAATAAAAAGGAAAAAAACAAATAAAAAGATAAATAAACGCCTAAAAAGAAACTTCACCAGACCGACGAAGAAAAGCATTTTTAGTAAATTTGCAGAGATTTTAATAGTTAAAAACATTAGAAATATGAATTTTGACATTCATAGCACTTGCATCATCAGCAGCGGCGGTAAGCAACCGATCCAAATCCTCCAGGCGGTTGATTCTAATGAAGTGGTCTGTCGGTTTTATTTTAACCACTACAGTCCCGTTGAAAGATTGCACTGAGTGAATTTTCTTCTCCTTTTTCAATTTAATAGCTGCTTTACGTAAGAAAAGTGCACCAGTAGAAAGACATTCAAATGCTCCGACAGCGCGATTGGAAGTGAAACCAATTTTTTCCAGTGTGACAGGACCAGCAGCAAAAAAATATTTCAGGAATATAATTCGCTCAGCTTGAAAAAAAATTTGACTATTACAGGTGCAGATAAAGAGAACTCCTTAGACGAAAAACTTCATACGAAGGCACCGAGAAAGATGTGACTGCACAGATCTTGAGAAAGATGTCCTTTAAGTTTTCATTTGGGTTTTCTGGTATTCCAGTTAAGATAAGGTCACCTTTGCGCACTTCACTCTCGAGTTTGTTTATTTTGACATTTAAATTTGTCAACTCACTGAGGTATTCATTAGCATATATTTTCTCGTTAACCTTACTTTTTACCGCGTTCAATTCATTATTAAAGTTGATCGTGAAACTATCTACTTTTTTATTTAAACCTGCAAGATTATTATTAAAATGAGTTTTAAATTCACGTAATTCTTGCTTTAAACCAATCAGTTGACCATCCATTGATAGTTGCAATTTACCAATCATTTTAGCTAAGTCTTCGTTTGAGGTGGACATTTAACTTTTGTGTTTTATCAAGTTTTAAGCCTATAAAACCACTTATAAATACCGACACACGACAAATACAAGACTTGCCCACTGATTTAGACCGAAATTGCAATTAAAATGACAATTAAATTAATTAAAATTATATAAAAATGCCGCAGCCAGATCCACACGTGTACTACTCAACGTTTGACATTTCTCTTCCTGCAACAGATTATTCAAATTATCTCGGTTCGCACTTCCAGTTCTCTAACCTTTTTCACTGTCTCTATCAACGCTATGTTTCTGATGCTCAAGCTAACCTCATCAAGGATCCGCGGTAATTTTTTTATTTTGTTAATTATAAAAGGAAATCTGATGGATATCCCTCCTCACTCTTGTTTGATGGCGAGTCCTTAATGGACCCATTTGTAATCGCAAACTCTTTTGCAACCGTGTTCAAGCAGTCCTTCACTGACGACTGCCCAGAACCGGATCACTCTTACTTCAGTTATCTGAAAAATTATACCGTTGGCCCATTCATTTTACCCACCTTTGACCATTCCATGGTGTGCGACAGACTTCTTTATCTCAATGATAAATTTGTACCCGGCCCAGACGGCCTTCCTGCCATTCTCCTCAAAAAGTGTTCTGCGATTCTTTCACCTTTCATTGCCAATCTCTTTAAACATTCCTTATTACTTGGGAAATTTGCTAAGATCTGGAAAACGTCCTTCATTTCACCAGTTCACAAAAATTACCAATGAATGACGTATCTAACTATCGACTTATTGCCAAGCTCTCGCATTTACCCAAGGTTTTTGAAAGTATGATGTACGATTCATTATCCTTTCAGTGCAAGTCTCTTATCTCCCCCGTCACACTTTCTGCATTAGAAAGTGGCAATTTGACCTTTGACAAAATATTTCATCGTTTGATTCTTTTCAAAATCCCCTTCCTTGGTTTCGATCCCCTACTATTGAATTGGTTTTCTTCTTACCTTGAGAACCGATCTTATAATGTTCGTTTCGCTCTGTTCTCTCTTTGCCTTCTACAGCCACCTTTAGTGTTCCCCAAGGTAGCCACCTTGGACCTTTGAATTTTATTCTGGCAGAGAAGATACCAGAACCCTCCCTTGTCTTAGACCAATAGTGCAGATGTCGAAGCCGGCCAAAGGGGAAATTTCTGTCAGTATAGGATTTCAAAGTGTTTATTCCTGAACATATGACATTCTGTAGAAAGAATATCCCTCTCACCTTTCAATAGACGTATTTCTTTGCACGCGGATATCGGCATGGCATTAAAAAACGACCATCGCCGCTTAAGAATTCATCAAAAAAAAACTTGGCAGCACACATGCACCTATGACATGCACCGTGACACAGCTGTAAGTTGTGGTTAAGAAATTTGTATTGAAAATCCTGAAATTGAAAAATATTTACTTCCGCCAATTGAAATTGATGCCAAGCGTATTCTAAAATTATGAAAAACAATTTCGCATTAACAGATTTGCTAAATTCAATTACCTTTATAATGAAGTTTGAAAAATAAAAATAATAAAATCACGAATAAAATATTCGGCGGGATGTGTCAGTCAGTGGTCGGCGGGATGTCAAACTTTGACTTTTCCTGAAAAATTCATCGCAAAAGTTCATCAGAAACGAAGAAAATGGATTTTGGAAGCACTGTTTATCCCCGCTAAAGGACTTAGCGGCGATACCTATCCCCGCTAAAGTTAGCGTATATAGGATAAGTTGTTGTTGTATTTTACATGCAAATTTAATATTATCCCTATATCCGCGTGCAAAGAAAAACTAAAGTTTGATCTAGGGAGCTGAAATTTATAATATAGACTCTCTAGGTGCCCTTTATACTTATGTTCAAATATTTTTTAAATCCTACTGACACGCCCACAATTAAATAAAACAATTTTATTGAAAAATCAAAGTTTTTTTTTTACAAAAGCTTCGTTTTATTCGATTAAATCCTTTAAATGTTATATAACAAAATATGTAGAGCATCCTTAACAATTCAACCATACTTAGGCTTTTGTCACACCCACTTATTAGGTATAGGAATGAGAATTGGGTATCCAACAGTTCGCCCAAGCGGACTGTAGCCCGTCCCTATGTTCTTTCCATTTCAATTGTTTTTCTCGATGCAAAATAGTTTTAAAGTTGATGAAGAAGCGCTCAGTTTTGTAGAGTGGTTTAAAATCAATTATTTTCGCAATGGAAACAGGCAGGTGCAATATTCTCCCGACTCCGACTGTTGGGGTGAAATGCCCTGCTGGTTGTTGATGGCTCCGATTACGTGAGAAAAAAAGAAATACACCATATGTCGATTTCGTTATAATTCTTTATTGTGTTCTTGAGAGGTCTTACCACGTTTGAGGTTTACAAAAGATGAGAAGGAAACAATATGGCTGAGTGAGTTCCGTGTATTACAAATTGTTGTTAAGCGACATCTAAGTGTTAAATAATGAATACAGATACTAAATCAGAGATGGTTTCCTATTCTAGTACAGTTTGACCTGAACACCGACACTGCAGTAAAGCAATTTCCTTGAACTCAGAACAATGTTGAAGCTTGGCATCGCAGACTTAAAGTTTTAGTTGGACGAAAAAGTTGTGGCACAAGAACAATTATATAAAAAACTGAAAGTTGTAATAATTATATAGTTTAATAGAAAACAATTTAAAAAATCTGTTTTTTTGCGTTGTATTGCTTACAATATACAATTGAAGTAACTGTAGAAAATAAATTCGTTTGTTTCATTAATATTTCAAAGCACATAGTTATATAGAATTTTGCAGATTTATTTCAGTTAATTTTTCAGTACCTACCTGAATGAGCATTATTAATTTATTTATATCTACTTGTTGAATTGTTAAACCTATTTTTAATTCTTCTTTGTTATTGTATTCTGTATTTTTTCAATATAACGCGGAACTAATTGCATAGTCGCACAGCACTGATAAATAATAATTAACGATCAGATGCTGAAGACGAAGAACGTTGATGTATTAACTGATAACACCTCTGCGAGGATGCTACTTTTATTCTTTCAAAACAGTAGGTACCTATCGCGGTTGGCGTGTTAGCAAAATATCTGAGAGCAGAATAACACTGCGAAGTTGAAGATAGTTTTCAAATGGCATATTTAGCATACGATAAGCAAACCCAGACCAGAGTATATCCATATAATGAGTAGGGACACTCTCAAAGTTTTCTTTATCAGTTCTTATCAGCAAGTATGGCTACGTCACACAGACAGTAGAAGTAAATGGATATATTAAGTACTGTGTACGATAGAGAGGAAGACTGCTTTTTGGAAAAGGGTACAGTGTTATACACGCTAATATATTTTTGCTTGTTGTTGACTTTTCTGATAATCCTATTAATTTTTTGATAATGTGATATACCTACTAGAACACGTAGGTACATACAATTTTATAAGAAATTCTTTGTTTTGATTATTACAGCAAAATTAATCAAATTCATTTTTTAATATATTATACATTTTCATCTCAAAATTATTACAAAAGTACAAATCGGGAAAACGAGAAATAAATTTTTGCTCCAGGCTCTCTATCGCAACTAAAAACTCTTGAGATGGGCGTGTTATATGCGCACCCTCATATTCTTTGAAATCTGTGAATATGGAGGAAACACTATGTTTCTGACTTACATAATTTCAGCTCACACTTGTGTTTTTGACGTTTTTTTTTTAAATGTAGCCTGCAAAATAATAAAACGCATTTTCACCACCGAAACCAACAGTTTTGTAGTCAGATTCGGTGTTGAAAATATTTTCCACATTGTTCTTCTTTTTGGGTTATTGTAACTGCATTTCAACGTCGGGAAGCTCTAAATTCACAGTTGGCATGGTTTTTATTCTCCATGTACTTTGCTGAAAATGATCCTTTAAATGAACAAATGAATTGAAATGGAGTCAGTAGCTTGTTATTTTCTCCTCGGTTGCGTAAAACCGCGAAGGTATTTTTTAGTCAATCTTGATTGAGGTTTCTCGTTAAAATTAACTGAATACCATCTGCCCTTAAATCACTTGAAATGCCAATGAGAGCATTTATATTCTGCTGCCATCCTTGTAAAAATCGCATCTTTTTAGTTACATTGGCAGACTGATCAAAAAAAGTAAAAGATAAAAGATATTTTTTATTTTGCATGAATTATACAACACAGAGATTTGGTATATTTGCATACCTTTCTACTAAAAAAATAATATTAAGATCACAAAAGATACATTTTTAATAAGGACAATTGATATTTTGAAGGAAACATACAAAAAACCTTCAAAGGAAGAAAAAAAAAAGAAAAAAATAATAATAAATAAATAGATATGTAACAGTAATTGTTCTTAATTCTAAAAACATGTGTATACAGTTTAAAACAGCGTAAAATTAAACAAATAACAGAAAAATAAATATATAATATCACTATCAAGAGAATGAAAAAATAAGTATATATATATATTAAGTAAAAAATAAATAGGTAAGTAGATTAAATAAATAAAAAAATAGATAAATAAAATAAATAAATAAATTAAATAAATTAAATAAGCAAATAAATTGAATAAATATATTAAATAAATCATTAAATAGACATATAATTGACAAATAAATAAATAAATACATAGAATAACTAACAATTTAATAAATAAACATTTAGGTTAAGTAATAAATAAATAAATATATAAATTAAGTATAAAACAAATAACTAAATATGTAAAATAACTTACAATTAAATAAATAAATATAAATATTTCACCAGACGAATCAGAAACAAACATTTTCAGGTACATAATTGGTTTATAATACAGAGTAATCACACCTCATTAAAAATGTATTTTCTAGATTTCGAATTCTATCAGAAATCAGTTCAACATTCCCTCTTCTATGTAACTGTATGGTTGAAAACTGCCATGGCAGGTCTAACATCATTTTTAGGATTTTATTCTGAGAACTTTGCAATTTTATAATGTGGCACTTTGCACATTTTCCCCATTCTTGGCACCCATATAATAAAATAGCTTGAAATATTACCTTGTGAATGACTATCTTATTTTCTACAGACAAACACGATTTCCTATTAATAAACGGGGATACAAAGTCTTTATCGCAATACTAACTTTTTTAAGTGTATTTGTAATATGTGGGTTAAATGTCAATTTGGTATCCAAATAAACCCCTAAATATCTGACGCAAGGCTGCCAATTTATGTCAGCACCGTTCACTCTCAGCTGATTGGATGGAAGAAAACAAGCTTTTATTTTTCTAGTGAAAAAAATTGCTTGTATCTTATCCGAGTTAAGCTTGATTTTCAATTTGTTGTAGTATCTATATAAGATGTCTTGTCTATCGCATTGTTTAAATTCGTCTCAATACAGAGAGCGAACTCATGCGAAGAAAAAATTGCAGTTTCATCCGCATAGATACGAGGGCGGGTCAATAAGTCCGGACTTTTGGAATAAAACACAGTCCTCAAAATAGGCCTTTATTTGCGAGATGACTTCATCATTGGAGTCAAATCTTTTTCCACCAAGCCATTTCTTCAGGTTTGGGAACAAGAAGTAGTCGCTCGGAGCCAAATCTGGAGAATAGGGTGGATGAGGGAGCAATTCATAGCCCAATTCATGGTTTTTTGCCATGGCAACTGCACATGTGTGCACCCTTGCATTGTCTTGGTGGAAAAGAACTTTTTTCTTGGCCAAATGATTTCGGTTTTTTTTCAAATCGTCATTGAATCGGTCCAATAAGTTGGCATAATATTCCCCATAGATTGTTCTTCCCTTTTGAAGGTAGTCAATGTGGATTATCCCGCGTGCATCCCAAAAAACAGTCGCCATAACTTTATTGGCTGACAAGCCCACCTTGGCCTTCTTTGGCGCCGATTCACCCTTAGAAACCCACTGTTTTGACTGTTGTTTGGTCTCTGGTGTGTTGTGATGGATCCATGTTTCGTCCACGGTTACAAAACGGCGCAAAAACTCCTCCATATTGCGATTAAACAACGCCAAACCTTCCTGTGAAGTTGTTACACGATTGCGTTTGTGGTCGACTGTGAGCAAACGCGGCACCCATCTTGCGGAAAGCTTTCTCATGCCCAAGTGATCATTCAAAATTGAAACCACTGAGCCATGCGAGATCCCTACGGCTTCCACAATCTCTCGCACTTTCAATCTTCGGTCGGCCAACACCATATCGTGAATTTTTTCGATTGTTTCGGGTGTAGAGACCTCAACTGGGCGTCCAGGACGTTCGGCATCTTCAGTGCTTGTACGGCCACAACGAAATTCAGTAAACCACTTTTTTACCATTGAAATCGATGGTGCAGAGTCCCCATAGTATTTTTCAAGCTTAGCCTTGGTCTCGGTAATGGTTTTTTTTCGCAAGAAATAATGCTTAATAAGCACACGAAATTCACTTTTTTCCATTTTCTCCTCAAATTAGTGAGTAGTCTGATAAAAATAGCTGTCAAACACAAACTAACTGACGCAGCAAGTTTAAATTTTGACAGGAGTCAACTGACAGATGCCTGTTGACAGGAGCAGTGTTGCCGTTTCAGTAAAGAGGTCAGAAATTCAAAAAGTCACGGACTTATTGACCCGCCCTCGTAGCTACATGACATGACGGTATTTCCCGGAAATGCGCTATAAACAAATTGTACGAGATTGGCCCAAGTACTGATCCTTGAGGAACACCTGAGTGGAATGTTACCAAGTCAGAAGCACTACTGTTAACAGACACACGAAAAGAACGATTAGACAAAAAACGAAAATCTGTTAAATTAAAACGTAGCATTTTGTAGATGAGCATACAATGCCAAACTGAATCAAATGCTTTTTCTATGTCAAGTAATAGCATACCTGTGGATTTCCCTAAAACTCTAATTTGCTTTACGTGCTTACCGTATTCTAAGAACTTGGTGCGATTTGCTGTGAGATCGCCTAAAACCAAATTGTTCATTAGGATAAATGTTATATTCAGATACAAACCTTACAATTTTTTGTTTAAGTACTTTTTCATATATTTTGCTAATGTTGCTAAGTAAACGTACCGGCCTGTAGCTCTCGACGTTATATGTCGACTTACCACTCTTAAGTATAGGCACGATCTTAGCTATTTTCCAAACTTTGGGAATGTTAACTGTTAATTATTAACTGTTCTACAAGTATTTGTTTCCGTGATTATTTGAGAACTTATGAGCCAAGATGTTAGCTTTTTTCTTGTTACTGAAGAAAAAAGTTCCAGAATCTCGAAGACAGGGCAAGGATCTATTTTTAGTTTTCACTATTTTCACAATATTCCAAAACGGTTTTGCATTTTTGTCTAAATTACTGAGCCTCTTATTATAACTAACATTGCGCTGATCATGGATAGAACTTTTTATTAATTTATTTAGTCGCAGATACTGGTTTCGAAAGAATGGGTGGCGATATCGTTGCCAACTCCTTCTTAATGCATTTCTTATTTTAACAAGTTCAAGAATATATTTCGAAAGTCTTACATAGCGGTGAGGCTTAGGAACTTTGGGGACAGAAAAATTTACAGCACATAGGACGTTATTAGAAAATATCTCCACAATAGAGTATACATCTATTTCACTGGTATCATTGTCGAGATTGGTAGAGGAACATTGGAGCCTCATGTTAATTTCTGACTGAAAACGATTCCAGTTTGCTTTTCTAAAATTAAGTACAAATTCTTCTTTTCGATAGTGTGGACGAAGCAGTTGACAAAAAACAGGGTTATGGTCTGAACTAAGTACATTAAAACAAATAGGTTGAGATACGAGTATATGACTAGAAATGTTTGAAATAAATAAATCAAGGACTGATGGAGTTCCACGGGCGTTGGCTGGAACGTACGTTGGACTTTGTGGAAACAAAACACTAACAGGGAACGTGGTACATATATCTGAGAGTATGTTACCCCAAGCGTTCGCCCTCTGACAACACCAATCTCTGTGTCTAGCATTGAAAACCCCCCCTAGAATATATTCTCCATTTTAACAGTTTTCTTAGATCTGTTTTCACAGCAATTCTTTTTCCGGCAGAAGTCGATATGGTCCGCATACCCCAGTAGCTGGAGTGCTTTCCGTATTGACATCTGCCCTTCGCAGTATTTTCTCCAGAACAATATTGAAGAAATCGCATGATCGCTCATCTCCTTGCCGAAATCCGACACAAGTTTGGAATAATTCGAAAGAGCTGCTTCTAAACTGCACATTACACCGCGTGTTTTCAAGTCTCACGTCCCACAACCGGATCTGTTTTGCCGGGATCCCAAATTCGGCCATCGCCACAAAGAGCTCCTGACGATGTATGCTATGATAAGCGGCCTAAAGTCAATGAAAAGGTGGTGGGTCCGATATGAATTCTCTTACGCAACAAGTGGTCAAAATTCCAATAGCTTTCCGAGCGCCTGACAGCCGTCAGCGTGAACTTGAAGCCTTTCATGAAGTTGGAGATCCGGGCCTCTTGCCCTAGCTAACTTCATCTAACTTATAAACCAAGAGGATGTTACCTATATATATTGACATATTGGGCATATTGACCCCTCCCCCCCAACAAGCCACCAAAATTCGGTGAATTGCTTTTCCGTATCGAATAGTCCAACATACTTACGAGTACCTCTGCGCCACTGTGCTCACACTTAAGTTTTTCTTCCAATTAACATTTTGTCCTTGCAGGGAAATTTGTCTTACAAACAAAATTGAAAGGTGTTCGAATAGCTTTACTCCATTACAGAGTTTCATTCACAATTCCACCATTATTAGTTTTATCCGTTCAACGGCTGGCCATTTTATTAGACAAAATTGCATCTGCTTTATTTATGAATTATATATCGCTAAAATCGCAATGCTGTTTTGTAAAGTAATTTGAGCTAAAAACTAGAAATTCAGGATTTTCCTGAGAGATAAGCAACCTTAAATCGTAACTGTCGACAGCATCCGAAAATTATTCATGTACAAATCATCACGGCGTACAATATATGAATCTCCATTACAATTACATCTCTGTAAGGTACCAGTTGGGTTCTATGGCTGACCACTAAAAGGGAGGAAAAAACTTCAAGTTTTCAATTTTCAATTTACACACGTGTTATGAAAAAAAATAAGCAATGGAAATAAAACGTTGATTGCGAGAGCGTGTCCATTCGACTCAGCCCAAAAACCACTACCGCGGCGCTGCTACCTTCAACTTTTAAAAATACACATGAAATGTCCATTTTATCCTTTTTGCATGAAAGAGCCTTGACCCTTTTCATTTGCCTCGAGTTGAACCGAATTGAAAGTTTTGCCGTCCTGGTTTTCGCTTTTCATCTCAAAAGTGGAAAATTCATAAAAATTTGCATAACACGGTGCAGCTAATGAAAATGCTGCATGTGTTAGATACGTATAAATACATGGCATATGTGTCTTTTTGGATGAATGCTTCATTCCATTCACCAAGAGGGTATGTACATAACTGAAGAAATATAATTGAATGCAAGGCTGTGTTCGAAAATACAAGGAGGGACTTTTTAATAATTCAGAAATTTTAAGGTGGAGTTGAGCTCAATTAATTCCATCAAATCATTGATTTGGAAATTGATTAATTTTATATTCAAGGATAACCGACAATGGTCTATGGATACCTTGCACCTGAATATATGAACTCTATCCCAACGAACGTGCTTACTAATTCTGCACTTCGGTCACCCACGTCCCACATAGCTTGAAAGCGCTTTTCAATTACTTCTTAAGGAAACGTCCTTACAACGAATGGTGAATTAACCACACAAAGTAGTTGTACCTAACTATTTACAAATACACTCGTATGCCTATAATTACTAATGGAATATAAAATGACCGACCATAAATAATGGCAAGTTATGGAACAAAATGTTCGTAGGTTGTGCATTGTTATCGATAGAAAAAAAACTAAAAACAGCACAAATGAACATGTCGTTCAATATTTAATGAGTAATTTGATCGAAGTACACCTGCACTTGAGTGTAATTAAGTTTGTTTAATGTAACATCGATTAAACTGTTATTAGCAACGTTATAAACATCAATTTGGTTGAGTTATTCGTTTTTATCGCAGGTAGATAAATTAATACATTTTCAGAAAATGTATATTTAAGTCCGAATTAATATTTTAGTAGGTAATTATTAGTTGTCTATAGCTTAGTTAGAAAAAACACACTGATTGACTGATTGAAGGGAACTTTCTAGCAAAAATAGTTCAATATTAAAATACTATCTTAGGTTAAGTTACGTTATCGGGTGTATGTAGTAGTTCAGCTTGGTCACTCTAAGGACCTTGTAGTCCCATTGTAATACCCTTGTGTTCGGCGTTCGCCTCGTTGTTTTGGCTTTGGTCCTCCTTCTTGCTCTTCTTTCCTTACTCAACAGTGTCCAGCCATCTAAACGGCCAATTTTTGACTTATGTCACTCTGCTTTTAAAGCGACGAAATGTCGTCATCCTTGAGATTTAATATCATTGTGTGTTTCCTTAGGAAGTCATGGCCAGTAAGGGCAGTGGTATTCGATCGTATCGTTAGAGTTTGTTGATCATTCTCTTATCATACTTTGGTCATAGCTTGAGGGAACTCCACGCCACGCGCCAAATATCTAGGAGTGATTCTAGATAGGAAGCTGAACTGGGGCCTCAATACAAGGGAAAGAGCAAATGAAGTTAACGGTACACTTCTATACGGATGTTTCCAAGATGGACAATGACTTGGTTGCACCGAGAACTTCTCTTCTTTATTGAAAAAAAAACTGTATGAATCTATTCTAAGCCGTCTTAGAGAGGTCATATAGAAAAAAGTCGGGTATATTCATTATTAATGTAGAAAAACATAAATAAATATTTTAAAACCATAAAATGAAAACATTTTATTAATTTGTATACTCTATTCTAAGGGTATATTAATTTTGACGCATAGTTTGTAATAGGTATACCTTAATATAGCATCGATAGTAATGTTGATATAGCCATGTCCGTCCGTCCGTCCGTCGGCAAAAATTAGGCCCTTGAACTGGACCTAGAGAGCTGAAATTTTAAGCACATACTCTCTAGGGTCCCGAAATAATAAAGTTTAAGAATTTTCGAAATCTGCCCACAGACACGCCCACAAACTCAAAACAAAAAAATTATCGAAAATATCGAATTTTGACCTAGAAAGCTAAAAGCTTTTTATGTATTGAAACTGCTCGGGAGATAACATTTTTAAAATCCGCCCACTGACACGCCCACAATTAAATAAACAAAAATTATTGAAAAACCAAAGTTTGAGCTAGGCAGCGTTTTTTTTTACAAAAGCTTCGATTTTTCGATAAAATCCTTTAAATGTTATATAACAAAATATGTAGAGCGTTCTCAACAATGCAACCATACTTAGACTTTTGTCACGCCCACTTATGAGGGATAGGAATAAGAATAGGGTTCCAATAGTTCGCCCAAACGGCCTGTAGCCCGTCCCTATGTTTTTATACGCTGTTCAATTCATCATTGCTTGATCTTGGGAAATTCCAACGGTCGTTTCTTATTTACCCTTTCATTTTATGACTTACTGTTGGGAAAATATGTACCTGTTGAGGTAGTAGAAGTTTCTGGGTATAAAATTTCCAACAGGTATAAAAACTGAAAATCGATTGCAAAATGTAAGGCCGCTTCCTTGTCATCGCCAGTGTATGTTGTGTATGTTTTTTTTTATATAGCGCAGGGATTTTTTTTTTGAAAATGTTGCGATATTTTTAAAAATATCACACATAAACCCCTATACATACCGAAAGGACAACGAAAGTCTGGATTTTTACCCAAAATGTAGAACTTTTGATATGCCCAGGCCACCATATTCGCCTGACTTGAACATCATGGAAAATATTGTGCGATGGTTTTCAAGGAAAGTCTACGAATGGGGAAGGTAATATTGAAGCCATAAATTGAGCCTGGTTGGAAATTTCCCTTAATTATTTACAGACACTTTATGAATCTCTACATGACAGGCTTCTTGAAGTTATTCAACAATCCGGGGGCAGTACCCATAACTTATATGTACTCGTAATTGCAAAAGTCTAAAAATAAAATTTCAAACTTTTTTTTAAATCTATAGTGTTTTATAACCTTTTTAATGTCTGACAGATACATTTTGAGAATATTTCCCAGATTAGTATAAATACCTCTAACGCACTGAATTGTTTTACTAAAACTTATTTTAAAAGTTTTCATAAATTTTTTAATATTAGCGTTAAGAGTTTTGATTTATACTTAAGTTGAATCGGCGATGAGGTAACTAGTAACTAGTTTTTAAATCCAATAATCATTTTTTGTATTAGAGCTGTATAATTAGTTCAAAAATTGATTTTAATCGCCTTTCTGCCACTTAGACCAATAGTCCTCAAGTGTTAGAGCAATTTTAAAAACGCGTATGCGTGATAAATTCAGATCCTATTAGTGGAAACCAGATCAAAATATAAACTACAATAAATCTACCCATGGAATTTTTAAAGACAACAAATAAATTGCCTTCAACCTTATTTAAGAGGTGTTTTTTCTGCAATGTGGAAACTATATAACAAACGAAAGACCGAGAGAATCCTTCAAATGAATAAAAAAAACTTTGTCCTCTGTCACAGGTGTTAACACCGGACCCAATATGCTGGGTTACCATGCGAAGAAATTGAAACTCAGCACAGATGACCTCTGTAGGGGATGAGGGGCCGAGGAGGTGAACGAGGATACCCCTCATTTCCTCTGCCACTGCCCTGCACTCTGTCGTATTAGAAACAATGTCCTCGATAGACATTTCTTCCAGGACTTGGAAGAACTCTCTGGCAAGTCTGTGAACGACTTGCATAAGTTCATAAATGCATCGGGATGGGGGTTTTCCATAGGTTTTTCATTGATTCCTAAGTAAGGGAATCATAACCCCCAGGGTATCACAAAGGGTCTACATTGACTTAAGTTTGACGGGCTCAGGATTCTCTTGCTCCGTCCACCCGGTAACCTAACCTAACCTAACCTTACCGAGTCCCAGGGTTATTGATATGCGACTTCTGTCGCCTTTGTGAGACTGGTTTTCCCCTTTTTGCGACTTTGGTTGCTGTCAATGATTGCAATTTAATTTAGAATCTCATTTATAACGCCGCATTGCATGATTCTTAACAGACGAAATCTTAAAGGTTATGATAAACAAACCAAAATAAGGGCTTGTGGTTTTTCCCTGTTAGTGCGCAAAGCGTAAGCCCAATAAAAAAGAAAAAGGCAGATCTGTTTCCCTGGCAAGCACCTTTAAAATAAAGTTTATCACGGTTCTTTAGAGGCAGAACGTTAGAAGTTAGGACCAACTATTTATTCAAAATCATTACCAGAACCTCTTACCAAAATAAGGGCTTTTAGCTTTTTGCTTCTAGCAGGGCAGGCCTACAGCCGCTGTAAACACCTTTAAATCTGGCGTGGTTTCAAAGGAAATTTCTAAAAAAAAACATATTTTTTGGGGGTTTTAAGGCTTCCAGGACCTCTTTATAAAATAACATTGAACACATAAATACGGAGCTTCTTCCAAGGACTAATTAAAAAAATGTTTTTTTTTAGGATTTTAGGAGCTTTTTGGGATTCTAGCGATCTCTTGGTCTATCTAATGTCAAATAAATTAATTCAGTTATTGCTATTTATGCCACATCTTAAATTTATATTTAATTTTTACTTATGTATTAACATGTTTTTCAATAAGATCCTTTTTTGGTATTAGTCTGGTTTTTAATCTTACCAAACTATACTGAGTCGCCTTCGAACTTCTAACTTTCGTTCGTGGTTCACTGACAAAATAATACTGAGTCGAAATTTGGTTCTGGTTTGCAGATAAAATAACGAATGAGTTATTACTGAAGCTAACATCAACTGATTTGTGTATAGGGGAAGGTTGTGTACCTTGGTCCGATTGTACCTTGGTCCGAGTGCCAATATCCAGAAAACTACAAAGCACGCAAAAACCGGCCCTTCTGTGAAATGTTGATCTTCTGTTCATTTGTCTTCTCAGTTTCTTTTTGAAGGCACAGCTGCAACGAGTCGGCAGACAAACAAACAAACATAGTTTTCAATGAAAAAAGTATTTTTTTTATCTCTTTTCTGAAGTTATGTAGTGCTTAGTTTTCTGTCTTTTTTCCGCTACTTTAATCGATTTCGGAAAGTGTATTAATAATCTTTTGGTAGGAACACATTGTCGTTCGTATGTGGTTTGAATACTACGTTAAAATCGAATTTGTTTGGCTAAAGTGGTGTAAGTGTACCTTGGACCTATCATAGCGCGTGTACCTTGGATCATTGGTTTGCCCTTTAATGAAAATTTTTAAATAATATTGAAGTGATAAATTTGTTTTTCTTTAATGTTGTTCCCTTAAAGTAAGTTTTTAAATAATATTGAAGTCCTTTGTTAAGTTTTTTTTTAATAAAAGAGTTTTTTTTATTTAATTCTATTATTTGAAATATTTTTTTTTTTAATCAAGCCAAAAACTTTAAGATAATGGTTTGTTTTTTGCTGTTTTTTTTTTTGGAAAAAATTCAAAATGGTACCATTTTTACTTTTTATTGAAATAAATTAAATTTTTCACATTTAAACTAAAGAAAAACGTTTAATAATATTTTCGGTTCAAGGTACAATACTCCGTGGACCAAGGTACAACCACGTCTTGTACCTTGGACCGTTTGAGGTTAGCATATAAAAGTTAAGTTTTCTAAGGAATGGTAAGCAATATCCTTTTGGTAGTTTCGCCATATCATAGAAAAGACTTCAGGTAGTAACACAAAAAAAAGAAAAACTAAAGAAAAAACGACACATAAAATATTGGCAAAAAACTGAAATCCGGACCGAGGTACACGACCTTCTCCTACACAAACATTTGTGTATAAATGTGTGTTTAAATGTCATACAAATATACAAACCGTCTGATAAATAAATTTTATGACAGCAAATGGCATACACAAACGATTTGTGTATCATTAGTGCGTTGCAGACACACATCGAATTTATGTATACAGTGAACTCTCACATAAGCGGACACTGACGGTACCAAGAAATTTGTCCGCTTATTAGAGGTGTCCGGTTATGAGAAAAAATATTTCATTGACAACCTTGAAAAAAGAAACAAGACATTTATGCATTTATGGCACCTATAACATTTTATTTTAAAATGGAATGCATTTTTTGTGATAAACATTAATTATTGTAGGTAATAAAAAGGATAATAACAAAACATAAACAAGAACAAAGCCTTTAAAAATTCATTTTTGCATAACATACTTGAAACTGTATTTATGCTTCAAATGCATACACTTACATACAAACCTACGTATTGCGCTGCGCCACGCAAAGAAAAGGAAAAAAAGCAAATAAAATAAAAGACAACGACGTGTGCCAAATGCGTTTTGTCCGTTAAAGAGAGAGTGAAATTCTATTGCGGCTATGAAAACTGGTGTCCGCGTCCGGTTATAAGAGAGTCCGTTTATGAGAGAATTATTTACATTCAAAATTGTGTAGATTATTCCGTTCTTTGAAATTTGTCCGGTTATGAGAGGTGTCCGCTTATGAGGAGTGTCCGTTAGGAGAGAGTACACTGTATTCACAAATCGTCTGATACGGTACACAAGTGACCAATAGCATTTGTGTACGAATTTGTGTAGAATCGTCGGATGTTAGGTTGAGTTGCAGAAAAAAAACCACAGTAGTTAAAATTTAACAAAGAGACATGCAAAAATTATATAAAGGTCTTTTATTAAGGACTTGACAACTTCTTTTTTAAATAAAATGCTACTTGAGATATCTCAAAAAACTTATTGGCTTGAATAACTATCAAAACATTCATAAATGAAATTCGACTTCGTTTATTATGCCCACCACGGAATCGTATGCAGCGGTCGATACGTTGAACCCAATTTTCGATAACTTGGCCGCACATTTCGACCTATACGAACGCTTTTTCTTGTTCAATATTGGCTCTGAGCTCCGCTAACGTCGCCGGCTTGTTGGCATAGACCAATAATTAAATGTAGAGCCATGAAAAAAAAAAGTCTAGAGGCGTTAAATCACATGATCTCGTCGGCCAATAGACGGGTTCGTTTCACGAGATAACACGTTCACTGAACTGAGACTTCAAGAACTCGATTCTTGCACCCGCTGTGTGACTTGTGGCACCGTCTTGTTGGCACCACATATCACTGATGTCCAATTCATGCGATTGCTCAAAGAAATAATGCTCCAACATGTCTCTGTAGCGAATACCATTTACCGTAACGTGGCGGCCATTTTCATTGACAACAAAAAACGGCATATTGAGTGACTTTTTGCGGATGAATTGCTGTTTTATGAAGCACATGAGGGTTCTCACCTGTCCAGTAACGCATATTTTGATTATTGTCGAAGCCGTTTAACCAACGCTTCATCGCTGAAGAAGATTCTGCGATGAAATTTTTCATTTTCTTCCATCATGTCCAGAGCCCGATTCTCAATTTTTTTGAATAGACTTTGCTTGTCTACTGGGACGAGAATGTTGATTTTACTGAATATTTTGACATTGACAGTTCGGTAATCGGTTGACCCAAAAACAAATTCTTATATTTTTTTTTCTGTTATAGTTAATAATAATGTGGTTTATTGATATAGCCTGTTTAGACTATTAATCTGACCAGTAGCTATTCAACATTTTAAAATAAAATATATTTTTGACACTTCACAGCTTTACTTTTTCAATTTTTTTTGCAGATATAGATATTTTGTAAAGGTATTGATTAAAGATGGTATAAGACTGAGACGCGTTATCAATAAATCAAAAGTTTATTACAACAGAACATAATATAACGGGTGGGCCATAATGTAAGACCATATTTGCTAGGCTATGTTATGGAATAGAATGAAAAAAATTTGAATGTTTATTTGGGCATTAACGATTTTTTTCGTGATGTTTTGAAAATGATGTCGCCTAAGTGGCCACCGCCATTATTGATTACCATTTGGGCTCTCTTCATGACATTTCCATTTTTTTCTTCAGAACTGTGCGATATATTCCGCAATCATTACGCGTTCTTCAGGAGTAAGGCGTTCCATTGCCTATTCACACAAATTCTAGTTTTGTTTGCTTCACAAAATGTCAAAGCCGTCGCTTGTACAAGGTGGCGCAAAAATAACCTTCCGATGTTTTTTGGCTGTAATTTAAAAAAAAAATCAAATAAATAGTCACCAATATTCCGCGTTTCTGTATTTCGCATGTGTTTACTACACAAATGTCAAAACAGAACTGACATTAGGGGCCAATCGCAAAATTTATAGTATTTTTCTGATAGGAGGATTAGTTTTGCGCCACCTTGTATAAGGAGTCTTATTTTTTAAATAAATTATGAGATTTTGTTTTTAAAGTTGCGAATTTTGGCAATTGGTATTTGTTATTTATAAGTATTGTTATTCTTTTATATATAACCCCAGGTGGTGACAACAAAGTAGGACCCAGAGCCGCACTTGAACTTAAGCTGCCCCTGGTTCTATATGATTTACTCCACGATGTTATTGTTTCTTTTGGTTATTGAAATTCTCTTGAATTTTGCGATTGTTATTCCTTGGATTTTAAGGTTGGTAAATTGGGAAACAAAATATTTTTAATTTCAACAACTTCGGTTAAGTAAACATGTGTGTATTCCCTTATATTATCCGAAGTTTGCGTACGTGGAAATACCGCTTCAGTATAAACAAAATTGTTGCAAACCTCCATTTTAGTTAAACGGAGTCGACTGTAGGTACAATGAATTGGAAAAAAGAATTCACACTCACTCCTGTGTTGTGAATTCACAAGATTCGGTAAAAATCTGTAATAATAATAAAAAGTCAACTTGTTTCACTAGTGGTTCTTTATTGAATCTGTTGAAGAATAATAAAATAATCTTATGCGGCTATGCCGCTAACGTAATGTATATAATAGAATCTTGTCGTATCCCACGCTCATGTGAGCGTGGTTTCTAATGACGAGCAAATAAGCTACTCATGGCCGATTGGAATGAGCTGACGCAGCAGCATGGTTTCCAATGACCAGCAGCCTAGTTACCCGTGGGATTGGAATGCGTCACATGAATAATTTTTAATTGCGATGTAAGCGAATTCGCGCTACACATCGAATAAAAAGTGCGTTCGATGTGTTTTGTTTTAATCCACTGATAAACCGAATCACTACATCTTGGTGAAACGCCAAATTGGGACAAAGACCACTGATGTTTATTCACGAAATGCATTTCCATTAAAAATGAGAACAATTGTGCGTCCGCCTAAAGCAACACTCAAATAATCGAAACAACTTTCTACATTGAACCTCTCTTTTGACATGACTCCACAAGAAGTCCCATTCATAAACCACAAAGAGCCATATGCCTTAATTAATGCCACATACCAATATCCCACACTGCCTAAACAACTGCCAAACAAAAGTCTATGTATTCACACAGAGTCTAGGTACTGCCCAAACCTTTTCCTGGTCAATCAATCTTAATTTCAGCACAAAGTGCAGGCATAATTTAAAATTTAACAAACAGGAAACCCTGTCATGGCACTGATTGCATTTCTTTACTAAGTTCAACCCATCCTATCCGTTGCGTGGATATAAAAAAAATGCCCTTGCTTCCCAAAAAAGGAATGCATTTCAAAGCGACCCTGCTTTGTTTTATGTTGTATTTTTGTTCTCCCTCTCTCAAAACAAAAAGGGAATGAGAAAAGCTACACACACACATGGTGCAATAATAAATGTTTCCCCGGAGGAAAATCACCTCCTTCTTCATTAGAATCTCGTAAAAAGGGGGAAAGGACATTTCATTACAACTAAATGTATGAATACGAGCCAGATGACAAATGATACAAAAAGGATGCAAAGTCAAATTGTAGAGACAAAGGGAATAAGAAAATAAGAAAGGACTCACCGAAGTGAACTATGTACTACCTAAAATCGAATAATTTAAATAAATATAAATATTGTTAAAATGCTTTGCAACACATAAATGCCCGACTTCTGACTACTTTCTACTACCTAAATTCAATGCGAAAGATAGGATTGAGATACTGTTTGCTTTTTAATATGTCATAGACTATTAATTCGAAGATCCGAGGAAGTCCTTACTTCAAAGAACTTATCTCACAGTAAATGGAGAGCGATACTGTTATGTTGAAATAAGACAATAAGGGGTTTAGGGTGTGTGTGTGTGGGGGGGGGGGGGGGGGGGGGGGATCTCTTCAAACTCTTACAGGCAATTGGATACCCCATTTTTATTCCAATCGCCCAAAAAGCGGATGTGGCAAAACCAGTAGGACGTGTCTGTAGGCCGATTTCTAAAATCTCTACACTAGAGCATTTCGGGCCCCTAGAGAGTACCAATCCATATACAGTGGGTGATCAAATTATTACGGCCATCTT
This sequence comes from Portevinia maculata, assembly GCA_949715645.1. Classification (NCBI taxonomy): domain Eukaryota; kingdom Metazoa; phylum Arthropoda; class Insecta; order Diptera; family Syrphidae; genus Portevinia; species Portevinia maculata. The sequence goes on from OX454525.1 coordinate 195,566,923, forward strand.
AAAAACTATAAATTTTTCAGGATTTAGTGCAAATAAATGAATTATAAGAAAAACGCCTTAAATAAGATAAGGCTCATAAGGACTGGTTAAAAGTGAGAACTTAATATGTCGGCTTTCAATAGATTTTTTTTTATATTTTGGAGATATATTTTCACGATTTTCGTGGCACGCGTTTTTTTGTAGGTCTGCTTTTCCGATGAATCAACGGTTCAGATTTTGTCGAATAAGTCTATGTTTGTTAGGAGGAGGGCAAACGAAAAATATAAAAGGGAATGCATAGTAGAACGTGTGAAACATCCTCTAAGCATTATGGTTTGGTCATCATCAGTGGGCAAGGAACTGGACGTCTCTACATTGTTGAAGGAACCATGCATCAAGACCAGTACATTCAGGTCTTATCATCGAAAATGTTGCCACAAGTGCAGGAATGATTCCAAATGGGGATTTTGTTTTTGCATGACTCTGCACCTTGCCACAAGGCAAAAAGAGTGACTGCATTTTTGCAGGAAAAAAATGTCGAAGTTCTGGAATGGCAGGGAAACTCTCCCGACCTTAACCCCATAACAAATCTTTGGGAACTGATGAAGAGAGAAATAGGCAAGGAAAAAATTACAAATAAGCGAGCATTGATCGAACGTCTTATCGAAGTATGGCATAGGAGCGAAAATATTAAAACTAATTGCTTTAAATGCATCGAAAGTATGTCAAAAAGGGTTAAGGCTGTTATAGCAGCAAAAGGCAATGTAACAAAATACTAATTTTGTGCAGTTTTACTGTTCTCTTTCTTAATAAAACTACGTTATTTTATTAGTTTATAAGTCACTTCTAATATGAATAAATAAATAAAGCTTAAAAAATACAAAACACAAAAGTTATGTTATTCTATCTTTCAAAAAGTTATATTTTTCCCTGTGGCCGTAATAATTTGATCACCCACTGTACATTCCGAATTTCAACTTACTAGCTTCTGCGATAAAACGTTTATTTTTTCAAATAGTGGGCGAGTTAGTAGGTGGATTTTTACATTCATTTTTAATCTTTGCACTTGATTATTTTAGGCCCCTAGAGAATATAAATGTTGCAAATTTCGAATAAATTGACGACGGAAGGACGGACATGACTAGATACACATAACTTTTGATGGTCATCACAGATATAGTAGCTTTTAAGGGACTGCGAGCAATATTAAGGTATGTTTCAAACTATAAGTAAAAAAAAAATACCCTTAGAATAGGGTTTACAATATAACAATTACACGAATTTACAAAAAAAGGTGGGGCATCTTGAAATTTTGCAATAACTTCAAGTAAGTTAAAAAAAACGTCTTTTTTTAATACACTTTTGTTTATTAACTTAAAAATAAGTAATTTATGTCAAAAAAAAAGGAAAAAGGAGGAAGGAATTAGAAATAAAACATAAATGAAAGAAAATGGACAAAAGCTTCATAAACCAACATTTTACATTTTTGAGTTTTTATAACGATTGCTTTAGTAGTGGGTATTGCCTCCTCGAGTATTTACTTGTTACACTTGAGGACACTCTGGATACTACATTGCCGGACGGTTACTTGGCATGCTTGCATAATCCAAAGCTTGGCGAAGTCGGACAGGGCATGGGTTTTGTCCTACGGTAGCCAGACGCAACAAAAAACTTTCTTCTTCATGCCAAGAATTAGTAGCAAACAAATCTCCACTACATATCTAAACGGACAAGTAGGGTCCTTGTTACCGTACAGTCTGGTTCGCGGGGCAACAGGTGTTAGGTTGCCTTGAGTACGCTGTGTTCCCTCCCGCTGGTAAACGCCATGACAGCCCCCCGTTCGCATTCGCACACGACCACACATAACCCCAGCAAATTAATAAATCAGATCATATTTGTAGTTATATATATAGAAATTCACTCATTTATTTTCTTTTAATTGTAAAAAGGTAGCCAAGTTAATTTTAAGTAGTTATATTCATAATTTTAATTAAGGTAAATTTAATAATATTAGTTTAATTATAGGAAGTCTACAATCAAGTTATCAATGAAAAAAATTGATACGAACTATCCAGCAAAAAAAAAACATATCCGAAGCATATATACATACTATTAATAGAATATGATTAAGATAAGAGAAAACTGGCGAAAGGTTAATTAAACAAAAAGAAAACTCACCACTTAGGCAGAGATTGTGCACAATGTCCCTCGGGTTGTTGTTGCTGCAAATCGATGTAGCTGCTGGGATTGAAGATTGCAAAGAAAATACACTATACGGCCAAACTATCACTAGATCACTATTTTAGCAGGTTAATTTCCAAAAAAAACTTGAGTAAATTTATGGCCAATTATCAAAATTAATTACGAAATTTTCATTATTAAATTAGGACATGAGATTTCATATATAAAAAAACCCTTTTTTGTTTTAATTCTTTAGATACGGTGGCTAATTATATTTGTTCCGATAGGTAACAATTGAGACCAAACAAAAAATCGCAGATCATACAAAAACACTTTTCCCGCACGTACAGCCACCGATCGACTCCAGGTACCACTGACGAGCGCCTTACTCACTGCGAAGAACCGCAATCAGCCGAGAAGAACCGTGGTTATTTGATCGATTCGCTCCTTAATTGGGAGCTATCGGTATTCCTCTCTATGACCGGCGATTGTGTGGGTTAGATAACGTAACCAGTGCAAAAAGTCTCCACTGTTTGTGTGGGCGAAGGATGGAGGACGGATGATGGTGTTTTCCTAGCGGACAGCTGCTTGTTTGTATAGTGACAAGCAATGTGGATTCTGGGTACACTGAGGTACGGTAGTCTCTGGAGATAAAACTCCCAGCCTACTGTTTAGTGTGAAAACGCAGAGTTTCCCTGGGCCACATGCAGGTGTAGGTGGGGTGGTGAGGAATCGAGTTGTTTGCTCTTCCGATGATTTGATCAATGCCAAATTAATATAATTGGCGAGGGTTTTATTTCTCTTTGTTTGGCGGGAGGTGTCGGAAGAATCTCGCAAAAAGTTAAGCCAAGTTCGTAGTTTACGTACATCTGCGTGGACTATGCGAGAACTTGCTTGCCTCCGCCAATCGTTTCGACAATTGCCAAATGATGTATATATATAGTTATTAACTCTTTCGCATATATTAATTACTTGGGCAATTACCTGTGTTGTGGATATGATCCGTTGATTTTATTATTTTATTGTTTGGATTTTTTTTCGCACGTTTTTGCACCAACTATTGCCAGCTAATAATAAGGGGAAAAATAGTTATAGCCAACCCTGCACAAACGAAAAATCGAGTTCGAAATAACCTCATATGAATGAGTCCGAAAATAACGCCGGAGTAGTCCCTTCTAGAATGGAAGTGCACGAGGAAAAGAACGAATTTTGTGGAAGACCTTTCGAGATACCTACAAAGTTAGTCTCTTGAGGTTGGTAGTACTTCCTCAGAATAGAAGTAATCAGCGAGGGACATGCCGGCTTTCGCTGAGTTTGAAGCGTTGAATTCCGTGCACGGAGTAACAGAGATGTCACAGAAACATAATGCAAATTGAAAACATCCGTAACATACTTAAGCAGTTATACGAAGGGGCGTACCTTGGATTAGATTTGATATGATCGTATCATCCAAATCGCACAGTGCCTCGAGCAGAGCCGACCTTGGGCCGCTGAGCCTTATCTTTTTCACCAGCCGGTTTACGTCGATTTCCACTTGTCCTGCATCAGCATGAAGTTTTCCACAATAAACAATGCGAATGGGATCACATATTCTCAGGATGCTGTATGCTGGATGTAATAGGTAGAGGTCGCCGATCGTCCCATGATGCACAGATTGTCGCGCATGGAAATTCCTGAACACAGTATGACGGAAATTCCCCAGAACATTTTTCGGTGGCCAACTGTGGCAAAGAGTATCTCCCACCTGATCATCTCCACACTCTGCCACGTTTATCTGTGAAAAGGACTCTACCCAGTGAAGAAGACCAAATTCCATTAGGTGTCGCTTAGGCTGTATTGTGAGCAGTGGCGGACTAAGCCCGTCGGAGCCCGGGCCGGCTAAGCTGAATGAGGCCCCCAGATTTAAAAAAAAAGTAGTTTTACAAGCTTTTTATTCAGTTCAAATTTGTATGTATAAATAAGTGTTTATGTTTATTTCGTTAAAATCAGGCAAGTGAAATTTAAATTCGAATTAAATTATTTAGGTTAAATAAACAAAACCTACATACCTACAATATGGAATGGATATGGGTGAGGAAAATAAAATACGAATCGATCGACAAAAAAAAATTAGATAAAATAAATCAAAAATAGTTTTTTATTTTTTGTAGCGTGTTATTATGTGTTTTCGTGGAAATTTTTCTTTCTGTTGAAAGCACGGCTAGATTAACCAGTCGCTCTTGATCCATTCTAGAGCGAAGATAATTTTTAATTAGTTTTAGTTTCGAAAAACTCCTCTCGCATGATGCAACCAAGATGCAAATGGTCAAGAAGTGTTGAAGTATGAGCGAAACGATTCACAGAAGTCCCATTTAAGTATACATTGAAGGAAATTGGGGGCCCCCTAAGACCGGAGGCCGCCCCATCCGACCCCTGGTTAGTCCGCCACTGATTGTGAGTCTCGGAACACGAGCAGATTTTCTTGCTCTCAGTCCAATTTCCCACCAATCGCCGCCTCAATATTTGTGCAGTAACAGCTGTCACTCTTACGTTTCGATGCCATTGAGACAGCTCAGCCGCTATTTGGTGACAATTCCGAAGGTTTTCAAGCACGAAATATCGGAGGTTTCTCTGGAGCATAGCATGTAACTGAGTTTTGTAACTGAAGTACAAAGTGATAACTAAACTTTTCTTATAGAAAAAGGATTCGCTTTATAAAGATTATACAGATCTGCTGTATTTTTTTTATAATTTATTTATTGCCAACAGAACCAAACTATAATTCAAATTACTTCTAACCGTAACATACCATCATATAGCTCGTAGAGCCATTAAAGCCAATTCTTCTTCATACATGTGAGGCTATGATCATGATTAAAGAGATCATAACCCTCCTATTTAACTGCATTCCTACTGGTCCGCCTGTGGGGTTAACCGATTCAGTATGAGAAATAAACGGCAGGCCTTCCGATTGTTAATCAGTTCGCAGCTGAGTCCAATCAAATATAAGTTAGATTAAGTTAGCTAGGGCGTTTCTGGGAGAGGCCGGGCTCGTCAACGTGCGGTAGTGCTTCCGGGAGAAGATTGACGCTGTAAGGCTTCAGTTAGCTCAGGGCAGCGCGTGTGCACGTTGACGACTGCCAGGCGCTCGGAAAGCAATTGGGATTTTGACCACTTGTTTCGTAATGCAACGAGTGATCAGAATCCTAATTATAGTTAGAATATGTTAAGTAGTTTAAGTAAGTAGAGTAGGTAGTTTGTAATTTGTTTTTTATATAAAAATATAAAATTGGATAAAGATGCCGAGTTTTCCTAACAATTTTTTCGATGAAAACATAATATGTAAGATTAGTTCGTAAAATAGTTTTAAGGCCGAAAGGCAATAATTATAAGATAGAGTTAAGTTTAGGGCGTCCGCATAAGGATCAATAATTTAGAATACGTATTCTGTTAATTATACCCTATTCTAGGGGTATATTAATTTTGACGCATAGTTTGTAACATACCTTAATATTGCCCGTAGACCCCTAAAAGTTACTATATTTATGATCAGCATCGATAGTAATGTCGATCTAGCCATGTCCGTCCGTCCGTCCGTCCGTCGGCAAAAATTAGGCCTTTAAACTGGACCTAGAGAGCTGAAATTTTAACCATATACTCTCTAGGGTCCCGAAATAATCAAGTTTAAGAATTTTTGAAATCCGCCCACAGACACGCCCACAAACTCAAAAAAACAAAATTTTGGAAAAATCGAATTTTGAGCTAGAGAGCTGAAATTTTTTATATATGATCTATGGCCCATAAAACTGATTGGGACATAAAATTTTCAAAATCCGCCCACGGACACGCCCACAATTAAATAAAACAAATTTTGGAAAAAATTGAACTTTGAGCTAGAAAGCTGAAATTTTTTATATATGATCTATGGCCCATAAAACTGCTTGGGACATAAAATTTTCAAAATCCGCCCACTGACACGCCCACAATTAAATAAAACAATTTTATTGAAAAACCAAAATTTGAGGTAGGGGGCTGAAATTTATAATATATACTCTCTAGGGGCTCTTTATGCTCATGTGTAAATATTTTCAAAATCCGCCAACTGACACGCCCACAATTATTTTTATTTTTATTTTTGAAAGTCCAAAGTTTGAGCTAGGGAGCTGAAATTTATAGTATATACTCTCTAGGTGCCCTTTATGCTCATGCTTAAAATTTTTTTAAATTCGCCAACTGACACGCCCACAACTAAATAAAACAATTTTATTGAAAAACCAAAATTTGAGCTAGGGAGCGTTTTTATTTACAAAAGCTTAGTTTTTTCGATAAAATCCCTTTAAATTTTTGTCACGCCCACTTATTAGGGATAGGAATATGAATAGGGTATCCAACAGTTCGCCCAAGCGGACTGTAGCCCGCCCCTATGTTTTTAAGTTAGATTTAATCATGTTTGTCTAGTATTTAAGTTGATATAAGCTAATAATTAATAGAAATGAATTTAAAAGTAAAAGAGGCCAATCAAATGCTGGTGTTGCTGCATTTGTGTGATCCAGAAGTTTTAAGACGGTTGTATGGGCTCGTGTATTGATAATGCCTTTTTAACAGCGTACGATCTCTCCTTTGAACATGACAGTAATAACTGATAGGTTCTTCGACGTGCAGCCTTCCTCCGATCTTGGAACTTCTTATTCGATCAATCTTTGATATTCCTGCTGTCATGCGGCAAATCTTCATCTCAGCTGCCGTTAATTTGCCCTCTTCTTTTTGTACGCTATCCAACATTGTGAACCGTATGTGAGGGCTGGGCGCACAAGTGCGGTGTAGAGCCTTGCTTTGAGCTTAGGCCGCTTTTTTCGTTCACAGAAGATGACTGAGTTGTTTGCCATTCATCCACTCTACGTTTACGCGATGCTTAATATCGTCATCACAGCCCAGACATTTGAACTTTTCGCAATTGGTAATCCCTCGTTCATTCATATATATCTATTAAAGGTCGAAGTGGTTTAGAGAAAGGCAGCACGAGTATTCTGTTTTTTCGGACTAATACGATTCCCCTCCACAACTTTCACCCATACATCAAATGCTCGTTGCAGTATCGTTTGATCCTCGCTAATGACGGCTTTATCGTCAGCGAAGAATAACCGATGCACTTTGGATTCCGTCAGTTTTCCTTCAAGCTGACCTCTTTACAACTAAAATAAATAAATTTTAGCATAAACGGCCCATACAAGGCCTATAACATACCTTCTCCAACAAAATTGCTTGTTCGAAGTGGAAGGGACCTACATTTTTAAGCCGAATCCGAACGGCAAATTTGATAAGCGTCTCATGCCAATGTTTGTCAGACGTTCAAGAGGCGGGTAGTGGCCAAATTCTAGATGTAACTTTACCCTTAGTAGCCCAGCACACTAAGCTCTGCATGACTGCGCCCACAAAAGCAACAAAAAGGTGTCCTATTAAGACCGCCTATTTAGATTTTTTTTTGTCGGTCGTACAGCGATGTCGTTTTACAGCTGTCACTTGTGAACCTTAAGGTTTACTACTACGCCAAGATTATGCGATTTGACGCCATTGAATTTTTTTCTTTGGGGTTCTTTGAAAGGTGTTTGCCTATAACCAATAAATAATCGGAATGGATTCCGATGGTAAACTTGTCGATGATCAAGGATAAATGTTCAATTCTATGAGGTACCATTACCGGATAACAGTTACCATGAATGTTAACGATTCCCTATTCCCACATTTGGCCCCTAAATGGTTTCATTGTGAGTTTTAAGTGCTAAGTTAATACGTCTTTGACCTTTTTTTTTGTTTTCATTCGCCATAGTTTTTAACGCCTTTAAAAGATCTCCAGATGGACTATCATGTAATACGCTTCTAAACCTTCCAATAGTGGTATGCTTCCTATCCTATGCATGAAAGGCGCTATATTTTCGCATTTGTAGGCTTGATTCATCTGTCAAAAAGATTTTGGGAATCTGCCATAATATCAATGAACTATTTTAATAAAGTTTGTTCTTTTTTAAGAGTAAATTAATCACGCAACATCTTTGTTACGTGCCTTTTTTTTTTTTTTTAAAAAAAAGGAATCCCAAATCCCAGAGCACTCAGACTCGGTAACGTTCCATTGTACTACCAGGCAGAAATCCTCCATTTTACGTGCCTTAGTGTTGGCCGAAGACCTTTTTAAGTCTACTTTTAGTTTTCTGATCATCATCGAAAGCAGTGTACATTTATATCAATGTAAACCTTTAAATTGGAACATTATCCCTACTTTCTTGGACACTAACAGTAAATACAAGCGTACAAATCCTGCAAAAATTTCACATACTTTTGTTTCAGTTATTGCTCTATGATATTGATCGTCTAGAAGCATTTACTCTCAGATGATTATCTTTGTCATTGACCTATCGTGAGTCTTCTGCTGAGTCTTCTCAATTTTGTAGGTACTCTCTGGAAAATTGAAGCCTTGCATAGCATATTTTTAGTTCTGTCTTTACCCTAATCAGACTCAGTTGCCGGGTGTTTATATAAACCCACTCTTCAATAATGTGTATAGAAAACCTACGTGTATCCTCAATGGAGCTCATATGATGAAGCCTCTTCCCCTCTATGCCCCGCAGAATTACAGAAAACAATTGCTTTCTATATCGAATACGTGGAAAGGTATACATACATACATAATGAATCAAACTAAACAATCACTTGAACTTTCAACCCTAAAACGTATTTATTTCAAGCTGCTACAACGCCCTATTTTTTAGAGAGAAAAACCGAGAGGCAAAACTTAAAAGCACACTTCTACGTCTAACCACACTTCTACATCTAACCATTGCAAGGAAATCTTTTTTTAAAAGAAATACCTACATACCTATGAATTTTCCATGTTTCTCAAAGAGCTCCTTTAATTACGTGATTACGCTGGATGCCATGCATTGAGCAGAAGAGCACATGTGACCGCCATTTAAGGTGAGCTAGGTATAATTAAAGGGAACATAGGATATTACCTCACTACCGGTATTAATGGGGTGCAACCGCTACCCCCTCGTAGCAACGGCTTTGTACCCAAACATAACAACCTCTGTAATGCACCAGGGTGTGCCTTTGTAAACCAAAGAGCCAACCGACCGACCGACCGAACCCTTTTGCCTATACTTTCAGGCATGTAACTACATCAATAATTGGTACTTGCGTACTAACTGCAAGACGAGGTGGAAAAATTCAGGCGAAATCTTTTCAATACATATAGATAGTTGCAGAAAAAGACGAAAAGGAATATGTATTAAATATTTACCAAACCGGTAATGGGACTACCGCCCTAACAGCAGCAGCAGTTAGCCCGAGAGTAACTGTGTTATTTATTTCTTCTTGCTCTCTCTCTTCAGAGCAGAACATTTCGAACATCCATTTTCGGTTATCTCTTGTTTGTATATCTGCCATTAATGCATCTGCCCTGCCTCGTTATCATAGCTTATAGCCATCATCAAGATCTCCTTGCCAACATCGCATAATCTGGAGCCATAATAATCGCGTCGTCGTCATCACATCACCAGGAAGACAGCAGCGACCAGGTAATCGCAAACAAATGGATTTGAGTTCAATATCCTCAAGAGTTCGCAGCGCCAGAAGCAGCAGTTCACACAGGTAACATAGGTATTCTCTTATATATAGGAGGCGCATGAGTTACATCCACGGGTTACCAAGGATATTCCCATATTTTCATTTCTACCGCCAGCATCTTCACGGATGAAAAGCTCCACAACCCACTTGTGCTGTTGAATTTGTATTCATTCTTCAATCCTGTCACATCCATTCTATGTTACCTATATGCCGGTGCAAAGTAAATGTTGGTCTTTGGTGTGCTGATGTGAGTTGCCCTGTGTGTGTACCTAAATGTCTGCCGGGTGTATTGGCTGAACTACCGGGTAATGTAGGGCAAAAGCTTCATGCCACCATTCCTTTGGAGGAATGAAAGGTCCTCTGTCGATATTTCCAGAGAATCCTTAAGGAAGCACGGCAACGATGACGACAATGGAGTTTCTTCTTCCAGTACACTCTCGAGAGCTTTCGCTGCAGCACGACGTTGTAATAACATCTGATCGGGGTATGGGTTTCTGTTTTGTATGTTTGTCGACTACCTCGTTTGGGGAAATCGATTCAACACATGCGCACTTTTAAAAAAATAACATAAATAATTTCCTTACTCCTTTTTTTCGGTTCCCAAATTTTAATCATAGATTTACTTTAAATGTCATGACATTCTGCCAAAAATCAATTGACAGACTATTATCCTTGTAGGAAATGTGTAAAAGAAAACACTTCCAATACAGTAGGTCAATTTACTAGGTGCGAGTACCTCTCGCTCTCCGTCTCCGGTATCTCTGAAAAGACCATAAAAAACATCTTAACAAAGGTGGGGTTGTGTCAAACAAAGGTGTGTTCGTGTTTTATGCCAAAGGACCAAAACGTGTTTTCTGCCCTCTGCGTTTCACATTTATACACACATCCTTTTTTTTATTGACTGCGTAAGGGAATTCGATACGGGTAGTAAATTTTTGGGAATTTTGAATATTTCATGGCTAAGGCTGTAAATGTCAAAAAAGGATTGGATAGCGAAATGATTCTCAACACTCCTGGAGCAATAACTTTTGTATATGGAATAGGGTGATCGGCCACGTATATGGTTTTTTTGCGCTAACTTCAGACAATTATCCAAACCAATTGTCAGATTGCCAACTGTCAGTGTCATTTTTATTCAGTGTTCTTTGCAATTTTATCGTGATGACAAACACGCTTCAACGACGTTACCGAATTTTAACATTTTGGTTCAATACTTATAGACAACTTGCACCATATAACACCCGACATAATCAGAATGAATTCTCTCGGTTGAATACAAAAAAATGGCTACTTAAACACTCATGTGTTTTGTTAAAAATCAAAATAAGTATTCGGTTAAGACAACACCCTATATAACCATTACACAATTTTTCTAAGGTGACTATAGCCGCGTTTCTTTGCACGCGGATATAGGGATAATTTTCAATTTGCATGTAAAATACAACAACAACTTATCCTATATACGCTAACTTTAGCGGGGATAGCTATCGCCGCTAAGTCATTTAGCGGGGATAAACAGTGCTTCCAAAACCCATTTTCTTCGTTTTTGATGAATCGACGCGATGAATTTTTCAGGAAATGTCAAAGTTTGACATCCCGCCGACCACTAACACATCCCGCCGAATATTTTGTTCGGGATGTTATTATTATTTTTTTTCAAAATTTAGTAAATCTGTGAATACAAAACTCTTTTTTATAATTTTAGAATATGTTTGACATTAATTTCAACTGTGGGAAATTAATATTTTTGAATTTCACGATTTTCAATACAAATTTCTTAATTCAACTTACAGCTGTTTCACCAATAAACGTCATAGGTGCATGTGTGCTGCCAAGTTTTTTTTTGATGAATTCTTAAGCGGCGATGGTCGTTTTCTGATGCCATCCCTATATCCGCGTGCAAAGAAACACGGCTTATGTGCAAATACCAGCGGGAAAATGTCTTACACCTCTACCCAGAATATAGATATTATGACGCAAATATTTACTTTAGCTGGTAGATTCACTCATTCAGAGTATTCATTCCGTCAATTTTAAATGATATTCTTATATGAATTTTGTAATCCAATTGGATGCATTTGGGTGCGGTCTGTTCCGCCAGTCTCCAAGCTGTGCGCGTGGCGACACGTCTCTTGTGGAATTTAGCCACCCAACACATTTAAAACAAAACAATGAGGTGAAACACTTTTGCTTATTTTTGAATTCACAATTTATACGTACATCTGAAGGATATAAATAAAATAAATAAAAAATATTAGGCATTTACCACCCATACATAACGTGACCATATTTTTTGTATGTCAAAGCGGGACGCTTGTGGAATTAAGTAAAAATGTTTGTTTCCATTGCAGTAAAATAGACTAATTTAGTCTGTTGCGCACAATTTAAGTTTTCTTAAATCCTCTCTCTGAGCAGACGACCGTTGTTATGAAATCGGCTATAGGTACACATGCACAATAAGTTTTCTACCAAATCCACATACAACTTCAATCGTAGATACAATATTTTTTCATAATGATTTTATAAAGGAGTCCGGACTTGGACAGTATAATTTTGTTGTAATGCTGATTAACTTTTTGTGACCAGCTTTTCTTTTTCGTGATAATGACTTACTTTGTTACGTTTGATTCCATTTTAAATCGTATCGTATGTCATCGTATTCCGACTTTGATGGAATATGTAGGTAAGTCGAGGTTCGTCTCTTATAACATATTTTGGTCTATTTGCTAAAGCGGGACATTTTGGCACGCGCTAGGGACAGCGGGACAGATTGCTTAAAAGCGGGACTGTCCCACCGAAAGCGAAACGTATGGTCACCTTACCCATACAGGTCCTAAAACCTAGCTTCTTTAACCACTTTCTACAAAGTGGAAGGGTCCTATAATTTTAAGCCGAATCCGAACGGCAAATTTGAGCTTCTCATGACAATTGATACTCTTGGATGTCTGTCAGAAGTTCGCAAGAGGTGGGGAGTGGAACAAGTTCTAGATATTAATTGGTCCCGGCGGAATTGAGTTTTATGGCTTTAGTTATCTAGTCCGAACTATTATGAAGCCATCCCCAATCGTTTTCCATGATTTTCAGGTCAGCCGAATATGGTGGCCATTTCAAAATGTCTACATTTTGGAAAAGAATGCAGGCTTTTGTTTTCCTTGCGGTATGTATAGGGGCATTATCCTGCTGGAAAGTCCATCGTTGTTCACCAACCAAGTCCAAAAAATGGGGAATAGATTATGTAGGTACCTATCTATTCGCTTCCATTTTTGAGCTTTGAAAATCCAGTTTCACTGTGCCGTTAAAGCAAATTGCATTGCACTCAATTACATGGCCTCCCTTGCTGTGTCTTCTTTCCAAGTTAGGTTAGGTTACGTTTCCGGGTTGCTGGAACAGAGCGAATCTGTTACACCACACTTAGGTCCATGTGGTCCCTGTGATGCCTTTTGTTGGGAGTGTTGGCCTCGCTGTTCTCGCCTTGGTCCTTGGTCCTTGGTTTTTTCCCTACTCCAAGTTGTGCAGCCATTTGGATGTCGTTATAAACCTGTAAAGATTCATGAGTGAGACATCAGAAAGTTCTTGAATGTCTTGGATGAAGTATCTTCCAAGCGTTCTGTTCCACAGGTGACATAGGCTTGAACAGTGCCAGGGAAAGTGAGGAGTATCCTCATGGGTTTCTTCATCACCGCAGCCTCTACAGATATCGTCATTCTTGAGATTTAGTTTCATTGTGTGGTTCCTTAGCAGGTTGTGGCCGGTAAGAGTTCCAATCAATTTTGACAGCGATGTCCTGTCGTAACGTAGAAGTCTGTTGGTTCGGCCCCTATAATATTTTGGCCACAGTTTGCGTGATATGTCACAAGTGGTTAGTGACATCCACATGTTGTTGGCATCCGGGTTTTGTATTGCACTCTTTCTCTGAGATTACAGAGTGGTTGTTTAACCGACTGAAGTGCCTGTTCATGGTCCATCGCAGACCCTTTCCTTGCCAATTCATCAGCTCACTCGTTGCCGGATATGTCATTGTGTCCAGGGACCCAGCAGAGACTCGTCCTATGCTGCGTGTCAAGATTTTTGAGCTCCTCGCGGCAACGGCGAACAAGCAGAGACTTGATTTCGGTAGCTGACACCGATTTTATGGCCGCCTGGCTATCAATAAATATGGTAATATCACTACGTGGTATCGTCATCATTGATATCATGCTTGCAACTTCAGTAATTGCTAGGACTTCTGTTTGGAATACACTACATTGATCAGGTAATCTAATCGATCTGTTAATGTTTAATTCCTCTGTGAATAGTCCAGCGCCCGTTCCACAGTGCATCTTTGATCCGTCTGTAAAGATGGATATCGATTTCCTTTTCATGGGTTCGTTTGCATATCATTCCTCCCTGTTCGGAAATGAACAAGAGAATGGTTTTTCTTTCCAAGTTATTTAATCCTTCCTCAAATCATAAAAATGGAACATAATTGTGCCCATCAAGTCTATCCATTCTTTGCAATTTGTTCCATAGTTTTCAGGGTCATTAAGGTAGTTATATCTCTTCCATGCGCTATAAAGGGAACACTTTGCACCGGCTTTTTGGAAGCTCGAATTTGGGGTTTTTCTCCTTCAGTGAAGGTAGGTATTTTCTTTTCCAATTTCTGCTGATGTCTTGTATTTATGTCCTTTATACTCTTCACGCGCTCTTATTTAATTCCGAATGTCATAACTAAAGGTATATATTGCATTTGTCCTTAATCAACTGTTACCAAACCTAATTGGAAAAAAACTCATAAAATTTAAAATTTCCAACCTAACCGCGAGTTTCTTTTTACCAGAGGATCGTTATATAGCCCACCATTCGCAAACAAATTTCCAGATTAGTGAATGGTTTTAAAACTATTGTAAAATTAAAATTACTTATCCTTTATCAAGTTGTACAGGTAGGTATAGCCTTTTTCACTATTCATGCGCAGGTTGCAATTTGCTACAGGACGTGTGCCGCAAGCAGAGTTATCTATTATCATTTGCACGTGCACGCACAAGGGTCCTTTTTTGATAATTAATATATTAAGGACGATGATCATACCGCTCAACTACAATCACAGTTGCCATGAAACACAAGCAGCTTTATGTGTGCAAAACACAGCGCACGCGTAAATTTCTTTAGTAACCGCCCGCTTCACGGACACCATATACTTACTTCCTTTTTGCTAGGCCTTGCATGTTGTATCCTTTTACTTCCCACAGGAGATTGCTACTGCAAATGAAAGGCAGAGATATATTAGTAGTATAAGGTAGGTATACTATTCTTGAGAGAACTCCTCTCTTCTTTTACCTCTCTTCGTTTACCTAATCAGCTAAGCTTAGAATAAGTTTAGAATTGTCCACATATAAAAGTTCAACTACACCTGACCAATAAATCTTGAAATCCAATGAGTTCCCGTAGCCGTATTGCAACCCCTTTGAATTTTGAACAAGATCGTTAAAATTTTGCGTGTTAAAAGGACTTGCAAATATGAACCTACCTATTTATCGAAGCATGAATTCAAAATCATTGATCTCGGCACGCACTACAGACAAAAACAAGGGAAAACCCATTAAAAATGCAAAATGCAGTTACCGCCAAGGGGGAAAAACAAAAATTCGAAAATAATTCCCCCTCCCCAATGAACACCTTTCTCCATTAAATTATAACCATATTCCATATCTACAGTCTACACCCGGGGCACATAATATCCTGTGCGTTCTCCCTTTACGTCATAAACAATAACTTACAATTACTCACATATATACCTACGCTCCTGATTCTATGCGCATAATTCCCCGGCTATGTGGTAACAGATCCTATTTGTTTCGATACACGTAACTTTTTTCGATCGTCCGTCGTCCTTTTGTTGCCAATAAATGCGTTCGTGTTCTTTTGTTCCAACTGTTCCGTGGAAAAATGAGGGTTACCCCGATGAATGAACAGTCATATCCTATCTCCACGCATACATTTGGAATTTTTGTTTCCATTTATATTCGCAAGGACTGCACGGAGTATCCGGCAGTAATTTACATCCTTAGCCCATTCTGATCCAAATTTATTGCGCTTAGTTATTAGTCGTCATGTTTGTCCATTGCAGCGGTGTGCGTGCAGAAAGTGCAATATGTATATCAAATTGAGTTCGTTGTCCTTTGCCCATAAAGTTTTTATGTTTTTAATTCCTTTCGCTCCTTCGTTCGCAACCAGGGTAGAACTTTAATGAAAATCGGAATTAGCACATTGTAGAGGTAGGTGGAGGTACCTTACTTCGAATATATCTCTGCCTTTCATTTGCAGTAGCAATAGCAATCTCCTGTGGGAAGTAAAAGGATACAACATGCAAGCCCTAGCAAAAAGGAAGTAAATATATGGTGTCCGTGAAGCGGGCGGTTACTAAATAAATTTACGCGTGCGCTGTGTTTTGCACACATAAAGCTGCTTGTGTTTCATGGCAACTGTGATTGTAGTTGAGCGGTATGATCATCGTCCTTAATATATTAATTATCAAAAAAGGACCCTTGTGCGTGCACGTGCAAATGATAATAGATAACTCTGCTTGCGGCACACGTCCTGTAGGAAATTGCAACCTGCGCATGAATAGTGAAAAAGGCTTGTGAAACTTGAATGTAGGTATGTAGTTTTGTTTTCTTCAGAAATCCGTTCAAGTAGAGGACATTTGCATACAACATTTTGTATGCATGTGAAAAAAAGGATTTAATTTTAAATTAAACTTTGCTTCATATTGGCAATACAACCAAAAGATGCAACTGGAGGGCAGTGAGTCCATGGATAGGTCTTCATTAAATAATAAACTAGTCTTAACTCGAGTAGGGAATAAAGAATATATTCAAGGGAATTTAATAATCTGGATTAGTCTTCCTATTTGCGAAGCTATGTTTTTGACACGAATGGAAGGACGAATAATTCTACGCCGATTATGAACATCAAATTGAAAAGCTTCTCAAGACAATTTATACTCTTGGATGTTTGTCAGACGTTCGCAAGAGATGGGGCGTTGGAAAAAAAAACTTTATGTGTTACTTGGCCCCTGTGGGATTTTAGCTGAGAACCTTTCGATTAGTAGTCCAACACAATCACCACTGAGCCACTGCGAACACTAATGAGGTTAGAATGCTTCGCCAATCTTTCATTAAATGATGCTCTGTCCATGTTTTACAGAGAATTATTTAATTCCATTTTGCATTATGTTCCCATTTCTCGTCATAAAACGTCATTCACATCTCCCCCATGGTATAATCATAGACTTCGTTCCTTAAGAAACAAGAGAAACAAGCTATGGACAGTTTTTCTTCGCACCAACTATTCTTCGGACTACTCCAACTATCTCGGTATCTATCTACAATTCACCCAGCTTTATAACTCTCTCTACCAACGCTATATAAATAATGCACAAGTCAACTTAATAAATGACCCCAAGTCCTTTTTCCGATTCGTCAACAACAACAAAAATCAGACGGCTACCCTCCTTCTCTCTCTTATGAAAACGTATCATTCACGGACCCACATACCATTGTCAACTCATTTGCCGCATTTTTCAAGCAATATTTCTCTGACAACTTATTTGTACCGGACTCCACGTACTTCAGCTACCTACCTAACTTCTCTATTGGCCCCTTTCTCTCTCAAACTATTGACCATACTCTCATCGAAAACAAGTAACAAAAGCTAAACGATGAATTCTCACCCGGCCCAGATGGCCTCCCCGCAATTTTTCTTTCTTTCCTCTTTCGTCTATCTCTTTCCCAAGAAGCATTTCTCCAGATTTGGAAGATCGCTTTCATAACCCCGATACAAAAAAAGGATTAAAAAGTTATATAACTAATAATCGCCCTATTGCCAAACTCTCACATATTCCCAAAATCTTGGAAAGTATCATATACGAAGCCTTAAGCTTTCGATGTAAGTCCCTAATTTCCCCTTACCAACATGGCTTTCTGAAAGGTAGATCAACCACTACAAATCTTGTCGAATTCATGTCATTTGCCCTGTCAGCATTAGAGAACGGCAACGAAGTTGACGCTATTGCAACTGACTTTAGCAAGGCCTTTGATAAGATACCTCATCAATTAATTCACTTTAAATTGTCCGCTCTTGGGTTTGAACCCATTTTGTTAAAATGGACATCTTCCTACCTGTAAAACCGGTTTTATAGTGTTCGCTTCAGATCCGTCCTATCGGCCCTTTCTTGGCAACCTCTGTTGTTCCGCAAGGCGGTCATTTAGGTCCCCTTCTCTTCATCCTCACTATAAACGACCTTGAAAAGGTCATTAATCACTCCTCCCTTTCTCTATACCCCGACGATACCAAATTCTTCAAACTCCTTTCTTCTCCTCATGACTCATATCTCCTCTCCGCGTTCATTCAATTCATCTTTTGGAGATAATGCTCATACAATTTGGGCTTCTGGGCGATTGTTAATTTATTTTTGGGTTTGGAGAAAACAGCGTGTAATTCGTTTCTCTCCATTAGTGGGTAGCGTATGATGTACACACTAACCTCTACACCGTTGCCACCTTTATTCTTGGGCTTCACTACATTATGTAGATCTGTCAAATATTCTTGGACGAATATTGTTGTTTTGGTTCTGACCGACTGTGACTTATGCGGTTGTTGGCACCGCAGTTTGGCCCGTTGGATTACCGAGCGAGGGATTTGATGTTCATTTTCTATTCTAGAACAACTTAACGTACGAAGGGGAGGAGGAGACTACACTTCACATTCTTCTTACATGACTTGCTCTCTCCCATAAAATAAATCTATATCTAGGAGCCTCCTTGCTTAATGATCTAAGAGGCTTGGCAAACACTGAGGTTAGAAGTTTATCACGCTTCATTGGAAGCTCTTAATGTTCAGCGGGTAGAGGTAGACAGTCCCTAGATCCACGGGATATCACAATGGACGTCACATTGGTCTAAGTGTGTTGACTGTAGCTGAAAACCACCTCAACCTAACCTAACCATAACCGTTCCACTGTACTACCTCTACTGGTCTGCCTATGGGGTTCGTCATTTCGACCTCAGGCCTCTGACTTTCGGATCATTTTCTTGCTGATTCCAATCAAATACTGGTGTTATTGTGTTTTTGTAATCGAGTAGATTTAAGGCCTACCTTTTACGATTTTGACACGTCTCATGCGACGTCTGTTATTAATTTTTGTTTGATCCGGTGATCTACATTCATGTCAACCCACGGATTCGCATGCACACTTGGGGGAACGTTTCAAAATGTTAAATGTGTCGCTAGGCTCCCGTGTCGAAAATTTTTCGAATTCGAAGAATCTGTACTTTTAAATTCGATTAAATAGAAATTTTGATCGAGGAGAACATTTCTTTTCTGGCGGTGCGTGTGCACCAATTTGGAGAACACTCGAGGCGTAGGGCAACGAGTGTTCACCATTTTGATTATAGTTAACTTAGTAGCTCAAATAGGTTAAGTTGCAAGTTGTAACGGAAGACAACTAGTTTCAATAATATAGTTAAGTTTAGAGATGGAAGTAAGTGTTCAAATAGATTGAGTCATTTTTATCTAACCTGTAAGTTAATTGAATAATTTATTAAAAATGAATAGAAAAGTAAGGAAGTTATTGGAAAAAGTGATAAGTACTCAAGACCTCGAACAGCCAAAAATTTGGCGATGCAGCTGATAGATCTGTTGACGGATGCAACGCTTTTATGATAAAAAAAAGATCCGGAAAGCAAGACGCGAGGTTGAACGATTAAGACTGGAACTCAGCCTTTTGGTTACACAATTTAAAATAAGTAAGGATTCTATAAACAGAAATAAATTTGTGGGGAACTGCGTTAAAGTAAAAAAGAAAACTCAAAGATAATTGAGCAAAACAGCTAGGGCGTCGAATTATACTGTGGACATGGGAGTACGTCAGTAGCGACGCGTGCCAAAAATATGTAGTCGTTCAGTGAAGTTTTAATTGTTAAGATCATTTTTACCAGTAAGTAAGAAATTTTGAAATTAAATAAAAACATAGGGACGGCCTACAGTCCGCTTGGCCGAACTGTTGGATACCCTATTATTATTCCTATCCCTCATAAGGGGACGTGACAAAAGTCTAATAACTCGTATGGTGGAATTGCTAGGAACGCTCTACATATTTTTACTACATAAATTTATTAGTTGATTTAAACTTATCATTAGTGGGTATAAATATTTACAAAACTGTTTTATTTTGGCGTGTACACTTGCTCCCGGCGTACATTTTAACTTTGCTTCTGTTGAGCACTTAATATTATTTTTTTTATACCCTATTCTAAGGGTATATTAATTTTGACGCATAGTTTGGAACATACTTTAATATTGCCCGTAGACCCCTAAAAGTTACTATATTTATGATCAGCGTCGATAGTATTGTCGATCTAGCCATGTCCGTCCGTCGGCAAAAATTAGGCCTTTAAACTGGGCCTAGCTAGCTAAAATTTTAACAATATACTCTCTAGGGTCCCGAAATAATCAACTTTACGAATTTTTGAAATCCGCCCACAGACACGCCCACAAACTCAAAAAAACAAAATTTTGGAAAAAATCGAATTTTGAGCTAGAAAGCTGATTTTTTTTTTATAAAGGATCTATGACTCCTAAAACTGCTCTTGATATAAATTTTTCAAAATCCGCCCACTGACACGCCCGCAATTAAATAAAACAATTGTATTGAAAAACCAAAATTTGAGCTACGGAGCTGAAATTTATAATATATACTCTCTAGGGGCCCTTTATGCTCATGTGTTATTTTTTTTTAAATCCGCTTACTGACACGCCCACAATTAAATAAAATAATTTTATTGAAAACCAAAGTTTGAGCTTGGGAGAGTTTCTTTTACAAAAGCTTCGTTTTTTTTTGATAAAATCCTTTAAATGTTATATAACAAAATATGTAGAGCGTTCTTAACAATTCAACCATACTTAGACTTTTGTCACGCCCACTTATGAGGGATAGGAATAAGAATAGGGTATCCAACAGTTCGCCCAAGCGGACCCTATGTTTATTTTTTTTTGTTGATTTTTTTTTCTTTTTAAATATGAGTAAACAAAATAAAACTTATACTAAATGGAGAAAAAAATGCAAATGCAAAGGAGAGTTTAGTATACATAATTATATTATATGGAGAAGTTAAGGTATATTAGGTGAAATGGTTTAATAATAACTTCCCACCCATCGAATAAATACGTATATATAGCTTTATCTCCTTACTGATTTATATATAAATATATAAACAAAAATCAGATAAAACTAAATTTGGTGGGGTTGCAGGGGGCAGCATGGCCCCCCCATAGGCATTACACTGTTTATGGAATCTACTTGCGATTTCGTAACTAATCCCATAAACAGTGCAATGCATATGCAACCCCCCTGCTTGGGATCACTGTTTGATTTGGAGTAGGTGCAAGGACAAATTGTTGAAAACAGCACCAAGCGAAAGTGTCATAAAGCCAAATTGGCCTTATGACGCTTTTTCAAGGTGTCATAATACCAAATGCTAGAATTTGGCCTTATGTCACTTTCACAATCCGACATAAGGCCAAATCTCGAAATTTGGCTTGGGCTTATGTCACGGTACCAACATTTTACTTGCGTGTGAAGTATTATTTTTACCAACAAAATACTGAACCGCTGCCATTTCCAAACCACGTGTATTTTCGAGATCAACCTTGTATTTTTAAGTGGTGATAGATTTTTAATCAGCGAAGTATTTTGGAATTTAATTTTTAGGTTCAATATAAAGGGTCTTTCATTAAGGACTTGACAAATTCTTTTTTAAATAAAATGCAAACTACTTGAGATATCTCAAATCAAAATTTATTAAATAAAATTTATTAAAATTAGAGGGTTCTCCACTGTCCAGTAACGCCTATTTTGCTTATTGACGAAGCCGTTTAACCAACAATGCGCCGGATGAGCCCAATTCGAAAACGTACGTCAGTTCATAAGATCAAGTGGCCTTAGTTCTTGAGTCAGCTTGATCGTCAGGGTGTAGGCCAAGATACTAACGCCAAATTTGCCATAATGTGGTCTGGGAGATGCCCAATTCTTGAGAACGCCGTGAAATTGACTGAATTGCTGGTTTGCGAAGGACGCCTCTACGCCCTACGGCAGGAATATTCTCCACACTTCGGGCAAAACGTAGTCTCACTTGCACGGGAACACCAAGCAGCGAATATTCTGACTCAGATTTGTTCACTACGCTATGAATTGCTTGTCTACTGGGACGAGAATTGCGACCGAAAATTGACGTAGAAGTTGTTCTAAGAAAAATGCTATCTACAACATACTAAAATTGTTCTCAAAATCGGAGAGAGTTTATTTAATATCGTAGTCCATCTTTACTTCTTATTCAAACTTTCTTAATGGCGTTTGGTGTTGCCTCCGTTTTAACTTCTCAGAGAAAACTGAGCTAGTTTCATCTGGAGCTCTATTTTCTATCTGCTGCATTTGATTACGGCTATATATACAACAATATGCGTAATTGCGAACAACGGAAACTGTTGTTAGTTCAACCCTTGATCCTTAATTGCGCACATCATCTGGAGGCTTATTTTCTTCAAAACTTTTCTCATTATTGAACTTGGATCGATACAAAAGCATAACTACCAATGAGTATTAACTACACTTCTCTATCGTTTCCAGCTTTTCTATGAACGATTTTTCCATACACACACAACAAAAATTGTTACCATTCGAGCCATCCCTGCGACACAAATCCGTAATGGGCAACCAGTACTATTTACACATCCCTTTTAGGGAAATTGTGTCTCACTTCCTTCCATTGCGCGGTATGTGTTTGTCCGTGCTTGTGTGCGGGCGCTTCTGCGATTGCGGCACAACGCACCATGCAAACTGGAAACAAGGTTTATGGAATTTATGATTATTACAAGGCCCGGTTTAACTTTTTTACTTTTTTCCTATTTCGAAGTCAAATGAATTAGTAGAGTGGGGGAGAAAAGGCAAATCGAAACCTATATTCGTGTGCGTGTGCCGATTGTTCCATAATCGGGTATTTTTTGGTTATCCGTATCGCTGTATATGTGAAATTCTTATATACGCAATAGGAAATAGAAAAATAATACACCTACCGTCCACGTCCTTTTACAATGATTCTAATAGGAAATGTTGTCAAGTTTATATATTTTGCAGGATGGATATCCGATGTGGACACAGGTTATTGAACCTTTCACTAGAAAGTGGATGTAGATATACGTGTATGTGTTGTATATGTATTGACAATGGGACGTCTAAGGAATTTGTCCAATTTGTGCGGAACATTGTTGTTGAGGTGCTTGATTCATGATTTTTTTTTTCAGACAAAATGCGACTAAATAATGACGAATTTTGAGGTAGCTACATAGAAACTCCAAGTGAAAACTAAATAAAAACGTTGCCATAAGCCGCAAATAAATCTTGCTCTTGCTTGCTTTTAGATTTTTTGAAATTTTGTTTTTATATGACTAGGTACCTATGCACGAGAAGAAGTTTTAGACCTTACTCTCTCGTCTGCTTTCATACAAAACTTTGTAGAGGACTGGCACGTGTCTGATGAAGCTTCTCTGTCTGATCATATGCATATTATGTTCAGGCTGCGATGCAACACCGAGTGCGCGCCGGTCAAATACAATAATAAATTAACAAACTGGAGAACCTATAGTGAAAATCTGGCCACCAGAACTGATTTGCTACCAGATTCACCACTAACACCGAGTGTTGCGGACGCTGCACAATGTCAGCTTAACGACATCATTATCTCATCCTTTAGGAGTAGTTGCAAGGTAAAGCGCACCGTGATAAAAAGAAGCGTACCATGGTAGAATAAAAACCTGGAAACTATCCGGAAGAAGATGAGAAAACAATTCAACAAATCGAAACGCACCGGCGTATGGGATCAATATCGATCCCTGTTAACCAAATACAACCAAGAGTTGCGAAGATCTAAAAGGGCCTCATGGCGCGCAAACTGCGAAAAGCTAGACACTTTCAAAAGATCCTTCAAACTACATGGGATTGCTCATTAAACCTGATGGAACAATCACAAGCGACCGGGAAGAAACTCTCACTACCATATTGCTGCAAGTTCACTTCCCTTGTTCCCTAATTGTCGATCACACAACTGATCACACTACTGAGGCTTCATATCCAACTAACCTCAGCAGAAATAATAGTTTATCTGGTAAATTATTTAGACAATAGACTAAACTGGAACTCTCACATCAACAACAAAATCACTAAAGCTAACAGAGCTTTATAGGCCTGTCGGCGCACATATGGCAGAACCTGGGGAATCTCTCCAAAGATTGTCCACTGGATCTACACAGTGATGATAAGACCCATTATAACATACGCCTCCATTGTATGGTGGACAAAATCTACACAAAAGGTCGCAATAGAGAAGCTTAAAAAGGTACAACGGCTTGCGTGCCTTGGTATCTCCGAAGCCATGCGAACCTGTCCAACGGCTGCCATAGAGGCAATAACAGGAATTACAACTCTCCACATATACATTCCAAAAGTGGCGATCCGCAGTGCAATAAGTCAAATGCAGTTAAACGAGATAAGTCTTAACGATCATCCGGATCTTAAGACCCTTCTCGATGAACCTTTGCGGGTGGCAATGGTGCAGTAGTAGTGTATTCGCTTACGGAATGGAAGGTCGTGCGTTCGAATCCCGGTCAAGTCCATTACTTTATACCGAATACATGAAATCGTAATCTCCCTAAGTAACTTAGACACCACCCGTGGAGAAAAACCCTACAACTGCACCCAAACACTTCTTTCCTATCTCTCTATTCTTTCTAATACCAAGTAGCTTACACTGTGTTCTTAGCATTATAAGGGTACTGTAACAGAAAAAAAAAATCCCTTTAGCGTAAGCAAATTATAAAAAAAAAAAAAAAAACTGCCAGAACTCAACATGAACTGAGCGGTCACAGACCGTATTCATAAAACACTATGCTTCAATAAGCGGTTCTCCACGGAGATCCCCAAGAGAGAAGCATGGGTTAGTACTAACCCACCTAACAGTCACAACGGCATAAAGTGGTATACGGATGGTTCCAAAATGGAAGCGGGGGTAGGAGCGGGAATATACGGACCAAACAAACGCTTTACGATACCCATGGGAAAAAGTCCCAGCATATTTAAAGCAGAGCTCCACGCCATACAAGAATGCGGTAGCCACATAAATTGATCTGGTATAAAAGGTGCAACCATCCATATATTCACGGATAGTCAAGCAGCTATAAACGCCCTTTGCTCGCATACGATTGATTCCAAATCAGTCATGTACTGCTTCAACACCCTATAGGCACTCGGAACAAGTAACAAGACCAAGCTATGGTGGGTTCCGGGTCATGTCGGGGTGGAAGGTAACGAAAAGGCCGACGAACTGGCCAGAAAAGGTTCGTAAACACCCTTTATAGGTCCTCAACCCTTCTGCTGCACTCCTAGATCAGCAGCAACGGCAGCAATAAAAAGCTGGGAACACGGAAAATGTATCCATCTTTGGGAAGGTATCCCAGGTTTAAGACAGACCAAACGAGCCATTCCTTACCTTACTGGCCACCATGGTTTAAGATATCATCTACACAAAATGAAAATAGTAGACTCTCCTGAGTGCCGACTCTGTCTTGAAGAGGACGAGTCAGCTGAACACATTTTATGTGAATGTCCGGCCCTAAACGGAATTAGAAAGAAGATCTTTTCAGGGAACAAATGTGCCCCGAGGACACAAAGAATTCTTCTACTAGTAGAATTGTCCGCTTTACACGGAAAGTGGAAACTCTACTAGTCTAAATTTTTCTGGCCCATACGGCACAAAAGATCTTTTTAGGTCGAATCGAAAGATCTTTTAATCGCCTTGGCGAGCCAGAATTCTTAAAAAACATAGGGACGGGCTACAGTCCGCTTGGGCGAACTGTTGGATACCCTATTCTTATTCCTATCCCTCATAAGTGGGCGTGACAAAAGTCTAAGTATGGTTAAATTGTTAAGAACGCTTTACATATTTTGTTATATAACATTTAAAGGATTTTATCAAAAAAAACGCTCCCTAGCTCAAACTTGGGTGTTTCAATAAAATTGTTTTATTTAATTGTGGGCGTGTCAGTAGGCGGATTAAAAAAAAAATTAACACATGAGCATAAAGGGCCACTAGAGAGTATATATTATAAATTTCAGCTCCCTAGCTCAAACTTTGGATTTTCAAAAAAATTGTTTTATTTATTTGTGGGCGTGTCAGTGGGCGGATTTTGTAAATATTTATACATGAGCTTAAAGGGCCCCTAGAGAGTATATATTAAAAATTTCAGCTCCCTAGCTCAAATTTTGGTTTTTCAATAAAATTGTTTTATTTTTTTGTGGGCGTGGCAGTGGGCGGATTTTGAAAATTTTATATCCCGAGCAGTTTTAGGAGTCATAGATCATATATAAAAAATTTCAGCTTCCTAGCTCAAAATTCGATTTTTTCCAAAATTTTGTTTTTTTGAGTTTGTGGGCGTGTCTGTGGGCGGATTTCAAAAATTCGTAAACTTGATTATTTCGGGACCCTAGAGAGTATATGGTTAAAATTTCAGCTCTCTAGGTCCAGTTTAAAGGCCTAATTTTTGCCGACGGACGGACGGACGGACGGACGGACGGACATGGCTAGATCGACATTACTATCGATGCTGATCATAAATATAGTAACTTTTAGGGGTCTACGGGCAATATTAAGGTATGTTACAAACTATGCGTCAAAATTAATATACCCCTAGAATAGGGTATAAAAAGGTACCTATGCACCTGAATTTTTGTTTTAATAATTAGTCTTTATGTCGGGGTGCGGGACTTCCTACACTGGAGCACTCAGACTCAATACTGGTTCCAATTATTGCCAGGAAGACACACCACTTTTACTGAATTTTGAGTAGGCGCTTCAGTGATATCTGATGGGCAAAAGTAAAATGTCCCATAAGAACGCCAGTAATTTGTATGCGGCAACAAGAATGCCGCAGATTTTTTACAGACGTCAGAAAGAATTTGTATAGTCTATCTGCACTCTGGAGAGTCATGCCATCTGCGATTGTGTTCATGTGAAACCCAACCGTCAATGGAAGCCCTGATAGAAGACACAGGTAGCCATATCGCTGGTTCAGGTCCTGGCAAGTCCTCCTCTGAGCCCTGTCTAGCAAGTTCATCGAAGACCTCATTTCCCGTGATCCAGGTGACAATGGTGCGATGGTAGTGTACAGTGAACTCTCTCATAACCGGACACTGACGGTACCAAGAAATTTGTCCGCTTATTAGAGGTGTCCGGTTATGAGAAAAAATATTTCATTGACAACCTTGAAAAAAGAAACAAGACATTATGCATTTATGGTACCTATAACATTTTATTTTAAAATGGAATGCATTTTTTGTGATAAACATTAGTTGTAGGTAACAAAAAGGATAATAACAAAACATAAACAAGAACAAAGCCTTTAAAAAATTAATTTTTGCATTACTTGAAACTATATATGTATTTATGCTTCAAATTATGCATGCACTTACACACAAACCTACGTATTGCGCCACGAGAATTTTAGTCGGATAGTCGACAGACGGCCGCCCGGCGCCGCCGTAGCCTACTATGTTTACATTCTTTACCGTTTTTTTTTTAATTTTTTGCTGTGTATCAAGGGCAAAGCGCAAAGAAAAGGAAAAAAAGCAAACAAAATAAATGACAACGAAGTTTGCCAAATGCGTTATGTCCGTTTAAGAGAGAGTGAAATTCTATTGCGGCTATGAAAACTGGTGTCCGCGTCCGGTTATAAAAGAGTCTGTTTATGAGAGAAATATTTACATTAAAAATTGTGTAGATTATTCCGTCCTTTGAAATTTGTCCGGTTATGAGAGGTGTCCGCTTATGAGGGGTGTCCGTTAGGAGAGAGTACACTGTATTCGCAAAGTGATTGGCAGGTCGTGTTTTCGAATCCCGACCAGAGCCATGCTTTGCAAAATTGAATACACACAACAAATTAAATCTCCCTTAAGCAATTAAGGCGCCACCTGTGGAGATAAAAAAACCCTATCGCACCTAAAACTTCTTTCCTATCCTCCTTTTCTTTCAGTAGTAAGCAGCACCCAAAAACAGGCAACGTAAATGCCTGCGCTGTGGCAACACTATAAGGGTACTGTATCAATTACAGAAAAATAAGAAAAAAACTCTTTAGCGCACGCTAATTATAAAAAAAAAAAATCCCGTTATAACCCGGGACCCAGACAAGTCTAAGCGAATTCAGCCTTCCGACCTAATTCAGAGAGATCTTGCATTCACGAACTATTTTGGAGGTGGTTAAGGGGTTTAGTAAGCCCTTAAGCGCAGCCTGACTGTTGCTGCAGACGCTGATACTTCGCCTCCTCCACCTGTTCCTCGCTACACAGTCTATGGCCATTAGGATAACCTCTGTTTGGAAGACTGACGCATGTTTGCCTAACTAAAAGTCTAGTGTTGTCGCTCTCCAACCATCACCAGATCCTTGACCGGTTTTGGAGCCATCCGTGAAAATTCGACTGCATTCCTTTCCACGCGCAGAGTCTGGCCAGAGCCAGTCCTGAACACGAGGAAAGTCGACTTTATAGTTGCGCATAAACCGAAGTTCTGGTGTCATTGCATCGGACGGCATATCCATAAGACAGTAGTCGAAGGAGAACTGTCGCCGCAAGTTCATCAAAACTCTAGTGCTAGTTTTACCAAAATTCACCTCTTCTTAAACGTGAGATAGCTCTGATTGTGCAACCCATGATGTAAACATCAAGAGACGGGAGGTTAATAATGCATTTAAGCCGGACCAAGGCGTAGTGGGGAATGCTCCCGCGAAGCCAAGACATACCTTCCGTAGGAGTTTGGCGAAAGCAGCAGTACAGTTATGCTAAAAATGGTCTTATCATAGCCGTTAAATCCATAGGACGTTTTTCGGTAATAAGCCCCATATCTTGGAGAAAATGCCCTTGCACTGCCAGAAAACCGACAGCGCCTTGAAATTCTTCAGCTTAACATGCTTGAACCAACGAAGTTTGCTATCCAGGATGAAGCACAAATATTTTGCTTCATTGAAGAGTTGGATTGTGACGCCTTTTATCACTGACTGAGTCAACCCAATGAACTTCCTCCTTCTCGTAAAGAGAACAACCTCAGTTGGTTGAGGCCATGGTCCATTTAGGACTGTAAGCGCCACCAAAAGTAAAGTAAAGTAAGTAAGTGCTCGCACATGAAACCAGCTTGGCTGGTGCAGCATGGATGGACCATTTTGCTCGAAGCTCTACTTGCGAAGATCCAAACAACATCAGAAGCACAAGCACAGGAGCGCTCTCTACTCTAACTAACATTATGATATGCTATATACGATTATTACTGAAGTAGTCTGCAGCTACTAAGGTTGAGGTCGTTCTCCACATGTGCGCGCTATCTAAGGTGGAGTCTTCCTCTGCTGCGAGTCCCTCAGGGTGGACTCAATGACTCGTCGGGCTGGTGCGTTGTTGTCCATACGCTCCACTTGACCCAGCCATCTCAGCCGTTGTATTTTCAGCTTTTTGACCAAGTCAGCGTCGCTGTAGAGCCCGTAGAGTTCGTCGTTGAATCTTCTCCTCCACACAAACTGGACCAAACCTCACCCGATGAAGCTTTCTCTCAAAGCTTTCCAGGAGTTTCTCATCTGCTTTTGACAGGGTCCATACTTCTGCGCCATACAGTAGGACCGGGATGATTGGGGTCTTATACAAGGTGGCGCAAAAATAACCTTCCGATGTTTTTTGGCTGTAATTTAAAAAAAAAATGAAAAACTTTGATTCTTCTTGTGGATTATTTTTATTTGGTCTTTTAATTTTTTTTACATCAAGTCGAGAATATGATGTCATGTAAATGGCCGCCGCCACAGTTGATTGTCATTTGAGCCCTTTTATGGCATTTTCCATCACTTTGACCAAAACTTCCGGCGATAGGTCCTCACATTGTTGACGGATATTGTCTTTAAGAGCTGCAAGAGTCTGAGGCTTGTTGACATAAACCCGCGACTTCAAAAAGCCCCACAAAAAGAAGTCTGGAGCAGTCAAATCAGGCGATCTTGCTGGCCAGTGCAAATCGCCAAAACGGGAGATTAGGCGCCCGGGAAATGCATCCTTCAGCATATCGGTTGTGGCACGTGCAGTGTGTGCCGTTGCACCGTCCTGTTGGAACCACATGTTTTCCAATCCCAATTCATCAAGTTGCGGCAAAAAGAACTCGTTGATCATTGCTCTGTAGCGCTCACCATTCACAGTAACCGTTTGGCCCGCGACGTCTTCGAAGAAAAAAGGTCCGATGACTCCTCCAGCGAAAACAGCACACCATACAGTGACTTTGAGCGGGTGTAATGGCTCTTCGTGGGTTACACGCGGATTTTCAGTACCCCAGAAATGTAAATTTTGCTTATTTACGTACCCGCTAAGATGGAAATGGGCCTCATCACTCATGATTATTTTTGATGAAAAATCATCTTCCTCTTGCTGGTGATTAAGGATGGTTTGAGCGTATGTTAGACGCGATAGGCGGTCGGCAGCTAACAGCTGATACACCGTCTGGACTTTGTACGGAAACATCTTCAAATCTTGTACCAAAATTCGCTGTAAAGACCGTCAACTGATACCCATTTGCGTGGCACGTCGTCTGATCGATGTCTACGGCGCTTCCATGACATCTTCGGCTACAGCAGAAATATTCTCTGCAGAACGGCTACTCCGGGGTCTGCCACGCCTGGCAGCATCTCGTGTGTTTCACCAGTAGGCGTTGGACGGGTAGGAAATCTGCGACGAAATTCACGTTGTGCCAAAGTCACCGACCGATTATTGCTCAAATAAATAGTCACCAATATTCCGCGTTCTGGAGCAGTGTAGCGTAACATTGTTTATTAACGTGTATTCCGCATGTGTTTACTACACAAATGTCAAAACAGAACTGACATTAGGGGCCAATCGCAAAATTTATAGCATTTTCTGATAGGAGGATTACTTTTGCGCCACCTTGTACAATATCTCCTTGGTCCTGTGACAGAGGGCTTAACTTCCCAGATGCCTTTTTAGCCCGAAGAAACAGCAATTGGTAAGCGTGATTCTTCGCTGGATCTCTGCGCAGATGTCATTTTGTGAAGAGATAGGGGATCGCAGGTAGACAAAGTCTTTAACTACTTCGAAGTTGTATCTGTCTATCGTGGCGTTTTGTCTGCCGATGTTGAGAGTCCTTTCTCGTTGACAGTACATACTTTATTTTGTCCTCGATAATAGCCAGACCCATCTTCGCCGTTCCCCCGATAATGTCAATATCATCAGCATAAGCAAGTTGTTGGATGGACTTTTGAAAAGTTGTACGTCTGGTGTTGGCTTGCGAGTTTCGTACAATTGCTTCCAAAATTTAAAGGTGCATGGTAGCGCGTCGCCTTGTCTCAACCGTTTTTCGACATCATCAAAGGGCTCGGTGTTGTTCTTGCTGACTTTGACGGAGCAGCGAGATTTCTACATCGTCGTTCTGCACAGACGAACTAGCTTGACGGGAATGCCGAAAGTGGACATGGCATTGTATAGTTCGTCCCTATAAACGCTATCGTAGGTAATTTTGAAGTCGATAAATAGATGGTGTGTATTGAGTTAGGGCACTTAACAGACGAAATTGAAGCTACAATGTTGTCAATAGTTTGTACCGTCCGACCTAATTCGTCTATTTAAAATCCATTGGACATCATTTTAACCTGGTGCCAACAAAGTGTGATGTTAAAGGGAAGATTCAGAAATGCATCTCTGCTCAGTGGAAGGTAGGGCTGCCACCCGCTTATTAACGCAAACATTTTGCACCATTTGGAAGCCATTACGAGAGAGAAAATAATACTTAAACCTCCCTCTGGCATTGGGACTTGCGTAAACTGATGCGCAAATGTCAACGAAAAAAGCGTCGATAAAATTGCCGACGCTGGCTGAATTCCTAAATGTCGTAAAAATGCGAATCGTAGATACTGATACTTTTTTATGAATTGCAACACTTGTCTTTATTGCAATGCATCAGATCTACTTGTGATGCTAAAAACGCAGTAGGTGCATGCGTTTACAATGCGATTTGAAACTAATACATTACATCACTGCAGAAGTGTTGCATTACGTAACGTTGCAGTAATCGGCGGTACTTACTGCATTTATAACTTCCGCCGATTTCAACGCATCAGCTAATTGTGTCGGATGTGAGGGATGTCAAAGGCACCTGAATACTTTTTGATATAGTACCTACCTACTCTTGTAACAGATGTTTTATTTTTATTTTTTTTAAGTATTAAAAATAGTAATGACAAGATTTAAAATTAAAGTGTTGGCTTAATCTCGGGCGCCCAATGCGAACTATGTAGATTAGATAGATTAGATTAGATTCTTTATTTCATGAAATATATGTATAATAGTTTGTGTTTGAGAACACGAGCAGGGCAGAAATAGCCGTCTGCCGAACTATGTAAAGACAATCTTTTTTGTTTTGACAGAGTGCGCGCGCCATCTGCAAGCGGAATTCCAGAGTTGATGTTCCAAAGTATTGACTGTTTGTTTTTACAAGTGCGAGTTTTAGAATATCAGGAATTAAGACCTCAGCTCCATCAAGCCATTCTGTTCATTCAAACACAACCAAAATGGTCCACTCTCGACTGACATGAACCTCTTCCAAAAATTTCACCTGCATTCGTGTTTTCCTTTCATTGCCTTGATACCTATAACAAACCCTTTCTTTAAATCCTATATGAACCAAATAAATTGAGGAAAAGGACACACATTAGAATTTGGAAAAAAAAACTTGCAAAACATTTCAGCCAACTCGCACCCCTGAGTTTAAAATGAATTTTACAGTCTGCCTCACCCTTTTACGTATGTAACACTTTATCTCCCACTCTAACAAGGGTGGCTGTGGCGAATACTCTCGTTTCCTACCACTGCGTTCCAAAGTCCTTACCACTAAAAGTTCCTTGGGCGTAAATGAAATAGTATTCAACCTGATCCTTTTGAAATCTCATGCCGTTCAACACAACTTCAGTCCTATATACAATCCAAACAATGAATAATATATATACGTCCGCAACTACTACTACATATAGCAAATGTCCCCCTGACAATGGAGTGTGAATTGATTTTTGTCAGGCTGTTTCTACTCTGGCCGGCCGGTGGTGGTTGTTGTATTTTAATTTGTTTTTGTTGTTGTATTGTTTCCGAAATTTCCTCTTTCATATACCGAATGGTTTTGCAGGACCTTCAGCTTTATTCTGGCAGGCGAAACGTATACAAATCGAATCTGAACGGCAAGCGGAGAGGATCGTCGATTGAAGTTTTTATTTTTTGTTTAAGAAAAATCATATTTTTCTCTGCACATTTAAATTATAATTTCCTTCAGTTTGTTTTTTTACTTCGGTTTTCGGTTGATTTTCGTACAAACTCGTCCTGGATTTTTGTGTTTTATTCTTCTATTTTTTTTTCTTTTTTTTTTTGTGTGGGACATTTGTAATAGTTTCATCGCGACGTGTTCAAGTGTTGCAAAACTTCGCAACAACAACAAACAAAATGGACTGTATTTAATGTGCTAATAAATATAATATAAATTATTTATTTATTAATTTTTAACTTATTTTAAACAAAAAAGTACAAATTTTAATTAATAGAATTATTTTGAAAAGGAGAACGAGTTAAATTTAAATTTTATTTTTTCGTGTGCAAGAAATGTAAGTAAAAGCAAACAACCAACAACAAAAGAAGCCAACAAAAATGAACTTTTTACCCAGCAGATGTGTTGTACCTATGTATATGAAAGAATGAGGTTAAGTGACTTTTTTTTATCTGAATGCGGTGAATGAGTTGAATTGTGAAATACAATCTTGAGTAGGTAGCAAAACAATTTGCATATTCAAGGAGAAATGAGGAAGAAAATCAAAGAAAAACATAGGGACGGGCTACAGTCCGCTTGGGCGAATTGTTGGATACCCTATTCTTATTCCTATCCCTCATAACTGGGCGTGACAAAAGTCTAAGTATGGTTGTTATTATTATTTTGTTATATAACATTTAAAGGATTTTATCAAAAAAAAAAACGAAGCTTTTGTAAAAAAAACGCTCCCTAGGTCAAACTTTGGTTTTTCAAACAAAATATTTTATTTAATTGTGGGCGTGTCAGTAAGCGGATTTAAAAAAAATTAACACATGAGCATAAAGGGCGCCTAGAGAGTATATATTATAAATGTCAGCTCCCTAGCTCAAACTTAAAGTTTTTTTTTTAAATTGTGGGCGTGTCAGTAGGCGGATTTTGAAAATATTTACATATGAGCATAAAGGGCCCCCTAGAGAGTGTATATTATAAATTTCAGCTCCCTAGCTCAAATTTTGGTTTTTCAATAAAATTGTTTTATTTAATTGTGGGCGTGTCAGTGGGCGGATTTTGAAAATTTTAGCTCCCGAGCAGTTTTAGGAGTCATAAATCATATATAAAAAATTTCAGCTTCCTAGCTCAAAATTCGATTTTTGCCAAAATTTTGTTTTTTTTTGAGTTTGTGGGCGTGTCTGTGGGCGGATTTCAAAAATTCGTAAACTTGATTATTTCGGGACCCTTGAGAGTATATGGTTAAAATTTCAGCTCTCTAGGCCCAGTTTAAAAGCTAATTTTTGGCTACAGACGGACGGGCGGACGGACGGACCTGGCTAGATCGACATTACTATCGATGCTGATCATAGATATAGTAACTTTTAGGGGTCTACAACAACAAAAGCAATATTAAGGTATGTTACAAACTATGCGTCAAAATTAATATACCCTTAGAATAGGGTATAAATACACAATTGGTTCAACAATTCAATTCAACCCTGAATGAGATGACAAAAAATATAGCTTTTATGGAATCAGTGTAACTGTACAAATATCAACATTTCAAATTGTGGATACTGTTTGATGATGGATTATTTTTTGATCAACGTTGATAATAGAACCCCAAGATGTTTGCAAATAAATGAAGGAATTGTCGTAAATAAGGACTTCTTGAATAATTTTCTAGATATGAAATGAAGACTGACAGATATCAGTAGACGGCTTACCCTGTGATTGTTTCAGTTGTTGAAGTTACACTTTTTTGGTAGCGAAGATGCAAATAATTGTCATTTTGAGATAAATCTGGACGTTTGGCGGAGGACAATAGACACTTATAATTCCCTACTCAGCTTATGTAAATATTAGACAAATTGTTAAGGTTAGTAACTAATGTGGTCGTTACTAATGTCAAAAATTTATCATTGACAAATAGCCTTACAAAATGTCTTCCAACAGGAAATATTAAATCGAATTGAATATTCGAAAGGTTCTGAAACCGCCATTCTATTTGTGGCGCGATGCTATTCGCTACATCGAAACTTGCCATTCTTGGCAGAAAAGGTCAGGTATTTTTTTGCCAGCGGAGGCCGGCATTATAAGCGCTCCATCATAATGTTTCCAGAGGTTACTGTTGTCCTTGGACTAAAAACGGTAGCAAATCATAACTTTTTTGCACATTTGACACCAATTCCAAACGGCGGGGTTGAGCAGCTTCTTAGGACAATTATATTCTCAGAGGTCTGTCAAAAGTTCGTGATGGTAGGTGAGGCCGTACTTAAGACTGAGCACACCCTCTCTGCACATACCTGGCATCGATTATTCGGATTTGCGAATTGTGCATGTCGGTAGCACGGGCTACTGCTACTTTAGAAGATTACCACATCCATTTCAGGAACCGATTAGAAAAAACAAAAAACTGAAATTACCTTGGATTTTTCTCATAAGAGGCAAATATTAGACAGGTAAGAAGTTACAAGACTGCAATATCACATATTAGTTAATCCTTTCGAATACTTAATTTCGAGTTGGCCGGACCCAGATCCTTATTTGGCAACATACTCTGCTTCCATTTGGTTTTGACAATCGTTTGACTTTCGGCAGTCTACGAGTACTTATTCGTTTAATAAGAAAAAGCTCTGGTAGTGCAATATTTGGCTTTGTGACCGTGTGAATTTTAACCTTAAGATTTAAGTTGTATACATTTTCGACGGCTCAACATATATTTTTAAGTTTTGGACTCATGTTTAATCATTAATATGAAAAGTACGAGCACCTAAATGGTCTGTTTATATTGTCTTATATCGAAATTTATGGTCGGATTTACATCATCAAAAAGTTAATTAGTCCAGTGAATCGACCAATTTCTGACATCAGTCTGACTTTGGTTAAAACTATCAAATGTCCTTGTAATGACCGAAAGCTTATAATCTATGAGATCTTGGTTTTTCGGATTAGGTTAAAGTTCTCATTGCTAAAAATGAATTTGATGCAAGGTCGAGATTCCTACTAAACATCAGATTTCTACTCACCTCGACAGTGTTAGCGATTCGTGTACATTATCCAAGTGTACGGCCCAGTTACATATTTAGATTTCCATCTTATGGGCGAATTTTAATCACATCAATTGGAATTCCGGCTCTATTTAGTCATGCACAGATCGAATCAATTTTGTAATCAAATATTTATTTACATATTTAGCATCGGCCAGTGTGGATTTTTCCTTTTCTTTTTTACTCATACGATACATAGTTCCCTCCAAAACATTCACCCATTCATCAAGTGCACGTTGTAGGGACTTTTTTGCACATACCAGCACTCTTCATACTATGTGACATCAGTCCAATACTTCTCAGCTTGGTAATTATCACTTAATTGTGACCTGAATGAATTAAACTGTTCCCAGTTTTCCCGGACTTAGGTACAACCTAGATATGAGGTTAACTAGAGGACTTTCATGTTAATGCGAATCTTCTTTATCTGCAACGACATGGTGGTTATGATCTGGAATAAAGGGATAATAACGCTTCCACGTCACTGCACTTCCACCAAGTGCTCATTGAAGGGACGTTTGATCCTCGCTTGTGATACATCGTTCACATTCTTTGAGCAGTTAATCACGGACTGTAATATCTTGTAAATATCAAGGGACTTGAGACGCTTCCCCGATGTACGCCGACTTCGATTGAAAAGTCCTCGGTGGCTCCAAAGGGGTATCTTACTCAAGTCTTTACTCGCTCATACATGCCCATGATCTTCTGTACTTAGGTTTCTGGAACTCGTCTTTGGTAGCCTATCAAAGTCCTTTTCAAAAATCAACCTACAACATATGTAAATCCTTTAAGGAAGCCCGGTTTTTTTCCATCATGATCCTTATACTTTCGATTGCAGCTGCGCTTGATTTATCTGCGTCAAAACTGCACTAGTCATCAGATAGCCCTTTTTCCGTAATGGGCTATCTAAAACCCGCTCACTGATCACAATGTGGTGTGACATCCGCTTGATAGAACGGTAATTATAACAGTCTCGTGTACGCCTTTTCCTTTGTACAAAGAAAGAAGATAGCTTTCTCTCCACTGGTTAGGCATTGGACCGCCTCTCATCAGTTTTGATATGAAAATCATGAGCCAACTGAACCCATTGTCTCCTATCTTTTTCCGGAATTCAGAGGGTATCTAGTCCCGCCCAACCGCTTTTCATTTTTTTTGGAGTCTTTGACGGCCTTTCCAACTTCTTCAACAGCAATGGCTGCGTATATTTTTCATTATATGGAGGGGCTTTTGGAAAGTAGGATTACCTATTTCCTATTAGCAACAGAAGAAGAAATTTGTTTTTACTCCACAGCCTTTGTTTGAATTTGATAGCACTTTCTTTTTCGCTAGTCTTTTCTCTTCATCATCATTATTAAAGGGGCATTTCGACAAAGCTTTGAATACCACTTCCTTGTCATTTATTACTGCTTTAGCTTCATCGGTCTACCGCCATGTTTCCTTGCCTAGTTGATAGTGTCAATTAGCTCTATAGCAGTGATTTGGTTCTATCCAAGATACGACCACCTTCCAACTTTACAGCTCCGAACTTTCGGTTTCGCCTAAGCTTATGCATTACTTTGGTATACGCTGGAAACTGAATGACTCTAACCCGAGCATTTTTGCCCGTCGCAGTATTAGCTCCTATATAAGTAGGGCCCTTGCTGGGTAGTGCCTTCCTTTCTCATTATTGCTCATTTCCATAATGCTTGAGTTTAAACGATTTCAACACGTGCATTTTCAAATTATTACCCACTTGATCTTCCTTTTAGGACACTGGTGATCTCCAGTTGTGTTAACCCACGGATTTGCCTGCTAACTCGCGGGACAGTTTTAAGACTTTGAATGCGTTGCTAGGTTCATCTGAAGATTAAAATTGCCTAAGTGTGATCTTTCCCCTTAGTCACCTTTTACAACAAGCGCTGTTTATTGGAGCGTGTTGTATTGATCCCTACACGGGATAAGTAAGTCAGCTCAAATCTATATTTCATCCGAGTATCCATATATTTAATAAGATAAGCAAATTTAGTGTCTAGGACCTATCTGCACGTAAAGTAAACAAAATTTCGTCAAGGATCACTAAATCGGTACCTACCTCAAAGAGAAACACAATACAACCCCGTAACAGATGTTTGAGACCACAAGCATCAATTAGCACGAATAAAAACTGTAACGCTCCCTTGCACTTGGTGAAACCATACTAACACAAAGGACAATAACCCTGATATAGTATCAACTACCAAGTAGGTAGGTACTTGTCGTGTTATGTATCCAGATGTTCAACACTTTTTAAATTACACTTTTTCATTCAGTATCCTGTCAATAGGACGACATTCAATTTCAAAAAATGTTTCCTTATTAGAAAAATGTCCCGTCGAAAGAGTGATACGAGTACAAGTGTGTAGGATCAGATATTTATTCTATGACACACCTACCTTCGCATTCATGCGTCCATTTGTTATTTAATTATGTCAGTCATGTAAGGAACGAAAGAAAGAAAGCAGGATAATGTCACAACAAAAGATGGTAGGAAAATGAGAATCCTGATGTAAACAGATACTCCAAGTTCAACGACCCTTGATTCGATGCAAACAACAAAATGCGAGAAACAAGTATGTATGTGTAATATATTCCTTCAGGATGTGTTGTTTTACTCATCCTTTTCATAGAAATAGTTCAATGTACCAAACTCAAACATTGGTTGCAGTTTACCAAATCAAATTGCAACATCAAAGGGGGAAGATTGAACGTATACAAAATTATATCCTTGGTTCGTTACTCGCGAATTGACCCTAGTCGAGTAATCTCTCCATGTGATTTCTCTAATAGCAGAAAGGACATATGCAGCACGGACAGAAGAGAGAGAAATGCATTTTCTCCTGCAGACCCGACAATCCCATTCACATCCCGTCCCGATCCCTTACTGCTTGCATTTACTCGACAAATACAGTGATATATTAAAATATTCACGAACCCACCCCACATTGAATGAAAGAGTCCCTTTTTATATATTTTACAGGATATGTATATAAATACACACGTACAGCAATAACAAGGAAAGGAAATCCCTTAATCAATTTAATGCACTGATATCCCTGTCCAGACGAACAAAAAACGCAAGCAATAAAATGAAATGCAAACGAAGCAACATCGTTTTTATATTTATATCGTTGCTAGTTGCTACGCCTCGCCCAAAAGGATCTTCAATTTCAATCTCTCTCCCTCTCGCTCTTGTCTTGCATCAATTGTCTCTTAGTGCTTGACGTCGTTGTTAGTATGTTAACTGAAACGAAAGAAATTTCATTAGACCAATCCATGCTTCCTGGGAACACGCTGCCTGACTGAATTAAAAAAAAAGGAGAAATTAAATAAATATGTGAGGAGTCCTGTTTCTTGTTTTAATCCGCCTATGCTATGGTTAATCCATGAATTGTTGGTTGAATTTTGAAAAAAAAAAACGTTTTGTAAATATTAAACTTGATCTCGGGATTTAAAAAGGGATTATATTGTTTTTAAGAGCAAAATGTATGTCCTTTCTTCTTATGTATATTTATTGCGGACCGATGATTTTTAGAGTTGGATGCTAATTTTCCATAGAAGATTGCAATTTGAAAGGATTAAAGGGACTTGAGTTGATTTGTTCTCATTTTTGTTTGCTGCTACGCAACAATGGTTTATTATGGATATAAAATAAGAATGCATCGTTGCATGGTGTCCATACGGATGGAGTAGCGATGTTCGTATATGAACGATGTTGGGTAATTTATTTTGGAAACACAAGTGAGAGCGCGAATAAGTTATATATGTAAAACGTAAGTAGGTAGGTACTTGCCAATATTAATTCCGCCGCGCCACAAGTGTAATACTTTGGCCACTTCA
The DNA here is from genome assembly GCA_949715645.1 of Portevinia maculata. Taxonomy (NCBI): domain Eukaryota; kingdom Metazoa; phylum Arthropoda; class Insecta; order Diptera; family Syrphidae; genus Portevinia; species Portevinia maculata. The sequence goes on from OX454525.1 coordinate 195,606,980, forward strand.
TTTTTCTTCTTGAGCATTTTTATACAATTTTGGTTTTGCAATTATTAAATCATTGCAATTATAAAAGATGAAGAATGTATTTTTATCCTTAGAAACATTCTAAAAATAAGTCATTAACGTTGACGTTACGCCAGAACTTTGTCCAATACTTAACTTTTTTTTCGTTTTTTTTTTGAAAAAGGAGATCCAAATCCCAGAGCGCTCAGACTCGGTAACGGTCCATTGTACTACCAGGCAGAAATCCTCCTTTTGGTGTAGAGGCTGGAGAATGGGTGGCGTATGTTGTTGTTCTCCATTGGGATTGAACCGCACGGGTCAAAAACCAACACACTAATCTCTATACCGTCGCCATACTAAACTTATTTTTTTTTTATTTATTTATTTATTTATTTGAAATGCTTATACACTTTAAGATATAATATCTTATAAAATAGTGATAAGCTAACTTAGACAGAGATTTGAGAAAAGTAGATATACCGAATAAAGTTTCACAAAAATTATAATTCATAAATGTAATTCAGATTTTTTTTTTTTTTTTTTTTTTTTTATTTTATATAAATCAATGATCAATAGAAAATTTAAAGTTTTAGTTACCGATTTCCGGAAAAATAATTTCTTAAGTCCCTTTTAAACTTTTTTGTGCTTGTACCCTGAGTTATTCTTAAGTTCCGCGGTAATGAATTCCACAATCGGATAGCATTTACGAAAAATTGACGCTCAGATGTAAGGGTGGCGTAGGGGGAGTGAATCAATTTCCCAGACCTGTGCGTTAACTTACTTAACGGGCTCCCGACCCGTGAAGAGTCTCTGCATGGGACACTGCAGCTTTCCTTCCTCTGCGATCCCGGGCACGCTGCAGTTGTCCAGACCAAACGCTTGGCATTCGCGAAGGCTTGGTCTTTAAAGTGGAGGTTCAGTCTTCATTGCCTTCTCTTACCTGGTGCTGGGAGTTGAATATACTCTTGGCTGGGGCATTATTGTCGGCTGTTCACTCAATGTGGCCGGGCAAATGTAGCCGATGTTATTTAGCTTTTTGGACTACATCCACATCAAAAGAACCCAATATTAGCGCCCTTTTTCTACTTATCGTCCAGCACTTGGTTTCGGGTCTCGTGGCCATGGAGGGTATTCTTATGCGAGGCTTTTGTGTTTCTCTCATAACTACAGTTGTTTGACGTTTTCGGGCAGTTACCCGGATGGCAGAACCCCCGACCTAGAGGGTCAGGCCCTTGTTTTGACCTTAGGACAGCGGACCGAAAATGTTAACGCCAGTAATCCACTTCGGAGATGTGGGAGCTGCCCATGTAGGGTTTATTTGCTACCATCTCTTTTACAATACCATGACTAGTCTTGTAAATTTCTTACTGAACTCAGCTCCAAATAAGTAAAAGGAGCTCATGTAAGGTATCAGTCATCCTGACTGTCGACGACGCAATTGATTTATTCTAGTAAATTCATATGCCTTATGTTCTTTTCCAGGATTTTCAACAGATAGTTATAGTGTTGCTATTTATTCTTGTTCAACACTCGCGATTAAGTTGAGCATGCCATGTCTGGATAGACATGACCACTTGGAGGTAGAACAAGCACAGTTGATGTGTAGTCTCAGGTTGATTGCGACCAATGCTTACCTTAATTCTACAATACCCAACCACATTCGTTAAATACTATTTGATTCTTGTAAACTTTATCTTTAAACTGATAAATTACCAATTCATGCAGAGATATTTAAACCCATGAAGGGACGGGAGGAGAATATCACTGTAGCGCCCCTCCAAAAAGAACCCTTGTCGTAAAAAGTGACTTAGAGGTAAATCACTTCCAGACAATTCTGGTAAACCCAGCGACACAAATATCATGTTAAAACTCTACCACAAGTGTTCATGCAAATCAGAGGGTTGACACAATTTAAGCTTACCGGTTTCGTAAAAGGGCGTCAAAAAATGATCAATAATTGGCGCATGCATTGCAGGTGTCGAGATCGCAAAAAGAGGCCAGCCTAAGAAATTCTGAAACACACAAATGCAATAACACCAGCATTTTCTGGGGATAGCTAGCTAGAGGCTGCGTCAGACTCCACGTTCTTCGGACCAGAACCGTATTGCAAAGTCAACTGAACTACTGCTCTAGGATTGATTGATAATTGGGAACACCGCTTAATCAGGCCTTAATCCTATAAGCAGACTCTTATTTTAGATTAGGCAAGTATTAAGAAGCTGGCGAGCTTCCTGTCAGGCCGTTGTGACTTCAGATATCATTTTTACAAAATGAACTTGTGCTCGGAGACACAATGTAGGTTTTGTCTGGAGGAGCATGAGTCCACTGAGCACATACTCTGTGAATACCTGGCGATACATTGGTTAAAAATACGTATCTTCCCCAGAGAAATACGTTCGCCAGCAGAGGTGAAAGACTCCGCCACCAATAACGTGGTGACCTTCGTAAGGGAAGTCTCTTGGAATAATAAACCCTTTAGATACAAAAGACCTGCACTTTATCTCTATCGGGATGTGGCCGCAATAAGAAGAAACCATTGCGGGCAAATCGCGATATTAATTGGCCGAAATTTGAGGTTGTTATATAGTAATCTTAAGTGTGCTTCAAAATATCGACAGCAACTCATAAATACACATACTTATTTAATTATCAATCAATTCTCTCGTTTCTGGCTGACGGCAAACATGTCAATGCCACTTATAATTTGTGAATTTTCGTAACCGAAACATAATGAAAAAAAAGAAAAAAAAATATTCTAATCTATTCTACAAAAGATCTTTTGGGTAGCTGTGTCGGCAATTTAGGCAAGGGTCAACAACGCCGAACCCCACAGGCGAACCAGTAGTGATGCATTTAAGTTAGATGGTTATGGTCCCTTTAATTCTGACAATAACTTCACCGTCGAAGAAATTTTTATTTTGATTTTGTTGAATTTATACCTTGAAGTAAATGATTTATGAAAAATATAGTTCCGAAATAACAAACAAATTGACACGCTTTATATTTAGAAAGAAAAGATACTGATGTTTATTGTTCGAGTAATTCATGACGACTGACTTCAGAGGAAACACAAAAGAAGAAAAATAAACGTTACATACAACGCTTGTATATATATACTTTAAGTATGTGTGTGTGTTCATGGCAAAAGAGTGAGTGAGGCCAACATAAGAATTTGACAAAACGGAATTATATTATGTTCAACAGATTTAACTCATATCAAATGTGATTCAATCGAACTTAACACAAAGAGGATACCTGTTTTGGGAATAAACTTGTAATCATTGTATTTCAGCCAAAGAACTATTTTACGAATTAAGCTTAAATAATGTTTTCTTTGTGAAAATTATTAAAAAAAAAACTCGGCACATTTATCAAATTTCATATCAACCTACTCTATTTAACTTACATTAACTGTATACAGGGCTCTGAGAACTCCTTGTCTTACACAACAAGTTGTCAAACTCACAATGACTTTCCGAGCGCCTGGCAGTCGCCAACAAACGTTCGCGCTGCCGACAGCCTTCAAGTATACATCATCTAACGGAAGCACCGCCACAAGTTAACGAGCATGGTCTCTCCCAGAAAGGCCCTATCAAACTAAAACCTACCTTAACACTAAGAGGATTCTACCTAGAGAAACTCACCATCCTCGGAGGTCGTGTTGACCCTTTCATCCTCAACAAGCCATCGAAATTCGACGAATTACTTCTCCGAATCAATTCGGCATTGGCGACGTCCCCGCTATGGATTAGCCGCTTATCTCTCGCGCTACGGCTGGCATCTTGGACGACTTCAAAAATGAGGTCAATCAAATATAGGTAGTTTTGTATTTGTGTGATCAAGGTGTTTTTAGGCTTGCCTATTTTTTAAGGATTTCGACAAGTGCATGCTTCCATTAACGATTCAATAATCGTCCTTTTACAACGCATTCACACTTGTCGGACAGTTTCAAGATATTAAATGTGTCGGGTGACTCTGCAGTTAAATGTGTTGGGTGACTCTACAGTGATATTCTTAGCACGTCTATGTAGGTATGATTTTAGAGCATTTGAGCTATCACTTAAATCCACGTTTTAAATTCAATACGCCAAATGAAATTTTCGAAATCGAAATTTTCTCCAGAAATTTCGCCTATCGGTTTGTTTGACTGCAAAAAGAACATAGAACTGAAGAAAAGTGCCGTGGAAGTGAATCAACACTTAACTTTAAGCTTAACTGTACGCAAAGCTGCCCTGCTAAAAAAAGAATTTCACTTTTAAGCATATGTAGTTCCCATGTGGAAACAGATATTTTCTATTGTTATTATTATTATTATTATTATTTATTCTTCTTTATTTTTTCACTAATAACAAAAAGTGTACAAGTTATACTTTACTTAAGAATACGGACATGGCTATGCTGCCGTCTGCCGGCAGTGACATTATAAAACAAAAGTAATAAAGTAAAAAGAAAAAGGAGATGAAAGTAAGAAAGTAAAAAGTGAATATTAATGTTACAATTTTTTTTTTTTGTTTATAGAGCAAAGAAAAATGGATAAAAAATAAAAAATTGATGAATAAAGCAAGTTTCAACAACTTTAATGATTTGCAACATAAAGGGGTTACAATTTTGGAGTGATTTGGAACACAAAAAGATAACAATTTTATATGATTTGGAACATAAAAGCAATAATAGGCATAAAACGTGGTTTTTCAAAAGCTATTACGATACTCGTATATTAGAGCATGTTTGCAGTAACTATACAGGGTAGTCCAACCTCGAGCACCATTTAATATTTCATAAAGACAATTAGCAAACAAAAAACTTTTTTGAAAATACAGTCGTCGAATCTCTTGTAGGATCGGGCAAACTGCAATAAAATGGTAAATATCGTCTAACTCTCTTCTGTTGCACAGATAACAAATTTGTTGAAGATCGACTCTATGAGGGATGAAATTTAGGTTAAGGATTCCGATTCTCGCTTTGAATACCATGCTTATTTTGTATGCTGAATTCTTTTCATTAAAGAAGCTGTCTTCAGTAAGTATTCGATGATTAAGATTTCGGTAGATAGTTCTGGAAGTTGACGATGATGCCCTGGTTAACTGTTCGTTGAAGATCTGATCATCTATTTTCGAGATAATTGTCGCAAATATATCAGGCCACTCATTAACATTGCTTTCTGTTAACGACAGTGAGAGGTCGTGGGATAAGGCTAGCTGTTTCCATTCTCTGATAGGTGAAGCATTGGTTCGTAGTAATTTTGCCATTATTACTCTGTGGAGATTTGCGACACTTCTACTCATCACTCTTAAACAATAGTCAGAATTTGCTTTTAGATTCCTTATGTAGATTGGTGGTAGACCAGACTCTACGTGTATTGCATAAGTCGGTGTGGAATTCGGCAATCTAAAAATGCGTTTGAAGAAAGTTCTCTGAACCACCTCAAATTCTTCAAAGGGAATTACTCCAAAGGCCTGTGTACCATAGCACATACAGGTGTTGACTGTTCCATTGAACACTTTGAATTTGGATGAATGGTCATTATTCTGTTTAGTGAAAAATTTTGGCCACATCAAATTAAGCGCCAACTTAGATTCTCCACTTTTTGCTTTAGCATGCTTTGAAAGATTTAGATTATAAGTGAATAATACTCCCAAATACTTAAATTCCAGCACTGTATCAATTTGTCAATTTGCATCCCTGTGGGACACCTGCAGAGGTAACGAACCACTCTGATAACTTAGAGCCATCCCATACTGCCGCGCTGGAGGACGAGAGGAATTTGAAATATAGCAATAGAAATTTTTGAGATACTCCAATAGTCGTCAATTTATAGAACAACGCCTGCCTATGCCTATTTACTGTATCGAACGCTGCTTTAAAGTCCACGAAACAGACATACAGTTTTTTGTTTTTTTCGATGTGGTTCCTAGCAATGCTTATCAATGCGAAAATATGATTCAATGTAGAGAATCCAGAGCGAAATCCTGCTTGAAAAGTGCTGAGTCGATTGGTCCTTTCAATCCAGGTGGAGAGCCTTCCATATAAAATCCCAGCAAATAACTTCCTAAGAGAGTTGAGAATAGATATTCCCCTGTATTGATTAGGATCTCCTTTTTTAAAAATCACAAATATGAGAGCTTTTGGGAAGCTTAAAGGAACACAGGCATTCTCGTAAAGGAGATTAAAATAGTCCAGCATATAGCTTTGTAGAAGGTCATTACTATATATGAAAAATTCAACTGGTATTCCATCACTTCCGGGGGCCTTGTTGTTTTTCATTTGTGAGAGAGTATTTTCCAATTCATTTCGAGAAATAGGTGCATCTAGCTCGAGAACGCACGTGTTTGGTAATGCAAAGCTGAAAGAATGAAGATTCTCCTCGGCCGACAATAGAGTTTTAAAATGTGCAGCTAGAGTCTGAGCGCCGAGAGCAATCTTCATACTGCGTTGCCATCCACTTACTTGACGGACGTTGTACCAGAATTCTTTGGAATTTTTACTGAGTAGGACCTGTTGTGCAAGCTTTTTGTGGTAAATGTTTTTTTTTGTATAACAAAGTTGTTTGAGCTCCTTATTGGCCCGTAAGTACATATTTTTAAAGTTGGGTGAATTTGTCGCTCTAAAAAGCTTCAAAAATGTAAACGAAAGTTTACGTAATTTATAGCAATCCTTGTCAAACCATTTGGATTTTGGCGTGAAAGTGGTATAAGAGTTATTCGACAACGGTGCCGATGCATAAATTAAGCTCGTTATATTTTCTTCTATTTCGTCAATCGAAACTGATGCCAAGTGAGGCAAAATATTAGAGTTAACATCTAAGAGGAGTTTGTAGCGATCAGCTTTGCTGTCGAGCCATTTAAATTTTCTAAAATTGTCTGAAGTTCTTTGCTGCACTTGCTCGCCAAAGTCCGCTGTCACCAGAATTGGCATGTGAGCTGAGAAGTTGGCCGTAAGCACCTTAAAATCCTTTACTACATTGCACCATTCACCAGATATTGCACAATAGTCTATAACCGACTCGCCTTGACCGCTTATAAATGTAAGTTCTCCATATTCGTTTCCTTTGGCTACACCATTCAACAGAAACAGCCCGAAATCCTCGAAAAACCCCGATATTAACCTACCGTTGCCGTTGCGCGTTTCATCTTTAGAGTTTCTATAGGTCTCGAAATTTAGTTAATCGTGCAAAAAATTAACAGAAGGATTTTGATTCACCAATTCGAGCATTGAGATCACCAAATAACATTGTATTTTCCATTGAGTTGTACATAAAGTTGCATAAATTATCGAAATCGAAATGCCAATTATTGCAATTAAGATAAACCGGGATAATAATATGAAAATTCACATTGTTACTTAAGATATGAATGATAATTCTACCTTCGTTATTTCTCAGTTCTACAAAGTGAGAAATTTTAGATTTTATGCCACAAAGAATACCCCCACTCGCTCTCCCGTGTACATTTGTTCGTGTTGCTGGAATAAATGTTAAAATATAATCTTTAAAATATTTTATGTACTCATTTTCAAATTTTTCCTCCACAAAAGTTTCCATTAAGATTATAATTTCAAACTTAAGAATATATTTAAGGAAATCAGGTTGCAATAATTTATTTTTTAGTCCTGAGATATTATAAGCTAGAATTGATAGATTTATATAATAATTATTAATATAAGTTTTATGGCAGACGACAGATGGCGCTGCTGTCGGTTGAGAGTTTGATCTAGTACTCTGTCGTTCATTTGGCATGTTGACTTTTTTGACAGCATCAAAGTTAATGTTACCTAGCATTTGTTGTAATTCACGTTCTCCATCCAAGTTATTGTAGGTTAGGTTATTGTTTACATCCAAATAAAAGGTTTTATTATCAAATAAAATTGTATTGTTTTTTATTCGTATTGCGGAGTTTGGTTTATTGTCCCTAATTATTTTTCTGTAATGTAGGAGTATTCGGTGTTTTAATTGCATTTTCTTAGAAAGATCGCGTTGCAAATACACTCCTGTGCCTTTGAGTTTGTGGGCATTTTTATGCATTTTCGAGGCAATTTCGCTTGAGCCGGTATTTACTTTTATTTTGGTTGCAGTGTTATTTTCACTAATTTTTACCGAGTCTGAGAATTGTTGTGCAAATTCATTACCAAGTAAAATCCGAGTGACAGTGCGGATCTTTTGTTCTGGATCAGTTAGTGGATCTTCCTTGGGAATTGAAACGATAATGTTTTTATTTCTCAACTCTCGACTTTGTGATTCAAGTTCGTCCTCTAATGTGCTGCATCTTTCTTCGAATTGCTTAACTTTTGTTGACAATTCATCATTTTGCTTCCGCAATGAGTTCATTTCATTGTTAAGCTTACTCAGGTCTTGTTTGGTGGCCAGGTTTGCAATTGCCAATGCAAGTTGAGTTTCAAGCGAAGAGTCAACAATTGCTTTGATTTTTTTGCAAATCCGAAGCAGACATGGTCATGGTGGAGCGTTAAAAAGATTTACAACCACCTGGAGTATTTTTCAAATTACAATTATCTTCCGGTGACGTTTCGCCGATTTTCCGTTTATTGTCAGTCATGTGACTTCGGATTGCAGGTTTAATACTTAATTTTTTGTTGTTGTTTTTTTTTGCAAAATTATCCTAATTTTACCTGGGCAGTGACCGGTTTGTCGAATATGATTTTTCTTGAATCGGTTCTAGCACTTTTTTAAATTGAAACTGAGATTAAGACTTAATTTTTAAATAATATTCAAGAGCGACTTTGATGATCAACTTTCTACCTTCACAACAGTGTTGCCACACATTTTCTATATAAGTACATAAATTGCATTTTTAAATAGTTTACTATAGTAGCGAAACTTTATTTATTTAATAACATCAATTTCCATTCTCTTTTTAGATTGATATCCTGGCAGTTAAGGATTAAAAAGCGGCTAAAATAAAGAAAATATTCTTGCTAATCAACACCACCAAACAAAACCAACTATATACTTAATTCAAATAGAAATATATTGAACAAAACGATATAGAGAACAAAATCAAGTATAAGAAACCGTAAAACTCGAATGTTCCATAATATAAAAACAAAAATAAATCTTTATATAAACCAAAAAATATATATTAAAAGAAAGAAAATTTCAAAAAGATAGAAGTAAAAGAATTTTGCTATCTTTTTGCGTTTTCGCAAATTTTTATAAATAAGAAAAATCTTATACATATAAATATGTATATCAAAGATACATAAAAACCCAAACCGCACACAAAAACACCCAACAAACTCAAAAAAGTTTCATAATTTGAAGATCTCAATTCCCAAGTCAAAAGGAAACCAAAATAAATTAAATTTATCGAAATATTTAGTCAAATTTTACTCAGCGCAAAAAGAAATTCAAGCGCTGCTTTTCTTTTGTTGGAATTCCTTCTTTTTAGTAAATTTAAACTAAAAAAACGATCAAATCGATCTAAAAAAACATATACACACACACACTGATTACATTACACCATACAAAAAGGATATAACGAATAAATTATTTATATATATATATATACATAGACTACTAATTTAAAGATTAAAGTTTAAAAAAGAAGAAGACGGGACTTGTGCAAAGCGCAATCAATTTAAATATAATATACTATATATATTTTTTAAAAAATAAAACCTAACGAAAAGTGAATATTATAATAATAACCTAGCGATAAATTAATAATTTTTAAGAAGACAAACAAACGACAACAAAAACAAAAGATCCCAAGAAAGTGAGATAATTATAAATTAACTAACTACCACAAAACTCTACAACAGCACGATCATTTAAATTTAAATTTCATTTGACGTGTGTCAAGTCACTCAAAGAACACAAACAAAACACGGAACTAATAATGACAAACGCCATGGAACTAGCCATTAAAAATGGCAGCACCAACGGTTCCGTTGATGGAAGCCAAGATGAGTCGCGTACCAATTTAATTGTAAATTATTTACCACAAACAATGACACAGGAGGAAATGCGATCACTCTTCTCCAGCATCGGTGAATTGGAGAGCTGCAAGTTGGTCCGAGATAAAGTGTCAGGTAAGTTGTTTTTGATTCTTAAGATTTAGGTGTGAAAAGTGTCTTAATTGGTTCACTTGCTTACTTTTGGGATCAGACAGGTATTACCTACGAGACAATCAGGTGAAAGAAAATTCTATCCAAGAGAAGATTACCACTTTTATAATATTGAATGATTAAATGAAAACAAAGTTCTTGATCTTAAACCAGCCGTGTACCAGCCGGGTCATAGCGATGTTCAAGGGAATTGTAAACGGTTGAATTGGCTAGACAAGCCTCCTTCCAATTTGTCTGCTAAGTACTGTATCCATGCCAATTTGCTAGAAAAACCAAACTCTAGATGAAACCAGATCAGCCACTGTGTGTAACACCACCAAAGAAATATAGCCAAGGCTGAACTAGAGATGATCCAACGGCATTCGATTTGGTTTTTAGATCAAGTTAGTTCAGTTACATTGTATAGTGTATTGTTGAAATGAACAACCAAATTCCATAATCAAACGATCAGAATTAATATCGTATCGTAACCCTCCCACTTTATGACATCCTTAGTGGTCCGCCTGTGCGATTAGCCAGAAATGAACTACTGAACTAAGTGAACTAAATTAAGGTGAAACTGTGACCTAGTTCACTTCACTTATCACGTAAAATTCTAAAATAACCAAATCTTGCATTTTCAAAATTTTGCACTATATCTAAACATCTTGCATTATAAAAAAATTTGCGGTGTCGAAATCTCGCTGGTCAATATAAAAATCTCGCGAAAATCTCGCTTTCAAACATAAGTGACAAATTTTTTAAACAATGTAATGTTTGATTCGAAAAATTAAGCTAAATTAGTCGCCAGCCAGATAACTAGCAGTTACGCTTATTTGAGCACCGGGATATCGATAAGGCGAGATTTCGTTATGCAGGATTTTAAAATGCGGTAAATCGTTCGCAGCCCAGTCCACTTAGTTCACTTGTCACAGCTAGTTTTTGAACTAGTAAGTTCACGAACTATACAAGCCAGACACTCCCTATGGGCCAGCACAGAAATCAATGAAAGTTATGATTTTCTTGTTTCCTCAAATCTCCATATGCGTAATATTGGTAGCAGTCCCAAGCACGGAAACATTTCCCAGCTAGGAGAAAGTACTTGACATTATTTTAATCACGAATAACACTAACTTTGGGGTTGATAACTGGGGAGTGTCCAGAGATGGATGCTATTCAACGTGAATCTCAAGGTAGATTCTAAAGCTCAATATAGAAATCTGAAACGAATTGACTGGAAGAAATTCAACTGGACTCCAAGCTAAGAATATACCTGATTCAGATATAGAGTCGGTAGAAGTCCTGGACGTGAGAGTTAGGATTTTTGAAAAAGCCATGGGGATAGCCCACACCCCCCGACCCGTGAAGAGTCTCTGCCTGAGAAACTTCAGCATTCCATCCTCTGCGATCCCGGGCACTCTGCTTCCAGTTCTCCAGTCCATGCGCTCTCGCATCCGCGATGGCTTGGTCCTTAAAACGGAGGTTCGGTCTTCCTTGCGTTCTCGAACCACGGGGCTGGGAGTCGAAGATCCTCTTCGCTGGAGCATCATTTTCCATTGGCTCAATGTGGCCGACCCAATGTAGTTGACGTGATTTAGCTTTTTGGACTTCTTTCACATCTTGGTACAGCTCATAGAGTTCGCGGTTGTATCTTCCTATACTCGCCCTCCTTTTCTTTCAAATGAACCCAATATTAGCTCCCCTTTTCTACTTATCGTGCAGCACTCGGCACCATAAATCAGGACTGGTAGCATTAAGGTTCGATAGAGCATGCATTTTGTCCTTCGAGTCCAGCCCGTTTGTCGGCTGGTATTGGTCCATCCAGGGTCGAGTCCTACCGATGCACTTACTTCTAACCTCCTCCCTCTCGACCTTCACATAAGATGCATCTTGTAGCGCATTGAGGCTCAGAGAATCTGGGTTCTGGTCATCTAAACCCTACGGTCACAGTAAGGTGCTTGACGTGTTACACGAGGATCTTGCTGCAACTACACTACAGTATTTCCAAAAATAACCTTAACAAAGCCGCCTAAGTCTATTTTCCATCCTGGACGGAATGGAAAAATGAAGCGTTCCCAACGAACCCACAAGTATCAATTTTTACCGACGACACGGTTCGAACATGGAATGAATGCGGAGTCGGTTATGCTCTGAGCGGAACTGAACATATCCAAACCAATCCGACTCCCGGATTCCTCTAGTGTATTCCACGCGAAAATACTAGCGATCAAGGAGGCTTGTAGAATACTCACCCATTTCCCCATAACCAGATGTTGCCATCTTTATTGATGGCAAAGCCATATCATCCAAATTAGTCGCACAGTTATGATATGGTCCTGCCTTAACGCAAAAAGGACTTTCGATCTAACAAACAGAACTGGACAGGAGATTGTCAGAATTGTGGCAATCAACAATGGACAGTGGCCTGTCAGCCCACACGCTACCAAATTGGGCATCCATTTCAAGATCAGTTGTTAAGGGAAACCCTAAACCCTTCACCGTTCCTGTGCGAATATCCGGCCCTTGCTAGAACCAGATAGCAAACCCTCGGCAAAATATTCCTTGACTATAGGTCGTCAAGGATTTAGTCAAGAATTAAGTATTATCAAATTCTGAAATATTATTGAATTCCACAGGTTGGATTTTAAACAGAAATTGACACCCTTGGTAACTGAGTGGTGATATAAAAAAGGAGCCAGTTGCGTCCTGGTGTTCTGGATTACTAGCAGGCAGCCACTTCTACCTGCCTACCTACACAAGCCTCCTAGACACTTTGCGATAGGTATTCGTAGATATGTTCAGAGATTGAGACGATTGGGCTTCCCACGATCTAAAGAATCTCATTACAATGCCTGCACGGCCGATATTGACAAATTCATAAAGAAAAACAGGCATCAAGATACGTGCAATGTGACCTTACTACCCAATGAACCTACCTTGGTATAAGTGTTACACATCGAGGGCCATTTAAAACCAACCAACCGGCATGAACGGAAAATAAATGGATGAATTTAGAATCGACAGATCAACTTTTGCCCGAGCAGGTATGGGGTTTAGTTAAATAATGGGAGCATGTACGTGTCGAAATCGTTACTAAAATGGGCCGGCCTTAAAATGCCTTGATCGCACAACTGCAACACAACCAGCAATTGATTAGCCTCAGCCCCTCAGCTGAGAATTGATCCGAAGCCGAGAGGCCTGCTAATATTCATTGAGTTCGAACCGGAGAAACCCACAGGCGGACCAGTAAAGATGCAAATGGGAGAGTTATGATCGATTTTATCCTGATCATGGCTTCGCCATTAAGGAGGAGGAAGAAGAAGAAACACAGAACTATGGTTTCATTCGCTGTTTCGAAAAACCGGAGTTTCGGTTGAAAGTTGCTTAGATTTTTCATTTTCTTGTTGTTTCGATCGCAAACGAATGAGGCTTTCATCATTTGAAAGCCCACAGGATCGTGTTGTGTTTTCGAAACAGCTTAGGAAGAGTGGTCAATGAGCTGCGAGACTTTGCTATCTCTATTTTTATCTACACAGGATCTTCTCCTCCTAGCTACATTTTGCTTTGGCTTATACCGTTTACAGATGTGCACGTTCTTTCACCATTTTCGGGTGAGCGCACTCATTTCGACACCATGTGCTCTGTTCTGAGGTGGCCTCGCAATATCAGTTACACAAATTGTTACCGTTTATGGGTAGTGACTGGGGAGTGCACATAATAATCTAAAAAACTCGGTCAAGACTGTTTTCCGTACACGTTTGCCTTTTCATTTTCTTTCTTCCAAAAAGGAAATTTGAATACGCATTTTTTTAATCAATATTTTCGTATTCTGTCTTTCATTCTTTTTTTTTTAGTTCTACCAGCATCATTGACAGCGTTGAATCCGGCCTTGCAGCAAGGTACAAGTAAGTTTGCCAGACCAAGTTTTAGTTTAACGCCTCGTCCGATTGTATAAGCTCATTAAAGCTCCGATAATTTCAGGTCAAAGTCTCGGCTATGGTTTTGTCAATTATGTCCGCGCCGAAGATGCTGAAAAGGCTGTCAACACTCTAAATGGTTTGCGTTTACAAAATAAAGTGATTAAGGTATCATACGCCCGTCCAAGTTCGGAATCGATAAAGGGTGCTAATCTGTATGTATCGGGTCTTCCCAAAAATCTATCACAACCAGACTTGGAGGCGATGTTTGCATCATTTGGAAAAATAATTACATCTCGTATTCTCTGTGATAATATATCTGGTAAGAATGTTGGCTTTTTCTTTTTAAGCCAATTTTGTGTAATTTTGAGTTCTTTGATTTATTTTGTGTGTTTTCTTTTTTCTATTTCATTTTTAGTTACTGATATATTTGGCAATGTAAGCGTAGCCAATATCGACGGTACGTTATATTTTTTGTTAACTTATCTTATTTTATTTCTAGCCGTTTAATAATCTATAGTTTTTCGTCATAAGAAAGTGGACGACTAATAAGCAGATTTTTTTTCTTAGGTCTATCGAAAGGTGTTGGTTTTATTCGTTTCGATCAACGCAACGAAGCTGAACGTGCTATTCAGGAGTTAAATGGTAAAACACCAAAAGGATATACCGAACCAATTACTGTGAAATTCGCTAACAATCCAAGCAATAGTGCTAAAGCTCAAATCCCACCACCGTTGGCTGCATATCTGACACCACAAGCTGCAGCAGCCACAAGGAGATTGGCCGGTGCTCTTCCATCGGCCGGTAGAATTAGGTAAGATTTTCACGAATAGAAAAAATATCAAATAAAATCACTAACAGACAATGAAAAAAGATTTTCAAATTCAAATCGACTGGGCGATACAAGCGTCAACAGAAACCTCTTCAAATGCCAAAGAAAATTATCTAACAAAATAAATATTTAGTAATATTTTTTAACTTTAATTTGACGGTTTTGTTTGGTTGAAATGGTTTAAATTGTTGTTTGATTTAGTTTTTTGTTATTATTTTTCTAGTATTTCTTTTTTAATTATTTATTTGTTCGTTTTAATGTGGGTTTAATATAAATATGTATTGATTTACTATAAGCTTTTACGATTTAATTAAATTCATTTACTTATTGGTCAGAAAAATTTATTTGAAAATTACAAGTTAGCTTATTTTTTGGGTAATTATGTTAACTAGAAAGCGGTACATGTTAATGTTCAGAATATAATAAAATTTTAAAATAGAGCAAGTACCTAATGTAAAATAATTGGTTTTTAAAAAAACCCTGCTGCTGCTAAATATAAACACTCAATGCGTTTGCTGGCATTAGAATTTAAAAAAATCTTTATTTAATAGTCTTCATTAAAGAAAAGATTTGGTCTTTAGCCTAGAAGATTTACTCTTTTGCTCAAAAGAGGACATTTTTTTCGGTTGTTTCATTGAAGAACAAGAGCAATTCTTGATTTGCCCCTAACACAAAAGATGCGATCTGAAATTTTTGAGAGGCTTTATTATTTGCCAATACATACAAAAAGCCAAGCGACAAACGTCAACGTGAGGAAAACGTGGTTTTGATTTATTGTACAAATTATTTCTGTATGTGGGATAGATACTGTGTGTGAGGGTGGGGGCCTCACCAATGCTAAAATAGTTACAATATGTTTCATTGAAAAGAGCAATTCTAGATTTTTAGAGCAATTCCTACAATTTTCAATGAAAAACGCTATTAGTGAAGTTATGAAATCGCATCGAAAACTGAAATTGTTCAAAAACGCTCAAAATCTTCATCAAAACATTTTCCAGATTTCGAAAACTTTTTGGTTGATTTTGATAAGTCCTCTCAAAACCCACATGCAATCGGACAATTGTTTAAGTACCTTTTGAAACATATATCACTGTTCAGCCAGAGCTGCATTTCGAACATGGTTTTGATGGGCGTTTTCGAATTAATTCGAAATTCTCATTCACCTTTATTGCCGTCGTATCGGTTTTTCGTCGCTTTAGTGTTACGGAGCGAAACGCTTTGAGTTTCGTTTTAGGGCCCAGGTATAGCCATTCTTAAAAAGTTTCTTATGAATTATTAAACTAATATGTCACAAACGGTTGAAAAATTAGATATAAAGTTGTTTAGAAATCGAACTCATTAAAGAAAACTTTTTCTGTTCTCAGTCAACTGACAGAATCGCTCCTATGATGTGTTCGTTTCAATATATTTACTGATTCACTTCATACGTTTAGCTATAACTGAGCTCGTATTTATTTTCAATAAACGTTCCACAGAAAAAACTGAGATTGGTTCATACGAGAGTCAAATGGTGTTCAGACGAAACTTCTTCATCGATTGATGATGGTAAGAGGTGTTACTTGAGGAAACCGTGCGGGGATTTTTTTTTTAAAAGATGGGGTGCGTAAATTGACGTTCCCTTTTGTGTTCCTCTTCGATTCGTTTCGTGTGTGACATAAAAATCTCATATTGTGTAGGACTGGTTTTTCCCACGTTAAAATATTTTTCTCCTTCCGCATCCTTCCGAAATTCCCACAATTTTCTCACAATGATATATTTGAATAATATAAATTAAAGAATCCTTTTTATACCCTATTCTAAGGGTATATTAATTTTGACGCATAGTTTGTAACATACCTTAATATTGCCCGTAGACCCCTAAAAGTTACTATATTTATGATCAGCATCGATAGTAATGTCGATCTAGCCATGTCCGTCCGTCCGTCCGTCCGTCCGTCCGTCCGTCTGTAGCCAAAAATTAGGCCTTTAAACTGGACCTAGAGAGCTGAAATTTTAACCATATACTCTCTAGGGTCCCGAAATAATCAAGTTTACGAATTTTTGAAATCCGCCCACAGACACGCCCACAAACTCAAAAAAAACAAATTTTGGAAAAAATCGAATTTTGAGCTAGAAAGCTGAAATTTTTTATATATGATCTATGACCCCTAAAACTGCTCGGGATAAAAAATTTTCAAAATCCGCCCACTGACACGCCCACAAATAAATAAAATAATTTTTTATACCCTATTCTAAGGGTATATTAATTTTTGAAAATCCAAAGTTTCAGCTAGGGAGCTGAAATTTATAGTATATACTCTCTATGGGCCCTTTATGCTCATGTGTAAATATTTTCAAAATCCGCCCACTGACACGCCCACAATAATTTTTTTTTTTTTTTTTGAAAATTCAAAGTTTGAGCTAGGGAGCTGAAATTTATAATATATACTCTCTAGGGGCCCTTTATTCTCATGTGTTAATTTTTTTTAAATCCGCCTACTGACACGCCCACAATTAAATAAAACAATTTTATTGAAACACCCAAGTTTGAGCTAGGGAGCGTTTTTTTTTTGATAAAATCCTTTAAATGTTATATAACAAAATATGTAGAGCGTTCTTAACAATTCAACCATACTTCGACTTTTGTCACGCCCACTTATGAGGGATAAGAATAAGAATAGGGTATCCAACAGTTCGCCCAAGCGGACTGTAGCCCGTCCCTATGTTTTAAACAAATTTTATTCACGATTAACAATTATTCTAGAAAAAACACGTATATTGCGTATTAAGGAATTCATTAATTCGATATTATGTTCAAGAATTCAACTTCATATCTATATTCAAAAAATATTCAGATTTCAACATTAAAAAAAAATCACAACAGTACAAATTCATGCATAACATAATAGAACGTAAGCCTAATGTAATTACTCATTACAATATTACATTACTTGTGTAAGGAAATACTTTAAAACTAAAAAAAAATACTGAGGCCCATATTGTGTCGAAGAACGACTTCTTTCGAGCAACCACCGTCGATTTCTGCGTTTTTATACCCTATTCCAGGGGTATATTAATTTTGACGCATAGTTTGTAACATACCTTAATATTGCCCGTAGACCCCTAAAAGTTACTATATTTACGATCAGCATCGATAGTAATGTCGATCTAGCCATGTCCGTCCGTCCGTCCGTCGGTCGGCAAAAATAAGGCCTTTAAACTGGACCTAGAGAGCTGAAATTTTAACCATATACTCTCTACGGTCCCGAAATAATCAAGTTTACGAATTTTTGAAATCCGCCCACAGACACGCCCACAAACTCAAAAAAACAAAATTTTGGAAAAAATCGAATTTTGAGCTAGAAAGCTGAAATTTTTTATATATGATCTATGACTCCTAAAACTGCTCGGGATAAAAAAATTTCAAAATCCGCCCACTGACACGCCCACAAATAAATAAAACAATTTTTTTGAAAATCCAAAGTTTGAGCTAGGGAGCTGACATTTATATTACATACTCTCTATGGGCCCTTTATGCTCATGTGTAAATATTTTCAAAATCCGCCCACTGGCACGCCCACAATTATTTATTTTTTTTTGAAAATTCAAAGTGAGCTAGGGAGCTGAAATTTATAACATATACTCTCTAGGGGCCCTTTATGCTCATGTGTTAATTTTTTTTAAATCCGCCCACTGACACGCCCACAATTAAATAAAACAATTTTATTGAAACACCCAAGTTTGAGCTAGGGAGCGTTTTTTTTGATAAAATCGTTTAAATGTTATATAACAAAATATGTTGTTCTTAACAATTCAACCATACTTAGACATTTGACACGCCCACTTATGAGGGATAGGGATAAGAATAGGGTATCCAACAGTTCGCCCAAGCGGACTGTAGCCCGTCCCTATTTTTTTTTTTTGTGATTGTTGTTTGTGGCCTCAATTTTTCTATTTCACAAACGATTGCTGTCGATTGTAATTTTCTCATTTAGACGCTATGCATATAAATATTCACAATATTCTGTTCATTTAACATGATTAACATTTAAAAGTAGGCAACACTTTTTACAATAAGAATAAGAACTCAATTATTACCACTCACTTTGACACAAATATATCATTTTTCTTCGGTTATGATATGACACAAATCAGTTGTATCCCTTAAAGTGTTGCTTGCTCTTAGATGGAAATTTTTAGCGAGCCTTTTACAATAGAGCAATATAGGCAGAGGATAGTATAAGAAGGAGAAGACATTTAGATACACTGCAATCGATCTGGTTTACTTAGTAGAAGATTTATTTATACTAATTTAGATTTAGATTGGCTCGTTACCTGAAAATAGGATAACGTAGTAGATATATGATTAAACATAGGGGCGGGCTACAGTCCGCTTGGGCGAACTGTTGGATACCCTATTCTTATTCCTATATCTCATAAGTGGGCGTGACAAAAATTTAAAGGATTTTATCGAAAAAACTAAGCTTTTGTAAATAAAAACGCTCCCTAGCTCAAACTTTGGTTTTTCAATAAAATTGTTTTATTTAATTGTGGGCGTGTCAGTAGGATTTAAAAAAAATTTAAGTATGAGCATAAAGGGCACCTAGAGAGTATATACTATAAATTTCAGCTCCCTAGCTCAAACTTTGGACTTTCAAAAATAAAAAAAAAATAATTGTGGGCGTGTCAGTAGGCGGATTTTGAAAATATTTACACATAAGCATAAAGGGCCCCTAGAGAGTATATATTAAAAATTTCAGCTCCCTAGCTCAAATTTTGGTTTTTCAAAAAAAATATTTTATTTAATTGTGGGCGTGTCAATGGGCGGATTTTGAAAATTTTATGTCCCAAGCAGTTTTATGGGCCAAAGATCATATATAAAAAATTTCAGCTTTCTAGCTCAAAATTCAATTTTTCCCAAAATTTGTTTTATTTAATTGTGGGCGTGTCAGTGGGCGGATTTTGAAAATTTTAGCTCCCGAGCAGTTTTAGGAGTCATAGATCATATATAAAAAATTTCAGCTTCCTAGCTCAAAATTCGATTTTTGCCAAAATTTTGTTTTTTTTTGAGTTTGTGGGCGTGTCTGTGGGCGGATTTCAAAAATTCGTAAACTTGATTATTTCGGGACCCTAGAGAGTATATGGTTAAAATTTCAGCTCTCTAGGCCCAGTTTAAAAGCCTAATTTTTGGCAACAGACGGACGGGCGGACGGACGTGGCTAGATCGACATTACTATCGATGCTGATCATAGATATAGTAACTTTTAGGGGTCTACGGGCAATATTAAGGTATGTTACAAACTATGCGTCAAAATTAATATACCCCTAGAATAGGGTATAAAAACACATACTAGTTTTATTGGAAAAAAAGTTTAGATAGACGGGGTTTCCCACGAATTTGCACCGCAGACATTTTTTCCTACGAGACCGTTTTTCACCATCAAAATTCCCAGAAAAAGGTAAATTTCCCACAACGACTAATAATGGACAGAGGATGCACATCAATGGAGAATGAGGGGATTTTCTATACGTCATATTGAGTTTGTTTCTTTATTTTTTCCGGATAAGGAATAGAAAAGATAACCACAATCGGGGTTGTCGATATCTTGATCGATGAACGATTTTTTTGATCAATTAACGTCGATTTCGATATTTCGCATTGTGGTTATCGATTGTGGTCGACATTTTTCTATGGACCATGTTGCGGTTATCGATTTATTTATCGAAGTACGACTTTTTCCGATCATCGATTTCTCGATTTCGTGTTTTGACTGTCGATTATAATTTTCTGATAGACGCGTCATGTATATAATCCTTCACCATGTTCTGGTGATTTAACATGGTTAATATTTGAAAGTAGGTAACACTTTTATCAATGAGCAAGTTCAAGTTCCAAGACAATACAAGTCGCCTTCAAGCTAGCTTACGAGTAGTTATTTGAACGCGCTTCCCAACATCTGTTATTGCTGTCAAGTTCACGTTGTAGTTAGAACTTATGCCCTCTGCACACGGAGTGGCTCATCAGACGCATACAAGATTCGTCCTGCATAATCTACACATCTACTTAATTTTTTAATATAAGAGTTTGGTTGAATTATTGATAGACGACAAAATTTATCAATCGATCGACATTTTGATATCATGAGTGTCAATGTCAATTGACAATTCAACTGACAAACAAAATGGAATTATTGTGTAGAGGTATTTCATTTGACTTTTGTGTTATTCAAATCTGTTTTCTCTGGTTTGTTCGTTTTACTTTAGTTTAAATGTAAATTTAATTTTATTTTTGTTGTAACGAAAAAAGATTATGTTCATAACATGTTTCGACTAGTTTTTGTTTAAGCTCATGTATTTTACTACTACTTTTTGATCATAAGATTTATGAAAGGCTCCAGTGATTGCGTATTTTCAAAACATATTATACCAACAAACAACTCCACTGACGACATTTCGTTTTAAAATTGGGTTTTTAGAGATTGGCTGAAAATTTGATTGGTATCAATATTTTTGGCAATGATAATGACAAATTAATTAACAGTTGAATACTATTATAATCTGGTGCAAATGTGGTCAAAATATTAGATATTTATGTGCCCAAATACAAAATATGTGTGGAAATACCGCTGTATTTCCTAACGAAGAAATACAGATACCAATACAGTAACATAAGACGCTCAGAAAAAGCTTAAAGCATTTTTTTATTACTAAGATATTGTTATTGTTGAATAAAATTATATTTTCATTTTGTTATTTTCTTATGTACTTTTTGTTAACTGTTAGCGGAGCAAATTTCGCTACACAAAAATAAAGTGCTCCGGGCAATAACCCCCCAATAAAATAACCCCCCAAATGAAAAATGAAATAACTCCCCAAAATTGGAGAATAATTTTACTGTGAAATTATTCCCCAAATCAAAGATGAAATAAGT
This sequence comes from Portevinia maculata, assembly GCA_949715645.1. NCBI lineage: Eukaryota > Metazoa > Arthropoda > Insecta > Diptera > Syrphidae > Portevinia > Portevinia maculata. The sequence continues at coordinate 195,628,695 of OX454525.1, forward strand.
CCCCAAAATGGTATGAAATAAGTCCCCAAATAAGTATGAAATACGGGGGGGGGGGGGGGGGCATGCTGCCCCATGCTACCCCCTGCTTGGGGTCAGTGTTTGCTTTGGAGTAGGTGCGAGTTTTTTTTTTATAAATTTGGGGACTTATTTCATAGTTGAATTTGGTGACTTATTTCACTATGAAATAACCCCCCAATTTGAAGTATGAAATAAGTCCACAAAAAGCCATGAAATAAGTCCCCAATTTTGGGGGTTTATTTCATATGAAGTAAATCCCCACCTCCATACAAATTTAAGGCAGTTATTTCATCTTTCATTTGGGGGGTTATTTCCTGCAGCCAAAAGTAAAATTTCGAAAATTTTTATTCATTGAATACCGGTTTTTAGAGGTAGACCATAATTCGTTGATTGAAGAGAACACTTTCTCAACGGTGACCGAAGTGTACGGCAACGGCAAACAGAGAAATTAATTTATGGAATGTTCTTTTTTGCAAAGTGTTGCAAGCATTGCATCTATCGTGGGTCAGTAGCAACCAGTGGCGTGGCGTCCAAATATGTAACTCGATGTCTACCGACTTTTCTTTTAAAATTTTGACCAGACAGCACTATTATCTACCAAATATACAGGAAATCCTACCAAATTTACTTCATATTCATATATACTGCGGACACATAAGTCATCGAACTTATTATTGTGTGTATCCATATCTTCATCGCGCTTATTCATCGTCGCGAGAGAGCGAAGGCAAAGCCGCAGAGCCAATACGGATTAGATCCGAATTGAATTCCATGTAAACGCAGATTAAGGGATTGAAAGATTCACTCAATCCGATCACAAAATGTTCTGTGATTGGATTGAAAAACAGCATGTAAATGCGAATCGAAAGATAGGCAAGTGAGAGAGTGTGAGAGGGCGCCTTTGTTTCCTTTGCTATGTTCTTTGACTGGGATTTTTGCCGCCACTAACACAAGGCTATATCCTCAACTACCTTAAGTTCTAAAATTATTTAAATTTATGTTACGAATGAGTTTTTATATATAAAATCAAAAGTTTCTTTTCTTCATATACGTACGTCAAAAAATATGCACATTCCATTAATAAATTACTAAAACAAATGTCTTTCCTGTGGGTGGCGACGGTGTAGAGGTTAGTGTGTTGGCTTGTTACCCGTGCGGTGCAGGTTCAATCCCCATGGGGAACAACAACATACGCCACCCATTCACATGTCTCTACACCAAAAGGAGGAATTCTGCCTGGTAGTACGATGGACCGTTAACGAGTATGAGTGCTCTAGGATTTGGAATTCCTTTTCAAAAAAATATAAAAAAAAAAAAAAAATGTCTTTCCTGCTAGTGAATAATTTCGGTAGAAAAATAGTATATGTAGTTCTTAATAAAATATGTATTTATATGGTTTTCCACAAAAAATAATTTTTATTTCATCTATCTTCAAGTTATTTATTTTGCCAGTCCATTTAAAAGTTTTTTCATTGAAAACAAATACCTACATAGTAAATATTAAAGCAAAATCACAATATTATGTTGCATGTTAGACAACAATTTCACGATTTTATACTCAGTAACCAAGTGTCAATCTGGTACACATAAATTACACCTGCAGAACAATAACAACGAGTGGATAGCTATGCAATAAACTCGAGGCATAAAAAAACCAAGTGGTTAAAAACATCTCACACCAGGTACAAGGAAGGACACGTGAAAGAAGAACATCCTACTTTGTGGAGCTAATTACCGTCCGATTGCATCCTGCGAACAGATGGAAACGGTTCCTTCGACCGGTGATTGTGTAAAAGTGTGCTGCACACCACAACACAGAGCGCATAGAGCAAATGAAATCAACCCTTTCATTGAATTATATTTTTTTAATTGCAATGCTCGTAAGAAAAGAAAAATTGGCAAATTGTATGAAAAACCCGGTATATTTACGGTGACCATATTTTTAGGAGCAAAACCCGGGACAAAAAAGTGAAAATATATGACAGCACACAAATGGCCAAAAATAACAAAAAATTGCGTATTGGATTATTTCATTAAAAACCAATTGTTTAAGAAAAAAAGAACAATAAATAATAATAAAGTCTTCAAAACGTAACAAATTCAAAGCGAATAAACTTAAATTTCTTATTAAATGACGAAAATAAATTATCCTAGTAAGCAACAAAAACAACACATTAAATAATAATTAATGAATAATAAAACTAATAAGAAAATCAGTCTTTCATTCATTCTGTAATACTAATGTGCGAGTTAAAAAAATAGAAGTTGCCGAACATAAGTTCTTTCTGAATACTTATTGGATGAACAAATCTGTTTAACAATATTGTCGTTTTCTTTTAAATAATTTTTGAATTCAAGACAACTTAAATTGTAATTGCACTTTACAATTAGATTTTAGGGTTTTTTCATTTAGCTGGGCTTTTTCGCTGGTCCATACATTGTTCATTATCGAAAAAACTCTTTTCGTGGGAGCATTTGAACGTGGTAGACACCAGCTGAAGGCGTTAGGTCTTATTGCCCAAAACCATAACGCCCAAATTGAAAATGTCATAAAGCCCAAAAACCTAGTTATTACCCAAAATTTAAATGAATAAAAAGTCGTTAAGCACAAATGGAATGACATATCACCCAAAATAACACATTCGAACCTCGCACCTACTACAAATCAAACAGGGATCCCAAGCGGGGGGGTTGCAGGGGGGCAGCATGCCACCCCATATGCATTGCACTGTTTATGGAATCTACTTGCGATTTCGCAACTAATCCAATAAACAGTGCTGAATTTGACAATTTGTAAAAGGTTAGCGAAAGCAATGTTTTTTTTGGCTATTGAAATACGGGACTGTCCCGGGAAATACGGGACGTATGGTCACCGTACGTATGTCGTATATGCCAAAATTTGGCATTTACGTCAAAACAATAACAATGAGTAAACTCAATAATGGAAAGAGATAGAACACAACTGATAGCTTATTTGAAAAGAGTGCCCCCGAAAACACAAGACTGCATTGCATACCGATATTGCAGTTCGATATTGAATTTTAGCGTACCTATAGCTACGGCAAAAAATTTAGGGCGACGAAAAGTCATAAAAATGAGAAAAATTGAGCGAAAACTTAAGAAAATCGGGGAAAGCATCACACAAGGTAAGAAAAAATGGGCGAAAAATGAGAATCCTTTCTCATTTTTATACCCTATTCTAAGGGTAGGTATATTAATTTTGACGCATAGTTTGTAACATAATGTACCTTAATATTGCCCGTAGACCCCTAAAAGTTACTATATTTATGATCAGCATCGATAGTAATGTCGATCTAGCCATGTCCGTCCGTCCGTCCGTCCGTCCGTCGGCAAAAATTAGGCCTTTAAACTGGACCTAGAGAGCTGAAATTTTAACCATATACTCTCTAGGGTCCCGAAATAATCAAGTTTACGAATTTTTGAAATCCGCCCACAGACACGCCCACAAACTCAAAAAAACAAAATTTTGGAAAAAATCGAATTTTGAGCTAGAAAGCTGAAATTTGTTATATATGATCTGTGACTCCTAAAATTGCTCGGGAGATAATATTTCCCCCTACTGACCCTATTCTAAGGGTACCTATATTAATTTTTGAAAATCCAAAGTTTGAGCTAGGGAGCTGAAATAATATATACTCTCTAGGAGCCCTTTATGCTCATGTGTTAACTTTTTTTAAATCCGCCTACTGACACGCCCACAATTAAATAAAACAATTTTATTGAAACACCCAAGTTTGAGCTAGGGAGCGTTTTTTTTGATAAAATCCTTTAAATGTTATATAACAAAATATGTAGAGCGTTCTTAACAATTCAACCATACTTAGACTTTTGTCACGCCCACTTATGAGGGATAGGAATAAAAATAGGGTATCCAACAGTTCGCCCAAGCGGACTGTAGCCCGTCCCTATGTTTTAGCTTGTGTTTGACGGTTTCTCATTTTTTTTGTTTTGGTTTCTAAAGTTTTCTCGGATATTCTAACGTTTTCGCTCAATTTTTCTTATTTTTTCGACAGTTGTGTATACATATACAACACTCACACCTATTGTTATTTTGTATGTTACATTTTTGGTGCTCCTCTAAGTCTTAATGCATTCAAATGAGGAACAAATGTAGTAAGTTACCAGCTTAGAAAATTATTACTTCGAAAATATTCAACGACTTTCAACCCAATGCCAGTCCCAAATTGCGGATAGGAATATGGATAGGGCATCCAGCAGTTCTCATAAGCGGACTGAAGCCTTTCATTATGTTTTTAGTGCCCAAGGGCCCAATTAACACCCCCCCCCCCCCACAACGGTTTGCTATGGAATTGAGATGCGGACATTGCGCCGGCTCCTGTATTTTCGCCATGGTTTGCTATAACCACTATACTCTAGAGGTATGTAGGTTTCTCGCGTAAGCCTTACTTGAATTTGTTCTGATGAGGCAGAACAATGTCGATTACACCCCATTTCCACTTACACCGCCCTTGAACAATTTTAATAATATTAATAGATAACTTAAATAAAAAAAAAGACTTTACATCTACATATTTTTTTGTATAGTGAAATTTGGCAGTAGTTACAGTACTGGACGAAAAAAAAGCAAAGACAGTCAATAAATAGGCGATAAAAATTAAACTGCTAATTATTTTATAACCATAATGATTGGATTTTTTCTATAAAATATAAACTTTTTCAAACAAACATAATGTGCTCCTTTTATTTTTCACATATTTTTTGTTATTACAAGGGCAGAATTCGCAATTTTATCGTGATTAGATGTGCAACTATACATGCGCTAAGGAAGAAAAGAATTTGCTGTAGTATCTTCACGAAATTTATCAGTTTTGAAGTAATTGGTTCAAAACTGTTCATTTATTCATTATCGGTCTTCCCTATGTTTGCAACGTGGTTAAGTCGAAAACAATGGTTGTCAAAAAAGTCTTATCCTGGCTAAAGAAAAACATGATATTCTTAGGTATCCCATCGGACATTTAAGCAGAACCCTCGAAATCAGTGTCTATAAACTAAAGTAGCTATAGACATTTCAGGGACCTAAGGGGTTGAAGATCTCATCAAATATGAAACTTCATTACCCATTCCACCTAAAAAGATTCCGTAACGCTACAATAGGTGGAAACATGCTAGAAGGCTTAGCGGTTTGTCTTAGAAGCTGCTTGGTGCAGAGCCTATCATCCACCTTCTCTGCTCTCTCCCAAAAAATAAACTGCATCTTGAGTAGATTTTTTCGAGTTAATCGGTTCTCGTCAGATCACCGTAATTAAACGACGTTGGGCGCGGTTAGTACGTAGATGGGAGACCGTTTGAGAACAACCGCGTGTCGTTGGCCAGTCCCATCTACAGAGTTGAGGTAGATAGTTATACGTGGTATCACAATGGAACTAAATTGGCCTAAATGTGTCGGCCTCTGCCGACAGCCACATAAACCTAACCTAACATAACCTGACTAGATTTTTACTATAACGTTGACCACGATTTGACGAATATTAGAAAAGATGAATATCCATCAGGAGCTCCAATTCGTAAAATAAGTATTAGGGACATTTCTCAATTTTTACTATTCACATTTATATATCGCATATTAACTTATGGTTTCGACTATTCCGAGTCTCTTTTTTCTGCTACTGATTCCTATAGTTTTTGCAATTTCACAACTCCTATTACAAATAAGTATCTATTATTTTTTCCTACAACAAAAAAATAAAAAAAACTCCATTGAAAAAATCCACATTAAAATGTTTACATAAATAATTTTGTTCCAATTTCCTCTAATTTGTATGATTTAAGTTTTTTTGTGTTTCATTTTTATTGATATAATTTTACTAATTTGTTTTATCAAGAAACTTTATTGAAAGAAAGAAAACCATTAACTACCAAAAATTCGTCCGAAAAATATATAAATTCATTTTTTAATTTATTCTTTTATTTGTTTTCTTTTTTATATTTTAGCATTGGAAAAAGCCCGATGTTAGCCATTAACAAGGGTTTACAAAGGTGAATTAATTTATTTTTTTTAAAAATCAAAAACAAAATCTATACTTTAATTATTATTATAATTATGATTATTATGTTTTAAATATTATTTATTTCTGAATAATTGTAACTTTTCAATTCAAGTTACCCTATTTATCTAAATGTCTTTTTACGTTATCTATTTTTTAGTTTATATGTTTTTGTTTTTTGTTATTGAAATGTTTTTTTTATGTGTAAACTATGAGTACCTATATTTGTCAAGTTTTTATGTTTAATTAATATTGTGTATTTTATCTCTTGGAATGCGCAATTTTTGTTTTGCAAAATACATAATAATTTTGCCTTATTTTAGTTGTATTAGAAACTAAATGTTATTTTGTTTTCGTTTTTGTTTCGTTTGCATCACTTACTTGCGTTAAATTACAGAAAAAAAAAACATTAACAAACTGACACTCGTTATAATATGTTTTTCATACACAATTCCTTAAATAAATTCAATAGCAAACAAAACATGAAAAGAAGGGCATCTAGCAGTAAAATGCTTTTGTATTTCGACATGTGGAAATTTTTGTGTGTACTAGAAAACACCGACGCTTAAGTATTTCATGATTCAGTGGCAGTTCTACCAACCTGAAGATTCGGAAAAAATTATTCATTGCTTTTTATAATCTCATCAAATCATATTAGCGCCATACTTTCTCTTTAGGATTTATGATTATCTATTTCTTATTCTGTTTTCCACATTACTCAGTGAAAAGTTTTGTTTGTCTTCTAAACAGTATATTCATCTCATATTTTCCATCGATCATTGACCCTTTCCTTTGGTCAGCACTGGAAGGACACATTTCGCTTACATGTACTAGAGAATTCTCGTCTTTTCGCTAATAGGAACGTGATACCTTCTGTGCCAATGCCGGCCGTTATAATGGTCGTAAGCACATATCGCGCTTAACGCTTAAGTTTCCTACTCATATAACATTAGAGATCAAAGCAATTTTTGGAAACTGTCAAACGCTGACAGATCACATGCTAACGTTTAAGGTTACTAGATATCTATCGGCATGCAAAAAAACGGAGCGACAAAAAGAAAATATTGTATACACATTATATAAAACTTGCAGATCCGACCAGCTCCGCTCGAGTGCTTCATCTATATAAAAATCGATGTACCTACGTATGTTTGTATCTATGTGTGTTTGTATCTATGCTATGTGTTTCTGTTAAGTTTGTGGTTTACCCACAACTGCATTTTCTGTTTTTTGCTCATATAACAATTAATGTTTGTGTGTTTGTCTTCTATACGTTCGCGCATGGTTCTTCTGATTGAGTTAAAAAAAATTGTAGAGTTGTTGTTGGAACTTGCGCGAAAGTTTCTGACATAGTAACATTAACATAAGCTAAACCATGCCGAGAAAGGGTGAAATCTCTCTAACCCGTGAAGCTGACATAGGCACTTCTGTCGGGTAGGCGCAGCAATGCCGCCGGGTATCTGCTCGCTTTTAAGATAACAGGAAAAAACTTTTCATTGACGAATGTAGACTTACGTGAACCAACGATCGAAGGGCTCTGCTAGTTTAAAAACTGCATTAGCCAGATGGATTTAAAATAGGATTACCATGTTTTCTTGGGACGTCGCCGGGACATTTAAGTGAACGGTGGTTTTTATAAGTAATTAAAGACCTCCGTGGGCAGAGGTTCGCTGCTCAATACCGTCTCCCGTCCGCTCCGATCGCCTGAAAAACCTCTCATCGTTTAACTTTCGCGAAGAAGCTTCCCAAATATATAAATACCTTTGGATATTGCATGAAACTATACATCCCTTCTATTTGTGTTGAACATTGAACAAGCACAACGCGAATGGCTGCGAGCAACTAGGCGATGTTGCTCCAAATATTAGCTATAACAATAATAAGCAAAAACTGGCGGACAACGTGGCTCTTATTTATTTATTAAATCATAACAAGCGATAAAATTAGATATATATTATACAGATTGTGCAGCAGAGCCTTCTCTGGCTCGATTTTGAAACAAAAACTGATTTGAGAAAATTTGACCTTATTTCCATGTTTTTTTTGGCAATATTTTGTCCCGACGTATAGGGACGAATGACAAGCCTAGTTTAGAGGGATTAGTATACAGTATGAATGAACACTGGCTGTACTTTTTGCAACTATTGAAAACAGTCACATAAGTTAAGTTTTTGTCGGAAATCTCCACCCCTACGTGCAGCTTGGTTCCATTACACATTTTGTGAAGGTATTGAATTCTTAAGTTCAAGAAAAAAGAGGAGCCTGCTTGTACTGACATTTCAATAAAACAACTTTATGGCATGCCATGGCTATGGTAGGTGTTTTCTAAGAACCTACTTGTATACTGCAGTTTATTCATAAACATATACCATTTTTTTTATCTAGACCCTTCAATATTAAAACAACATCGAAGCGATTTTTTTCAGTAGAAAACAAACAAACACACATGATATATCGTTGCCAAGAAATTTATGTGTAGTACAACACACAACAACTTTTTCTTCTTTTCTTTAACGACAAGGTTATGATCTGAGCTTAAGGGATCATAACCCTCTCACTTCCCAGTTCACCGGTTTGACCACAAAAAGAACCTTCGTGTCAGCTTCGGGTACAATTTTCGGTCACAGAAGATGGATGCGTTTTCTTGCCACTTCATCCACCCTACGTTTACGGGATGATGAATGCCGTGAAAATTAATTCCAAAAAATGATTAGGCCTAGACAAATGGGAAAGGTTAGTTCAAGCTTGCTTCTTCGTTACATCGTAATTTAGTTTCGAGTTAATTCGTACCTTGAGCAAGTCAAATTTATTGGTTCGGTATCAGAATTTTTCACGACCCTTGAGTTCTTCAAGGAAATGTTTTATTCTTCTTAAGGAAATCCAAATCTCGGAGCACTCAGACTCGGCAACGGTCCATTTTACTACCAGGCAGAAATCTTCTTTTTGGTGTAGAGTTCGGAGAAAACAAGGTGTTATTCGTTTCTCTCCATCTATGGGTGGCGTATGTGGTTGTTCCCCATGGGGATTAAACCTGCACCGCACGAGTCACAATCCAAGACACTACCCTCTACCGCCACCCCTGCCTGAATGAAATCGTTTGGATTATTTTTATACTAAAGTCAAAGAATTTTTAAATCTCATCAATGTTCTGATCTGCGCTAAAGGAAATCTTCTCTAAACTGCCATTTTTAGCTTCGCCACTTGGTTTGTTTAAAGCGGCATAATTCTAAGCACCACTTAATAAGTGCCGAAATATGAAATTTTCTAGAGAGAATATACCTTCCACCTTTAAATATTCCCTTTTCCAACATACTTTTTGTCATCGGCTCTCGCATAGGTCCGAGCTTCTGACTCTGAAATTCTGCTTCGAATGTCGAGGCAAGATCATGCCAATATTCATATCAGGCTTGTAACAAACCCTGTACATAGTTGTGGGTCAATGAAGGCTGACGACTCGATCGTATGCAATTTCCTCACAAACACCAGTGTAACAGAGTAATATTTCCCCAACCCGTTCAGGTTAGTGAGGGGTTCCTCAACAGTTTAGCGGCCGATCATAGTAGTCAAATAGACTTTTATAGCTGCTTGGCTATCTGAGAAAGTTTATAAGGTAGTGCCTTTTACCCTTCTGCTCAAAAGGATATTTGCAGCTCCTAAGATTTCTTTCAGAAGAATAGTTGTTTGTCCATTTAGTTCTGCAGAAACTGGAATCGGATAGAGTTGATATATCCAGAGTAGATTCTAGCTCTGGATAGACATCATGGGAGATTTTCCTTTCATCCTCGTATAAGTCACTATTGCGACGAGGTTGTGCTTCACTGCTGCGGAGAAGAGTCTGCAAATTGTTGCTTTCCTAGTCATCTTTGAAGTGTTGGACTTAAAGGGATCTGCAACTTTTCGGCGTTTATCTTAACGCAATTAAGGACTGGTTCGATGAACCAAGCGTTTTCGATAAAGATGTGCCATTGGTGATTATCCTCGGAGAGGGATTGGCTTTTTTGTTGCGCTGCCACATTGGCTTCTTTTTGCGGTCTTTGCGCAACTTTCGTTGCCGTGTTTGTTCGTTCTACCACACCCGACTCATTGGCAAGCTCATCTGAAAGCAACGAAAAGTAGTTGGCATTGCCCAGCTTGGCTAGGTTCTTGTTGTTGAGGTCTTCAGAAAACATAGTTTTTTTTGTCAACCTTAAACTGTTAAAGGTACACGACTGTGTTGAAACTTGGACCTAAAATTCCGCTTAAAGTTTCTCCAGTTAAAAGATGAATACCTACCTTAATTTTGTTAATAAAATTATTTCATTGTATTTTTATTTCAAAACAGTAACAAAAAACACAAAAAATACTGGTATTTTTTTTTGGAACACGGTAAACAAATTTTGTTTAATCTAAATTAATAATATGTAGGATGTAGCTTGGGCCGGAATAAGAACGCTTAGTATTTTGCTGAGAAGTGGCAATCGGACTTAGATACAAACGGACACAAAACGTTCCTTTCACATTTTTTGATCCCACGTGAAATGAACTAGTCCGCCCCGCAAACGATCGCAACGGACCTGTATTGAAATCGGCGCGGCGGTTCACAGGTATCTACAATTCAGAAAGAATATGCATCATAAAGTTGGGCATGATAAACATACATAGATCTATATATTTTGGCACGATAAACAAAATCAAATTGGACTAAAGCCTGTTTGGAATCAAAAGAAACTTTTGCAGCAGGTTTCATCCAAATGATGAAGAAAAGGTGAATTCTTCGGACCACCGTTTGACAAAGCCAAGTGATGCGTTAGGATTGATTTTCGTTTATGTAATATTAATGTTTTTGTTGTGTTTTTTTAGTTGCAATGCCAATTAACGTTTTTTATAAGTTTAAAACATTACACAACTTATACATGTTCCTTATTAGTTTGACCAACTTTAAACATTTATTGTTAATCTTTGCCCCCAAGTGAGGTGGCAGGTTACAATTTTGTTGATTAACTAGTTTATTACTAGCGATAAAAAAATAATTCAAGACCACAACAGGGTCCTTGTGATACCCTTTGTGGGCGTTGGCCTCGTTGTTGCGGCTTTGGTCCTCCTTTTGTTCGTCCTGCCTTACTCAACGTTGTTAGACAGTGAGACATGAGAAAGTTCTTGAATAGCGTGAAAGAAATATCTTCCAAGTGTTCTGTTCCTCAGATGACAGATACTCGGGCAGTGATAGAGAAGGTGAGTCGTGTCCTCATGGGTTTCCTCATCACCGCAGCCTCTATAGATGTCGTCATCCTTGAGACTTAATTTCATTGTGTGGTTCCGTAGGAAGTAATGAGCAGTAAGGTCACCGACCAGCTTAGAAACTGATTGTCCGCCGTACCGTAGGAGTTCGTTGGTAAGTGCTTTCTACCTGCTGTTAACTTTAATTGATCTACTGAAGTGCCCGATTCCGATCTATTGTAAATCCCTTTCTTGCCAGTTCGTCAGCATTATCAGTATCCAGGGACCCAGCAGAGGTCCGTTATGTACCTGAGCTTTTCGCACCTGAGCTTTTCGCGACAGTGTCGAACTCGCTTGAATTTAATAAAATAATGAACATACATTTTTGAAATCTGTAGATACATACATGCCTTTAAGTAGCTGGGTACCAGCTTCTTGTTTGGCTGATTCTCAACGCATTAGCAGCTGATTCTTGCATGGTTGCTGTCGTATTTATAGCGCTTGTTGTCCGTGTACAACCTAGTCTTTGAATTGTTGTCATTGCCTTGAGATTGGTGCCTTGTGATTGGTAGTCTGGTGACAGAACACGGGCCTTAACAAGGTCAAACTACTATTTATAAAATATAAGTGAATCGATGTAACGCCAACAATAAACTGCTAACATTGCTGTAAGAAAATATCAAATCCAACAAGTCTAAAACAAATTGAATTGTCCAAACCGAAATGAGCTGTCAAACGCGCTTGATAGTAGAAAGTAACTCGTAGACGACGCATTTGATTTTACGATAAGGTTGCATTTTGAGTAACACCATAGGAACGCGTTGCTTCTATACAATACCGATGTATCTCATCTTAGAGTTTGGCGTTTTTAATTATACGAGTGTTATTTGAGCGATTTACAGATGAAGGACGAAAAAAGGCTAAAGAAATGGTCAAAACACAACACCCAAGAGAAGGAAAATTGTTTAGAAAAAAGTCACCGAAAGCTGTTCCACAAACATACGCTGAAGCTGCGTTGCAAGGACGCGAACAAACAAATAAAACATCTGATCCAGTCTCCCAAGTTTTCTCTGCAATTCTTGCCAGGCTAGAAGAACAGAGCCAAATTAATAAACGTATGTTTGAAAAACTCGACAAGCTCGAAAATCAATTTCGAAGTACACGTGCAATAATATAAATATGACGGATTTAGTTAAATTAGTGACATGGAATGCGAACGGCCTTCTGCATAAGATGGACGAGCTCGAGATATTCATTCATAAATATGAAATTGATATTTGTTTGATTTCGGAAACTCATCTGACGAAAGAAACCAGCACAAACATTCGAGGATACATTGCCTATCACGCATATCACCCTTCGGAAAGGGCGAGAGGCGGGGCATCCTTGTTGATCAATAATACCATTGAACACTCAGTCAGTGGAACAATCGAGCTTGACAAACTGCAATTATGCACGGTGAGCGTAAAAATTAAACACATAAAATATGATTTTGCAGCTATCTATTGCCCCCCACGTGCAACGATGGAAAGAAGCGATTTTATAAGTATCTTTGACTCACTTGGACGAAATTTCGTCATCGGAGGTGACTTTAACGCAAAACATACCTTCTGGGGATCGAGATGCATTTCAGTAAAAGGTAGAGTTCTTTACGAAGCCGGTATGGAATTGGGGGTAGACTTTCATTCCTCAGGTAAACCGACATACTGGCCCTCGGATACGACAAAAACACCAGACCTCATCGATTTCTTCATCACGAAAGGTTTGTCGGGAAACTCTATTGTAGTTGAGGAATGCTTCGATCTTTCTTCTGATCATTCACCGGTCATTTTGACAATTAACGGCTGTCTACGAAAAAAAGAAGGTCCGCCCAGACTAACTAACATGAAAACAAACTGGGAATCCTTTAAAAAATACTGTGAAAGTAAAATCGATCTCAAAGTGTCTCTTCGAACACCCCACGAACTTGAAGACGAAGTCGATCAATTTATTAACGTCATACAATGCTCAGCCTGGAAAAATACTCCCCATAAACGGAAAATAACCACAAATTGCGAAATAACATATCCCTTGGAAATCACGCAATTGTTAAAGAAGAAAAGGGGAGCTAGCAAAAGATGGCAACAATCTCGCGCTCCACAGGATAAAACCACTCTTAACTACCTTTGTAGTAAACTTAAGAGAGAAATTCGAGACTTTAAAAATCGTCAAATTTCTACATATCTTGGAAGCCTAACTGCGGATAAAAGTACAAATTACTCGCTCTGGAAAGCCATGAAAGGCATTAAAAAACCAAAAACGCAAGCGCCGCCCATCAGGAAAATCAATGGAGAATGGGCGAAGAGTGACAAGGAAAAAGCCGAAATATTTGCAGAACATTTGGAAGAAACATTTAAACCATTTGATGGTCAAGCGTTGCTCGAATTTCCTGTCCTAACCGTGGCACCTGACAATTATAGAATAAAAAGTGTATCGCTAGCCGAACTACGCTTCGAAATAGAGAAACTAAAATTAAACAAAGCTCCTGGATATGACTTAATCACAGGACAGGTCCTTAAAGAGTTACCTAGGAAAGCTTTAATAAAGTTTGCATATCTTATAAATGCATCGTTCAGGTTATTGTACGTTCCACGACAATGGAAGGTAGCTGAAGTTATAATGGTTCCAAAGCCCGGTAAACCACTGAATGACAAAAAATCATATAGGCCAATATCTCTCTTACCGATAATGTCGAAGGTATTCGAAAAACTTTTGTTAAAGCGCCTACATCCGATTATCGAAGAACGTCGATTAATACCTGACCACAAATTCGGATTCAGGATTAAGCACTCTACAATCGACCAGGTTTACAGAATAACCAATGAGATAGATAGATAGATAGATTCTTTATTTTTTCATCATAAAGTTTACAAATTGGTATACTTAAGAATAAGGACATGGCAATACTGCCGTCTGCCTGAGATGACATTTCATAATATGATTTAAAAATAAAAGAAATAATAAAAAGCAAAAATTTTAAAATATAAAGAAAAGGAAAAAAGAAAAAAATGTTTAACAAAAGATATGAAGAAATATTATTATATAAAACAATGCTATCAATTTTAACGTGATTTGAAACACAAAATATTATACAATTTGGTTAATTTGATTAGCTGTTTATACAAAATTTTATCAATTTTAACGTGATTTGAAACACAAAATAATACACAATTTGGTTAGAAATAGCTGTTTATACAATATTATCAATTTTAACGTGATTTTAAACACAAAAGAGATATTATCAAATTTAGTATGATCAGCAACAAAACAATAAATAGTTAGGTATAAAATTTGGTCAAAACTGCAATAAGTGGGTAATCGACTAAGTTTAATATGTGAAACTGTTACGGTAAGAAAGAGCATGTTGGCAATATTTAAAGAGGCTGAGCCAGCCCATTGCTCCATTTAAAATTTCAAAAAGTTTGTCCAAAGATATGAAACTTTCCCGAAAATGCAACCGGCGAATTTCTTGTAGAATAGGACAAGCAGCAACGAAATGGTATATATCTTCATTCACTCTTCCGTTACATAGATCACATAGCTGGGGCAAGTCTGATCGATGAGGTATAAAGTTCAAATTTAAAATTTCAACTCTTGCTCTAAAAATAATACTTATAACCGAGGCTGAAAATTCATTACTAAAGTAAGAGACTTCCGAGGGCAGTTCATGGTTTAAATGACTATAAATAGCTCTTGAAGTAGATGAAGATGCTCTGGAAAGGTTATCAAGAAACATTTTGTGATCCACCTTAGCAATCACATCAGAAAACTGAGCCTGCCAATCGGTCACATTAGTTTCTGTTAAGTTTAAACTTGTTTCGTAAGATAAAGCTAGTTCGTTCCAGTTTTTAAACGGGGAAGCATTCACTCGAAGTAATTTTCTTAAGATGATTTTGTGAAGACAAGTTTCACTTCTTTTCATCACTCTAGTAATGAAGTTCGCATTTGCCTTCAAATTTTGTATATATATAGGGACTATTCCTGACTCTACATATATGGCGTAGTTGGGTGTTGAGTTAGGCAAACGAAATATCCTCTTAAAAAAGTTCCTTTGTACAGTTTCAAAAGCTTCGAAGTGTGTGTATCCGACGGGTTGGACGCCATATGCCATGCATGCATTTACTGTCGCGTTGAAAACTTTGTACTTGGACGTTAAATCAACATTTTGGTTCGAAAAAAACTTTGGCCACATTATATTAAGAGCCAATTTAGCTTCGTTGCTTTTTTCTTTGGAGTGCTTTAGATAGCTTAAATTGTAGGTCAAGAGGACACCCAAATATTTAAACTCTTGTAAAACCTCAATGTGTGTATTGTTTAGAGACCATTTTTCTTCCGCTCGCCTTCTTGATTGTCTCTTTTCAAATATAACAATCTTAGTTTTTTGGGTATTAATTTGCAAGCCCCAAGACTCGCAAAATGAACTTAGACGGTTTATTTGCAATTGAAGCGTGAAAGGATTATCAGCAAGCATAACTAGATCGTCCGCGTACAACAGGACTTTGATTATAATGTTAGCAAAATTAACTCCACCCGGAAGAAGCTCGCAGACATCATCTATGAACAGAGCAAATAATAATGGGCTGAGGATACAACCCTGAGGAACACCTGTAATTGTATCAAATCGATTTGAAAATGTGAAACCGTCCCATACCCTTGCATTTGTTGACGAAATAAGACTTGCATACACTTCGAGAAACTATCTTGACAAACCAATGCAAGAAAGTTTGTATATTAAAGCTTGTCTATTGACTTTATCGAATGCAGCTTTAAAATCAACAAAGCAAGTGTATAGTTTCTTTTTTCTATCTATAAATTGTTGAGCAATGCTTGAAATGGCCAAGATATGATCCATGGTTGAAAAACCTGGGCGGAAACCGGCTTGAAAGATGCTCAAAAGACTGTTATCCTCAATCCTCAAACCAATGTAATTGAAAAAGCCCTAGAGGAGAAAAAAATATGTTCTAGTGTTTTTCTCGACGTCTCTCAGGCCTTTGATAAAGTATGGCATACAGGGTTGAAACATAAGCTAAGACAAGCTTTTCCGAAACAGTTATCTGATATCCTTAGTTGTTACTTATCAGACAGACTCTTTCGTGTAAAACACGGAAATGATTACTCTGAATTTAAAGAAATCGCGGCAGGAGTTCCCCAAGGAAGCGTTCTTGGACCGATCCTATTTCTAATATACACTAGTGATATTCCTCAAGAAGAAGGCACAACAGTAGCCACATTTGCAGACGATACAGCTATATTAGCGGTCAGTAATACCGTTGAATCAGCAACTAATAAACTCCAACGTTCTATTGACAAAATTTGTGATTGGACAAAGACTTGGCGTATTGCTCTCAACGAGGCCAAATCAACGCACGTGAATTTTACTTATAAAAAGGTAGACAACTTACCCATTTTCATTGATTCGGTACGAATTCCGTACGCAAACGAGGCAAAATATTTGGGTATGACACTCGATGCGAAATTAAAATGGAAACCGCACGTCAAGAAGAAACGCGAAGAGCTCGCCATTCGATGTAAACAAATGCACTGGCTGCTTGGTAGATTTTCCCAACTCAGCATGCAGAACAAGCTGCTTTTATACAAGCAAGTACTAAAACCGGTTTGGACATACGGTATACAACTTTGGGGTTGTACCAAATCCAGTAATATCAAAATTTTACAAACTTTTCAAAACAAAGTGCTAAGAAAAATAGCAAATGCACCATGGTTTATCAGAAACACTGATATCCACAGAGACCTAACTATGGCTACCGTCGAAGATGAAATAAAACATTTTGCCTGCAAACAACAGACACGCCTTCACGGTCATTGCAATATCACCATGCTACAAGTTCGAGACGATACTAACCTAGTGCGCCGATTACAAAGGTTAAAACCATTTGAATTAGCGCAATAAGATGTAACCGCGTGCTTATGGCGGTATTAGCAGGTGCCTCCACTGGGAAGCTGCCTGCCAAACGCGTAATTTACAGTTTAAATAAAACTACTAGATAGGAATAACCTAGTTGTAGTATGCAGGTTTCGAAGGGAGGTGGTTTTTGTTTTCTTATCTTAAGTGAGAAAGAGTCGCATGTACGATTTTCCACCTACCCCTATTATTCGTCCGAGCCTAGTTCTGGTTCCAAGTCTCGTGCTTTTAACCAGGATAGGTAACTCTCAGCTTGCTGAGAGTAACGATAATATTACTATGGCTTGGGAGTAATATTAGAAACTCTATAAAAAAAAAAAAAAAAAAATTTACAGAAACATGCAAAATTCACCTTAAGATGTGATTTTTACTCAGGCGTATATACGTTAAATACAATCGCAACTTAGCCTATACCTAACATAACCTAACCCAGCCTATATTCGCTAAGTTTAGCGGGGATAACAATCGCCGCTAAGTCCTTAAGCGGGTATAGATTCCAGACACCGTTTTCAACGTTTTCTAAAAACGTTTGTTATCGAATGTCAAAACTTTGAGATTTCTCACCTGCTGAACTGACACATACCACCAAATATTGAACGGCTGCTACGTTAAAGTTGCAATTTTCTCGCCCTCCCTACATGGTGGTATAATTAGATTTTTCATCCGAGAAGTACTTATATAGGAATTTAACTTCTAGGTTCACTGTACTCTTGTTCGACTGAAAATACAACAAATCGTATATTGAAGCCGGTGTCATTTCCGAACGACTTCTCCTAACGAGGTCAACTTTGTATTTTAAAGTTGTAATTTTTTGACTCTACATGGTGCTATAATTAAATTTTTAATCTGAGTGGTATTTTGGACTTGTTTGACTGTTGATACCAACAATTGTATATTGACACCCGTGGCATTGCCGAACCACTTGCCCTACCGAGGTTAATTTTATATTTTGAAGTTGTACCTAACACGGTGGTACAATAAGATTTCAATCAGAGTTGTATTTTGGAATTAAATTTTTGTTTCAATATACTCTATTTTGACTGGAGAAAACTGCCGAAATGTGAAGTGACAGCCAGCACAGTGCTGCCAAGTCACAATCAGTTGCATATGAGTTGAAGAATATATTTTATTTCTTCGAAATCGTTGTTTGGAGAAATTCGGTTTACCTTCTACTTTTCTGTCCATTGAAGACGTTAAACATTCACACATTAAGGTTCACACACTCGTGCATTGAAGGTCACACATTACAAAATTTAGATGTGTCACATTTATTGGTTGAAGCATTGAATGAGAAAACTTTCATGCCGATCGACAGACAGTTCAGTATGCCACAACTGCAGCCCGACCGCTTATTGCTTGAAATAGCTAAAATTGTAGGACTGTTTTTGACATTTCGTTTAGGTAGCTTAGGTAAGAAATGTCAAAAATCGTACTGGTCTGACATCCTAGGCAGTTGGATCAATTAGTGGTACTTAGGTTATCGGTTGAGCTAAATGCATACTGAATGCGGACAATTTATCTTCGGCTGTCAAAGCTTACGACGGATTCAATTTGCATGTTAGGTTAGGTTAGGTTGACGTGGCTGTCAGCTAAGGCCAACACATTTAGACCAATATTAGGTCCATTGTGGTACCACACAGATCTGGGGATTCCCTCACTGCTCGTTGAACCAATAGGAGCTTCTTATGAAGCGCGAACGACTTCTAACGCCAGTGTTGGCTAAGTCGTTTGTATCTGTCCCCCTAGATGGAGATTTCTTTTGTGGGAGAGCGCAGGACATGTGCAGAGAAGGTGAAGTATAGTCTCCTCCTCCTCCTCGTCCATGCAGCTTCTGCAGAAGTCGTTTAAGTGCACGCCAAGTCTGGATGTGTGCCTGCCTATTAAGCAGTGTCCTGTGATAACACCTATAGTCGAGCTAATATGCAGTCGGTTTAATGAGATTAGACACTTAGAGCGTCGCAGATCCAGCTTTGGCCAGATCCGCTTAGTCGCTAGACAAGTATTGCTACAAGTCCACCTAAGGTTTGTTCTCTCGATTGCTGATAGCTTGAACAAGAGTTTGCATGTAGCGATTGGTATTCCTAAAGAACCTTTATCAGGTAAAAGAGGTAAAGTGGTTCCTTTTTTGGCGAGATCATCTGCCCTAGAGTTACCTGGAATGTCTTTATATCCCGGCACCCAACAGAGGTGAATGTTGAACTGCTCTGCCATCTCCGAAAGAGATGAGCGGCAATCTTGGGCTATGATGGAATTTGAAGAGACTGAGTCCAGGGACTTAATCGCTGCCTGACTATCCGAGAAGATAGGGATATCCTTTGAGGATATCACATTCCTCTTTAGTCACGACAGGGCTTCTTTTATCGCTAAAATTTCTGCCTGGAACACGCTACAATAATCTGGATGACGGAAAGAGAGGCTGAGATTTAGCTTTTCTGAGAAAATGCCCCCACCTACCCCATCGCTGGTTTTAGATCCGTCGGTGTAGAAGTGGATCGATTTATCTTCCGCAAATGCATCATCATCCCAGAATGATCTGGAAGGAATGGTGATTTGGAAGTTTTTTCCGAACTGCAGGCGGGGTATGGTGTAGTCAATGTTTCTGGGTAGAGACTTAAAGGAGTCCAAAATGATGGAGTGGCCGATCTTCTTGTTGGTCCACTGTGAGGTAGCTTTTAAGCGGACAGCGGAAAAAGCCGCTGTTTGCATGCTGAAGATGTCGAGGGGTATCAGGTGTAAGTCAATGTCCAGTGCAGCGGAGAGGGTTGTATATTAGGAGTGCTCCGCTAATGCACAGACACGCTGAACGCTGGACTTTACCCAGTTTGTCGCGGTTTATAGCTATATCCAGGGCAGTCCACCAGACGACGTTAGAATTGGTCTAACCACCGCTGTATATAGCCACTGCGTAATGCGGGGTTATATACCCCACTTGTTGCCAATGGCTTTTTTGCAAGAGAAAAGTGCTACTGTAGCTTTCTTGACTCTTTCTTGTATATTGGGTTTCCAGCTTAACTTCCTATCGAAGATTAGACCCAAAAATGTTGCTTCGTCAGAAAAAGTTAAGCGTGTACCGCTAATAGAGGGAGGGTCAGTATGTGGGATTTTATATTTCCTGGAAAAGCGGACCAACTCGGTTTTGTGGGGGTTAACGCCCAGTCCACACCGATTAGCCCATCTCGTTAGCTTGTTGAGAGCGTTTTGCAGGAGTTCCTTTATGGTATTGAGGTGTTTTCCTGAGACGACCATAGCAATATCATCCGCATAGGCAATCACCCTGCAGCCCTCCCCTTCCAGGTTTATCAGTAGTTTATTCACCACAAAATTCCAGAGAAGGGGAGAAAGAACACTGTTTTGTGGCGTGCCTCTACTGACAGACCTCCTAGCAGATGTAACGCCCAGTTTTGAATTAATAATCCGACTATCAAGCAGTGTTCCTTTCGTTAAAACGGTGAGCGCTGAAGTTGTCATCGATGAAACGGTTACGACGAATTCTATGGGACTGTTCCTTCCGTTAAAATCGTGAGCGCTGAAGTTCTCGTCGATGAAACGGTAACGACGAATTCTAATGGCTGGGGTCTTAAGACCGATGTATGATACATTTCTGAGTAATACAATCATACAATTTTCCAATATTTTCAGTCGATTGTTCGAAGATACATTGATGTATGACATTAAAAGCGCTTGCGGGTGGCAATGGTGCAGTAGTAGTGTATTCGCTTACGAAATGGAAGGTCGTGCGTTCGAATCCCGGCCAAGTCCATTACTTTATACCGAATACATGAAATCGTAATCTCCCTAAGTAACTTAGACACCACCCGTGTCATTTGAGTTACAGAATTGCTGTATGATAATTGCGATGTGACGCATTGTATGTGACGTATGATGTTTTATGATCTGAGAAATAGGATCCAGATTTTTCAGTTTCCCAAAAAAGGAAATGCCAAGAATTGTCAATCTGTTATCTTCGTGTCAGATAAGAGATGAAGAATAGTAGAAAAGTATTTGATATCGCATCAGCGGCTGCTGTAATAACTCTGCCGTATGCCAGTGTGCTGTGGAAAAGTCCGTCAGTATGCGAATGCCTTCACTTCATTTTGCTTACCACAACATTGATCCGAAATGGATTTGTTCAACTCATGGACTTGGACTTTCTATAAACCTAAGTCCCAAACATGCATGCATTTCTGGTACTCGTATATATCTTAAAGGCTCTTACATTGTTTTGCAGCTGTAGAATTTAAACATTTTTGTAGGCTTGGCTAGTAGAGTACACGGTAATGTTTTCAATGTCAGCATGTGCCCCTAAATCCCGCCTGCTGTTGGGCTTAGCAGCTATTTCTGCTTGCATATCACACGGATTTTTAAAAGGGATTTTTTTCCCTTGGTAAAATATTATGAGTCTTGATTTCCTTTCGATCAACCAAACTCTGAAACATTGTCTACAATAGGCATGAGCACGATTTATGGGTATCTAAGCAGGGTGCCGTACACATTGGGCTGTTTGTCTTGATTGGAGTATCTGAAAGTGATCTAAATCAAGCTGGATCAACTTTTGGGCTAAGGATAATCCAAGCTTAATGTATTTTTTTTCTTTCTTCTGCAAAAGAAAATTGGCATTGTTATTACCCATAGTCTCAATTTCCAGGAGTTTATAATTATTCATTTTCTACTGAACGTTTTTTGTTCTTGTAAAAATATTTTCCATTACTGTACCTACATACAAGCATATATGATACACATTTAAGTTCTGGCAGTTTATTCGCAGAGAATCTCTTATGTTTCAAATTGTTTTCAATATATTCAGCAATATTTAATTTAAATAATATGGGCGTAAACTTCAATACCCGGCTTTAGTTGAAAGAGCTTAGTTTGAAGTCAATTCTTCTTTGTTTTATAAACGAGGTTATGATCTCAAAAAGTATCGGCAACCCTCTTAACTTTGAATCAATTCGTTACTGATACGAATCAAATGCTGGTGATGTTGCATTTATGTATAAGGATTTTTTAAGGGCGATTGTATAAGATCAATGATTCGCAGGATATCTCCTTTAATTTTGACAGTTCCAACTAAGCCGGTCTCGCCCCATTTTCTTCGAGATTCGTTCTTTAACGTGATTCTTCCTCGAATCTTGGAACTCCTCATTCGATCAAGCTTTGTTAATCATGCAAAGCAACCCCATTTCAGCAGCTATTGATTTACCCTCATACTTTTTGTACGTTTTCTTACATTGTGAACGATATGTAAGACCGTTGAAATGCCTTCCTTACAGCTTAGGGACATTTTTCTGTCACAGAAGATGGCTGAGTCTTCCCGCCATTTCATTCACCCTACGGTTATGTGATGATTTATGTCGTGACCACAGGTTTCTTCGCTACTGAACACAGATTCAAGAAGTTTGAACTTTTCTCACTTTGGAATCTTTTCTCCAATGTCCGGAATAGGTTGGAGTTGGTCAGAAAACGGGCAGCATGAGTATTCTATTTGTTCGGACTAAAACGATACATATTCCCCTCCAAAACATCAAGCCACACATCACCTGCTCGTTACAGGAATGTTTGATCCTCGCTTATGATGTGACTTAAGACGATGATTACGACTTTTATTGTGCACTGCTCGGTGACTCGATGGAACGTCTTTCTTTCCTGATACATGTCCATGATCGTTTTTACCTAGGTTTCTGGAGCTCCTCGTTTTCTAAGCGCCACCCATAACAGATTTCTTGATTAGTTGGAAGTTAATTATCTTTTCGTTCAGGGCAGTCTATTTAAGTTTAAACTGAATAGAGATAAGGCCAACATGTGTCTAAATGTCCATGTTTTAGCTTTAAATTGATTTTGGAATTGTTCAACCATGTCAGATATATTTGTCTACGTATTGGGCACCGCATCCAGGCATCCTTCAAAACATTTTTCTCTGCGCTCTTTGTTTAGTCTCCTACTGCCTATCATTTCGATAACGTTCGCTTTCATAGGACACAACACACTCACACATTATATCTCCCAATAAAATTCGTATCCCCTTATCCACCGCATGCTACCATTTATATTAAGTACATTGTAACAAAAAAAAGTACTTATATAAACAAATATATAACTTAAAATTAAATTCATATACCATAACATATAATGTAGAATATAAAAAAATAAAACATTGAAAGCAATTTGTAGGCATTTGTCCGACCGAAATCAATATTGAAATACAACCCTCAAATTTGACTTACATAATTATTTCTCTTTCTCAATTCCAGATATTCTCCACTAGCCGGTGACTTATTAGCCAATTCCATTCTACCCGGTAACGCAATGACCGGCTCCGGTTGGTGCATATTCGTTTACAATCTGGCCCCAGAAACCGAAGAGAACGTCCTGTGGCAGCTGTTCGGTCCATTTGGTGCCGTCCAATCGGTGAAAGTGATCCGAGACCTGCAAACGAGTAAATGTAAGGGATTCGGTTTTGTCACAATGACAAACTACGATGAGGCCGTTGTTGCAATACAATCACTTAACGGCTACACACTTGGCAACCGAGTGTTGCAAGTTAGCTTTAAGACTAATAAGACAAAAACTGCTTAAAATGGGTTCGACTATAATTCGTTTATATTTATTTTTTCTTTTTCGTAACATACATTTTTTTTCTCAAAGACACATTAGTCAGTCTTTAAAATTACTATGAAAAACAAAAACAATTTTCCTTTCAAATTAATTTATTAAATGTAATGAAATAGCTTAAATGTGTTTGTTTTTATTTTTTTCTAAATAATTAGTAAAGAAATGATAAAAAAGAACACCAAAATAAATTTTTTAACATGAAAAAAATTATAAAAAATAAAAAAAAACATATTTCTACACGTGTAAAAAATGCATTTTTAAATGTAAACAAAAAAAATATATCTAAACGATGGCAATATTTTTGGAGGTTGAGGAATTTCAAAAAAAAACAAACTTTTACAAATTGATATAAAAAAAAGAAAAAAAAATCGATATCAGACTTTATATAAATATTAAAAATAAGATGACATAAGATATATGTGCATATATATATATATTAGAGAAATAAAATAAAACAGGAAATGAAGTCAGAGTATTTTGAAAATTTACCATACAATACCATCTCTCTTTCTCACACACGCACACACACATACACATCTGTATACAAACTGAAGACGATATGCAAAATGAAACCCCGCAAATATTTAATATATACAAAAACCGAAAACAGCAATAAAAAACAAACAGAAACTAAAGCGTTGAGAAAAAAAATCTATATAAATAATGCAAGAAACAGGTAGACAACGGAACTCCACTCAAATAAAAGGATATATGTATATGTATATGTGTTTAAAAAAAAGTGAGAAACATGAAAAAAAACCATAAAATCCAGCTTCCAAATTTTTAAGATACTAGACAAGTAAGTGTTTTAATATTAGAAATTTTCTTATAGTGAATTTTTACGCGCAAAAAAAATGAATCAACCAGAATGTTATAATAAACAAAAAAAAAAAGAACATATAGTTTAAAATGAAAAGAATCATATTTCTCTCTAATATCCTCCGGTTTTGTTGTCTGATTTTTCCTTGTTTTATTATTCTTCTTAAATCAGTTTTGTTTTTTTCTTTGCAAAGATATTATTAAATAAGGAAACGTTTTCTTTCTAACTTTAAGTGCAATATATTTAAAAACAAGAGAAAAAAAAAAGCTATAGTCATAAAGAGAAAAATCTGCAACGAGACTTAAACAAAGAAACTAAACATTAAAAAAAATTCTATAAAATATTTATAAATTTACACAACACAGAGAATTTGTAGTTAAAATTAAAAAAAGTAATTTTTACTTCTATATTTAACAATAATTTTTAAATTTTATTAATTAATTGTTAAATTGAATCATATGCACAAAGAACAGACAAGTTATAAAAAAAATTACTGTGAGCACAATTCAGTTGTTGTGATGCAAATTTCGATAGTTTGCAGCTTTATTAAGTAAGGGCAGAGTGTCACACGGCGATGGAGGGAGGTGTGATGAAATGATTTGGGTCGAAAAAATATATCGGAAGCGATATCCCTTTGAGAAGAGGTTATTGAGCGCAGTCAACTGTCAACTCCAATGCTTAGCTTACCATGACTACTTGTGGACAAATTTAACAACAAGTAGTAGTTTTTTTTGGTTTAGGCATCTATGCCTTGGACTTAGATCCTAGAATCTCTGCCACAAAGTTGTCAGTTTGATGTAGGCCGATGAACTGAAATATCAATCGGAAACAAACTTAGTCACCTGGGGCCTGTAAAAAAATTCAACACATTCTGTGTTTCCGTAGGTGGTGTACAACTATTCTCCAATACAAAGTTAGGATTTCAGTACATAACCAGGAACCGTTGTCGACTTATGAATCTCAATTTGAAATCGTAATTTTAATGACAAAAAATTGCGAATCGTTTTATAATTTCTATGTTTGGACCAAACAGAAGTTAAATTCGAAGTATAAAATAAGAAGCTTGCCGAACTTTTTGAAAGCAAAAGGCACCAGTTTATATTCACTTTAGAATTCAACTTCAAACTAGTTAAAGGTAACTTTAAACTTAAAAACAAAATCTAACTTTTGCTCATTTTTAGACACTTTTTCCTGACAATAACCAATTTTTACCATATATGGCACTTATGAGAGCGAGAATATAAATAAAGGAAAAAGCGTTTAACCAATTAATTACCATACAAATTGAAGCAAACGCTGTCAAAACCTAGATTTGATCCTTTCATTGATACATTTTATGGCTCGGAAGTTTCACTATTCTGGTATTGGTTGAGCACCTGCAATGGGTACAAGTGTTGATCACTGTTGACGTTTTGGCATTTTTAAATACAGAAAGCATGCACGCGGAAACAAGCAAAGAAAAATCAATATAAAAGCAATTTTCTCACTATGATAAAATAGCGGTATTCATGCAACGTCGAGAGTCTACGTTCTACGTAAAAGTATAAGTTTACCAAGATGTTTGTGAATCAATCAGCTGTGGCAAACGCGCCTTTAATTCATGTGTGAGGTATGCTAGAGGGTGCATTCAGAATTTCCACGTTAACCATCTTTATTTGCACATGCAATTCGTGTCAAAAGATAACGACCTTATTGTAAAAGATCTCCCATACAAATTTTGATAATTCAATACGACGGGGTCGTAAGCTTTGGAAGTTTTCAACGTTTATTAATGTTTAACGACGTTGCATGAATACCCACCCCTAATGTCAATGCATTTCAATTTATTAATTGAATATTAAGTTTGAACTTTTCTGCTTATTATTAAGTTCATTTAGCAGTTTCGTATGCTTTTGAAAAATCACCCCTATTTCAGAAAACGGTGTGACTGAGATTGGGCACGTTCAATATACGAGGCAACTATTAGTCCCTACTACTTTACCCTTCCTCATAGATCGAATAACTCGTTTGACCATCGTCTGGCAAGTGACAGAGGTTTAACTAGTAAGGAACTCGAATTTGCCTCGTAAATTAAACGCGCCCATTTAATTCACCTACGCGTTTCACATTCACCTTGCATGAGGTGTCGTAGAAAACGCCATTAAAACTGTGTTACTGATCGGGGGTCTTAGTCAAAAATACAGCACTGCTTGCTATTAAAGCTTTTTCAGTTGTGAAAAAAACCACCATCTGATTTGATTTCGTAGCATTTAGGTTAATTAAAGTTGCGTAATTTTTTTTATTTTTTTCGCGTGTATTTGACTTCATTTATTGCTGTGAATGGAAGTGCTATATCTTCATAATGCATTTATATTCATACAGTGGAGAGTTTTACTTCGAAAGTTTTCTTCGATTGTGTAAAACGCATTCACCTCACCGACTAATGAATATTTCTTTAATAAAGCGTTTTTAAGCTGCAGAATAATATTTGTTTTTCAATATTATGCTACATTATTATTCAAAAAATCAGAATGAGTCTTCTACTCAGTTTTTGACGGTTACACAGAAAATTTCAACTTATGTTTTTCAATGTATTCGCAAGTTTGTGAGCAAATCCTTATTAAATTTTGGATCGGCTGTTTTTTGTTAGGAGCAAATCTAGACTTTTTTTTTTCTTACATAGCTAAAACATAAGAAACCGGAAAAGATCGAATCTGAATTTGTTCTTTTGAGGAGAAGAGCAAATCTTTTCTTTAAAGAAATCGCTGTAACTGTGTATATCGTATCGATATGTATGTACCTCTATGCTTTCTGCGAAGAAACGAACAGGTAGACTCAGAAGAAAAATGAGATTCAAGTTCTTATAATGATTAAAATCCACGTCAAATATCTAAAGTGGTTTCGGAAGCTGTAACTTTATTCTGAGGTGACAACGATAAAGTGCGCCTTATATTGGCTAAAAATATCGAACAGCTAGTTAGGACTTTGTCACGAGCATACATATATCATTTTAAATTGTACTTCAACCGATTATAAATTTGCGCCATTATGTCAAATATTCCACCACGGACGTCTTATCGCGATCTCTAAAAAACTTTTATAGGGGCAAAAAAGGCAAAATCTAAATTTATATCGAAACCCTATACGAACGCCCGAAGAGAATTGAGAAGTTAAAAAGGTTTTTAAAAGATTATACTTGATTAATTGATGTGTCGAAATCGTAATGAAAATCACCGACTTTAATGAAGTTTTGAGCCAGTTTAATGAAGTTTTGAGCCAGTAATTATCGTAGCATAGAGAGTGGACCTTTTTGGTGTTACATCCACATTTTGGTACAGATAATAGAGTTTGCGATACTATAAACTTTTTAAGTAATTGAGGTGATGGTGAGTTTTGAGTCCAAGAAATAGTAATTTCAACTTGTTCTTAACTAAATTAACAAGGACACATTAAGACATTAAGATCAGTAATTTTTGTTGTTCAGACATTCCAAGGCTGATCTTAACTTTACGTAGTATTATGCGTATGAACAACCAAAGCGTTGAAATTTACAATTTGTGCATTGTCTTATTTATTAGCTGAAGAAAGGGATTATTATCTTTTATTAACAATGAATTAAAATCGCATGGTAATACTAAGATTTATGAGTCTTACTGTGGAGACTTTTTTCTCTGGCGCGAAAAATTGTTTCTTGTTTACCAGTTTTGGTAGCTAGATTCAAAAAAAAAATAACGGTGTCGTAAATGGACGATCAATCAAAAATCAATGAAGGAGCATGCACGAGTCGAAATTCTAAACAGGAAGCAGGCCCGGATGATACAAATGCAATAACACTAGCATTTGATTGGCGTCAGTAAAGACGTAATCCGAAATCAGGAAGCTCGTCCATGTTTATTGAGGTTGAATCGGCGAACCCCACAGGCGGACCAGTCGGGATGCCACAAAGTGGGAGGG
Source organism: Portevinia maculata (assembly GCA_949715645.1). NCBI lineage: Eukaryota > Metazoa > Arthropoda > Insecta > Diptera > Syrphidae > Portevinia > Portevinia maculata. The sequence continues at coordinate 195,657,259 of OX454525.1, forward strand.
TTACGATGCCCTTAATTTTGATCGCAATCTCGCCGTAAAAGAAATTAAGAAGACCACTTGCCTCGTTGGATTGTAGCGGCTATTGTTCTCCTATTATTTTGGTTCAGGTGTTTGTTAAAAATACAATTTCGATACGATTGAAAACGAAATTTCTTAAGGTAGGCAGTAATAAACGCACATTTCAATATTTCTTCTAAGGAGGTGGGACACTTTTCTTCCATCAGTAATGGTGTGGACAAATTAACAAAAGGATGGTTGCCCAGCTGAATAACTTAGAAAGTGTAAAGGATACAAACTTTTTTGTTTGAAGATTATCTTCAAACGCCACTACATCAATGCCCAAACAATGCCGCACACCTCTCGACTTCCCCCCAACGACAGCCCATCCTATGTGTATTTGTTTTAAACTTACTTAACTTAAATAAAAATATTCGCACAAATTCAAGTAAATTCATTTGAATACCTATAGAGATACTCATTATTATATAAACAAAAGTATTTGAATAAAATATTTCTCATTTCCTTTTTTTAATTATACCAACTTAACTCGTAACCTGTCCTGGATCTCAGTTCAAATCCATGAAAAGAAAATAACCTGTTTGTAAACAATTCAATTACATAAAGAAAAACCATACATTAAAAATTGCCATACACAATAACATACAACAAATTTAACTAAATAAAGAAAAAAATATTTAAATGTTTCTATAAAAAAGAATAATATATATAATATATTTGGTGTATATCGATGTATTTATTTTCAAACATATACAAGTACTAGTTAAAAATTTATTTAATTATTTGTTTTCTAATCCTTATTTCAAATGGGAATTGCAAAGATGCTAAATAAATTTATAAAAAAAATCCAGAAAAAATTTAAATTAATTTGAAATCACTAAGACGGAAAACCCAAACAAGAAATCACTTTAAAGAGAAAAAAAGAAAAAAACTAAACAAAAAAATTCATGAAAATTTAAAAAAAAATTATTAGTAAGAAATACATAGAAGAAATTTTTAAATATAAATTATTCTCATTACTTAGTCTAATTAAATTATATTAAATGTACTAACAAAAAAAAAAACGATACCAAAAAAAATGTTTCTTATCAATTACACTTTCTTATTCTCTATCCTGTAATCTAATATATTTTTTTCAACTTTTTTTAATTTAAATTTATTTTTCCAATTAGTAGAAACTATTAATAAATATATATAAAAAAAATAAAATAAAAAAATTTCAAAGTCTATATTAACTTTTATGTGTACCTAATATGTAAAGAAAAAAAACTAACAAACACAACAATTTTTATAAATACTATGTCGTAACTTTGTGTTTCTTTTTATTTATTTAACACTTAGTTTTAGAATTATATTTATTAATTATTTTCAAATTAATTTATTTATTTAGTTTTTTAATGTAATGTTCGTCATTTTGCTTACAATTTTAAAAGAAAACAAAACAAAACACAAATATTAATGAAGAAAAACAAAAACAAATTCATATATTATATTATTCTAGTCGATATAATTACAATTATTATTCATTATTATTAAATTTAATTAAAAAAAAGAACACATAAAGCATGTATTTCTTCTAATTATTATTATTATCATTATTAATTATTATATGAATGTAATTTCCAAAAGAAAACTAAACCGATATACTTATAATTTACAATACAATTTTATGTGTTTATGTAATTTATGTAACCTAAAAACTCATTAAAAACCAATTGTAAAACCGAAAGCAACAACAAGACCCCTAATTCCCCCTTTGCTCCAAGCGAACGATGATTGAAATGAAAATAAAAGAAAATATCTTTTTTGCAATACATTTTTAAGCAAACGCATGATATTCTCTTCTCTAGTCAGAATTATTGTCTCATTATATTAAAAGGAATAAAAGAATTAAATCAGAGAATAGAAAGAAAAAAAAAACTGAAGAAAATCATAACAAAGTATATTTACTAAACAGAAAATTAATTTATGTAATTTAGTTCGTTTCGAAATAAAATGAAAAATCTAAAAAAAAATAATTAAATCAATTTGTGTATATTTTGTTTTGATCACCTTGGCGCCCCTTTTTGTGGTTTTGAAGACATAAGGTGTGACTCCATTATGTATCATCATGTAGAAATCATTTAACGTACGCCTGCTCAGGAAGCCGACTCTAACATTCGATTCTCTTAACAAGATTGCCGACAGATGTAGCATTTCACTGTAATGGGATTTCGGAATTGCGGACGAGCTATCCAGAAGGTAGACTGCACAGGACCTTTCTGACAACCGAGAGACACCGATCGTACCCATTTACACATTTAAGTAAAACTATCAGATAATGCACTTATAGAAGCGAAGATTAGGTAGAATGTCATCAAAACATGTTCGTCATCCAAACCTCTCTTTATAAACTGGAAAAATATTAACTTTTTAAAAGGAAAAATATTAACTCAGTGTTCGGAGAAATCGCTGGACCCTGCCTTTTAGGCAGGCATGCCATCAATTTAGGAATACAATCTAAAGACTTCTGTAGAAGCTGCAGAGACGTTGATTAAGACGAAACCAATATGCACAGCACATCCTGTCAAACTGCCCGCACTTGCCAGTACAAGGAAGAAAGTTCTTGGTGACTATTTCTTTGAAGATCAGAGGAATTTCAGCGGGATAGGTGTTTGCTGCAGTTCTTCCCTAAGTCCAAATGGTTCAACTAACTTGAGGATTGACCCCCTTCTACGTTCAAACTGTGTCAGGCACCCCGTTCTGCTCCTTTTCCGTGGAAAGTTTGGTATGACGTTCGATTGCAACAGTCATTTCGGGTAGCACATAGTGGTTCGCATGTTTCAGCCACCCCTTTAAGAGCTGTTTCTTAGCCCATAATTCTACAATGCGGTCGACTTGATTCTGATATCTTTCCATGGACAATTAAAATGATTTGGAGTTCGATTCAGTTCCCCGACTTAGTCAAAAACAGTCAACTTAAAAGGCTCTCCTTTCAGGAAGCAGAACGGGGGCGATTGCAACATTTACTCCGCGAAGCCTCCCTGCGCTCTGCAGGAGACCAGTCTGGGATTCGATTGTCACCTTGATTGATTCACCTTGATCCTAACCCATGGTTCTGGTGTCGGGCTGTGACTCCTATCTCTCTCAACCCCTTATCTGAGCCTTAAACTGGAATTTGATTGCGTTGAATCACATTCCCATGAAGAACAAGAAAGATACCGAAATCCAACGTTGTTGTTGACGCAAACCGATCACCTCCAGGTACTTGAGCGACGGTTTTGGATTCGTTTGAAATCAGTCACCCTAACATGCACTCCTGCCAAAGAAAAAAGGGCAGATTAAGGTTCGATTCAATCAGTCACTTTATTCAGCTCTCCTTCCCGAGCGTAAAATAGGACACACGGGATCCGATTCCTGCCAAAGAAAAAAGGGCAGATTAAGGTTCGATTCAATCAGTCACTTTAATCAGCTCTCCTTCCCGAGCGTAAAATAGGACACACGGGATCCGATTGCTACAGTTACTCCCGGTTTGCTATCCAGTATCGTCCCGCTGAGCAGACAAAGGGGACAAAAACTGATCTTCGATTGCAACAGTCAGTCAGTCTATAACGGCTAAGAATAAATTCACAAGCAAAAAAAAAACGACAATTAAGCCTGTATAGATTTCATTTATCTAGATATCTATCCAGGCTTAGGTTCTTAGCCTAATAATGTTAGCGGAAACGTCACCAAATGATATATAGGTAGGGGAGATAGCGGGAATCTTTTAACAAAGTTAATAAAATGTTATTAAGCAATTATTTTAAAGTGTGTGTCTTTTGGTGATCATCTCAGTGGCCGCCTGGAAGTAGCAGACTGAGGAGAATTTTATGCTACAGTTGCATTTTTTTGTTGGAAGAATGTACACTTTTTTGATGACCTTTTTTTTATGGAAAATATATTTTGAAGGATCAGCTTCATCTTAAACCGTATAAAGGTAATTTTCTTTGATAAAAATATAAAGTATAATTACTTACGCTACGCGCCATCACACACATACAATGTCACGATGAAGCTGATGTATTTTAAAGCCAAAAATAAATTGAATGTCTTATTAAGGGATACGCAAAGAAATTACGATTAATCACTGGCGAGTAGATTGGGGTTTAGTGATAACGCATCGGAAGTTTTGGAAATCCGCAAGAGAACTCAATGGTCCGAGCTTTATTATCAATTCCAAGTTAAGTTCAAGTGTACTTCAAGCTCATTTCAATGGAACCTACCTATTGAACCTACCCCCTACAAACTTCACCTTTCAATATGCTGTGCCCGGATTTCGGAATCATATTTTGGACAGACGAATTACTAACATGGAAGTTGTCGGAGTGTTGAAGGTGTTAAAATACGATAAGGCAGCAAGTTCGGACGGTACACCCTCTGAGCTTTTAAAATATTTTAATAGGGAGTTGCATAACAGGCTTTCTGTCATTTTAAACAATATTCTGGATAGTGTCCCCAAACCGTTTTAGAGAGGCTTAAGTTTTTCCCATTCCTAAAAAAATCGTCTAGCCAATTATAGGGACATATCTTTTTTAAATGCTTCTACATGGATAAAACAAAATAGGCTTTAAAAAGAACAACAAGCTGGTTTCAGTCCGGGATATTTTTCCATCGACCACGTGTTTGGTTTGCGAAGTATTGTGGAATCTTTCGTTGGATGGGGCAACAAGATGTATTCGTTCTTTGCAGACTTCAAATCGGTTTTTGGTGGATAGAAAAGCTCAATTTCATGGGAATGTCGATGTTATTCAAAATTTGTTTGCAGATACCAAATCAGCGCGGTTCTAAAAGGTGAGGAGTTGTGAGCATTGTTCTCGTCGTTTTCAGGAACTAGCCAGGGATGTTCGCTGAATCCAAGTTTATCTGCCTTATACATTTGTTTTCAATTGCTCGGTCCCTAAACCCAAGAAAAATAGTCATTGTCCTTTGTTCACCAACGAAATAAGACATATGTATTATGAAACAACGCAATCAGTCTTTTAAAGGCTGCTAATAAAAAAATATACTGGAGCAAGGTCGCCAGCTTTGGAAAGCTTTGCGAGCAATAGTAACCGGAAAAACTAAAAATGTTTTTAATGACGAAATGGATTTAGTCGTCTTTAACAAAAAAATAGGGACGGGCTACAGTCCGCTTGGGCGAACTGTTGGATACCCTATTCCTATTCCTATCCCTCATAAGTGGGCGTGACAAAAGTCTAAGTATGGTTGAATTGTTAAGAACGCTCTACATATTTTGTTATATAACATTTAAAGGATTTTATCAAAAAAAAACGAAGCTGCTGTAAAAAAACGCCCCCTAGCTCAAACTTTGGTTTTTCAATAATTTTTTTTTATTTAATTAATTGATTTTACTGACGCGCCAGTAAGCGGATTTAAAAAAAATTAACACATGAGCATAAAGGGCCCCTAGAGAGTTTATATTATAAATTTCAGCTCCCTAGCTCAAACATTGGATTTTCAAAAAAAGTTTTTTTTTAATTGTGGGCGTGTCAGTAGGCGGATTTTGAAAATATTTGCACATGAGCTTAAAGGGCCCCTAGAGAGTATATATTATAATAATATTCAGCTCCCTAACTCAAATTTTGATTTTTCAATCAAATTGTTTTATTTAATTGTGGGCGTTTCAGTGGGCGGATTTTGAAAATTTTTTCTCCCGAGCAGTTTTAGGAGTCATAGATCATATATAAAAAATTTCAGCTTTCTAGCTCAAAATTCGTAAACTTGATTATTTCGGGACCCTAGAGAGTATATATGGTTAAAATTTCAGCTCTCTAGGCCCAGTTTAAAAGCCTAATTTTTGACAACAGACGGACGGACGGACATGGCTAGATCGACATTACTATCGATGCTGATCATAAATATAGTAACTTTTAGGGGTCTACGGGCAATATTAAGGTATGCTACAAACTATGCGTCAAAATTAATATACCCTTAGAATAGGGTATACAAATTGTTAGGCTTCTCTTTCCTGACCTTGATGTAGTTCGTTCTAGTTCATCAATCTCTCCCAGCTCTCTGGTGGGGTCTTTTGAGTTCTCCAAAGTTGGGTACATACATTGCTGCAAGTTTGTTGTCAGTTAAGTTGAATGCGGTTTGCCTTGATGGAATTCATTCTAAAATTGTTAAACCTTCTTGCCCTAGTCCATTTCTGGGTGGCAATGGTGCGATGGTAGTGTATTCACTAATTGATTGGCAGGTCCATCGTGCGAATCCCGATCAGGGCCATGATTTAGAAATGGAATACACACAACAATACAGATCTCACTATTGCAATTAAGGCGCCACCCGTGGAGAAAACATACAACAGCACCAAACTTCTATTCTATCTTCCTATTCTTTTATGTAGGAAGTGCACCTAAAAACAGGCAATGAATCCTTTGCTGGGTGCTGCTTGCAGCAACACACAAAATGTCTTCGCTGTGTTACATTATATTTGTACTGTATCAATTACAGACAAAGAAATCTCTTAAGCGCACGGTTATTATAACAAAAAATCTAATATATAATATTATCTACAGGATTGTACATGTATAGTTATCCTCAAAAGTCCAAATAAACAGGTGCATAAAAAGTGAATTAGGGTTTCTTTTTCAGTTGTCACTTTGCAAATGCGGTAGTGGGTATTGTAAGGGATGTCCAGCTTAGCCGCATGGTCACTAATAGGCCAGTGTCCCGTGATGATCGCTGTTGTTCTTGCAATATCTTTTCGGGTTTTACATACAAGGTCGTTTGTTTTTGCCTTGTTGTAGTTTGGCCACATTTTTCTGGATATGACGCATGTAGTCAGCCTGCTCCATCTGAAGTTGGCTTCCTTGAGGTATTCTGCAGTAATATTTGCATTAATTGCTCCGAGCGGAATGTGGACTAGTTTCGCCGATGAGCAGTGGGGAGCCGAGCCTTGCCTGCCCAGTTCATCGGCATGCTCGTTTCTATAAACGTTACTGTGCCCTGGAACCCAGATCAGGGTAACCTTGAACTTATCAAGTAGGGCCAGCTTATTACGGCATTAACAGCCATATTCACATGAATTGTTTGTTGTCATCAATGCAATCAGCCTCTAGGAAAAATTACAGCTTTACAACTGCGGTCATTTACGTAGTCGAAGACAAGAAAGCCTCTCGATGAGAAAAGTGACCTTTTAAATATTTTTAGATTTTTGTAAGGCTTTTGACACAGATGCTTCTGGCGCAAAGTGAATATCGTCGTACTTTAGGCTGAGAAAACAAGCGCGGTGCCGGTTGGTCAAAGTTCGTCGAATTTTCTTTGTACCAATCGTGGTGTTCCACAAGGTTCGATATAGGGTCCTCTTCTTTTCTCACTTTATGTTAAAGAGATTCCATCCATAGTTTCTACTCGCACAGCTTTGCATATGTATGCTGTAGTTGTGGTAGTTGTGGTCTTGGTATGATTGAAGGCTGGTTGTACGATAAATATCGATGTACAGAGAATTTCTGATTGGTCGGAGAGAAGTGAGCTTTTCTCAACCCTCGCAAAACGAACTGTATGGTTGTTAGTAAGAAATCTTTGGATTGTTCCTATTTTTCAGACATAACGGTTAATGGTTCCAGAATTGAATATCTCTAGTCGGCCAGAAATTCAGGAATTACATTAAATAGGACTCTAACCTGGGATACCTATATCAACTCGGCCGTTGGTAAATTGTATGGTGTGGTGCGGCAGTTATAGATTTACAATATCTTACTCCTTAATATATCTTGGTTGCAAAATTGTCTGTAAATGTGATGCTGTCAGCAGGAGGAAACTTGATGTCGCGTTTAATAATATCCCGCGTTATGTATTGAAATTGATTCGATTTGATAGTGTTTCGAATTTAGTTTGCAAATTGCGTGCGCTAAAGAGATTTCATTTGTCTGTAATTGATACAGTACCCTTATAATGTAACCACAGCGCGGGCATTTTATTAGTTGCTGCAAGAGGCACCTAGCAAATGATTCATTGCTGTTTTTAGGTGCTACTTACTGCATGAAAGAATAGAAGGATAGGAAAGAAGTTTGGTGCGATAGGGTTTTTTCTCCACATGTGACGCCTAAATTGCTTTAAGTTTGATCTTGCCTTTTTTTCTCTTCTTGGTAGAGATAAATGTGTTTTTAGTCTTACAACTTTCACTATCATATAAGATAATTTTATATTATGTGTAAACTTTCAAATGAAATAAATATATAATAAAATAAACAACGAAAATTTCGTCGAGGACATGTACTAGATAGCTTGCCAGAAGGCTTACGCACGCAGGGCTATTTATCAAAGCACTTCTATTTGCGGATGATATCGTGCTACTGCCGCACTCACCTAAATCCCTACAGCTCATGATAAATGGGCTTCATGAGTACTGAAGCTTATGGAACTTGGTAATAAAGCATACATAGAACTTGATTGGAAGAAGGAATACAAGGAGTATAAATATCTTGGGGTAACATCTGAAAGGAAGACTAGCTAAATCTACAAATGCACTTAATTTTAGAGAAAAACTTAACACCACTACACATCTGCCTTGAAAATGCTTGAAGTTACTTGAAGTTACCTTAAAATGCTTGAAGTTACTTTAAGTAACTTGAAAATGCTTGAAGTTATTTGAAAATGCTTGAAAATGCCCGAAAAATATTATATCATGTGAAATCAGAGAATGCAAGGTCGAAAAATTTCATTTTCCGATTAATATGTTTAACAGTCGACTTTGTTTTTTTTCATTGGTCGAATTTCGACCATGGGGCGACCCCTAGTTATAAATAAAAAACAAGTTGTGGAAATTAATCAAATTATAATGAAAAATAAAATTTTGATAAAATAAAAAACCATTTGCTTTGTGATATTTTTTTTTATATATTTATTTCCCAATGAGTCACACAACCAGAGACATACAAAAAACAACAAAATGTAAATGGGATTAGTTTTGAAAAAATGTCTTTGTAGCAAATTCGGTGCCATGAACTAAGGCCATTGTGAACTAACGCCATAATGGTGCTAATTCATTTTCAAATGCGAATTAACGCCGTAATCCACTTACAGTAGTGGAAGTTCGATTATGGATAGTTCACACCGAAAAGCCGAAATTCCATTTAAAAGACCAGGAAGTGCATCTCCTACTCCAAAGCACGTTCAAAGCATCTGTCGACATTCCATACAATAAACCGTTAGCTTACAAGAGCTTTCTCATTCTTCGTTAGTGAGCTCACTGGAATTTATTGAGAAGGGCATTTCTGTTGGAAGTTCGATTGTGAACAGTTGCGTTATTTTTGCTATTGCGGGGAAACTGCTCAAAAAGTTTTGGATGTTTTTTCACTAAATTGTTAAAAATAAATAAATTTAATGAAGAAGAATAAAAACTTAAGTAAAATTTGAGACAATAAAAATGGGACGCGGTAAGGACCTAACTCGGGATGAAATAAGAAAAATAATTTTTTTCAGTGAACAGGGTTTTATCCATGAGAGAAATAAGCCGTAAAATTAACAGGTCTGTTGGAGTCGTATGTAATTACGTTAGACTTGGTGAAAATTACAGTCAAAGAAGAAAATTTGACAACAACAGAAAAATTTCAGTTCGTGAAAAGAGGCGTATTTTACACGAAGTTCGACGGCATAATGTCACATCCACTGATATTCAAAGGGAATTTGCTCTTCCTATCCCAGCGAGCGGCAAATTTTACATGAAGACAGAAACCTAAAGTACCGTAAACGTGTCAAACAAATTCCGCTTCCGTTTGCGAGAACTCACATAACCTGGATAGAAGAATGGAATAATGTTATATTCAGTGACGAAAAAAATGTAATCTCGACCACCCCGATGGTTTTTCAAATTATTGGCATGATCTGCGAACACCTTAGCAGGTCAAAACAAGCAGACATAGCGGAGGAGGTTCGGTTATGATTTGGGCGGCATTTTGGTCTGCGGGAACATCACAAATCGCGTGGTTACCAAGACATTTTAAAGCTTTTTTGTACATCGATGTGCTAGATCTCAATGCAGTGAGCATGTCCGAAGAGTTTCTTTTTGAAAATTTAATTTTCCAACAGGATAACGTGCCCGTTCACATCGCAAAGTCCGTTAAGAAATGGTTTTCTCAAAACAATATCGACGTAATGAAGTGGCCGGCTCGAAGTCCAGACCTTAACCCAATCGAAAATTTGTGGGGGATTCTTGGACATAACGTTTACTCACATGGCAGACAGTTCCACCACGTCAATCAGCTTAAAGAAGCTATCCGCGAGGCTTGGTCGTCAATCAGCCCTGATGTGCTTAAAAGCCTTACAATGTCTATGTCAAATCGACTTTCAGATGTTCTCCAAAATAGAGGAGGCCCCACTCGTTATTAAGAATTTTTTTTTTGGAAAAAATTCCATCATTATTTAAAAAGAACCGGAAAACTTTCATCTGTTCATAATCGAATTTCCTATAGTTTTCATTGCTTTCTCCTGTTTTCTTATACCTTTATTTTGGAAGTCAAATTTTATGTAACAATTTGTTATTTATCATTTATCATTTATTATAACGCTTTTATGTATATTAAATTTTCAATAAATATATTTAATTTCTAAGAAAACTAATTTTTTGTTGATGTTCATAATCCAATTTCCACTACTGTGGCCTTATTTCACTTTTTAATGAGAACTAAAGCCATATGGTGTTAATTCGTTTTAGAAAGTGGCCTTAGTACTCATTTTATAGTTAATGAATATTGAACAGTTTTTAAATATAAGTAACCTGATGCAAGGAAATAATTTCACACAAGTTGTATAGAAATCCTTTTTTAAAATGTGAAGCTATTTCTCACCTAGAAAGTGGGACGAATTTCACTTTTTTATGGGAACTTAGTATCGAAAATATGAAGAGGGCAGTAACTTCCAAAAACTAATAATGTGTGGTTCTTATATCAAAATAGATGTATATAAAATTGATGGCGTATAAATAGTGAGATAGGTATGGGGTCACTGTTGGATTTGGAAGAGGTGCGGGGTTGGGTATATGCAAATATAAATCTAAAAGATTTTTTAAATCCAAACAAAACTTTGCATATATACTCCAAATCCAACAGTGACCCCAACTAGGGTTTTATATATATATATGTATGCTGATATAAGAAATACACATTTTTGGAGTTCAAAAACATTTTATGGCATTAGTTCACATTCGAATGTGAATTAACACCATTATGTCGTTAGTTCACATTTAAGTGATGGCTTTAGTTCTCATTTGAAAATGAATAAAGGCAATAAGTGGATTATGGCGTTAATTCACATTTGAAAGTGAATTAACGCCATTATGGAGTAAATTCAAATGGCCTTAGTTCATGGTACCGCAAATTCATCGCACAGAGCAGCAGGTATAAAGTTTTTGTAGCTGTATCAGAGTCCATTATGTTCTTAAGTTAAGAAATATGAGACTGTACTACATTTATACACTTTCCAACCAATAGCCCGAATAATGAACTTATAGGACAATATACTTGCAACAAGCTTTGAGATATAATTACTTGCGTAATGAATTTAGTAGTCTGGAAATAGTCTTTAAGGCACTGTGAAAGCTTCTGAAGCTAATTTTTTATTTTTTTTTACTCTATCAGCTCTGTGTCGTGGAGTGCTTAAAGCAAGCAACTATCACGAGCAGAAATTTGCCGGCACTAAAAGTGCTATCACAGGCTCATCATTTAGTGCAGGTGTTAGTAAGGACTAAACAATTAAAAATACAATAATTATGTACCTATAAAATACTAACACAGACACAAATCATGCAAACAATTTAAGACATTAAAGCATTATTACGCAAAATATTTTTCACCTTAATTTAACTAACATGCAAGTCAATCACATGATTATTTAGATTATAGATTCTACTTATGCGACTAATAGGGTCATGCCTCCCATAATTCGTTCTATAATGGGGGCTAAACAATAATTCAACACTGCGTAAATTATGGGCACCACCACGAAAATTAAAGCCAATAGACGACAGTAAGTCAGGTGCATCTATTTGACGGATATAAGCTGCTGTAAAAAAATGATATCGCTATTAAGCCTTTGTTGAGAAAGGGGTAACATATGAAGAAACTTGTTACGTTGACTGTAAGGAGGAAGGTTAAATGGATCATCCCATGGAAGTCCTCTAAGTGCAAATCGAATAAATGAATGTTGTAGAACGGTGTCCAAACTTGAGAGCCATACTCTAGAATCGGATGGACAAAACAATTGTACAATGACATGGAAACGTAAGGGTCATTAAATTCTTTGGTCCACCTTTTTACGAAGCCCAGCATAGAATTAGATTTCTTAATAATAGAATTAATATGCTTAGCAAAAACCAGTTTGGGGTCGAAATATACCCCAAGATCCTTAAAATTATCAACATTACAAAGAATATGTTGAGACAAAGAATATTGAAAGATGGAAGGGATATTCTTTCTAGAGAATGTCATATGTTGACATTTAGTAGGGTTCAGGGATAAACCGTTTTTATCACATCAATAATTGATTGATCGCCAATTATTGGCGAAGCTATTAATGTCAGATTGAAGAAAAATTCTGTCTTCGTGACTAGTGATAGATTTATATATTTTCATATCATCAGCGTAGATATTACTGTGATTTATACATGCCTTTACACTCATTAATGGCTAGTATAAATAGAATTAGTCCGAGGTGACTTCCTTGGGGAACTCCAGACTGATCTGTGAAAGATACAGATAGCGATCCTCTAAATTTCACTTGCTAAACCCTTGATCTAAGGTATGAATTAACCCATTTTATGAAACATGTTCGGAAACCAAAAGCCCTGAGCTTAAATTCGATTATTTCATGGGGCAGCTGGTCGAAAGCCTTAGAGAAGTCAGTGTATATCAGTGGCGTGGCGTGGAAAATGTTAAATGGTAAGTCGGAAAAAATATGCACCTGCAAACGCTTTCTGAAATTATATTGTGTACTGCAAATCGCATAGAAGTAAAGCAACTCAAGCCAATTTTTTATACTTCAAGTCATTTAAGCTTAAATTTACAATGAACCTAAAGTATAATAAAAGTGGCTTCGAAAGAAACCTTTTTGGCAGATGCAAATGCTGTACCTTAAAGAAAATTGATAGTAAGTAATAAAAAAAAGGAACTTCACACGGTTTGTTAAATAAATAAATACATAAATAAAAATTTAAATTAAAAAGCTTCACGCATAATATTTACAAAAATGTATAGATTTTATATCTATAATATATACAAATATTTTAATATATAAAAATATTTTAAAAATAGTTTTTGTACAAAGTTAAAAAGAGAAAATATTAATGATTAATATTTTTTTAAAATCAAAAACAGTAGAATTTGGAAAAAAATGTGAAAAGTTTTGTTAAATATTTTTTTTATTTGTACTCTAAGTCTATTCTTCTACCTTTTTTCACGTATTCTGCAAGAACTCTTTCATAAAAGTTAGGCCTACTTTTTATTTTTAAAAGGAGTCGCTTTTCTATGGATAAAAGTGCTAAATCAGAAAGCCTGTCTTCTCCTTGAGAATTTCTCAAATATGTATGAACTCTTTTCAGAGTGGAAAAAGATCTCTCCACGGAAGCAACAGTCATTGGTAGTGTTAAAAATAGTCCAGTTAATTTTAAGATTTGGGGAAATGTTTCAAGCAATATTTCACTTCTTAAATGTTTATAGAGGGATAAAACGTCAAGTGGTTGAAGTGAAGACGTAGTATAGAAAACTTTCAGCTCATTTTTTAAACCTGCAAAATCGAAAATTCCAGGGAAAAAGTTAATCACCGAAGATATTTTATCATCTGGGCTTGACTGAGCAAAGCGACTGTAATTTGATTTATTGAGTAAATCCAAAAAAATTAAGTCCGTGAAAGATTTATATCGTGTCTTAATTTGAGATATAGGTACATAATATTGTCCTTTATTTCTACAAAAAGGCGCTTATAGTTAGTCTTTAAATCAAAATCAAGTAATCGGCGTTTCCGTGGAGGTTCAGCACAATCATTTATACTTTCAAAAATTAAATCAAATTTGTTTAGAAACTCAGTAGAAAGCCAAGCTTAGCAACTTCAACATCTGTTTGTTTATTTTGTATTAATTAAACAATACATCGGTTTTAGCAAATATTTCGGAAACCGCGTGCAGTAAAAAGCAAAAATCTTTCCCTTCTACGAGTAACTTAAGCAATAAACTTTCGGCCATTGAAAGTGCGTCAGTGTCCCATTCTTTTGGATGTTCTAATATTTGCTTAAAAGTTTCAATAATATCTAATCTACAGGTAAAAATAACGTTAACTATTCGGGAATGGTAATGCCAGCGAGTTTCTGATACTCCCGGCATGCGTCTGGACTTGGATTTGAACACTGTTCCAAATGAGAGTCCATTAACTGGTCATACTTAGATAAGTATAAAAGTGTTTCGACATAATTGCCACGATTATTAGAATCTGGCTTTTCATTATGACCCCGAAATGCTTGTTCCTGTTTGCCTAAAAGAACTACCGTATCTATAAAACGTTCAATTAGTTTACGGTTTCTATCAACTTTTTTTGTTGTGAGCTACAAAGGAATTACCTAACGAGGTTTCAATACGATCAGTACCGAATTCGTGCAAAGATAAACAGCTACGAATGTGTTTTTCCGTCCTGACATGTTTATTTGCCGAATTAATTAAATTTTTTATGTCAGCGTAGCCCGTGCGACTCCAAACACTAGGAGAATTAGAAATAATTAGGCAAGGAAAACAAAAGATTTTATTGAGCTTACAACTACCAGTCAACCAAGTATATTTTTGATATATGGATGCGTTGAAATGCGAAACAAAACCATCCTTGAGCTTATAATCTATTTTCATAGAAGGAGTACAGTGTCCTATCTCTATAACTTTTTTTTTAAGAAAACTCAACTTACAAAAATAATTGTCTTCTTCCAAAAGCAAATCTACTAAACAACAATTTACTGTTAATAATGCCATTTTCTCCTTTGCTGAATCTAACTGAAAACAAAACAATTTAAACTTTTCACACCTCTCACACTTTTCACTGTTTTCGATCACTTTAAATAATTATATATTGTACAACAATAATTCCACTCAATATTACTTTAAGTTACACATCGAAGTCTGCTTCACAACTGTATTTTTCAAACAGAACTCACCTCAGCTACATACAAAATTCGCCAAATAAGTCGCTGAAAAGCGGGTTATAATTTTGCATAAGGAAGCGTGTATCAAACAGAGAGGAGTCAAACGCGGTGAATGATAAGGGGAAAACAAGGAAAGAAAGCCAATTTGTTCTAACCAGCCACATATTTCATAACGCGAAAATTTCCGGGTTACTATGCTTTGTTTTGCTATCGCTTTGCGAATGTGTTTCTTATGGGGTATGGAGAGGAGTATATGATGTTGGAGAATAGGCATGCAATGGTGTGAGTATTTGTGTGCGTAGAGCAGTAGAACGATATGAGAGCAGGTGAATAGCAGCATTGTATATAAACCTTATAGTAGTGCAACCGTGCGTAAACGACGATACGCCACCAGTGCGCATTCGCCCGCAACAAATCATGATAGTCTAGTTCTACACCATTCTCGTGCTGGGAAGATGAGTAGGAGGATGATGCAGGTAGTGGTGGTGGTTGGCAAAGCAGGTTTCGTGTAGATTTATGGTATATTTTTTGTTTGCTTTGATGGAAGGGGTATGTTATGTTTTCTGGATTTTAACACAATTGGTATGTGTGTGTATGATCGTTGAAGGAGAGTCGCATTTCAGCAGTGAAGATTCTCAAATGTTTTTTTTTTAATAATTCATACGAGTATTTGCAAGTGAAAAGCAGATATTCATATTTAATGGTAGGGGCGATGGTGGATGAAGAGAGGTGGGATAATTGTAGTTGGGTAGATTGATGGTATATTATTTGTTTGCTCTGATCAAAGTTTTCGGGGTAGGTTATGGCATATTGCAATTAGAACAAAATCGTCACCTGGAATTTATTTTGTTGTATTTTATACAATTGGTGTGTATATGTTAAGATCGGCGAAGGAGATTCGCATTTCAGCAGTGAGGCATATCATATTTGCATGTGAAAAAAATTAATTGAGGCAGAGATAAGATAAGACAAGTTAGAGTATGTGTACGAGCGCGTGCCCTGCTTGTAATAATAGCTGCCGTATGTTATTCATGAACAACTCAAATTGGTTTATTTATTGGTTCATCAAATAAAAAGGGCATTCATTCATAATCGGTATTCAAAATCATATTAGGTTCATATTTCGTTTGCATTATGTTACACAATCGAATCTCCGAATATAAACAGAATTTTTTCATTTGGTTTTGCACAAACACCTGAGTGCCTCAGTTTGGGCAGCTAAATATCATTGATTTATGTATTCTTTTTGATACCTACTTCTTTTGATACCGTCATACCGACCACTAGCGGCCGATATACTTAATGCAAATTTCGGTTTCAGATGTCCGGATGTCCCAGTAGGTACTAAAGAAATGAAGTATAGTTTAAATTTATCTTTTGAAGTAGGTAGGTACAATTATGAAATTTTATAGGTAGGTACCCAAATGCATTAAAATATTGAACTCCATCAAACGCATGGTTAGACGTATCGCATGTTATAGAAACCCACATTTTTTATTCTAGCCTCGTTAATACCTCAGCCAGAAAAAATATAAGTTTCATATGTATGTATGTGTACAGTGAAATCTTCCTTGAGGGGACATTAATGGTGCAAATTTTTGTCCGCTTAAGAGAGTTTACCGTTTAAGGAAAATTAAAACAACTTATCCATCTTTAAGCTAAAAAGAAAAGTCTTCATATTCACTTATGTATGTAAAGGGTGATTTTTTTAAGGTTAGGATTTTCATGCATTAGTATTTGACAGATCACGCGGGATTTCAGACATGGTGTCAAAGAGAAAGATGCTCAGTATGCTTTGACATTTCATCATGAATAGACTTACTAACGAGCAACGCTTGAATTTTCAGTGAATGGGCCCTAGAAAAGTTGGCAGAAAATCCGCTTTTTTATCGACAAATTTTGTTCAGCGATGAGGCTCATTTCTGGTTGAATGGCTGTGTAAATAAGCACAATTGCCGCATTTGGAGTGAAGAGCAACCAGAAGCCGTTCAAGAACTGCCCATGCATCCCAAAAAATGCACTGTTTGGTGTGGTTTGTACGCTGGTGGAATCATTGGACCGTATTTTTTCAAAGATGCTGTTGGACGCAACGTTACGGTGAATGGCGATCGCTATCGTTCAATGCTAACAAACTTTTTGTTGCCAAAAATGGAAGAACTGAACTTGGTTGACATGTGGTTTCAACAAGATGGCGCTACATGCCACACAGCTCGCGATTCTATGGCCATTTTGAGGGAAAACTTCGGAGAACAATTCATCTCAAGGAATGGACCGGTAAGTTGGCCACCAAGATCATGCGATTTGACGCCTTTAGACTATTTTTTGTGGGGCTACGTCAAGTCTAAAGTCTACACAAATAAGCCAGCAACTATTCCAGCTTTGGAAGACAACATTTCCGAAGAAATTCGGGCTATTCCGGCCGAAATGCTCGAAAAAGTTACCCAAAATTGGACTTTCCGAATGGACCACCTAAGACGCAGCCGCGGTCAACATTTAAATGAAATTATCTTCAAAAAGTAAATGTCATGGACCAATCTAACGTTTCAAATAAAGAATCGATGAGATTTTGCAAATTTTATGCGTTTTTTTTTTAAAAAAAGTTCTCAAGCTCTTAAAAAATCACCCTTTATATACAAAGATGGTATATTAATTGTTGGCTCTAATGGAAATTTGGGGTAGGTTATGGCATATTGCGAAGAGGACGTAGGATGTTTGCTGGTATTTAATACAATTGGTATGTACCTCCGTCTCACCTGATTACGAACAGGTAGTTTCTTGATTTAATTTTACGAAATTTTTTAACTCCTTCGATAATATGGGAAAAACCAAATGCAATATGAAAGAAGGCTATATTAAGTTTATGTTGTAAAGGTGAGCTGCCTCTAACAGATATACGTATCCAACAACGTGTTCGCTTATAAATATCTGATAAAAAACAAATCGAATATTTCTGAATCAATTACAAAAGAAATGATAGAAATCGGTGAATTTTTGGACGAGATATACCCAAAATAGCAAGAGTCTAAAAAACCATAAACTCATAATTTCTTTACTTCTTACATGTTCAGTAGGTAAAGTAAAGGAACAAGACCAAACTGTGGTGGATTCCGGGCCACGAAGGTTTTGAAGGCAACGAAAAGGCCGACGACGGGTTGCGATATCACCTAAACATAATGAAAATAGTTGACTCTGCAGAATGCCGGCTATGTCTTGAGGAAGACGAAACAGCTGAACACATTCTAGGTGAATGTCCGGCCTCAGAGAACAACTGAGTTCCGAAGATATAAAGAAGTGGTCTGCTGGTAGCATTATCCGCTTTATACGGAAAGAAGAAATACTACTAGCTTACAGTGGCGTGGCGTGGATAATTTTAAAAGGGAAGACGTTGAAAAATTTAGTCACCTATAAAAATAAAAATCTTTAAAACCTGAAATAAAATAATTTTTAATGGGGATATTGTATGTACATAATATGCATTCCACATTGACATTAATATTTCAATCAACAATGAGCTTAAAGCATAACAAAAGTGGCTTCAAAAGAAGCCGGTCTTGACAGACGCATGATACAATAACTTAAAAAAATTCAGCATAATGTGGATAGTAATTTTAAAATAAGAAAATTCAGAAGAATTATATGGATAATTCTTTATATTTGTTAAAATATAAAAACGATACAAATAATAATGTCAGCAATAAAAATAAATCAAAATTAAAAACAGCTAAAATTCACACACTTAAAAAAAAAAAGTGAAAAGTTTTGTTAAAATATTAGTTCTTTATAATTATTTGTATTCTAATGCTATTCGACGATCTTTTTTGATAAACTCTGCCAATACCCTTTCATAGAAGTTTGGTCTATTTTTAATTTTAAGAAGAAGTCTTCTTTCTATCGATATGAGGGCTAAATCAGAGAGCCTATCCTCGCCCTGTGAGTTTCTTAAATAAGTATGAATTCTTTTTAAAGCAGAAAAAGACCTCTCAACGGAGGCGACGGAAATGGGAAGTGTTAAAAGTAAACTACTTAAGTTTAAGACTTGAGGGAACACTTCTTTCAATGCTTCACTATTCAAATGGTTGTGAAGGTCGAGAACCTCAAACTGCCGAAGTGACGACGAAGAATATAAAACATTAAGTTAATTTTTTAATGCCGTGAAGTCAAAAATTCTAGGAAAAAACTTAATTAGGGAAGATATTTTTACATCTGGACTGGAACGAGAAAAAGTGTCATACTTCAAATTATTTAGTAAATCCAAAAATGTAAGATTACTAAATGATTTATATCTGGCATTTATTTGCCTAACTATATTGTCTTTAATTTCAACAAAAAGGCGCTTATAATTCGTCTTCAAATCGAAGTCAAGCAACCTGCGTTTACGTGGAGGTTCGATGCAATCATTTACGCTGTCATAAATAACTTCAAACATATTTAAAAAGTCAGAGCTTATCCATGACTCAAAACGTTCGATTTCTTGCTTGGCATAACTAACGTCTGTTTGTTTTTTTTGAATTAAATTAAATAATACATCGGTCTTTGCAAATATTTCAGAAAGGGTATGAAGCAAAAAACAGAATTCCTTGCTCTCTAATTTATTTAATAAACTTTCTGCCATCGAAAGTGTGTCAGTATCCCATTCCCTAGAGTCATTAATTATTTTACTAAAAGTTTCAATTATATCTATTCTACAGTTAAAGATTACGTTTATTATTCTTGAATGATAATGCCATCGAGTTTCCGATACTCCTGGCATGCGTCGATTGGAAATTTGTTTTAAAAGATTGGACCGCTTTGCGGATTTATTAAAAAATCGAACGATGCTATTAGTATAGCCAAAAAATAGTTTAAGTTCTGCTATGTTTTCTAGAGATCGGGATAGTACTAAATTTAAAACATGTGCATAACAAGGAATAAAATTTGCCATCGGGCATTCATCAAGGACCTTCTTTTGAACACCACCCCCCTCGCCGGACATAACTGCGGCACCATCGTAGGATTGTCCTATTAACTTTTCCTTGCAGTCGTATGTTTCAAGAATTTTAAATATATGATTGGATAACTCATTTGCATTACGACTTGCGCTAACGTCAAAAAATCCAAGAAATCTTTCTTGTATACCATCCTCTGACAAGTACCGAAATATGGCACTCAGTTGTTCCCTATGACTCAAATCTGGTGTTTCGTCCATCATAATCGACACGAACCGAGCATCCTTGATTTCCGTTTTAATTTCGGATTTAATAACCGCCGCGATACTATGTATCAAATCGTTTTGAATATCGTTGGATAAACCTGAAAAAATTGGATTATGTGTACTTGAACACTGCTCTAAATGGGATTCCAATAAAGTGTCATATTTAGATAAAAAATAAACCGCTTCGACATAATTGCCACGATTATCTGAACTAGACCTTTCATCATGACCGCGAAATGCTAACTCCTGTCTGCCTAATAAAATGACCGTGTCAATAAAACGTTCCATTAGTTTCCGATTTTTATCTACTTTTTTATTATGAACAACGAAAGAATTTCCTAAAGAAGTTTCAATGCGATTCGTGCCGAATTCGTGTAGGGATAAACAACAACGAATATGTTTTTCTGTCTTAATATGTTTTTTCGAAGAATTAACTAAATTATTTATATCAGTGAAACCCGTTCGGCTCCAAACACTGGCGGAGTTTGAAAAAAGAAGACAAGGAAAACAAAACATTTTATTAAGCTTGGAACTCCCAGTTAGCCACTTATATTTTTGGTATAAGGAAACATTAAAATGTGTCACAAAACCATCTCTCCTTTGGTAATTAATATTTATAAAAGGCATAGAGCGCCCTACGTCTATAACTTTTTTTTATCAAGAAAAGATAGCTTACTAAAACTATTTGAATCCTCCAGGAGGAAATCAGTTAAACAGCAATCTACACTAATCAAAGACATTTCCAAAAAAAATCTAAAACTGCACTAAAATTAAGAAGCTAAAATGTTTTTATCAGTAAGTTGGTAATAAAAGAAACTAAAAAATTACACATTAACCTTCACTTTCACTTTCACATCTAACTTTTCACTATTTTAATTTAAGATTTTATCAAATTGGCTTTACAAAACACTAGATTTTTTTCAAGTTATTGCACTTGTGCAACGCAGTCTGTCAATAAATTCCAACTGATTCTAAATTAAAATTTGAATTCCTGCTTAAAAAAAAAAAACAAGTGTCGGTATTTTATTTGACATGAACTTCTCTTAAGCGATATGCTGAATTTACTCTGCTGACAAATTGCCATAATATTCTACCATATTTTATTTCATAAGACAAAAGTATAACAATAAATTTGTAAAAACATCGAAGCATTAACTATCACAAGAGAGAAAAATGAAAGCTCAACTTCTTACATCAACACGCATATCAATATCAACATCAGATTCAAAATCAAGAATCAACCCACATAACACATTCAGATATTATGTCATAAGAAAAAAGAAATAAGTCAAAGAACACCGTGTTATTAGACACAATGTTGCAAAAAAAACGAGTCAAACGTAGCACCTGCATTCCTGCAACATGTTGATATCTTCCGATTGAAACGCAATGCTAATCGCAAAAGGGAGAATGAAATGAAACAATTCCAAGTATTCAGCGTGAGATTTGGTTTATAAGACGAAATGTAGCGTCTTTTTCTTTGAATATAAAAGCGGCTGTTGAACAAAGAGGATCGGAACCGCAATGCTTGTAGAAGAAAGGGATATAAAACAAGTAAATAAGACGGAAAAATATTTTTTATTCTATTATAGAGAGCAGCGGTAGTTGAAAACTTTTTACTAAGAGTATTTTTGTGACTCTTCGTTGGTTTGTTGTTTGTGATTTGTGGATTGTGGAATGTGGTTGAATCTTGATTCTTGAATGAAGTATGAAGATACAGACGAGAGGTAGAATGAAAATATTAAACTTATTCGATAGCTTATGTGTGAGTGTGTGTGTAGATTTTATTTTATACTTAAAATACGGGACGGGTTTCATTTTTCATATATTTATTTGGCAGATAGTGCTTACTTTTGGTGGATTTTTAAAAGGGAAGACGGTAGGAATCGTGTTATATGGACGCCACGCCACTGCTAGCTTAACATATTTCTGGCCCAGACGGTACAAACGACCTCATAGGTCGCAGTACCTTTTTCTTCGCCTTGGCGAACCAGAAGCTAAAAAAAAAATATATTGCAAATTTCAGCAGAACCATTTACCACAGGGCATGACAACTAATAATAGAACGAAACGAGGAGTAGGCCGTCTGATTAAAGCTCGGTGAAAAAAAACACGTATATCTAATGTTACAACATGGGTAATGCGAAAGAGAACCAATCAAGCAACCTTCATTAGAAGCAAAAAACACAAACAAGTGACCTTCCTCAATGCTTTATTACAAAGGTGCAGGGACTTTAAACAACGAAAATTCGTATTATCCATATAAATATTCATCGTGTAGGTACCTATTGACCAATAAGTGGTGGTGCAGCATGGCACAATACCGACACAAAATAAATTATGTCATTGCTTTATAAATTATACTGAATATTTCTAAATCAATTACAAAAAGAATGATATAAATCGGTACATTTTTCGACAAGATATAGCCAAAATAGCGAGAATCTAAAATGCGATAAATTCATTATTTCTCATTTGAAAGAAAAATACCCAAATCAAATTTTATTAAATTTTTCGTTTCACACGAATCGCCCCTTCCATCCAGAGAGTCGATAATGCGAAATCCATTATCCATACAAATAATAACTTACTTGGTTTCCATCATCAACCTCTGCTACTTGCAAAGCATACATACATGAACATGCTACCTGCGCTGCCTACGCCTATGCTCCTTCTTACAATGAAAAAAAAATGCATACACATTGGAATGAAATTCGTTCGGCGGAAAGATTCGAGAGAGACAAACCGGTTTATTTGGTCTTGCTTTCTTTGTTTTCAAAGTGTGTATTTAAAATGAAGATGACAGCAAAAGTTTAGACACAAACATTCTAGCTCAATTCATAACGCCATCTGCATTTAGTCGGCTAAAACAAAACATTCGACATGATGGCACTACTATAAAGTGTATATACAATGCCCCAGTGGTGTTGGCGATACAATGTTGTTGTTGTTTAACGTGTAAATTCGAGCACTGCTGGGGAAACATTTCCCAAAGAAACATACCTATTGTCGAAAGGTAGAATTTTAAAAGGTAACCCGGCGTGAATCGAGTTATATGGGCGCCTCTCCACTGGTGTATATGCAATCCTTTTCATCCTTATTCTCTAAGCCTTTATAACAATCATCCAAGAAACCTAATGGATTAGTGACAGTGGATCTATTTCTTACAAATCCATGCCGTTCATTACAAAATATATTGCGACAAAGAAATATTAACTTTTCACAAACAATTTGTTCAAAAAGCTTAGGCATACACGAAAGCTTTGAGATGGGCATATAACTAGTGATATCACCACGTTCACCTTTTTTAAAAACAGGTGTGATAAAAGCACTTTTCCATAGATTAGGCAATTTACCTGTACTAATGGACAATTCGAACAGATACGTAAGATATGGAGCAATTGCATGACTGAATTTTTTTTAGAATAATCGGTGCAATGCCATTGTGACCTGATGAATAGTCATTCTTCAGTGAAAAAATACATTTTAAAATTGTTTCCAAATCGAATGAGATACTACTAAAACTTATTTGGGAACAGCTAGTTAGATAACTAAAATATTGATCATCAATGTGAAGAGGGGTCTCCCTAAATGACTTACTGTAATGATCTGCAAACATATTGCTTGCGTCTAGCGAATCAGCAGTTTTAGAACTATTGTATGTAAGCTTCGATGGATAACCATCGGTTTTTTTCTTAGAATTAACAAAACCCACAGAGAAGCCCTACCAGTGCCGGCATCTTGTGTAAGAGATCAGAAACAGAGGATGTTGTTCATTTTGTAGGGAGATGCTCCTTGCTTAAGGAGATAAGGAGGAATATACTTGGAAGTCATAGCCAATCTTAATGAAGTCAACGCATCAAAGCTATCTGCAAAATACATACACACATACACACTGAAAGGAAGGGGGTGGTTAAGGTATTATTTATCCCGGTAACAAAGATGGCACGCTGGTGGTCGCACGGCGACAGCTCGTCGGTTGGGGGGGTTCACTGCTACTAACCTACCTACAAATAATTATCGTGCCTTTTTCACTTGGTTGAATTGGTGGTATATTAAACTAACCTTTTTCGTGACCTACCGCGTCATAAGTCTTGTACATCCATAAGGGAGTACAAAATAAATAAAAATAAAGAGATAACAAACTATTTTGATTAAGAGAAACCAAATATGTAGTGTTTACGAGAAAGAGAATTTTGTCAGGTGTTGATGACCATCAGCGAAGGTAATCGTTAGTTATATAACGAACACGCCTCTCAGGCTGGTCCGTACATGACTATCATAATGTCTCCTTGACTATCTGTTGCCTGTTGCATATTTATAGATAGTCCCAAATCACTTCCCACAAAGAAACTCACACTCTCACTTTGTTGATTCCATTACCTCCAATTCATCACCCTTTTAGCCAATTCGAAAGAATTTAATCCAAATCAAAACAGAAATTCGGTTTGGAAATGATTATGAAATGGAAAATTTATTAGGATAAGATATAACTTAAAATGAATTTCACCAATGTGAGTTTGAATCGAAATGATTTAAAGAGAGATATTGAACTTCTACGGTACATTGATATTTTACAGAATTCTGATTATATATATATTTTTTTTTTTTGTTGTGAAATAATCTGAGCTTGAGCAAAATACTAAAATATCTTTAATTCACTTAGGGAGTTATGTTGCGCCTTATCACAATATGTGGTTTTAAAGGCCAGTAATGGAATAGTATATAAGAAAATGTATAGCTTTTTTGTAGATTTCAAGGCAGCTTTTGATCTTGTTAGCCGAAGTGCACTCTTCTATAAACTGTCTCAGTTGGGTATCTCTACAAAATTTCGTAAGACCATTAAAAAAATGTATGCCGAAACAAGTGCAGCAGTCTGGGATGGAAAGGATTTCTCAGAATGGTTTAAAACACAGACTGGTGTAAAGCAAGGATGTCCTCTTAGTGCCTTATTGTTTTCTCTATTTATAAACGACATAGAAAAAGATTTGCCTGGTGGAGTACGAATTGCTAATACCGTGGTCAACGTCTTGTTATATGCCGATGATCTTGTTCTACTCTCTGAATCTCCTGAAAATCTCCAATTGATGATAAATCATCTAGCCAGTTACTGCAAAAAATGGGGACTAACCATCAACACCGAAAAATCTAAAATTATGGTATTTTCCCGTTCACCACGAGTGCAAAGTGGAAATAGATGGTTTTATAATGGAAGCCGATTAGAGATTGTGAAGGAACTCAAATATTTAGGAGTGAAACTGAACCCAACCCTAGAATTTGGTAAACATCTAACGGATAAAGCCAAGTCTTCCCAAAGCTTAGTGAATCTATCATGGAAAAATGTTTTTGCAAACAAGCGGATTCTCCTCTCAACGAAATACAGAATATTTGATTCAGTTGTTAAATCAACTCTTTGTTACGCCTCTCAAGTTTGGGGATCAGACGAGTACGAAGTAATCGAGAAATTCCACAGGAACTTCTTGAAAAAATTATTCAACTTACCAATGAAATCGCCGAACTACACAATCTATTTGGAAACGGGTCTTCCAATGCTTTTTACAAGCACTCTCAAATCGCAAGCGGATTACATCATTAAAATAGGTTCGTATCCAGACTCCCGAATAACCAAAAAAATGCTATCTTATGAATTAAGAAACAAGGACTGGTGGGCGTTAAGATGGTTAAGAATTGGAAACGCGTGTGGAGAAACTATTTCATTCGATCTAAACAACCTGGACAACTTAAAGAACCAACTTTATCGAATAATAAATAAAAATGAAGATGCTATTCGTGTGCGATTTATAGAGAAAGCTCGTGAATCAGATAGCAGAGTATTGTATTCTCACCTGAACTTCAATCTAAAGGATAAGAACTATTTCAATGACTCACTCAACTATAGTGAAATATCTCTTATTTTCAAAACAAGGTGTGAGTTGATTGGTTTAAATGGCAGCCCATATAATGGAAGCTTCAACCAGTTTTGTAATATTTGCAACTTAAAAGCGAAAGAAGACTGCTTTCACATTATTAGTGTTTGTCCAATCTACAAACCACAGAGACTAGCTTACTTCGGAAAAAAATTCCTTACCATGCAGGAGACAATACAAATTCTGAACGAGTGTGATTGGAAAAAGTTATTTTATTATATTAAATCCATCTACAAATACAGGTCGCTATTAATAACAGAGTATTATGATTGATTAAGTTTATTAAAAAAATAACTATATTGTTAAAGTAACAAATGTAGGTACATGTATAAGCATTTTGCTAACCAAGCTGACGGCTAAGCCATAGCTTTAAAATTCATTCTATCTTGTAACTTATGTAATAAGAAAATATTAAATAAATGAATTTCTGACTTACTTACTTACTTATATAAGTTTATAAGTAGTGCACTATGCAACTACTGAATTCAGTTATGTATTAATATTAATTGTTTAAAAAGGAAAAAGAAATAAAATTAGATAGCTCTAGGTATATAAGTAATCTTATAGAATAATAGCATATGATTTATATTAGATGTATTATGAACGTATAAACAAAAAAAAATTTACTTTAGGTAGATCAATTTACTATTTTAATTTCAAATGCAATTTAGATTTAATAGGCAATGAAGAAGGAATGAATATAATAACGAAATTTCTGTAGCTGCTACCAACTATTGTGGAAGAAAATTTATTAATGTTAGAACCAATGATTGGCAAATCGTTTAGCTATTATTACCTCGTGTAACCGCTTACCTACTTATAATTTAGGGATATTGTACCGTAATATATGTAATATATATAAATGCAAATAAGAAAAATAAGATGTTTGTTATAAAATTTATATAAAAAAAAATAAAAAAAAAAAAAAATTGAAAACGTCTCTGAAGCCGATGAATGTCCTATCATATACGTCTGCAAACTTGCTGCTGCTTGACCCTGAGCGGGATGGTCACTGGTGCGGTGATTTGTGTGTTTTTACTTGGTGTTGGGGACGAACGTGGTATGTGATCACGGTTGATATTACGGAGCTAGATTGAACGGAGAAACAATCCAGCGTTGAGAGACTGAGTCACTTTCGGCGGACTGTGTCGCGCTCGTTTGCAATGACTGTACAGTGCAGCCGGTTCTATTGGTGAATGTTGGCTCGAACTATCTTTATAGGTTATTTTATATGTTTGTCGCACAGCTAATGGAGTTATGCGTGATGTATTTTTTGCCTCACGATTCCCTTGTGAAGAACCTCCGTCTTAGTGGCTTTTAGGTCCAAGCGAGTACGTAATTATGTTCTTAGGTGAATCGCACGTGCAACCAATCTACAAGGTGGCGCAAAAATAACCTTCCGATGTTTTTTGGCTGTAATTAAAAAAAAAAAATGAAAAACTTTGATTATTTTTATTTGGTCTTTTAATTTTTTTTACATCAAGTCGAGAATATGATGTCATGTAAATGGCCGACGCCACAGTTGATTGTCATTTGAGCCCTTTTATGGCATTTTCCATCACTTTGACCAAAACTTCCGGCGATAGGTCCTCACATTGTTGACGGATATTGTCTTTAAGAGCTGCAAGAGTCTGAGGCTTGTTGACATAAATCCGCGACTTCAAAAAGCCCCACAAAAAGAAGTCTGGAGCGGTCAAATCAGGCGATCTTGCTGGCCAGTGCAAATCGCCAAAACGGGAGATTAGGCGCGCGGGAAATGCATCCTTCAGCATATCGGTTGTGGCACGTGCAGTGTGTGCCGTTGCACCGTCCTGTTGGAACCACATGTTTTCCAATCCGAATTCATCAAGTTGCGGGAAAAAGAACTCGTTGATCATTGCTCTGTAGCGCTCACCATTCACAGTAACCGTTTGGCCCGCGACGTCTTCGAAGAAAAAAGGTCCGATGACTCCTCCAGCGAAAACAGCACACCATACAGTGACTTTGAGCGGGTGTAATGGCTCTTCGTGGGTTACACGCGGATTTTTAGTGCCCCAGAAGCGTAAATTTTGCTTATTTACGTACCCGCTAAGATGGAAATGGGCCTCATCACTCATGATTATTTTTGATGAAAAATCATCTTCCTCTTGGTGGTGATTAAGGATGGTTTGAGCGTATGTTAGACGCGATTGGCGGTCAGCAGCTAACAGCTGATGCACCGTGTGGACTTTGTACGGAAACATCTTCAAATCTTGTACCAAAATTCGCTGTAAAGACCGTCGACTGATACCCATTTGCGTGGCACGTCGTCTGATCGATGTCGACGGCGCTTCCATGACATTTTCGGCTACAGCAGCAATATTCTCTGCAGAACGGCTACTCCGGGGTCTGCCACGCCTGGCAGCATCTCGTCTTGCGCCAGTCTCTTCGAGGCGAGCGGCTAAACGTCGCAGTGTTTCACCAGTAGGCGTTAGACGGGTAGGAAATCTGCGACGAAATTCACGTTGTGCCAAAGTCACCGACCGATTATTGCTCAAATAAATAGTCACCAATATTCCGCGTTCTGGAGCAGTGTAGCGTAACATTGTTTATTAACGTGTTTTTCGCATGTGTTTACTACACAAATGTCAAAACAGAACTAACATTAGGGGCCAATCGCAAAATTTATAGCATTTTCTGATAGGAGGATTACTTTTGCGCCACCTTGTGTAAGTTGGATTTTCTTTTCCACTTTAATTTTTAAGTTGTTGCTGATTTTTCACTCTTTCGGTGAAGTATCGTTGACTTGTATTAATTTTATGTCAATCAGTTGTTGACTGTTTTAATTGAATTTTATCAATCACTCTTATATGAATTTATCTCACTGGGTAAATTTTTAGAAAAAGTCCACAAAAAAAGAGAAGACTTAATCCATGCGGTTCACGGCTTATATACCCCCGATTTTCCAGCGCGTATTTCTATGGATGAGGTGTTGTGTAAAAATGTTGGCTGGATTCGTACAGCGGCTCACGCGTGTTCTCTACACGGTAGGCATTACCATCCACGCTAATTAAATGCGAATTAGAACTTTAAAGTTTAAACTGGGCAGTAAACATAAAATGTCGAAGAAATTTAGTGAGCAATTCTTACAAATTGCCTTTTTTTCCCATTTTTACCTGTTCCATGTTTTCCCAAGTATCATAAAATCTATGGGTTTTTCTACAAACTTGTCGTAAGCTTTTATTTTTATTATTGTTATCTTCATTCAAAAAAAATATTAAAACGTTATGTTTATTTCGCATTTTCTGGAGAAAATTGAACCGAAATTCAAAAAATTAGCATGGGCAGGAAAAATGGAACAGGTTAAAAATTATGATATCTTAAGACTGAGTTAAGATATAAAATTTATTTACGACTAAATGCAATTACAAAGGCTAATATTTCTTCTAAAAATAGAGGCCTAAACGAAATTTCTATCTTAAGTACTAACAGCGCAATTACCGTTAACATAGGTCAGGGTACACCCAAGTAAGCCTTTTCTTAAATCCTCAATAAATGATATAAAAATTAGAGATAGGCCCTTACTGCAGAACAATTTTTTCCTTAGAATATACCCATAAATCATGCCCTAAAATATTGCCAACGAATTAAGGGACAACCTGTATAATGATTATACATTTATAATGCGTAGAATTTTAAGAACAACTATCGGTTTCATAATCGGTTGAATCATCATCTGGATTAATGATAATTGAATCCAATATTGTGTCCCACATCAGCTCGTGAGAAAAGTATTACTCCTCCGCCCTTATAGGGTTTGCACAAATATTTCGCCAAATTTCAACCGTTATTTTTGAAAATTCTTCTTATGCTAATTTCTGAACATACAATAATTACAATGTTATATTTCGTTGGCCCACTCTTCATAGACCATTGCACAAATATTTTCAATCAGATTAAGGTCTGGATGATGGGGTGATAAACGTGCCATTAATAGTATCGTCAATCTTATGCTTTGGCTTCTGTATAGCTGGATGTTGCCTTATAAACTTATGAGGTTTGAGTTTGAGGTTAAACAAAGTATGTGGTAGATATAAAGGGTTTTTCAACAGGGACGCTACAAAAGTAGAGCGACAGAGACAGCAAACGACGCCGAATTTCTTACCGCTCTTTTGACATTTCTCTTCAGTAAGGTTTGCCATTTTATGATGGAAAGATATACAAGCCAACAACGACTCGAAATTATTAAAATTTACTACCGAAATTCGGAGTCAGTGGCCTCAACGTTAAGAGCGCTACGTCCAATTTATGGTCGTCATAATCGTCCTAGCAGATCAACAATTGAGCGTCTAGTGGAAAAATTTGAATCCACAAGCACAGTACAAAATGTTCCCGTGCCAGTGAGACAAAGAAGTGCCCGTAGTGTCGAGAATATTGCTGCCGCTGAGGCTTCAGTTGAAGAAAGCCCAAATGTGTCTCTCACACGTCGTTCTCAAGCGTTGGGCATCTCTGTGACGTCGTTGTGGCGAATTTTGCGAAAAGATCTTGGCCTACATCCTTACAAGATTAAATTGGCGCAAGAACTGAAGCCGCTTGACCACCAGAAGCGTCGTATGTTCGTGAATTGGGCTGAGCAACAACTTGAAAATAATTCGGATTTTTATCGGTCAACCGTTGTATCACCTCGGATTCTCGGCTAGCAGAAGTGATTTGCTTGCCTTACCATTATTGTGGTATGAGGCATTGTCCATTGCAATTATTTAAGCCTCCTCCAGGTAATTCAAAACTTGTATCTGCATCCAATCGCAGAAATTTTCAAAATGCATGTCATCGTTATAGTCTTCCGTTTTCGTATAAGATTTACATAAAAGAAAGGCGTTTTTCTCGAAACCTTTCTCGCCACCTACAAGCGCCAATATCAGCCTCTGTCCCTTTGAAATTGAATATAGCTTTCGTCCAAATAAATTATATCATATCCCTTTGATCTATACCTAGGAACTCACGGATTTTCTTTAGATCCTTCATTGGCAAAAGTTTTATTTTGTTTCTTTCACAAAGAGGTTTGCGGTTGTTTTTTTTTTACAGAAAAAATCCATATTTTAATAATATCCTCTTGAAGGAAGTAATGCTTAAATTAAGCTTTTTCAACATTTTTAGGGATAGCATCATATTCTCGGTAGCTAACGTCAAATTCGTTTAACGTAACGTCAAATTCGTCTAATCCGATTTTCCATTTTTTACCTGGTACTTTTTTTAGTTGGTCATGTCTCGGTCTGCTAGTTTGCGTAACTCAAAGAATTATCTAAACATAAACTCTTGGCTTCTTCCAATTTTTCGTTATATATTATAAAAACGATCATACGTCCCTGGATTCCTAATGGTTTTCCTTTTCTTAATGGATCCATGAATATGTCTTATATTTGTTTTCAATTTCATTGTTTCACTGCTGTTGTTTTCTTAAAACAGAATTTCAAACCAAAACAAATATCAGTAAAAGACGTAGGATGCACCATAAAAAAATTTCTCTCTGATGATAAAAGTTCATTCTTTAAAACGCCTAGGTAAAAAAACTATTAAAATCTGTAAACACTCATCCGTTAATCAAAATATTTTGTTTGATACAAGTATTATCATTATATTTTTTCTATGTAAATGTGAAATTAAAAAGCGATATAATAGACGGTTTGTAAGTTATAACTTTTTAGGGTTCCGTAGCCAAATGGCAAAAAACGGAACCATTATAGATTCGTCATGTCTGTCTGTCTGGCTGTACCGTCTGTCTGTCCAAGAATGTCACAGCCACCTTTTCCGAAACTATAAGAACTATACTGTTGAAACTTGGTAAGTAGATGTATTCTGTGAACCGCATTAAGATTTCACACAAAAAGAGAAAAAAAAAACAATAAATTTTGGGGGTTCCCCATACTTAGAACTGAAACTCAACATTTTTTGTGGGGTATCTATGGATCAGAGTTGCACAAAAGTTAGCTTAACTAATAGCTAAAAAGCTACAACTAAATTAGCTGTAGTTTCTTTGAACGTACATAACTAAACCATAATTTTAGTTGTAGTTGCCACAAATTTTGAACCTAAATTAGTTATTAGTTGCGAAGTGTAACTAAGCGTGTTTAGTTGTGAAAAATTAGTTGCCAGAGTGTAACTAACAATAATTAGCTTTAGTTTTAGCTTTTTAGCTATTCGATTAAACACAACTAATAATTTTTTTCAAACAATTTAATCCGAAAAGGCTTACAGGAACAGGAGCGATTCTTTTATTTCGTTATACATTTTCTAGTTTTAATTATGTTTAATTTTAGAGATTATTATGTCCTTACGAAACACGGGGAAAAATAGTGTGGAAGTAGATTTGTCTTCGATAAGTTTTGAATAATTGAAGTTGTATAGCTTGAAGTTTGTTGTACATCAGTTGAAGGTAAGAGGTAACCAATGGCCGATTGAAGAATGCCACTTTTAGTTGTCATAAAGTTATTTACCAAGAGGCCATTGGAGCACCAAATAAGGTCCTTAAAAATTGAAAAAAGGATATTTTTATGAAATATCATTTGAATCCACACGGTATATCTGTGTTAAATGTTATTTGACTATGAGGTCCTTGCAACAAGAAAAAGGTCCTTAAAAGTCGAAAAAAGGATATTTTTCCAAAATGTTTGTTGTTTCTAGGACCCCTTATTCAAATACCATTGAACTAATGCATACCGTGCCGTTTCTAAAGACATTTTGGAAAAATATCCTTTTTTCGACTTTTAAGGACCTTTTTGTTGTTGCAAGGACCTCATAGTCAAATAACATTTAACACAGATATACCGTGTGGATTCAAATGATATTTTATAAAAATATCCTTTTTTCAAGTTTTAAGAACCTTTTTTGTTGTTGCAAGGACTTCTTAGTCAAATAACATTGAACACAGATATACCGTGTGGATTCAAATAATATTTTGGAAAAATATCCTTTTTCGATTTTCAAGGACCTTTTTTGTTTGTTGCAAGGACCTGTAAGCATAAAGGGGTCAGGGATAGGTGGTATTTCCTTGTTTGCAGCAGCATTGGCACGCTTGCGGTTGCACAGCGTATACTCGTCGGTGGGGTGGGATCTTACTGCTGTAGCCTAACGCTTACTTAATTTATCGTGCCAAATAGGAGAAGTGATCCAGAAAAAAAATTGTGAAAGAAACTATGACTGAAGGTCAGTATTATTGTGAATATGAAAAGGGGTATATGAACTGTCTCAATACTTAAGTGTGACGTCATGAGTGTTTTGACATCAGGAGGAACCCTCCCCTTTACAATAGGCAGTAACCATTGCACCATGACTATCCCTTCCTCGATCTCTGTTGGAATAGTCCCTAACTCGGGATCCCGAATACTTCACTCAGCGACTCATCTCAACGACCTTTCAAAGCGACTTAGCACATACCCATGTTCACATTAGGTATATAAGGAAACAACTTCAAGTAGTATTTCTGTTTCACAACTTTTAATTATAAAAAAAATGGAGGGAAAATCAAATTCATTTATACACATACATATATAAGGCTTATGCATGTTACCAAAAGAAAATTATATAGAAAATGTATGATTAGGTAGTTATTACTCAATTGAAGTGAAATAAACTGCATAAAAACTGCAGTTGAAATGCGACGTTATAAATAATAATTTTGTTTTTTTTTTCTTGACAAAACATTCAAAATTAGATCATGATAAAAAACATTGGTATAGGATAAATGGATTAGGTCTAATGATAATGATTGTGTGTAGTAAGGTAATAATTATGAAAACTGATAATTATAAGGAGATTTTACAAAAGAATCTAATAAACTAAATGTATAATAAGCAACAGTAGCTATGTATCAAATAAAACAGCCAAAGAAAAATAGTTAAAAGCAATGTACTCACGTTTTGATCTGCTGATCTGAAGCGCCGAAATTTGTGCACAAAGTTCCGCTGTTGATCCAGGAATTAAGTAGGTACTTTCGTTAAAATTTCATCAATACTACTTTTTCTAAGGCTTTGAAATACGATTTCTAGGTAATTTTTAGTTTAGGCGTTTAGATGCCAACATAAGAGGAGTATTACTTAATTTTGAAAGCCACTATGGCAGTTTATCACTTAATGACTATTTGGATTAAGATGAATTTGATTTGGTTGGATGCATGTATGATTATTTCATTACAAACGGAATAATAAGTTGGGTTACGTCCGGGTTTAATTTATATTTCTTTAGTTACGGCTTTGGGTGATGATGAAAGTCTGTTTTAATCACTTTTGAAGTGTGGTCTTGCGAAGTCCCAACATGTTGGTAATATTTTTGAACCACTTGCTGAACAACTGGATTTTAAAATAAAGATGATCTTAGCGGGGCCCTATGGTGATGATGGGTAGTTGTTTTAATCACTTTTTGAAGAGCTGTGGCGAGATTCAAGCATGTGGTCTCGCAAAGTCCCAGCGTGATGCTAATATTTTTGAACCACTTGCTGAACACCTGGATTTTAAAAGGAGGATGACCATAGCGGGGCTCTATGGCACTCTCTGCTAAGGTCGTTCAAAAATGTCTAGGGGAAAGGACAACTCGATATTAATTTTGCTTAACAGAATTTTATTATGTCATTAACTCTTACCAGGGGCGATTAAAAATTGTCTTTACGCTCTGCTTCGACGTGGTTTTTGCATAGCCAACACGTTTATTGCCAGATTACTGGATTCCCACGCAATTAAAGTCAAAGAAGAAACGTTTGTTTTCTTTTCTTTTTCTTGCTCTATTTTTATAATTTTCAGGAGCAATTTCTGCCTAAAATTATTAATTATCTTTGAACAAATAACCTAACAAAAAAAAACCCTTGGCTACTCACGTTGTACAAAATCGTTCAGCCAAGTGGTGTGGGATAAAAGTAAAAAGAAAGACAAGACGATTCGCGATGGTTTAAATAGCTTTCCGTCTCGAACGGAACGAATTGAACATAATTTCGATATCGACTGAAATGGTAATGTGGTCTAAAAGCTGTGTTCGATATACCATGTCCGGCTTTTACTTCGGGTCACTTTATCGACAGTTTAGTTTAAACATTTAGGTGGTAGATTTAACATGCGAAAATAGATTCGATATGAATATGCTACAGACCTCTTAGTCAAATAACATTAAACACAGATATAGCGTGTTGTTCCTGAAGACATTTTGGGAAAATACAATTTTTTCGGGTTTAAAGGACCTTTATATATTCCAAGGACCTCTTTGTAAAATAACCTGATGTAAAATAAAAGGGACATTCAATGAATTTTTATTTTAAACGCAATATGCATAATAAATCCCAATAAATTATCACCATTATAGCAAAATAAAACATTTTGATTTAGTTATTAGTTATTACCTAGACAGCTAAAAAGCTGCAGCTAAAAAGCTAACCAACTTTTAGCTGTCATCCGCAACTAACTTTGGCAACCTAACGAGCTTAGTTACACAACCTGCAACTAATAGCTAATAGCTAAAATTAGTTGTCATTATGATAGCTAACCACCAAATCGATTGCATTTTTAGCGCAGCTAATTTAACGACGTTAGTTACTTAAGGTACGATCAGACGGTCATCCAAACTTGTCATCCGGATGACATGCTGACGTCAGAGAACTTTTGTAATTCGGTTGTCATCTGCATGTCATCCGCGAGCGTGTCATCAGCTAGATGACACCCGATCACACAGTGTCATCCGTTCGGTCATCCGAGTGTCATTTTGTCCCAAAATGGATGACACGCTTGCTTTGTCATCCGGTTGACATGACTGGATGACATAGCCGGATGACAGCCGATCACACGAGATGACACTAATGGCACGGATGACACTAATCACACCGATGACAATTTGTAATACAGTGGGTGATCAAATTATTACGGCGACCTTAAAAAATATAATTTTTTCAGGATTTAGTGCGATGGTGGAAAAACGCCTTAAATGAGCTAAGGCTCATAAGGACTGGACATCCGAAGACTGGTTAAAGGTGATAACTTAATATGTCAGCTTCCAATAGATTTTTTTTTATATTTTGGAGATATATTTTCACGATTTTCGTGGCACGCGTTTTTTTGTAGGTCTGCTTTTCCGATGAATCAACGGTTCGGATTTTGTCGGATAAGTTCGAGTTTGTTAGGAGGAGGGCAAACGAAAAATATAAAATGTCTATGGAAAGACACAAGCAATGGTTAAAAGCTATAAACAGAAAGTAACTCAACACTAAAATAGCTCAATAGAGTTCTATCTCCTTAAATATTAGTAGCGGTCTATCCCCATAAATAATATATAATGAAATGTCGAAAAGAGATTTTGAAAGTATAATTTTATCGGCGTATTTGTTGGAGAGCAGCACCGACGACGACTTTGACAAATAGTTCGATCCCACCACGAAAGCGCCGTGCTATGTGGACAAAAAAGTGGTTGATGCGTAGTGCGAAGGAGGGTTTTTGTTCAAAGTTGCTGCTCGAACTCCGTACTGAGGAGACGCATTTGCACAAAAATTTCCTACGTATGTCACTCAATTTGACTATTTGTTGACTTTAGTGAAGCCGATCATTGAAAAAGAGGACATCAATATGCAGGTAAGTATTTCGGCTGAGGATCGAATGGTGCTCACGCTGCGCTGCCTGGCCACTGGAGAACATTTTCGTTCACTGCAATACCAAATTTCTCAGCCAACCATTTCGGCTATCGTTCCAGAAGTTCTCGAAGCTATTTAAACGGTTCTGGTCAAGGACTTTATTAAGGTAAGTGTGTGTACATCTATAGTGGAAATAGAAAACTTCAAATCGTTTTTGTGCATAGATTCCGAAGGATGAAGCCGAATGGGAGGAAGTATCGAAGTGATTCGACGAGACATGGCAAATTCCCAATTGTATCGGTGCTGTGGACGGCAAACACGTTGTGATGGTTGCACCATCTAATGCCGGTAGCATATACGAGGGCGGGTCAATAAGTCCGTGACTTTTTGAATTTCTGACCTCTTTACTGAAACGGCAACACTGCTCCTGTCAACAGGCATCTGTCAGTTGACTCCTGTCAAAATTTAAACTTGCTGCGTCAGTTAGTTTGTGTTTGACAGCTATTTTTATCAGACTACTCACTAATTTGAGGAGAAAATGGAAAAAAGTGAATTTCGTGTGCTTATTAAGCATTATTTCTTGCGAAAAAAAACCATTACCGAGACCAAGGCTAAGCTTGAAAAATACTATGGGGACTCTGCACCATCGATTTCAATGGTAAAAAAGTGGTTTACTGAATTTCGTTGTGGCCGTACAAGCACTGAAGATGCCGAACGTCCTGGACGCCCAGTTGAGGTCTCTACACCCGAAACAATCGAAAAAATTCACGATATGGTGTTGGCCGACCGAAGATTGAAAGTGCGAGAGATTGTGGAAGCCGTAGGGATCTCGAATGGCTCAGTGGTTTCAATTTTGAATGATCACTTGGGCATGAGAAAGCTTTCCGCAAGATGGGTGCCGCGTTTGCTCACAGTCGACCACAAACGCAATCGTGTAACAACTTCACAGGAAGGTTTGGCGTTATTTAATCGCAATATGGAGGAGTTTTTGCCCCGTTTTGTAACCGTGGACGAAACATGGATCCATCACAACACACCAGAGACCAAACAACAGTCAAAACAGTGGGTTTCTAAGGGTGAATCGGGGCCAAAGAAGGCCAAGGTGGGTTTGTCAGCCAATAAAGTTATGGCGACTGTTTTTTGGGATGCACGCGGGATAATCCACATTGACTACCTTCAAAAGGGAAGAGCAATCAATGGGGAATATTATGCCAACTTATTGGACCGATTCAATGACGATTTGAAAAAAAACCGACCTCATTTGGCCAAGAAAAAAGTTCTTTTCCACCAAGACAATGGAAGGGTGCACACATGTGCAGTTGCCATTGCAAAAAACCATGAATTGGGCTATGAATTGCTCCCTCATCCACCCTATTCTCCAGATTTGGCTCCGAGCGACTACTTCTTGTTCCCAAACCTGAAGAAATGGCTTGGTGGAAAAAGATTTGACTCCAATGATGAACTCATCTCGCAAATAAAGGCCTATTTTGAGGACCTCGACAAATCATTTTTTTTGGAAGGGATAAAAAAATTGGAGAAGCGTTGGACAAAGTTTATAGAGCTCAAGAGACTACGTTGAAAAATAAAATTATTTTTTTATCAAAAAATCTGTGTTTTATTCCAAAAGTCACGGACTTATTGCGTATTATATTTATAAAGGTATGAAATAGTTGAATATAATGGAATACAACTGCACTATTAAACGCAAATTATTTATTTCTTTTGATTTCGATAGGCACGCACAGCATTGTTTTGATGGCAGTCGCAGATGCCGATTACAAATTGTTCTACGTTGACGTCGGCCGTAATTCGAGAATGTCAGACGGTGGGGTATTCAACAGAAGCACTTTCGGCCAGGCATTAGACAACAATCGGCTGCACTTACCTGCACCGAAACCATTACCTGGCAGGGATGTAGCCGTTCCATACGTACTCGTCATAACGTACCCTATTCATCAGTAACCTGGATTATAAGTATGTTTTCGGTGTTTCTGCGCTTGATTTTGCTAAATTGTCATATTCTCTCCAGCTTAAGTGAAGAAGATGTAAAGGAACAGCTTCGCGAAGTAAGAATAACAGATCTAACTCTAATTAGATCATCAAATGGTAGAAGCAGAGGGTTCGGCTACGTGGAATTGGAAAATGAATCCGAGGCGGAAAAAGCTATACGTCTCGATAGGAAAATACTAAGTGGACGGCCAGTTTATATATCGAGTGTACTTCGCGATAAAGAGAAGAGGCAGAAGTACAAATTTTCAGGTAAATGCATTGGCTTCAAGGGGATTTGCATGATATCAAATGTTGTTATTGTTTAGCCGATCTCGAGCCAAAAAAACTTTTCGTCAAGGGACTACCAGCCGATGTGACAAAAGAAGAGGTGGAAACGTTGTTTAGTGCCTTTGGTAAATTGCATGATGTCCGATTTGTGTTTCACAAGTAAGTGAAGTGCTGTAGTTTTTGTATTTGGAAAACAAGCGACTTTTATTACAGATATCAGTTGCCATATCGGCGTCTCCTCCCAAGACAATTGCAGCCAAGGAGGCACCGATAATTGAAAAGATTCTTGACATGAGCACAGGTCGAAAGTTTAAGTCATCCATCAATCCCAATCAGAAGCCTCGAATGTCCCTAATCCGGAACGCCGTTCGAAAACAAATAACTCCAACAATTGGCAGCTCAACACCAACTACCTCAGCGAACGGCTCAATCAAAACGATAGATGACTTTCGAAATCTACTTATTTTAAAAAATCCTCAATGAATTTGGAATTGGTGAAACAATAAAAAATGCGCAACCATTTCTGGATCTAATAGTTTTATTACAGAAAAGCAAAAAAGGATTACGATTTTCGTTGATATCGGCTCCTTCCTCTTCGTACTCTTCATTTTCTTCATCGTAGCCCGCTTACTTCACTTTTATTTATTCAAATTATTCACCGATAGGAAACCTCTCTCCCATTTGAGGTCTGTGCTTCCGACTTTTTCACGATACAAACGTGTAATCCGATGTTAGATGACAATGTGGAAAATCTAGTAAAGTCATCGATGGGACGTTGTCATCCGGATGACACGCTGTCAAAAATATTTGGTCATCCAGTCCCAATAGCGATGACAAGCGATCACACGGTCGATGAAATCAGTCATCTGGATGACATAGAAATCGTGTCATCTGGTATGTCATCCGGATGACACGTTCAATGACATGCCGGATGACAGGCGATCACACGGGATGACCACTTTAGGACAAATTCTACGTCATAGTGGCGTCAGCATGTCATCCGGATCGTCTGCTCGTACCTTTAGTTATGGCGTTAGCTAGATAACAAATTAGGTAGCTAACGTGCAACTGTGCTATGGATAGGTCTTCAAAAATGATACAGAGATTTCTAATATCATTTTTTTCTAAACTGAATAGTTTGCGCGAGAGACACTTCCGAAGTAGAAAAATGTGTGCCCCCCCCCCATGTAACTTCTAAAATAAGAGAATGATAAAACTAAAAAAAATATATAATGTACATTACCATGCAAACTTCCACCGAAAATTGGTTTGAACGAGATCTAGTAAGTAGTTTTTTTTAATACGTCATAAATCGTAAACCGCAATTTACCTTTCATTCAATCAACTCGAATATAAAAAAAAAACATTTAATTTCATAAACATAAACCTTATGCGTAAACCGTGAACCATTATTTTCTAATAATAAATCTGTAATAGGTGTATAAGTAAATAATATCTAATTATAATTCGCGCGGAACCCTTCATGGGCGAGTCCGACTCGCACTTGGCCGCTTTTTTTTAAAAAGGGCATAGTTATGAACAATTTCCTTCTCATTAATTTTGACTCAAAGTTTGTAACAACCTGAATATTACCCGTAGACCCCTAAAAGTTACTATATTCGTGATCATCGATCGATAGTAGTGTTGATCAAGCCATGTCCGCCCGTCGGCAAAAATTAGGCCATTCAACTTGAGTTGAGCTAGAAAGCTGAATTTTAACCCTATACTCTCTAGGGGACCGAAAAAATCAAGTTTAATAATTTTTAAAATCCGCCCACCAAAAAAAAAACAATTTATCGAAAATTTCGAATTTTGAGCTATAAAGGTGAAATTTTTTAATATATACTCTCCACAAGCGCTTAATGCTCATGTTAAATTTTTTTTTTAAATCCGCTTACTGACACGCCCACAATTTAACACAAACATTTTTTCGAAAAAAACTAAGTTTGAGCTGGGGAGCTGAAATTTGGAATATAATACCTATTTTCTAAAAGGGCCTTAAGGCTCATGTTAAAATATTTCCAAAATCCGTCTACTGACACACTCACTTTAAAAAAAAAAAACCGTTTTATTGAAGAAATCATTAGCAAAGTATGTAGTTAGTTAGAGTCGTTTTGAACTATTCGGTTATATGTATAAAGTTTCCTGCCGCGTCCACTTTAAAGGGACGTTTTTTTTAACAAAAACTTAGTTTATATGAAGATCCTGACGATATCCTTTTGAAGTTGGATTTGCTTCTTGTAACTTTTACAATGAGTGCCTCAACGTCATTGTTTCGACGACTGATTTTCTGTTTCACATAACTCACGAAACGTCAAAACACCATCGTCAAGACGATAGCATTTGCGCGATAGCTAATGAGGTATCGTCTCGCATTGATTTAGATATTTTGTAGACAACTATATTTTTAATTTAGCTGAGACATTAAAATGTTTGGACATTAAACAAATTGACCACCCCGTAATCATTCATATTAATTCGCTTACAACGGGTTAACTAGGAAACTTGATTTGGAAAGTAAAAATTAGAATTAGGCTGAAAACACACCGGATAAAGCAAAACGTTTTTGATTCGATAGTGAAAAAACATTTTTTATTTCAACACACACCAAGCGAAACAGAATGTAACAAAACAAAACGTTTTGTTTTATTGTTTCGTTTGGTGTGCGTTGAAATAAAACAAAATTGAATTCGCGATATTTGAAGCAATTGAGGAAAAGGACGCAAATAGCAGAGAGTGGTGGGTGCATCCATATAATCTAAAACGA
This sequence comes from Portevinia maculata, assembly GCA_949715645.1. Classification (NCBI taxonomy): domain Eukaryota; kingdom Metazoa; phylum Arthropoda; class Insecta; order Diptera; family Syrphidae; genus Portevinia; species Portevinia maculata. The sequence continues at coordinate 195,699,135 of OX454525.1, forward strand.
AATGCTGAGGATGTGATTATAAACTTAATAGCAGAGTTAAGAACTTATCTTGAACAAATTAATAATTTCATCATAATGCGAATGCATAATATTATTATCGATCGCAAAGGATTGCTTCAGGATATATATGTTGAGCGTGAAGCTATGGAATACGTAACACATGAAAATATTGGAAGAGCAAGACCATCAAATACTGCACGTAACATTTGCAATCAGTATGTTCAATACTTTAACTCCTCTACTGGAGCAGTTAGTTGGCAATACAAGTATGCCATCTTATTTTGGTTACATGATTTTAAATACAGTATGTCAAGTATTTAAATTAATACTGTATATACGAGTATATTCATACATATTATGTTACATTAAACATGTATATGTTTTTTTAAAGAAGGCGAGTAGAACATTAAATAAATTGTACTGTTAAAAGCAGCCGAAATTATGTGAATAAAAATTTATATTTAATACTGTTAAAAGCAACTGAAATTAAGTGAATAAAAATTTAATAAATAAAATAAAATTATTTCCTGTCCCTTTTCACTCGGAATTCTAACAAATCATTATTAGTGAAAAAAAATTATATGAAAACCAACAAGATTTTTGTAAAGATTTTTGTGCATGTAAAGAACCTAAAGGCGTAGCAAAAAAAAAATTTGGCCAAGGGAGGATCGATTTAGGGTGTGAAAATTAAAAATTCGAGCGAATTTGTGAAAGTGTCGTAACGCCATATTTTGAAATATGGCCTTATGTCACATGGCCTTATGTCACGGCACCGTCGGTGCTGCTCTCCAACAAATACGCCGATAAAATTATACTTTCAAAATCTCTTTTCGACATTTTATTATATATTATTTATGGGGATAGACCGCTTCACTAATATTTAAGGAGATAGAACTCTATTAAGCTATTTTAGTGTTGAGTTACTTTCTGTTTATAGCTTTTAACCATTGCTTGTGTCTTTCCATAGACATTTTATATTTTTCGTTTGCCCTCCTCCTAACAAACTCGGACTTATCCGACAAAATCTGAACCGTTGATTCATCGGAAAAGCAGACCTACAAAAAAACGCGTGCCACGAAAATCGTGAAAATATATCTCCAAAATATAAAAAAAAAATCTATTGAAAGCTGACATATTAAGTTATCACCTTTAACCAGTCTTCGGATGTCCAGTCCTTATGAGCCTTAGCTCATTTAAGGCGTTTTTCCACCATCGCACTAAATCCTGAAAAAATATATTTTTTAAGGTCGCCAAAATAATTTGATCACCCACTGTATTACAAATTGTCATCGGTGTGATTAGTGTCATCCGTGCCATTAGTGTCATCTCGTGTGATCGGCTGTCATCCGGCTATGTCATCCAGTCATGTCAACCGGATGACAAAGCAAGCGTGTCGACGGTGTAGAGGTTAGTGTGTTGGCTTGTGACCCGTGCGGTGCAGGTTCAATCCCCATGGGGAACAACGACATACGCCACCCAATCACATGCCGGCTAACCGGCACCGGCTACCGGCAGCTACTGCTGACGATCTCGTTCACTGTTATCGCTTGGACGGTGATCGTCTGAAAAATTACGTGATGAGAGCCCTGACAGTTTTTGTGATAATCAGATTCGCACATATTAGTAAAGCCGCGATCACACTATGCTGATCAACATTCTTTATAGTATTGCTTGTGCTTAAAATATTTTATCATAATGTAAATACGTTATTTTTCATCATGGGTGAAGTTTTTATTAAACTTAAAAGTAGTAGAGTATCTCGATCAGATCCAATAAACAGTAGGTAATGTGTACCGGAGGGCATGCAGCCTCACGCCTATAAATATATATACCCTATTCTAAGGGTATCTATATATTAATACGGAGTTGCCTATAACGTGTTTCCCCCCTTTTTTTGCTATTATACGTCACATAGATATGCCACGTCTTTATATATTTGGGTTGGGGGCAATACATAAAGTGCACAATACAAAAATTATCCACATACCTATATAACACACATTATTAATTACAGCAGGTAAAATGTAGCGAATTGGATGAAAGTACAACAACAACAACATTGCTGTGTGAGGCAATAATCTGCCAATCGGAACGGAAAAATTGTATATCATGAAGTTACTTGAAAATGCTTGAAGTTACTTGAAAATGCTTGAAGCTACTTGGACATGCTTGAAGATACTTGAAAATGCTTGAAGGTACTTCAAAATGCTTGAAGTTACTTGAAGTTACTTGTAAATGCTTGAAAATACTTGAAGTTACTTGAAAATGCTTGAAGTTACTTGAAGTTACTTTAAGTTACTTAAAAATGCTTCAAAACTTGAAGTTACTTGATAATGCTTGAACATACTTGAAATTACTTGGACATACTTGAAGTTACTTGAAAATGCTTGAAGTTACTTGCAAATGCCGGGAAAATTTTATATCATGTGAAATCAGAGAATGCAATGTCGAAAAATTTCATTCTCCGATTAATATGTATAACAGTCGACTTTGTTTTTTTTTTCAACTTATAGAATAAATTGGTCGAATTTCGACCATGGGGCGACCCATTCATCATATCATACCAATTCAGTATCATTTTAATATATTTTATATTAAATTTGACTAGAGTCCTAAAAGTTACTAAAGGGTCTTTCGTTAGCGACTTGACAACTTGAAACGTTCAACCTTAAGCCGATTACCAGCCAATGTCAAAATATTCAGTAAAATCAACATTTTCATCACGGTGAAGTACACGAAGGAACAACGTTTACAAATAATTGAAATTTACTAGCGAAATTCCGAGTCAGTGGTCGCAACTTTCAGAGCGTTAACGACAATTTTCGGCCGTAATTCTAGTCCCAATAGACAGTTCATAGTCTAGCGAACAAACTTGAGTCAGATTATTCGCTGCTTGATGTTGCCGTACCAGTGAGACTACGTCGCGTCCGTCGCAAACCAGCCAAATCAGTCAATTTCACGGCGTTCTCAAGAATTGGGCCTCTTTCATACCTCATTATGGCGAATTTTGCGTAAGGGTCTTGGCTTACACCCTTAGAAGATCAAGCTGACTCAAGAACTAAAGCCACTGGACATGATGGAAGAAAATGAAGAATTTCATAGCAAAATCATCTTCAGCGATGGAGCGCATTTTTGGTTGAACCGTCTATGCCAAAAAGCCGGAGACGTTAGAGGATCTCAGAGTCAATATTGAACGAGAAATGGCGGCCGTATCGGTCGAAATGTGAGGCCGATTCATCGAAAATTCAACGTATCGACCGCTGCATACGTTCCCGTGGTGGACATATGAACGAAGTCGAATTCTATTCATAAATGTTTTGATAGTAATTCAAGCCAATACATTTTTTTGAGATATCTCAAGTAGTTGCATTTTATTTAAAAAAGAAATTGCCATGTCCTTAATGAAGGAACCTTTATATTCGTGATCAGCATACAAAGTAATGTCGATCTACCCATATCCGTTCGCCGTCAAAAATTAGGCCTATAAACTCAAACTAGAAAGCTGAGCCACGAAAAAATCAAATTTGAAAATTTGTATCGAATTTTGAGCTAGAGAGCTGACATTTTTAATACATTAATTTAAGGCCCCCAAAATTCTCGGGAATTTAAAATTTTGAAATCCTCCTACTGACACGCCTACAAATAAATAAAACAGTTGTATTGAAAAGTCAAAGTTTGAGCTAGGAGGCTGAAATTTATAGTATGTACCTAAATAAAGTCATTTTGAACAATTCCTTTACATTAAGTCTCTTATGCCCACAAAAACCTTGTTTTTCGATAAAGTATTTCAAATGTTGTATAACAAAATATTTAGAGCGTTCTTAACAGTTCACCCATACTTAGACTTTTGTCATGCCTACTTTATGAGGGATAGGAGTAGGAATAGAGTATCAAACAGTTCGCTCAAGCGGAATATAACCCCTCCCTTTACTTTTGGGGTTGATTTAGATCTCGACAACTTGTAATACGACTTTTTTTTTATTTCGTTCCGGTAAAGGACAATATAGTCAAATAATCGAGGCGTCCCTCTTGACTTGAATCACAAGATCTTGGTGGCCAATTAACAGTTCTATTACTTGAAATTATACGAAATTATTGAGCGAATGTTTCCTTCAGTAATTTGATTGTTTCGTTCGCAGTATTTTATGTAGCGCCATCCTGCTAAACAAATCTGTTCTAAATTCCTACCATTCAATGTAATTAATCTTAAATTCATAACACTATAGCGCGTAACGTTGACTTTAACACTCAGATTAGCTTTACTCTTTAAAAAAAATATACCATACAAAAGACCGTACCAAACTGTGCATTTTTCGAAATGTAAAAGGTGCGGTAATTCGAAAATCTCATGATCATTCGGCATCAATTTTTGCACCAGCTGGATCTTGTAAGCCTAAGTGGACGGACAAAGATGATCGTTGTGAACGACCGACATCGAATCGATGAATTTGGATCATCTTCAACACTCTCCTGAACGGATGCAATATTCTCTACAGTACGTACTCTCCTTATATTATGCGTCTCGGTACCACTGCATCTTTATCATAATGATAAAATTGCAAAGACTACTGAATAAAATTAAAACAGTTTGCATAGGGAAAGTCCTGAATTTGAAGCAGCTCTCAGCATCGCCCGTCGATCCTGACTTGTTGTTGGTCTGATTATTCTTTTTTTCCAGTTTTTTCCATAGTTCTCAGGGTCCTTAAAGGATCTGTGAACAACAGTTGGTCCAGTTCCAATCTTATCGGCTATAAAACGGATAGATTAGCCTTGCTCTTTGTAAACTCGAATTTGGTCTATTTCCCCCTTGGTCAATGAATTTCTTTTACCCATAGTTGTTGTTTCTATGAAATAATGTTTTGAGCTAAGGTCCCTGGTTCTTTTAATTATTTTATATTTTATTTAAAATATGATACCAGTTAGATTAAGTTACTGTTCGCAAACAGGTGGACCGAAAAAAGGAATAATTTTATGATCTTATTGGGAAAAGCATAATAAAAATTGAATTTATCTACCTAATCCCTATTTTGTATCTAAAGGGTGTTCAAATTTGCGGTATAATTTCAAATTTTGAATTAAAGACATAAATTGTGTGAAATCTGTATTTATTTTCATTGGAAATTCATGTACATTGGTTCCGGTTAATAATGAAAAAGAATGTCGTCCAAGTGACCTCCTCTTCTAGCTCGGCAGACTGTCAACCTTTTACTTTTTATACTTTTTCACATAATGATGGTTCAATAAGTGATATTTTTTTGATGATGTTGTCTTTGAGGTGTTGAACAGTTTGAGGATTATCGGCATAAACTTTATCTTCAAGAAACCCCATTAGAAAAAAATCCAGTGTTGTTAAATCGCATGATCTTGGTGGCCAATTCACATCTGTTCTTCCGGAAATTATGCGATTGTTAAAGTTATCTTTCAAAAGATCGATTGAGTTCATTGCTGTGTGGCATGTTGCACCATCCTGTTAAAACTACATATTCTGCACATCAATTTCTTCCAATTAGTCTCACAAAAAGTTTCCAATTATCAAATTACCACCAAAATCCACACCATACAGGAACTTTTCTTGGTTTCATTGGCCTTTCAAACAATCCTCTAGGATTTTCTTCAGCCCAAATGCGACTGTTTTGTTTATTGACATAACCGCCAATTTCAAAATGAGCCTCATCGCGGAAGATAATTTTTTTGAAAAAATTGTCATTTTGTTGTTGCTTCTCTATGGGCCAATTAACGAATTGCCGTTGCAATGCGTGGTCATTGGGCTTTAATTCTTCTGCAAACTGTATTTTGTAAGCCTTTACATGCAGATCTTTGTGCAAAATGTTAAACAAAGTTATTGGTTCGAGGTTTAATTGCTGTGAACAACGACGAATGGATATCCTTGGCTCCTCAGCAACATTTCTGCTAACCAGTTTCTTCAAAATTTATGAACGATAAATTTAATAGCACGGTTTGACGGAGCATTTTCTCTACCGTATTTTGAACGGCATTTTCTTTCAACTTCTGCAAAATTTTCACCATATTAAAAATTAGTTTTAATAATAAAAACACGTTTCTCAATAGTGTAGCGATCCTTTTTATCTAACGGGAATGTATTTACTTCATACCTGAAAAAACTTCGGTGTAATGTAATAGCTGTAAAAAAAGTAGCGCCCAATTTAAAATGATACGTCAATTTTGAGCACCGTTTACAACATAAACATAATATAGCCTTCTTTCATATTGGATTTGATTTTTCCCATATTATCGAAGGATTGAAAAAATTTCGTAAAAGTAAATCAAGAACCTACCTGCTCGTAAACACGTGGAACGGAGTGTATAACTATCTGAAGTTAGTAATCGGTTAAAAACAAAAAACATCATATGATGCCGTTAAAATAATGCTGATAGCTAACATTTATGCTTATTTTTAGATTCGAATTGAACCAGTTGTCCTTTTTTAGACTTTATATCTGATCGAATCGAAAATACAGATTCTTCGAATTCGACAAACATTCGATTGTAATCGAATGTCAAAATAAGCAGGATTATGTTGATGAACGTCCAGACTACAAAATAATTTTTTTTTGTCGACATCACTTTGTTTGATTTATACCAAATTAAGTCAGTTCGGACGAGGATCCCAATAGAGGTGGTGTATAGGCCAATGGGAAAAAGCTAAATTTTGTGTGAAACTGCAGCCAAGTACCCCAACCCCCTTCTATTAGTCCTGTCGAGTGTGAAAGTAAGGAAGCTATGTAGGTTTTTAGGCCTTTCCAAATAAAAATCAATCAAATATTTGTGTTTCAGAACAATAATTTTTTTGTTTAATTTCTACGACAGCATCTTAACTAGGTTTAACATCTTTGTTGAACTGTTTGGTTTTAAATACATTGACTTATTCTACATTCTGTAGTCATCTCTTTTTTCTTTTTTCATATATATATTGGCTTAATCTTCATCTTCTTTACTTAATACAACACACATGGAATTAGTAATTTAATTTCTATTCCAATCAACTAAATCATTTCCCTTTTAGACGCCCAATTCCCTGCTCGGTGTAGTCGTAGCCAATTGTCCAGTATTGCTACCCGGTGGTGGTGGTGCGACCAGGCCTGGTAGCAGGCGATTCATAAAGCTCCTTGTTGCAAATGCCACATCGTGATTGGCAAAGCAGAACAAACACGAGACCACAAATCCTTGAAGGCTCACCAAAAAGGCGGACATGACCTGATAGAAGCGCTCTAGTGGAGTTCCACTATCAGGACGATACGGAAGCAGGAAATGCTGCAGCCCAAACAGGGGGATCTGCAAGAGAAATATTATTTCATTCCCTTTGCATTGGAATAGTTGGGTTGCACGTACCAGAATAATTGTTGCTCGAACGGCTTTCCGAATTGCTAACGGAGCCGGTTGTGCTGACTGCGGATGGAGTTTCCTAACAATCACCCGTAACACATTGACAAGGAAAACTGCACAAAATATAATGAGGTATTAACAGGACACACAAAGGCGATTTTATTTCATACGTACCAAACGATGACATTAGTGACACGCATACCGGAATCGTTAAGATCCACATGATTTCGCTATCTGCCATCCAGCAGCTATGGAATAAAGGAAAACGAGGTAGGAATGAGTGTTTGTTATTTTAAACTCAAAACAGGATGTAGGAGTATACTTACTGTGCTGAATCAGTTGGATGGTAGAACCGAGCAGCAGCATATCCACCAAGGAAGAGCAGAGGTGCTAACCATCCGAGAAGAATGAACCATCGCATAACTACCGTATCCTTTACAAATACCTGCAATCAAAGAGAGAAAGCAAAAAAAAAAAAAACAAAATTAACCGAACCTGAAATACAGGGAAGGTGGGTTACAAATTGTGGACACGACTTTGAGTTTGATTTGAGCTCGTCTGAATGTGCTTCGGTTGAAATGTTTTTATTTTTAGTGTTACATTGAAAGATTTAATTAAGATTTCGTGGTTGCTTATTTCTACAAAACTATCTAAGTACGTGTACCACCTTTACCAAATTTCGGGGCTATTTTAATTTAATATTCCCCACCTTTGAACTGAAGTGAATTTGTTGCTGAAAATTGTGGTAGATGCAAATTTTCCTTTGTCGAATTGAAAAGTTCGCAGGGCGTAGATGTAGATAAGTTGTTTAGGAGGAGGAATCGTCTAAGGAGTCTAACCAAAATTAAAAAGGAAAGCTCTAGATTTTGTATTCATTTTTTTGGGGCTTGCTTGTAGGATGCTGTTACTGAATTTACGTAAGGCATTGGACGAGGAGCTGCTTTAATGAATGACTAATTTAACCGGCAAAAGGTACTTCAGGATTGTTTATTTTGATGCGTGAGAAAGATTAATTAGGTAGATGAAGGGTGTTCATTTCTCGTAAAGATTAATTCAGGTTTAAAGCTAGATTCGGGTATACGAGCATATTCACAATGGTTCTTCCCAATTAAAGTTAAAATTCGAAACACTTTTCACGCGGATGTGGTCATCGTCTAAGGCGCAACATATTGCTTATTTACCATATAAAACTGTGACGTGAAATAAACCCAAATGTGTGCATTGTGCCGATCTGCTACCCCCATCTAGGGGTCACTGCTTGATTTGTGCAAGTGAAATAAGGCCAAACGAATTCACTTATCCAAAGTGCAATAAGGCAAAATGCTAAAATAAAACCCCAAATTGGCCTTATTTCACTTTTATAAAGTGAAACAAATCCAAACGTTAAAATTTGGCCGTATTTCACTTTCTCACTTTATTTTGTTTGGCGTTATTTCACGGCACCGTTTAAACTAGTGACTCAATGTTACTTCTAAAGCAATAATAAGTACTTGCCACACAATGACATTGGCGGCTAATTGAAATCGTTGCGGTGTGATGGAGATATTAATTAATTTTTAAATCTTTTAACAAGATTAGTCACTACGCGATTTGAAACACGAACTTTTTCGACTGTTCGTTGATTTCGAAATGTAAACTCGAATATAAACTCTACATAGGTACAAGCTGTTCTATTTATCTTTATCACTTTCATCCGAACCGAAAAAAATATATATTTTTTTTAAAGTAACATGCGAAAAATAGCATTTGTTCCCATTTGGTTTTGTGTTCGAAGGGGGCGAATGGAGGAGAAGATACAACTGCGACCTCTGGTTTTAATCGCTGCACTTCTTCCCTCAAATCTGCCCTCCTCCACCCTTCACCATACACCGAATTAGTTTTAAGTATTAGTTTTTAAGTCCTAGCTGTAGTCTTAGTTTTGTAATTAGTTTTTAAGACCTAAAGCTTGTATTAAGCTAAATAAATGGGGGCATACGAACCCACCAACAATTAAAAAATCTATGAGCTGTACCAAGAGGTGGATTTAGTCCAAAAAACTAAATCACATCGACTACATTGACTCGGCCATATTGAACGAATGGACTCCAGCCAAGACGGTCTTCGAATCTGAACCCCCAGGTTCGAGAAGGCAAGGAAGACCAAACCTCCGTTTTAAAGGCCAAACCATCGCGGATGCCAGAGCGCTCGGTCTGGACAACTGGAAGCAGCGTGGCCGGAATCGCAGAGGATGAAAGGCTGCAGTGTCTCCGGCAGAGACTCTTCGGCGGACGGGAACCCGTTAAGTAAGTAAGTAAAATTACATTATCACTATACCAACTCTTCCTTCCCAAAGAAATGGAAAAAACAACGCCTGGTACTAATCAGCAAAGGAAAAGGAGACACAGACTCCCCATCTGCGTACAGGCCCTTATGTATGCTGGACACTGCGGGGAAGCTCATGGAAAGACAGCTGAAATCACGACTCACAGATGCAGTACAAAGAGCAGGAGACTTGTCAGGACGGCATTATGAGTTCAGGAAAGGACGGTCTACGGTTGGAGCTATTGAAGAAGTGGTAAAGGCTGCCTACACCGCTCAACAGAGAAGCCACCGCTCTAAGCAGATCGTTTTGCTGTCAACCCTGGACGTAAGAAATGCATTCAATTCAGCTAGGTGGAGCGATATACTAAATGCGCTAGAAAATAGATTCAACATCCCAGCTTATCTATTAAATATGTTGAAGGACTACCTCAGGGATATGTAACTGATCTACGAGACCACAGAAGGCCCGCGAAGGAAGAAAGTAACATCTGGAGCAGCACAGGGATCAATTTTGGGACCAGACCTCTGGAATACCTCCTATGACGACATACTGCGGATGGAGATGCCCGAAGACACCTTCCTCGTTGGGTACGCAGGCGACATCGCGGCAGTGATAACGGAAAGAGACTCTGAAAACGCACAAAGAAAGTTGAACCAAGTCACGCGACAGGGGTGGCGACGGTGTAGAGGTTAGTGTGTTGGCTTGTTAACTGTGCGGTGCAGGTTCAATCCCCATGGGGAACAACAACATACGCCACCCATTCACATACCTCTTTACCAAAAGGAGGATTTCTGCCTGGTAGTACAATGGACCGTTATCGAGTCTGAGTGCTCTGGGATTTGGATTTTCTTTTTTATTTAAAAAAAAGTCATGCGACGAACAACCTTCTGGATGATGAGCACGGTCTAAGTTTGGCAGCTGAGAAAACTGAGATAGTTCTTCTGACGAAGAAGAGAATCCCCACGCAAATCGACTTACAAATTGGCTTTGAAGTCATTAAGAGCAAGGACGCGGTGAGGTATCTGGGATTGAGTCTCGACACAAAATTGACTTTCTGGCAACAGATAAAGTTCGCAACGGAACGAGCCTCTAAAGTAACAGCATTACTGAGCAGATTAATGGCAAACATAGGCGACCCAATTCCAAGCAAGCGCAGGTTACTAATATCGACAACTCATGCCATTCTCCTATATGGAAGTGAGATTTGGGCAGACGCGCTCCGCCAAGAAAAATACCGGAAGCAGATGGCGGCAGTGCAAAAACGTGGAGCTCCTCGCGTGGCTAGCTCTTACCGAACGGTGTCGGAACCAGCCGTCCTGGTAGTCGCAGGAGTGACTCCCATCGATCTCCTAGCGGCACAAAGGAAGTACGTCCACGACAAGAAGGCGGAAATTCGATTGGAAGCGGCAATTGATAAAGCAGAACAGCAAACGATACGGAAGTGGCAACAACGCTGGAGCTCGGAAAGCAGAGAAAGGTGGACAGCTAGGCTGATCAGAAATGTGGCTAAATGGAATGACCGGAAACACGGTGAGGTCAACTACTTCGTCACTCAATTCCTCACTGGACACGGAAATTTTAATGCCTTTCGCCATAAGATTGGCAAAACGAACACCCCAATCTGCCAGTACGGCGATTCTCCAACAGACGATGCACATCACACGTTTTTTGCCTGCAGAAGATATGAAGCCCAACGCACAGCCCTGGAAAGCAGCATCGGTGCCTTCAACCCAGAAAACAGTGTTGACAAAATGCTGACGGGCGACTTGAATTGGGGAATAATTTGCCAGTTTGTGGAATAAATATAATAATAATAATAACCGGGAAAGCACGTGAGCCCGAAAGGACTGATAACAGCCCCCTTGAAGTAATGCGAAGAGCGGTCCCAGGGGGGTGTGTCAGAAACCTCAGGGTTGGGAGGAGTTTTAGTCCGTATGCCCCGAAAGCATGCGGAGAGAGTCGGACACACGGGGATGGTCAACGCCACAAAGGCCTCCTTGTGTGACGGTAAAATAACCACCTCTTGCAATTCCACTTACAGACTAGTAAAGCATTTCTTCTCCCCCCAAAAAGAAAAAAAAAAGAAAAACAAATCTTAGCCAAGTTTTAAAAGACAGGTATATTTATGAAAAGTTAATTTTAGGACAAAACAATAACTTTTAAAAAATTAAATTGCAGTGGAACCAGCTTGAAAAACAATGCCGCCAAAAATAAGTACATACATACGAGTACATAGTACAAATGCGAAAGAAATGAGAGAAGAGCTGAAAACCATATTTTCGTTTTTTATAAGAAAACACGGATAAAAGAAAGGAAATCTTTGGATATATGGACTCTCTTATACGTTAAATGTGATAATTAAAACAAATATTTTATTTTATTTAATATCTTTTTTTATATTTTTTACATATTAAAATGGCTTCATCATCGGGCGTAGACTCGATGATGAAGCCACTGCTTCGAAACGCGTCGCGTTAGTAAAATATAAAAATAAAAAGTTGTGACAATTACATATTAAAATATAAAAAGAGATATTAAATAAAATAAAATATTTGTTTTAATTATCACATTTAACATATAAAACACAACCGGAGACAAGAACAACAAAACTCTCTTATACGTTATACCCGTCATCTACTGTATCATTAATAAAATGGCCTCAGTGATGAATAGATCCGAAGCATGGAGGTCGAACCGGCAAACAACCTCTCAAATAAACATCCTAGCCTCGCCGTTAAACTAGATGAAGAAGAAGCCATCTTAAACTTAATTTTCGTAAATTTCAAATAAAAGAGAGGTTTTTATATTTTTTATTTTTTATTTTTTGGGTTTTCAAATTTTATCACAACTTTTTATATTTTCTATTAAAGTTAATTTTTTATTTTTTATTTCTTCGCTAGGAGACATAAAAGCAACAAAAAATTAATTAAACTTCATATCAACAAAAGAAAAATAGGCCTCGATAGATCATCCGTTTATTTATCTTACAATAAAAACACATGACCTTGCTACTCAGCAGGATCACGATTTATAATCTGAAAATAAGTTTCCACCATTTCTCAATAGGTTTTCTTTTTTGACGATTCAATACTATGTTCAAATACGTCGTACATAGGTAGATATTTTGAGAAATGAGTGCTCAAATTTACACGTCGAACAACAACAACATTGTATCGGCAGCAATAGGTACTGGTTATAGCTGTCGATAACATACACAATATGGCTGCTTTGGATACATGCTGCAAACACATACTATAATTTGCGTAACAAAAATTTATGACAGCTGGCCAGAAATCTTGGAATTGTTCTTATGAGCAATCGTGGAAACATTTCTCAAAGAAACGCGGCTATTGTTATACTCAGCCGATGAAAGTATTCACTTGCTTTAGCCCTGCGAAACGCACGGAAGAGTAGATATGTTTAAACAGCATAAAGCCAGAAGGGATCCTACCTCCTTTTAATGAAGAACCGTTTCCACCACTATATACAATAGGCTGACTTAGATATGAAAAAGCTTAAGAACAACAAGGCTACCGGCGGATTTCTTCAAATATGGATACGGACGCGATATTTTGATACGGCTTAAATCATCCACCAAGTATGGATGGGAGCCTAATGATTCGACTATCAGCTCCATATGCCCCATCTTTAAGACAGACGATCCTAAGACTTGCAGGAACTGTCAAGACATATCCTTTGTAAATGTCGCATATAAGATCCTATCCAACGTACTGTGTGAACGTATCAAACCGTTCTGCAACACACTAATCGGTACGTACCAGTGTGGCTTTCGGAAAGGCAGATCGATAATAGACCAGTTTTTCACACTGAAGCAAATCCAAGGAAAAACATAGGGACAAGCTACAATACGCTTGGTTGGAAGTTGGATACCCTATTATTATTCCTATCCCTCATAAGTGGGCGTGACAAAAATCTAAGTATGGTTGAATTGTTAAGAACGCTCTACATATTTTCTTATATAACATTTAAAGGATTTAATCGAAAAAAACCAAGCTTTTGTAAAAAAAACTCCCTAGCTCAAACGTTGGTTTTTCAATAAAATTGTTTTATTTAATTGTGGGCGTGTCAGTCGGCGGATTTAAAAAATATTTAAAAGGGCACCTAAAGAGTCTATATTTTAAATTTCTTACCTCAAACTTTGACTTTTTAATAAAATTGTTTTATTTAATTGTGGACACGTGGGCGGATTTTAGAGATTTAGGAGTTTTAGGAGTCAAAATCATATATAAAAAATTTCAGCTTTCAGCTGTGGGAGTGGAAACTTGATTATTTCGGGCCCTTAAAGAGTATATGGTTAAAATTTTAGCTCTCTAGGCCCAGTTTAAAATCCTAATTTTTGCCGACAGACGGACGGACGGAAGGACGGACATGGCTTGATCGACATTACTAATGATGCTGATCATAAATATAGTAACTTTTAGGGGTCTACGGGCAATATTAAGGTATTTTACAAACTTAGCGCCAGACTCATTATACCCTTAGAATAGGGTTTAAACAACGAATTTCAAGTCGAGACTTTTCATCGAGTGCCGCTTATAATAGCATTCATCATGAGGAACTCTAAATATCTTCCCAAACTTGCTGTTATGTGGTCGGCTAAGAAATTAGTTGTCGTTTATGAAAAATACCTATTGTATGCCAATTGAATTTGTAGTTTAACTTTATATCTTTTCTTCCAGCGAATTTTTTTTTATGAAATCACAGAATAGCAGACATATTATATTCACAACATTTTTAATATATATAATGCTTTATTTCCAGAAGTGAAAAAGCTATTGAGCTTTTAAGCTCAACCAATGCAGAATCATTTTGTCTTTTGTAAGCTTTTCCAAAATTTTTTAAATATTCACATACGACAAAATTGCTCTTATTCGTAAGTCGTGGAGATTACGATAACTCTGGTACCGAGAAATGATAACGGATTTTTGTAGAGGGATAACATACAATCAATTTGAAAGGGGATTCTAGTTCCCCTGTTTAGGCGGGAAGGGCAGTTTTCTAAAAATTAACATTAAATGAAAAAAAAAAATTAAAAACAACAGCAACACTTACAAACAAATACTAAAACGTTTTTGAAAGCCAGAAATCTGTTCTTTCATATTATTTCAAAACTGAATTATTTTTATGAATTGTTTTTGACATAAAGCCTTTCGAACTCAAAATTGTTTACTGATTTTTGTCAAATTTTAAAAGTAAGTACGAAATTGGGGTTTATTTTGGACTGCCGTATGAAAAAATATACCCTTAACATACGACAAATAAAAACTAGAACCGTTACTTAAAGCCCACATATGACAAATTAACACGGTATATCTCGAAAACAAATGGTAGGAGAAAACTGATAGCAGCAACAGAAAGATCATCTCTGAAAATATAGTATTGCATCAAAATGAACGCTGCTGAAGGAGTACAAAGCAGTGTGATCATTTGATTAACGAAGGTCACAATGGTCGCGCTTCTCCAGTTTGTTAAAGCGAGATATACGTTCGAGTGGGATCGATCCACCGACAAACAGTAACATGACAATTTGCCGAGCACCCACAGGAGAAAGTGGATTTGCTCGGAGCTTGTTTCGAGGCCGTGTATACGGTGAACAAACCCGCCCCAGGCGGCCTTTTTAGGGGGCGGCGTAATTCCACAATAAATAACACTTAATAATATCTTGATATTTGAACCATTCATATTTTTGTCGCACCTACGACTCGGACCGATTGAAATGAGCACAAAATGTTCCTTTACTTATAGGCTATTCACACCAAACCATTAACGAGGTTTTTCTCGCCTTAAAACGAGCATCAAAAATTTCATTAACCATTAGTTGTTGATAAAACGAGTTGAAAAACGAGTAGCTATTCCGAGACACAAACCTTTTGAACATGGTGACACTATGGTGCGTGCAAATTGACACTCAAAAAAAAAAAAAAACATATGCCACGTAGCTGTCATTGAAGCGACTGGGAACACCGCCTGAACTGACCTGCAGTGATCGCCGGTTTTTTTATTTTGAGCTTGTATTGTTTCTGACTAATATTTTTAACGAGAATGACTTCTATTGATGGATCGCCAGTTGTCCAATTCACATTAACTTTACTTAATATCGTTTTGTATTAGGTATACGCTTTTAAAACTGTGATTTTAGTGCTCATTAACAAGGGTTATCTTGTCTTTTGTGATTGTTAAATTATTGAACTTCGTGACAAATTGTGCGTATATATGTGAGAATTAAATATTTTATTCACGTGTTGTATTTATGTTATTGTATGTTTGACTATCTGCTAAGCTTTAATTTATTAAAAAAACAATATTAAATTTCAGTAAGTTTTTTTCTTTTTATCATTAGTAATTATTTTGAAATGTTCTACGATAGTTGCGTTTACGACTCCAACTTGAACTTGTACTTTTATTATTTACCTATTACAAATAAGTCTAATTTTATTTTGTTTCAGCGTCAAAAATGAAAAGATAAAAAGAAAGTGGGGCATCTTAGCGTTAAAAAAGAAGAGCTAAATTGGAAAATATTAGAAAAAATGAAGAGGCTTTACTTAAATTCGTAAAAAGTCCTGTTTCTGAGGCGTTGAATTCCACGTTGGGCTTAAATTCACCAAGATGTTGCATACATAAATATGCCTACCTTTACTACAATTCAAATCACCATTGCATACGCAAATATGACTCTATTGTATCCTAATTACCTATCCTATCTTATTCACATATCTCTTCTCCTCACATCGCACATTTCTTTGCAGACGCAAATCTTCCCACTATGCAATAATTTTATATCCTATCTTATTCACATATCTCTTCTTCTCACATCGCACATTTCTTTGCAGACGCAAATCTTCCCACTATGCAATAATTTTATATCCTATCTTATTCACATATCTCTTCTTCTCACATCGCACATTTCTTTGCATACGTAAATCTTCCCACGATGCAATAATTTTGTATCGTGTCTTATTCCAAATGTCTCGCGCTCTATCATAATCCAAATTACCCGCATACGTGGGTCTGTCTACCTTTTATCTATCCTAAGTCAAATTACATGAGTGAACTGGTCACTGCTAGCGTTCTCAAAGGTATCACCTATCACCTTCGCCGTACGGTGACAAAATTATGTTCGTAGGCAGGGCAGACAATTAAAAATGGACAGTCTATCTTCACCCGTGAGCGCATTAGCATCAAAAAATATTAATAACAATTGTGTTTACAACTGCAACATTTTTAAAGGCAATAAAAATATAGAACAAGCTTTCAATAAATTGAGTTAAAATATTAATAACAATTGTGTTTCAATAAATTGAGTTAAAATATAAATAACAATTGTGTTTCAATAAATTGAGTTAAAATATAAATAACAATTGTGTTTCAATAAATTGAGTTAAAATATTAATAACAATTGTGTTTACAACAAATTGTCGGAGTAAAAGCGAACACCAGTAACAAAAATTGGCGCAGCCGGTAGGATTAAGGAAGCAACAGTTTTAAACTGGTAATAGCTTGAAAAGCCTTAACTACCAAAACCTTATACTGGGCAAGACTCCTTTACCCTTAATCTCGGAACTGAGTCTGGTTTCGAGGGTATACTGAGGTAGATGACCTCTACACCACCGAGAGAGGACTCAACTCCTAGCCAGAATCCCGCAGGACAACCCCAACCAGGAACTTCAAGAGGACAATCACCGCAACCAGCACCTATTTCACCGAGAAGACTTCGATCCGGGACGGTGTTACGCAGCAATAATTCAGTAAGTTTAAGTGACTATTTAGGATTACTATTAGAAAAAACGCGAAACAGTGAAAATTTAACAGTCCTGCAGTGCGAACACTTAAATAATGAATTAGAAAAAACGAGAGAACAAAGACTCAGTAAAATTCGCAAATTGAAAGAAGCGACTGCAGACTTCAAAAAGGAACTGTTAGATTTTCACGGTCAATCGCACCAGCTCGCGGTAGAACATAAGTTAACACGTGGGATTAGTAGTGAAAGTGATTCGAGGGATAGCGAAATTTCTTTAAAGTGGTTAAACATTTCCTTTCCTGAATCCGAACAGGAGTTTACTTTTGAATCGGAAACCATCGAAAATAAACCCCATACCCATTTTAAAATGTCAGTCGATTATTGCAAAATAGCCAAACTGACTGCTCAGCTAGTTCCTATATTTTCGGGCGAACACAGCCCATCATTGAGCACAGATCTACAGACGTTTCTGGGCTGTTGTAAGAAGGCACTTGAATGCCTATCTGAGGAAGAACACCCAGCGTTTGTGCAGATTTTTCCTACGAGACTGAGAGGTGATGCTTATTTATTAGTCGCATCTAACCAAATAACATCCTTCGAGGATGCCGAACAGCTCCTCAATCGAACGTACTTGCCAAGGGAAACCTACCACGAAGTGGTAAATAAGTTAATCACAATGAGACAGTACCCCTTAGAAACTCTCATCGCTTTTACGGCTAGAATAAAGCAGATGCTGCAGCTTTGCAAGGAGGCAGCGGACCACAAATATGGTTCAATGGCAGCTCCTGCTGTGAAAACACAGCTGGAAGATTTTGCCAAAAATTCCTTGAAAACAGGAGTTACGAACCCGCATCTCTGTCAATACCTTCTAACGGTAGGAGATGGAACAATTGAAAAATTAGTGCAGAAAGCCCTAGATATGGAGAGACTGCAACAAACTGTTCTGAACCCACAATCATATTCGCCTGCCCCTTATTATCCAGGTACAAGTAAACCCAACGTCACCCCCTCGCAGTCTTATTTCCCAAACATCCCACAACAATTCACGCAGTCTTATTTCCAAGGTAGTCCACAAACACCCATTCAAAATCGTTTAATTCCCGAAAAGCAAAATACTAGGTTTAAAGATAGCAAACCCCTGAATTTCTTAACTACTAGATTGATTTGTAGTTTTTGCCACAAAAGGGGACACACCTATAGCGATTGTATCACTAGGAAGAATACCCCTTTCTGCACCACCTGTAAAGCCTACAACCATGATGTGAGAGACTGTCGAAAATCGGAAAATCGCGGTAACATTCCCATGCATCACAGGAACCAACCGACAACCCCAGCACCTTTAAACTCCAGTAGGGTATACAATGTAAGAACAACTTGCGATTTTTGCGGCCGGCTAGGCCACTTACTTAATGAATGTAGACAAAAAGCCAGATGGGAATCGGGAAACCAGGGAAACTCCTCGCAGTCGAGCCCAAAAACCCCGGCTCGACATTAAAAATAAAAGAAAACACACAAAGGTACCTTCGGAAGCCCAAGTGCAGTGTCCCCACGGTAGTTCTTCCCCTCGACATAGGCCGTAAAGGTCAAGCGAAACTAATCGTGGACACTGGCTCCGAAGTTAGTTTAATAAAAATTAATTCACTTAAGTCAGGAACGAAAATTGACACCGATAAGGCATGTACTTTAGAAACACCATTTGGAAAAGGAAACAGTATTGGTGCTTGTCAGGGGCATTTTGAGGTTAAATCTAGTATTCCATGTTCCTTCCAAGTACTGGATAATACGGCAACGTTTTCGGACGACGGAATACTCGGAAACGACTTCCTTTCGAATCATTGTAACGTGGATGGTCCTAACAATCAACTGAGATTTCCCGGAACGATAACCAATCCACAGGAGCTAACAATACCTCTAAATTACTCAGATCTTAGTTCAAGTCCTAAAAGGGCAGTCAAAAAGGGACAACACACAGCAAAATTGGAGCCAACAGTCGCCCAATCCAAAAGCTGTGTCGTTTCTAATGTTGACTGCGAAGCCTCGACAAAGGATGCTTGTTATGCCGTAATAAACAATACGGACGCAAACAACGCCTATGATCAATTTAAGAGTTTTGATATTGTACTTGATAAACCATTCAGCCTGCCTGAACGGTCACAAACGTTTATAACAGTTCCTCTAGAATTAACGGAAGAAATGCTCTGCTTACCCGATAAGGTATGCGATGGAATCTTCCTTTCCAATTGTATCTTGCCTTCAGGCCAAAATAGATATTTAATAAGCGCTCTCAATACAAATGACCAAACAGTACCCATACAGAAATTAAAGTTACTATTAAGTCCAGCGCAAAACTATAAAATAATCCCTCTGGAAACCGAAAATGAACATGTTCCAGGGACGACCATGTTAAATCACCACGTAAAATACACGTACCCGGACAACGAGTTTCCGGACGACCCCCAACTAAACTCACGTGTAGAGAAACTCAAAAACGAGCTCACTGTTGGAAAAAACCTTAATTCTGAAGAAAAGAACGCAGTAATAAACCTCTGCAATGAGTATTGTGATATTTTTCATTTAAATCCGGGTCCGGATGGTGAAATCAGATGGCGAGTAGTGGTTGATTTTCGCAAACTGAATGATTGCACAATTGGTGATGCTTACCCCCTACCTCGAATTGAGGACATACTTGACCAACTTGGTCACTCCCGGTATTTCTCCACGCTCGATCTAGCCAATGGCTACCACCAAGTTATGGTAGATCCAAAGGATCAACCAAAAACCGCCTTCAGCACGAACTATGGACACTATGAGTTTAAACGTATGCCTTTCGGTTTAAAAGGGGCTCCGGCTACGTTTCAACGCTTGATGAACTATGTCCTTACCGGGTTACAAGGTATTGAATGCTTTGTATATCTGGATGACATAGTGATTTACGGGAAAAACCTCACGGATCACAACAATAAACTAAAAAAGGTTTTTGATAGATTACGAAAAAATAGCTTAAAACTGCAGCCGGAAAAGTGCAGATTCCTACAAAAGGAAGTAGTTTATTTGGGACATGTATGTTCAGAATTAGGGGCACTGCCAAATCCCAGCACAACTGCAACTGTTCAAAATTTTCCATCTCCGCGAACAGTTAGGCAGGTCCAATCCTTTTTGGGACTTGCCAACTACTACCGTAAATTTATTCCACAATTTTCTAAAATAGTCCGACCTCTTACAAACTTACTCCGTAAGGACGTAAAGTTCACCTGGACTGAGAAATGCCAAATAGCATTTCAAGAAATCAAGGCACAGCTGGTCTCACCGCCTCTTCTGATCTACCCCGATTTTGCTAAACGTTTTAATCTGACAACGGATGCGAGCAGCGAAGCGATCGGAGCGGTACTATCACAGGGCGACGTAGGAAGAGATCAGCCCATTGCATATGCTAGTCGCACTTTAAACAAAGCCGAGCGTAACTACTCCACTATTGAGAAAGAGCTATTAGCTATTGTATGGGCTACCAAAAATTTTAGATGTTACCTTCAAGGGCGCAAATTCACTGTCTACACAGATCATAAGCCTTTAAAGGGAGTATTCAACGTAAAAGACCCAACCACTCGCCTCGTTCGATTTCATCACAAATTGTCGGAGTTCGATTATAAAATAGAATACAAGCCAGGCAAATACAATACCAATGCTGATGCCCTTAGTCGAATTCCCCAATGTAACGTGGCCAAGTCTGCACAAGAACGGCAACCCAAAAGGTGTGCAGATACAGACAGGATCTTAACCTATGCTGAGTACGAAGCCGAGAAAGCACAGCCAACCATTGCAGAATCTGCAGAGTGCAAATCTTGTGCGAATTTGAATGCATCTCAATCAATCACACAAGAAACTACAGAGCCTTTTAAGGTACAAGCCGAGGTGCACCAACCACCGAATAAGTTCATCGACATTCTACCGGTAAATACAGCAGTATGTAATGCTGTAACGCGGTTACAATCACAAAAGAAAAGTCCATCTCCTGAGCCAGCACCTACAGATAAACCAAGCGATTCTGAAAAACTTAAAGAATCCCTAATACAGAGCGCAGTGGAGTTGCAAGAAACAAGCACAAAACCCATAGAGATTATCACTAGTCCCGAGGAAATACAAACTATTCTTAAAGACTACCACAACTCGATTTTTGGTGGTCACCAAGGGGTGATAAAAACATATAAACGAATTCGGAAAAAGTATTGGTGGCGGCACATGCTCAGAGACATAAAAAATTACATTAAAAGGTGTAAAAAATGTCAGATCATGAAAGCAACACCTCTTACACGAATGCCAATGATGATCACAGATATTGCAGAAAAACCTTTCGATAAGGTGTATTTAGATATCGTGGGCCCATTAGAACAATCAGACTCTGGTAATTTATATATCCTAACGTTTCAAGACAATCTAACCAAATTTATTGACTGCCACGCCATGCCAAATGCAGAGGCTCAAACTGTGGCTCAAGTGGTTTTTGACCATATAATTACACGATTCGGTATTCCAAAACGAATTGTTACGGACCAGGGAACAAATTTTCTCAGTGGCATATTTAAAGGGCTCTGCAGACTGCTTAAAATAAAAAAATTGCAGACATCTGCTTACCACCCTCAGTCCAATGGTGCTCTTGAGCGAGCACACCGACCAATAGTGGAGTATCTGCGCAGCATAACTGATGAAAATCCCAAGTCTTGGGATCAGTTCTTACGAACAGCGACCTTTGTTTACAACAATAGCTTCCATGATAGCACAAAACTCACGCCTATGGAATGTTTATATGGTTTCACTCCTGACATTCCATCTAACTTAAAAAGAGAGCCCGAACCCATCTATAACCATGAAAGTTACTACCATCTTCTAAGGTATAGACTGCAAAAATCCTTTTCAATAGCCAGACGCAACCTTTTAGCAAGCAAACAGAGGTCGAAAAACTATTTCGATAAAACCATAAGGCCTCACTCGTTTCATGTAGGAGATAAAATACTCGTCAAAAGCGAAAATCGAAAAGGGAAATTATCGCCCATATGGAGAGGGCCCTATCCAGTGACAAGTATAAAAGGACCCGTAAACACAGCTATCAAATTTGGTAGAAAAGAAATTGTGATCCATAACAATCGACTTAAGCATTACTATGAATAATGCAAAATGAAACTAACACATGACACATTTTATGTCTTACTGTCTGACTTCTCCTTTTCCCATCTTCCTACAGTACATTATGGAGCTCATGATTATTTTCTTAACAATGCTGCTCCCCTCTGGTCAACCTTTCGAGCAACCATACACGGTGAATTCTCTCACCAAAACAGGAATAATATTCGAAGGCTTAGGCGATTTATGGGTTTACCACAACACCTGGACCGTGCTCACGGAAATAGACCTATCCGAATTAGGAAATCAAACAAGGCTGGCAGAACATGCAGAACACCTTGTCAGCCAGTTGTGTATCAGCGAAAATAGCACTAACAAAGACCATTGCTCACTACAGCAACGGCACATACATGCGGTGATGCAAACTATTAAAAATCGGACAAAAATAATCTACGAACTACTCCCGAGATCCAGGCAGCCAAGGTCACTCTTCAACGGCATCGGAAACGTGTTTCATTATCTTTTCGGCACGATGGATAGTGAAAATGAAGAGGAAATCTACAGCAAACTAGAGGACCTACAAACCGAGGAAAAGAAACTAGCTGAATTGAACCTACAGCAAATAACAGTAGTTAGCACTACACTTAAACAAATTCAAACGCCTTTAAAAACTTTAATGGATAGACAGCAACAAATTGGTTTTAAGATAAACGAAATCATGCAATTAACCGATGAGTTGGCCAAAGTACAGATGAGGCAGGAGATCGTAACAAGTATCCTCCTACAAGTCCTCGAAATTGAAACCCGCCAAACCACTTTAATAGACATAATATTAGCTTCCAGCAATAACCAAATACACCCTTTATTAATCTCCCCAAACACTTTTTCGACTATTTACCAAAAGTCTAACCCAATCTGCAAGAACTGTTTGCCAATGTTATACCAAAC
Source organism: Portevinia maculata (assembly GCA_949715645.1). Classification (NCBI taxonomy): domain Eukaryota; kingdom Metazoa; phylum Arthropoda; class Insecta; order Diptera; family Syrphidae; genus Portevinia; species Portevinia maculata. The sequence continues at coordinate 195,722,603 of OX454525.1, forward strand.
GGCAGAAGTAAAATCGCATCTATTACAAGAAAAACTATTAGTGAAAATCACTCTACCAATTTTCGCATTACCCCGGATGCAATTTTTTAAAATTATCTGTTTCCCCGTACACCTTTCAGCAGGACATTCTCTAGTACCTGATGTAAAGTATTCCCATATAGCATCTCAAACTGAATCCCAAGAGTTTCTCCTATTCGAGAGCGGAGATATCAAATCGTTTGTAACTATCACCCGTGGATTGAACATAACCACTTACGTGGGGAAACTAGAGATTCCAATAACGCGCGCAACAGCCACAAAAGAGTGCATTGTCAAAGCATTTTTTAATCCTCTGAACGATAGTACCCAATGTCATTATCGAGTACAAGTTCCCTCTCAAGACACATTTATTAAAATGACTAGACCAAATACTTGGTTGTATTCGGTTATTAGTCCTACCGTCCTTCACATAGTCTGCTCAAGGTCATTATCAACACCTAAGTTAACAGGACAAGGCATCCTAACAATTAACGAACCTTGTCAAGTGGAAGTTCTCGACAAAACAATCTACTATCAGGGTGACTCGAGGCCCCCTCTCTATATTATACAACCACAATATTTCCCCCCCGCTAGTACGGAACTCTCTCAGTTAAACCTAACTACCCTCACTTCCAATGTTCCAAATGTGAATCACACCCAAGTTATAATAGGCCCAGATATAAATGAGATCATATATAAAAGTACCCACTCTCTCGAAGATATAAAAACAAAATTGAACAGCATTCATATCCCCAATCGGACGTCTCATTCTCTCCCCGTAATATCTATATCACTGACTAGTACCTTAATAGCGTGCGCTGTACTTTTCGCATTTACAAAATTGTTTTTGAAATTACTGAAAAACTACAGACAACAGAAACTTTCTAAACCACAAGAACAAGTTGTCAAAAATGTATTAGATACTGACCACTCAAGACCGATGGTTTCCGATTCAAGACAAAAGGAAACCCCAGTGACTATAGAACTGACGACCACCAGTCCAAAAACACTTGTTCGCTCTAAATCTCTTCCTAAAACTAAATCTGCTCCAAAGACCGCATCTCTGCAAATTGTGGACATAAGTGTTTAACCCAAAAAAAAAAAAAAAAAAAAAAAAAATAATCATGTACTTAGTTTTAACAAAAATGATAATACATACATAAATAAATAATAATAATCTATATGTAATTGGTTTTAGTGATAACAATACAAGATGTTTAAATGTCATTTTTATGTTCAAGCATGATTGTCGTATTATTTAAGAGATTAATGAAACAGTATAATATAAATGATGTAGCAACCATATGGTGGCGTAGTAAACACCTAAATGTATTGATTAGATTTAAGAACACTTTACTTAATATTGTATAGACTATAGACAAAAATGATATATATTCATATCTACATAGTATTTAAAAATAAAGGATATATTCATACCTACCTAGTATTTAAAAATAAAGGAAAACTAAAAATAAATCTTTGTAGAAGTAGCATTAAATAAAATAGTACCTACAACTGTTTTGAAAAAAAAAAAAAAAAATTATATAATGATTATAATTTTATATAAACCTTTAAACAGATTTAAATAGGAAAAGAATATATATATATAATTAACTACTAATTAATAAATTGCTATATGTTAAAAATAAAAAATAAAAAAAAAAAAAAAAAAAAAAAAAAAAAAAAAAAACTTTGTTAAATTGTCCTGCTCTGCCTCCAAACTGGTACCGAATATAACCATTTTCCGAGTCTTATTCCTCTCCAAAGAATAATACTCTTTAATTAGGGGTGAAGGATTTGTTGCATACATAAATATGCCTACCTTTACTACAATTCAAATCACCATTGCATACGCAAATATGACTCTATTGTATCCTAATTACCTATCCTATCTTATTCACATATCTCTTCTCCTCACATCGCACATTTCTTTGCAGACGCAAATCTTCCCACTATGCAATAATTTTATATCCTATCTTATTCACATATCTCTTCTTCTCACATCGCACATTTCTTTGCAGACGCAAATCTTCCCACTATGCAATAATTTTATATCCTATCTTATTCACATATCTCTTCTTCTCACATCGCACATTTCTTTGCATACGTAAATCTTCCCACGATGCAATAATTTTGTATCGTGTCTTATTCCAAATGTCTCGCGCTCTATCATAATCCAAATTACCCGCATACGTGGGTCTATCTACCTTTTATCTATCCTAAGTCAAATTACATGAGTGAACTGGTCACTGCTAGCGTTCTCAAAGGTATCACCTATCACCTTCGCCGTACGGTGACAAAATTATGTTCGTAGGCAGGGCAGACAATTAAAAATGGACAGTCTATCTTCACCCGTGAGCGCATTAGCATCAAAAAATATTAATAACAATTGTGTTTACAACTGCAACATTTTTAAAGGCAATAAAAATATAGAACAAGCTTTCAATAAATTGAGTTAAAATATTAATAACAATTGTGCTTCAATAAATTGAGTTAAAATATTAATAACAATTGTGTTTCAATAAATTGAGTTAAAATATAAATAACAATTGTGTTTCAATAAATTGAGTTAAAATATAAATAACAATTGTGTTTCAATAAATTGAGTTAAAATATTAATAACAATTGTGTTTACAACAAATTGTCGGAGTAAAAGCGAACACCAGTAACAAAGACAACTGGACCTTCAAGGCCAGAACAAGCTAAAACAATACAAGAACTTGACACTGTTGATCTGGTACCTGTTAGAGATCTTGTTCCTGAGGATCAAATTCTAACAACATCTACTCAATAAGAGTCTGCATCTGTATGTCTATACATGGATTAGAAACAAAGCCAGATACAGGATCGGCATTGTCTGCTATTCAATACCAACTATTGGACGATATTGGAAAATGGCCTGAATACATAGATGAAAATATGCGATTGCATCTCATTCAGGTCAGGAGGTTGTTCGGCATATCTATACTGACTTCGCCGTCAACAGCAACACGTTCAGGTTCGTGCTCTTTAACATCAGAAGGAGATACAAGACTTCTTACCCAGGAATGGTTTTACCGCACATTGACTAACGGCGAAAAAGTTGTACGTACTTGGATGGCTTATTCTCCATCCAAGGCATCATTACTTCGTTTCTTGCTGTCGTTTATTTGAGAATGTAAACACACCGAATGGATCAAAGTTTTCCTCATCTGATGGATTTAATACATGTTGCAAATAAATCCTAAGGTTTCTAGTCACGAAACAAGTGCACCTACACTACCAAAACTATTGCAAATGGAAGGAGTTGGAGAGCAGACTTAAACATAGGGACGGGCTACAGTCCGCTTGGGCGAACTGTTGGATACCCTATTCTTATTCCTATCCCTCATAAGTGGGCGTGACAAAAGTCTAAGTATTGTTGAATTGTTAAGAACGCTCTACATATTTTGTTACATAACATTTAAAGGATTTTATCAAAAAAAAAAAACGCTCCCTAGCTCAAACTTTGGTGTTTCAATAAAATTGTTTAATTTAATTGTGGGCGTGTCAGTAGGCGGATTTAAAAAAAATTAACACATGAGAATAAAGGGCCCCTAGAGAGTATATATTATAAATTTCAGCTCCCTAGCTCAAACTTTGAATTTTCAAAAAAAAAAAAATTAATTGTGGGCGTGTCAGTGGGCGGATTTTGAAAATATTTACACATGAGCATAAAGGGCCCATAGAGAGTATATACTATAAATTTCAGCTCCCTAGCTGAAACTTTGGATTTTCAAAAATTAATATACCCTTAGAATAGAGTATAAAAAAATTGTTTTATTTATTTGTGGGCGTGTCAGTGGGCGGATTTTGAAATTTTTTTATCCCGAGCAGTTTTAGGAGTCATAGATCATATATACAAAATTTCAGCTTTCTAGCTCAAAATTCGATTTTTTCCAAAATTTTGTTTTTTTGAGTTTGTGGGCGTGTCTGTGGGCGGATTTCAAAAATTCGTAAACTTGATTATTTCGGGACCCTAGAGAGTATATGGTTAAAATTTCAGCTCTCTAGGTCCAGTTTAAAGGCCTAATTTTTGGCTACAGACGGACGGACGGACGGACGGACGGACATGGCTAGATCGACATTACTATCGATGCTGATCATAAATATAGTAACTTTTAGGGGTCTACGGGCAATATTAAGGTATGTTACAAACTATGCGTCAAAATTAATATACCCTTAGAATAGGGTATAAAAATGGACAGACTATTGGCACGAAAGAGCAAAATTTAGTGGCAAAGGAAACAAAAAAGTCTCCAGAAATTCTTGTCAGAACGTTTCATATTATAAAATTCCTTGCGAAACAAAATTTGGCTTTACGTAGCCATACATAAAACGACCTCTATTAATACTGATAGATATACTTTGTGAACATCTTGTAAGATCTAAAATGTGTCTCAAAATTTCAATCACGTATATGTCACCAGAAATCTGAAATGAATTTATAGCAATTTTGGAAAATAAAGTTCGCCAAAGAATAAAAAAGGCTAAGAATTATGTGATAATATTCGACAACACTCCAGACATTTCTCATAAATCTCAAACAAGCCAGGTATTAAGATACGTAGTGATGGAAAATCTGGAAGTACAAGTAGTGGAATCTTTTGTAGATTTCATCGAATCAAAAGATTAAACTGCTGAAGGAATTTCAAAGATGACTTTGAGTTTGAAGGTGATGGCATCGATATAAGCAACTGTAGAGGTTAAGCAAATGAAAATGCTGCTGTTATGGCAGGAAGGCATTCAGGAGCTCAGCAAAGAATTAAAGAAATAAATCCCAAAGTTGAATTCGTAACTTGCTCAAATAACTCGTCAAACCTGGTTTGTTTATACGCTGCCTCAATTGAGGCGAGTTCAGTAACTTTTTTCGGCACATTAGAGCGTTGCTATTATAATATAAGTCCACACATCGTTGGGAAGTTCTAATAGCAGCTACAGGCAAAAGTTTGAAGAGGGTTCAGGCTGTGGATTGCAAGAGTCGATTCCTTAAAAATTGCATGGCATTATTACAAAGACATTCTCGTCTTTGGAAAAACTGGCAGAGACAGGTGAAAGCTTAAACATAAGAACAGATGCAGGGACTTTGCTAGTTACGATGGAGTCATTTTCCTTTTTTTGATTCTCGGGCCTCTGGCAACCGGTGCTACATGAAGTGAACGACGCACAAAAATATTTACAAACAAAGGGACTTGACATAAGAATGTACGCTCAGAAAGTAAATGCATTGCAGATGGTACTGATAGAGAAACGAGAGGAATGGGCAGAATGTGAACTTGGCATTTCAATGGAACCTCGGAGGCGCTTAACAAAAAGGAATATTTTTGATGACGGAACCACAGATGCTAATTTGTCCTATGAAAATGAGTTGAGACGGAAGGTGTTTTCTTCGTAAGAAATTGTATAAATTCGTGAGCGTTTTCAGCAGCTACATAAATTGGCGGGTAAGTTTGTTATCTAACGCAGGATATATTACTACCTAGATACGGAAATTGACACTCAGGACTTCAAGCTGGAACGACTTCGACTGCGGACTTTCATTACTGTCACAGGCAACGAATATAAATTAATTAATGCGGACTCACTTCAATTATTAAAATTTATTCTAAAATATAAGCTTGATGATACTCTGCCCAATATTATAATAATGCTTCGAGTATTCCTCACAATTGCCATAAGCAATGCCAGCTGTGAGAGGAGTTTTTCAAAATTGAAATTGATCAAAAATTATTTAAGATCAACATTGAGTACTTTAAGACTAACCAATCTGGCTATCTTCTCTTTTTTTTTTACTTTGAAATTTATTTTTTTATTTATTGTTAAATATCTACTTACATACTAGACAAAAATGATTAAACCTAACTTAAAAACATAGGGACGGGCTACAGTCCGCTTGGGCGAACTGTTGGATACCCTATTATTATTCCTATCCCTCATAAGTGGGCGTGACAAAAGTCTAAGTATGGTTGAATTGTTAAGAACGCTGTACATATTCTGTTATATAACATTTAAAAGATTTTATCAAACAAAAACGAAGCTTTTGTAAAAAAAACGTTCCCTAGCTCAAACTTTGGTTTTTCAATAAAATTATTTTATTTATTTTAAAAAAATTGACACATGAGCATAGGGACCCCTAGAGAGTATATATTATAAATTTCAGCTCCCTAGCTCAAAGTTTGGATTTTCAAAAAAAAGTTTTTTTTAAATTGTGGGCGTGTTAGTAGGCGGATTTTGAAAATATTTACACATGAGCTTAAAGGGCCCCTAGAGAGTATATATTATAAATTTCAGCTCCCTAGCTCAAATTTTGGTTTTTCAATAAAATTGTTTTATTTTTTTGTGGGCGTATCAGTGGGCGGATTTTGAAAATTTTATGTCCCGAGCAGTTTTAGCAGTCATAGATCATATATAAAAAATTTCAGCCTCAAAATTCGATTTTTTCCAAAATTTTGTTTTTTTGAGTTTGTGGGCGTGTCTGTGGGCGGATTTCAAAAATTCGTAAACTTGATTATTTCGGGACCCTAGAGAGTATATGGTTAAAATTTCAGCTCTCTAGGCCCAGTTTGAAGGCCTAATTTTTGCCGACAGACGGACGGACGGACATGGCTAGATCGACATTACTATCGATGCTGATCATAAATATAGTAACTTTTAGGGGTCTACGGGGCAATATTAAGGTATGTTACAAACTATGCGTCAAAATTAATATATCCTTAGAATATGGTATAATTAACAGGATACTTATTCTTATTTATTGGTCCTTATGCGAACGCTCTAAACTTAACTATATCTTATAATTATTGGCTTTCGGACAAGTGGTCAAAATCCCAATTACTTTCCGAGCGCCTGGCAGTCGTCAACGTGCACACGCGCCGCCGTGAGCCGAATGAAGCCTTACAGCGTCAGTCAACTCCCGGAAGCACCACCACACGTTGGCGAGCCCGGCCTCTCCCAAAAACGCCCTAGCTGACTTAATCTAACTTATAAGCTAAGAGGATGTTACCTAGAGTAACGCACCGTCGTGGGAGGGCATGTTGACCCCTCCCCCCTCAACAAGCCACCAAAATTCTTTTCCGTGTCGAATCTATCCCTCTCCGATATTGCGGTACTAAAACGGAGGAGCTCATGAGCATTGGCGACGTCCCCGTCATGGAGGAGCCGCTTATCTCTCGCGCTGCGGAAGCGGTGGTATAAGACCGGGATACCATCCTTCGTCTGTACCAGCCCTTTTGCATCAATATGGATAAATGCCTCTGGCGGGATAAAGTCATACCGGAGCGAACTCTCTATGTACATTTCATTGGGGTAGTAAGCCCCAAATATCAGACTATTGTCGCTGGCCATCGCCCTTGAAACGTGTCTTCGAGTGACCTTAATGCGGAAATTGTCAATCCTATTTAACTGAGCCCCATCGTATAGGACCTTGTTGGGATAGTATTTTATATAGTTGGATTCAGGCGTTCGGAACAACCGGAGACAGATCCTAAGACATTGTCTCTCCAAAACCTGAATCTTTTCCATATAACTAGGCGCTATATTAAACCACAATGGACAACCATAAGCGATGATTGGCCTTATAAGGGCCACGTAGCAAATGACCTTCACTCTAGAGTCAAGTTGACTGCTATGAAACAGTCTCCTTGTCAGAGCATAAGCCTTCTTGGCCCCAGCAAGACAAGCAACTATATGTATATCGAAATACAGATACTGGTCAAGCCAGATACCTAGATATCTATCTTCGCTTCTCATCTCCAATGGCTGCCCATTTTGTCCAATAATGGCCAATTTCTTCCAGTTTTTTTCTGGTATCCCTAGAGGCCCCAGCCAATGGAGTTCTGAACAAGATTGTTTCTGTCTTCTGAAAGTTGATTTTCAACTTCCAGTCGTCGCAATATCGCTGGCTATCTTCTCTACTGAGCAAGAGGTGTGTGATGCTGTAGATATTGATAGTGCAATAAAAGACTTTGCTCTTAAAAAAAGTAGACGTGTGAAGTTTTAGTAAAAGACAGAAGTTTTGTTTTTAACTCTAATAAGTAAATTATTTTTCAATAAAAATATAAACGTTAAATAAATGAAAAATTAAAGACGAAGTCGAATTGCGAAAAACATGAGGAAAACCATGCTAATGCAGTTGTGTCCAATGGCCGCCCTTCATGTCGAAGGATGGTCTTCTGTGCATCTTCGAGTCACTAAAGAATAAAAAGTCGGCGGAGGTGGATGGTGTCCCAAACATCGTTTTGAGACATCTGCCTCTGGAGGCTGTAGATATTTTCACCACGCTGTTTAACAATGCGCTAAATAATGCACATTATCCGGCGCATTGGAAGGTAGCTGTGGTACATCCTATTCCGAAAAAGTGTTAACGTAGGACGGGCCCTGCCAATCTCCGGTCGATTAGTCTGCTTCCAAATATAGAAAGGTCTTGAAAAGGTTGTCAAAAGAACCCCGTTGATGTGGGTCAAGGACAATAACCTAATTCCGGCCAACCAGTTTGTTTTAAGGGCGGGGCATGACACTATTCATGCCGCGTCGAAATTGGTTTCCGATATTCAGTGCAATCATTGCAAGAACCAATGCACGGGTGCTTGTCTGGTTGATTTTGAGAAGGCTTTCGACACCGTATGGTTAGAGGGACTTTACTACAAGTTGACCAGGCGGGGGATGCACAAACCTTTGCTATATGTAATTTATAATATGCTCATGGGAAAGAAGTTCGTTGTCAATTGCGGCAACGTGACTTCGAGCAGATTCTTTGAAATTGAAAACGGTTTACAGCAGATGGCGGTGAATTCACCGATCCTGCTTAACATTTACACGAATGATATGGTGGGTTCACTCAGACCGGCTATACCGTATGCCGACGATATGGTGGCATACAGATCAGGTCCTAAAATCGAGGCTATTAACATTCTTTTGCTGCGTGACTTCGATCAAATTAAGGGATATTGCGACGACTGGAAGTTGAAAGTAAACTTTCAGATGACGGAAACAATCTTGTTCAAAACAACATTGGCTTGGGCCCCTAGGGATACCTGAAAAAAACTGGAAGATATTGGAAATTATTGGACAAAGTGGGTAGTGGGTTGGCGGGGAGAAGCGTAGTTAAATATCTGGGTATCTGGATTGACCAGTATCTATATTTCGATAGACATATAGTTGCTTGTCTTGCTGGGGCCAAGAAGGCTTATGTCAACTTAATTCCAGGGTGAAGGTCATATACTGCGTGGCTCTTATAAGGCCGATCATCGCTTGTAATTGCCCATTAAGGTTTAATATAGCGCCTAGTTATATGGATAAGATTCGGGTTTTGGAGAGACAATGTCTAAGGGCATGTCTCCGATTGTTCCGAATGCCTGAATCCAACTTTTTAAAATGCTACCCCAACAGGGTCCTATACGATGGGGCTCAGTTGAATAGAATTACCAATTTCCTTGTTAAGGTCACTCGAAGGCACGATGCCAGGGCGATGGACACCGACTGATCTTTGGAGCTTACTACCTCAATGAAATGTATATAGAGAGTAAGCTCCGGTCTGGCTTTATCCCGCCCATAGGAGTTGTCCATATTGATATTAAAGGGCTGGTCCAAACGAGGGATGGTATAACGATATTATACCATCGCTACCGCAGCGCGAGAGATAATCGGCTCATCGGCTGAATTCGATACAGAAAAGCAATTCGCCGAATTTGTGCGGTTTTTTGAGTGGGAAGGGGTCAACGTGCCCTCACAAGACGGCCCGTAACTCTATGTAACATCCTCTTAGCTTATAAGTTAGACTAAGTTAGCTATGGCGTTTCTAGGAGAGGCCGGGCTCGTCAACTTGTGGTGGTTCTTCCGGGAGGAGACTGAGCCTGTAAGGCTTCAGTAGAATAGGTAGTTTGTAATTTGTTTTATATATAAAATATAAAATCCTAATAACGATGCCGAGTTTTATTTAATTTTCTCCATGAATACATATGTAAGATTAGTTCGTAAAATAGTTTTTAGGCCGAAAGCCAGTAATTTTAAAATATAGTTAAAGTTAGGGCGTCCGCATAAGGAACAATAATCTAGAATAAGTATCCTGTTAATTTTAAGTTAGGTTTACTAATTTTTGTCTAGTATGTACGTTGATATTCAATTACCACTAAAAAATTTAAAAGTTAAAAAGTTTAAGTGTTGGCTTTTGCCCCGTGCGGTTCAGGTTCAATCCTCATGGGGAACAACAACATACGCCACCATTAATGAGGAGAATTGAATGACAACTTGTTATCTCCGAGCTTTACACCAAAAAGAAGATTTCTGCTGTGTAGTACAATGAACCGTTACCCAGTCTGAGTGCTCTGAGAATTGGATTTCCTTTTTTTATTAAAAAAAAAATGTGGGGAAGTACATGGTGCATTAGAAAGTGTTAAAAGCGTCCTATCATGTTATTTTTGTTGTCTCCGGTTGTGTTTTTTGATTTTGGAGTAAAAGATATTGTTCAAATTTTGCAATCGATCTTTATTTGTTATATTCTTTTTTATTATTATCACAACTTATTGCTTGTACTCGCTCGATGATGAAGCAGCAGCTTTGAAATGCGTCGCGAAAATTTAAAATAGACAAACAACAAGTTGTGATAATAATAAAAAAGAATATAACAAATAAAGATCATATGCAAACAATATCTTTTACTCAATAAAAAGAAGAAAGTTAGAAGCGTGTTTTTCTTATATAGATTTTCTTATAGCCGTGATCTGAAGTATACAAATATTGTTGCATTTGTGTGATCGAGAAGTTGTTGGGGCTGGCTCATGATTTCAAAACATGCACGTTTTTTTTATTGCTGAGGCTTTTGATTTTCATCAAAAGTCATTTTAGTTCACGGACTTGCATTTACAACTTGCGCGGTGGCTGGAAAATGTGTCGGTAAAAGTTCACCTGAATATTAAAATTGCTTAGATGTGATCTCAACCATTAGCCGCCTTATACGACAAGCACTGTTAATAGGGGCGTTGTGGATCATTTTTCTTATCTCAATATTGTATTATGTAAATGCCTCTTTATCCATTTATTTTTGCTGTGTTGAACAGAAAAAAAATGTCATGGGAAAGATCTAGGCTGGCAATATCTCTTACAAATTTCTCTCAATCAACAGAAGTTTACTGTTAATGTTTTCTTTGATTTTGAAGCCAAGTAGGTAAGATTGTTGTAAGACTCTTGATCTAGGTTTTCTAGACCATATCTTCGATGGCAAGTGTAAGCTCTCCACGGTAGACTAAGTGTACATAAGCTCTACAAAACACTGATACTGCCAGAGCTATTGGGTTCTTCCGAAAGAAAAATAATTTCTCGGGTAGTTGGACCGGATGTAGTCCAAAGAGCTAAAATACGTCGACTACATTTGCTCACATCGATCGAATGGGCAATAATGTTCCGGCGAAGAGGATCTTCGACTCCCAGCCCCCAGGTTCGAGAGGACAAGAAATACCGAACGTCCGTTTTAAGGACCCAGCCATCGCGGATGCCAGAGCGCTTGGTCTGGGCAACTGGAAGCAGCGTGCCCGTGTCGCGAAGGATGGAAGGCTGCAGTGTTTAAGGCAGAGACTCCCCACGTGTCGGGAGCCTGTTAAGTTAGTAAGTATCTTCGATGGCAAAGCTAGGTTTGCCTTGGTTTTTTTTTTAATTTTTATGCGAGTTTAAGTTGAAAATCTGTAAAGTCAAATAAATTGTTAGTTGGTTGTTTTTCTGTGAGAAGACTGAATACTCTGTTTCTTGCTCGTTAAATGACCTATGTAAAAAAGAGCCCTGTTGATTTCTGAAAATTACGAATTTCCTTAATTAATCACAAGACCGACACTTGCTCGAAATATAAATCTTTATTATTCATGCACTTGTTAAGAAAGAATACTTGAAGAGAGATATATCCAAAATGCATGTGTGTATGAAGAGCCACTGTAACGAGTGAATGTATGTGAAATTAATAGAAAGGAATAAATGTATATCTATAATAAGAACTCATTATATGGCAACTCTTTCGCCGATAAACATAATTTGTAACAACCTATACGAAAACCTTCCCAAAGCACCTGTGGTTATTTAACTCCTGACTACTTACTATTCAATCGCATTTAACTTTTTTAACAGAGCTACTCCGTTTTAATTAAGTTAGATATATCAAAATTCAAAACCAACGAAAAGTTCTCTCAAGTATCCAAAGAGGAAAAGTTAACAACTTACCACAACCAGAACCAAGTGCAAGTGCAAACCCTCACAGAACATCCAAAAGTAGTTAACCAGCATGCAATAGTGCACCACCAAATGAAGTGCTACGCACCACAGCTGTAAATCCAAACATATCTTAAAATAAAATGTTTTTAAATGTATGTATTTTTCAGTTCAACTCACCGGGTTATCACGTATATTTTCAGGTTTCTCCACCACCAACTTGTACCAACAAATCCAAGCTATACATGTCAGTGCCAGCGAGAAGAACAGATGCACATGTATCCGTATTCTTGTGCAACGAAGCGATCTGCTCATATAAATATAAAATTATAGGATTTTACAAAGTGACAAATGTTTAATGTATACATTTTCAATGCACACCCACCCACCTGAATCCCAAGAATATTACCAAAGACGCCATTAATGCAATCAATGACAGTCCGTATCCCTTCACGTACAGTTCATTGATGAAAGAGCGAAACTGCAATAACGATGCTCCAGATTAAGTTTCTCACAAATGGATACATTCCAATCCACTTACCTCGAGATCACGGTAATCTATGCAATTGGTGTAATTTGACCACTCCTGCCTACTTGTCGGATGATGATACCAGCTACCGTTTTCCAGGCACCTATTATACATCGAACAGGAAATCATCAAAGTGGAATGGATATTGCAATGGGATCGAAGACTTGTAAAATAATTTAATCTGCTTTTTGACAAACTTGTATCCTACTTACGTTTTGTGCGCCAAGAAATTCCGATTGAATCCTTCAACAAAGTCCGGGCAATACTGACTGAGAACCGTGCCAGCTGGAGTACGTGGCCAACAGAGATATCCATCGAATCGTATAGGGCAATGAGTGGAGATTTCTGCATCACTGTCTGTTGTATCCTCCTCAGTTTCGGGGAATAGTGCAGTGTTGGATGGAGTAGTACTGGTAAAGTAAGCTGTGAGATTGGAATATGCAATTATATGAGATCAATCGGTTAATAGAACAGAATAAGAATAGTTTTTCCGTGTCGGTTAGCATAAAAGTATTTTCCAAGTTGTTTGGCATCACTTTTGAGAAAATTGGCTCACTAAGGTGGTTGCCATGAAAAACAAGCGAACGGTTACAAAGTAGAATCATCAAGTTGAATCAACTTGGAAGGGTTTCATTTCTTAAAACTCATAATATAAATCAGGCAAAAAAAGGATATTTCTAAAAGAATAAGGTTCAAAAATATTACCAAACGGTGTTTAGGTCAACAACGGATGATTAGGTCAACATTTTTCAAGAAACGCAGTCAGTGCTCAGAATTTGAAAGAAACAGGCAGTATGCGCCATTTAATGTTGAAGATGATGAAGTGGAATACCGTCTTACTACAACTTGCTATACGGCAAAATATGAGGTTATAGGTACGTGTAGTGTGCACCCAGTCCGTAAGATATGGAAATTCCATTCAAGCAAGCCCGATGAATAGAATCTCAGGTAGAACAACTTAGCTGCGTAAACTAAAGAGGCATAAGTCACGATAGAGATCTTCTCCGCAGGACTATGGGAGCCCCCTTAACCTTTTATCAAGAATTACAAATTTTAAGTTTTCTATAATATATCAGCTCGTACCAATGTGAATTCCAGCCTGGCTAGCACCAATACGACAATAGACCAAACAATCACTCTTATCCAAATCCTGCAAAAGAACAATGAATTTCGAATGGAGAACCAACGTGGTTTAATTTTTTATACCCTATTCTAGGGGTATATTAATTTTGACGCATAGTTTGTAACATACCTTAATATTGCCCGTAGACCCCTAAAAGTTACTATATTTATGATCAGCATCGATAGTAATGTCGATGTAGCCATGTCCGTCCGTCCGTCCGTCCGTCCGTCGGCACAAATTAGGCCTTTAAACTGGACCTAGAGAGCTGAAATTTTAACCATATACTCTCTAGGGTCCCGAAATAATCAAGTTTACGAATTTTTGAAATCCGCCCACAGACACGCCCACAAACTGAAAAAACAAAATTTTGGAAAAAATCGAATTTTGAGCTAGAAAGCTGAAATTTTTTATATATGATCTATGACTCCTAAAACTGCTCGGGATAAAAATTTTCAAAATCCGCCCACTGACATGCCCACAAATAAATAAAACAATTTTTTTGAAAATCCAAAGTTTGAGCTAGGAAGCTGAAATTTATAATATATACTCTCTATGGGCCCTTTATGCTCATGTGTAAATATTTTTAAAATCCGCCCACTGTGGGCGTGCCCACAATTATTATTATTATTTTTTTTTTTTTGAAAATTCAAAGTGAGCTAGGGAGCTGAAATTTATAATATATACTCTCTAGGGGCCCTTTATGCTCATGTGTTAATTTTTTTTAAATCCGCCTACTGACACGCCCACAATTAAATAAAACAATTTTATTGAAACACCCAAGTTTGAGCTAGGGAGCGTTTTTTTTGATAAAATCCTTAGAGCGCACACAATATGTAGAGCGTTCTTAACAATTCAACCATACTTAGACTTTTGTCACGCCCACTTATGAGGGATAGGAATAAGAATAGGGTATCCAACAGTTCGCCCAAGCGGACTGTAGCCCGTCCCTATGTTTTTTAATTTCATTTCATTTATTTCATTTATTTGAAGGTTAATACATATGCCATAGGATCGTAAATTTAAGTGCAGAAGCAAGTGCTTATTCAACTATAATATTAATTAAGTAGCCTAACAAAAGAAAATAATTTTTAACATGGTGTATTTGGGAAAGCTTAATTTTATGTGAAAACCCATTAACAATTTTTTTTTTTTGCTTTAAACTATATAAAATACTTAGAAACTAACTAGGTAAAAGCTCATCTATAAGAAAATTATCAGAAAATGAACATCTATCAAAAAACTTGTTTGCCATGGAATTTACTTTATCTACGAAGAGATCAACATTTTTGACATGTTATGTAAGTCAGAGGTGGAGAAATACCAGGGTAAATCGAGAATCATTTTCAGAATTTTGTTTTTCATAATTTGTAATTTTTTTATATGCGTATGTGCGCACTTATTCCAAACAGGGGCACCATAACCCATAGCGGCCTGAAATATAACTTTGAACAATAGGAGCTTATTAGCCAGCTTAGTGTAGAGCTTCGGTTTATAAATGGGTATAGGATTTTAATCATAATACCAGTTTTGTTTACCACATTACCTATGTGATTATTATATGTGAGGGTTTTGTCTAAGGTGATGCCAAGGTATTTAACACTTTCTGACCAAGGGATACTGCAACCGTTTAAATGAAGTGGATTGGTAGGTACAAATCTGGGATGTCTTCTACGTGTAAAAAACATAGCTTGCGTTTTTGATTCGTTTTTTTTTATTTTCCATTTATGAAAATAGGAACTAAGGGTGTACAAGAAGGCTTCTTGTAGAATAGAACAAATATCAAGAGGAAGTTCATTCAAACAGTATATGGCGGTGTCATCAGCAAACATTGACGAGAAACAGTTGTTCAAAATGGGAAAGTCTGCCAAGTATAAATTGTAAATCAGTTGGTCATTTGAAGTAAAAGAATTAACGTGAACCCTAAAACTACGATCCTTCAAAAAGTTTCGAATTAGTGCCGTTAGGGCCAAGGGAAAATTAAAGTTTAACATTTTGTGAATTAGAGCATCATACCAGACAGAGTCGAAAGCAGATTCGATGTCAAGTAAGACAAGTCCAGTAGATTGTTTCGTAATGAAGTTCGATTTTATATGTCTAGTGATTCTTAAGATGGAATGACAGGTATTATGGCCGAATCTAAAACCGAATTGTTGGTTTGGTAAAAGTGAATTTTCATCAATGAAATTTATTAATTTTCTTTTAATAATTTTTTCAAAAATCTTTGCAAGATTACTTAAAAGACTTATAGGACGGTAGCTGGAGGGATCATCAGGGGGCTTTCGAGATTTTTAGATTGGGATTAGTTTTGCAGCTTTCCAAGCCTGAGGAAAGTATTGCAACTTTAGACAGGAGTTGATTATTAGAGTTAGATAATTAAGACCTGTTCTGGGAAGGTTAAATAGACATAGGTTTGAAATGCCATCAGGTCCAGGAGACTTTCCGACACGAGATAATTTTATTATGCTTTTTATTTTCTTAGCTTGGACATACCAACCAGAGACATACGGTTTATTGAGGCTTCGACTAAATTAGTTGTGACTAGGTTGCTAAGGTTTGATGAAATTCTAGAATTTAACGCAAATTATCTAGAAAAGGCTTCCGCCTTTTCACTACATGTAGTATTTTTAACATCGTTTTGTTTGATGACCGGAATAGGTGTTCGCTTATTTTTAACTACTCTCGTGACATTCCAAAAAAGTTTTGAACATTTGTCCATGCCTTGAAAAAGCCTGCTCCATTTTTGGTTTCTATGCTTTTCAATGAACAAATCTATAAGCTTATTTTTTTTTTTTATTTATTTATTAATTTGATTTTGAAGGCTTACACATTGTTGCTTCCCAACAAAAGAAAACCAAATGGGGCTGCTCACGCGGCACTGGCAGAAATGGTGAAGTGGACAAGCGTCCATTTGGGCTAGTCGCTGGAATGTGGGACAACACGGCAACTCAAATACGAGTTTCACACTTCCTGCAAACTAGCCTCAAAGGACAGCTCATCAAAAAAAAGAAATAAACACAAGACAACACTCGAAATAGAAAAACCGCCGAAGAATTTTAAACTCGAGATACCACGCACGCAATGATTTAAGCCGAACTGTCAAAATACCGAAGAATGAAATTTACAACATGAAGATCATCGAGGATTAGGCTGATTCGGTCGCACGCAAACCCACATACGTAAGGAAAAGTGCGTGCCTTCACCAACCACCGGCGACAAAAGGTGCAACAACCATATAAGCAAATATAAACACCAATCAACATATGGCCATCCCCCTCCAACAACAGTCAGTAACGAGACAACCGCGAATGCAGAAAAAGCCGATATGTAAATGCAATTTATGTCATGCAATTTAGGGTCAACGACTAGCTACGATTATGTATGTAAGAAATAAAAGTCCAGCTGATTGATTATGTTTATGAGAAAATCTATGTACCGAGATTACGAGGTTGGTTCGTAGAGAAATTTGCCGCACTCTACTTTGTCCAGTTCAACTTAGCCGACCAACTTAAGAAATAAAGCTTATTATAACCTGGCAACAAAGAGTTTTATTTAGTCACAAGGAAATACCCCATTTTTCCACAAATCGTTGAAGGCATCTCCTTCAACCAACATTATATTCCAGACTCAACTAGTCCGGAACACACATTAAGATACATTATCTTTTAAAGAAGTGATAAGCTTATTATAAACATAACAGAATTATACAGCCAAAAGAAATATAACAAAATAATAAAGGCAACGAGAAAACGCAGTTTGAAAAAATAAATTGAAATATAGCTATTAGAGTATAAACGGCCAAATAAAATTAGACAATTCGGGAAAATTAACGTTATACCTATAAGCAAAATTAACGGAAATTTGTGAAATTTAATAAAATTTAATAAGCGGACAAGTAAGATTTTAATTCCGTTAGATATCTCTTTTTCAGTCTTATTTCTCTGATTTGGAGAGGGGGGGAATTCCAGAGTCGAGTGGCATTTACGAAAAATTGACGTTCCGACGTCGAACAAGAAAATCGCGGGGGTAAGATTTGTCTAGTCCTAGTGGATGCACCAAACGTTAATCTGTTAAAAAGGTTACAGGGTTGACGTATATAGATTATGTTATGCAGCATAGATATTGTCCGATACTGTAGGAGCCTATCAAACGTGATGTTACTGATCCGGTAAGAGAAGAGTGAAATGCGGTCGTGACGACGCAGACCGAAAATATATCGAGTTGCATTATTATAGGCGACATTGAGTTTCCTGCTACTCATCGAATCGCTCTTTCCGAAGACTTCGCAACCATAGGTTAATATAGGAGTAATTAGGGTATTTGTTAAAAGGATTCGTGTTTTTAAGGGAGTGAAGTGTTGGGTCGCCCACAAAGAACGAAGCATTCCGTGAACTTTTCCCACTGTTAGGTTAATATGGTCATTCCAAGTTAACGTTTGATTGAATACCGTACTCAGATTTTTTGCCCTATCCACATATTCGATTACACCATCATTAAGTAAGATAGGTGGAAATGACGGTGTGCTACGAGTTTTTCGGGATATAACGATACATTTCGACTTTTTAGGGTTTATTTGAAGCAAATTCTGTTCCGACCAATTTGAGATTTTTTTCAAGTCATAATTTATGCAGCTGACGCAGTCATCAATTGAGTTGCGTATCGTCGGCATACATTTCAACTTGTGAACATATGGCGATGGAGGGCAACTCATTAACATACAGAGAGAACAATAGGGGTCCTAAAATAGAACCTTGCGGAACTCCGCATGTATTAGGAAGAAATTCTGACATAATATTGTTTACTAGTACTGCCTGTTGACGACATTCAAGATACGACGACATGAGACTTACGGCAGTGTGAGAGAAGTTATATTTTTTCTTCAGTTTATCGCGTAGTATAGTGTGGTTGACGGTATCAAATGCCTTAAAGAAGTCAAGAAGCACCAAAAACATGACTTCATTATTATCTAAGCGCTGCCTTATATCGTCGGTCACAGTAAGGAGTGCGGTGGTACAGCTATGCTTTGCACGGAAGCCAGATTGATAAGGACTTAGGATATTATTTGTATTGAGATAACTATTTATTTGCTTTTGCATTATTCTTTCAAATACTTTAGAGAGAAAAGAAAGAATAGCAATTGGACGAAACTCTTTACCCGTGCGACTCTTAGGAATTGGTAAGATTTTAGATTTCTTCCAGGCCAAGGGAAATACACATGTAGTAAAAATGTGGTTAAAGGTATGGGTAACATACTGTAATATTATGGGCAGAAAAACTTTTATAAACTTTGGGTGAATTTCGTCGACTCCTACAGAATTAGATTTGATAGAGAGTAGACTTTCAACAACATCCGCTTGTTCTACAGAGACAAATTCGAAAGCTTCATAAGGCAACGTTGTGTTATGATTGAGGTTGGAAACATAAGAAGAAGATGGAACAGTTGAGGGAGTGTAAGACGCAAAGCTTCTATTAAGTTCGTCGGGATCAACGTGATCAAGCAGGCTACTCTTTTGCTTTCCTACACCGATTTCCTTCAGGTTCTTCCATAACTGTTTACCAGTCAATGAGGGGTTCAAGCGTTCCGAGTAAAATCGAGTTTTTGCGGCACATATTTTGCAAACAACGTTATTGCGGAGGTTTCTGTATATCCTATGGTGTTCTTCTACTCGAAAGCGCTTCCATCGGTTGTACGCCTCGTCACGCTTTTTCATAAGATCTCGGATATCAGTTGAAAACCATGGAGTAAATTCATGTCTTACAGATGCTGTCTTAAGCGGTACGTGGATATTAAAAAGTTGATTAATGTTGGTTTGTAGGAACTCAATTTGCTGATCGGGGGAAGGCATACTATATATTTGGTCCCAGTTAATTCTGCGCGTATCCCTTTCTAAAGCCAAATAATCAATGTGTTTAAAATCTCTAAATTCGAATGAGTTTGGTAAATCTTGATAGCTAAAATCGAAGGTTAAATAGATGAGATCATGCTTTGAAAACACTGGAGCTGATAACTGATTATAGAAGAGTACTTTTGCGGTATCACTAACAAACAAAACATCGAGTAATGTGCTAGAGGTATCTCTAAAGTGGGTTGGTGTAGAGGAATTGACGGGAACCACTCCAAGAAGAAGTGTATCGGCGTTGCTCAGTAATTCCAGGAACAAGAAATCCATCTCGCTGTTACTCTGCGACTTACACTTTACTTTAACTAAAACACCATTTCTAATATAAACCGCAACACCACCTCCCACACGACCGACTCTATCACCGCGAAGAATTTGATAACCTTTCATGTAGTATAATCTATCCATCAAGTCGAAATGTGAAGAAAACCAAGTTTCTGAAACGGAAATAATATCGACACTGGAACCTTCAAGCAGAAAACGAAACTCATCCATTTTTGGCCAAAGACTTTGTGCATTAATATGGCAAATCTGAAGGCCATTTTGTTGTTTAGAAAATACTTTAACCATAGAACGCAATATGGTACTGCCACCGGTCCCTGGAGAATCCCTGCTCGGACCACCCAAGTCACGGTCCATTGAATTAAACATATAAAAAAGGGGAATAAACAGAGAGGACAAAAGAGAAAAAAAGATTTCGGTAGAGATTCAATTATTAAAATTTAACAGAAGTTTAATAAGATAATAAGAGACTGAAATATAAAAGTAATAAATAGGATATTTATTTAGATACCTTAGTTGAAGTTTGTAAATTGGCAGTCTATTGCGCAGCCAGTTCCTACGGGCTTTGTTCCGCCTCGAAATAGTCTCGAGAATATATGTTGGTAATTTTGATTTAACCGTGACAGGGGGAAGACGGGGTACTGCGGCTTCTATGCTTTCTTTGATGACATTTGTAAGTTTAGTAATCATAGTATCAATATCAGAATTTTGTTGTATTTCTGAAAGTGGTAGTTCAGATATACTTCTTAGTTTGATGTCGACGGTATTTTTAAAGGTTGATTTGTTCATAGCTTTGTAGTTGTATTTAATGCTTTCTTTTAGAATTGCGTTGGTAAGAAGATCGAACCAACGTGGTGATGGCCGACTTTGGGATCCCGGCAAAACAGATCCATTTGTGTCACGTGACGCTGAAGAACATGCGGTACATGTGGTGCAATGTGTAGTTTATGAATAGCTCTTTCCAACTATTCCAAACCAACCGGGTTTTTGGCAAGGAGATGCACTGTCATGTGACTTCATCAATTTTGTTCTGCAGCAGATAGGCGCGAGTAGGTCTCAACACGGAAAGCCAAGGCAATATTTTCAACAGCTCCGTCCAACTAAAGGGGGAAAGAAAGAGGAGAAAACGAAGTACTTGCTTTCAAAAAACAAACAAACAAACATCTGACTAGGACAAAACGTCACTGTTGGTAGCAGCAACTTTTAGGTAATAAAGGAGTTCACCTACCTCGGAGTAAACATTAACTCCGCGAATGACAGCTTAGTGGAGATCCGACGAAGAATATCTCTAGGAAAGCCATATTACTTCGGTTTTTTCTTTTTCTTTTAAATGAAAGACCCTTGCCCTATGGCTGACACTATGACCGAAAAGATCTTTTGTGTCAAACGGTTGCCTTAGCTTAAAAGACGAGTGACCTCTCCAGTGAAAGCCAATACGTTTTGTGGCAGAGTTACGAAGCTTCAGTTGTGAACGCATTTCCCTGTTATTAGATGTGTCGTCCTAACAAATGGAGAGCTGGACTTTCACAGAGAATGTGCTCAAAAGTTTCCTCACCCTCCATGCAAAACCTGCATTCTGACTCCGTACTTAGGTTAATTTTCAAGTCGCAGTGGCCAGTGAGAAAGCCCACCAGCTTTCTAATATTTAGGGTCTAATTATTCGTTTGGATTGTCTTAAACCTGGGGCACTTTCCCAATGTTTTAAACGAAGCTGTTGTTCCCATTCTTTGATTAGCCCTAAAGCAGTAGCCCAATTGACTCTGCAATAATGTTCTGGTCCAAAGAACACAGATTCGGATCCAGCTCTGGCAAGTTCGTCTGCAGATTCATTGCTCGCTATACCCTGGTGGCCAGGCTCCCATCTGAGTTTGACCTTGTTGTATTTGGCTAGTTTTTGCAGGACATTGTAATAGTTCTTAACAGCCAAAGAGTCCATTGTGTTGGACGACAGTGCCTGTAGTGCTGCTTAACTATCTGAAATGATGTGTATATTAGCGCCTTTCATTCCCTGATTGGAGTTTAGAACAGCGCCGATCTGAATGACATGGACTTCTTTCCAATTTTCCAAAACTATATTCGCTAACCATTAAATCAGGGATGCTGTAAAATTTGTGCAATTGCGGGATTGAGTTAGGTTTTTTCAGGTGACCCTCAATGTCACTTGTTTATACCCTATTCTAGGGGTATATTAATTTTGACGCATAGTTTGTTACATACCTTAATATTGCCCGTAGACCCCTAAAAGTTACTATATTTATTATCAGCATCGATAGTAATGTCGATCTAGCCATGTCCGTCCGTCCGTCCGTCCGTCGGCAAAAATTAGGCCTTTAAACTGGACCTAGAGAGCTGAAATTTTAACCATATACTCTCTAGGGTCCCGAAATAATCAAGTTTACGAATTTTTGAAATCCGCCCACAGACACGCCCACAAACTCAAAAAAAACAAAATTTTGGAAAAAATCGAATTTTGAGCTAGGAAGCTGAAATTTTTTATATATGAATTTTTTATATATGATCTATGACTCCTAAAACTGCTCGGGATATAAAA
Organism: Portevinia maculata; assembly: GCA_949715645.1. Taxonomy (NCBI): domain Eukaryota; kingdom Metazoa; phylum Arthropoda; class Insecta; order Diptera; family Syrphidae; genus Portevinia; species Portevinia maculata. The sequence goes on from OX454525.1 coordinate 195,745,210, forward strand.
TTTTCAAAATCCGCCCACTGCCACGCCCACAAAAAAATAAAACAATTTTATTGAAAAACCAAAATTTGAGCTAGGGAGCTGAAATTTTTAATATATACTCTCTGGGGGCCCTTTATGCTCATGTGTAAAAATTTTCAAAATCCGCCCACAATTATTTTTTTTTTTTTTTTTTTGAAAATTCAAAGTGAGCTAGGGAGCTGAAATTTATAATATATACTCTCTAGGGGCCCTTTATGCTCATGTGTTAATTTTTTTTAAATTCGCCTACTGACACGCCCACAATTAAATAAAACAATTTTATTGAAACACCCAAGTTTGAGCTAGGGAGCGTTTTTTTTGATAAAATCCTTTAAATGTTATATAACAAAATATGTAGAGCGTTCTTAACAATTCAACCATACTTAGACTTTTGTCACGCCCACTTATGAGGGATAGGAATAAGAATAGGGTATCCAACAGTTCGCCCAAGCGGACTGTAGCCCGTCCCTATGTTTTTCTTTTAAAGATATGTAAAGGTGAGAACCCAACAATAGCTACTTCGGTTTCTTAAGACATATGATTTGAAAACTTTTTTTACCCGGAAGACCAAGAAAAGCAAACAAACACTGATACTGGCAGTTCTGCTTTATGAAGCCGAGTGCTGGACGATAATCATGAAAGGAGAGTTAATTTGTATTCTTTCGAAAGAAAAATACTCCGTCGGATATTTGGTCCTGTGTGGAGCAGGCCGAATGGAGGAGAAGATATAACCGTGAACTCTATTAGCTGTGCACAGATTTGGATGTAATCCGAAAAGCTGGACAATAACACTTCAGCAAAGACCATTTTTGACCCCTAGCCTCGGGTTTGAGATGACAAGGCAGGCTGAAAATTCGTTTTAAAGACCAAGCCGCAGTGGATGCCTGAGCGATAAGCAACTGGAAGCAGCTTCAGAGTAAGGAGGCCTTGTCTACATACTTTGTGAAGAACAAATCTGTATTTCTATCAATTTTGTCGATAAAATGTTTTTTTTTTTATAGTGAGCGGATTTGGTAAAAGTATGTGACGTATCTCATAAAAAAAATAAAAAAAAATATTTCGATGATTCAATAAATTTGCCATTCCCAAAATAATTAACTTCTTGTTTCATCTTTTTTCTACCTTAAATTTAAGTGTGTACTTGACCTAAGTACCTACTTGCGATCATCGGCGGCCATTACGGTAAACCAATTTGTCTATTTGACAAGTGTCAAGCATATTCTGAATGGGAGATCACCCTCTTTTTATCCAGAAAGCTTTATCTTCATATAATGAAATTTGCCAGTGGCCATTCTTCACATCCAAAATACTAAACTAATTTGGAAAATTGAAGTTCTTTAAGTTCTTTATGCTGGATCTCAAATATTAATGATTCATCATAATTTGTTACCTGTGGGGTATGGGAGTAATGATTCCCTGTAGAAGATGGTGGTACGCTTGCGAAAGGCTGGGCAGAAGCTTCTCGGAGTGGGGTTCTTCCTGCTACAACCATTGGTACAAAATAAATCGTGCCAAATATTCTATCGATATCGAACCTGTTGGGAGAAGCCACTTGAGAGATTTATCAGCATAAGGTCTTTCAGAAAGAGGGGAGCAATCGTGATGGTAACTATATGAAGAAAAAGGTAAAAACTTAAGAAACAGTTGAGACGGTAGATTTAGAAAGTTAAGGTAGAATTAAGATTGAAAGAACGTATTATATGTAGTAAGAAGAAGCTAATTGAATTACAGGTGAATAAAAGCAGAGGTATGATCAGCTGTTATTGACCTTGCGATGATCAAAAGGATTGTGCATCGGCTGTCTTTACCCCCCTAACTACCGACCTAGGTCAAAAGCTCCATGGCCTGTTCTTGCGGGAGTACATGTTAGTGGAAGGCCCATTAACTGGCTGCGACAATGCATTTTACATAATATAAAGAGATTATTTCACTTTAACAAAGAACAGAATTTATTCATGTAAAGAATAAAATTCTCGAAGGTGAGTCAATGCTGTCTCTTAAAAATCTAATTAAATGGTCTTTCATTAGCGACTTGACAACTTCAAACTTTCAGTGTGGACGCACCCTTAAACCGATTACCGAACTGTCAATATCAAAATATTCAGTATAATCAACATTTTCATCATAGCACACGAAGGAACAACATTAAGAAACAATTCAAATTTATCACCGAAATTCCAAGTCGGTGGTCGCAACTTTAAGAGCGTTGACCCCAATTTTCGGCCGTAATTCTCGTCCTAGTAGATAAGTAATTCATAGTCTAGTGAAACATTTGTCAGATTTCTTTGCTGGTTGCTGTTGCCGTACCAGTCTCATTTTGCCCGAAGTGTGGAGAATATTGCTGCCGTAGAGGCGACCATCGCAAACCAGCCAAATCAGTCAATTTCACGGCGTTCTCAAGAATTTCGCCTCTCCCGGGCCGACCTTATGTCGAATTTTGCGTAAAGGTCAAGATGACTCAACAACTAAAGAAACTTGATCACATGAAGTGACGTACGTTCTCGAATCGGGCTGGACATGATGGAAGAAAATTAAGAATTTCATCGCAAAATCATGTTCAGCGATGAAGCGCATTTTTTGTTAAACGTCTTCGTCAATAAGCAAAATATGCATTATTGGGCAGGTGAGAACCCTCATGTGCTTCATGAAACAGCACTTCATCCGCAAAATGTCATTTTTTGGTGCGGTTTTCATGACCGTCACGTTACGGTAAATGATATTCGCTGCAGAGACATCTTGGAACGTTATTTCTTTGAGCAATTGCATGAATTAGACATCAGTGATATGTGGTTGCCACAAAGCGGTGCCACAAGCCAGACAGCTTGTGCAACAATCGAATTATTGAAGTCTCAGTTCGGTGAACGTGTTATCTCGAGAAACGGACCCGTCTATTGGCCGCCGAGATCGTGTGATTTAACCGCCTCTAGACTTTTTTTTATGGGGCTTCATTAAGTCATTAGGTTAGGTTAGGTTTATGTGACTGTTGGCAGAAGCCGACACACTTAGATCAGTTTAGGTCCATTGTGATACCACGTATGTTATCTACCTCAAGTCTGTAGATGGGGCTGGCCAACGACACGCGGCTGTTCTCAAACGGTCCCCCATCTACGTACTAAGCGCGTCCAACGTCGTTTAATTCCGGTGATCTGACGAGAACCGATTAACTCGACGTGGTTAACATTGAGTCATTGGTCTGTGCCAATAAGCCGGCGACGTTAGTGTAGCTCAGAGCCAATATTGAACGAGAACCGCTGCATACGTTCCCGTGGTGGACATATGAACGAAGGCTCACAATTAAATAAAATAATTTTATTGAAAAACCAAAGTTTGACCTAGGGAGCGTTTTTTTTACAAAAGCTTCGTTTGTTTTTGATAAAATCCTTTAAATCTTATATAAAAAAATATGTAGAGCGTTCTTAACAATTCAACCATACTTAGACTTTTGTCACGCCCACTTATGAGGGATAAGAATAAGAATACGGTATGCAACAGTTGCCCCAAGCGGACTGTAGCCCGTCCCTATGTTTTTATAACAATTCAAGTCAATCAAATTTTTTTTTAGATATCTCAATTAGTTTGCATTTTATTTAGAAAAGAAGTTGTCAAGTCCTTAATGAAAGACACTCTAGCTATTTCTGCCTACGAATTCGCCCGATGTTCTGCTCCCCAATAACGCAACAGGTTGCGCCCGTGTCTCAATATGCCATCATCCTTTGAAGTTTTCCGTCGTCATTTTGAAAGCTAATATTTCCCTTCAGTACACTTCCTGAATCGTTGAGACTTTCCATGCTCTGATTTGTTGTAATGTCATAACTACCACCTTCACTCGTCTCAGAATTTTTCTCCGTTTTCTCCAACTCTACCTCCAAATCTACCTTTTTCCTTCGTGTATGTCGTTTTTTTTTAACATTTAACTTTGCCATCCATTTTTTTTTTTGCAAACAACCTACAGCAAAATGATTGCTACCTTTGCTAGTGGATCATTCTAACCATCACCAGATGCAGCAGCAGCGGAAGTGACGGCAGCATTGTTATTTAATCGTTACATTTATTTTGCGTGCTCCTGATATATCTTTGCAATATCAATCGCTGTAGTGAATGACAGTTCATCTTCATGTCGCAGCCCAAAAATAAATTTGTTTCATTAAATATTCTGCGTAATAATGCTTTAGTTTTATTTTTTAGTTTTTTTAGTTTTATTAGTTTTATTGTCTTTCAAAAAAAACAAAACTTTACAATTTAAGTTATCTGCGAAGCTTACTGCTTTTCTGCAGGTGGTTGCAATTCTTGTTTGTACATTGTTTAGAAGTGTTTTTTTTTTGTTAATAGTTTTAGTGCATACATGCTTAGATTACGATTTTAATATTCAGTTTTAGGTTATGATTGAAGTTAATTCAGGTAGAGATTTATTTATTACAAAATTGTGACTAAGGAAAAATTCTTTAATTTTTTTCTTAAGTTTTTTTAAGTTTATGATGTGTTTTACGAAGGGCGTTCAATATATTCTCGGTATCGGGGTGAAGCTGTGGTTGTATATATAAATTGACGTATATATCAAGTAATACTATTATTTTAGTGCATTCATGTAAAATTTTATATAAATGTGATTATTAATTCGCGTTTTATCTCTAGTTAAACAGAATCATAATGGCAACTGAGACGATGATGGTGAAAATTGAGCATCGCGCTGTAATTAAATTTCTCACTAAGCAAGGAAAAAGTAAAAAAAATATTCATGAAGAGATGGTGGCTGTTTACCAGGGTTCCGCACCTTCATTATCAACTGTGCAAAAGTGGTCAAGTGAGTTCAAGAGAGGCAGAGAGAGCATCGAAAACGACCCCCGCTCCGGCGCCCCGGCTACAGCTTGTACGGGAGAAAGCATCAAAGAAGTCGAAAAACTTGTTCTTGAGGATGCCCGAATAAAGGTGAAAATGATGGCAGAGATCACCAAGATTTCAATTGGTACCATTCACACCATTCTTCATGACCATCTTAACCTTTCAAAGTTCAGTGCAAGGTGGGTGCCACGAATGCTCACAGCGCCTCAGAAAAAAGTGAGAATAGCATGCTGTAGAGAGCTTTTGGAGATGTGTAGTGAGAACGCGGACGGTGTTATGGATCGAATTGTTACTGGGGACAAAACATGGGTCCACCACTATGACCCTGAAAGCAAACAAGAGTCCATGCAGTGGCATAAAAAAGGAACAGACCACCCGAAGAAGTTCAAAGTCACTCCGTCTGCCGGGAAGCTCATGGCCACAGTTTTTTGGGACTCAAAGGGAATCTTGCTCAGTGAGGACAAAAAAAAGGTGAAACCATCAACGCCACATCCTACGCTTCCACTTTGCATAATTTGCGGGAGGAAATTAAAAAGAAAAGACGGGGTAAACTCGCAGCGGGTGTGTTGTTTCTTCATGACAACGCTCCTGTTCACACGGCGCGAGTTTCCAAGGCTTCTGCGCGAGATTGTGGTTTCGAAGAAATCCAACACCCACCCTATAGTCCAGACCTTGCCCCTAGTGATTATTTCCTGTTTCCGGATTTGAAAAAATGTCTTCGTGGAAAAAGATTTTCGGATGATGAGGAACTCAAGTCGGCAATAATTGGGTATTTTGCAGAGAAAGAGGAAATTTATTTTTCTGAGGGTTTAAAAAAGCTTATCTCAAGATGTAACAAATGCATTGATGTTAGGGGAAATTATATTGAAAAATAAAGACAATTTAAATTCAATTCGCATTTTCCTTCATATCGATACCGAGAATATATTGAACGCCCCTCGTAGGTAGACTGGTACTCGAGTCAGGATTGTTGGTATGGCATAACTGAGTTGTCGTCTTCCGTAGACGTTGAAGTTTTCAGGAATTTCAAGAAACCCTCGTGCTCGTCTTTGTGTGTTTAGGCGATGGTCATCGTAGTATTCTAGAATCGATGTCATTCTAAAAACACCGTTAACATCTAAGACCTTGAATGCATGATTATTAGTATTAATTGCTTTAATTATTCTATATTGAAGTTCTTTAAGCTTATCTAGATGAGTTTTTGATGCATTCCCCCATGCTATGCTAGTATTCCATATCTCAAACCAGACTCCACCAGTGAATAATAAACCTGTTTTTGAACATCTGTTGATGTTTATCTCCTGAGATACACCATCGCAAACAAAGCGCTTTTGAGTTGTGACCTGAGTTTGCTTATGTGATCTTGCCATAAGAAGTGGTCATCGATCGTGATCCCCAGATATCTTATCGTCTTTACCGTCTCGATTGATTCACTTCTTCTTGTTGTTGGACAATCAATGTTTTGGGAGTATATTTTAATGGAGGTCATATGCTGGCGTGGTGAACGAATGTGCATTAATTTAATTTTGGCAGCATTAACTACCAAGCTGTTGTCGTGGCACCATTTTGTGAGTTTATCGTACTCCTCTTGCATTGTATTTGTTGCAGTTTCAAGGCATTTGTGTCTAAAAGCCGCAAAAGCAAACGCTGTGGTCCGTTTAAAAACGTGAAGAAGCTTATTCGTGAAAAGTATAAACAGCATTGGCCCTAGTTTAGAGCCTTCCGGTACCCAAAATATAGTGTTCTTTTCCTCGCTGTTTAAGATTTTAACTTTTGTCTTCCTTCCTGTTAAGTAACTCTCCAACCATTTTCCTAGGTTGCCTCTCAGTCCTATTCTAGCTAAAGCCTGTAGGAGTTTAGTATGGCATATAGTGTCGAATGCCTTACTAAAATTGACGAACATTACAAGCACGTGATGGTTTTTATTTAGGCTCACTTTCACCGTGTTTGTAAACTCGGACAGCAGTTTTCCTGTATTTTTTCCTTTTTGGAAACCATATTGGTTTGCGTCTAAAATGCTGTGCTTTGTAATAAATTTGTTTAGTCGGCATACCACAATTTCTTCCAAAATTTGTCTATGACCGGTAGGATTGCAGAAGGTCGGTAGTTTTCGTATTTGTTTTTTATTCCGTTTTTATATATTGGTCTTATCAACGATGTTTTGAGTAGCGTAGGAACGCAACACTGACTTAGGCTTTGATTTATTATTGTTTTTACAACTGTGGCTAGTAATATTGCATTTGTGGGTGGCGACGGTGTAGAGGTTAGTGTGTTGGCTTGTGACCCGTGCGGTGCAGGTTCAATCCCCATGGGGAACAACAACATACGCCACCCATTCACATGCCTCTACACCAAAAAGGAGGATTTCTGCCTGGTAGTACAATGGACCGTTACCGAGTCTGAGTGCTCTGGGATTTGGATTTCCTTTAAAAAAAAAAAAAAAAATATTGCATTTTGTTTTAGATCAATTGCTCTTACATTGTCTGCTCCTGCCCCTTTATCAGTTTTAAGACTAGTTAAAATATTTAAGATTTACACCTCACTAGTGTCTTAAATTATTTGCATAATTTGTGTCTTTGTTAGTTTTGTATAGGTAAATAACTTTTATTATATTTGTTTTTCTATACATATTTTACTATATGTATGTCCTACACACGACGAACCCCACAGGCGTTGAACCAGTAGGGATTCAGATAACTGGGCGGATTATATTAGATTTAAGAATTTTCATGATTTCACTTCAAGTAGTAATATACGGACATATCAACTTCTTCCTGGCGCATTGGCTATTGACAAGCAGCTATATCAAGATGTTATCGCGGGTGGAAATTTGGTTTCCACAGCATATGTTGTCCATGGATATGTTGCTTCCCTGCTACATCTTTTCAAAATTTGGTTATATAAGAGAAGACCATTGTGAACATCATGCGGCTTTATCGAAAGAGATTCAATAATAGAATAATTTTTCCGTGCATTTAAGAGGAATTGGAACTAGCTTCGCTAACCATTTGCTTGTGTGAAGTGGAAGAGACCTACAAATTTAAGCCGAATCCGAACGAGAAATTTGTCTCATGACAATTAATACTCTTGTATCTTTGTCAGACGTTCGCAAGAGGTGGGGAAGTGGACAAAAACGTTTATATTTTACTTGGCACCGGAGGGATTTGAACTTGGGACCTTAAGATTAGTAGTCTAACCTACTTACCCCTGCGCCAGTGAGCCCACAATTATTGTTATTTATCTATGATTCTAACAAAACAACCAAAGTATTGAATGGGTTATAATTTTTTCAATATTGTAACAGAAACGAACATGCCAGGCAAGGCTAATCCCTCCACTCTTCAATCACGGAATCAGTTCATGATCCGCTCGGAGCACTAAAGGCAAACATCTCCTAAGAATAACTCACGAAAGCCTCAGACGGAGAAGGGTGATAACATGCGTTATATCAGAAAATGTGGCCAAACACAAAACCTGAAACCAATCGACCTACTTTGTCGATAGGAGCCAATAGAAGAGCATGTAATTAAATTAACACCAACTACCGCAGTTGCAATATTGCAACCGAAAAAAAAACTCGAATAACTTATTTATGCGCCTGTCCGGTACTAGCCAGGACCAGATAACGAGAATTAAGAAAATCCTTCTTCGATAGAATTGAGGAAGTCTCTGAGAAAAGTTTTAAGAAACTAATAACTTTCTTAAATACCATAGGTTGGATCAAGAAACGCTTACACCCACGTTACGGGAGTGATTACAAAACTGCACTCAGTTCTAATTGGGGCTTTAATAACCCACCACACCTAACTAGATAATACTGACACAATCGAACCCCAAATGAAAGTTCAGTAATTACGTTGTCACATCACATCACATTGTATGTATGAAAAGTGTGAGTATGTACAGGGTGGCGCACCAATTGTGATACAATAAGAAATTCAAATAACTTTTTTTATTGTATAGAAAATTCATTTCTATTTTATAAAACTAATTGTTTTTAAAGATGATAAGCCGTAAATGTCCTCCATGCTCATCCACGCATATGCGACACCTGATCAGAAAATTATTCATTGCGGCCTGAAGGGTTGAAGTCGGGATCGCCTCAATTATTGTTTTAATGGACTGCTACAATTCAATTCCAATTCCTTGGTTTCGTTTTGCACACCTCTTGCTAGACATAATACCATAAAAAAACCTGGTGCAGTCAGGTCAGGTGACCTTGGGGGCCAACGGAAAGTGGAGTTTCTGGATATTAATTTGTTTGGGAGTTTTCGTTGGAACTCCGCCAAAACCGGTCTGGCTATGTGTGCAGTTGATCCATCTTGCTGGAACCAAATGCTGTTGAAAAAGGATAATTCTGGGTAAAAAAAAGTCCTTCAACATCTTTAAATAACGGTCCCCATTGACAGTTACTGTTACATCATTTTCTTCCAAAGAGGTATGGCCCCACAATGCACCTTGATGAAACTGTGCATTACATAGTGACTCGTTCTGTGTGCAGTACCGTCTCATGGAGTATTTCTGGATCAGATTCACTCCATAAACGACAATTTTGCTGATTTACTTTGCCGTTTAGATCAAAATTGGCCTCATCACACATAAACAAGCAATTTATCAAGCTGTTATCTTCTTCGGTCATTTCAATCATTTTTTGGCCAAATTCCAGGCAAATAGGCAAATCCAGAGGGTTTAACTTGCTTGCAATTTGGACTTTGTACGGATACAAGTTTAAGTCATCATGAATTATCCGTCTGCTAACTCCAATTTGCGCCGATAAGTTTAGAGTCGAAACGCTTGGATTTGACTGAATTGACGGTGCTACCGCCGTGATAGTGTCTTGAACTCGAACATAGGGATCTCGATGGTACGGTCTTCTTGCGATGCTTCCAGATTCGGCAAACATGTTTACCAGCCTCATAATAGTCCATCTACTCGGGGGACTGCCGCTAAACTCCCGCCTAAATTTCCTTTGGACGGAAATGAAGGACTGCAAAGCATGGTACCGCTGCACTATCCAAATCCTCTTTTCGGTATCTCAATCATTCATTTTAATAAATCGTAATAGTAACGTGCCAAATAAAAAATAAATAATAATAATAATAAAAAATAAGCCGATTACTCATATAGAAAAAAAGTTATTACGTTTTGTTTTTGTAGCACGATTGCCACTCTGTATTACTAAAGGTGAACACCCGTTCTCGTTACGGAAATCATTTTTGATCGAAACAGCAATTACCCGTCGCTCCGCTCACAACATATGTTTTTACTACCGCCATATCGCTGGGCATAATTAGTAGTTATATGCCCCGTATGAACGGCCTAGTGTATAAGCCTTTGGCTCTTTTCACATTATCCGGTTTCGCCCGGACGGCAAAAAACCGGATGGCGAATTATTTTTAGAAGCGTGAGAAAAAGCATAGCTACTTTCACACTACACGGCGACGGATTTTCGCCGTCCGGCTGCCATTCATCAGCCGTTCACTGCGACTAAAATTACGGCGACCGGACGGCGACCGAAAGCTCCGTGATATACGTTTTCAAATTGATACTTTCACATTGTACGATTTAAAACCGTCCGATCAGTAGTCGTCGCCTTTTGGTTTTGCAATTTGTTCATTGTTTTTCATTATAAAGCAAATAAAAAATGCAAGATATAGACGCAGATGTGTTGATTACACTAGTTCAAGAAAGACCTGTGCTTTGGGACAAATTTTTGGACACATTCAAGGACAGAAATGCTACGAAAGATGCCTGGAATGAGGTTTGCATAGCACTTCACCAAGAATTCGATGCTCTTGATCCCAGGGATAAAAATGCGTTCAGTAAGTAAAGTTTGAATACTAATGCAATTCGTCAAAGGAGGCAATTGACATGCGGAAATAGTTGAAGAATTTGTTTGAATCGTTTCGCAAATCTTCAAATAGGGTATGCAACAATCCCACTTCCTGTCTCCTTTCATTTATGGGATGTACCCAAAATTTGCGTATTCGTTGTCGTCTATTTCGTCGACGATTATATAAAAATAACGCAATTATTTGCTCAACCCGCATTGTAGCTTAAAAGGACAATATTCAATCACAAACGGAGCTTGCGACGGAAAAAAACCGTGCATAAACCGTGTAGTGTGAAAGTTTTCTAAATTCGGTTTTTTGCCGTCCGGGCAAAACCGGATAATGTGAAAAGAGCCTTTCTCTTAGTATTCTGATTAAAAAATGTAACGAAAAATGATTACTATTTTTATTTGTTATGAAAACACTGCGTATGTCGAATTCGTGAATGTTGAGACTAGAAACTGATGATCTTGATGACTTTATTAAATCTTGATTAGTTCTGATAGTGCGAACCGTGGACTCATTTTATATTGAAAAAACATTATTGTTCCTTATGCGGACGCCCTAAACTTAACTATATCTTATAATTATTGCCTCTCGGTCTAAAAAGTATTTTACGAACTAATCTTACATAATAATGTACTCATCGAGAAAATTAAATAAACATTATTGAGATTTTATATTTTTTATATAAAACAAATTACAAACTATCTATTCTACTTACTTAAACTACTTAACGTATGCTAACTATAATTGGGACTCTGAGCCTTGCGCAACTAGTGGTCAAAATCCCAATTGCTTTCCGAGCGCCTGGCAGTCATCAACGTGCACACGCGCTGCCGTGAGCTGAATGAAGCCTTACGGAATCAATCACCTCCCGGAAGCACCACCACAATTTGGCGAGCCCGGCCTCTCCCAGAAACGCCCTAGCTAACTTATTCTAACTTATAAACTAAAGGTGTGTGTCCATTTGAGAGTAAAAATGCTTAGAGCAGCTCTCAGGCAACTCTCGAGAGCAAACTCGCAAGTGGACATAGTCTTGAGAGTAGTTCGCAGAGAGTTAACTTTTTACTCTCGAGATTTGAGCCTTTTGAAAGTCACTCGCAAGTGGATACATGTTCTGATCACTATCGGAGATTAGCTCCCAAAATTCAAACATGCTTCGTATTTTGCGAGCAGCTGTCTGAGAGTCGACATGGCAAAACAGTGGACATCGGAGGAAATTAATCGACTCATAGAGAAATATGAGTCGATTGAAATTTTATGGAAAACTACAAAAGAACCATCAACTGTTCCTCAATTTAAAGGAAATTATGCAAGAAACATTGAATTCGATAATTTTTAAATTTAACTTAATTTATGTTCCTTGAAGTATTTTTTAATTTACGTTTAAAAATTAAGTTTTTTTTGTTTTTACCTTCAAATATTTAACTTTTAAACCGTTGAAAATTGCTGGACAGACTTCTCTCACAATTATTCCAATCTTACAGACAGGGATACGAAATAGGTACTAAAGGCTGCCATATGAATCAACTGTTCAGATTAAACAGTTTTAAACATAGCTTTTAGTTCGCCTTTTAATATGATATACAAATCAACTGACTTACCAGATGGCAGAAATCTAAGTATAACCAGTACACGCTCACGAAATGGTATGGCTTCCCTTAATTTGGTATCCATTTTAAAAATAGTAGGCCCAACGGATTGAATTATATATTCTATTTCACTTGTTGTCAAAGGGCAAAAATCCCTGAACTGTTGAGCATCTTCAATTTGAAGCTCTCTTGTAAGAGTATACCCTGCACCGAGTTGACGACGACGATTGCGATGGTTTAACCCAGCATTTCTTTTTTGGTTTATTATTTTTTTTAAGAACAGTGCTAATAATTATTAACGCAGCTGCAACCTTTTGCTTGTAAGAATACATTTTAGCTGGTAACTAGCAGACGAAATATTTCAAGTGGACACGGTTATGAGAGTACTCTCAGGGAATCTACTCTCAAAATGTTATCAAAGAACACGCGAGATTAAAATCTCGAAATTATTACTCTCAATTGGACAGCCAACCGAGAGTAGGTCTCGAGAGTTTACTAGCGAAAGCACTCTCAAATGGACATGCACCTTTAGAGGATGTTACCTAGAGTAACGCACCGCCTTGGAAGGGCATGTTGACCTCTCCCCCCTCAAAAAGCCACCAAAATTCAGCAAATTGCTTTTCCGTATCGAATTTATCCCTCTCCGCTATTGCGGTACTAAAACGGAGGAGCTCATGAGCATTGGTCATTATCCCTCGCGCTGCGGTGGCAGTGGTATAATACCGGGATACCATCCCTCGTCTGTAAATATGAACAAATGCCTCCGGGGGGATAAAGCCAGATCGGAGCGTACTCTCTATATACATTCTATAGGGGTAGTAAGCCCCAAAGATCAGGCTATTGTCGCTGGCCTATTCCTGTCCCTTATTAAGTGGGCGTCTCAAAAATCTAAGTAAAGGATTTTATTGGAAAACAAAGGACACGTTCAATTTGCAAGGCAACTGCTAGTTCCTAATATTTTACACCTTCTCATTGATTGAACAACTCACAAGACCATCGTTTGGCAAGTGATAAAGGTTTTACTACTAGGGAACTCGCAGTTGCCTTGCAAATTGAATGCGCCCAAAGTTTTTGTAAAAAACGAGCTTTAAACGTGGGCATAGCATTATATAAAGGAATTGTTTATAACTTCTTTAACTACATACTTTGCAAATAATTTCTTCAATAAAATGCTTATTTTAAAAAAGTGGGCGTGTCAGTTTGCGGTTTTAAAAACTCTTCCAACATAAGCATTAAGAGCCTCTAAAGAGTATCTATATCTATATACATATTATAATAAATTTCAGCTTCCTCTCGCAATCTTTGACTTTTCGATTAAATTGTTTTATTTAATTGTGAACAGATTTTAAAAATTTAACTTCTAGCATTTCGGGCACCTAAAGACCATACATTGAAAAATTCAGCTTTCTAGCTCATAATTTGATTTTTTTGACAAATTTTCTCTTTCTGATTTGGTCGGATTTAAAAAAAATTATTAACCTTGATTATTTCGGGCCCCTAGAGAGTAGCTGCTATATATGTTTAAAATTTCATATTTCTAGCTGCAGTTTAAATTTAAATTTTCATTTAAATTTTCCCGGCGGGCGGAAGGACGGATATGACTTGATCGACATTACAATCGATGCTGATCACGAATATAGTAACTTTTAGCGGTCTACTGGCAATATTAAGGCATGTTACACATTCTGAGTCAACATTATTATACCCTTAGAATAGGGTATAAAAACGGCCAACAGCCGATGGTCCTTCACTTTTTTCTAATCGTTCAATAATATTATATTCTCAGCTCGTCCCTACACGGGTTGCAAAAACTATGTAGCTATGGGCGTTTGAAAATTAAAATAAACTTAAAATTAAATAATTTGAAACACCCTGTAAGCGGATGCGAACAAAATGTCGACAGGTAATGTTAACTTTGTGTAAAAATTGTTATACGCACATGGCTATGATTTTTACAACGAAAAAAGTAAAAATTCTTTACTGTGTCCCATCATTTTTGACACGTTTATATAAATTTAATTTCCAATTTAAGTTCTGTGGTGAGGCCAGAGAAACTTTGCCGTTAGATGTTTGTGTAGTTGGAAGGCGTTTTCCAATTAATGCTGTATTAATCCGCATAGGACATTAACTTGCACGTGCTTTCTACAAGATGAAGAGTAATTCAGAACTCAGTTAGGTGTCATGAATTATGGATGAACACAGCAATCAAAATCAAAAATAATAATGAAGGTATGGACTAACACACGAAAGTAAAACTAACGTTGACACATGTTCAGGGTCTCCCAGTTGAGAGGTCGCAAACAAAGTATTGAATGATAAATATTGGAGCTACAGAAAGAGTTTTGCACATTTTTGAGGGACAGTTGAACAGCCCAAGAAATGTTGGAATTTAATGGTTTCAAGCACACACAAAAAGTAATGACTCCTTATGAAGAATTTCTTACTCAATGCATTTTTCTCGAAACTCTGATTTTTTCGTTTAAGACATGAAATGGCGAATTAGGTTATTTTTTTCGTTCAGTAACAGCAGAAGCTCAATCATTTAAAAAAGTTATACCTACAAAAAAGAGGTTTTCTATTTCGATGACAATGACTTGAAAAAAGGCCTTAACGTTTTGCAACACCACTCATCGGCATATACCAGTGTTCTTTCCGAACTCGCACATAGAAAATAGGCCAAATCTTCACACTGAGGCAAATCCCGGAAAAGACCAATTTTAAGTCGAGACTAGGGATTTCAATCCCGAAGCTAATTTCGCAGTTTTCTCAAATCTGCTGATTTAATAAAAGTGGCAAACGCCAGTCCGTCCAAAGCCGTCATACGTGACAAAACTTTGTCCAGGGTGTCAGTATCAGTTTTTAAAAAGTAGTCATCCATTTTGCGTTTAACCGGTGGTCCTGCCGTTTGCTTCTCTCTTGATTGTCGACTAGTCGAAGCAATACTTAGTTCACCTCCCACTTTGGATTTAGTTGAACTTCCCAAAGTCTTCAGCACAGGCTTACATTTTTTACACTCTGCACTTTTCCCATCTTTTGTAAAAATGATGCCAACTGTAATGTATGTAACTAAATGACATGTAATTTGTATTTTAAAAGTTTAGTGTCTTCAATCCCGAAAATCCCGGGATTGGTGACTAGTAATCCCGGGATCGTTTAAGAGCAAAAATCGTCCAGGATTTCTCTAGTCGATACCCATGACTTTAAAGCCGCATATAATAGCGTTATGTCTAAACACAACCATCGGTTCGACCAGAGCCGCACAGTGGCGTAGAATGGCCAACAGCTGGCATTTAATCAACCAACGAATCTTGGACTTTGGACTTTGAATTATTTTATTTTATTTATTCAATCAATCAGATATAACTATCTTATAGACTATCGAAGAATGTAAACAAAGTTTTTAAACCACTTATGGACACGCCCAACATAAACGCACACTTTTTTGAAAAAGCATTTTAATAATTTTAAAAAAATTGTTTATTCTTAATACACCGAGTCCCAGTTAAGCATATTCATTAAGAGGATATTCCTGAAGTACCGCCGAACAAAAAATTGTTGGCATGGGAGGGTATAATCTCACCCCATTAAAGTGGGTAACCTCTATTTTGTGTAACCACTTTAAAAGTTATAACTTCTAAGCTATGATAGGTACAATAGGTATTTTGTACATTTTGGAAAGACAATTTAGCAGCGCATAGGTCTTAAACACTTTGGCTACATCTAAAAAAAGTTATTGCTCTTAAACGCAAAATTACGAACATTTGTTGATACATTTTTTTTTTTTTTTATAATTAGCGTGCGCTAAAGGGAATTTTTATTTGTCTGTAATTGATACAGTACCCTTATAGTGTTGCCACAGCGCAGGCATTTTCGTTGCTGCAAGCAGCACCCAGATTCATTGCCTGTTTTTGGGTGCTGGTTGGTGGGTTGGTTGGTTGGTTGAAACCGGCTCTCGATGAGGATGCACTTAGACCAGAAGTAGGTCCATTGTGCTGCCGATGTGTAAGGTGGGTGGGTCACCCTCTTACTCAGGAAACCATTTGCTCCTCTGAATGAAGGAGCTAATCCTTGCTGTGCAGGCGTTGTTAAGATCATTTAGATCATTGAAAAGGTATTCACCCAATGTAGTCTTCCTAATGTTGGCGAGTGCAGGACACGTGCAAAGGAAGTGACTGATGGTCTCCTCTTCTTCCTCGTCCCTACAGCTTCTGCAGAAGTCATTGTAGGGGATGGCCAACCTTTGGGCATGTCTTCCTATAGCACAGTGCCCGGTGAGGGCGTTTACTAATTTCGAGAGGGTTCCTCTCTTATGCCTCAGAAGTCCGATGGATCTGGATCTGATTGTTGGCAATGGATACTGAATAACCAGATGGGTGCTGCTTACTTGAAAGAATAGGAGGATAGGAAAGAAGTTTTAGGTGCGATAGGGTTTTTTTTATCTACACAGGTGGCGCCTTAGTTGCTTAAGGGAGATTTGATTTGTTGTGTGTATTCAATTTTACAAAGCATGGCTCTGGTCGGGATTCGAACACACGACCTGCCAATCACCTTGCGAATACACTACCATCGCACCATTGCCACCTGCTTTTTAAGCTATTGCATAGCTTTTTTCACGGGCTTTGAGCGCGGCGACCGAATCAAGAAATTCCGTAACGAAAATAAAACCTAACACCCCATACTTTCGCACAAATATAGCAGCTGTTTGTGAGAAAGTATATAGGTGTACAGCGTATAGGTAACTATCCACGTGAGTTTGGGCGCGGTTAGTACGTAGATGGAGGACCGTTTGAGAACAACAACGTGTCGTTGTTTTTTTTTTCTTTTTTGATATGTAAACATCTTTGCTCTCGGTAGGGACTAGTTGGACATATCGAGCGTCACCGTCATCGTCAGATTTTCAGCGTCACCGTCATCGTCAGATTTTTAGGTCGGACGACAAAAAACCAAAGTTTGAGCTAGGGAGCTGAAATTTATAATATAGACTCTCCAGGATCCCTTGATGCTCATGCGTAAATATTTTCAAAATTCGCCCCATTGACACGCCCACAATTTAAATTAATGCAACGCTGACGAACCTACATGTTTACACATGAACTATACCGTGAGTGCAGCGTGGCTCACACCTTTTTGTGTATACGTAATACACATTAATGCTGCGCAGAGAAAGTTATGATATTATATCTATATAAATGTACATCGCGCGAAATTCGATGATCAAACTCTTAATAACGTTCTTTTTGTTCAAATTTTTTTAATGAATAATTTTTTTGGTGTGTAATTACACTATTTATACCTAATTATTTATACCTATTATTTATACCTATTATTTATACCTAGCTATTTTCGTTTTATAGAGAAGAACAACTCAAAGAGCTAAAAAGAAAAAGATAAAAAATTCTATGCAATAGCTTTACTGCGGCAGTCCCCGAGTGCCACTCACTTTTTTTTTTACTTAAAATGCATTATTCTCAAATTCTCTCTTTTGTCAGACAAAAATTGTCAAAAAGAAGTGTACCTACTGAATTACTCTTAAAATCCCGAAATCGTAGAATACTATATACTTAGCCTATTCGCTATTCGCTGATTCGTATCAGCGCCTTATTGTGTTGATACCGGGTAAGTTGCTCCAAATAAAAACGAACGACGTCCAGATGCACCGATGGCAGAAGTTGAGGGTGGGATCTTGCCCGCTGTGGAAGTTTACCCTTCAGGCAGCGTCCGCAGACTAACTGAGCAGTTGGATCTTCCTAGAACCAGGATTCACAGAACTCTACAGAGTATTAGAACACCCTCTCCATTTAACACCGGAACAGAATTTACTACTAGGAGATGCGCAAAGAAGAGTCTAATTTCGCTACTGCGAAAACAGGCAGATGGCGGTCACTTCCTCAAGAACTTGTAGTATTCTACATTCCTCCACTCACATATTCATTCATTCATAATTATAATTTACCATACCACACTTCCTAGCAGTACACATGGTATTCCGAGAAAAGACCACCCATACCAAGCATTCCATGTTACGTAGCACAGTGTATTGTATTTCAATAACAAAACACTGGCCCAGTGATCGTCACACTAAAAAACGACATTAATCGACCGACGACGCAACGGTCAGCTTAACCAACCGACCGACAAGGCAACGATCGTTTAATAACAGCGACCTATTAAGAATTAATCGTATTTTTAGCTGACCGTTGCACATTATGTCAAGTGCATGGCGATTGTCAAGTGTGGGGCGATTACTCATTGCATTTGTGTGTGTAATGTATTGGGAAATACGGAAATAACATGGAAATGCATACAATGCTGAGGGTGCAGATCGATTCTTGAGCAATAATGCCAATTTCTGTACTTGCGACATAGGGAGTAGGGATGAGAATGTAAGTCAAATTTAGTATAAAAGGGCAGTGATTGCAAAGGCTAGGCACAGTGTAGATTCAGACAGAGAAGATTCACTTCTTTACAATAAGTCTTAAACCACTAGCAAAGGTCGCAGCCCAGCGGGCCTTTCTAGTAATAAAAAACAGTCTAAAAACAAAAAACAACAAGTCTTTTTCTCGAATCTCTCTCTCCGGCTGGCACTCTTCCCTCAAGTCTGAAGAAGCACGGAGCCAATCGTAACAAACTTTCTGTTGACTGACGAAGAGCAATTCGCGAATAATGGGATTACAAACCATTGGTCATAATTTGCTCCATTTGGTTAGACTCCGACCCCGCTTTAATACGCAGAACATCCTTTCAAAGGTAAGAATCTAATTACTATGAAGAACTTCTTCAAAATGTGTTGCTTATTAGGTTTGCTTAGGAGGCTTAGCGTAAATATTTGGGCTGGATTAATAGGAAACACTTTAGTAGGCCCGCTTGTTCTTCATACTACCTGGAGCTTTCTTAATGTTCTTTCAACAAGATGCAGCACCGATGATTTTAACAAACAGTGGATTGGTCGATTTGACCCCAACCCTTGCGGAAGTCTGGAAGAGCTCCAGGAAAAGTGTATTCAAATCGAAGGAAGGCACTTCGAACAATTCCAATAAACATTTCATAAACTGTTCCAAAAATGTCCTTTTCAGGACTACAAAAATATATAACAGATTTTAAGAGTAATTCCGTAGATACACTTCTTTTTGACCTTTTTGTCTGACAAAAAATGGTCATAGAGTTAGCGGTTGTATTTTCTCCACAATTCGCCCTCATCGCACACGAGATCGTTTGAAAGAAAATGTAAAGAGTCATCGCCGTAAAGCAGTATTTTCAAAGTCGAAGAGAAAACGCCTAGCAACATCCTTTTCTCCGCATATCTGTGGGGGACATCAGGCTAGTCAAGTTTTCTAGTAAGTTTGGCAGTACACTCTTTTTTTACTGGATACAATTTCAACCTCCCTCTAATTTTGCTTCATTCAAAGCTAAACACACCAAATTTCAGATTTATTTAGACGAAACCGAGAGGTCTGCTGATGAATATTGAAGTTATACCGGCGAACCCCTCAGGCGGACCAGTAGGGATGCAGTAAAGTGGGAGGATTATGGTCCGTTGAATTCTCATCCTTACTTCGTCGTCAAGGGAGAACTGAAGTACTACGGAGCACTTCCAATCATTGCAGAATCTGGCAGAGTAAAGAAAAGGAATAGGAAATTTCAGCGTGCATGGGAGGGGTTGGGGACACAATCCCGAAAACCAAAATCCTGAAAATCCATAACCCCGAAAATCCAAAATCCCGAGAACCCAAAAAAAAATTTGCGCAAATTTTTCATTTTATATATTATTTTTTGGGATTTCGTTTTCGGGATTCTTCATTTAATTTTGAACGTAAAATAGACAAGTGTTTGTCCATTCCATTTACCGTAATAATGTTTTGCAATTGCTTGCGTTGTAATGTTTTGCAATACGCAATGTGCATTCAGTTGAGCTGATCTCAAATAGTGTGATAGCTGACCGACCAGATTTTTGTTAGACAGTGAACATCGTAATACAAAGTGAGTATCGTGCATGCCGTTATAATTAAAAACTTTATATTATCAGTGACATTTTGAGTTTGAAGTCTTAAGTAGAAATTAACGTGTCCATCGTGAAAACCAACAAACAGCGTGAGAAACTGCTTATTGACGGCTACAAAAAATACAAGGATACATTTTACTGGGAGTGTGAGCAGCGAAAGCGTTCTGAAATAAGTTATCTCAGATTAATTGCGTGCAATATGAACTTGTATTAAATATTGTTTTGTCATGTATCGTTTTTGATATGTTTTTGTAAGACTTGAACTGTTTTTGTTATGTTTAATTTATTTGAAGTTTTTTTATTTTGTTTATTTTGTTAAATAAATTTGCCAAATTTTTTTGTTACAATAAAATTTTTAGTTTCATTTTCGGGACTTTGGTCTTTCGGAATTTTGGATTTTCGGGATTGTGGCTTTTCGGGATTGTGGCTTTTCGGGATTGTGGGTTTTCGGGATTTTAGTTTTTCGGGATTGTGGCTTTTCGGGATTTTGGATTTTCGGGATTTTGGGCTTTCGGGATTACGTTTTT
Organism: Portevinia maculata; assembly: GCA_949715645.1. Classification (NCBI taxonomy): domain Eukaryota; kingdom Metazoa; phylum Arthropoda; class Insecta; order Diptera; family Syrphidae; genus Portevinia; species Portevinia maculata. Next base: position 195,766,019 of record OX454525.1, read on the forward strand.
CGGGATTCTGCCCGACTCCCTGCATGGGAGTTCTCAGGCAGGCTAAATCTCAGCCTCTGATTTGGTCTACTAATCACTGCAGCGTTTTCCAGGTGGAAACTATGGCGATAAAAGAAGTCAAATCCATATGCGATAGAATCCCTTGAATCAGTCTCTTTAAATTCTATTGTAGCCCTAGACTGCCGTTCATCTCTTAAGTAGATGGCGGAGCAGTTTGAGTTGAGTGCCGGGGCATGGAGACATTACTGGAAATTGTTGGCCGGATGAGATGGAAAAAAACTGGAAATAACCTGCCACTTCTACCTCATAAAGGTTACTTAGGTATTTCAATCGCTATATGCATACTCATGTTTTCAGTTGTCTCCCTAAACAGACTACACATTGGTGTCATCACTGGAAACTGTCGCAAGCATGCAACAAGGCTTGGCATATACTCAAACGATTTCAGCAGAAGCTGCATTGGCGAGGAGGTGGCGAGGAGACTATTCTCCATCTTCATGTACATGAGAGAGAGGGTCTGGTGGCCATATGAGAGTATCCATTATACGAGGCTTCAGATGTCTCTCTCATAACTATTTATGTTTCACGTGGGCGTGAAGTTACCCCGACGGCACAACCCCCAACCTTTAGAGCCAGTTCCATTTTTTTACCCCTATGGTTTTCCGGAGTTTGTAACCCACTTCGGGGATATGAGCGCTGCCGTTGGCCCATTTAGGACTCATCCGCCACCAACTTTTTCCAATGCCCTGACTCCAGCATTGGGGATCCCTAAAGACCTGGGATTCGAATAGGTCAAATCAGTTCATATAGGGATAACACTAATAGTTCAACCTGACTGGAAGTGGTAGACGCCGCCGTTGATCTCTTCTACGAAATTCCTCTGCTGCCGTCGGAAGCATGAGGAAGTGTCTCAGTGTGAACAAAATGCTCCCCCTCTCTCGGCCGCTGCCATCAACGACATTAGAAAGGGGTTGGTTACCCAATCTCCAGCCGAGGTACTAGGCACCCAGCAGCCAACAACGTAGAGGTGTAGAGTAGGAGTTGGAAGTGAGAGGTATCGTGAGAACGCCTGCGCTCTCATATATTGGCATCACTACCCTTTAGCTGCCGAATAACAAATCTGGCGAAAGCAAATTTAAAAGAACGGGACCAGTAGTTGATGGCCATATCTATGATAAATAGACACTTGAGTGAAGCCGGGTTGTTGTAGGTACTAGTACTTAATAGTTGACGAACATAGGGCGATTATAAACAGATTCTATTGCCTCTTCGCTACATCCCACTTCGTTATAATTAACCCCCTCTGCTAAACAATCTTCCATTATTATATACTTACATTCAGTTGTCAAAATAGTTGTGTCATTAGCCTCCGTCTCATTCCGGTACTTTGTCATGCAATCGACGAATAGATGCGAAAGGAATTCCCTCAGATTTCCTGCCTTATATTCATACCCCATGGTTCACTCCTAGGCGCGTATCCTTGCCTCAACCTGCTTGGAAAACAAGAAAAAAACGGATGTTTTATTTGTGTACAGAAAAATTAACAGGAAATTAGAATTTAATGGGATCCATTTTTTACGACAGGAAATTCCTGATATGGATTAAATTCAATCTACGTTTACTTAGATACTACGTTTGGGTGGCATACCCAAACAGGTCTATATATAGCCAAATTTTCCTTCTGAAAGAGCCGACGACACAGTTACTTATCGAATATTAGTTTTGCAAATTCATTCAAATTTAGTTTAGTTCAATGTGTTTGCTCAAGCGATACATAGATGGATACAGATTTGTCATTTTGAGTGGAGATTACTGGCATTCTCGATGGAAAAGTAAACCGATATGAAATGCTGTCTTTAATTTTTTTTATTTATGCAAATATATGTACAACAAAACGATGGCAGAGTGTTTTTGATAAAATATGTTGTTATCGTATCACTGCCTTAATGGCTTAAATAAATCTGCACGCAAGCACTTCAATGGACTATGTGTCCGTGAGCACGGATGTGTGGGTATTTTGAATTTAAGGCAAGAGCAATATGACTGTAATATTTGTTCGCTTCTGATAAACTTTGGCAACCAACTTTTTCACTCCCAATTTTTATTGTTGGATTATTTGTGTAAATCTTTGCGAACCGTAAAAAATCTTTGCGAAAAGTAAAAAATGTTTTTTTTTTAGTTCCAGCCTATTAAATTCAAGGCCGGTGTCAAGAATTTTAGCCCTGGACGTATTGCCACATAGGTAATTTTGCGTGGGATGGTAAAGTCCCGATGGGACTCAAAAAAAACCTTTCAAAGTTTTATGTAAAAAAAAAGTAAATTGAGAAAAAATAACACTTATCATAACCTAACGCAGGAGATCTATTATTTTTGATAAAGTGTTAAACATGTTACCCACAAAGCGACCTTGGAGCTTGCGCCTAAGTTTTTGTGCGATTTTAATCTGCTTTGCGGAGCATTGACAACAACGATGTCTTTTTGTCGTTACTTCTGGCATATGCTCATTTAATTTAACATATATTTCAGATTATAAGATGGATGACCAGAAGAACGCCTTTCCGGGAGAGTTCCTGATTTCTCCTTTTTGATACATTAACGAGAAACAAGATTAGTTCCAGTTTTTATATGATGCAATACAGAGTAGAATGTAGAGGCGTTTACAACCGCCATGTTCAATATCTTTAAAAAAATACTTTCATCCACCATTTATCAGGTCTTCGATCCAAATCATATGTTGAAATGCGGACGAGTTTTGAGTTTTGAAAGAGTTTGATCAACATTCGTTGTACATTCAATCTGGGAAAACTAAAGTCCAGTATAGAAATTCATCTTGTATCTGGACCTCGAATCCAGTACAGTTGACATTATTAAATATGCGCAAACTTTCAGGAAACAGCTCGTAGAAAGCATCTTTCTCACAGGATGCTTAGATTACAGGTTGACAATAAAAGGGCACTCTTATGCGTGGAACATAGCTTGGAACTTGGCTTTACCAGACAATGGAAACGTTGCTGTTGGGATGCGGAGCGATCTTCAAATTGTTTGATGAGCAACGAAAATATACAAAACTAGCTGACCATGCTCGCCTTGCTTCGCCAGTCTGCCACTTCTCAAATTTAAGACAAAATACTTCCTGATAAGAACTGATAAAGAAAACGTCGAGAGTGTCCCTTCTCATTATATGGATATACTCTCAGTGTGACTCCCTCTCAATCTCAATTATATTTCATACCCTATCTTTCTCAATCCCATGTGCTACAAAAAAAACAACACAAAATACCAAAGGTGCATAAAAAAAGAAAGAAAAAGCACACAGCACAAAAGGTACAGAGAGAGAGAAACAGATTTGTGAGTCACACACACACAAATTTTCCTCCACTCAACGCCGGGAAAATCCAACGATCTAGCTTCAATCGAACATTTTATTTTTTTTAATTGTATCAAATTTATAGTTTAATGCTTATTATTGAGAGTTTAAACTTTTCTTAGATATCAGCTTAAATCTCCGCTTCCGGACAGTGGGTGTAGCATTTTCCCGCCGCAAAAAGTAGCCTATGTTCATAAGGGATAATGTCGGCTTCTAATGCTAAAACTATTTTTCAAATCGGTCCAGTAGTTTAGGAGCCTATTCAAAACAAACAAACAAACAACCAATCAAATCTTTCCTCTTTATAATATTATTATAGATGAAAATCTTGAATTCAGGAACTGAGTCTTACCTCCAGGAGGGTTTGTTACAAAAGATGAAAGTAGTAGTTTGGAAAATGGAGAAAAAGATGATCATAAGTGACCGTAAACAGCTTTACTTTTGCGTAGAGCCATCTATGGAGAAATTTGACAACACTGTTAATGCAGTTTGTTAGAAAGCGTTTTGGCGTAAGCATTGCCGTCCACCTTGCAGTACTTAAGTCTGCAAAGGATGTACTTCCTTAAACTATTAGACCTATGCTAAGCCCTATATCTGAATCGGTGGTTCAGACGGGGAACCTTTGTATTTTACCTAAGGGGTTCCACTCACTTCGGGGGGAAGGATTATTAGTGTAGGAGTTCAAATCTATCTATAAGTACAAAATACATTTTTGGATATTATAAGTGAGATATATTTGTTACAATACAATACATTGTGTGAGTCATAATTATTAAGTAAATGCGGACAAAGAAACGAGTACCGCACAAATATTTGAGTGCAATTCATAAAAAAAACATAGGGGCGGGCTACAGTCCGCTTGGGCGAACTGTTGGATACCCTATTCATATTCCTATCCCTAATAAGTGGGCGTGACAAAAATTTAAAGGATTTTATCGAAAAAACTAAGCTTTTGTAAATAAAAACGCTCCCTAGCTCAAACTTTGGTTTTTCAATAAAATTGTTTTATTTAGTTGTGGGCGTGTCAGTAGGAAAATTTAAAAAAAAATTTAAGCATGAGCATAAAGGGCACCTAGAGAGTATATACTATAAATTTCAGCTCCCTAGCTCAAACTTTGGACTTTCAAAAATAAAAATAAAAATAATTGTGGGCGTGTCAGTAGGCGGATTTTGAAAATATTTACACATGAGCATAAAGAGCCCCTAGAGAGTATATATTATAAATTTCAGATCCCTACCTCAAATTTTGGTTTTTCAATAAAATTGTTTTATTTAATTTTTGTCGTGTCAGTGGGCGGATTTTGAAAATTTTATGTCCCAAGCAGTTTTATGGGCCATAGATCATATATACAAAATTTCAGCTTTCTAGCTCAAAGTTCAATTTTTTCCAAAATTTGTTTTATTTAATTGTGGGCGTGTCAGTTGGCGGATTTTTAAAATTTTATGTCCCAATCAGTTTTATGGGCCATAGATCATATATAAAAAATTTCAGCTCTCTAGCTCAAAATTCGATTTTTTCCAAAATTTTGTTTTTTTTGAGTTTGTGGGCGTGTCTGTGGGCGGATTTCAAAAATTCTTAAACTTGATTATTTCGGGACCCTAGAGAGTATATGGTTAAAATTTCAGCTCTCTATGTCCAGTTTAAAGGCCTAATTTTTGCCGACGGACGGACGGACGGACGGACGGACGGACATGGCTAGATCGACATTACTATCGATGCTGATCATAAATATAGTAACTTTTAGGGGTCTACGGGCAATATTAAGGTATGTTACAAACTATGCGTCAAAATTAATATACCCCTAGAATAGGGTATAAAAATGAAACTATTCGTTTAAAAAAATATACGAATGCGGATACTCAAATTAGTATCTACGATAGGTAATTATTCAAAAGGAATAACGCAGAGTTTAACGATGAGGCGAATTATTTCACCCTGCTGCGTTTGAATACTTACTACACTTACTCTACCATCGTTACCTGGAAAAGTCTTAGTGACGTGGCCCAATCGTCATTCCATTGGCGACAATATCCCCAACCATAACGTCTCTTTGTGGAACTGCCACTTGTACCTTCTGTGCATTTCCTTAAGGTACTCCTCCTTCCATCTTCTGCAGAAGTGTTGCTGAATACGCTTGCGTCTTTCCCACCGATTCACAAGTGAAATCGGTTCTCCTTCTTGGATCGGTTCTCGCAGAGGCAGTTGCGTTCAGACATGTTTTAAATTCTGCCTTAATAACGCGATTGGCACCGACAAAATTGCTTCCATTATCGGAATAGAGGTCTTGCCGTAGACCTATTCTTGCTATTAAACGCTAAAAGGCAGCAAGAAACGCGGCAGTGGATAGATCACTGGCCGCTTCTAAATGGATGGCTTTAGTGTAAAAGCAGACAAAGACGCGGACATAACCTTTCGTTATTCGACAACTTATGACAATGTTAGCTTTTATTTCAAAGGGCCCAGCAAAGTCCACGCCGGTCTTCGAAAACGGTCGGGAGAAATCTGTCCTCTCTGGGTGTAGAGCAGCCATGAGTTGGGACTTAAGGTGTTTCTTGTGGATCACACAAAGCTTGCAATGGTTAACACATGCTTTAATTAGGTTTTTATTTTTAGCTTAGGTATCCAATATTCTTGACGAATGAGAACAAACATGATCTGATTTCCTCCATGGAGCGAAATCTCATGCACAAATCTTAAAAGAATTTTCGCATAGCTGGACTCATAAGCCAATTGGATACCGTTCGCTCCAAGAAAGATTAGAGTAAATCAGGTGACTATTTACTCGCATTAAACCCTGAGGGTCTAGAACTGGGTTAAGCGTTAATAGTCTACTTCATCGATTGATTAATTGATTGCTCTTCAGAGCTATATATTAAGTCTGGAAATAGGTCCTTTGAGAGAGGCTTATAAGTCTTTCCTTTGTGGAAATAATCTCCTCTCTTGTAATATTGTAGTTACGGTAGGAATGATGTGATAACGAGAGTTGGTCTGGTGAAAAAACCGTATAATGCATGAGATCACTCAGAGAGCACGAGGAAAGGATGAAAACCTTGATATTATATCTTCGGGCAGATTAGCATGAGTATGAAAGGATTTAGCAGGCTTAGACTCAAGGTCAGCCTCGTCGATAAATCATGGAGTGGAAATAGGCCAAGGAACGTCCTTATTGCGTAGCCATTTTGGGCCATGCCACCATAGATCGTTGTCGAGAAGTTCACCAGGAGCCCTTCCTCGAGTCGCGAGATCGGCTGGATTATCTTCTGAAGACACATGCCTTAATCCAATATCTCCAACATAACCCTTTATTTTGCTAGTGCGGTTGGCAACAAATGATCTCCAGGAACTGGGTGGTTTTTCCAACCACGAGAGAGTTATGATTTTCTTCAGGAAAACGTGGTTTAAATAAAAGACTTAGAATATTGATATTTTTGGAACTTCTTTATTTGACGATTCGTCCAAGACTGCCGAAATTTATACAAGCTATGTACATTACGGTTGATGCTGCAAAATGTGTTTCTCAACCTTGTGTTGTTGGCTTCATAAACTGTTGTTACTGAGCTTGACAATGCACACCGGTTTGTTAGAAGGCGTTTTGGCTTAAACAGTTGCTTTTACCAGTTCTTGTATGATGGTTAACGCTTTAACCCATTTCTGGCTGAGAACTGTGTACAGGTTTTACATTCATGCTATGAAACACTGGATCCTCATATCAGAAAAAAACAGACTCTGAAGAACTGAAGTCATTTGACATTTGAGTGAGTCGTCTCCTTCCAAAAATAAATGCAAATCTTCAGGAAATTCAGGCATTTGAAAGTTGCTTTACTTTAAAAATGCATAACAATTTAAAAATGCGTTATTATTAATACAACACCAATGCGTCCTTTCGAAAAACACCAATGGGACATATAATCCCTGACCGACTCTGATATAAACAAAGACTTTCGTTAAGGACTTGACAACTACTTTGTATACCCTATTCTAAGGGTATATTAATTTTGACGCATAGTTTGTAACATACCTTAATATTGCTCGTAGACCCCTAAAAGTTACTATATTTATGATCAGCATCGATAGTAATGCCGATCTTGCCATGTCCGTCCGTCCGTCCGTCGGAAAAAATTAGGCCTTTAAACTGGACCTAGAGAGCTCAAATTTTAACCATATACTCTCTAGGGTCCCGAAATAATCAAGTTTAAGAATTTTTGAAATCCGCCCACAGACACGCCCACAAACTCAAAAAAAAAAAAAAAAAATCGAATTTTGAGCTAGAAAGCTGAATTTTTATATTATGATCTATGACTCCTAAAACTGGTCGGGAGATAAAATTTCCAAAATCCGCTAACTGACACGCCCACAATTAAATAAAATAATTTTATTGAAAAACCAAAATTTGAGCTAGGGAGCTAAAATTTATAATATATACTCTCTAGGGGGCCATTTATGCTCATGTGTAAACATTTTCAAAATCCGCCTACTGACACGCCCACAATTTAAAATTTTATTTTTTTTGAAAATCCAAAGTTTGAGCTAGGGAGCTGAAATTTATAATACAAGGTGGCGCAAAAATAACCTTCCGATGTTTTTTGGCTGTAATTTAAAAAAAAAATCAAATAAATTGTCACCAATATTCCGCGTTCTGGAGCAGTGTAGCGTAACATTGTTTATTAACGTGTATTTCGCATGTGTTTACTACACAAATGTCAAAACAGAACTGACATTAGGGACCCAATCGCAAAATTTATAGCATTTTCTGATAGGAGGATTACTTTTGCGCCACCTTGTATATACTCTCTAGCGGCCCTTTATGCTCATGTGTTAATTTTTTTTAAAGCCGTTTACTGACACGCCCACAATTAAATAAAATAATTTTATTGAAAAACCAAAGTTTTAGCTAGGGAACGTTTTTTTAACAAAAGCTTCATTTTTTTTTGATAAAATCCTTTAGATGTTATATAACAAAATATGTAGAGCGTTCTTTACAATTCAATCATACTTAGACTTTTGTCACGCTCACTTATGAGAGATAGGAATAAGAATAGGGTATCCAACAGTTCGTCCAAGCGGACTGTAGCCCGTCCCTATGTTTTTAAATTCTTCAGATGTCTTAAAAATTTTATTGATTTATTTATTTATTTATTTATTTCATCAGCGGATTAAATCTGCTACATTAACAATTTATATTAAATACAATACTTTTAATATATACATAAATAATGACAATTTTCTGTTACTTGCATACATACAAGAAAATTTACAAACGAAGACTTAATAGCTGTAAGACTTCTCGTTAAAATTTATCTCTATTCGTTACAATGTCGACTTCATTGCAAAAGTTGTTGTACATTGTTAAAGACCGCGAGATGGGCTCATTTTGACCATAGTTAGTTCTATGACTAGGTATATAAAATAGTACATTTCTGTTTCGAAGTAGTCTTTCCGGAACATAGAACAAGCACAATAAATCGATGGAATCTATTTTATTGGAAAGAATATCTATAATAAAAATTATACTTTGTGCGTTTCTTCTAACTTCAAGCGTTTTTAAATCAATTAGAGCACATCTTGAAGAATAGTTCGGCATATCACCAGTCCAATTCAAATTTCGAAGTGCGAATCTTGTAAATTTTTTTTGAATTCGTTCAATTCTTTGGATCCCATTAGCGTAAAATGGGCACCAAACTATAGAACAGTATTCAAGATAAGGCAGTACCTACTAAAGAATTGTATAAGGTTTCAAATGTGTAAGCATCTTTGAAGTCTTTTGAGTTTCGTTTTAGAAAACCAAGCATTGAATTACCTTTAGAAGTAATGAAATCGATATGCTGCCGGAAATCCAACTTCGAATCCACAAGCACACCAAGAACCTTCACCAGTTTAACTCTTAATAGTGGGTCTTGATTGAATTTATATGAATAATTGATAGCGTTCAGTGATCTAGTTACATTAAGAATCTTACATTTAGAAAAATTCAATTCTAGGTGATTATACTTACACCAGCCTAGAAAAAGATCTATCTCCATTTGAAAAATGGAACAATCATTTATCGATCGGATAGAATATAAAATTTTAACATCGTCGGCAAACATTAGACAAATCGACTTGCGAAAGGTCAGTGGCAAATCATTAATAAAGAGAAGGAAGAGCAATGGACCTAGATGACTGCCCTGAGGAAGACCTGAGTCAACTTTAATTGGTATAGAGTAAAGCCCACCTTTATCGACAATTTGTTTTCTATTAGATAGGTATGACTCTAGCCATATAAGAAAACGACTATCACAACCTAGTATCATCAGCTTATGAAGTAGTAAACCGTGATGGACTCGGTCAAATGCTTTAATAAAATCTGTATAGAGTACATCAACTTGGTACCCCTTTTCCATTTCATTCAAGCAAAAATTAGTGAAAATACAGAGATTTGTAGCCGTTGAGCGACCTTTTATGAAGCCGTGTTGTCCCGGTGATAAAAGTTGTTTCACAGAGTAGTAGAACTTATCAGTTATAATTTTTTCCAAAAGTTTTGGTAAAGCCGAAATCTTCGAAATGGGTCTATAATTTTTGATTAACTGCTTCGATTCACTTTTATAAATAGGATTAATATATGATACTTTCCATTCATCTAAAAACTCTCCTGACCAAAGAGATTTATTGTAGATGAAAGTGAGAGGAAAACAAATAGATGAGCAACATCTTGATAAGAGAAGGGGCGGAATTGAATCATAGCCTGCTGTTTTAGAAACATCTTTTTTTTTTTTTTTTTTTTCAATTTCAATTTAATTTATTTATAAATTATTAAGTACATGTAAGACTTTGTCTTTAAAGAGTACTAACAAAATTAACATTTAGAGTTCCCTTACTATAGAAATTATATAATAAAACAGTTAATGAGATTACATGTATATTTAATATAAAATAAAGATAAAAAATAAAGATAATAGAAAAAATAAATAAATGTGGGATAGATGAAGTAATAGTTAAAGACAGGAAGATAAAAAGAAGAAAAGAAGAAAAATAGGAAAAAGACAATCTACTGCTGTTGAGAAAAGTATTCAAAAATAGCTGTCCTGAATTCAGAGGCTCTCGATGCTCGTTTTATGACTTCGGGTAAAGAGTTCCATAGCCGAATGGCGTGAGTAAAGAACAGGCGCGATGAGTTAGTGTAATTACAAGGCTGTACTATTACATTGAATACTCTTGACGACTGTGTGAATTGCAGTTTTTCGAATTTTACATAAGGCATCTAAAACTTCATCTTCAGATAACTGCGGTTCAAAATTTGAATACATTGATCTTAGATCTCCGATTGAGTCTGTATTATATGATGATTTAAAAAATTGTGCGAAAAGATGATAAGAAGACTGTAAATCATTAGATTTTTCATCTTCATATTCCATTGACTGTGGGAACTGTGACACATTGATGCGCTTCGAATTAATAAAAATCCAGAAAGATTTGCTATTTGCCTTTATGTTTGACTCAGTTGCACTTATATATTGCTTATATAAAAAGCAATTAAGAAAATCAAATTCTCTTCTGAGTTGAAGACGCAATGCAAGCACATAGAATGCGAGAAAACATTATGTAACATTGTATCGCTCCACGTACCCGAGAGGTGTCACATGGCATTCAATCGGTATCGACAGTGATTCATGCTACAAGTGGGTTCGCGTAAGTTCATGTGTTTGCTCTTGTTTACATTTTCATTCATTGCACCCACCACGTATTATATGGGTCAACTGGGTCAGATTCATACGTTGTACAGTATGTTATGAATCAAACATTAAAATGATTGTTGCTTAGAATAGCATAATTTAGCATTAAGAATTGTAGTATAAATAGACTGGATTTTGGTGAATAAAATCAGTCTTGAACACACTTCTTGACTCTTATTATTATTGTGGCAGTAATTTGCCTTCATTTCAGCGAGCTGAGCTTTATACAGCACGATAGAGCGGGCCGCGCTTTATACGGCTTAGGGCGGTAGGCTCCATGGTGAAGTGGCACCAAAGCAAAAGAAACGAAGAACACCACAAAGGAACCGAGTTCTATCTTCATTTAGCCCCGTAAATTTAAAACGCTTGAAGGCTTTATTTTTGGCATTTTCCAAATTTTTTAATCTGCTATTATGCCATGGTAGCTTAAATGCTCTCTTATTTTTAGAAATTGGGACGAATAGTTCTATACCTTCGAAAAGAATACTTTTAAACCTTGTGTACATATCTGTAAGGGAACCATTTTGAAACTTGATTCAGATATGTAGCGAATGTTGTAAACGCTGATGACTGCATCTTAGGTACCGGACCGGAAACAATCCATCCAAAGATTGTGTTTTGAGCGATAAAGTTTAGTAAAACATTGTGGTGCAGACCATCAAGGACGATGTCTGGATAGAAATCAGCTGCTATAAGTAAATAAACGCGAGCGCATTTGTGGAAACATGGATCGGCAAGTGTGAGCCCTGATAATTCCGACATATCAAGTATTTAAACCGATTGGGAAGGAAGCTTTGCAGTTGGATTATGTACAACTAAAGCTTGTGCCGGAATGCAAATGTTCGGGTTTAAATCGGAGGAAATTGTGAAATGGCATAGCCGTTTGGATGTTGTAGCTAGAGCAGAGTTGACTCCAGATATTTGAGCATTTATATGCGTGAATGGGATTCTTAAGCGAGCCTGAGCACTTCTAGAGATCAAGGTGACTTCAGATCCAGGATCTATTAGTGTTCGGAGAATGTGTTCAATACCCCGGATGTGGATGGCCACTAAAGCCGTTGCCAAAAGTATCTGCTTCGTCGAAGTCGAGAAGTAAGTTGTTACATCGGCTGAAGTCGAGGGAGAAGTGGACCGTATTTTTTGTTGCGGCTGCATATTGGAGGCCGGTTTAACACTGTTAGAAGTCGATGGCATGTTAACCGCAGATGGCTGGGTTGTCTGCACATAAAGGAGGGTGTGATGACACTTTCTGCAGTGGTTGCATGTAAACTGGCTTTTACACATTTGTAAAGAGTGTGAAGCCAAACAGTTGGATCACAAGTTATTGCTTCTAACTGTCTCAAAACTATTTTGAACCGTCATTTGTAGAAATGATGGACAAATGCGTAAGGGGTGGTTACTCTGACACACGGCGCATGAATATTTGCATGTTTTGGTATGATGTGCATTAACCTTCCTATTTGAAATAATAACCGGAACAGAAGCACCCTGCTTTGGCTTTATCGGATATCGAATACCATTGACTGTTTCAAGCACTTTACATCTGACTCCTAGAAATTTGCTCATGTCACTCCATGTCGGAATTTCCGATGGCCTTTCTAGCTCTTGTTCCAAGTGTTTTCTCTGGGAGATGATTTGAGTCAAGAAATGTGACGAATGAATCTCAAGAATCTGTATAGGTACTATAGGATTTTAAAGTACAAAGACAGTCGTTCACATCGTGAAGAAGTTGCTTTAAAGTTTTGTCGTTTTCCGATTATATATTAGGGAGATTTAACAAAACTTTCAATTGGCTATTCACTAAAATTCTTTTATTTTCATATTGGTCGCCAAAAGCCTTCCACGCGAGTTCAAAATTATCATCCGTTAAGGAAAATTTAGACACAATATTGAATGCATCTCCACGAGTTTTGGCACGAAGATGAAACAGCTTTTGAACTGGGCTCAACCGAATATGTTTAATATAAACTGCAGAGAATAAATCGCGAAAGGATGGCCACGATAAATAATCCCCGTAAAAAACTTCCGAATCACATGACGGAAGAGAAAGGGCATTATTTTGAGAAACATTTCGTTGCATTTGATCATTATACTGGGAGTCACTTGAATCTTACTTCCCTGATAAATCAGATTTATCCTCACTTTTAGATAAACTGAACTGATTAGAAGCAATTAGTATATATTTCAAATACGATATATAAGTCTCGGTGGAGAGCTTGAATGTATTTAGATTTTACTGCAGTCAAGTTTTCCTTCGTTAATGCTTCAGTTTTCACACGAACGCAGTCTGCATATGCAGATTTTTATTTGTCTAGCTTTTAGCGACATGAGCGATAAGGAACCGATTGGAATTTCTTTTATATTCACGAAGTATTCGACGAGATTATCCGCGCAAAAAATAAAGGTTTCCATCGCTGTAATTTTTCAATGTTTTCACACTCTTTTATAAGCAGTTTTAAAAAGACGATTTGGTACGTGGAGCAAGTATTCAAATGAGGCGCAAAAATATACTCTTATAGTAGTTTAATTTATGGATACTATGATTATGTCAAAAAATTATTAATTTAAATTATTCTACATGTAATTAGAATTGCACCAAAATTCTATACAGAACACGTACCTTTATCTCCGATGTTTCCGACGAGGTCTTCTCTATAAACTGGTTTTAAACGACTGATTTGCCGAGTGTGCACCTGCATGAGCTTTTTCCAGTCAGCGAACGTGGTTGATAGCGGGAGTTGTGGTTAAAGGTGATTAACGAGTTGTTAATGATGGTTAAGTTATTTGTTGGATTTTTGATGATTTTTTTTTTGTTTTTGATAAATTTCCTTGCGTTCTACTATTTGTTTTTATTTCATCGATTTAATTTGGGTAATTTAATGTATAATCGATGATTATTATATGTGGTTATAGATTTTGAATGTAAGATGGATGGATAAGATGATGGTTATTTCGAGAGAAATAAATGAATGGCAAATTTCCTCGAATTTTGGAGTTATTTTATAATCCGGTTTGAAGGACCAAATGTTGGGATGCGGAGCGATCCTCAAATTATTTGATGAGCAACGAAAAATATACCAAATGAAAAAAACCAAAGTTTTAGTAATGTACAAATATCTTTAATTCAGGAACTGAGTCTTACCTCGAGGAGGGTTAGTTACAAAAGAGGAAGTTAGTAGTTTGGAAAATGGAGAAAAAGGCATAGATCGTAGATGATCATAAGTGATCGTAAAGAGCTTTACTTTTGCGTAGAGCCATCTATGGAGACATTTGGCCATGCTGTTAATGCGGTTTGTTAGAAGGCGTTTTGGCTTATACAGTTGCTTTTACCAGTTCTTGTATGATGGTTAACGCTTTAACCCATTTCTGGCTGAGACGGTGTTCAGGTTTTACATTCATGCTATGAAACACTAAATCCTTATATCAGAAAAAAACAGACTCTGAAGAACTGAAGTCACTTGACATTTGAGTGAGTCGTCTCCTTCCAAAAATCAATGCAAATCTTCAGGAAATTCAGACATTTGAAAGTTGCTTTACTTAAAAAATGCATAAAAATTTAAAAATGCGTTATTATTAATACAACACCAATGGGACATATAATCCTAGACCGACTTTCTTATAAATAAAGTCTTTCGTTAAGGACTTGACAACTACTTTTTATACCCTATTCTAAGCGTATATTAATTTTGACGCATAGTTTGTAACATACCTTAATATTGCCCGTAGACCCCTAAAAGTTACTATATTTATGATCAGCATCGATAGTAATGCCGATCTAGCCATGTCCGTCCGTCCGTCCGTCGGCAAAAATTAGGCCTTTAAACTGGACCTATAGAGCTCAAAATTTAACCATATACTCTCTAGGGTCCCGAAATAATCAAGTTTAAGAACTTTTGAAAACCGCGCACAGACACGCCCACAAACTCAAAACAAAAATTTTTTTCGAAAAAATCGAATTTTGAGCTAGAAAGCTGAATTTTTATAATATGATCTATGACTCCTAAAACTGGTCGGGAGATAAAATTTCCAAAATCCGCTAACTGAACACGCCCATAATAAAATAAAATAATTTTATTGGAAAACCAAATTTTGAGCTAGGGAGCTGAAATTTATAATATATACTCTCTAGGGGCCCTTTATGCTCATGTGTAAACATTTTCAAAATCCACCTACTGACACGCCCACAATTTAAAAAAAACCTTTTTTGCAAATCTAAAGTTTGAGCTAGGGAGTTGAAATTTATAATATATACTCTCTAGGGGACCCTTTATGCTCATGTGTAAACATTTTCAAAATCCGCCTACTCACACGCCCACAATTTAAAATTTTTTTTTTTTTGAAAATCCAAAGTTTGAGCTAGGGACCGAAATTTATAATATATATACTCTCTAGCGGCCCTTTATGATCTTGTGTTAATTTTTTTATACCCTATTCTAGGGGTATATTAATTTTGACGCATAGTTTGTAACATACTACTTAGTTACTATATTTATGATCAGCATCGATAGTAATGTCGATCTAGCCATGTCCGTCCGTCCGACCCCCCGTCCGTCCGTCCGTCCGTCGGCAAAAATTAGGCCTTTAAACTGGACCTAGAGAGCTGAAATTTTAACCATATACTCTCTAGGGTCCCGAAATAATCAAGTTTACGAATTTTTGAAATCCGCCCACAGACACGCCCACAAACTCAAAAAAACAAAATTTTGGAAATAATCGAATTTTGAGCTAGAAAGCTGTATGATCTATGACTCCTAAAACTGCTCGGGATAAAAAATTTTCAAAATCCGCCCACTGACACGCCCACAAATAAATAAAACATTTTTTTTGAAAATCCAAAGTTTGAGCTAGGGAGCTGAAATTTATAATATATACTCTCTATGGGCCCTTTATGCTCATGTGTAAATATTTTCAAAATCCCCCAACTGTGGGCGTCCCCACAATTATTTTTTTTTTTTTGAAAATTCAAAGTGAGCTAGGGAGCTGAAATTTATAATATATACTCTAGGGGCCCTTTATGCTCATGTGTTAATTTTTTTTAAATCCGCCTACTGACACGCCCACAATTAAATAAAACAATTTTATTGAAACACCCAAGTTTGAGCTAGGGAGCGTTTTTTTTGATAAAATCCTTAGAGCGCACACAATATGTAGAGCGTTCTTAACAATTCAACCATACTTCGACTTTTGTCACGCCCACTTATGAGGGATAGGAATAAGAATAGGGTATCCAACAGTTCGCCCAAGCGGACTGTAGCCCGTCCCTATGTTTTAAATCCGCTTACTGACACCCCCACAATTAAATAATATAATTTTATTGAAAAACCAAAGTTTGAGCTAGGGAGCGTTGTTTTACAAAAGCTTGGTTTTTTTTGATAAAATCCTTTAGATGTTATATAACAAAATATGTAGAGCGTTCTTAACAATTCAATCATACTTAGACTTTTGTCACGCTCACTTCTGAGGGATAGGAATACGAATAGGGTATCCAACAGTTCGCCCAAGCGGACTGCAGCCCGTCCCTATGTTTTTCAATTAAATGCAAACCACTTCAGATGTCTCAAAAATTTTATTGGCTTGAATTACTATCAAAACATTTATGAATCGAATTCGACTTCGTTCACATGTCCACCACGGGAACGTATGCAGCGGTCAATACGTTGAACCCAATTTTCGATGACTCTGCCGCACATTTCGACCGATACGGCCGCTATTTCTCGTTCATGTTCGCTCTGAGCCTCTCTTACATCGCCGGTTCGTTTCTCGGGATCACACGTTCACCGAACTAAGACTTCAATAACTCGATTGTCGCACCCGCTGTGTGGCTCGTGGCACCGTCTTGTTGGAACAAAATATCACTGATATCCAATTCATGCAATTTCTCACAGACATATCGTTCCAACATGTCTCTGTAGCGAATACCGTAACGTGACGGTTATTTTCATCGACGAAAAAAAAACGGCCTTATGACGCCATCGGCATAAAAACCGCACCAAACAGTGACTTTTTCAGATGATGTGCTGTTTCATAAAGCCCTCATGTGCTTCTCACATATCTTAACCAAAAATGCGTTTAATCGCTGAAGATGATTTTGGGATGAAATTCTTCACTTTCTTCCATCATATCCAGAGCCCAATTCGAGAACGTACTTCGCTTCATATAATCAGGTGGCTTTAGTTTTTGAGTCAGCGTATATATAATAGAGCTCCAATTCTTGAGAACGCAGTGAAATTGACTGATTTGGCTGGTTTGCGGAGGACCCCTCCACGGCAGCAATATTCTTCACACTTCGGGCAAAACGTAGTCTCACTGGCACCGCAACAGCAAGCCGCGAATATTCTGACTCAAATTTTTTTACTAGATTATGAATTGCTTTTCTACTGGAACGAGAATTAAGGCCGATAATTGGCGTTAACGCTCTGAAAGTTGCGACCACCGAATTTCGGTAGTAAATTGTAGTTATTTGGAAACATTGTTCCTTCGTGTACTTCACCATAATGAAAATGTTGATTTTACTGAATATTAACATTGACAGTTCGGTAATCGGTTCTAAGATGCGTTCACACTGAAAATTTGAAGTTGTCAAGTCGCTAATAAAAGGCCCTTTATTTTTCTTTTTGGTGTTCTTGAGCACTTAATGCAGGTAATGATATTTATACAGTATGACAACTTAAGAAAACTACTGATTTACAAGTAATATGCAAACACAAAAAATAACAACTAGGAAGCATGATCAAAGCCGAAATTATCAATGGGACAAATATAAATAGCATTTTCTTTTGAATTTGACTTTATGGGATTCTGCTACCTTTACTTGGGACATAACGGTCCCAATGAGAACGAAAGGCTTAATGGTTTGCCATTTAAAGTTGAAAAAAACATAGGCTTGTTTCAAATGATTTCTACCCATTGGATAAACCATTACTTCTCGGCATAAATCCTGCGATAGTCTTTTTAACATTCTCGTACACAGTATACTTAAGAGAAAGATATTGCAATTGTGCTTAAATTTGGAGGTATGATATAACGACCTAGAAGTTTAAAAATGTGTGTTCCTTATTTCCGTCCGCAGGTCTATCTGTCTGTGACAGTGGCTCCACATTGGGCTTACAGATTTTCTTCAAACTTCATATTTGGTCTTTTTAGCAGACCCTATGGTTTGGAACGTGTACTTAAAAACATGTGTACATGGAATCCGTATATTTCTACAAGCCATATAAAAATGCGCGCTCTTAAAGCATGTGCAATTATTCACTTGTACACATTTTAATAACATGGTAGTACAATTTTAACCATGAATCGTTTTGCACCGAAATACCATGCCGAAATAGAGACGCTGTAAATAGTCTTTTAGTTGTGTAAACTCGACGTGCATGTCGTCGAAAATATTGTGGCCAACAGGCACCGTCTGATAACACTATACGTCGTTTGGTGTCGAAATTTGTTGAGCAGTGGGAGATCGTCGACTTGCCGCTCATCGGTGCCCAAAGCGTTCCAATGAACTGGTTGAAGCGATAAGAGAGAGTGTAGCCGAGAACCCACATGTGTCGTATCGTTGCCGCGCTCAGCATCTTGTCGTCAGTTGAATCACATTGCGGCGCATTTTGAAGTCTGATTTCAATTTGAGTCCGTACAAAGTGCAATCGACTCAAAGAATATTTCCCACAGACAGTCGCTCGAATGGTTGACTTGACACTGAACCTGATTTTTGGAAGCAAATTGATGACTGACGAGGCCCATTTCGAACTCTTTGACGCCATTAACAAACGAAATTGCCGCATTTGGGACAAACAAAGAATCCACGCGCGATCCATGAAAAACCATTCCATGACCAAAAAGTAAATTTCTGCGCTGGCGTTTGCGTCATTGGACCATTTTGATGTTGGCGCATTATGTCTGCCCACATATGTGTGAAAAATGTCTGGACGATTACTGGTTCCAACGAGACGGTGCGCCATGCCACACTTTAAATCAAACAATGCAGTTTCTGCAACGAAAATTCGAGGGACGTGTGCTGCCAAAAAATGGCGACATTGACTGGCCATCCATATCACCAGATTTGACCCCTCCAGACTTCTTTTTGTGGGGTAATTTAAAAAGCAAAGTGTACTCCAGGAAGCCAGAGACCATTGAAGAGCTCAAGGTAAACTTTCGTTCCTAAATCATCGCTATACCGCCCCCAGAATGCCCGAAAAAGTGATGAAAAACTCATTAAAAATGGCACATAACCAAATATCCGACAGGCTCAAAATAACCCAATATTAGCTCCACTTTCTTAATTATTGTCCAGCACTCGGCACCGTAAGGCAGGACTGGGAGGATTAAAGATCGATAGAGCATGCATTTTGTTCTTCGATTGAAGAGTTTGAACCCATTTGTTTGCCCAAACCGAAGTAGCAGCGGTTTCCTAAGGTAATTCTCCGTCGGATCTCCACTAAGGTGTCAGTTGTGGAGTTCGTGTACGCTAAAGGGGTTTTGTTTTTTCCGTATAGATACAGTACTCTTATAGTGTTCGAACACAGCGCAGGTATTTTTTGTTGAACAGTAAGCAGCACCTGCAATGAAGTATTGCATTGCATGATTCTAGGTGCTACTTACTATTCGAAAGAATAGGAGGATAGGAAAGATATTTGGTGCTTTGGTAGGGTATTTTCTCCACGGGTGGCGCCTGAATTTCTTAGGGAGATCTGAGTGAGTATTCAATTAAAAATGATGGCCCTGGCCGGGATTCGATTGCACGACCTGCCAATCAGTTAGTGAATACACTACAATCGCACCACTGCCACCCGCATTGTTTTCAAGTGTCAAGCGATATAACGTCGCCTGAGAATTGTTTTGTTCTCTATGCCATTGGCACTTTTTCGAGAAAAACGCATTTAAAGATTTGCGTACTTGGTACTCCGAAACTGTATGATACGATTTTTTTTTATTTTTTTTATTTGAAGTTAGTCTTATAAAGAGTTCACCTACCAATTTTTAAAGTGTTTTGACAAGCAGTTAACAAGCCACGTTAATTAACGTAAAAGTCTCCTTTTTTTACTTGTGTCCCACCTCCTACATTTTGAAACTGATATGATATGATATGATATGGCACAAAGCAATTCTCATCCAAAATATCTGCAAGGCAAGAAAGCATGGAGTTGGATGCTAAAATTTGAAAAGAAAAATCGATTTCATCTTTTTTGTTAACAAAGTTTTTATTCAAAAAATATAATAAAAACACAGGACAGGCTACAGTCCGCTTGGGCGAACTGTTGGATACCCTATTCTTATTCCTATCATAAGTGGGCGTGACAAAAGTCTAAGTATGGTTGAATTGTTAAGAACGCTCTACATATTTTGTTATATAACATTTAAAGGATTTTATCGCAAAAAAACGAAACTTTTCTAAAAAAAACGCTCCCTGGCTCAAACTTTGGTTTTTCAATAAAATTGTTTTATTTCATTGTGGGCGTGTCAGTAGGCGAATTTTAAAAATTGTATCTCCCGATCAGTTTTAGGATTCATAGATCATATATAAAAAATTTCAGCTCTCTAGCTCAAAATTCGATTTTTTCGATAAATTTGTTTTTTTGAGTGTTGTTGTTTGTTTCAAAAATTCTTAAACTTGATTATTTCGGGACCCTAGAGAGTATATGGTTAAAATTTCAGCTCTCTACGCTCAGTTTAAAGGCCTAATTATTGCCAACAGACGGACGGACGGACATGGCTAGATCGACATTACTATCGATGCTGATCATATATATAGTAACTTTTAGGGGTCTACGGGCAATATCATTGTGTATAGACTTTATAGTAAAATCATCAACACGATTTTAAAAAGCTCGACCTCCACGAATTTGGAGAAAAAAAGGATGGCGCAATTGCTTCTCAATTTAAGCATTAATCACCGTCAAAAATATTTGTATGAGCTTTGAATTAAGGGAAAACGAAGAAAAGAGAACCAAACAGAGCCAAGAGTTTACTTGGTCCTCTTTTCTTCGATCAGGTATTTCGTAAGGATTACTGACAAAAATAAGAATTCTATCATTGTATGGAATTTTGTTAGTTTGTATTGTATGGACAGGTATCTCGCATTTTCAACTCTCTGTCTCTGATCGCGCCGTATGATTTTCATTCTCATCACGTGTTAATATTTATTTTTCTGTGTAACAGCCGAATACTTTTTGAAGATTTGCATTGTTGCGTCGCTTCGATATATAGAATGTATGACGAGAGGGAGATGATGGAAGGGGAAAGGAATTCGATTTCGGTATTTTCCATCAAATAAGGAATTATGAGTTTATGGTTTTTTAGGGTTTTGCTATTTTCGCATCCAAAATGCACCGATTTCTATAATTTCTTCAATATTTGATTCGGAAATATTCAATTTGTGTTGTATCAGCCCTTATTCAAAGAAATAGTTGTTGGATAGGTATATTTATTTTTTAGCGAATTGATGACCTACATTAATATTGAGGCAGGTCACCTGTCTTTTTGCAGTTTTTCTGTAATATATTCGTGGTCAGCATCGATAGTAACGTGTATCTACTATCTCAAACTCAAGCTAGAAAGCTGAAATTTTAATCATATACTCTCTACGTGCTCGAAATAATAAATGTTAAAATTTTTTAAAATCTGCCCACCACGGCCGTAGCCAGGACCTAATGTATGGGTGAGTTTCATTTTTTGGGTGAGCTGACATTTTTTTTAAAAGAAAGTTGAAATGTATAATCTAGAAAATTTAATTTTTATTAAAACGGTAGGTGCAAGCAATATCACATTCATGTTTTTAAACTACGAATTAAACGTATATGCTATAGATCAAGAAATTGGTAGGTATATAGGTAATATGTTTATTATACACACACAAGTAGTTCGAATATCTACTTAGAATTAAAAAGTTGTATTCCTCGGTCTTTTTCGGCAAATTTATGTAAAATATCATTTATTTGCAACGAATTCCAACGTTTTTTTTCAAACGCTATAAAAGAAAACCGTTGATCAGTCATTGATGAACGTTCGTATTGCGTATATACAGTCGGAATTTTTCCAGTCCTCATTCAAAATGGAATAGAAGTTTTATTACCATCCATGATTGCCCTATTTAGGTTCAGCTTCAACTGGAGGTATATACCAGTTACCTGGAGGGAGGTAAACATAGTATTCATACCAAAACCGGGAAACAAGCCGAGCGAATTACCTAAATCATATCGTCCGATAAGCTTGACATCGTTTTTTCTGAAAACAATGGAAAGGATTATTGACATCCACATTAGAGAATGCATATCAAAAAGCATGCCTCTGCACCCTCACCAATATGCAAATCCACGGAAGGCGCTCTGTTAAGACTAACTACAGAGATAAAAAACGCCTACCGTTGCAAAGAGATCACACTTTGTGCCTTTCTGGATATAGAGGGTGCTTTTGACAACACTGGATATGAATTCATATCAAATGCTTTGTACCATAGAAACATAGATACTCGTGAACCAACTATTAAATGGATCAAAGCGATGCTGCAAAGTCGCAAAATAACTGCCTCGTCAGGAACAACCTCAGTATCAGTAACAGCCGTAAGGGGCTGCCCACAAGGGCGAGTACTTTCACCCCTTTTGTGGTCATTGGTCATCGATGACATACTATACAAGATGAGCAATTTGGGCTACACTACAATTGGGTACGCCGATAATATTGTCATCATAGTCAGGGGCAAAGACTCAATTGGAGTCACATCAAAAATGAAAAATGGTCTAAAGACAGCCATAGACTAAAAAGAGGAAATAAGACCTAGATCTGATCACAATAAACGACACGGTCGTAGAGTATTCCGACGAAGCCAAGTATCTTGGAGTAATCGTAGACAAGAGGCTCAACTCGAACTTTCATTATTAACAACAAAATCACTAAAGCTACTATAGCTTTATAGGCCTGTCGCAGCACATATGGCAGAACCTGGGGAATCTCTCTAAAGGTCGTCCACTGGATCTACACAGTGATGATAAGACCCATTATAACATACGCCTCAATAGTATGGTGGACAAAATCCACACAAAAGATCACAATAGAGAAACTCAAAAAGGTACAACGGCTTGCTTGCCTAGGTATCTCCGGAGCCATGCAAACCTGTCCAACAGCTGCCATAGAGGCAATAACAAGACTAATACCTCTCCACATATAAGTGGCTATCCGCCGTGCAACAAGTCTAATACAGTTAAGCGAGATAAGGCTCAACGACCATCCGGAACTTAAAACCCTTCTCGAGGAACTGCCAGAACTTAGCATGAACTGCGCGGTCACCGCATTTAAAAAACACTATGCTAAACGGAGATCTTCGAGAGATAAGCATGGGTTAGTAATAACCCGCCAAACAACCACAACGGCATAAATTGGTATACGGATGGTTATAAAATGGAAGCGGGGGTAGGAGCGGGAGTATACGGACCAATCAAACGCTTTACTATACAAATGGAAAAAAGTCACAGCGTATTTCAAGCAGAGCTCCAGGCCATTCAAGAATGCGCCAGCCAGATTTATTCATCTGGCATAAAAGGCGCACGGATAGTCAATCAGCTATAAATGCCCTTAGCTCGCATACCATTGACTCCAAATCAGTCAGGTACTGCTTCAATACCCTTCAAACACTCGGATTAAGAAACAAGACCAAATTATGGTGGGTTCCGGGTCATATCGGGGTAGAAGTTAATAACGAAAAGGCCGTGGCCAGAAAAGGTCCAGAAACACTATTCATAGGTCCCGAACCTTTTTGCTGCACTCCTAGATGAGCAGCAATGGCAGGAATAAAAAGCTGGGAACATAGAAAATGTATCCATCTTTGGGAAAGCATTCCAGGTCTAAGACAAGGCAAACGAGCCATTCGACCTTTCAATCAAAATGCCAGCAAATGCCAGCAAATACCTAAACCCAAGCTGGCATGATATCAAAAACTTAGTGGGTTACCTTACTGGTCACCATGGTTTAAGATATCATCTACACAAATTGAGAATAGCAGACTCTCCCGAGTTCCGACTCTGTCTTGAAGAGGACGAGTCAGCGGAACACATTTTATGTGAATGTCCATTCCTTAATGGAATTAGAAAGAAGATATTTTCCAGGGAACAAATGAGCCCCGAGGACATAAAGAATTCTTCTACTGGTAAAATTGTCCGCTTTACACGGAAAGTGGAAATTCTACTAGTTTAAAAAAATTCTGGCCCATACACGAAGTGAGAATACTATAAAGTCTGTATACAATGATTTTACTCAATTGTCCTATCTCTAAATTAGGTACAGAAAATCGTAAACTGATCCGCACAGCATCATGGAACACAAATTGACAGAATGTGAAACACTTTGCGGCAAGATTTTTACTAATGGAACACCAAATCTTGTACTTTTCTGTTTTTTTCCTGTACTTATTTGTGCAGCTAAGGTTCATTAAACATATCTATTGAACCCATAATGTATTCAATGATTAATTGCTCGTACGTCTGCAATTAAGTTTTGTATTTGCAGCACTATTCATCACCGCACCGAATTCATATCTTCATAATATCAAATATTATCTACACAACTGTAATGGAGGTGGAACAAACCAATACTAAAATTTTGTTTGCGATCTGTGTTCCACATACATAGCTTTTCTTTTACACGAGTGCACGTAAGACAAACCAATTCTCAACTTTGTTAATATTTTCTGTATCTCTTGTCGCCGTGATATGCACGTGGAACAAAACAATTCTCACACAAAAGTTGCGATAAATTATATGGAAAATTTGTCCCAAACGCCAAAAAATGGTTTATGGCACAAAACAATTCTACACACTGTTGATTTTGGTAGATATGGGACAAAGTCGATGTTCGATATCTCGGGATTGGAAAGACTTAGAGCAAATCGAATCACAGATTTAAAAAGAGCATACAAAATTACCATAGAATCCGTTCCTAACTCAAAAACGGCAAAAGTGGCGTATGGAGCAAAACAATTCCCAGGCGACGGTAACTTGAACAGTGTTGGGGGCCCTTATGCCGCCATCGCCATGTAGAGCTCCTGACGATGAATGCTATCATATGCGGCTTTAAAGTCAATGAGAAGATGGCCAGTCCCGACTTGAAATTAGTTGGCTTTTTAAGGATTTGCCTCAGTGTGAAAATTTGGTCTATTGTCGATCTGCCGGTTCAGAAGCCACACTGGTACGTGCCGATAAGTGGTTTGCAGAACGGCTTGAGACATTTACACAGTACGTTGAATATGATCTAATATGCGACATAGGTACATTACAACCGGAGATAAACAAAAAAAAACAAAATGTTTTATGCTAGAATTTAATCGATTCTTATTCGGCAATTCACTCATGTCTTTTTGTCCAATTTCCATAAAGTGAACTTCGTCAAATCAATGGTTTAGGCGTCTCTGTCGGCCTCTTTAATCGCTGTTTCTTAAGTTGAAATAGGTTGAATATTGCATCGGGCTGTTAGCGAATTCCTCAATTATTATCAATTAGCTGTGTCTCAAATATACAACATTTTTAGTTTCTTTTCTACTTATTGTATTATTGCCTTTACCGACATCAAAGTTGTCACTTAATACGGTTTTCCGCAGCCTGGCGATCTCTTTTTTTTTCCTTCTAGATATTATTAACTTTCAACCACATTTTCATTTCAAAACAATGAATTTCGCAGCTTTCAAGTTTCCTTATTAAATGAGAAGACTATACATAAAAACATGTTTTTTTTATACTGAAGTCCTTTTATACGGTTAGGCACTGCCACTTTGAGTATGCCGTACCACGCACTATGGTAAACATGATTATAAATACAGTTTCAAAACCGTATGAACTCCGCAATAAAGTGAAGAATGCCACTGCCGTCAACACGTCCCTCCGCCATCGGCCATCCATGACCCATCGCAATAACTGTCCTTCTTTTTGTTCGCCCATGGCTCGGATGCTATCTCTGTGCAAAACACAAAGCCACATTTAATAAATGCACTCAGGCGAATATAACTGAATTGGGGGTGGGAGATGCTAAAGGTTTCATCTATTCATCGTCCAACACCACCCTCACCTGTACCTGTCGTCGTTCACACCAACGACAACGTCATAAAATAACCATAACAGAATATTAAAAAATATTACAGATGAAAAATTGAAGAAAATAAAAATTCGTATAAGGTTGTCCGTGAATGATCGTTTATATTAATAAAATAAACACCTAGAGCCAATTGGTGTATAATGTGCCAGACGAGTACATACTTAAAAATGTTTATTTATTTGCAATGGTCTTAAATCGATACATCTGGGCTATTAATATAATATAATGATCTCCTTATTTTCAATAATCAGTGGATATTTTTCGGACTAAACGTTTTTTAATGATTGCCAGAAATAGATAAGCAATCATTTATAACTGTTGCTTCGTCTTTGCAATTAATCATCTATCTAAAGGACAACAAGGAGATTGTGTGCTCTATGGGTAGGAGAAAGTGCTACTTCCGTCCCCTCAACTAAAAAAGCTTAATTATTGTAAGGACGATTTCTGATTTTTATGAGAATCTTAGAATTTGTCAATATTCATAGAAGAGGAAATAAATCTCTTTGTCACTCACTGTAGTCAGGATCAGGATGGCAGATAGGTTATAATAAATTGTTGACTTTTAATCTTTTACGAGTGGAAAACAAACTGCAAAATTAAAGTGATGTTACTCGTCTCGATGATGAAGTACTTTTAGGTCGTTTGTAAACAACATCAATTAAAGGACTGAAGGAATCGAGGAATACGAAGATTGATAGTCATTCGGTTAAAGTTGTGATGGAATGTATATATAATTTCCGAAAGTTCTGTGTGTGTAAATATTGTTTAACCCGGCAGATCTCGCGTCAAAAGTTCTCAAGAACTAGCAAAATGAGGAACATAGGGATAGCCTATTCAAAATTTGGGTATAGGTGAATTATTTAGAAGGATCTACATACATTGATAGGACATTTATAACATTTAAGGGATTTTATCGAAAAAACAACGTTTTTTTTGTGAAAAACGTTCCTTTAACAATGGCAAACAAATTTATGTAAAGGAATTGTTCGAAATGACTTTATCTACATACTTTGCGAAGAATAGGACTTTCATAAAAAATGATTTCTACTAAACGGTTTTTATTTTAAATAGTAGGCGTGGTAGTTGTCTGATTTCAAAAGTTCTTTCTCCTAGAGAGTATAATATGTTTCAAATATAAGCTTTCGAAATCGAATTTTGGGCCTATTTTTTGCCGACGTACGGGCGGACATGGCTAGATCGACATTACTATTAGGCAATAGCAAGGTATGTGTCAAAATTAATATACCCTTAGAATAGGGTATACAAACACTCACACTTGAATACTCCGGTTGCAAACTAGTCACTCAGACAACAACAAATGGTGGTGAAAAAGGTTGGGTGTTAGAAGAAGGTTCTAAATAGAAGTTAGTGAAAGCAACAGCTTCGAATAAAGCTTAGAGTTATACAGAGTGGGTCAAAAGTGACTTCCTAATTTGAAAAAATCATCTCTTTTGTATTTATTTTTTTTTTCTTTTCTTTTTTAAGGTAGGTACTTATAAAACAAACTTGGGAGATTTACTAAAATGAACTAAAGCGCTTTAGAGAGGACCAAACTAATTGAATTTTATTTTGAATATAATATTTGCGAGCTTTACTCCAGTTGAAACGAAGCTCAGGCTTATAAAATCCCTTCTTGTGCCTTACATTGAGTATGCTTCCGCTGTTTATTGCAAGCTTGATTCTTTATCGCTGCATAAACTTACCGTTGCTTTCAACGATATGGTTAGGTATGTTTATGGCCTTCGACGATATGATCACATATCAAACTATAACAAAAGAGTGCTCGGTTGTACACTTCAGCAGTTTCTAGATGTTAGATGTTGTGTCTTTCTGCACAAAGTACTTCACAATCAATCGCCACCATATCTATTTGAAAAGCTTCAATTTGCCCGCTCTTCCAGAACTTTTAATATAATTACACCCCCATCCAATTATTTAACCACGTCTCGCCATTTCTTCGTTCATGCCACTAGACTTTGGAACTCTTTGCCCAATGCAACAAAACAAATAACTGGAGCAACTGAATTCAAAAAATCTGCGTTGGAGTACTTCTCTTGAAAAAAAAAAAAAAAAAAAGAAGCAACAACTCTCAAATTTCTTTAAATTTCTTCTACTCTTTTTCTTCTACTCCTTTTCCCCTTTCTTCCTTCCTGCAATAGTGTTTTCTTTATAATTTTTATTTATTTTTTTTTTCTTATTTTCTTATTGTTAGGTATAGTGTAGGTCTAACCATGAAATGTTATCCTCTATTGTTAAGTACTATAAAAGACTAAGTCTTACTTGTACATGATGTTCAATAAATGAAATGAAATGAAATGAAAAATGAAATGAAATCACTGTCGTTGATTTTCCTCGAGCTGGAAGACCGAATAATTTCCAAAAATTTAGGATTTAATTGGCATTCACGTTCTCCGGATTTGACTGCACCAGACTTTTTTCTGAGGGGTTACTTGAAGGATAAAGTGTACCTAAATAAACCCACCACTATCCCGCAGCTGAAGGAGAACATTCGTGCTAAAATACAGGCGCCGAGCCCAGATGTCCTACGAAGTGCTATGGAAAACGCCCTAGAAAGAGCCTGTCTCTGTGCGCATGAAGCTGGTGCTCATTTGAGGGACATTATATTCCATACTTAGCCGAAAATAATCTCCCTAAATCAAAGTTTGTGATTCTAAAATATATTATTAATATAAAATTAAATCTATAAAAGAAGTTATCACTTTAAATTAGGAAGTCACTTTTGACGCACCCTGTAGATATATTACTTTTCTACCTAGTTCGAGTATTTTGCTCATGGCGCGAGTTCTGCTGGGCTAACTACGCTTCGGATCCAAGAAACACTTTTTGATTGAAAAATGAAAACATGCAATTTGATGCTCCAGCTAACTTAAGCTACTGTTTAATTGGTTTTAAAGCGTTTTTCAATAAGAGCGCTACAAAAGTTTTTTTTTAAATAAAACAAAAACGGTTTTGGATATCAATGAAATTCTTTATTCCTGTGAAAGTACGTTCGATGCCATTATGTATGGAACTCGATTTCTTGTGCGTGGCCACCACGGGCACGCTTGCAGAAGTCCAGACGCTGAACCCAATTTTCGACGGATTC
The DNA here is from genome assembly GCA_949715645.1 of Portevinia maculata. NCBI lineage: Eukaryota > Metazoa > Arthropoda > Insecta > Diptera > Syrphidae > Portevinia > Portevinia maculata. Next base: position 195,795,271 of record OX454525.1, read on the forward strand.
CAATCATAAATCGGCCGATACTGATGCAATTTCACGTTCGATATTTGTACGAAGTTCATCAATCGTCGCTGGCTTGTTGGCATAGACCATATTCGCTGTATGGCTTGTGGCACCGTCCTGTTGGAACCACATGTCCTCCAAGTCCATATCATCCAATTGGGGCCAAAAATATTCGGTTATCATTGAACGGTAGCGATTCCCATTCACAGTAACGTGCCGGTCTTGATCATCACGGAAGAAGTACGGCCCAATGATGACGCCGACCCATAAACCACACCAAACCGTAATTTTGTCGGGTTGCAATGTTGACTCATGGAGTATGTGTGGATTGCTGCCTGACCAATACCGCATATTGTGTTTATTGACGAAGCCATTCAGCCAGAAATGTGCCCCATCGCTGAAGATGATTTTTCGATGACGTAGCGCTCTTAACGTTGAGGCCACCGACTCCGAATTTCGGTAGTAAATTTTAATAATTTCAACTACAGTTGAAACTCGATTATCCGGGATTCGATTAACCGGGACGCTCTATTAACCGTGATGAAAATATTTAACATAAAAAAGTCTTATATCCGTAAAAAACTCTATTATCCCTAAAAAAAACAAAAACATTTTCTTTATCGACAATAAAGACAACTTTTTATTTAAACTCTATTATCCGTAATAAACTCTACTATCCGTAACAAGAGAACAAGACCGAACAAGTTTTTTTCACATCTAAAAACCAACGGAATTTTGTATCTGTTGCATTGCATTTACAAGACACGCAAGAAGGAGTAACGGGATAATACATTCTTCGGGTTGAGTTTTATTTTGTTTCTTATGTTTGTATGGATTTTGTTCAGTTTTGGTTGGAAAATCTGAAGTTACGCGTCGTGATAATCGCTTCTTCTTTGTTAAGTGAAAATAAAAGATCGCGTAAAGTTTTGTTAATTAAGGAAAAAGTTGATTTGATTAATGAACATTGTAAAAATAGTGTGCCTGTGAAAATGTTGGCTAAAAGATATAAAATCGGCACCCAAACAGTGTATGATATTCTAAAAAATAAAGACAAGATTTTCAAATTTTTCGCAGACAGCTTCACTATAAAAGGATTGGAGAGGCGCAAAACTGTCAAAAAAGCTGAAAATCCCAAAGTGGACGCAGCAACGTATGAATGGTTTCGACAGAAACGATTTCGAGGAGTTCCAATTTCAGGGCAAATGATAATGGAGAAAGCAAAATTTTTTCATGAAAATCTTAACATAGCCTCTGACTGTGTATACTCTGAAGGATGGCTGGGAAAATTCAAAAACCGCCATGGAATTCATGGATTGAAAGCGATAGGGGAAAAAGAATCTGCTGACTACGAAGCTGCTACGCTTTTTGTAGAAGAATTGTCTGATCTCATTCAAACAGAGAATTTAAGCAATGAGCAAATTTACAATGCTGATGAAACCAGCCTTTTTTGGAAATGTTTGCCCCAAAACACTTTGGCAAGCAACGACGAGCGTTCAGTTGAAGGATATAAGGAATCGAAGGAACGACTCACTGTACTGGTTTGTTCCAATGCTTGAGGAACTCATAAATGCAAGTTGATGGTTATTGGCAAAAGCGCTCGTCCAAGAGCTTTAAAAAATGCTGGAGAGCTTCCAGTTATCTACAAAGCCAACAAGCGGGCTTGGGTAACCCAAAAATTGTTCCTTGATTGGTTTAATAAAAACTTTGTCCCGGAAGTTAAAGAGCACCGGGAAAAAAACCATCTTGACAGGAACTCCAAAATTGTATTGCTCTTGGATAATTGTCCAGCCCACCCAGACGTTAATGATTTTAAAGCCGCAAATATACTAGTGAGGTACTTTCCACCAAACTGCACTTCTCTGATCCAGCCAATGGACCAAGACGTGATTCGAAGCCTAAAGTGCCATTATCGCAAAGAGATTATTCGAAAGCTAGTAAGCTCAGAAAACAGGATCAACTTTTTTAAGTCATTTAACATCAAGAATGCTTTATGGGGTGTTTCTAAGTCCTGGAATTTCGTTACCACCGAGATTTTGAAAAATGTTTGGCACAATTTACTCTTGGCCGAAAATGAGGAAGAAGGTAAGTTTTATCGAAATCAAAAAGTTTTGCATAGTTTTTACATCATCGACATTTCTAAACTTCCTCAGAACAAGATGCCATTGACGAGGTTTCAACAATTATGAAAGTCGCAGAGGATTTTGATGTCAATGCAATAAGAAATTGGGTGGACTCAGATGCGAATGCTTCACCATTTGCTGTTTTATCAGAGAACGAAATTATGGAGATGATAAATAACCCTCTTGACAACGAGCCGGAAGTCCTTACTGATGAATCCGATGATGTAGAAATTTCAAAAATTCCAATTGTTTATGCGATTAAGGCAAGTTCTACACTTTTGAGCTTTTTAGAAGAGTCAAATTGTCCTGCAATAGCACAACAGGATATAATGCAAGTTCACCGCATTAACGTTAATTTACTCAAAGAAAAACAACGAGTAAAATCACAACGGCAAACAACAATACAACATTTTTTTTAACTTTTTTAAAAAAGTTTTTCTTGAAGTTCCTAATAATCAATCTTGTGATTTTGTATTGTATGTACAAACAAAAATATGTACTGAATGAATTATTAAGTTTTATGAATTAATTTTATGTTTGTTTTCGTTTTTTTTAAATAAAAATAAAAAATAAAAAAATAAAATATCAATTTCTGTTTTATTTTATTTGAGAAAAAAAAAAGTTCTATTATCCGGGATTTTCGATTATCCGTGATGGGCTCGGTCCCGACCATCCCGGTTAATCGAGTTTCAACTGTAGTTGTTGGCTCGTATATCTTTCATGGCAAATGCAAACCTTACTGAAGAGAAATGTCAAAAGAGCGGCAAGAAATTCGGCGTCGTTTGCTATCCCTGTCGCTCTACTTTTGTAGCGTCCCTGTTGAAAAACCCTTTATATGTGATAGCCCAAAAAAAACAAAAAAAACTAGAATGAATAACATAATATACTTACAGTCTGTCCAAGAAAATCAAAATAAAAACTGGATGAACTGAAAACTCGTGGCTTCAATGGCACAGTGCATGAGTGCTTGCCTGAGAAGACACTGGTCTAGGTGCGAATCACCGAGGAAGTGATGGATTTTCGGGATAAAATGAAGGAAAAAGACAGACCGGCACCATAGAAGGAGTTTGATGATCGGTTGTGGTGAACCGTGAAACAGCGCTGTAACTCCAGCCGTCCAATTCACGTGGTAAGCATTGTAAGATATTATTATATTAACAGGTGGCGATGGTGCGATGGTAGTGTATTCACTAAGTGATTGGCAGATCGTGCGTTCGAATCCCGACCAGGGCCATGATTTTTATAAATTGAATACACACAACAAAAACAGATCTCCCGCAATTAAGGCGCCACCTGTGGAGAAAAAATCTCATCGCACCAAACTTCTTTCCTATCCTTCTATTCTTTCATACAGTGAGTAGCACCCAAAAATAGGCAATGACTCACAGCAACAAACAAAATGCCTGCGCTGTGGTTTCTACTATAAGGGTACTGTCGTATCACTCCAGAAAAAATTATACAAAAAAAAAAATGGTTGTTCATTCACAAACAATATTAAGCTACTCAACAGCGAGGTTTATTCAGAAGATTTGGTTTGTTAACATTTTTTTACAGCTACTTTGTAGGGTTCTTCTTTCCTTATATGAGGGTCCAATATTATTATTACAGGTTTCATAACCATCACACTTTACGCCACCGCTTCTGTTCCGACTGTAGGCTATGCCACTTTTTTTATGACTCACTAGAGGTTTATTTTGTGCTCAACATTTTTATTTGAGTCTCGGTGAAAAGCTTATTACAAGTTTATCACATTTAAAATCAATGCTGGACAAAATTCACTAAAACTATAGTTAAATTTCAGAAAAGTGAAGTATCTGCCAGTACAAATCTGGCACACCGACAAAAAAAATCTGTGACGCTTTGCGCAAAGAGAGTGCGAGGAGTATCAGAAACCAAAGCACGGATGATCATGATGGATATTATGAGGAAGCAAAGACAATGGTAATTCCTCCCGCTGAATTCACCAACGAAATCGCAATCAAAGCAACTTATTGCGGTCCTTGAATATCTGCTTAAAGGACAAGTTACTGAATCCAAAGTATATATTTTATTCGACGCCGACGATAAGGCCATCGTAAGCGAGGATCAAAAGTCCCAAGAAGGAGCACAAGATGTATAGGTGGGTGTTTAGGAGAGGATATGAAGGATGGGATAGACTGAGCCAATAAAAGTGCAGTGGCTCTGTGGCTAGTTAGGTTTAAATCGCATGAAAGAACACCTTACTTTTTTAGAGAAGGAAAGTCGCCGAAGCACAGGGAATAGTAAATAGTGATAGGGCAAGAGGAGAATTAGATCCAGTGAGCGAAGAACCAGTTCCAACACCCTGAATTGAAGAGGTTAGCATAGCTGTAAAAAAGCTTAAAAACAACAAGGCCGCCGGATCTGATACCAGTTTCACCACCCAGTATTGAAGAGGTTATCATAGCTGTAAAAAAGCTAAAAAACAACAAAGCCGACTGGTCTGATTGTTTACCAGCGGGGCTCTTTCTTTCATTCTTTTTTCTTCCATATGATCATCTACCAGAAAGGCGATCTTATGTCTTGCAAGTACTGTGTGAATATCTGAAGCCGTTCTGCAACACACTAATCGGCACGTACCAGAGTGGCTTCCGGCCTGGCAAATACAATAGACCACTGCTTCTTCTAAGCCAAATTCTAAAAAATACCGATGGATTTTAAGTCCAGACCCACCATCTTTTCATCGACTTAAAATCCGCATATGAGAGCATTCACGCCCACGAGGCCACGTGGCAGTACAGCTCCTTCCAAACTTTTAAAACCTGCACCGGATGCCGGCAAGAAAATGCGCTGCCATGTGACTTCTTCAATCTTGTTCTGGAGCAGATAGTCCGCTGGGGAGATGTTAGCACTGAAAGCACTTTCTTCAACAGATCTGTCCAACTACTGAAAAACGCGGATGATATCGACATCATCGGCCGATCTCAGCGTGCCGTGTAAGAAGCTGTCAAGGCGATGAAGCAGAATAGGCAAATTTGATCGGGCTTGAAGTCAACGAGGATAAAACGAAGTACTTACACAAACATACAAACATCTTTCCATCGCTTAGCATAAAACGTCACTGTAAATAGCAGCAACTTCGAGGATGAGATACAACCGCGAACTCTATGAGCAGTACCAAGATGCGGATGTAGTCGAAAAAGCTGAGAACACATCGACTACTTTGGCTCGGTCACATCGAGCGAAAGGACAATAACGCTCCGGCGAAGAGCATAATCAACCCCAGGTTCGAGACGCCAATGAAGACCGAACCTCCGTTTATAATCTGGTCTGGATAACTGGAAGCGGCGTGTCCTGGATGGAAGGCTGCAGTGTCTCAGGCAGAGACTCATCACAGGTCGAAAGCCTGTTAAGTAAGTAAGTAAGTAATTTACTTTTGCTCAGGTCCCAATATACACATCAGGTACAGTTTATTTAAGATGTGAACTACATAGAAGTTTAAACAAAATGCTTAGAAGAGGAACAATTTAATTTTTCAGTTTTTAATAATCCGTTAATGTGTACACAACACATTCACCTGATGACACAATGTCATCCGTGTTTCATGTCTTGTTTCTATTTCAACTTTCCAATTTTTTCTTGAAAAATGCTGTACTACCTCGGTAATGTGAACTAATTAAAACATATAAGTAATTTACTTTTGCTCAGGTCCCAATATACACATCAGGTACAGTTTATTTAAGATGTGAACTACATAGAAGTTTAAACAAAATGCTTAGAAGAGGAACAATTTAATTTTTCAGTTTTTAATAATCCGGCAATGTGTACACAACACATTCACCTGATGACACAATGTCATCCGTGTTTCATGTCTTGTTTCAATTTCAACTTTCCAATTTTTTCTTGAAAAATGCTGTACTACCTCGGTAATGTGAACTAATTAAAACATAGGCAGTTCACATTTTCGAGGGTTCACATTTCTGAATACTAAAAAATTTGTTATATCTCATGATTTTTGAAATGACCTGTAACTTGATTATTGAAAAGTAAAAGAAAGGAAACAAAGCCATAGTTATTAAAGGATGTTAATATTATTTAAATAATAATTTAATAGCCTAAAAACTTAAAAACAAAATAAATAAATACTTCACAACAAGCAAAATAAAGAAAACAAAACAGGAATAACATATGTTACTATATCTGCACCCAATCCATTTTCTTGGGCCCAGTCTAACAAAACATTCGAGCACTGCATGGCTCGACAGTGGGAAACTTTTGAATTGTGTATTATTTCTTCCACTGATGAAGTTTCCTCGTCTTCGGGGGCTAACTCAGCATTCTCACCATTATGTTCACCATCACCGTCAACGACCCATGTTCTTATGTCCTCAATCGATACGTTTGGGCATCAAAGCAGCTTAGGTGTTCTCTAATTTGTTGAAGTTCTGGTTCAAAATGTGCTGCCCCATCTACGAGTATATCGCGAAGACGAATTAGTGGGATTAAAATTTAATCCTCAGCTTCCCAACTTGAATCTCGTGGCAGAATTTTTTAAAACAGTTTGCCATGGCCGACGAAGTTTTTTTTGCCCAAAAGTTTTGCAAAATTGTAACAGCGTTTCTCAAGCTTATTTTTTTAGAACTGCACTAAAATTGTTTTGTTCTTCTTGCGTTGCAACAATAAAACCAAATAGGGGGTAGTTTTTTTTGTGAAAAAGAAAAGTTCACATTATCGAGTATCAAGAAATGGTTTTATGTTCACATTTTAGAGTATGTAATATAAACTTTTTCTGGTTCACATTTTTGGATAATTCACATTTTCGAGGTTCACATTATCGAGGTAGTACTGTATTAGATTATTCCCGAGTGATTGATTGGTAATGCTGTTTCGCAATTACTCCTTTGTTGTATATTTGCGTTCTCTTGTTTTATTTTCAATTAACCTTAAAAATCATCTAAGCGTTTCTTCCTTGTACATACCTATAAATTAATACATGTTTCGATTAACTCTGAATCGTGGAAAGCAGAAAAGGCAAAGGCAAATAGCTTCGTGTAGTTCAGCATGAAGCTTAAATTTAAGTTATTATATTTACGTTCATCCCCAATGGAGATTTTTTTTAATTAACTGGCACTGCAGGTGCTGTAACGTTGAATCAATATTTTCATTCCGATATAAATGGTTAAACTTGAGATGTGTACAGAAGAAAAATCTTCTTTTCTGTTATCTTACAGCAGACTGGGCAAATTAGGGGTACCTACTCATGTAACGTCGTATAACCTTCGCCAATGTCGAAAACTTCGAAAGTTTACGACGTGGTTAAATGAAATGAAATTTGTATGGGAAATTTTAAGACAAGGTGGTAAATTTTCGACATGAATTTGGTGTGTAAATAAAGATGTTCTTCTTCAGAGTTAACATTTTATTTTGTCCTGCGCATCTACGTCGCGTGAATCGTGTAATTTGACGTTTTGCTTTGTTAACATCACTTTCTGCCTGAAACAATAACAGAAACCAACACTTTTCGACAAAAAAGAATAAATAAACATTTAGGCATGTTTAACTAGCCGAACCCGGCGAACGTTGTTTCGTTGTAGCCGCATTTTGTTTTGGCTAGTGATCTATATAGATCATTCCATGAAAATAAAACGATCAGGATCATCCAATATTTTTACTTTGCAAGTTTGGCACGCGTGGTTGATATTTTCATTTGTTCCCATTTTATTGGCTTTGCCATCCGTGTGTTTTATTTTTATTTATTCAACTTTTGGAATTCTCGATCACAATACAGATTTACACCGAACTGTACTCAACATCGATTCTATTTTTGTCATCAATCACAGAAAATTAACCTTAGACTTAGATAAGTACAAATATTTGCATATTTCTGTGGCCACAAACCATAACCGCTAAAGTCGACTTAAGACGAAATTGAGATTTTGCCATCAGATTCAGCGTACTCAAATCAATTTTGTAAATTTTTTTTAGCCTTTTATCTTTAAAAACGTGGCCACAATTTCAAGAAACAGAACAGCTTAAGTCACTTTCTTTAGTTGTGATTAAGGAAAAACAACCAAATAAAAAATAAATAAATTTATTATGTAAAGTTGCCTTAAGATAACTTTTTTTTAAACTTGAGTTTAGCTGTTTTTCCGTGTTAATATTTTTTTGTTTTGTTCATTTTTTTAAAAGGTAATAACGTCTAAACTTCAGATTAGTGGTAATTCCCAAAGGGAGAATGAGTAAAAAGACATTTCTATTTGCAGTTTAGCGCTTATTCCAAAATTAAATTGTGATGCACGAAGAACCTTCCGTTAGAAAAGCTAAAAAAAAGTGTTTCTTTAATATATTGTATTCTCTTTCCATATTTTAAGAAAGAGTATGGCCAGTTTCACAGTGAAGGTTTAAACTTGAGTTGAACTTGAACTTTAAACTGAGTTCAAATTTTTGGTTTAACTCGTCTGGTTTCACACTGAAGTCGTTTAACTTGATTTTATGTATCGAAGCTGGCAGCATTTTTCGTTCTTATTACGCAATGTGCCGTTATATATTTTTTATTCTCGTTTTGACATTACTGCTTGTAAAATTATTGGACAATTTTCCCAAATCTAAAAAAAATATGCCAAATACACAGTTCCTTGTGAGTCAAATTTTGCAATAAAAAGATATTTGGGTGGTAACTTGGAGACTGGCAATAAATGTCCAAAATATGCTACGGAGAATTAAACCACAGAAAACACAGCAGGAATTTTCGAACAGCCCGCGAAGGAATACCTAACGGAAGCCCAGCGGGGAAAGTGGTTACTGGTGTGGACACAGAACAACGATATGCAATTGAAAAACCAGTTAGGCTTTGAGCCAATGGACGACACACATATATCGACATTTGCGGGTGGCAATGGTGCTGTAGTAGTGTATTCGCTTACGGAATGGAAGGTCGTGCGTTCGAATCCCGGCCAAGTCCATTACTTTATACCGAATACGTGAAATCGTAATCTCCCTAAGTAACTTAGACACCACCCGTGGAGAAAAACCCTACAACTGCACCCAAACACTTCTTTCCTATCTCTCTATTCTTTCTAAAACCAAGTAGCTTACACTGTGTTCTTAGCATTATAAGGGTACTGTAACAACAGAAAAAATCCCTAGCGTAAGCAAATTATAAAAAAAAAAAAAAAATCCCACTCACAACGCTTAAGGATTTCCACTGCCACACGTCTTTTGGAAGTCTGAAAACCACCAACAAAATATATTCCCAAGGACGGTAGGTCCCGCGAAGCTAGGCTATAATCGTTGAAGACAAAATATCGTTATCGAAGTGTAGTGTTAAAGTGCTTTTCATCGAATTAAATGTATCGACCCTACTTGCCTCATTTTCATATCATTTATTCCAATATGCCTATTCAAGTTAAGGCCGAAGCGACAACAACAAATACAGTCTATCAATAAAAGTCGCACCATATGCATGCAACAATGCCAATCGAAGTACTTTGGATGGCTTGGGTCATTAATCCAAATTTTTTTTCGAAATAAAATGGAGTTCACTTCCATCATTCAATTAAAAATCATTCAGTCCTCAAAAAACCAAGATACATCGCTGCATTTAATTGTATAATTACCAATAAAACTTGATATAGGTAGGTACATTCATTCAGTGCGCCAGATTCATGCGATTTGTATTTAAGTCACGTATTTTTCCCACTTTCATTTGGACTGCACTTTCATCCTGCTGGGAAAACGTCATTGGTTGATAAGACTCTCCAAAAAGGAATGTGGGTCATCATGTTCATCCCATCAACTACTTAAAATCTTTAACCGTCAATGCTTCCATATATCGTCGTGCTAGTTCTCATGTTTGTACCATCGCTGAGTGGGTTAGCCACCCCCCACCCCCCTCCCCCCAATAGCCACCTTTCTACCGCACCGACTCGGTACGAATTTGAGATTCATTGTACAATGTTTCTTGTGGATTGTAGCAACTACGTAAAGGAGTCATCATATAGCGTCTGCATTGGTAGCCACTGTCCGCCACTACGACATGATTTCCAAATTCTCCATTTTCAAACCTAGAACAGATTCTTGAATTGTTGAAAATTGTGGAATCATGACTTGATCCAGGCCACCTTGCAACTATGTCCATTATTTTGAGCTTTGGATAACACATGGTCTGCACGTTTAAGGAAAAATACCCTTTTCGGTTTCAAAATATTTCACCATTTGATCCACCTAATAAAGTGTTTCAAATTTAAACGGTTTCACCCCTTTATGTATTTAAGTGCGTGCCATAGCAGGAGACTTTTTAAAGTTTTTTGCTTTATATATGAGTATATCGACTTTTTTAACTACTTTTAGATAGCAATGGATGGTAGGTAGGTAGGTAAGGTGGCTGCGAGGGCGTGAGCCCAGGCACACTTAGGCCGCAGTTTCGGCCCGTTGTGATACCACAAAAAGGGGTGGGGGTGTGTTCTGCCGGTAGTCGCTCGGCCTACTGGGTTCCCTGTGATTGCCTCCTGCGAGTTTTAGGGGGGAGATACTCCTGAAGGGGTCAGGGTGTGCGGCCTGGCTGTATTTCGCATGGGTTGCGATGTATTAGGGTGACTAGTGCAGTGGCGACTCTCGCCTGACATTCGAACGATGGGTTGGGATCGAGATGAGGTGATTGATGCAATCAAACCACAGGTCAATCCCAAATTCTGCGCCGCGGAGGGGAAGCTATTGCTACCTGATCACCGGGGGAGGGAAGAGTCTTTTGAGATGACTGTTACAATCGAACCTCAAACTGCTCTTCACTCTCTATGCAGGCAATACCGTGCCGGGGAGACTGATGCAATCAAATCCCGAGCAAGCTATTACATTCCTTGGAGGGGGGTCGGGGTGTACCGGCTGCACAGTCAAGTAGTTGGTTGCAAAACTGTGCTAGAGGGGGTGACTGAAGGTGGTCCAACCCTGCTACACGCATCGCGGGGGGAGGGGGTGCGGCTTGTGGCGACTGTGGCAGTACGAACCAGAAGTTACACCATTCCGCGGAAAGGGCGGCCTTGATAGTCGATTTTGGATTATGGTGACTGAGTTTGGGAGTTTGTGGTGCAGGTTTTGAGGCATGGGAAAGAAACAGAGTGGGGTGACTGTTACAATCTAACCTCAACTCTGTTCCCGTTTTGTCTGCATAGCGGGAAGGCAGCAAGGCCGGGGGAGACTGTTTCAGTCGATCCGCCGGGTTACTGTCTCGCCCTCGGAGTGTAGTGCTGACTGAAGTGACTGATACAATCAAGCTTCAGTGAGATCTCTTTTTCTTTGCAGGGGAACAGGTATGGGGTGATCTGCGGGAAGGGAGCTGGAGGGACTCAAGTCATCGTCCAATCCGTCCTCTAGTTTAGTTTAACCATTTGGACTTAGTGACGAATTTGCTGATACAGCCAATATCTGTCTCACTGAGATGGCTTAGATCATCGAGGAAATAATTGCCAAGGATTTGTTTCCTTGGGTTGGCTAGTGCGGGGCAGTTGCACAGGAGATGTGTGGTGGTGGTGGTTTCTTTCTCTTCGACGTCTCTACAGCTTCTGCAGAAGTCGTATGAGGGAGCTCCCAATCTGGTGGCATGTCTGCCTAAAAGGCAGTGGCCGGTGATTGCTCCGATTACAGAGCTGATATTTTTCCTGCTGATGGAGAGAAGTTTGGATGATCTCTTTGCATCGTATTTGGTCCAAATTTGCTTTGAGGATACACATGTGCTGATGCTATTCCACCTGTTGTTTGCTTCTATTAACGCGTTATCTAGAAGTTTGAGTTTCAGTGTCTGAATGGGTACCGCCGGTGTCTCTCTGTTGTCAGAGAGTTCTTGTGCGGAACCCCGCCTGGCTAACTCGTCCGCCTTGCATTTGCCTGGAATATCACTGTGACCGGGTACCCAACACAGGGAAGTGTTACATCTGACCACGATCTCGTTAAGAGATTCGCGGCATTGTTACCAACTTGGATCTTATTGTTGGTCATTCTAAGGCTTTAATCGCTGCCTGTCTGTCTATGTAGATCGCGATAGTTTTCCCATCTATCGGGCTCATAGAGAGTCTGCGTGCTGCTTCGCGGATACTTAGATTATTAAATAAATGTTATTTCTATTTTTTCGTTAATTATTATCACATATATACATTTTTGTTTTAAAAAAGGAAGATATAAAACATCCCTTATGTTTGACATATAAATTTAATATCCAACTTTATTTTTACCTTAAACCGTTTTGACCGTCTACAGACGGTGAACGTATTTTAACACCTGACTCACGTATTTTGACAGGTAAATTCAAACTGAATTTGGATTATTGCTCAGAAAACTCTAATTATCAAAAACTGAAATTATGGTCGATTTGAAAGCATTATTGAAAAAAAACGGTTAGAGGGTTTTAAATGGCAGAATGCAGTCGTTTAACTTAAACTGAAAATTGAACTCAGTTTAAGGTTTAAACGAAACTGTGAAACCGAATAAATTGCTGAAGCAGATAAAACAACTATTTAACCAGTATTGGGCTTTGGTAACCTATTACCAGAGAATTTTGTACATAGGAAATCTTCTGACTATAGGAAATAAAAATGTAATAATCTGTCTAACGCAATGCAAAGAAAGCACCGTGAAACTTCAATGAAGTACTTTTTGGAATATGATGGCATGCGTTCACAAGTTTGCCGACATTTCATTAAAAAAGTAATGGCCAAAAAAGTTTTAAGTCCAAGCGAACCGTTTAAGAATTGACGGGGTAAGGGCATTCCTGCGAACAAATTAACACTGGATCAAGAAGAGGAAGTACGCAACCATATACATAAGTTCCTATCGTATGAAAGCCATTGCAGCCGTCGTCACACATCTTCTGTCACTAAAATAAGGTTCTACAGTGACTCATGTTCCGGCCAAAATTAAAATTCGTTTGTTTCTGATATGTTCCTTATGTTCATTAAAGAAAATCCTTTATTGGAATATATAGATCATACATTTTTGGAACCTGGCCATACCCACCTCGAACCTGATTCTAATCATGCGTTAATTGAACGAAAACAAAAAATCCAATGTTGAAATTAGTGTGCCAAGAGACTGGTATCAGTTCATCGGAAGTTTTAATTCAAACTTTAGTGAAATTTTGAAAAACAATATTAATTGGAAACGATATAATTCAGAAGGCCAGAAATTTATATGGAACTCAGTAAGGTGGTTTCGCTGCAAACATCTATAACCAAATTTTGTATAAAACAAACTTAAATCGCGAAGAACCATTTAACTTTTACCGTTAGTAAAACGAGGAGCATCGATACTTACATTGGGTCATTTATAAAATATTAAAGACCTACCAATTCTATCATCAGATAAAAAAAAGATCTTATGGATTTATTACAGTACATAAAAAGACCTAACGACTAAAGTATTAGTTTTGCCAATAAAATCGGTTACACTTATTTAAAAAAAAAAAATTACTTTTGAAATAAGGAAGAGTAAAATTATCTTTATTTCACTTTTCGTATCAACGCAATCGGAGTTTCCAATCGCCCAATAGAGTCATTTGTAATTTCACGCGTTTGTCAACAACTTTAAACTGCTCTCCTGAAAAATTAGTAAAACAGACTTAAGCGGTTTTTTCTTGTGAGCACAGGTTTATAGATGGGCATATAAATGGTGTTCAAATTTGACTTATCATTTTAAATTGGCCGCCACATTTTTCACAGCTATTAGATTACACCAAATTTTTTTTTCAGGTATGAAGTAAATACATACATTCCCGTTAGCTAAAATGGACTGCTAGACTATTGAGCAACGTGTTTTTATTAAAACTTATTTTAAATATGGTGAAAGTTTTGCAGAAGTTGAAAAAAGATTTGGTTCAAAATACGATAGAGAAAATGCTCCGTCAAACCGTGCTATTAATCTTATCGTTCATAGAATTGAAGAAACTGGTTCGGTTCAAGATCAGAGAAGTAAAGCCTATCATCGTAGTGGTCGTTCGAGTGAAAATATTGCAACTGTTAGCAGAAGTGTTGCTGAAGAGCCAAGGACGTCAATTCGTCGTCGTTCACAGCAATTAAACCTCAAACCAACAACTTTGTTTAACATTTTGAACAAAGATCTGCATGTAAAGGCTTACAAAATACAGTTTGCAGAAGAATTAAAGCCAACTGACCACGCATTGAGTCGCCAATTCGTTAATTGGGCCATAGAGTAGCAACAATAAAATGACAATTTTTTCAAGCAAATTATCTTCACCGATTAGGCTCATTTTGAAATTGGCGGTTATGTCACTAACCAAAAATGTCGCATTTGGGCTGAAGAAAATCCTAGCGGGAAGGCCAATGAAACCAAAAAAAGTAACTGAATTATATGGATTTTGGTGTAGTGGATGGAGCTAGATATCAAGCGATGATTAGAAACTTTTTGTGTAATCAATAGGAAAATATTGGTGTGCAGAATATGTGGTTTCAACAGGATGGTGCAACATGCCACATAGCAACGAACTCAATCGATCTTTGAAAGAGAAGTATAACAATCGCATAATTTACCGAAGAACATACGTGAATTGGCCACCAAGATCATACGATTTAACATAACTGGATTTTTTCTTATGGGGTTTCTTGAAGAGTAAAGTTTATGCCGATAATCCTCAAAATGTTCAACACCTCAAAGACAACATCATCTAGCAAATATGACTTATTGAACCATCATAATGCGAAAAAGTGATTCAAAATTTTGGTAAAAGGTTGACAGATTGCCGAGCTAGCAGAGGAAGTCACATGGATGACATTCTTTTTCATTATTAACCGGAAACGATATACCTACATTAATTTCCAATAAAAATAAATACAGATTTCACACAATTTGTGTCATTCATTCAAAATTTAAAATGATACCTCAAATTTGAAAACCCTTTAGTACATTTTTATATGAAAGGTTAAATCTTTAATAAAAGCGACGGAAAGGTGTTTTCAGCGATTTTCGTGGCATTTCATTCCAAATGGTAAGCAACTGGAATTATGGATTGGCTTATTTATTCTCCAATGCAATTTAAAAGAGGCATATCGAAGCATACTCGTATAAAGCTCCTTTGAACTTTCTTAATTTTGTACGGAATGCATATTGTGTTTTTCATAATTTTGTTTTGCTATTTTGTCAAGTTAAAGTTATCCTTTAGGAGGATACTAAAAAACACGCGAACATGTGCCCGAAGGCACATCCACTTCTTCGACTTACAATTATTAAGTTAAACTCACGACCGTTATTATATAAAGACTTTTAATGTGCTTAATTTATATGATAGAATTCAAACCTCACCTTGCTAGATCCCAAATAGAACTAATTCCCAATATATTTGCCTCCCGTGAAACCGTTGGTCCCACGATGTGAATCGCTGATTACTCAAATATACTCCGGTGTCATATAATTCAGTTGCACTGCGCGTGCATGCAATCCGATTCCATCGCCCTAGTACTGTGGGAACATGTTGGTTTATGAAAGTGATGACGCAGCCATTCCCAGGTGACTGGCTGTTCTGATCTTGGAGTGTTGGATCAGATGTCTCGAGTTAACTGTCATTTTGGAATATGGCAACTCCGTACTTACACCACAGAAAGAAAAAAGAAAATTTGAAAAGTTTAAAATGTTCAAGTTTCGCTAGCAGAAGGATATAACCTTTTTCGCCGCAGTGTTAAGCGGGCTCACTCAACTTCGTTGCTCCCCTAATGATAAGTGCTAGTTGTCTGGCAGGGGCTTATATCAGCTTACTTTTTTGAATGAAATAGGGGTTGGGTGGCTCGCTTCTCGGATTAAACGGATTTAACGATTTTGAATATTATTATTATTAACTGTTGTGATAACAACAGCAATTACTCTTATTACTCTTTTATCTGTGCCTAGCACATCCCACACTCAAACCTTAAACCACAAAAAACAATTGTATCATATTGCACATTAAGTAACTGCACCACTTTGATATTATATTTATTCTGTAAATTCTGTTAAGTAAGCATAGTTTTATAATTTAAGAAGATAGATTTAAATAAACTAGCCGATTCGTTTTTGAACCACACAAGAGAGTTGTTCATAATTTCATTACTGATTGTCCCCCTCCAGCGGTAAGAGATCTTTAGATGACAGAAACTTCTTGTGACTATAACATTGGTCCTTCGAGCCGGATATCAACCAGCGACCAATGGATACACTCCATTAGAACTAATATTGATTTGTCTAAAAATTAATTCTTCATTATTATACCTGTCTTTTCAAACTAGTCTGAGATTTCGTATAGCGCCAATGCTATTTTATATTGCGATCGTATCTTGAGGAGCTTAAGATAGCAATGAATTCAAAAATGTTAAAACGATATTATTTTTTCTTAAAATTTTTAATTTGATTTTATTGCGTACTTGGAAACAATACTCTCTTTAATCACGGTTCTTTTCACATTTGGTTTATTTCTAGCACTACTGTCAATCTTGAGTAAACCTCATGTAGTTATGATAAATTCGCAGATGTCAACACGGAAGACACTCTCTTGAATAGATCCGTCCAGCTACTGTGGTAAGCGCACGATATCGACATCATCGGCCCTTCCCAGCGTGCCGCGTAAGAGACTGCCACGGCGATTGAAGAACAAGCTAAATTGGTTGGTGTTGAAGTAAATGACGACAAGACTAACTACATGCTATCAAAAAACAAACAAGCAAACATCTGTCCACCACCTAGGACAAAACGTCACTGTTGATAGCAATAACTTCGAGGTAGTTAAAGAATTCATCTACTTATGAGTAAACATCAACTCCACGAATGACAAATTTAGTGGAGATCCGGCGGAGAATTAACTTAGGAAACCGCTGCTACTTCGGTTTAGAAACAAATGGGTTCAAAACTCATCGATGGACAAAATGCATGCTATATCGAACATTATTCCTACCAGTCCTGCTTTTTTTGGTGCCGAGTGCTAAAGACCAAGCGATCGTGGATGACAGAGCGCTTGGTCTGGAGAACTGGTAGCAGAGGATGGAAGGCTGCAGTGTTTCAGGCAGAGACTCTTCACAGGTCGGGAGCCAGTAGAGTAAAGGAAGTAAGCCGCTCGACGCATGCCAATATGACCTTTTGTCACGGCACATGGGGTTCAATCCCCATGGGGAACAGTAACACCCAGGTAGCACAGAACAGTATAATTTCGGTATCATATTTCTTAATTCATACTTTATTTAATCTTTATTTTTTCCTTATTAGTTATTTTCTTCAAGAACTTAAATTGGTATGTTCACTTCTACTTGGAGCATTTTTAAATACTTAATCAATTGGCATTTCTCAAATCGTTGATTTTTGTTTCTTTAATACTTCTTTAATCCTTTTTAAACTGCGGGTTGGTTACCTACCAGGCGCGTCCCCCGGTGGTGGATAGGGGGACCTCGGTACGATACGTTCGTGATCCGAGGTTTTAGAGTTATAGCGGCGTTTTATACACCGTCAAAGCTCTATCGCGAACCAAACCAAAAACAAGTATGCAGGAACAACTAAAAGATATAACTACTCAAGGTGGTACTCGCATGGGCGAAAATCCACACGTGGTCTTTTCGACCACGGTCGGGGCACGCATTCTGGAGGCCCCAACCGACATACTTATACCCCCCGCCTGTACAGGCGTTGACCTTCGAGTTGTGAAAAGGTTTGCTTCCGAAGATTCCTGCAGCTCTATCTCCGACACGTTCGGTAGACTGGGCTGGAAAAATGGAGAAAGTGGCGGAGAGGTTCAACCTGATACGCTTAATCTTCAGACCAATAGACAGACAGCCGATAGGTGCGATGCTGCCTACGAGGCCTGTGAAACGGAACAGGTGATACGGGCCACTGAGGCGGCGTCCACTGGTCAGCGTCCATCTAAGAGCCAGCGAAAGAGGAAAAGGAGAAAGGCGGCTATCGTGCGGCGCAAAGAAACTGCACCGCCAGTTGAAGGCGCAAGCGCTGAGAACGGCACTTCCCCGGCGGCGACGGCAAAGAGATGCAGGTCGGCAGAGGTTACCCATACCGAAACCAGCCAGCTGACTGAAACCAACGCTGCCTCCCCTTCCAATAGCTCGAACAGGAAAAAACGGAGGAAGAAGACCTCAAGCACTCCTGTCGGTGGAACTGCGCGCGCACCTTCTGCGCGCCCTTCCACTAGAACACTTTCAGCTGATGTATTTCCAATGATTGGATTTACTCAGATTAACCTTCAACACTCCAAGGCTGCTACTGCACGCATCAGTAAGAAGCTTTCTGTGTTGAATACAAAAGCCCACATAACATCCATACAGGAGCCATGGGTGTGGAAAATCCCATCTGTGGCCTTGGAGGTGTCCGTGGCACTACGATACTCTGTGACGAGCGGTCCGAGAGACCAAGGGCTTGTCTTGCTGTGTCGAACCTTCTCTCAGCGACTAAGCTTGGACAATTTTGTGGCCAAGATTTGGTTGCTGCAGCCATAAGCTACGAAACGAGATTGGAAGACCTTCGTCGTGGCGTCAGCTTAACTTCCCTATGATTCGGTAGTGCCTCCACCACCAAGGGCAATTGCTGAACTCACAGACTATTGCGACACCAGGAAGATGGGCCTAGTTATATGTTGCGATGCCAATGCTCAGAACATTGTTTGGGGCAGCAGCAAATGCAACATGCGAGGAAACCATCTCCTGGATTTCATTCTATCATCTGATCTTACTATCAACAATGTTGGCTCGCAACCAACTTTTGTGACGTCAAGAAGACAGGAAGTGATCGACCTAACTTTATCAAATAGATACTTTAAGGCGGTTACTAACTGGAGGGTCTCTTCGGAGGTGTCCCTCTCAGACCATAGATATATCGAATTCCAATTCGGATGCGAAGCCATAACTTTGCAGGAGAGGAGGAATCCGAGAAAAACCAAATGGATCCGCTTCAGGGAGGAATTAGGGAAATCTCTCAAAACTCCAACCAAACTCAGGACGAGACAAAAGGTAGAGGAAGCTGTTCAACACCTGAATAGTGCCATTACTAGCTGTTTTGAACTGACGTGCCCAGTAAGCAAACCCCCTGGCAGAACACCAGTTCCCTGGTGGAGCTCGGAACTGCAAAGAATTCGTAGAGAAGCTAGAAAGCTTCTAAATAGGTCAATCAAGACTGATTTGGAGACAGACTGGAATCCCTACCGATCGAAGCAGAAGGAATATAAGAGGCTAATTCGGGTATCGAAAAGTGCTTCTTATAAGAATTTCTGCGAAAATATTGAAACGCTGGGTGAAACTAGTAGGTTGCTTAAAGTTCTGAAAAAGGGCAAACCAGCCAAACTGGACTCACTTAGAAAACTTGATGGCACCTTCACTGAGACGAAAGCGGAAACTCTTAGTTATCTGCTGGAGTCTCACTTTCCGGGTAATTAGATTACAATTGGTTCACAACCAGCCCCGATTACCGAGACTATGAGTGAGCCAAGACAAACAACTCGGCGTAGCTGGTATATTGCGAAGGCCGTGGTGACGGACGAGGCCATTAAATATGCTTTTGCGTCTTTTGACGGCTTCAAGTCACCTGGTACGGACGGAATATACCCAGCCATGCTGCAGCAATGTACAAACCAGTTGCTACCGACTATGAAGAAAATCTTCATCGCTGTCCTAGCACTGGCATACATTCCAACACCCTGGCGTACAGTTAGAGTGGCATTTATACCTAAAATTGGCAGAAGTGACTACTCACTCGCCAAGAGCTTCAGACCAATAAGTCTGACTTCCTTCTTGCTGAAAAGTATGGAAAGGCTGGTCGAGCTTCACGTGCGCAAAACTGCTTTGCGATTGCACCCACTATCACAGATGCAACATGCCTATCAACGCCGAAAATCCTGCGAGACAGCGCTCCAAAATCTAGTTGGTAGAATTGAGGGCGCGCTTGACAGAAAAGAATACGCGATGGGCATATTCATCGATATTGAGGGTGCTTTTGACAATGCGACTTTTGATAGCATGTGCAGCTCCGCCAGACAACACGGCGTAGACCAACCATTGGTGTTGTGGATTAAAGCAATGCTAATGAATAGAACGTTGGTTGCGGATGCGGATTGTCGCCGCTATGTTATGGCGGGGGTAAACAGAGGCTGCCCGCAAGGCGGCGTCCTGTCTCCACTGCTGTGGTGTATGCTGGCCGACTCTCTGTTGAACGCACTCAACAGTTCTAATATTTACGCTCAGGCGTACGCGGATGATGTTGCCGTGCTTTCTGTTGGATCATGCCTAGCGACTGTATGCGCCAAGGCGCAGGCGGCACTTGACGTGATCGACGAATAGTGCACTAGGAATGGGCTCTCGGTCAATCCTCTTAAAACTGAGGTTGTTCTCTTTATGAGAAGGAAGAAGCTGGTCGGGTTGACTCAGCCAGTGCTAAAAGGTGTCACAATCCAACTCTCCAATGAAGCAAAGTATCTGGGAGTCATACTGGATAGCAAACTTCTTTGGTCCAAACATGTTGAGCTGAAGACTGCCAAGGCGCTGTTTGTTTTCTGGCAGTGCAAAGGCATTTTCGGCAAGACATGGGGCTTATCACCGAAAAGAGTCCTATGGATTTATACGGCTATGATAAGACCATTTATAGCATACGCATCGGTTGTTTGGTGGAATAAGCTTTCACGTAAATACATTACTGCTGCTTTTGCCAAACTCCAAAGGCAGGTATGTCTCGGCTGCACGGGGGCCTTCCCCAGCACGCCTGGCTCCGGCCTAGATGCACTATTGAACCTTCCGCCCCTTGATGTTTACATCATGGGCTGTACAATCAAGGCTATCTCACGTCTTACAAGAGGTGGCTTTTGGTATAACTCGTACTGGAGTTTTGATGAACTTGCGCAACGGTTGTCCTTCGACTCCTGTCTTATGGATATGCCGTCTGATGCGATGACACCGGAACTTCGGCTAAAGCGCAAATACGAGGTCGACTTTCCTCGCATCCAGGACTGGCTCTGGCCGGACTCTGAACCTGGAAGGGAATGCAGTCGAATCTTCACGGATGGCTCCAAAACCGATCAAGGATCTGGTGCTGGTGTCTTCGTGGAGAGCGATAACGTTAGACTTTTCTTTCCGTTAGGCAAATATGCGTCAGTCTTCCAAACAGAGACTTATGCTATCCTAATGGCCATGGACTATGTTACGAGGAACAGGTGGAGGGGGCGAAGTATCTGCGTCGGTAGCTACAGTCAGGCTGCGCTTTAGGCCTTACTCAAACCCTTAACTACCTCCAAAATAGTACGTGAATGCAAGATATCTCTGAATTCGGTCGGAGGGCTGAATTCACTTAAACTTGTCTGGGTCCCGGGTCATAACGGGATCACGGGAAATAAGATCTCCGATGAACTTGCTAGACAAGGCTCAGAGGGGGACCTCTCAGGGCCTGAACCAGCGATCTGTCTGCCTGCGTCCTCGGTCAGGGCTTCCATTGACGGTTGGGTTTCCTATGAACACAATCGCCGTTGGCATGACTCTCCAGGGTGCAGACAGACTAAGCAAATGCTCCCCGACGTGTGTGGGAAATCCGCGGCATTCTTGTTGTCTCTCAACAGAAAAGACTGCAGGCAGACTACTGGCGTTCTTACGGGACACTACGCTTTTGCCAAACACCTTAAGGTGCTAGGCCTAAGCGACACCACCAACTGCGAAGCCTGTGGAGAAAGCGACGACACTGCGGAACATTTCCTCTGTGATTGTCCTGCTTTTGCTCGTATCAGGTGGCAGGTATTTGGTGCGGATATGGTGAGTGCTGTAAACCTAAGCTCCTTATCATTGAAGGGAAAAAAAATAAAATAAAATAAATAAATAATAATGATATTAAAAAGAATTAATAAATAAATAAATAATATTAAAAAATGAAATAAATAAATAAAATAAATAACCAAATATATAAATATATCATAATTAATAAATAAACAAATAGTACCTATATATTATAACAAACAAAATGTGTGAACTCATTTTATTAAATTTGTGGAAAAAAAAGAGCTCGGGCCATTATTGCAGACAAAAAACAATTCAAATTGCTGAATGCAAAAGTGACAATAAAAAACCATCAATTGTTGTGACTGAAGAATTATACATGGATATGGCTGAAAGTCTAGTTATGTAGTTAACAAAGAAATATTTTATTCTGAAATTAATGAATGCGATGAATGTGAAGAATATGTGTTCGAAAATATCGTTAATGATGAAGATGAAACAGGACCAGATCAATTTGACAAAGAAAAATTCAGTTCGGAAGTGGTTACTTGTTCCATTAAAAATCGTGTGAGCATCGCTCAACCGAAAGCGTTTCTTGAACTCTGGAACCAATACGTTCCGTTGCCACAGTTAGTAAATGATCCAAGGACGCCTAGAATGTTGAATATTTTCAATGATTCAAATGCAAAAAAGATCAATATTGGTATTACGGTTTGAAAAAATCTTTGAAAAGTTCTTTATTGGCGGTCAGACTATGGTCAGGATTAAAGGGATCATAACCCTCCCACTTAATTATACAAAGCCATGTCCACTTTGGCATCCCAGCCCAGCTCGTTCGTCTGTGCGGAACGACGATGGAGAAATATCGCTGCTCCGTCAAAGTCGGCAAGACCAACACTGACCCCTTTGATGTCGAAAAAGGGTTGAGACAAGGTGACGCGCTATCATGCACCTTCGTCCGAAACTCGCGAGCCAACACCAGAGGTACAATTTTTCAAAAGTCCGTCCAATAACTTGCTTATGCTGATGATATTGGCATTATCGGGGGAACGCGGCGAGCTGTCAGTGGCGCATTTGCGCATATTGAAGCGGAGGCCGCGAAGATGGGTCTGGCTATTAACGACGAAGTATGTGGAATCAACGAAAAAGGACTCGCAACATCGGCGACTCGGACGAAACACCACTATTGACGGATACAATTTTGAAGTAGTTAAAGACTTTGTCTACCCTATCACTTCGCAAATGACATCGGCGCGGAGATCCAGCAAAAAATCACGCTTGCCAATCGCTGTTACTTCGGGCTAAAAAGGCATCTAGGAAGTAAAGCCCTCTCCCAGAGGACCAAGGAGATATTGTATAAGACCCCAATCACCCCTGTCGTACTGTATGGCGCAGAGGTATGGACCATGTCAAAAGCAGATAAAAAACTATTGGGAAGCTTTGGTTTGTATCGATGGGTTGTGAAGGTGAAGATTCGACGACGAACTTTATAGGCTCTACAGCGACGGTGACCTGGTCAAACAGCTGCAAATACATAACGGCTGAGATGGCTGGGTCATGGAACAGCGCAACAGTCCGACTAGTTGTTAGGCCTCCCTCTCTTATGGAAGCGTTGATTGATATTGCCTCTTTGGCAGGGATCGTAGGGTCTCTTCTTTGAACATTACGGTACCAACTGAACCGGCCACACTACATTTTTTTTTCTTTGACGTGACGGCTTCCTCGGATCTTGGAACTTCTTACTCGATCAATCTTTGTTACTCCTGCTGTCATGCGAATCACCTTGATCTCAGTTGCCTTCATGATGGGTCATAGTCCTATTATTCCTTTAATGGCGGTGAGCCTCCTCCAAGAAAAAGAAGAAGAAGAAGAAGAAGAAAAAGAAGAAGAGAAAGAAAAGGAATGCTCTCAAAATTCTCTGGCCTTTCAAGTGATTTTATCATTTTTGCCATTCACCATCATAATATTATGTGGCACATTTCATTTCACAAACGCAACTGTTAAATTTTACATGCTGTTTTGTTTTCATTTAAAAAAAAAACAAATGGAATTGAAATGATTCATTAAAAAAAGAGACCATCCACATTTCATAGGTATGCACCTGTTTAGTTTTTCTTTTTGGTGTAGGTATCCCCCCAAAGGAAAGAGTAAATTATTTAGTTTTCCAAATGATCAATGAAATCTTCCACCTCAAAGCTGTTAATTGCCAATTAACATTTCCATCAACACTTTTTCCAAATCCGAACTCATTATAAGCCACGAAAAAACTAAAAGTAACAGAAATAGACTATCTTTTGCCGATTGCACCTATTTGTTATTCAATCATACCCCGAATTTAGTATTCAAAGGTGGTGGTGAAACAAATGTCCCGCTCTAGTGCGTTAATCATAAATTGTTCGGTATACTTATGTTGAGCTACATGCAACACTTGGGGATGTGGTCACAGATTTATATGTATCAGGTTATGCTTTCGCTGATACATATACCGTGTATGTGTACCTACATTAGATTAGATTAGAAGCTTAGACATTTTCTTAAAAGGAAATTCGTATAGATTAGGATGAAGTTTCCCTTGGGAAAGTTCCAAACTTGATTGAATAGATGTTGTTCTGTCTACTTTGTATCCCCTTATTCAAGGTTCAGAGTGAGATGATCGATTTGTATAAACCCATTAGTTCCCATAACTTTATTGAAAAGAAATATTGCTATAGGCATCTTTTACTAAATGATATGTTTATATTTAACGCTGAGCAAAAATATATTTTAAAATAAATTGTAGCCCCCCATTTTTTTGGTCACCTACCAAAATTGTTTACTTACATTTCCGTTTTAATATGAATAAATAAAGGTAATGAAAATTTAAATTTCTAAAAATTGCATTCCCAGGATGAAACAGGGCGACAAAAGCAGATGTGGCCAAACATAGTCCAAAAGGACTGGTTAAAATAATACGATAATTTCAACGTTTTTACTGCACAACAAAGTTCAAAGAATAACAAAACAAAGTAAATAATTAAAATAAGCACGCAAAAGTAACCACAAACGTGCTAAGAACTTCAAACGCATTTCATTTAGTGTTGAAATCGGCAAAGCAGTTGCGATCTTTATTGAAGTAAAACTTCTTAACGCACGCTTGACTTGGGGAGTAAACTGGTGAATGCGTGACGAAAGCGTTACGAAAAGTGTGATCGGCGAGGTTGATAGGGAGATATAAGTTAGTGAAGATAGATAGATAGAGAGTTACGTTTCGTATAGAGAGAGGTGCGAGCACACATTTTCTTTCTCTCTTACTCTCATAGCCAGTACATGAAATATATATATACAGTGAACTCTCTCATAAGCGGACACTGATGGTACCAAGAAATTCGTCCGCTTATTAGAGGTGTCCGATTATGAGAAAAAATATTTCATTGACAACCTTGAAAAAAGAAACAAGACATATATGCATTTATGGCACCTATAACATTTTATTTTAAAATGGAATGCATTTTTTGTGATAAACATTAATTGTAGGTAATAAAAAGGATAATAACAAAACATAAACAAGAACAAAGCCTTTAAAAATTCATTTTTGCATTACATACTTGAAACTGTATTTATGCTTCAAATTATGCATACACTTACACACAAACCTACGTATTGCGCTGCGCCACGAGCCGCCGTCGCCGCAGCCAACTATGTTTACATTCTTTACGGTTTTTTTTTAAATTTTTTGCTGGGTATCAAGGGCAAAGCGCAAAGAAAAGGAAAAAAAGCAAACAAAATATAAGACAACGACGTGTGCCAAATGCGTTTTGCCCGTTTAAGAGAAAGTGAATTTCTATTGCGGCTATGAAAACTGGTGTCCGCGTCCGGTTATAAAAGAGTCCGTTTATGAGAGAATTATTTACATTAAAAATTGTGTAGATTATTCCGTTCTTTGAAATTTGTCCGGTAATGAGAGGTGTCCGCTTATGAGGGGTGTCCGTTAGGAGAGAGTACACTGTATATATCTCAGTCATCAAATGGTGATATTATATGTATTGCTCACTGTGTTTTGGACGATGGAACAAACATCATAATCGTAAGAGAAATAATAAAAGATACATTTTTTTCTTTATTTATTAATTTATTGTATTGTATATTTATTTTGATTTTACCACAACTTATATTTATTTTAATTTCTGCGCTAGGCGTTTCGAAACGAAAGTTTCATCTTCAGGCGCTTTTTCTATCGTTTTGTTTTCCATACTAATATTATAAATGCCAAAGTAACTCTGTCTGTCTGTCTGTCTGTCTTGCTTTAACGCCAAAACAACTGAACCGAAATAAATGAGAATGGACATAGGCTACTTTATCGCGGAAAAATGCTTCATCCGCTGTCCAGAAGCGGAGATCTAAGCTGATATCTAAGAAAAGTTGTAACTCTCGAATGCCTTCTAGCTCCTAGCATTAAAATAGCATCCAAATGATATTTTTTAATATAAAGTTCAATTATGTACAAAGATTTTAAGATATGAAGTTGTACAATAAGCATTAAACTATAAATTTTATACAATTCAAAAAAGTAAAATGATCGATTGAAGCTGGAACGTTGGATTTTCCCAGAGGAACATTTGTGTGTGTCTGCGGCAGAAATCTGTTTCTCTCCCTGTACCTTTTGTGGTTTCTTTCTTTTTTTATGCACCTTTTGTAGTTTGTGTTGTTTTTTTTTGTGGCGCATGGGATTGGAAAAGATAGGGTATGAAAAATGTAATTCAGATTTAGAGGGAGTCATGCTCAGTGTATATCCATATAATAGCTGTGTTTTATTATCCATGCGGATCTGGATCTGGATCAATTTAATACGTAAAACAAAAACAACACAGGATAATATCGCTTGCTATTTATCGGGATCATTAATCGTGATCCAAAATGTAATTACAAAACTCACTACCTGTTTTTTCGTGGCGTTGCTTATTTAAATTATAGGAAATTATAGGAACACAATAATATTGCCAGACCAAAATATGAAACACTATTAATAACACAAAAAATCAATTAGCATATTTTCTTATTCGAATAATTTACCACTGCGACTTTTGAGACGTTTTGCTTCGTAATATAATACACAAAAATTAATAGAAATATTAGCAGTACAATACTGTTAATATGTTGCATATATGAACATAACATTTGAACATAATTTCTGAAAAAAAAATATTGAGTGCAAAATGTATGTTGATTTGTATTCAAATGGCAACACCCCCGACACAACAAGCGATCATATTGTGACGTCACATTGTACCGTATATTTGCAATATAGCTGAGTGCCAATCGAAACTTGAAATACCTGGTATCGTCTGTTATGTGTTAAAAACAACTGCTGCCACAACTTGCCACTGATGATCCAGATCGTTTTATTATCAGATCGGATCCGTATCAAGATCATTGGGATAATAAAACGCGGCTAATGAGTCCTAGGGACACTATCGACGTTTTCTTTATCATTTTTTATCAGCAAGTATTTTGTTTGAAATTTGAGAAGTGGCAGACTGGCGAAGAAAGGCGAGCACGGGTTAGCTAGTTTTTTATATATGTATTATGTTATGTTGTTTGACAGTTTGTTTTATGTATTCTGGTGTCTATTGTTGTTTGTTTCTTTTTTGTTTATCGTGCTCTGTCTTATGGGTTTTATTCTTGTTTCGTTATTAGGTGCTGCACTGGAGTGCGGTGTCATATCGTGCGTTTGTTCTAAATAATAATTTGTCGTTTAGTAATCTGTCCTCTTCTGTTTTGTTGGTTTTGTATATTTCATATTCTTCAAGTAGTCTGCTCTTCTTACATATGTGGATGGTTAAAAGGTTTGGTTCGAAGTCGGAAAAGTTGTTATTCCTGTCAATTAAGTGTAGAGCGTAGTTGGCCTTTTTATTTTGTTTTGGTTTATGTTCTTTCGTGAAAGCTTCTTCCTGTCTGTCCTATGTAATATTTGTTACGGCCGACGCATTTGACAGACACACACACAACTGGAGACAAAAAACAACAATGAATCATAATGGTAGTTGCTTACATTCGCCCAATAACATAGTTGATAATATTATAAAGTTTTTATTTATATTTTTATGATTTACGCTCGAGTAGGCTCTGAAGAATTATGAGAAAACTATCATACGTTGAAACTAATTTTAGCAGGAGATTTCAATGTTAATTTGGCGTCCGAAGATGAACCACTCTTGGTAAACTGTCAACAAGATAAATTAGAACTACAAATGAATAATAACCGAAATGAGTCTACCACAAGACATGGAACAACAACCGATGCAGTTTTCTTTAGATATCTTTCTAATTTTCATTCGAAAACTAATGTATCTTATTTCTCATACCATAACCCTATTGTCTTGGTCTTACAATCAACCACAGTAATTACAGATGTACCTACCTAGCCAATAATGAAAATAATGAATAAAAATAAATAATCTATTTAAAACCCATAATAAATTTAAATATTTGCAGTAAATTAATATTATGTATATGTATATACATGAATCTATACATTATACATATCTTTATATATATAAAAATCCAGTGTCACAGTTTTAGTGTTTATACTCCTACGAAACGGCTTGACCGATTTTGATGAAATTTTATATGTATATTCCGTAGGTATGAGAATAGGTTCATAACTAATTTTTGTACCACTAAGTGATAATGGTGGTCTACCAAAAAGTTTGTATGGGGAAATGCACTTTGGGGAAAAAAAACTGGGTAGAAATCGAGTAGTGACACTTCAAATACAAAAAAAAAATATTTAAAATTTTAAAAGCAATTGTTGTTGTCAATTATTTTAATTATTTGCCAAGCAAATTATTGTTGTCAACAATTTTGAATTTTTTTTTAAATATACCTAATAAGTTTGTTTATGTTTATTATGTTACACAAAGTAACTTTTTGAAACGGAGTCGATACTTTGATTTGTTGGATGGTGTTTGAATCCTTCATTTTTGTTTGTCAAGTATTTTCAGGATCCTTGCATTAGTACCTATGTGTGAGTAAGTTAAAATGTAGGGGTGATTGAGATGACGTGGACAATGATGACAGGCAACAGCAGTTGTTGAGCGTTTTCAGTTTTCATGCGCATAACTAGAGACAGAATGGTTAGTTTTTAACGATTTTGAGCTTGACGGTTTCATTTGGGCCCTAGCAAGGACGAATGCTACTTTTTATCTCGAAAACAAAACTTTGACAGGATGAAAAAGGGGGTGTCGGAACTTCGGGAAAGAATATCGCAAGAACAACGTGCAGTCGTCCGAACTGGAGACCGAGATAGACAACAACATAATCGTCATCAGCATAGCGTTCAAATAAATGAAAACCAACGAAGAAGAAGAAACGTCGTGAATGTAGAATTGCGGCGAGTAGCATTCCAATACCAATGCACGGTTGAATAAAACTTCTTTTTTTTATAATGAATCTACAAACTCCTGTAGGACAACATGCGAGACGTTTCATTGCACCAACAATCGATAAAGTTGTCATTGTAATGGTTGAAGAAAATTTGGAAGCAGGAGATATAGTTTTACATCGCCAAAATGATCAGTTGCACACAAAATATCGTGTTCACTAATGGGAGCTAATATTGTAAAATTCGAGATACATATTTATAATTAAGTTGCATTCTTATAGGTGGCGCTATATTCCCAGTTTTGTATATGTTGGTCGATTTCGTTGTTGGCATTAAATTAGAATTGCTGCATGTTGTTAACAAATTGATTGAAAGAAAATAAAAATCTAAGTTTCTTTCTTTTGTGTTGTTGTTCGATTCAAAAAAGTCAGGTGACATAGGCGCCTGCCAGGCAAATAGCACCTACCCCTAGCGGAGCAACGAAGTAGTGTAATTGGGCTAAGCAAAGCGCAGAAAAATGTGCAGTCCATTTAACCACGGAACCGATTGAGCTCAAATCAGGCAAGTTTTGGTATTGACTTGAATATGTTTTTGTGAAGTTTGGTCAAAATCGGTCCATCAAGTTTGACTTGCAATTTTGTTTCTCATCCATTTTGTTGTTCTTGTCTCCGGTTGTGTTTTATATGTTAAATGTGATAATTAAAACAAATATTTCATTCTATTTAATATCCCTTTTTTTCAATATCTAACTGTCACAACTTTTTTATTTTTATTTTTTATTTTTTAACTAACGCGACGCGTTTCGAAGCAATAGCTCATTCTCATCAAAAAAAGACAAATATTTCTTTTTGTTAGGCGCAGAGAACACCGAGTATTTAGACTAGCACGGGCAACGCCGGGCGGGTACAGCTAGTAATGTATAATAACGGAGCAAAATGTAATAATGATTTGCTCAATGACAAATGACAATAAATAGTACAAATAAAGGCAAATTATTTTAGTTATTTATTTACTAACAAAAAACGGCTGGACCGATTTCGCTGGAAACTTAATCAGTTCTGAGTTACGTAATTAAGCATCGAATAAACTCGGTCCCACGTCAATATTATCTTTGGTTCTCGAGATAATCGTGGCGAAGGATATTTCCGAACGCATATACGTACGTACGTACATACGTACATATACACACACATTCATCTCTATAAAAACGCTGGATTTGGATTCTGGCGACCTGGAAACGTGGAGATATGTCGAAATCACAAAATCGGCCCTATTACAACAACTTCCACTGGGAAGTTAATAAATAGTACAAATCATCAATTTCAAAATTCAGCTAGTTTGCCTTTATTTTGTTAGTTATTTATTTATTAACAAAAAATGGCTGGACCGATTTCGCTGAAAACGTAATCAGTTCTGAGTTACGTAATTACGCTTCGAATAAACCCGGTCCCATGTCAATATCATCTTTGGTTCTCCAGATAATCGTGGCGAAAAAAAAATTCCGAAGGCACATACGTACGCACATACGTATATACACACGGACAGACATCTCTATAAAAACGTTGAATTTGGATTCTGGTGACCTTCAAACGTGGAGATATGTCAAAATCCGCGATTCACAAAATCGGCCCCATTACAAGAACTTCCACTGGGAATTTAACTTTTAAGTGAGACAGAGTAATATAGGTACCGTGACCTCGCACCTACTTCAAATCAAACAGTCACCCAGTAGGGGGGTTGCAGGGAGGCAGCATGCCCCCCATACGCATTGCACTGTTTATGGGATTAGTTACGAAATCGCAAGTAGATTCCATAAACAGTGTAAAACATATGGGGGGCCATGCTGCCACCCTGCAACTCCCCTGCTTGGGGTCACTGTTTGATTTGGAGTAGGTGCGAGGTCACGGTACCTATATTACTCTGTCTCAATTAGAAGTTAATTTCTAATTTGTTAATAAAAATTGCAAAGTACCTACTTGACTCTTTAATTTTATTTTGTTCTTAGTCGACAGTGAGAATTTACTTCACATTAAAAGTGAACTAAAACCACTCAGAGTTTTGGTAATTTATTTCCCAACTTACATGGGAACTAAGTCCACTTCGCCAAAGTGGTTTTATTTCCCACTAAGTGGGAACTAAGTCCCTCAGTGGACTTAGTTCCCGTGGACTTATTTCCCTGCACCAAATTAAATGTTGTTAATAACATCGAAGTGTCATATTTATATTAATGCAACCATTGTTATGGACACGGAGACTTGTAAATTTACATACATATAAACATATATAATAATGATTTGCTCAATGAAAAATGACAATTAATAGTTCAATTCAAGGCAAATTATTTTAGTTATTTATTTACTAACAAATAAACCCAGCCCCATGTCAATATCATCTTTGGTTCTCCAGATATTCGTGGCGAAAGATAATTCCGAACGCACATACGTACATGCCGCATATGGTGTCCATTTACTCGACTCATTTTAGACGTGGGTTGCCCGATAAGGTCTTTGATCGTTAATCGTAGGAATAAAACTTGGATCACTCATTAAATACCCATTTTAAATCAGAAGCGGGATGATGCTTGCAAAAATTGGAAACGTTGCAGGTGAAATAAGTTACGGCGCATATATTGTTGACTTCGTCATACAGTTGTAGAGGAAATAAAGGAAAGAAATATTATGCATTAACGGTCCATAAGGGCCTAAAACCTAGCTTCTCCAACCATTTGCTTGTGCGAAGTGGAAGCGACCTACAATGTTAAGGCGAATCCGAACCGCAATTTGAGAAACCTCTCATGACAATTGATGATCTTGGATGTTTGTCAGACGTTAGCAATAGGTGAGGCAGTGGAGAAACTCTGGATGTAACTTGGCCTCAGCGGAATTTGAACCGGGGGCCTTTCGATTAGTAGTCAACACAGTACCCACTAAACCACTGCGCCCAGTGGAAATACGTAAGGTCAAATCTGGAATGTACTTCTTTAAATGAGCGTCAATAGTGAACAAATCTGAGGAAAATTATCATTGAAAAGTCAAGTAGCTGCGCCCAGTGGAAATACGTAAGGTCAAATCTGGAATGTACTTCTTTAAATGAGCGTCAATAGTGAACAAATCTGAGGAAAATTATCATTGAAAAGTCAAGTAGCTGCCCAACTGAAGATTTGGATTGTAATGCTCTAAATAAAACGTTCGTTTCTGTGCTTTCACAGCATTTACTTTCCGAGATCATACATTTTTTTTTTTTTTATGGATCAGTCAGACGGTTTTGGTTTTTGTTCAATAGATGATGTTGTCGAAAGCGTAGGTACTTTCTGTAAAGTCCGATTTAGTTGGGTTTGAAAGAATTCACCCTAAATTTTTGAAAACCAATTGTCCTGCCTTAACTTTGTTTCATTTTCAAAACTATTCTCACATCTAGTGTGTATCCGCGCCTTTGGAAATGAGCTAAAATTATTCCTCTTCCCAAAATGCCAAAGGTGATGAATTTAGAGCTATCTCAGTCTTACCCTTCTTGTCAAAGGTCTTTGAAAGGATTCTGCAAAACTAGAATTAAAGAATTAGTGTTTATCTTACGGCAAACTCGTTGCTCACTCCAAAACAATCTGCTTTTTTTTTTGTGAAAAAGGCACGGTTGGATCCAGCAAGCGTTGGATAGTTAATCACATTAACCTGTGTGAGAAACTTTTGCAAAACTTTAATTTTTAACAAGAGCTACTAGGCTAATCTAATCTTATTTCATTAATAGAAAACATGCAGTCGAAATTGGAAAAAGTTTATCCGATGTTCCACAGTGTTAAATACTTGGTCCTCTATTATTTTCGATCTACGTCAATCCTTAATGTAAAAAAAAAATGCAAGGCAATTAAATTAGGAAAAAAACATCGAAAACCTCTCAGAAGACACGGAAGTAATCATCGAGTGGTTTTAAACGAGGATGGGAGTGACACAAAGATGCTCTCTTAGGCCATTGCTGTTTGCACTATTTACCGACGATGTTACCGATTTTATACATGGAGGTATCGAATTCCCCAATATCGGGATAAAAGCACTATTGCTTGAAGACAACACAGTGATCCTAGCCCATTCATCCGAAGCGCTTCAACTGATGATCAACCGAATGTTCGAATACTGCGCCATGTAGAACTTGATAGTCAATCCAAAATCGTGATTTTTCAAAGAGATCGAAGAAGATTAGCAAATGAGAAATGGTACGACAATTGTGAAAGAATTGGAGTGGTCGAGGAATACTAGTATGTATAGGTGTGATTTTAGTAAGCAATCTCAAAATGGAGAAACATCTTATAGAGAAGCTTACAAAGGCAAAAACAGTAATAAACTCAACTTGGAAGAAATGGTTCGTCAGTTAATACCTAAACCATCGTACCAAATTTAGAGTAGGTTAGGTTAGGTTTACGGGCTGATGGAACAGAGCGAATCTGTTACACCACACTTAGGTCCATGTGGTCCCATTGTGATACCCTTTGTTGGGAGTGTTGGCCTCGCTGTTCTGGCCTTGGTCCTTCGTCCTTGGTTTTCTTCCTACTCCAGTTTGTCCAGCCATTTGGATGTCCTTATAAACCTGTAAAGATTTGATAGTGAGACATCAGAAAGTTCTTGAATGTCTTGGAAGAAGTATCTTCCAAGTGTTCTGTTCCTCAGGTGACACAGGCTTGGACAGTGACAGAGAAAGTGAGGTGTGTCCTCATGGGTTTCCTCATCACCGCAGCCTCTACAGATGTCGTCATCCTTGAGATTTAGATTCATTGTGTGATTCCTTAGCAGGTTGTGGCCAGTAAGAGTACCGATCAACTTTGACAGCGATGTCCTGTCGTAACGTAAAAGTTTGTTGGATCGGCCCTTATTGTATTTTGGCCACAGCTTGCGAGTTATGTCACAAGTGGTAAGTGACAACCACCTGTTGTTGGCTTTCATTCGTGTTTTGTATTCCACTCTTTCTCTGAGGTTACAGAGTGGTGGTGAAGTGCCTGTTCATGGTCCATCGCGGACCCAGCAGAGACTCGTTTTGTGCTTTGTGCCAAGAGCTTTGAGCTCCTCGCGGCAACGACGATTAAGCAAGAACTTTATTTCTGTAGCTGACACCGCTTTAATGGCCGCCTGACTATCAATAAAAATGGTAATATCACTGTGTGGTATCTCCATCATTGATACCATGCTTGCGACTTCAGTGATTGCTAAGACTTCTGCTTGGAATACACTACAGTGATCAGGTAATCTAATCGATCTGTTAATGTGTAGTTCCTCTGAGAATAGTCCAGCACCCGTTCCACAGTCCATCTTAGATCCGTCTGTAAAGATGGATATCGATTTCCTTTTCATGGGTTCGTTTGCGTACCATTCCTCCTTGCTCGGAAATGAACAAGAGAATGGTTTTTCGAAATCTAAGTAAGGAGACACGTAGTTAGATATGACGTTGTTCCCTATGTACATGTTCAGAATCAGTGCATTTCCGAAATGACTCGGGTTCCAGCTGTTTGTTTGGCTGATCCTCAAGGCACTTTTTGCAGCCGATTCCTGCATGTATAGATCCAATGGTGGCAGATTGAGAATGGCTCCCAAGCCAGCGGTTGGGGTTGTTCTCATTGCACTGGTAGTCCCTATACATGCTAGTCTTTGTATTTTTGCCATCACCTTGAGATTGGTTGCCTTGTCTGTGGCTTGCTACCAGACTAGGCTGCCGTATGTGAGTATTGGTCGCACAACTGCCGTATACATCCACAGAATTATAGCTTAGAATTGTAGCTTTTCAAACGTTTTTAGCTTGTACAGGTCCCAGTCCGTTAGGGTATTGGAGGCTTTCGCCGCATTAAATAGAGCTCTAGTTTTTGTCCTGTGGTCTGAAAAGGATGCTTCTGTAGAAACTTTCCATTCTCGCACATTCATAGTTTGTGAGTTGTTACAGAGTGTAACATCTGGAACCTCACGTCTATTCCTAGTTACGAAGGTTGGTTCATTGCCACTATTGGCTATCAATATATTGTGTTCAATAATAAATTCAAAAGGGGACTCACCTCTCACATTTGTGTCGGTGCTACCCCATTGAGCATGATGGGAGTTGGCGTCGCATCCTAGGATGAAATCCCATTTTCCACGTTCAGCTTTCTCAACCAGCAGCCTGGTTAGATCTGACGGTGGACTTCCTGGAGAGTCGTGTGGCATATATATTGACGCGGGTATCAGCGGGCTTCTACCTGCTCGCTCCCATATGACTACTGTCTGGTCTGTATTGCTGTAGCTAGATAAGAGAAATAGATTAATCTGTTTTCTAGCCACAATACATGTGCGTTTCTTACTGTGATCTGGTGTGTTGGTGTTGTAGACGACCAGATCCTTATAGTTCAGCCCTTTTATCTCACCCCGGATGATCCAGGGTTCTTGAACCAGGGCGACGTCTATATTTTTTGCTCTCATGAGGAGAACAAGATTGGCGCTGGCCGCCTTACTGTGGTGTTGATTTGTACTATCTTCCTGACGGCCAGCTTCTTCTTTCTTGTCCTTCTTTTGGGTTGCGGCCAGTAGCCGTAGCTTGCAGCGCGTTATGCCTACGCGAACCTTAAACTGCTGGTTGCGTAGAAGCGGCAACGATTTGTGGCTGAGGAGTATAGTGACTTCTATGCCATTCTCGGTATGTTCCCCCGTTTCCAGAACTTTCCACTCTTTGCTTTGCAATTCCGGGTTAAGGAACTGCAGGTTGCATTCAATTCTTTCCACGGGCAAGTAAGGTCCTTGAATGAGAATACGTCCTTTTGGTCTTGTAATATTGAGAATTTCTTTCCTGTCAACGACGCGAAGGTCAGACCATGGTGCGTCTGTGTTAAAGACGAAATTCTTCAACCAATCAAGGGTGTTGTTGTTGTCGCATTCCATGATTTTGAATTCTTTGAAGGTAGTTAGCTGCCCAAAGAGAGGGACTGTGCCATCAGCCTTCAGGATAGCGTCGTTGACGCCGTCCAGGATCCTTAGTTCGATCAATTTCCATTGGTATTCGGTGAGTCTTCGCTCTGGATTTCCAAGGTCGATAATTGCGACACGAAGACCCTCCTTGACCTTCTCTGCGTATTTCGGTTTTTTCGCCTGCCTGCCTACACCCGGGGAGAGCTTTTGGAGCAACCAGGAGCTCCCTCAGGTTCGGACGAATCCTTGCCTGGGGCAGCTACCGAGCGATTTGGACCAGCCGCAGTCGAGGAGAAAGGCGGTTGGCATTTCTCCCTTGGTCCAATCAGACTCCCTGTACCTGTCCGGTTCTGCGTCCTATCTTTAAGGCTGCTGCGCCACGCTGCCTCGGGCGACTTAATAGTCTCCCGAGCCCTAGCTAGCTGTTCCGTTTCCCTCTCCGTGAAGGAGCTAGGGTCACGGTTTTATAACCTATTAAGCAGTCGGCGCGCATTTCTGCGCTGCTTTGCTGGGTCGGACTGCTTTTTGCCAATCGCCGGGTTTACCTCCGTAGCAGGTATGTTTGGCTTATCGACAACTGTACGTAGACTGTCAAGCGTCGAGTTGGCCTCTCTCGGGGAAACGTTTTTCACCTCGTCTGCTTCCTTGGCGGGTTCAAATGCGACAGACCCGTGCCCCGATAGGCTATGGCATATCACAGGCATTGGTGGTCGCAGGAGTGCACCCTCATTTAAAGCTTCGGTGAAGGCTGTCTTCGGTGGCGAGTCAGCACGAGGCTTGTCGCAGTCCAAAGACTGGCCTTCCAGAAAGTCAAGAGCGTTTTGGAGCTGTCGTTTTTCCCTGTCCTCTAGGGTATGCTTTTTCCTCAGCTTACTGATCGTACTTTTGCAGTTGATTAGCTTTTTCCTCAACGATGCAGTAGACGATACTGAGAATTTGGATGAGCTGGCGATGGAGCGATTGTCGTCCTCTTCGAGGAAAAGTTTCTCAAGATTGAGATCGACCGTTCCTACGCTTCCCCCAGCCGAAACTGCCCTACTGGTTGACGGTTCCTGGAGTAGAAAACTTTCTTCCTCCTCCGTCATCTTTGTCAATGTCATTGTCATCGTCTGAAAATCGGTTTTTATGAAGTTCTTGGTTCCCGATTCATTTGCACCAGTCCCTTTGTTTGTTTTTTTGTTGTTTGAATTAATTTTGGACCCACGAGTAAGGGGGAAGAAGGTGTCGCTCTGTACTCACCCCCTGTATACAGAGAAGGGGAATTAAATTGAAACTAGAGATCCCCAGGTATCTAGAGTTCACCGTTAAAAGACACCATAACATTATGCCTTACATCCCATGGGCACGGTCATTCTTACCCGGGATTACGGATTTTTATCGAGTTTTCCGCTCTAGATCCATCATATTTAGTCGAAAGCAGTGGCACCTCGTTCAGGATGTGGTTCTTCACCACGTATGACGGTCTTAGGAACAGCGGTTCTTTACCAGAACCATCTGCTCCTCTGGTTTCCTTTCTGAGCCCTGTGTCTACTCAGCCCAAGCTGGGCAGGCACCCGATCTCCGGATTTCTGGGCTGTGACGACTCACTCAAGGGGATAGCTGTGGCCTTTCCTCCTTGGTCAGTCATTTACCCATCCAACAGAAACCTTCGCCACCAAATTTAGAGTAACAATCTTGCTCTACGCAGCGCAATTATAGGGATTAAAACAATATGATGCTGTAGAAAACTCCTGCGCTTTTACATAAAACGTACGTTTAGACTCACTCACGCCAAACATACCTCACTCACTCACTGTGCGATCAACCTCGAAACTAAACTTCCTCCGTTGTTCATTGAAGCTCTAAGAGCCGTATTTATTAAATTTTCGTTACTCATATATCAGATATTGTTAAGTTAAGCTTACTTAAATATTTAAAATGCCTAAAACATCGTTCTTTAAATTCTCATTTTTAAACAATTTTCTTAAAAAATAGAGGTTTATGTCTCGATAAGTAAAGAAACTGAACACTTTAGTAGCAAAAGCATAAGATTCTACTCCATTTTATTAAGTCAATTCCTGTTGACAAATTGTTTTTGAAATAACGACTTTTTAGTTATGTAGTTTAGAGTTTTCACACATTCCGCACATTCTCAAATTGAAGTTAGAACATTACAAAATTGAGATTCATTGGAGAAGACCGTTTAATAACCTACAAATGTGTTAAATTGTTTTTATGTTTGGCTGCCTTTAAACAACGTTGTTTAAATGTGAAAATTGATTTTCAATACCCATTTTGCAGTTTGAGGCAAGGTTGTAAGGACGGCTTTAAATTATCTTCATTTATATGTAAAACCGCAAGCCGATTATGTTCTAAAAGTCCTAAATGTGCCTGACTGGCGACTTCCCAAGAAGAAAATGCGTAAAGCATTAAGAAGCAGAGGGATCTGGTATGAAGAATGGCTTGAAAATACACATTCGTGTAACTTCGATCTTAGTTCAGAAGAGGAACGTCGCAGCAACTGGAAACAAAGACTAGGAATTCATATCGGTGATAGATCTTCATATTAGAAACAAATACATATAGTCCAGTCAAAATAGATATTTGACCTAGGTAAAATTCGTATAGAGCTGAAAATTGGTAGAGACGTTAAATACATCAAAAATACATCAGAATAAAAAAAATTATTCAAGGTCATACGTACCAAATGTAGGTTTTTTCCATTTTTCTCGAAAGCGGTAAGTTTTATCGTGAAAATAGGTCAGACAAAAGTGTAGATCATACAATTCTCTAGAAAAATGGTCGAGTCACTTTATCTCTTACGACTCCCCATTCGTGAGATATCGCGGTTTTAATAATTGAAAATTACATCTACAAATAATTGTAGAGGCCTGTGAATTGGTGGCGTATGTTTTTGTTCCCCATGGGGATTGAACCTGCACCGCACGGGTCACAAGCCAACACACTAACCTCTACACCTTTGCCACCCTTTTACATAATATGCACACATTTCCGCACCACCTATGAGATAATGTACTTGGCGCATTTTTTTAACGTGGTTGGAGTCGGTATACTCCACGATCTATTGCAATAAAGAAAGTTTGATCAGATCTTCTCCTATTGATTGAAGTAATGGTAATGTTGCTAATAAATGATCAAAGCGGAATAGCTTGTTTTCTTCTAAATGTTATTATATTAGAAAAAAATAAATATTAGGCATGAACGGCCCATAGAGGGCCCAAAACCTTGCTTCCTCCAACCACTTTCTTTGCGAAGTGGAAGGGACCTGCAATTTTACGCCGAATCCGAACGGCGAATTTGAGAAGCTTCTCATGACAATTGATACTCTTGGATGTTTGTCATACGTTCGCAAGAGGTGCGGGATTGGAAAGAAACTCAAGATGTTACTTGGCCCCGGCGGGAATTGAACCGGGGACCTTTCCATTAGTAGTCCGACACAATAACCATTGAACCACTACTAATTATATAATTTTCTAATTCTGCTTCGACAATTATTTATTCGTCTTCATTTTCTTCTTCTTGCACAATTTCAGTTCGCTGTTCTAAGAAAAGGGATGCATTAATTGTGTCTTCATTAATATCATAAATATTTTCATCTGTTATATTTGTTTCAATATTGGAGCAAGTCTGACCCTGACAATTGATGCATTGATGCAGGCGAACAAATAATCGCACTTTTTGACAGCCAAAATTCTTACTACAATCCGTCTTGCATTTACAAAAAATAGTATTAAGCAGTTTTTCTGGAGCATGCGGGAGTAGAGTTTGAATTGGCTCCAAATAACTATCACTTAATTTCCAACCCCATACTTATGGGTCCTGCTCATTGCCCAGCCACACCTGAACTTGATAATACACACGATACAACTGTTGAAACGCAGAAGCAGATGTGCGAGGCAGACAAGACAACTGTACTGTTTTATTGTTCCATGCAGATTTTACAAATCGATCAAAAACGATATCAACAGATGAAGATGTTTTTGTAGTCCGACGACGTTGTTCTGCAGCTTTAATATTTTTCCTATGTTTAGTATATGCATCAAATACAATCGTACTGTTATGACCAAAATGTCTTTGTACGTACTGAACATATTTTTCAAAAGTAATATGAAATGTTTCATCTCGATCAAATACAACACGGTTTAATAGACACCCTCCATCGATGATGTAGATAACATTTGTATTATCAATTTCGAAGTTTAAACATTCAAAGCAATTATAAAGAGCGAGAGTGTTATGCATTCCCACTGCATCAAAGAGTGGAGATAATGGGTAAGGAGTTAATTCATAAGCGAAGAATGTTTCAAGTTCATCTTCAAATGTCTTAATAATGCTCATGCGTTGAAATAATACAGGGTATCTAGGCACCTTTTCACCAAGTATTTTTATGACGCTACTTGCACTTAAAAGTCATTTTGCTTATAGGAGAAAGTCCAACTACACGAGCATTATGACAATTAATTTTATCATCGCCGACGACTCCGCTGGCAATGGACATAATTTTTGGAATCACAGAAAACCGATCATATGATAAGAGCCACTCCGCAAGTTTATTAATATCTCCATTATCTCTCATTACACGAGAATCGATTGCATCCAAATGCTGGTCTGTTGTGTCCATTCTAACATCAGCGAGATCTTCCAATCCTTCACACACAGTACTCATCGTATGCATGCCATAAACCCACTTACTAATGACACTTCTCCCTCGAGCAACACCTCCATATGTTTTCACACACCTCATCATTGATTGTTCAATCACTATATCCGTCGAAGTTCCACAATTTAATTTATTAGAACGTCTAATACTGAAAAATTCTTTGATAAATCTTTGATAAACACTAGGATCCTAGTTCTCTAATTGCATCATATCTTGTAGATATAAATGCGCAGATATTGGCATAATAAAAATGTCCTGACGCATGAAGATAAGGAAGCATTTCTTTAACGCAATTCAAATGAGCTCGCCAATTTCCCATACGTTCAGCTCTTATAAATTCCTTTGCAATAGACACCATATGAAAATATTGTACATATATACTGAGTTATTTCGTTTACTTTCTTCAAAAATAGGCAGGTGTGCGACCGCCCACACTGGAACAACGACGTCGCTAGCAGATTTTACTCAAGGTTACCTACGAAGGGAATTAGGGCCTGACAGTATAGTCTTTTATTGTGCATATTATGTAAAATATGAATTTTCTAATTATTAAAACCGCGATATCTCACGAATGGTGAGTCGTAAGAGATAAAGTAACAGGACCATTTTTGTAGAGATTTGTATGATCTACACTTTTGTCTGACCTATTTTCACGATAAAACTTACCGTTTTCGAGAAAAATGGAAAAAACCTTAATTTGGTACGTATGACCTTGAATAATTTTTTTGCAGAAGTAGGATCGATAGGGACTTTTGACATTTTATTTATAATGATGTCTCTACCAATTTTCAGCTCTATGCGAATTTTCCCTAGGTTATGATTTTTTTTTTGTCTATTTTGACTGGACTAATAACAGAAGCTATAGGTGTACAGCAGACTTAATCATAACCTTTAATTTCCGGCTTCCGGCATGAAATCAGCACAGAAGTTATATATATGATACTGCGGCTTAAAGTAGACCTTTTTCATCTTAACTTAGTACCCCACCGGGAAGTCCTTCCACTTTTGTGCAAAATATGCAACACAGCATAGATAGAGGACGGTTTTCATTTTGTGAACTTCCTTGAAATGGCACTCCGCTGCGCATCCACCGTTATATTTTCGCTAGCACTTTACATTTTTTTGAAATTGTTATTTATTATATCGACACTCACCTTATACACTGGCGATCACAAGGATGACGCCATACATTTTGCAATCGACTTTCAGTCTTTATACCTAAAGCGACCATATTTGTTTTATGTCAAAGCGGGACGCTTGTGGAATTAAGTAAACATTTTATTTTTTGTTTATTTATTGCAGTAAAATAGAGATAACATTTACTCATTTAGTCTGTTGCGCACAATTTAAGTTTTCTTAAATCCTCTCTCTGAGCAGGTGACCGTTGTTTTGAAATCGGCTATACACATGCACAATAGGTTTCCCACCCCATCCACATACAATTTCAATCGTAAGATACAAATAACATATTTTGGTCTATTTGCTAAAGCGGGACATTTTGGTACGCGCTGGGGACAGCGGGACAGACTGCTTAAAAGCGGGACTGTCCCGCCAAATGCGGGACGTATGGTCACCTTATTTATAGCTGAAACTTTTACTACCAGTGAACAGGTACATATTTTCCCAACAGTAAGTCATAAAACCAACGGTTAAATAAGAAACGACCGCTAGAATTTCCCAAGAACTAACAATGAACTGCATAGGATTAGGCCACATGCAAAATCTTCGAAAGAAAGGAAAAAATGAATACTCGTAAAATGTTTATATTTCATGGTTTTCAAACATTTATTTATTATGTTTTT
This sequence comes from Portevinia maculata, assembly GCA_949715645.1. Taxonomy (NCBI): domain Eukaryota; kingdom Metazoa; phylum Arthropoda; class Insecta; order Diptera; family Syrphidae; genus Portevinia; species Portevinia maculata. The sequence goes on from OX454525.1 coordinate 195,837,794, forward strand.
CTACATTAATAATGAGTATGCCCGCCATTTTTCGATATAAGACGGTTTGAAATAGAATCACACAGGTTTTTTTTTTTTTAAATAATTAAGAGAAATTTGGACCCATTCATCACAAATAGCTTCTATTAAAGTGTCCTTGTCTTCAAATTGTCTGCCGCCTTCATACACTGTACGAAACAACCATGCCCAAACATTTTCGATTATGTTTAAGTCCGGTCAATAGTGCGGCCATGGTAAAATTTCCACGTCTTCTGATTGAATCCAACTTCTACCAACCCTGGAAGTGTAGATAATTATATTGTCTTCTTGGAATATCCAAGACAGGGGTGCGAAAATGTTTTTCACTCTTGGAATTGACCGTTCCAGCAAACATTTGTAGTTGTTTCCGTTCATTATTGTGGACAAAAACTCCAACTCGATTGTTACATAGTGGGTAATAGCTCCACACACCAATACACCTGATGTACGGCTGTGATGTCTTGCCAAAATAAGCTCATTTTTTCTTAGATCATGGAAATAAAAGTTGTAACCATCGGGGCCGTCAAGGTTAAACTTTATTCCATCCGAACAGACAACGCGTTTCCATTCACTGCTCCAACCGGCATGTTCTCTTGCAAAATTCATTCGATGCTCCTTGTGTACTTGCCCCAAAACAGGTTTATTTTTAAGTTATCCTTCGGACCGTTGCTATGCTGGCTGATACTCCGCTGTTGGCCCTTATTTTAGTCACTGGTAGAGTAGAATTTGAGACAAGGCGTAGAATAACCCGCTTTTCTCGTAATGTTGTTGCTTCTGCCGTGCGTCCTTTATGATTTTTCCCATAGTGTTGTGGATCCGCAAAATAACTTTTTACAACAGTTTTACTTCTATTTAGCCTCCTTGCAATTTCTCGGCCTGAGAGTAATAACTCCTTGAAAGCATCTATTTTCCCTTTTCTGTCGCTGTCAAAGTCTTTTCGGAACCCATTTTTTTAACTAAATGAAAACAGTTATTTTCAACGCTTTTTGAAATATTCACTTTGAAAAAATCGCTGATGTGAACTTCTGCAACGAAATATTCGCAATGGGCTCATCCTAGTGTCGCATCTTTTTATACGCTTTTCAAGTAATTCATTATTTGATCTTGGGAAATTCCAGCGGTTGTTTCTTATTTACCCTTTAATTTTATGACCTACTGCTGGGAAAATATGTACCTGTTCACAGGTAGTAAAAGTTTCTGGGTATACAATTTCCAACAGGTACTTATAAAGGCTTAAAATCGATTGCAAAATGTATGGCCTCATCCTTGTGATCGCCAGTGTATGCGCCTATGGCTTTGATCTACTTGATTTGTCACCAAACCTTAGGAACCTCAACAAAAACTTAAAGCTTTCAGACCCATCGTTATCCTGCAAATGGAAGGACCTTGCACATGATTTCAGAACATATCATAATTGGTTGCACTTTCTTCGGGTGTAAGTCTTTCAATGATGAAATGGCAATGCGTACTGAGCATATTTGGCTTTGACAGCTGTCAAAAATGGAACACTGAAAAACCAAACGGCAAAAAACTCACCTTATATTACGAAAGCGACTAGAACGAAAAGAATAACTTGTCCAACCGAAGGCGCTCTGTTTAAAATAACAACAGAGATCAAAAGTGCCTACCACAGGTGCAAAGAGATAGCATTTTGCGCCTTTCTGGACATAGAGGGTGCTTTTGACAATACTGGATATGATTCTTGATCAAATGCTTTGCATCACAGAAATATAGCCAAACCCACTATAAAATGGATCAAAGCGATGCTTGAAAGTCGGAAAATAACTGATTTATCAGGACCGACTTGAGTATCAAATTCACAATACCTATGGGAAAGAGTCTCACGGTATTTCAAGTAGAGCTCCACGCTCTTCAAACACTCGGCTTAAGAAACATCCAAACTATGGTGGGTTCCGGGCCATGAGGGTTTGATGGTACTGAAAATGCCGAACAGGAAGGGTTCAGAAACACCATTCACAGGCCCCGAATCCTTAGCTGCACACCTAGATTGGCAGCAATCGCAGCAATAAAAAGCTGTTAACAACAATTCAATAACATTGCCAAAAATCTAAGTAGGCATGATATCAAAAACTATCTTATTGGTCAGCACGGTTTACGATACCGCATTACCAAAATTAAAATACTCGACTCAGCAGAGTGGCGACTATGTCTTGAAGAAGACGAAACAGCTGAACACACATTATGTGAATGTCCAGCCCTCACTGGAATTAGAACGAAGATCTTCTTCAGGGAACAACTGAGTTTCGCAGACATTGTCCTTGTCCATCGCCTTGGTGAGCCAGGAGCTTTAATAAAAACAAAAACAACTTGACCTACGTACTTTATCTTGTAAAGTATTAATAAATATTTGCTGCAGTTCTTGTGAGAACCTTAAAACAATGTAACAATGCTACGCTATTTCATCGAAATGAACCTCAGTCCATCGAGTGTGTTTTTAATATATTCATTATTGTTTTTTTTTTTCAATACAATCATATTGGTTCGGAAATATTTTAAAATTTTTTTGTTTTATTTTCGTCTCTTTGAACTTATCGCTTAATGCTTATTTCATAGATTCATTTGTATTCTTTATATTCACTGTTTAATATGTTTAATTGTTCAATTTTGCCAAACCTTATGTTCATACGCAATTCTTGTTAACAGTCATCATATACTAAATTAATTACTGCTTTGCTCTTGCTCTCAACTGACATTTGATTACTGTACATACTCATATAGCATTCCGGAGACTATGTAAAAATTGTTAAGAATTCCCGTATGAGTTAACAAACAGTGTGCGAAATTGTTTCTCGTCCACTTGGATTTCGACCACAGGAGAGTTAAGTAAATAAAAGCAGATAAATTGGTAAATTATTCGATTTTGGCTTTCTCTTCACAGTTTTGCAAGTTCATACATTGTATATTGTCAAACAATATTAATTTATTTTTAGTGTGAAAACATTCAACATACGTATGTATCACCAACGGAGAAGTAACAAATCGACAAGTCTAAATGTGATCTAATTTTCGAAATTTCACAAAAAACAGATTCAATTTATCAATCAGACACATCTTGCCTGGACAAGGGTTAAAGTTGGGTCCCTTTTTTTACGAAAAAAGGAAATCTAAATCTCAGAGTACCCATACTCGTAATGGTCCATTGTAATACCATGCAGAAATCCCATTTTCTATGAAGAGGTTGCAGAAAACAAGGTATCATTCGTTACTCTCCATTAATCCGCCACCATGCACAAGTAGCACAAAATTACTTAAAGAAGGATTAGGGATTCTGGAGTTATCTTTGCATTTTTCCTTAAAAAGTATTTAAGTTCATATTAAGTAGAGTGGGCACAGGTGGCTGGTCCGACATAAGGAATTAAGAAGCTTAATTGATTCTTAAAATAATCTCAAATCGGAAATTACATTATTTTCTTTGCCCTTCAAAGTCTTCTTAAATACTTCTTCACTCCGTCTTTAAGAGGTAGGTATGTTATTTCTTGATAAAATAAAAACTATTTTTGTTTTCTTATACTCCATTTCCTTCCTATTTCGATATCCACATACATACTTCTTATTTTTCCCTTTTCCTGTAGTGAGATAATTATTTTATATTGATTACTACTTGTTTTTATTTACCTGTGCTTCCAGCGGGATTTGATCTCGCGTCCTTTCGCATGACGTTCCTGTGGGCTTACTTTGACTTTTAAGTTAATTTTTTATTCATTATTAGATCAACTTACATACTAGATAAAATTGATTAAATCTAACTTAAATTTAACAGGCTACTTATTCTAAACAAATTGTCCTTATGCAGACGTTCTAAACTTAACTATAACCTTATAATTATTGAATTTCGGCCTAAAAACTATTTTACGAACTAATCTTACATAGTATTCATCGCGAAAGTTAAGAAAAAAGTCGGCATCATTATTTAGATTTTATACTTTATATAAAACAAATTAATAAATTATAAATGAAAAATTAAAAACTACGTATTCTACTTACTTAAACTCTTAACGTATTCTAACTATAATTGGGATTCTGAGCACTCGTTACCTTACACAACAATTGCTTTCCGAGCGCCTGACAGTTGTCAACGTGCAAACACGAAGTGAGCTGACAGAAGCCCTATAGCGTCAGCGCCTCCCGGAAGCAGCACCAGAAGTTGACGAGCCCGGCCTCTCCCAGGAACGCTCTAGCTAACTTAGTCTAAGTTATAAACAAAGAAGATAAGACCTCGAGTAACGCGCCGCCTTGGGGGGGGGGGGGGGGGGGGGGGATGCTGACACCTCCCCCCTCAAAAAGCCACAAAAATTAAATGAATTGCTTTTCCGTATCGAATATATCCTTCTCCGCTATTGCGGTGCTAAAACTTAAGAGCTCATAAGCATTGGCGACATCCCCGCCGCAGAAGAGCCGCTTATCTCTCGCGCTGCAGTAGCGGTGGTATAATGCCGGGATACCATCCCTCGTCTGGACCAGCCATATGGACAAATGACTCCGGGGGATAAAGCCAGACCGGCGCGTACTCTATATGTACAATATTTTATTAGGGTAGTAAGCCCCAAAGATCAGTCTATTGTCGCTGGCCGTCGCCCTTGCAACGTGCCTTCGAGTCACTTTAATGAGAAAACTGTAAATCCTATTCAACTGAGCCCCATCGAATAGGACCTTGTTGGGATAATATTTTATTTAGTTGGATTCAGGCGTTCGGAACAGCCGGAGACATGCCCAAAAACATTATCTCTCAAAAACCCGAATCTTTTCCATATAACTAGGCGCTATATTAAACCACAATGGACAACTGATCGGCCTGACTGCTCAAGTCATCAAGTTGACTACTATGAAACAGTCTCCCTGTCAGAGCAGAAGCCTTCTTGGCACCAGCAAGACAAGCAACAATATGTCTATCGAAATACAGATACTGGTCAAGCCAGATACCCAGATATCTAACTACGCTTCTCACCGCCAATGGCTGCCAATTTTGTCCAATAATGGACAATATCTTCCAGATTATGTTGTTCTGAACAAGATTGTTTCCGTCTTCTGAAAGTTGATTTTCAACTTTCAGTCGTCGCAATATCCCTTAATTTGTCGAAAGCCTTCTCAAAATCAACGAGACAAGCACCCGTGCATTAGTTATTGCATTTATTCAACTGAATATAGGAAACCAATTTCGACGTGGCAATGTGGCATGCCTAGTGTCATGCCCCGCTCAGAAACCGAACTGGTTGTCCAGAATTATGTTATTCTCCTTGACCCACTTCAGCAGGGCTCTATTGACAACCCATTCAAAGACCTTGCTAATATTCGGAAGCAAACTAATCGACCGAAGATCGGCAGGTTTCGTCCTATCTTTACCCTTTTTCGGGATTAGGTGTACCACAGCTACTGCTTTTCATCATTGAATACGGGGAATCCGTTATTCGCAGATCGCCAATTCCCAAGTTCGGTGCGCAAATAGAAGTGGCTCACTAGAGCCCTATTCTCAATGTCGTGCGTTTTCGCCGTATACACGGCCTCGAAACAAACGCCCAGCAAATCCACTTTCTCCGGTGGGTCCTCCACAACGGAAAAGTCTTCGTTTGAAGCGACACTTTCTGGACTTATTCCAGCAGTTAGTACTGTCTGTTTGTTCTCTGCTGTCTGGGAGATTCGAACACAAGGAATATCATTTTGATCGTTCCTCCTGAACAACTTATTTATCTGTGGGAACATATTCGGACTACAGGTTTTAATAGCCTGAATTTTATTGCCCCAATATAGACTTACAGATTTTCTGTAATTTTCTTTAATCAGCTGTTTCAGTATTCGGATATCTGACTTTAGCATACTCGCCTCCGTTGCGGTCAGTGAATTGCCTGTATAGCCGTTTAAGCCTCGAGAGCAGTCTACTTATCTGTCGGTATAGTGCGTTGATTGTAGGGTTTCTGTACTTTTCTGTCTGGTCCTCGTCGGAGCGTCCTACCCGAGGAATTGTTTGTTCCATCCATGTTGGCGTCGGTCATTTGCAATAAATGCCGATCAATGTCTTCATTTGTCTTGTTACTATTTGTCGGTGGGTCGACCCCATTCGAAAGTATATCTCGCTTTAACAATCTGGAGGAGCGCAACCATTGTGCCCTTCGATAATCGAATGAACACACTGCTTCTTACTCCCCCAGCAGCATTTGCTCGTTCGGGATCCGTATTGCGGCGGTGAGTCCGTAGTGGTCACTATCGTACTCCAACGCACGCAAACAGTTCCTCGTGTTTTAATCTATATTCGTCAGTTGAAGTCTTGCGTTCGTTAAGGCCAAGTTCAGGAAAGCACTGCTTCTTGGGAAAGAAGGGATATCCGTCGCGTACAACTCGAGTTTGTCCTCAATCATACTGAAGATGGACAGGGAGTATACCTAGGCGCTTACTCACTCAGCTATTGTGATAAATGTCAATTAGTTGCAAGAATGTATGTATTCGGTTTTCGGATAAATGACGGACCCGGCAAATGCCCAAATTGTTTTCATTGCAATTCATCGGTTTTCAATGAAACGTAATCAATGGAATACGAAAAAAATTAAATCTGAAGACGCTCTCACAAAACTGGAAAATTCATGACGGGATAAAGGTTACAAACAAAAGTGTATTCAGTTTTGTTTTAACATCATTGGAACCGAAGAAAGGACGAACTGGGTACGTTGCTTAGAAGTGTCAAGGGAATTTTGTGATAAAACTTTTTGGTCCCAAACCACTTGGTGCGGCGCAACTCAAACTGTTGGAACGAAGTTTTCATTGTGTAAACATCACACTTTCCTTAATTTGTTTAAATTCGTCTTATGCAAAACAACAAGTGCAACAGAAAACACTTTCTTTCGCAATTTTTCCTGGGCAGAGCAAAGAACTGTTCCCAACACTTAAAATCCAATGATTCTCGCCACTCTGGTCAACGTATGAGAACCAAAATTGCTGCAGGTGGAACTACCGGGTCAAAGAATATCGAACCAAATGAAAGCGGTAAAAGTTACGATGAAAATTAAAATCATTTAAATATTATTCAGTTTGAATTCGAAATAATTATTATTAATTACTTATTATTAAATAAATATTATGTAATAAAGAAGTTGAATTCGAAATAATTATTATTTATTTTCTTATGTAATATAAATGTAATTTATCATATCGATATTCAAATCAGGCCGGCTCTTCATAACGATGTTCTGGGTACGACCCATTTCGAAAGCCATGATTTGTACGCTTTTCCGCATCGAATTTCGGATAGATTGTGTGTTCTGTGATGTCTGAATGTTTTCTTTTCATTACGCATATTTTGTGGCAGACATTTTTCGAATTGTGGTAGGCTACATCAAAAAAAAAACATAAAACATAATTGTTAGATACCCTATTCTTATTTCTATCCCTCATAAGTGGGTGTGATAAAAGTGTGAGTATGGTGAATTGTTAAGAACGGTCTACATTAGGCCGGAGTGAATTTAAACATTTTTTTATTATTATTTTTTCTTTTAATGCCTATAGTTCTAAAAGTTGAATTTGATTATTCCTTAAAGCTACAACCGGTTTTTAGAAAAAACAAAAAAGGTCCTCCTATATTCAAAAACAAAATATCCCTAAATCTTTTTTTTCTTTCTTTTAATGCCTAAGTTCTTAGAGTTGAATTTGATTATTCCTTAAAACTTCAACCGGTTTTTAGCAAAAACAAAAAAGGTCCTGTGGATCCTATATTCAAAAACAAAATATCCTTAACAATTTTTATTTTTATTTTTATTTATGTACGGGAAATAAATTATCATTTACATAACGAAACTACATTTATAATACAAAAGATCTAATAATAAGATTAAATTTATTTGATAAAGTAAATTATTTAAAATTTTTATTTATGTTGTGAACAAATTAGTTCTGTGTTCGCCATCAAAATCGATTCCCTGAAAATGAGAACTTATTAAAATCTAATCATTGGTAGGAAGGCCGAATTCATCTCACACATTAGTTTATTGCATTATATTCAAGCAAGCTCCTTCTGTGGGAATTGGTTTAAGGACTACATTCTCACTCTAGAATTAACAATTTATCAAGTAACTAACTATTTGAACTACAAATTTTAATTTACCCATGTAATTAACGAAATATTTCATGTTTTGAGGGTCTTAACGAATTCTTTCTTTGTTTCAAATCGCGGCAACAGTTTTTGAGACAAGATCCTAGCTTTGATAAATCCATCTCTTGCTTCTCGGCCGCACACTGAAACAGAAGCTTCTGTCACCAGCTTAACACATCTTTCGACTGCTTGAGTGTGACAGGGATATTTTGAAAGCTCTTTGTCTATAGCTGAATCAATATTATCAGGTACATTTTCAACCATTGCTCGTAAGTCCTCATCTGATATATTTTTCGTTAGAGGAGGTTCGGTGACGTCCGCCGTAGCCTATTTTATCAGATCAATATAATCCTTGGCTTCAAAATTTATTTTTGGGATTATAAAACGGCGGATTCCATTAGTTTTTTTTTTATCTCCAATCTATATTTTAAAATCCTTCTCAAACCTAATTCCCGAACATGGCTACGGCTATCAGCTAACATAGCAAGTAAAATGTTTTCTGGATGGCAAAAAAACGAATTGCGCTCTATAACCGGATGAACTACTGCCTTAAGTTTTTTTGGCAGGTATTTGCAAGCTTTTATAATTTTTAAAATATGCTTTGGTCCATCCAAACAAGAAGGTTTAGTTTTTATTTGAAACCAAGCAAACGCATATACTTTCATTGTGTACGTGGACAGAATCACTAATTCCGTTGAAGGTTTCGCAGTTGCTACATATAGGCGTAGAATCCTGTTAGCTATTGTAAGCCACCTTGAATGGGACATTTTACCTGGCTGTCGTTGTGCTAAATCGAAAGATACTTTGCCATGAGAAACTGCCATACACATTTCATACAGGTATTTCTGATCCGTGCTTAGATTTTCGATACTTATTTCAGGCAGCTTCACTGGTATCTTTTCAAATGACTGTATTGGCAAATTATCACATCTTTCAAGAGCTTTTCCCAGGACTCCAGAAATGCCTTTGGGACCATTGGTCTTGCCATTAAGTGCCGAAGGGGAAGTTCATTGAAATGAAGCAAACAAACAAACAAATGGACTGGCCCACCTATGGCCGCTTCAAGCTGACAAACGATACCATTTTTAGAACCAGTGTTCACAACAGTTCCATCGCATCCAACTGTTTTAATTTTTTGCATGTCAATGCAAAGGATGTTTTTTATGAAGTCAACTATGCTGGATGATATTGTTTTGGCATTTCCACAAGTTGGAGCGACATGTCCAAGATATTGTCCTCCTGGCTCAGAAACAAGTACAACATGTTCTTCGATTAAAATCTTTCGATATGATTTTAAGCCACTTGTTTCCAGAACCATGGTTTTATCTTTTCTTCCATCAAAGTTTAGCCCGGTTACGTTGCCACTTTGACATTGAAGATTTTGACGTAATTTTTTTCTTTCTCGTCTTATTTTGCTTCTGTCAATTATTTTTGACGAATCTAGCTTGGAAACGATGCCAATGTCTTGTAGAACAGAACTTACCAGGATTGATGCTGACCTATCGGACACTCCTGTTCTCTCACAAGCTGAAGCTAGATTTGTCAATTTTATTCTAGCTTGTGATTTTTGAGTCAACGGACTTATGCTGGGCAAAATTTGGATGTCGTCCTCGTCATCATTCGAAATAGCACTGCCATCCTCACTTTCTTCAGAAACTTGGACTTTTTTGTGTCTTTCTGATTGTTTCACATCTTCGTGCTTTTTTTGTTTTAAATCCTCCTGAATCTTGCGATCGTTTCTTTTTTTAATCTTTTTCGTTGAATCAGAGTCAACGTTACCAATCGCCATTTTCCAAAATTGTCTTTGGTCAAGTAAGGAACTGCGTTCTGCATGTGGTACTTTTGTGATACGCTTCGCTTTGATTTTATGTTTTTTTTATAGCTTTGTATTTTTTGTTATACAATTTAATTTTATGCAATATCTGCTGATCTGACACAACAGGGAGTGATGATTTTAGCCACGCACTTTTTAAATCCACTAATAATTTTGAGCAAACTTCGAAAACACTTGGATCATATCCTTTTCTTTCGTCTTTCAATGAAATTCTAATAAACGTAAACGCTTTCATTACATCACGATAAGTGAGAAGAACATTGCTCTGAAACTCGGAAGGTGCTCCAAAAACTTCACACTCGGTTTCACTACGCGTTTTTGGCATTTTCACAATCAAATGACAAAGCAACAGGCACTCACAAAAAAAGAATGGAAATAGAAAACAATTAAGTCAGGGCCTATTGTCTGTAAATAGTATAAATTTGTAAATACAGTAGCAGTTTTTTTTTTTAAATTCAGCACATGCGTTGGACTCAAAATATAGTGATAATTTCATCCATTATATTAAGTTTAATGTTATTTTAGTGTAGTTTCAATATTTTTGTTACAAAATTTAAGTATAATACAAAGATAACCAAATTTTTTATTTATTTATTTTTCTCAAATTTGAATACAAAAAAGTTCCATGACTGACTGACAGATGACGCACAGACCAAACCGCTGGATCCAAAGAACTCAAATTTTGACAGTGCTTTCTTATAATGACGTAGATGTCCGCTAAGAAAGCTATTTTTTGAAATTATATCCATAAGGGCACCAAGCGCGGAAAGCACGGTTCAGCTAGTTGAATTAGACAAAAAATTTAAACTTTTATTTAATTTTAATTTTAATTTAAAATTTTTCACACATCTTTTGGGTTCCCAAATTCAACTTTTCCGCATATAAGCTTAAAAGATTTTCAAAAAGAAAAATTTCGCTCCACCCTAGTCTACATATTTGGTTATATAACATTTAAAGGATTTAATCGAAAAAAAGAAGGTTTCTTTTAAAAAAGCTTCCTAGCTCAAACTTTGGTTTTTCAATAAAATTGTTTTATTTAATTGTGGGCGGATTTTCGAAATTTTATCTCCCGAGCAGTTTTAGGAGTCAAAGATCATAAATAAAAAAATTCAGCTGAATTTGTTTTTCGAGATTGTGGGGGTGTCTGTGGGCGGATTTCAAAAATTCTTAAACTTGATTATTTCGGGCCCCTAGAGAGTATATAATTAAAAGTTCAGCTCTCTAGAACGGACGGGCGGACATGGTTAGATCGACATTACTATCGACGCTGATCTTAAATATAGTAACTTTTTGGGGTCTACGGGCAATATTAAGGTAGGGGAAGGTAGTGTACCTTGGTCCGATTGTACCTTTTAGTACAATGGACCGTTACCGAGTCTGAGTGCTCTGGGATTTGGATTTCCTTTTTAGAAAAAAAAAGAAAAAAAAACCTTGGTCCGAGTGCCAATTTTCAGAAAAATACAAAGCACGCAAAAACCGGTCCTTCTGTGAAATGTTGATCTTCTGTTCATTTGTCTTCTCAGTTTCTTTTGGAAGGCACAGCTGCACGAGTCGGCAGAAAAAAAATAAACCTAGTTTTCAATGAAAAGAGTATTTTTTTTATCTGTTTTCTGAAGTTATGTAGTGCTTAGTTTTCTGTCTCTTTTCCGCTACTTTAATCGATTTCGGTAAGTGTATTAATAATCTTTTGGTAGGAACACATTGTCGTTCGTATGTGGTTTGAATACTACGTTAAAATCTAATTTGTTTGGCTAAAATGGTGTTAGCGTACCTTGAACCTATAATAGCGCGTGTACCTTGGACCTTTGGTTTGTCCTTTAATGTAAGTTTTTAAATAATATTGAAGCGATAAATTTATTTTTCTTTTATGTTGTTCTCTTAAAGTAAGTTTTTAAATAATATTGAAGTCCTTTGTTAAGTTTTTTTTAGTAAAAGAGTTTTTTTTATTTAATACTATTATTTGAAATAATTTTTTTTTAATCAAGCACAAAAACTTTAAGATAATGGTTTGTTTTTTGCTGTTTTTTTTTTAAATTAATAAAGAATGGTACCATTTTTACTTTTTATTGCAATAAATTAAAGTTTTCACCTTTAAACTATAGGAAAATGTTCAATAATATTTGCGGTCCAAGGTACAATACTCCGTGGACCAAGTTACAATCACCTCTTGTACCTTGGACCGTTTGAGGTTAGCATATAAAAGTAAAGTTTTCTAAGGAATGGTTAGCAATATCCTTTTGGTAGTTTCGCCATAATCATACTTCAGGTAGTAACAAAAAAAAAGAAAAACTAATGAAAAAACGACACATAAAATATTGGCAAAAAACTGAAATCCGGACCAAGGTACACTACCTTCCCCTATGTTAGAAACTATGAGTTAAAATTAATATACCCTTACAATAGGGTATAAAAATGGTTACATTTCCAGAGGTCAAAAGTGTTATTTATGGAGATTTTCAAAATAAACTCAGTTTTCATCTGCGATTTTGCGGCTCTAATGGAAAACATCTTACTTTGATTTCAACACGTTTTGATATAAATTGCAAACCATTTTCCATTAGGTACATCTTTTAATTCATTAACAAACTGGCAAAGATACAGTTCCAAGTTCCAAGCTTGAAGGTTTGTCTAGAATTTAGATGATCAAATAAATTATATTAAACCATTCTATAAATTAATTTGTTTCACTTATTCCTTCTGTGGTATTTTATCTTTTTCCATTGCTGTGATATTCACAAAGGTTTTGCCATATATGAATCAAAATCATCAAGTTCACGTATTCTTTTTCTGTCAATGCCAAATATTTGCATATACGGAAAATTGTCCATACAATTTGTTTTATTAGAATTGTTTTGAGGTACGTGTACGAGTTTTGCTGTGGCAGTGAAAAAGTATAATAAAATAAAAGCGTTGATTTTCCTTTTGTGTATGCACAGTGGTATGCAGTACACTTTTGTACAATCGCCGGTCGCAGTCGCAGGTGCCGTTTCAATCGGTGCGCAGGATTCAATCGGATGGTGATTAGCTCCAAAAAGTAAGATGTAGGACGTATTGCCGAAAATTCACCAGGAAAAGTATAAAGAAAAGAAACTGTTGATTTTGATGGCGTATACGGCAAACAAATTTTTTGACGAAAATTTATTTTAAAAACTAAAAGCATTTAAGGATATGTGATTGCTATTATAAATAGAAGATCCCCAAATAGATATCTTGTCAAAACATAAAAAAAAATCCAGCGGTTGGTTTTTATGCTGTAGACTGCCAAACCTTTAAATACGATTTCGCAAAAACATGAAACTGGCGACGATAAATAAAAAACCCTTAAACATATGTTAATACGTAAAACACTAGATCTGCAATTTTAAACTTCTAAATCAGTAAATTTGTTTTCGTATTCGTACAAGGGACTAGCATCTTATTAAGTTAAGAGAGTTGGTAAAGAAGCCATCCTTCCGTTACCGGCCTTCATTAACCAGGTAATTAGATATGCGGAAGGTTTATATTTTAATATTTCGTTGAAGATTTTCATCCCAATCTTTAACAGCAGCCTTGGTTCTGCTGCGCCTAGCCTGATACCTCCCTTGCGGGACATAGTTCAATTGAGCATAAGATGATATAAAACGCAGAACGATTTAAATTACTTAAAATATTTATGTGATCACTATTGAGATGAAATAATAAAATAAATTAATTATAAATAATAAAAAGGAAAAAACAAAGTTTCTTAATATTTAGAAAGTCGCATTTTTGTTTAGGCTTTTGTTTTTATTAATAAAGACTCCGAGCGAAGCCGGGCGGGTCAGGTAGTACTCGTATAAATGTACAACGTACAGCTATTTTGGTGTGGTTTATCGAAACGATAACATCGCTTTTATGCCTTGCTGATATGCAGTCGCTCGCGTAGAACCATCGAAAAATTCGTAAATGTTTGATTATGGACCAAAAAATCATATCGGAATTGGAAAAGGGTCAATCTGCTCAATCTCGTGGTAAAAATTCAATATAGGAATGTGCACCATTACCGGAATTAAAAAAAAAACAATGCAAAAGTAAAAGCTGCAAATCAAAAATATATACATATATATATATTCTGAAAAAGAAAGACAAAAAGTTCCACTAAAGAGAGTTTCCGGAGATGGGTTCACAATTGTATAAATAGTTTCTTAGACAGAGAAAAGCCAGTGTGCCCATTTCAAGTGAAGGCTGGCTATAATTTCGTTTGAATACGCAAAGAAGAAAAAAAATGTTCTGCCAGCAACGTATGACAAAACTTAAAAAAGGCTTGGCATCCGTTTGCTGGCTATATGCGGAGAGAAGTTATCGGCTCAGTTGTAACTGATTCCTTCATTTAACATTGAACTTGGCCGAGAAAATAAGAAAACTTAAACCCTGAATATGGAGCAAATTTACAAAGCAGATGAGTCTGGTTTGAACTTCAAAATGCTTCCACGCAAAACATTTTTTCTGCAACTGAAAAAAACTGACCCAAAGAGAAAAATATCCAAAGAGCTCATAACACTTTCAGCATGTTGTAATGCTAAGTGGTTACAAAAATTACAGCCGTATGTTATAAGACAGACCAAAAACCCAAGAGTGTTCAAATATTTTGAAATTCCATTTGATTATGCTAATTCAAAATCCGCTTGATGAATGCCTTGATTTTGAAATATTGTTTCCATTACTTATTTGTACCAAGGGTAAGTTTTAACTTGTATAGGTAGATCAAAAAACATCTTTTGTAGAGTAGATATTCTCTGAAAGCATTGCTTTTCTGCACAATGCTCACAGATTCTCGTGTCGAAGAACTGATAAGAACCGATGGTCAAGTAACATTAATGTTTCTACCACCAACCGTTTTAGGAGTAAGGCCTACAGGCAATAACATACAATAATAGCACAACATATGGAAAGTGTATACAACCTTTTTATAGCTGTTACTATGAAAGATCGCATACGCGTGGGAGGAGATCAGAGTGGATACAATTTCAAAATGCTGGCGTGAGATATTTAACAAACCTATTGATTAGGACTTCACAAACGAAGATGATGTGCTCTTGTTTCGATACTTCCAACCAATAAATCCCAAACTATCTAATATCAAGTGGATAAAATCAAACAACCGTATTAATAAACTTAAATTAAGGGTGCATTATCTATAATCAATCCAAATGTTTTTTCCACTGCATCACCTCTTGCGAACGCCTGATAAACATAAAAGAGTATCTATTGTCATGACAAGCTTCTCAAAATTGCTATTCGGATTCGGCTTTAAATTGTATGTCCCTTCCACTTCGCACAAACAAATGGTTGGAGAAGCTAGGTCTTTTTTTTTCTTTTGATTGATGTTAAATGAGAAATTCATATCAAAGGCAACAGACTTGGCTGTTTAATTTGAAAGTCACCAAAATAAAATGCCTAGCTATTAGCGAAGCTTCTAGAAAGCTTGGCAAAAGTAGTGTTGCCAGAAGCTGATAGTGGAATATCCCGGATTGTTCGTAAGAAAAACGCTTTTCGATGCACTTTATCCCTTTATGCACCACTTCCATATATATCTTTGTACATTATTTTCGACACAAACTGTTTCTCATCCAATAAAAATATTATTTTCTTTGGCTGAAAATAAGTACATTTAATTTGCTTTGTAAAAATGAAGATCTGATTATAGCATTGAGGGCTTCAAAGCCAAAATTCTTCTTTTATATCTAACATAATTTACTACTGAAAATATTCGCTTAGTATCAGCATTAGAAAGTGGGAAAATCTTAATTATTCTTTCGATTGTTTTATGATTCTTTATGTCATAAAAAGATATCCAGAATTGTTGTACATCCAAATTAAACATAGTTGTTTCATCGAACTTAAAAAAATTAGCTAGATTTTGTTAGTCTGAGAGACCCTGTCGATCCAACTCGTCCATTTTATCACTGCCGCGTGCGATGTTGCAATGCCCAGGAGAATAAGTGGCAACAAACGTACACAATGCTGTTGGTGGAATGAGGAAATAAAAACATTCAGATTAGCGTGCCTAAAATAGGCGAAAGGTTCAAAGATCCAGTGGGAGAGCTGACTTTCAGGAACATCTGAGTACCTTTAGATCAGCGAGATAAAAGTGTTATCAAGGAAAGTATAATATAAGCCAATGATGTGGCATTCAACACTATTTTCATTACATATGTATATAAAAGTAAAAAATGTCACTTACTTTTCTTAAATATTCCTAGTTATTATGAATACTGTAAAACTTATGAATCATAAAAACTTCTTCCTTATTATGGAACCATAAAAAATAAATATTATATCTATCTATCTATCTATCTATCTAAGTAAGGCAAAATGCTTTAAGCTTATATAGACGAAGCTGAAGGGCTGTAAAAGTTAAACTTTCTTCTAGTAGAAGTTAAGCTTTCTTGTAGTTTTTAACAGAGAATTGGGTCACTCTAATTAATTTTTTAATGAACAATGTATTCATGGCATGCTTATTAGTTGGTAATCTAGCTATCTAACAGTTAGGATACAACTTATTAAAGTTGGGAATTTCATTTCAAGAATAAATCTCAAGTTTTATCGGGAGTACCACAAGGTACCCAAATTGGACCACTCCTTAGATATTTTAGATATTTATATATTTATTTATTTAATTAAACAACCATATACAAAAGATTACAATTAAGTATCTATAAAGTGTAGATGTGATCAAAATGAAATTATTTTAAATAAATTGATTATAAAAAAACAAAAATAATGATTATAAGGTATTTACATTTTAATGTGCAATCGAATATTATAAATTTATGAAAATAAACCTATTCTAAACCCTACGATCCATTTATCCTATTATTGCCAGCCAAATATGTGAAGAGAGAATCAGCAAAACCACCCACAAAACAAAGTCGTCTAATACCGAGAGGAAGTAAGTTCCATAAGCGAATAGCATGAATAAAAAATTGCTTATCAGTAGTTACACAAGTAGTGCGCGGATTAATTAACCTCAGAGATCGAGATGAATTAGAAAAACGAAGTTTTTCATACAGATAAGCAGGATGTTTAGTTACAACGATTTTATGCAAATATTTTAAAGTACAATATTCTAAGTACACATCCAAAGTACATTCAAGAATTTTCTTTTTGAATGTCGATATATGATCATAGCGCCTCAGTTCATAAACGTAACGAGTAACGTTGTTAAATGCG
Source organism: Portevinia maculata (assembly GCA_949715645.1). Lineage (NCBI taxonomy): Eukaryota > Metazoa > Arthropoda > Insecta > Diptera > Syrphidae > Portevinia > Portevinia maculata. The sequence goes on from OX454525.1 coordinate 195,854,932, forward strand.
ATCAAGTTTTCTCTTGGTTTCCGCCGAACAATTACAATAAATTTCGCAACCAAAACTAATAATTGGAACAATTAGAGCTTTAGCAAGCATCAATCTTGTGCTTAGAGGCGTAAAGTGTTGTGTCATAGACAAATTTCTTAAACACCCATATACCTTTCCTATAACGGTACCAAGATGGTCATCCCATCTTAATCGAGAGTTAAACCACATCCCCAGATTCTTGGCTTTATTATTGATTTCAATTATATCATTGCCTAAACTACCAATTGGTAAACAAACTGTATCCACGGCAGTTTTGGATATAACCAAGCATTTCGATTTCTTAGGGTTAAGCTGTAAGCAATTTCTTTCAGACCAAAGGTTAATACTATCAAGGTCTTCATTTATTTTAGCAACTGCATCCTCAATAAGCCCGTACTTACAGCTTAAATACATTTGAACATCGTCCGCATACATATGAGCTGATGAGTGAGTTAAACAACCAGGCAGATCAATAATGAAAACTGTAAACAGTAGAGGACCCAAGATAGATCCCTGTGGTACGCCCATAAAAGTTGGTATGAAATCTGACATTCTATCATTTACTACAACAGTTTGACTCCTGCCTGACAAGTAAGAGGAAATTAATTTTGCAGCGCTCATTGAGTAATTGAAAAAGTTCTAAGTTTAAAGACAAGTTGAGAGTTATTAATATTATTAATATTTTTTTAAATGAAATTCCACTTCTCCTGATGATATCAAATTAGTTATGTGTATTAAAAACAAAACTTACTTTCGTACTCTCCAAAATGATTTGAGTCGAATAGTTGATTGATGTCTATGCAATTTGTTACCGTTGAATATAAGAAAGTGTAGTATCTTTAATGCGCTTCATATTACATCACCTATGTTACGCAACTACCAAACGTTTGACCAGTAAGGCAAACTCTATGCTTGGGTTTACTAATCCAATCTATAGTGAGTTTACAAATTATACTATACTTTAAAGGCAGTTTATATGTCCTAAGTTCGTCTATTTCTTCAGTATTGTTCACTTGCTTGGTACCCCTACACATCAGCCAGCATTGAACGCATTGAAAGACTTCAATGCGTTCAATGCTTGTCTTGTTTCTTTGGAAAAAAGACATTCTGTTCAATGCTTATTATTTCTTCATGATGTTTTTTCTTATCGATTTAAAAGTTCAGTAATTGTTCAAATTTTCGAAATTTATATTGCGGAAAGAAGAATGGGCCGTGCCATTTTCTAATCAACCCTAGACACAGTCTTAATTATGGTCTTTAATGAACCTTTTACTAGTAAACCTTTTACAACTAAACTATTCATTTCTTTTTGTAATGAAATTGACTTATCTATGAATAAATTCAAATATAAATCTTAAATATTGTGTTTAATTAATTAGCTTAAGTTATCATTTAATTTGTCATAAGTTTGTAAAAAACGAATTAATAAATAAATTAATTAATAAAAAAAATCGATTTCCTCAAAAACTAACGACTTTCATGTGTTTTGATATTGTGAATATGTATGTACTTGCGAAAAGTTCAAAATGATATACCTACCTATTTCAAAAAAAATAATCTCGATTAACGGTTATTGAGAAAATAGTAACTACCTTACCAACGGTTAAAGTTATTCATGACAGAAAGGGTCCACTAAGGATCTATCTTGTCTGTACCTTGCATAGGCAGCCGCCCTTTCTGCTTTCTTCTACTCTCTAGTAGCATTCTGTACAAATATAAATTTAGCACCAAACATAATTATCACCGCCCGATATTAATATAGATTATACCATATACATTACCCGCAATTATCGGTCACCTATTATCCCAAACTAACGGGTGGCCGCGAACTTTGGTATTATCCGCATTGTTCAGTCACCAAGAGGTCTTAGGCTTCTTTTACCGCGATTCACGCACACAGTGGGAGAGCGACCTTTCTTCGTCAAAGCTGTTCGATTGAGGAATTTTCTTCCACTTCAATTACAAAGAATAAGTTCGTCATTCGTATTTCGGGAAAAACTACACATTATACTATACTTTCTACACATGTCGCAATAGAATTATTAGTCGTATTACATCAATAAACATAAAATTTTTAAAAACTTCCTTTTATCATTCATTATTATTAGTTATCTGTAATTAGTACAAAATTCGATACTTAATTTTAAGAATTATTTTCTTGTAGTATCATTTAAGCTTGAAAGAAAATAGGTAAATGAAATAAAATTAACAGGTTACCGGGTACTTGCTAAGATGGGTATCACCCGGGTAAAACCAAGAGCACGCTTACCATTGCAAATAAAAGCGATTTTTTTTTTGAAGATTCTGGCTCGCCAAGCCGATTAAATATGGGGCACTTCGACCTAAAAAGAAAAGATCTTTTGTACCTTATGGGCCAGACAATTTTTAGACTAGTAGAGTTTCCGCTTTCCGTGTAAAGGGGACAATTCTACCAGTAGAAGAATTCTTTATGGGCTCGGGGCTCATTTGTTCCCTAAAAAAGATCTTCTTTCTAATTCCATTTAGGGCACTCAGGAGAGTCTACTATTTTCATTTTGTGTAGATGATATCTTAAACCATGGTGGCCAGTAAGGTAACCTACTAAGTTTTTGATATCATGACTGCCTAGGTTTAGGCATTTTGAATGGTCTATCTTAAACCTGGGATGCTTTCCCAAAGATGGATACATTTTCTGTGTTCCCAGCTTTTTATTGCTGCTGTTACTGCTGATCTAGGAGTGCAGCAGAAGGGTTCGGGACCTATAAAGGGTGTTTCCGAACCTTTTCTGGCAAGTTAGTCGGCCTTTTCGTTACCTTCCACTCCGACGAGACCCAGAACCCACCATAGGTTGGTCTTGTTACTTATTCCGAGTGCCTGTAGGGTGTTTAAGCAGTACATGACTGATTTGGAGTCAATGGTATGCGAGCTAAGGGCGTTTATAGCTGCTTGACTATCCGTGAATATATGGATGGTTGCACCTTTTATACCAGATAAATTTATGTGGCTAGCGCAGTCTTGAATATCAGCGACATACTCCCATTCAGTGCACCCGATTTAAACTATGAATGTGCATAAATTAGAACTCATTATTTGTAAGTGCAGTGTTTACTGGGTATTTAATTGAGATGAATACTCAACTCACATGGCCAGTACTTATCAGGTACTTAACTTATTCATATTTGTAAGCCATGCATCTTTTGACCAAATAATATTGAATATCTCACGGCTAGTCTTAACCTATCCATGCAGACCTCTAAAGCAGACCTCAAATAAATATAATTATTCATAATCCGTTTTGGAAGAATATCCTTTTATCGTGTTTTAAGGACCTTTTTGTGGTTCCAAGGACCTCTCGGTAACATAACCTTCAACAAAGAACTACAACTACGATTCTGAGGACATTTTGTAAATACATAAATTTTCGGGTTTTAAGGACCTTTTTTGGGATTCCAAGGGCCTCTTGGAAAAATAGTCTTGAAAACAGAAATACTGTGCGGCTTCTTAGGGCATTCTGGAAAAATATCATCTATTCGGGTTTTAAAAACTTTTTTTTTGGATTCCAAGGATCTGATGGTAGAATAATCTTGAACACAGATTCACTGAATCGATACAGCCGAAAATCTTCACCAACTTTACATTTTTTAAAGGATGTTCAAGTGTGAGGCATTATTTTAAATTTTGATTGAAATATAAAGGGTTTTTCAATAAGAGCGCTACAAAAGTTTTTTTTTAAATAAAACAAAAACGGTTTTGGATATCAATGAAATTCTTTATTCCTGTGAAAGTACGTTCGATGCCATTATGTATGGAACTCGATTTCTTGTGCATGGCCACCACGGGCACGCTTGCAGAAGTCCAGACGCTGAACCCAATTTTTGACGGTTTTCAAGCATAAATCGGCCGATACTGCTGCAATTTCACGTTCGATATTCGTACGAAGTTCATCAATCGTCGCTGGCTTGTTGGAATAGACCATAGACTTGACGTAGCCCCACAGGAAATAGTCTAACGGCGTCAAATCGCACGACCGAGGCGGCCAAGCGACTGGACCATTTCGTGAGATAACACGGTTTCCAAACTTGGTTTCCAATAAATTGATTGCGGTATTCGCTGTGTGGCTTGTGGCGCCGTCCTGTTGGAACCACATGTCCTCCAAGTCCATATCATCCAATTGGGGCCAAAAATATTCGATTATCATTGAACGGTAGCGACTCCCATTCACAGTAACGTGCCGGTCTTGATCATCACGGAAGAAGCCCAATGACGCCGCCGGCCCATAAACCACACCAAACCGTAATTTTGTCGGGATGCAATGATGACTCATGGAGTACGTGTGGATATTGACGAAGCCATTCAGCCAGATTATGACGACCATAAATTGGACGTAGCGCTCTTAACGTTGAGGCCACTGACTCCGAATTTCGGTAGTAAATTTTAATAATTTCGACTCGTTGTTGGCTCGTATATCTTTTTATCATGAAATGGCTTACCTTACTGAAGAGAAATGTCAAAAGAGCGGCAAGAAATTCGGCGTCGTTTGCTGTCCCTGTCGCTCTACTTTTGTAGCGTCCCTGTTGAAAAACCCTTTACAAATTATGCGAAATCTGTATTTATTTTAATTTTAAATTAATGTACATTGGTTCCAGTTAATAATGAAAAAGAATGTCGTCTGTCTGCTAGCTCGGCAGACTGTCAACCTTTTACCAACATTTTGAATGACTTTTGGTTCAATAAGTGATCAATAATATAGTTGTCGTTGAGGTGTTGAACACTTTGAGGATTATCAGCATAAACTTTACTCTTCAAGAAACCCCATACGAAAAAATGCAGTGGTGGTTAATCGCATGATCTTGGTGGAAGATTCACGTCTGTTCTTCGGGAAATTCTGCGACTGTTAAACTTCTCTTCCAAAAGATCGATTGAGTTCGTTGCTATATGACATGTTGCACCATCCTGTTGAAACCACATATTCTGGACATCAATATCTTCCAATTGGCTCCACAAATAGTTTCTAATCATCGCTTGATATCGAGCTCAATCCACAGTAACTGCATTGTCATTTTCATCTTCGAAGAAAAATGGACCAATTACGCCACCACACCAAAATCCACACCATACAGTAACTTTTTTGGGTATCTTTGGCCTTTCAAACAATCATCTAGGATTTTGTTCAGCCCAAATCCGACAGTTTTGTTTATTGACATAACCGCCAATTTCAAAATAAGCGCCGACGCAATGCGTGGCTAGTTGGCTTTAATTCCTCTGCAAACTGTATTTTGTAAGCCTTTACATGCAGATCTTTGTGCAAAATGTTAAACAAAGTTGTTGGTTTGAGGTTTAAGTGCTGTGAACGACGACGAATTGTCGTTCTTGGCTCTTCAGCAACACTTCTGCTAACAGCTCCAATATTTCCACTCGAGCGACCACTACGATGATAGAATTTACTTCTCTGACCTTGAACCGAACCAGTTTCTTCAAATTTACGAACGATAAGTTTAATAGCAGGGTGTGACGGAACATTTTCTCTATCGTATTTTGAACGAAATCTTCTTTCAACTTCTGCAAATTTTTCACCATATTTAAAATAAGTTTTAATAATAAAAACACGTTCCTCAATAGTGTACCGATTGTATATGAACTGAATTAGGGAAATACCATGCATTAATATTTGTGAGATCAATCTCATGCAATCAATAACTTTCACATATTTATCAAAACGATTTTTAGAGATCGAGCCCACAACATGAGATCTAACTCCTTCAGTGTTTTTTTTTTCATACCAATCATACCAGATCTCAAAAAAGTGAGGAAGCAGATTCAACTAATTTTCTACATACGACCCGAAATTTTGAAATTTTGTCGCGAAATGTTGAACTTCGGGTCAGTGTAAACGTACTAATACTGTTTTGTTAAAAAATATTAAAACTTTTTGCGACCCAAACGAATAAGAAATATAAAGACGATAAAAAAGAGCTGATGGGACATGCATTTAAATTTCCACATATAACGTTCTTTCCCAAGAAGGACTAACATATTTTAAGAAACTTGTCACACAACACCTTCATCTTCTAAATGCTTCAACTTATAAATCCGGTGGACATTATTTATTTAAGATTTTTTTTTAAATGTTGCTTTAGCACTGTTGATTACCCACTTAGTTTATTATTCCATATGTGCAAAATAAAATGTGTCTGAAGAAACAAATATATAAAACGAGAAAGAAAAAGTCCGGAATAACGCGAAATGTATGTAGGGACATATATAGATATCCCTTACCCAAAAGACACATTAAACTTGAAGATAAACTTAAAATAAGAAAGTATGTCGCGCTCCTGAATTTTAAGCACCAAAAACTTACATTCATTTCTTGACCCCTTCGCTGATCATCCTCCAAAGTTAACATGCGAAAGGGATATGAATATATAATCACCGACCGATGAACGCTTTTCCATTTCGAAGGATTTCCGCAAGTTAAAACTTCACTATTGATAAAAATTTGTCAATACATAGATAGTTCAACAACGCACTAAAACTGGTCAAATTTGCTACAATAAAAGGTGAACTTTTCATGGAAATGTTAAGAGTTCTCTCGGTCGATGTGAAGCACGTTCTCCCCCAGCAATTGTATATACGGTTCAGAAATGTGACTATTGGGACAGTTTTGTGGTTTTATGAACCGAAATTGCGCCCGTTTCCATAATTGAATATATATAGCTTCTGTAGCTGGAAGTGCGGTAGAAAATCCAGGTTTGTCAATTTCATGTTGTACTCAAGAATTGTCATATCACAAACAACACTCCACTGAAATTTGCATGAGGACATGGTGTTAAAGCCTTTAACCTTCCTGTACCCGCGAGTTGGTCTGTCACACCGACATTTTACATTTTCGTAGTTTTTTTTTCAATAATGGAGAATGCTAGTACAATGAGTCAACTGGTAGCTTCATGGTCGTCGAACTTCAATTCAGCGTGGCGCAAGCGTTTATGCTGAAATAGTGTGTGTCAGTACACGGTCGTTGGTCGTTTCTATTTAGAAGATGTAATTACGAAATGCTACCACTGTAAGATGCCTGTGGTCTGTGGAAAATAATGTTTTAGTCTTTGTTCTTTTGCGAGAAATTGTGATCGAAGTTGGCCGCCGAGATCATGCAATTTCTTTCTTTGGGGCAACGTTAAACAGAAGTCTTATATGCCAAAAATGTATAGTAAACTGAAATATTCAAAGCATCCGTGTCTGTATAGATAAAATAATCTGGATGTGGTTCGGGTTCTCGAATAAGGGGTTTCATTTTGATTTTTCAGTATTTTCCATAATTTTATGGATAAATACTTTCAAAAATCCGTATACATAAGGCCAGGATAACACAGTTAAAGATGCTTGTCAAACATGACATATGTCACTTTTCAGTATGAGCCCAGAACTGAAAAATGAAAAAGGTTGACAAAACAAGAAATGTCCCCAAAAGTGGGGTACTTTTCCATAACAAAATATGGCCCCAATTTAAAAATGGAAATATCGCTCTATTACTTATTATGTACCCCCAAAAAATGCAACAACAAAAAATAAGTTGTGAATTGTTTGTGGATTTGGTTCATATTTTGTGGGCTTTTCTCGTTTTTCAGTGGTGAAATTTTATTATGGAAATTGGGCCTAACAAAAAAAAAAAGAATTAACATTTTTTTGTATAACTCACTGATTTATCTTCATGCATTCCCCAAGGTATTTTTGATAGGTCTGAAAGTCAAAACCTCTTCTCGTTCGATTGTATAAGTGATAAAGTGTTGTTTAATTGGGCCAGGTCTATCAAATCTAATTCTGCTCGGCCAGATGGTATCTCGCCCAAATTCTCAAAACTCATATTCCCTGTTATGTATATTGAAATACCTACTTCACATTTTTAATTATTGTATCTATAGTAGTGATTTTCCTGAGGCATGTAAAAGTGCAAGCATTATACCAGTTGCCACAAAAAACAAACCCTTCCAAGCCTTCTGAATACAGGCATATTTTTTTTTTTTTTTTTTTTTTTTTTTTTTTTTGTCGGGATGTGTGAAACTTTCTGCACTGGAGCACTCAGACTCAATACTGGTCCATTATACTGCCAGGCAGACACACCACATTTTACTGTGGGAATTTACTCGTTTTTCTAAGAAAAACGAGAAGGCGCTTCAATGATAAGGAGCTTAGGTTTACAGCACTCACCATATCCGCACCAAATACCTGCCACCTGATACGAGCAAAAGCAGGACAATCACAGACGAAATGTTCCGCAGTGTCGTCGCTTTCTCCACAGGCTTCGCAGTTGGTGGTGTCGCTTAGGCCTAGCACCTTAAGGTGTTTGGCAAAAGCGTAGTGTCCCGTAAGGACGCCAGTAGTCTGTCTGCAGTCTTTTCTGTTGAGAGACAACAAGAATGCCGCGGATTTCCCACACACGTCGGGGAGCATTTGCTTAGTCTGTCTGCACCCTGGAGAGTCATGCCAACGGCGATTGTGTTCATAGGAAACCCAACCGTCAATGGAAGCCCTGACCGAGGACGCAGGCAGACAGATCGCTGGTTCAGGTCCTGAGAGGTCCCCCTCTGAGCCTTGTCTAGCAAGTTCATCGGAGATCTCATTTCCCGTGATCCCGTTATGAACCGGGACCCAGACAAGTTTAAGTGAATTCAGCCCTCCGACCGAATTCAGAGATATCTTGCATTCACGTACTATTTTGGAGGTAGTTAAGGGTTTGAGTAAGGCCTAAAGCGCAGCCTGACTGTCGCTACAGACGCAGATACTTCGCCCCCTCCAACTATTCCTCGTAACATAGTCCATGGCCATTAGGATAGCATAAGTCTCTGTTTGGAAGACTGACGCATATTTCCCTAACGGAAAGAAAAGTCTAACGTTATCGCTCTCCACGAAGACACCAGCACCAGATCCTTGATCGGTTTTGGAGCCATCCGTGAAGATTCGACTGCATTCCCTTCCAGGTTGAGAGTCCGGCCAGAGCCAGTCCTGGACGCGAGGAAAGTCGACCTCGTATTTGCGCTTTAGCCGAAGTTCCGGTGTCATCGCATCAGACGGCATATCCATAAGACAGGAGTCGAAGGACAACCATTGCGCAAGTTCATCAAAACTCCAGTACGAGTTATACCAAAAGCCACCTCTTGTAAGACGTGAGATAGCCTTGATTGTACAGCCCATGATGTAAACATCAAGGGGCGGAAGGTTCAATAGTGCATCTAGGCCGGAGCCAGGCGTGCTGGGGAAGGCCCCCGTGCAGCCGAGACATACCTGCCTTTGGAGTTTGGCAAAAGCAGCAGTAACGTATTTACGTGAAAGCTTATTCCACCAAACAACCGATGCGTATGCTATAAATGGTCTTATCATAGCCGTATAAATCCATAGGACTCTTTTCGGTGATAAGCCCCATGTCTTGCCGAAAATGCCTTTGCACTGCCAGAAACCAAACAGCGCCTTGGCAGTCTTCAGCTCAACATGTTTGGACCAAAGAAGTTTGCTATCCAGTATGACTCCCAGATACTTTGCTTCATTGGAGAGTTGGATTGTGACACCTTTTAGCACTGGCTGAGTCAACCTGACCAGCTTCTTCCTTCTCGTAAAGAGAACAACCTCAGTTTTAAGAGGATTGACCGAGAGCCCATTCCTAGTGCACCATTCGTCGATCACGTCAAGGGCCGCCTGCGCCTTGGCGCATACAGTCGCTAGGCATGATCCAACAGAAAGCACGGCAACATCATCCGCGTACGCCTGAGCGTAAATATTAGAACTGTTGAGTGCGTTCAACAGAGAGTCGACCAGCATACACCACAGCAGTGGAGACATGACGCCGCCTTGCGGGCAGCCTCTGTTTACCCCCGCCATAACATAGCGGCCACAATCCGCATCCGCAACCAACGTTCTATTCATTAGCATTGCTTTAATCCACAACACCAATGGTTCGTCTACTCCGTGTTGTCTGGCGGAGCTGCACATGCTATCAAAAGTCGCATTGTCAAAAGCACCCTCAATATCGATGAAAATGCCCATCGCGTATTCTTTTCTGTCAAGCGCGCCTTCAATTCTACCAACTAGATTTTGGAGCGCAGTCTCGCAGGATTTTCCGCGTTGATAGGCATGTTGCATCGGAGATAGTGGGTGCAATCGCAAAGCACCTTTGCGCACGTGAAGCTCGACCAGCCTTTCCAAGCTTTTCAGCAAGAAAGAAGTCAGACTGATTGGTCTGAAGCTCTTGGCGAGCGAGTAGTCACTTCTGCCAATTTTTGGTATGAATGCCACTCTAACTGTACGCCAGGGTGTTGGAATGTATGCCAGTGCTAGGACAGCGGTGAAGATTTTCTTCATAGTCGGTAGCAGCTGGTTTGTACATTGTTGCAGCATGGCTGGGTATATTCCGTCCGTACCAGGCGACTTGAAGCCGTCAAAAGACGCAAATGCGTATTTAATGGCCTCGTCCGTCACCACGGCCTTCGCAATATACCAGCTACGCCGAGTTGTTTGTCTTGGCTCACTCATAGTCTCGGTAATCGGGGCTGGTTGTGAACCAATTGTAATCTGGTTACCCGGAAAGTGAGACTCCAGCAGATAACTAAGAGTTTCCGCTTTCGTCTCAGTGAAGGTGCCATCAAGTTTTCTAAGTGAGTCCAGTTTGGCTGGTTTGCCCTTTTTCAGAACTTTAACCAACCTACTAGTTTCACCCAGCTTTTCAATCTTTTCGCAGAAATTCTTATAAGAAGCACTTTTCGATACCCGAATTAGCCTCTTATATTCCTTCTGCTTCGATCGGTAGAGATTCCAGTCTGTCTCCAAATCAGTCTTGAGTGACCTATTTAGAAGCTTTCTAGCTTCTCTACGAATTCTTTGCAGTTCCGAGCTCCACCAGGGAACCGGTGTTCTGCCAGGGGGTTTGCTTACTGGGCACGTCAGTTCAAAACAGCTAGTAATGGCACTATTCAGGTCTTGAACAGCTTCCTCTACCTTTTGTCTCGTCCCGAGTTTGGTTGGAGTTTTGAGAGTTTTCCCTAATTCCTCCCTGAAGCGTATCCAGTTGGTTTTTCACGGATTCCTCCTCTCCTGCAAAGTTATGGCTTCGCATTCGATTTGGAATTCGATATATCTATGGTCTGAGAGGGACACCTCCGAAGAGACCCTCCAGTTAGTAACCGCCTTAAAGTATCTATTTGATAAAGTTAGGTCGATCACTTCCTGTCTTCTTGACGTCACAAAAGTTGGTTGCGAGCCAACATTGTTGATAGTAAGATCAGATGATAGAATGAAATCCAGGAGATGGTTTCCTCGCATGTTGCATTTGCTGCTGCCCCAAACAGTGTTTTGAGCATTGGCATCACAGCATATAACTAGGCCCATCTTCCTGGTGTCGCAATAGTCAATGAGTTCAGCAATTGCCCTCGGTGGTGGAGGCACTACCGAATCATAGGGGAGATAAGCTGACGCCACGATGAAGGTCTTCCAATTTCCATTCGTTTCGTAGCTAATGGCTGCAGCAACCAAATCTTGGCCACAAAATTGTCCAAGCTTAGTCGCTGAGAAAAGGTTCGACACAGCAAGACAAGCCCTTGGTCTCTCGGACCGCTCGTCACAGAGTATCGTAGTGCCACGGACACCTCCAAGGCCACAGATGCGATTTTTCCACACCCATGGCTCCTGTATGGATATTATGTGGGCTTTTGTATTCAACACAGAAAGCTTCTTACTGATGAGTGCAGTAGCAGCCTTGGAGTGTTGAAGGTTAATCTGAGTAAATCCAATCATTGGAAATACATCAGTCATACTAGTGGAAGGGCACGCAGAAGGTGCGCGCGCAGTTCCACCGACAGGAGTGCTTGAGGTCTTCTTCCTCCGTTTGTTCCTGTTCGAGCTATTGGAAGGGGAGGCAGCGTTGGTTTCAGTCAGCTGGCTGGTTTCGGTTGGGGTAACCTCTGCCGACCTGCATCTCTTTTCCGTCGCCGCCGGGGAAGGGCAGTTCTCAGCGCTTGCGCCTTCAACTGGCGGTGCAGTTTCTTCGCGCCGCACGATAGCCGCCTTTCTCCTTTTCCTCTTTCGCTGGCTCTTAGATGGACGCTGACCAGTGGACGCCGCCTCTGTGGCCCGTTTCACCTGTTCGGTTTCGCAGGCCTCGTCGGCAGCATCACACCTATCGGCTGTCTGTCTATTGGTCTGAAGATTAAGCGTATCAGGTTGAACCTCTCCGCCACTTTCTTCATGTTTCCAGCCCAGTCTACCGAACGTGTCGGAGATAGAGCTGCAGGAATCTTCGGAAGCAAACCTTTTCGCAACTCGAAGGTCAACGCCTGTACAGGCGGGGGGTATATGTATGTCGGTTGGGGCCTCCAGAATCCGTGCCCCGACCGTGGTCGAAAAGACCACGGGTGGATTTTCGCCCATGCGAGTACCACCTGGAGTATTTGAATCATTAAGTTGTTCCTGCATACTTGTTTTTTGGTTTGGTTCGCGATAGAGCTTTGACGGTGTATAAAACGCCGCTATGACTCTAAAACCTCGGATCACGAACGTATCGTACCGAGGTCCCCCTATCCACCACCTGGGGACGCGCCTGGTGGGTAACCAACCCGACAGGCATATTAGTATTCTATCTTTGTTGGGTAAAATATTTGAAAAAGTAATCCATGACTAAAACCAAGTCTATTTAAATGGAAACAATTTAATTTCACAATGACAATCTGGTTTTCGTAGTAAATACAGCTGTGAATCTGCAGTAATTAACGTCGGACATTCGATTCGCTTTTGACTCTGATAAGTTTGGTGTCATGGTACTACTAGATTTATCTAAGGCCTTCGACTGCATTGATCAGGCTATCGTTCTCTCTAAACTGAAGAGACATTTTAACTTTGCTACCACTTCGCTTAAACTGTTATGCAATTATCTGCAAAATAGAGTACAGCAAATAAAAACCGAAGTCGATATATCAGAACCAATTACAACCATTACGGGAATACCACAGGGCTCAGTATTGGGTCCACTATTATTCTCATTGTTTATTAATGACCTACCCGATATCATTCGCATTTGCCAAATACATCTGTATGCTGATGATGTGGTACTTTACATTGTTCGTACAATTAATCTGATGGAGGAGCGTATAGCAAGATTAAAGAGGATTTAACTCTTATTCCCACTTGGTCTGATGCCAACGGTATGAAACTTAATCCTGCTAAGTCTGTTGCCATGTTATTCTCTAGAGATCAACACAATTATGTAGATTTTCCCTCAGTTGTTATTTGTAATAAAACTATTAATTATGTGAAGGATGTTATATACTTGGGAATAAAGCATCAGACACGATTAGACATATTTATTATGAACTGCGATCCTTGAGATCTTCCTCGGCCTTATTATCAACCAATATGAAAACATACCTCGGTTATTCAATAATTATTATGCCGTACTTCATTTTCAACTGTTCAGTATACCCAATTCTGGATTGTGAATGCAAGCGCAAACTAAATGTTTTTCTAAATAATTGCATTCGATTTATATACGGTATTCTGAGGTATCTAGTGTATCACATCTACAACATACTCCCTTTGGTATTAAGCTTGATGAGTATTTGAGGTTAAGGTTACTTCTGAAGCTTCATGATGTCATTAACAATAGATGCCCTAATTACCTTAATGAATTCCTCCATTTTTCACGCTCACAAAGAGGATTGAAATTAATGCTACCGCGTCACTCACGCAACATAGCAGAACTCTCATTTTATGTATCTGCGATTCATTTGGGGAATTTGCTTCCTAATGAATTGTGAAATGATGATAATTATTGAACCTAGCTTCAAACATGATCAAATAAATTATTTAGTTATCAGGAAAATTTTGCAAATTTAATTTTAGGTACTAGGTATAAAAGATTCAAATTTGAATGTGTCGCTGTAAACTTATTATTTCTCGAAATAAATGAAAAAAAAGATATAGTTGGGGTATTTAGATACCGTTAACATTATTACAACACAGAAAAGTAGAAATGAGATGGAAAGAAAAAGGCTACTAGTTTCAAACACTTATGGGTCAAAGCGATTGGGAAACATAGGGACGGGCGAACTGTTGGATACTCTATTCTTATTCCTATCCCTCATAAGTGGGCGTGACAAAAGTCTAAGTATGGTTGAGTTGTTAAGAACGCTCTACATAAATTTTTTTTTATATAACATTTAAAGGATTTAATCGAAAAAAAGGAAGCATTTTTAAAAAACGCTCCCTATCTCAAAATTTGGTTTTCCGATAAAATTGTTTTATTTAATTGTGGGCGTATCAGTAGGCGGATTTAAAAAAAATATTTTAACATAAGTATAAAGGGCACCTAGAGAGTCTATATTATTACTTCCAGCTGCCTAGCTCAAACTTTGGTTTTACAAAAAAAAAAAAAAAAAAATTAATTGTGGGCGTGACAGTTTGCGGGTATTTACACATGAGCATAAAGACCCATAGAGAGTATATATTATAAATTTCAGCTCCCTAGCTCAAACTTTTATTTTTCAATAAAATTGTTTTATTTAATTGTGGGCGGATTTTAGAAATTTTATCTCCCGAGCAGTTTTACGAGTCAAAGATCATATATATAAAAATCTTCAGCTTTCTATCTAAAAATTCGATAAATTTGTTTCTTTTTCTGAGTTTGTGGGCGTGTCTGTGGGCGGTTTTAAAAAATTCTTAAACTGGATTATTTGGGGCCCCTAGAGAGTATATGATTAAGATGTCAGCTCTCTAGGTCCAGTTTGAAGGCTTAATTTTTGCCGACAGACGGACGGACGGACATGGCTAGATCGACATTACTATCGATACTGATCATAAATATAGCAATTCTTAGGGGTCTACAGGCAATATTAAGGTATGTTACAAACTTCGCGTTAAAATTAATATACCCTTAGAATAGGGTATAAAAACAAAGTGAGGCAACGCATTTCACATGCTTGACAGTACGTCCAGAAGAAGGCTTAAGGGTAAACTGATAATGATAAGCATTCGGTGACGTACGAGTGTTGCGAAAAAAAGTTCGAAGGGGTGGAATGCAACTGACTATTTCTTCTAAGCACTGATGAAGCAATAAAACAAGGAAAGACAGGAAATGTTACGACAATGTTAAAGCATATTAATCGTGTGCATTATACTACTTTCGTTGTTTTATCGCTCGCTTTTGTATCCTATCCAGTAACATCAAAATAGTTTTGGGTCCACTTGAACAGATATGACTATTATACTCACGTAATATATTTTGTGTGACCTTTGGTGCATATTACCTGCATCTTTGTATTAAGGATTAAGCGGGCTATATGCCCAATATATTTTATTACTATATTATACTCAAGTTTAAGGTGTATAAACGGTCTGTAAATTGTAGTCAGATCAGAAGAAGTAAAAAAATGCTTGCACCGGTAGAGGAAACCTAGACATTTCGTAGCGTTATTGGCGACATCGAATATGTGGTCATTGTAATGGACGCATATACAGAGAATGGATAGTCTTTCGGTCTCAGCGATGCAAGTGTTATAACTGGATAATGACAGATTATTTGGGTGTTGCTGGTATGGTAGAATACATCATCATTACGTTTTGGAAGCATTGAATTCACGGTTAACTGAACCTCACTTGACAATGCTGTCAAGGTCAGAAACTAATGAGTTTAAAATACGTTCCCGTTCCGTTTGCTACGCCGAAGAACAGGAACGAGAATTCTGAAACGAATATGAGAAGCTGAGGGTATTGTAATCAGCAAAGAAGTGAATTGGACTAGAAGTAACAGACAGGAAATCACTTATATAAAAAATAAGAAAGAAAGTCGGAGACAAAATGGAGCCATGGGGAACACCAGCATTTAAAAGGGTAATATCCGACTTAAAGTAATCCAAAACAAGGGGAAAATGGGTATGTTTGCGATACAGGTGGAATGGGACATTAGCTTTTTTCTTTTCTTCTTCAACACCATCTGATTTATTTTGTTTCTATTGGTCACCAAATAATCCGTTAGGCTGAATCCATGGGTCGACAAAGCAGCTCGTGAGTGCAGTGGACGTTCCACAGTCGAGTGTAAAAAAAGTTATTTTGTGCAAAACAAGTAAAATCTTTAGGTCACCGTTGATCAATGACTGATCGCGTTGTGCAAATAAGTGAATTTAATTTCTGTTTAGACTTGTTATAAAGCGAATAAAATCCGATTTTGTTAAGTGTGATAATTGCTCAATTCAGGAAATACTTTGTATTAGCTTTTTGAAATGCCTTACAGGATGGTTGGGACACTACCAGGCAGGAGGGATGGCACACTAACACTGGGGAATCAAGGTTACCCATTTTATCTTTTTTTTTACTTTCTTAGGTCAACATGCAAAGGGATCATCAAATTAGGTGAAATGCATGTCATATTCGTTATTTATGTATTTTTTTGTTGTTATACAAGTTGTGTTTTGTGTTATTCACCATTTTTTGTTAAAACTTAGTTATTATTTTTTTGTTTAATAAACTGAAACAAAATTTAATCTTGTTCTGTAATTTTGTGTTGTACCTAGAACAACGATTACTAGGACTTACATCTTGTATGTTCAGGAAAAAGTTGGCGCAGATATTATTTACACGTTGCGAGTAGTTGCGATTTTTCTGAAAAGTGTCCTATACATAACCCACTCTCCCCTATATATAATATAATTTCGTATACATTGTATAAGAGACACATCGAACTCGCTAAGAGTCAAGTTATCATCTAAATTGTATGAGCTGCTTACGGTTATTCATTTTTAACCACTTGAAAAGAAATTCCGGATTGAAGCAGTGACCATACTGCGGTTAAAGCTGGTAAGCAACATAATTTCTAATATAGGTGCAAATATCTCGGCGAGAGAAAAATAATGGCACTTAGCTGTAACCGTGAGACTTACATCAGAGAAATCTGAATTAAATCCAACGTTAGTTTCGCACAGTGCCAAACCAGCTGGTTTGAATATGTCGTCATGGCGGTAGTTAGCTACGCAGCAGAGAGATTTCTTATTTAGGCCACGAACGTAACACACATCGTCTCACAGCTTCACCACACAGCTTCAACACACAAAATCAAAAAAAAAAACGCAACTCCAACATTGCGAAGCGAATTGCTACGTAAGTGTCCACACATTAGAATTCCAAAACAAACCGTAATAGAAGTTATAGCCATGTTAATGAGTGAGACGGAAAACCAACGAAACACTTACAACAATCTACTGCTGATTAGATGCCATGGAATCTATTTTTAATTTCCCAGTGCAAGTTGTTGTAATGGGGCCGATTTTGCGAATCGCGGATTTTGACATATCTCCACGTTTCAAGGTCACCAGAATCCAAATCTAACGTTTTTATAGAGCTGTCTGTGTCTGTGCGTCTGTTCGTATGTGCGTTCGATATTATCTTTCGAAGTGATTATCTCGAGAACCAAATATGATATTGAGTTTCCAGCAAAACCGGTCCAGCCGTTTTTTTGTTAGGAAATAAATAACTAAAATAAAGGCAAACTAGCTGAATTTTGAAATTGAGGATTTGTACTATTTATTAATATTATTATTATTATTATTATTATGTACTATGATTATTATTATTACAGCTAGGGAAAGAAATGGTGGTAGCCATCACACTCCTAAAAGTGATAAAATCAGGGCCACGTCTAAAAAAAGATGTACCCAGGGGCGGAGGTGGTGGCTGGGGAAGAAAGACTGGTAGAGGTGGAGACAGAGGCAGAGGAAGAGGAGGAGGAGGAGGAATAGGAAGAGGAGGAGAAAGAGGAGGAGAAAGAGGAGGTTGAAGAGGAGGTGGAAGAAGCAGAGAAGATGGAAGAGGACGACGAGGCAGGGGTGAGTGTGGCGAGGTGGGGGGGGGGGGGGGGTGCATAATCATAATAAAATAAATAATAATAATTAATTAAAACATAAATGTTGTTTTTTTATTTCTTCCCACTGGGAAGTTAGTCTTGTGAACTTTGCGGATCGCACCCAGACCACATTTTTAATATGAAAAAAACCCTAGCTTTTGGTGCAAATTTTTCATTTTGAATCCCAGATTGAACCCCATGAAAAATTAATAAATATTTCATAATCCAAAATATGGCCCCATTCCATTTATGCCCCAAAAAAATGCATATTGTGGGCGAATTGTTCGCACAAAATTTGATCAGAATCGAAATCACTCAAAAAAATAAATGAAAAATGGCTTAAACTATATTTCGTATATTGAAAATTATTTATTTCTTCATTCTTATGAAGACCCCAATATTTGGAATTGATTGGGCGTAAATTAATTGAACCCATTTTTGGTTTGGGGATATTCACTTTTATTGGGGCCTGATTTCATTCAGCCTAATCAAATGTTTTACTATAATTTTGTTGACAAAACACTTCCAATAAATTAAACATGTTGTAAATAGTTCAGAGAAATATTTATTTGATTTATCTTTAAAAAAATATATGTTTTGTGCAACAGCGACCCAAAATAAAATTGAATGCATGGCAATGGTACCCACCTCCTTCCTAGTCCTTTGACACAAATCGCCTTTATGAAAGTTAAACAATCGATAAATAAACACAAAGTCTTTCCTCGTCCGCCCTTATGCAAAATTAAATCAAAAGTCGACATCCAATCAAATCCTGATAATACTGTTGTAAAAGGCTGATGGTCGTGGACTCTGGGCGACTTCCTGTATGCATTAATATTCACTTGGGCACATTTATTATGCAGGACACATCACTTTTAAACGTATTTGCCGAACACGACAATACCTTACTTAACATATTAAACTGGTGTTGATGTTAAAACCCCTTTTTAAAATTGTGTGAGTTTTAAAATATGTATTTCAGCATCTTTCACTTTTTTGTTCCGTATCTACATGCTGGTCCAATTTTTAATTCGTTACGTGCTGCGTGTCACCCACATTGGATTTGATTTGTGCAGGCTGCTAATTGAATTAAATTCATTTGTTGGAGGGCCGACCGACGGTACCGAAATTTCAAACAAAGCCACACGATGTGCAATTTATTTATTTTGGACACCGTAGTCAACTTTGGGGATACTACTGTCAATGTCTGCGTTTCATCTACATGGCCCACTTCCGGTTGGAAAACAAAACTACCGTCAACGCCAGTTGATATGAACACTTTCCGCAGACATAGCGCAAAACGAACCGAACTCTTATCCAGAGGAGGATAAAATGGTTCTACTTTGAGATTGTCAAAGGTGGCAGACTTGATGCTGTTGTGATGATGAAGTGTATATAACAGTTTATTCCACTTTTCGTTCGATGGATCTGGATGGATATAAATTGGGTGTTTTTTTTTCAAGGGGAATGCTTGTAGAATAAATTGACCACATGTTGCGTGCGAAGAGAGCTTTTGTGAATGGCATGCGTTTGGTGGGGCTCTGTCGTCTATAAATTATAGTATACTCGTAAGAGCTTCGTAATAATTATGTCGGCAAAGAAGATTCGCGGAAAGCTTTCGAAAGCATTTTATAGCACATAGTGGGGACACGATGAGCATTGGATTGGAACTTTTTCGAAGAGCTTGATAGTTGACTGAAATCATTTGCATACAGAAAATCGACGACACTCAGGCATCCGCATTAGGCTCCTCGTCCTCGGGCTAACTATTTTTATGTTTCGACTCCTATGATGAAACCCAGAAATAGTTTCTTCAGAGTAGAAAGCTGCACGAATCGTGATATTATCTCGATTTTCCAAAATCTCAAACGAATGTTTTAAAATCGCTAAATTTTACTGCGAATGCAAAACCAGTTAAAGAAATAGCCCAAAGGGCCTGGGAACTTCTTCCGGGTAGTGATTTGAAGACCTGTATATATTATATTTTATTTTCATTTGTGTTTCCTAAAATTTTTTCGTTGAAAGACAGCGGTAGACCTCAAGCCAAAACTCCATAGCAATCTCCGGGCGCCGAGCAAGAGATGAAATAAACGAATGATTTTCACCTAATTTGATGAAAACCTCACACACACCCACGAAATACGAGCAGATGAAAGATCTGTGATGTTTATAAAGGCAAGTTCCTTAAATAATAAATATTTAAGCATTATTTAGGAAATAGTTGGGCAACAAATCGTACGTAGGAAATTTGACAACAATTTTATGTGGATAAAAAATGACTACAAAATTGGAGCAAAGTCGTTGTATGTCCATTAACTCCTAGATATATGGATACCGCAATTGTACAACTGATCCAGATGCAGATCCGTTAAGAAACGTTCAAAAAAATTTCATCACTTCACTGCTGTGTTGGTGAACGACGACGGCATTTAACACAGCCAGATGAACTATCAAACTTTTGGTGGAGTGCGCTAGTTTGTTTTGCCTTTTCATTCCCACTTTATTTCAGTGAAACATTGAAAAAGTTAAGAATAGCTCGCCGAACTCAGTTGAAACAGAGCTGCATAAGAAAACCAGTTACATTTTAACCGATCTCGATAATATCATTTTTGATATTATCGGTAAAGAATCGCCAACAGTTCAAGGCATAGTTGATGAGTCCTCTTCAGTACCTACTGAAGAGGTACTGAAACCCCAGTGCACAAACGTGGGGGATGTTGAAGGTGAAATAAGGTAAATGCCAAATGCTTGTTTCTCACAATTTTTTTTTTAAATATATGTACATATTTTTTAATTCAATCGGACCTCAAGTATCATTAAAAAAGCCCAAGCGCAACAACAAAATGCTAACTGAGCAAGCGGATATTCTTCGATTGAAGAAAAGGAGGCTTCAATTCGAAATTTATAATTTGCAGTTGAATGCCTTGAAAAAGGAACGCGACTTGGGGACTGCAGAGCTGAAAGAGAAGATAAAAGTGTTGGAAGAACTAAATAAATATACTAAAAATAAAAATAAAATAAATAAACATATATTTCATTTAAAGTTCAAAAGTCTCGTTTTTTAATATGATATTTGCTAACGAAGTGATTTAAAAAATATTCTAAGGAAGCCCGGCCATAAAAATTTTCAGCATTTTGAGTATCTGCGTAGTTTGAATCCCCAGTGGTGGCGAACATTTCGATAATATTATCTATCTGGCACTTGTCGGGAAATGTTGGTTAAGATGATGCAACATTTTATAACAGTAAATGCTTTCATGGATTGCAATCGTAAGTGCGTCAGACACGGAAATTTCTCTATTTCTAGAAAAAGGTCGAAATCCACTTTCAAATTTTGAAAAAAGGGACTTCTTCGTAACACCCTTGATTCGTGCAAACTTCTCGGCCAATTCACATATGCGTTATAAAAGGTATAGTCCGGCCCACATACCAACATAAAATTTGTGCAGTGCTGTCCATGTCTGTCCACATGCAGATTCAAACTCGCCAGGGGCATCTATGTTTGTTATGGTTCCGTCTATATTTGGCCAATATACAACACTTTCAAACAATAAATTAACATTTGCTGCACAAACGCGAGAAACACATCTACAATCGGTCGATTTAAATATCCCATGCATATCTGCTACACCATGGTATTATCCTCCATTTCCAAGCCTTTGAGAAACTGCTGCCTTGGTGTTAATGCAAAGTTTTTTTCAGTCGTGTCGGCTATTTGTGGCCCAATAATTGTAATTATTTCCTCTGACTTGCATCGAGTCAGTCGACATTTTTCATTAAAATTAAATAACTCCGAAATTACTTATTTTTCTTAAAATTAAAACATGATCGTCACTTTCGCTACTATCGCTACTACTATACCTTCGTTGCAAAGACATTTTGTCGATTACTTTCAATATGAAACAAAACTTGTAGGAGGAATTACACGTCAATTTTCAATTGTAAAATATTCTCACATACTACACAAATTTTGAAAATAATTTTCTTTGGTGAAACGCAAACTCACAAATAAGTCAACTTTTCACAAATTTGTAACTTGTACATTACAACTATAAATAACTTTTGGTGAAACGAAAAGGGAAATATTCCCACAAATTTCCCTTTGTAGAATACAACTACAAATTTGTAATACCCACAGTTTGGTGAAACGACATAAATCAACAAAATCACAAATTTTGTTAAAAAATGCTTGTAAATACAAATTCGTAAGTTGGTGAAATAGGCCACTGGTATGAGCTTAGCTGGGCGCTGATTTGAAATTTGTGTGCTTTGATTTGGAGGTTTGTGCGCAATACATTGTATTCTTTACGGTTATACCTACTACCCCTGTTTTATTCGGAAAGCTATCCATAGTGGAGTAGGAATTGCAACCAAACCATCCGCAGCAGTCTGTTTATACCCTATTCTAAGGGTGTATTAATTTTGACTTATAGTTTGTAACATACCTTAACCCTCGGATTAGCGACATGGTCCCCAGGGACCATTTCGGGCTTTGCGTATACATTTTTTTGGGAACGAGTGGGAAAAATTGCTCAAGACTTTTTCACTTCTATAACTAAGATGTAATAGTCAGATTTTAGTAGCACTCGTCTTAATCTAGTCATATTCGTTGAACAAAAAAAAAGTTTGAAGCCGGCTGTGGCGCGGCGCTTATACACGGTCTGCGTGTATATGGTCCCGGGGGACCATACACACGTAAGGCCGATTTCACACACACCCGGCAGCCGGCTAACCGGCACCGGCTACCCGTTACTCGTTGAGCACACATTCTACTGGGCACGTTTTTTTTCGTCCCTGGATTTGGCTACATTTTTGATTTCCAAACGCCTAGAAAATGTTGGTACGATTCGAAGCAACAAGCCCTATACCATCACAATTTTTGGCAGCCAAGAGCAGGCCAGAATTTTCAACATTGTTTGGATACTACAACGGCGATGTATCTCTTTGTTCATATGTTCCAAAACCAAAACGCGCTGTTAACACTACACACACTACACTACACTAATGCGGTTGACAAATGTAATAAAAAATCTAAGCCACTCGCCATTTTAGACTACAACAGTCATAAGTCTGGAGTGGATACAATGGACCAAATGCTCGGTAAATATACCTGCAAACGGTCCACAAATCGATGGCCCTTCGCTTTTTTTTTTTTAATATGGTCGACATCGCTGGATTGGCAGCTTACATCATCCACGATGAGTTGAAACCTCAAAAAAAATCTGATAGACGACGTGGATTTCTCAAAGAATTGGCCATACAATTAGTTTTACCAAATATGAAAGAGAGAGCTAGTCAGCCTCGAACTATACGCCATGAAAGCGTGCCTTTTGCTATGCAACGCTTCCATGTTGTGGTGAGTAAAAATATGAGAACATCCTTACTACAGACAAGAAAAAATTAATTATTACTTTGTTTTTCTTTTTTTTAGGCCAGACCAGAACTGCCAATAGCCTTACGTATAGCAGCACCTAAACTTCAGCCGCGCAGCAATCGTCCCAATTGCAATCTTTGCAAAATCGAGTATTCGAGCCAACGTAAAACCGGGCTGTTTGTCAGCTGTCGGTGTGCAAGGTACATGCGGAGACCTTACATAGATGTAACATATGCTGTAACGATGCTGCCGATGCAGATGGTCGAGATCTTGAGACAACAGCACAGCAATAATTTAAATAAGCGCTATTCCTTATATTATTTTTTATAAACAGAAGTGTTATTTTTTTGAATTCCTAATAAAAAATATGTAATTAAATCTTTTTTTTACTTAATAATATTTTTAAAATATGTATATTTTAAACATCCTCACACACAAAAAACACAATCACAGATTGCACATATAAATACTCAGAGTAGGTCATAAGAGAAATTGCCAATACAATTACTGCCTAAAAACTATATGGTCCCGGGGGACCATGAAAGTAAAATATGCCACAAAAAGTTACCGCTCATCCGAGGGTTAATATTGCCCGTAGACCCCTAAAAGTTACTATATTTATGATCAGCATCGATAGCAATGTCGATAGTAATGTCGGTCCGTCGGCAAAAATTAGGCAT
Organism: Portevinia maculata; assembly: GCA_949715645.1. NCBI lineage: Eukaryota > Metazoa > Arthropoda > Insecta > Diptera > Syrphidae > Portevinia > Portevinia maculata. Next base: position 195,878,852 of record OX454525.1, read on the forward strand.
TTAAACTGGACCTAGAGAGCTGAAACTTAACCATATACTCTCTAGGGTCCCGAAATAATCAAGTTTAAGAATATTTGAAATCCGCCCACAGACATGCCCACAAACTCGAAAAAACAAATTCATCGAAAAAATCGAATTTTGATCCAGAAAGCTGCAATTTTTTATATATGATCTTTGACTCCTAAAACTGCTCGGGAGATAAAATTTCGAAAATCTGCCCACTGACACGCCCACAATTAAATAAAACAATTTTATTGAAAAGTCAAAGTTTGAGCTAATAATAATAATAATATTTTGTTAGGGTATATTACACTGCGACCTATTAGTCTATTGTGTCCCCTTGCTTGTACCTCGGAGAGGTTCGTGCCCTCTTTCAGAGGCTCTCTAGATACTTCTTTGTGACGCATGTCGAGGTATTGCTCTGGTTTATCCTTGGCAGGTCACACTCCTTAGAGCACAGCGTCCAGTTCAGTTTCTTTGATGAATCTGAGAATGAGCTGTGGGTCCATGGTTTGCATGTCCTTGTCTGTTATTTGGTGCCTGCCCAAATATTTCATCCTTTTGTGGGCCAGTGCCCCACAGGATTCCAGTATGTGGTCTGGAGTTTCGGCGGTTTCACTGCATAATCTGCAGAGCCCGTCCTCCGATATGCCCATTTTCCTCAGGTGCTCCTTGAGTCTGCAGTGCCCCGTGAGGAGGCCTTTTAGGATTCTTAGGTTGTTTTTGTTAAGGCCGATACAAGCTTTGAATCTCTTTTGGTTGTAATTTCCTAAAAGTTTCTTTGCTTGCCTCAGACCTTGGAGGTTGAGAAAGGCTTTTGCCCTTGTTTCTTCCTCCAGTCTCCTGAACTCTTCGCGTATAGTGTGTTCTCCTATCCCGCAGAATGGTTCAGGTCCTATGAAGGGTTCCTCTTCCTCTTTTCTTGCCAGAGAGTCCGCTGCCTCATTGCCTGTAATGCCAACATGGGCAGGTACCCAGCAGATGGAAATTCTGTTATTCTTGCCTAGTCTATTCAGTCCGTGTAGGCATTCCCACACGAGTTTTGACTTGATAACGTAGGCGTTAAGAGCCTTTATGTCTGCTTGGCTGTCAGACATTATTGCTACTCGTATGTTGCAATTCCTGTAGTTTTTCTCGAGGTTGATTCGAACGCACCTGTCTATGGCACATATTTCTGCCTGGAAGATGCTAGTACATTTGCCCATAGATTCGTAGCGCTTAGTTCCTAGCCCAAACACTCCTGCACTAGTTTCCTCCTCGGCCCTCGAGCCGTCCGTGTACCACTTTGTTGTGTGGGTGCTCAGTCCATAAGTTGTGGATTCATTGCTCCATTGCTTATTGCTGAGCTTTGTCTGGAAATTCTTTTCGAAGTTGAATTTCCTGATGCTATCGTCCCTAGGTATGCCAAGAAGTGGGAGTTTTTTGAGTAAGTCACCGTGTTCGTTCGAACCGATGCATTTCCCTCTCGCAATTCCCTCCTTTGCCATCCTAAGGATTGTTTTGTCTGCATCGTTCATCACCATGATGTGTAGAGGGGTTAATTCCAATAACACCTCCATGGCTGCGGTTGGGCAGCTACGCATTGCTCCGGTAATGCACAGGCACGCCAGTCTTTGCACTTTGCCGAGTGTTTCTCGTGTTGTGACTAGACTGGTTCGTTTCGCCCATGCTACCGCTCCGTATGTGATCATTGGTCTCACGATTGCAGTGTACATCCATCGCAGGATGTTTGGGCTGCATCCCCATGCCTTCCCCGCTAGGCTCCTACATATCATGAGAGCGCGGGTGGCCTTCTTGGATATCTCCTCTGTATGTTTCCGCCAGAAGAGTTTACTATCTAGATGGAGTCCTAGATATTTTACTTCTTTGACTGGTATCAGTGTCGTGCCTGATAGGCTAATGTCCGTAAGTCTTTGAAGTTGTCTTTTCCTTGTGAATGGTACTATCGTTGTTTTCGCAGGATTGATGTTAAGTCCGACAGTATGGCACCATTCCTGGGTTACTTTAAGCCCCCTTTGTATGATGTCCCCAAGGGTTTCTTCGAACTTTCCCCTGGCAATCAATACAATGTCATCAGCGTACGCCTGATAGTTGATGCCAAGGTTGGTTAATTTTTCCAGCAGTTCGTCTACAACTAGGCTCCACATTAAGGGTGATAGTACCCCTCCCTGTGGACATCCTCTTGTTGTGTTCACTCTGATGGTTCCAGATGATGTTTGAGTCTCTGCTGATCTAGTGCTCAGCAGCTCACACATTCATTTGTATACTGTACTGTTAACTCCTTTCCTATCCAGGGATCGTTTAATCGCCTCATGCGAGGTGTTATCAAATTCTCCCTCTATGTCTAGGAAAGCGCACAGTACTATTTCTTTTGCTTCCAAAGCACTTTGAATTATCTCCGTCAGCTGATATAGGGCGGGCTCTGTTGATCTGCCCGCTCTGTATGCATGCTGACGATGATATAAGGGGGATGTGTTCAGTACATCTTCCCTTAAATAATTGTCCACAACCTTTTCTGTCATCTTCAGCAGAAATGACGTAAGGCTGATGGGCCTGTACGATTTTGTCTGTGTGAGGTCTTTTTTCCCCGCTTTTGGTATAAACACAACCCTTGCTCGTCTCCATTGCATTGGTATGGGGCCCAAGGCAATACTGCTCCTTGTTATTTTTAGCAGGTGTGGTATTAGTACCCCTTGCCCTTCTTGTAGTAGGGCGGGTATAATGCCGTCCACTCCGGCAGATTTAAAAGGCTGAAAGGAATTTATTGCCCATTTCAGTCGACCCTCAGAACAGATGGTTGATGTTCTTTGCCAGTCATCTCTCCGAGGTCTGATTGATTCCTAGCTCAGTACTAGGCGAGCTGCCAGGAAAGCGAGTTTCTAGTAGCAATAGTGCCCTTTGATCCTCGTCTTCCGTGAACTCGCCATCTGGTTTCCTCAGAGACATCGGTACTCCTCCTGACTTCGCAAGAGCTTTATGTAGCCTTGCCGCAGTAGGAGTGCTGTTGATTGTCTCACAGAATTTCCTGAAGCTATTTCTTTTAGCTTTTCTAATTTCCTTATTATATGTTGTAAGGGCCATCTGGTAGCTTTGCCAGTCTCCGTTGCGCTTTGCATTGTTGAATAGCTTCCGCACGTCGGATCACAGTTTTGACAAGTTATTGCTCCACCATGGCGTCTGTTTCCTGTCCCTTTCTCTACTAAGGGGACAGTTTTCTTCGAACGCAGTGATGATGGCGTTTGTTACGCTTTCCACTGCGCTCTCTACCTCTAGGGGGTGGCCCGGAGCCTTCCTCAAAACAAGGCGCCCCAGATTGCCAGCATTTCTGTAAGTCTCCCAGTTGGTTTTCCTACGGTTCTTTACTGGATTTCTCGTGATACTTATACTGTCCAGGTCGAATACTATTATTCGATGGTCAGACAATGACGGCTCACTAGATGCCCTCCAGTTACTAATTAATTTACTTACGCTTGGGCTACCAAGCGTGAGGTTGAGTACTTCCTCCCTGACTCTAGTTACAAAAGTGGGGGTATTTCCCACGTTTATAATATCAAGTGACGAACTCATAATAAATTCTAGTAGGTCCTCGCCCCTGATGTTGGTGTCGGTGCTCCCCCATATGATGTTGTGGGCATTTGCATCGCACCCTATGAGGAGCGGCATGCGGAGCTTGTTGCAATGCTCCACCAGTCGCTGCATTTGGGATGATGCAACCGGCTCATCCCCTGCACAATACGCCGACGCGATGACAATAGTGCGGTGACATCCTTCAACGTCCAGATGTACCTGTATTGGCACCAGATCTCGTGTCGCGTATTCTGAAAGTAGAATAAATTTATATTTGTTGTCTATTAGAATGCAAGCTCTCGGTTTCTCGGCCCGAGTGTCCCATATTACCTTTGCATCCTTGCTCGCCAATCCTCTGACTTGTCCTTTCAGGATCCATGGCTCCTGGATCAGTACCAGCCCTAGGCTTTGGCAGGTAAACATCCTAGATATAGTCGCCGAGGCGGCTATAGCATGATGGATGTTTACCTGTGCTAGTTTGATTTTTCTTTTGGCGGGGTTCATCGAGCTATTGCTCGCGCGGGGCAATTGCCCCGTCCTCCTTCAGCAACGACTCTTCCTCCTCCTGGGTGATTTCCTGGAAGAGGTCGATGACCGTGTTGTCCATTTCCCACTCAGAGATCATACTCCCCGAGATGGTCATAGACTCCTCGGTCTCCTCAGGAGCTTGCTCCGCCGATAGGACAACGGAAGAAAGTGCTTTAATCTTCGGAGGAGCAGTATGCTCTACCTCGGCCTGCGCGCTCTGCGAGTTCAGATTCGAAACTAACTGGGCTGTTTGCGCAGAGATCTCGTCCGACCTCTTGAGTCCGCACACCGCAACCCTGCCGAATTGGTAGCTCAGGGATCCTTTTTGGGATATTATGGCGTCGAAGGATTCTCGGTCGATGCCAAGAGCCAGTACCTGCCCGGTTCCACGCCTGGACGTTAAGTCCCACATTCTGTGCTTCCAGCAGTGCCAAGGAGGTTTTAGCTTCTTTTTCTGCACTGCGTGGAAGGAAGATCGTTATGGAGTTGGACCGTGGTATAGCTGTCCCACTGCATGCCATGAGCTTTGGGGCTACTGCTTTTAGCCACTCAGCTGTCTGCGGAGTTTCGCAGTCAACTAAGAGCATTCCGTGTTTGAAATGTATGCCCTGAAATTTGAGCTTATGCTCCCATCCCAAGGCCATTTCCACCACAATGGCGTCTTCAAGTGCCGTGAGGTCTGGGTTGCTGAGGATCTCCTGCGGATATTTCACCGGGAGAACAGCAACCTATTCAGCAATCGCACCTGTGTTGGGTCTACCGCTAGCCGGGAAGGTTTTCACCGCCGTAGCATAGCTTCGACCGACCACGGTGGCGCTCGCTTTTGCAGGCTTTCCAGTGGCCCTCTCCGTGCCTTCATCCACCTTCTGATTTTTGGCTTTATTTGCTGTGGGGGGGGGGGGGTGGTGTTATTCCCCCCTTTTCCCTGCCGCCACTTCTGTACTTTCGGGCTTGGCCCGATGCTCCTCTGCCCTCCTTTTGGCTTCCTCAGGCCCGAAGCCTTTGTTGAGGTAGCGGAGGTACCATTTAGTGCCAGCACCACTAAGTCCCCTTCGCAGAGGGTCGTCCCTCGCACCTGGTTTCCCAGGTGGAGGTAAGACTGGCTTAGTCCTCTTCCTTCCGGTATTGTTCCCGGGGGGTTCAGGGGCTGGTACTTGAGCTATGCTCGTTCCCGCTGCCCTAGTTCCCTCCATCAATTCTTTCCCGGACAGGGAGGGGATTAGGATTTGGCTCCCATCCCCACTGCATGCACCTGTCTGTGCTACCGGGCTTCTTCCCGGGTCTTTTGGCACCCCCGTGGCTTGTCGTGAGGTGACAATGGTTATTTGACTGGTGCTGAGTTGCACCAGTTTAGAGCCTCGCTCTCGACTTGTTCCGGGTCTATCATGTGCCAGGCGGTCGTCATGAATGTCCTGCTCCATCCGACCAATGACTTCGTCTGCGGTCTGTCCCCGCATTCTGCTGAGTCTGTTTTTTGTTTGTTTGTTTTGCTTCTTTATATTTGGCATATCCCACGAGTAGCGCGGGAAAGACGGTCAACCACGCCAGAGCCCCGCATTAACGTGGTAGGGCCATGGTTACTCTCTGAGGTGGCCCGGTATCAGAGAGGCTCCGCAAAAATACAGCCGGATACCTCTGGCTGCAAACCATCCAATAAGCACGGGTCGCATGACACTCTGGATTACGGGTGGGTGGACGTTGAGTCCTGGCCAGTTCTTGGTTGGTGCTCATCAATCGGCCTGTCTGCCATGGGTGGCCCTTAGACAGCATAGCCCGTTGAATCCTTGCACCGCAAGCCACCGCACCGGTACCATCGAATGTAATGATGGTACACAAGTCAAAGTGACTGACCATCGCGAGAGGAAGTTTGAGCTAGGAAGCTAATTTATAATATAGAGTTTGATAAAAAAGATTACTGCTTGCCAGTTTATTTCCTAATACTCATGGTAATTACGCGGCTGGTGGTGTGGGTTTCTTTGTTAAGGAAGATTATGATTGTGTGGCCTCCATTTTTGTTATGAGTGCCGATGTTGTAAACTTGTGTTTTTAAATCAATAACGATTCCTATGTTATCTTTTGTTTTTAGAGACTGCAAAGCATTAGTTTTTTGATGCATGTGGAGGAGTTTTCAAAGCTTTTAGAGAATGAGAAAAAATTCAATCAAATCTAATTATTCCAGGTGATTTTAATGTGAACATCTTGAGAAACTGTTATGCAGTTTCTAGATACATGGATTTGTAATCTTTTCATGGATTAGAATGGTTTATCAATGAGTCTACTACAGTTGCATTGGGGAGGTGCTTAGACCTTGTTTTGCAAACAAATCATTTGGCGCTTGTAACAAGTTTGTCCTTGATTTTGGTATTAATGATCTTTCTATGATCGGTTTGATAGTATACAAAATATAATTGGTATTGGTGAAAATAGTAGACAGTCTGACTTTAGAACTAAAATCGATTTCTGTAAGCTGAAGACTTCTCTTTGTTTTCAGTTCTGCAAGAGGTTTACAAAAAGAAAAATGCTTCCAAATGCTATGATTTTTTTATTAATCTATCAACGAAGGACATTAGTTTGTCTGGTTATAACGTAGAAAATTGATTGGTCTCGAAGTAACTGAGGACAAGACCAAGTATTTACATGCTATCAACAAACAAACAAACATCTGTCCACCACCTAGGACAAAATGTCCTTGTTGATAGCAATATCTTCGAGGTTGATAAGGAGTTTATATACCAAGGAGTAAACATCAACTCAACGAACGACAGCTTAATGGAGATCCGACGGAGAATAACTTTAGGAAACCGCTGCTACTTGGGTTTAGCGAAACAAAAGGGTTCACCATTTGTTTTAAAGACTTGGAGAAGAGGAGACAGTCCTGCACTTCCGATGTACTTATGAAGTACAACGGACCATTAGGTCTAGAAGGATCTATTCCAGATCACTTGGCACTTTCTTATGGCATCACAATAGACATATATTGGGTTATTTGTACCTCGAGGGCCAGGCAAGCAACTAACCCAACAGCAAGCAACTTACCTACCAGCCAACTACCATGAACGAAAAAGCAAGCAGTACTATACTAATTACCTCAATGGTTGCATTTATCCTCTGACAGCTTTTAAAAAAGCACTGAAACTATACGAAAAGCGATAAAACAAACCGCATGTTTTAATTATATGGTTGGAGCTTTAGAAAGAAAGCCAAAAGCGATAACTTTGCAACGCTGGCCGAGACTATTCCAATCTTCGTTGGTGTATAGACTTGCGTTTGTGTACTGAATGTTTATGAAGCTTTCAGAACGAAATCTAAGCTTCTGGTTTTCACACAGAGATGACTCAATATCGAGGGTGTGTTAATATTGAACATATGGACGGGCTACGGTCCGCTTGGGCGAACTATTGGATACCCTATTCTTATTCCTATCCCTCATAAGTGGGCGTGACAAAAGTCTAAGTATGGTTGAATTGTTAAGAACGCTCTACATATTTTGTTATATAACATTTACAGGATTTTATCAAAAAAAACGAATCTTTTGTAAAAAAACGCTCTCTAGCTCACACTGTGGTTTTTCAATAAAATTATTTTATTTAATTGTGGGCGTGTCAGCAGGCGGGTTTAAAAAAATTAACACATGAGCATAAAGGGACCCAGGAGAGTATATATTATAAATTTCAGCTCCCTAGCTCAAACTTTGGATTTTCCAAAAAAGTTTTTTGTCAAATTGTGGGCGTGTCAATAGGCGGATTTTGAAAATATTTACACATGAGCATAAGGGCCCCCATAGAGAGTATATATTATAAATTTCAGCTCCCTAGCTCAAACGTTGGATTTTCAAGAAAAGTTGATTTTAAATTGTGGGCGGATTTTGAAAATATTTCCAGATGAGGTTAAAGGGCCCCTAGAGAGTATACTCGTATATTATAAATTTCAGCTCCCTAGCTCAAATTTTGGTTTTTCAATAAAATTGTTTTATTTAATTGTGGGCGTGTCAGTGGGCGGATTTTGAAAATGTTATCTCTTGAGCCGATTTAGGAGTCATAGATCATAATATAAAAAATTTCAGCTTTCTAGCTCAAAATTGGATGTTTTGGAAAAATTTTTTTTTTTCAGTTTGTGGGCGTGTCTGTGAGCGGATTTTAAAACTTCGTAAACTTGATTATTTCGGGACCCTAGAGAGTATATGGTTAAAATTTCAGCTCTCTAGGTCCAGTTAAATGGAAAATTTTTGCCGACAGACGGACGAACGGACGGCGGACATCGGTAGATCGACATTACTATCGATGCTGATCATAAATATAGTAACTTTTAGGGGTCTACGGGCAATATTAAGGGATGTTACAAACTATGCGTCAAAATTAATATACCCTTAGAATAGGGTAAAAAAATATTATACGCCAGTGATGACTCTTTCAGTATTTCTTTATTTATTTCTGGATAAAGAATAGAAAGGCAAAACAATACTAGATTTGTATACAGAATGGAGTGCGTAAGGCTACAGTTTAAGCCATACATAAAATGAAATCGTCAAAAAAGTTTATATGCTTTTTTGGTCCAGTTAAAACGAATAGATCGACACAGACTCTCAAAATGAAGACATGTTATGAATTATAAAACTAATATGTAACAAATAATTGAGAAATTCAACATTAAATTGGCTAGACAACGAATTTATTAATTTGTCCGTTCGGAACAAATTTTTTGTTCCACGTCTCAGTCTTCTTTTTCCTTTAATGCCGGTGAGGCTATGATCAGCATTAAAGGGATCATAACCCTCCCAACTGCACCAAGTGGTCCGTCTGTCGGGTTCGCCGGTTCGACATCAGAAAATAATGACAGGCCTCCCGGTTTCGAACCACTTCGTCACTGAGGCCAATCAACTGCTGAGGTTGTTGCATTTGTCTGATCCAGGAGTTTGTACGCCTGCCTTTGTTTTACGTTTGTTTGGAAACTTTGATTGATATTACCTTTTTGACAGGGTTGTTAAGATCACTCATTTGAACATGACAGTACCAACTGAGCCGGCCACGCTTTGACGTGATGGCTTCCTCGGATTTTGGAACTTCTTATTCGATCAAACTCTGTTACTCCTGCTTTAATGCGATGCATCTTCATCTCAGCTGCCTTTAATTTGCCTTATACTCATCACAGCTTGCTTCACTACTGATAAAAGATCACAGATATTTGCACTTTTCGAACTTGGGAATCACTCATCAATCATTCATATAAATGTCTGCAATATTTCGGAGTGGATCAAAGAACGTGCGCGCTACAAGTATTCTATTTTTTCGAACTATTACGATGCCCATTCACCTCCAAAACGTCCACACATACATCCAATGCTCGTTGCAGAGACCTGTGACCCTTGCTACTGATGGCTTCATCAACAGCAAAGAATAACTGATGCACTGCAAGCAGATAATCAAGGACTGTAATAAATATCAAGGGACTTAAGATACTGCCCTTGTGTACACCGACTTTTATTGCGATTGATGATAGCGGAGCATCTTACTCTTGCCCGTAACTTCATTTGGAGTTCCTCCCATCGCGCTTACGCATATTATTTTGAAACCAGTACGCCCTCACACATGTCCATGATCACCTGTAAGAAGGTTTCTGAAATTCTTAGTTGTCTTACCGCCACCCATAACATTTGGCTGTCGATTAAAGGACTTTTCATAATCAACCAATACCATATGCAAATCCTTTAAGGCATCACGATGTTTTCCCACCATAATCCTTATACTTTGGATTGGATCTACCTGCTACAAACCCGCTTTATTTTCCGCATTCGGCTATCGAATACCCGCTCAACGATATTCATGGTGTGTGACATCAGCGATGGCTTGGTCTTTAAAACGGAGGTTCGGTCTTCCTTGCCATCTCAAACCTTTGGGCTGGCAGTCGAAGATCCTCTTGGCTGGAGGATTATTGTATATTCGCTTAATTTGGCCGAGCCAAAATAGTCGACGTGATTTAGCTTGTTGGACTACATGCACATCTTGGTACAGCTCATAGAGTTCGCAGTTGTATCTTCTCCTACATTCGCCCTCCTCGCATACAAGACCAAATATCCGTACACTGAACAAAAAACGTAAGTAAATACAATAAAAAAGTTAATAGTATAATTGATTTTTTCATTAAAATTCAGCCCATGAACATGTTCGTTAATAAAATTAACGTTCGTTCATCAATTAATAAAATAATGTTCGGAAATATCTTCACATTTAATTATTGTTCTATTTTTCTTTTGAACTTATTACTTATTCTAATATCATGAATTGATTTTGTATTGGTTATATTCTCTTTTTAATTTAATTTAATTGTTCTATTTCGTCAAATGTTATATTCATACCCTATGCATGTTAACAGTCATTATATAATTATTTAACTACTGCTTTGCTTTTGCTCTCAACTAAAATTTTGATTACTGTACATACTCATATAGCATTGCAGAGATTATGTAAAATTGTTTAGAATTCCCGTATGGTGTAACAAACAGTTGTTTCTCGTCCACTTTGATTTCGACCACAGGAGAGCTAAGTACCATCTACACATCGGAAATAAATTATAATTCGAAATTTTTCTTCATTTTTTCTTCCTGGCTTTCTTTTCACTTTGTCAAGTGCTGGTCCTTCATCGTTCGCTTTCGCCCAATATACAACGATTCTCTTCACCTTAACCCAGAATCCGTGTATATTCTTAAACAAATAACGTAAAGTTCGTTATATTATCCTTAAAAAAAATGTATTGTGTTTGTTGAATAACGTGTTTTGTATCAATACATTGAATCAATGCACTCTGCCTACAGATTAACGTATTTTGTTCATTGAATCAATGAACATTGCCCATACGTTAATGAATTTTGTTAATTGTATCAACGTATTTTTTACATTGAATCGACATATTTTTCTCACCTTAAAATAATAAAAGCGACGCAATTCTAATACGTATGAAATAAAACATTTTGCCTGCAAACAACAGACACGCCTTCACGGTCATTGCAATATCACCATGCTACAAATTCGAGACGATACTAACCTAGTGCGCCGATTACAAAGGATAAAACCATTTGAATTAGCGCAATAAGATGTAACCGCGTGCTTATGGCGGTATTAGCAGGTGCCTCCACTGGGAAGCTGCCTGCCAAACGCGTAATTTACAGTTTAAATAAAACTACTAGATAGGAATAACCTAGTTGTAGTATGCAGGTTTCGAAGGGAGGTGGTTTTTGTTTTCTTATCTTAAGTGAGAAAGAGTCGCATGTACGATTTTCCACCTACCCCTATTATTCGTCCGAGCCTAGTTCTGGTTCCAAGTCTCGTGCTTTTAACCAGGATAGGTAACTCTCAGCTTGCTGAGAGTAACGATAATATTACTATGGCTTGGGAGTAATATTAGAAACTCTATAAAAAAAAAAAAAAAAAAATTCTAATACAGAGTAGACACATCTGAAATGTTTAAAAAAAACTCCATTTAAAAAAATATTTATTCCCTTTTTTTTTAACTATTCATAAACAACGAAACTAAATAAAATACATTAAATGTTAAGTCTGAAGAATTTACCTATGGTCTTATTATTAACATTCGCACGCACTTTTTCTTCTTATTTTCTGGGGGTTAAAATTGAGATTATAGACTTACATGAAAATAAAAATTTAAATTAAGCAATACTTCGACAATATGCTATAGTCTAAGCATTAATTCTGTACTAATAGTATCCACATTAAGACCGAAGTTTTAAATACCTTCAAACAGTTTCTTAACCTTAGAACCGTGTATCCTCCGATCAACACATTTCCATGTTTTGGGGAGCTGTACTCCCCACTGCATTTTATATGCAAATTAACAAATAATTTATGACAGTGAATTGCTTATTGGTTGAATACTATTATTAAGTACATGAATATGAAAATGGATTAAATTTGTTAAGAAATCAGATATCTGATAGCTGTGTGGGGGAGCTGGTATGAGCTCGTTTGGACGGTGGTGATTGTCGAGCGGCTGGATGTAGTCTGAATGGACCTGGTGTGGACGGACCTGGTGTGGACAGACCTTCTGTGAACGGACCCGGTGTAGATAGATCTATCCTGATCGAAATGTCATCCTCGTCCAAACATTCTTCGTCAGAAGGTCTGTTGAACTTTAGGAGGTTGCGCAGTGTTCGCAAGCTCGAATATAATGTTTGCTGCAAGTAGGTTTTAACATAGATCACAAACGGCGGTTGTTTTCGTATCTTTGTTCTTCGAGCGCAGGAACTTACATGGCTCACATCTACGCAATGGATTTTTAGTCCGAAGGTAGGCGACTAGTTAGTGAATATTATGTAAAATAATAGTGTTTTTTACATTTGTTTCGGAAACTGTTTGGAGGAGTAAAGTTTCTTTTGTTGTGACCCATCAAATCCATTGCATTTTTAACGGAAGGCATCAGCGGAAGTCTGCACACGTTGTCTAGGTGTGTTGGAACCAACTCAAGTGCCAACTCTTTGAAAAACATTTTTCGCTTTGGAGATTTTTTATTGTTCCAAGCCGGATGGCATAGCTCAAACAGTCAAAAAGCTGCAAGTCCAGCCACGTCAACCATGTTGTGAAAAATCACCATCGGGCAACGATTGCTTTTCCTGTTGTTGCAGGTGTAGCCGCGTACCATTTTGTCGAATGTGTCGACGCCACCTTTGTGTTCGTTATAATCATGAATTATAATTGGTTTCCTTGTATTTTCATGTATCTGCTCGGAAGCATGGGAGGTCGACATTAGTACAACATTCTTTTTGGAGTCAGTCGTGTAGCTCACAAGAGATATGAGAAGCAGAAAACTAAAGCAAACGGACGTCTTTTTTTCACATTCTTCGATCGATGAAAACAGCTCGCGTTTGTTGGATCAAACTGTACCCACTAGAGTTGTATTGTAGGAATACATAGGTATCAATTGGATAACTCGTAAAAAAGTTTTCTATGGTAATGTTTGCCCCATATTCAAACTGCGCTCGGCAAGTCGAAGAACCAAGGCGTGTGAAATTCCAGTTGATCTTTGTTCGTTTGTCTGAGTACCCAAATAAATCTCAGCTGATACCGGATAGTTCGTTTTGGAATCCACAAGCCAAAATATTTTAATTCCACACTTTCCTGGCTTTGATGGTAAATACTGACAAAAGCTGCATCTATTTCTCGACGTTACCAACTGCTCATCAATCGTTAATTCTTTGGATGGAACACAAGCAAACTTAAAACTAATTTGGAAGAGAATCCATATACGGCGGAATGCAGCCAGCTTATCTTCCCTCAATCGAGCTATACGGGTTCTTCGTCAAAGCGCAAAAAACGAGAGATTTGCTCAAATCGCTCCAATGATATCACTGTCCTATAGAATGGCATAAGGGATTTGACGAACAAATCTTTAGCTTGAACTGAATTTGATTTCTCAGCGCCAGCATACAGTAAAATGTCAATATAAGCATAGATCTCATCGACATTGGTATTATGCCAAGCTCGCAGTCTGCTTTTTTCTGATAGTTTTCAGAAAGCTCGCAAAATTCTTCGTTTGAACGAATTTCTTCTGCTCGTAGCTATGCAGGAATTGTATGCGAGAATTAACTTTAGTAATGAATGTTTAGAAATCTAAAGACGTTATAAATCTTATTTTTTTACTTCACGAGATTGTTAGATTTCGTCTGCACTTCTCAACGACTTTTATTTAACTACAACGACCTTCTTATAACCTTCTTTCGTTTAACAATTTAGTACAAAGTTACTTAGCCAAGAACTATTCAAAATAGTTATTCGAATTCAAGTTAGTGATGGCAATTAAATTCAATCTATTAGTATTATAAACATAATCTAGTAATATAAATATAATAATAGGAATTATATAAAAAATACGCTGCTACTGCAGCAACAATAGGAATTATATAAAAATACGCTGCTTGTGCAGCAACACAGTCTTTTCGGATTATCTTGACGCTGGTTATCGGCAATTGCCCTTTTAGCTTTCCTCTTTGTCTCTAAGACAATTGATTCAATAATAGCAGTTGGCAGATTATTTGTCGACAAAAGTCTCTGGGCTAAAAGAGGCATACTCCATTCTATTCTTCTTCATTTCCTCAGTTCTCCTTTGTTCTGCAGCACTAGGAAGCGACCACCGAATAGTTTTGTCATTTTTGCCTGGGCCCATATATTTCTGGCCACGATTTGCCACAGCTGCTACGCTTGAAAGCAGACTGTTTTTCGACGAAAGTCTCGGTGCTACAAGGAGCAGACTCCAATCGACAAGTTTTCATTTGATCAGTGCTGGTTTGCTCTGTAGCACTGGGCATCGACCACCAAACAGTTTTGTCGTTTTTGCCTTGACCCATGTATTTTTTCCCACTATTTTCCTCAATTCTGGTGGTTCTACATGATGATGATGGTGAGCTCAATATCTGCATTTTGCATGTCTTGAACGAGCTCTGTCAATTGGATATCCTGAATCGGCTCGAAATTAGCAAGTGGGTCATCAACATTTGAGTCGTCGCTATGCAATTCATACGTCGAATCGTCATCAGAAGAAGAATCATTACCCGTTTCCATACTGTCAACAGACAATGAAGCTAAACGATGATCTCGTCCTCAATGTCTCTGTCGAAATAATCAGCAAGCTCTTGGTGTTCTTCATCGGTTAACTCACGTTGAATATTTGCTAAATAAATTACTCTTCTGTCCATATCTTCAAAATAACTGCAACCAAATCAAATGACCAAACAAAATAAGACACATCTACATGAACTAATAGGAAATAGCAAATAAGAAATAAAATCTTCAATGCCAATATACCTAGAAGATCATTTAGTTTGTCAACTAAGAACAAAGAATATTGTCTTAAAACATTTATTCATAACTTTCAATTAAAACATACCAACTCCAACAGGATAAAACGCGATTGAAACCGCAATTCCATACAAAATGTACTAAGAAAAATAATGGGGAGTACAGCTCCAAAAAACACGTATAGAGGTAGCATTGTTTTAGGCGCTCTTACAAGAAAATCACCGAAAACTTATGGTACATTTAATACAATATGCTGAGATATAACGTTGGTGTGAAATAGTTTGTTGTTTGTATTCATCATTCAAAAGTGTATGGGGAGTGCATCACCCCAATAACCGAATAACCGAACTTAACCCTAGAAAGATAAATCTTATTTTTTAGTACTGAACAGATAAACATGCGCCTGCGAGGCGCACAATTAAAAAACGTTTTTTTACAAAATTAAATAAATATTTTTTTTTATTGCTTTTTTTTATTTGTGCATTATTAGCAATTAAGTAAAACATAAACATATATTATAAATTTTTTATATTTTTTAAAGTGAAGTAGGATTTTATAAATCCACAACAAAAAGGAACACAAAATTTGAGATCTTCGGTATTTAATTTTCTAAATTAAATTTAATCACTAAAAATATGTAACATTAGTATTATATTGTCATTGGGATTTTTTGTCTTACTAACCGATGAATTACAATATAAAATCCATCACAGCAAAACATAGACGTTCCCACTTTTCGAGAACGGGTGTTTTTCAACTGTTCAGTAATTTCAAGTATGTTTAATTGACCTTATACCGTTCCCTCAATTTTCAATTTATAGGGTGCAAGCAGCAATGATTTTGCGACAAGGATAGACGTGAATCATTGCAACACATAGAGAAAGTATTCCAATAAAGGCTTTGATTTGAGTGGGATTCCTATCTCTAAAAGTCGAAGAAGTCATACTATCACTATGTTTTATTGATATCTTCACACTAGTCCAGTGAACGAGCTCTTGAATGGTATCATCCGTGATAAAAAACTCAAAATATAAAAGTGGTTCCAAAAAGTTCGACACATTCGAGTAATACCTCTATTATAGCGAATTATATTGATCGCAGATGTTCCTTCATGACTTTGGCCTTTAGAAGTAGCCCAAACGTGTCTATTCTTACCACTGATTACTCTTTGAGCCGGAATAATAAAGCGGTGGTCATGTCGGGGGTTTTCAGATGTTGAGGTGTCCATTAAGTTTTCTGCGATTACTTCATCGACGTACTCGTCGTCAGTTTCACTTTGAACATCATCTTCACTTATATGATCCTCAATCTCGGCACCACTGCCATCATTTGCAAGTTCGTCTTCTTGATGCAAAAAAGAAACAATTTCTCCGACTTCCAACACTCATCTAGACGCCATGTTGTTAAAACGTTCCTAAAACCCATTCAATTTGTAATATCTGCTATCTACTTTCATATTTACCGCACATGTTAAAAGTAACAAAAAAAATATCACAAAAAATTGCATAAAAGTTACACAGAAGATAAACATGCGCCTCTCGAGCGCCACGCATACCCCCTAATAACTGAAAAACGGTGGTACTTACCGAACTGTAACTACCGTCACTCGTAAGTATAAAGCGACAACTAAGTTGGCTTAAAAAAAACAAGTTTTTTCGAGCGTCGGTTAAAAGAAGAAAGCAATGTATATATTTCGCGGGCGCCTCCGAGGCGCAGTTTATCTTTCTAGGGTTAAGGAAGAAGTAATTAATCACGGGAGAGGTTTTTAAAGCTATACCTAGAATAGCTTTAATTAAGCTTATGTTTATTATAAACGCCGCGCTTAGACTGGAATATGTTCCTAGACAATGGAAAGTCGCTGAAGTCGTAATGGTTCTTAAGCACGGAACGCTGAATAAAAAAACGCCTAGGTATAGACTAATTTCGCTTCTTCCAATTATATCCAAAGTGTTCGAGAGAATATTGATTAGGCGAATACAGCCTTTAATAGAAGAAACGCATCTCATTCCGGATCATCAATTCGGTTTAAGAACCAAGCATTCTGCAGTTGAATAAGTACATAGAATAAGACATGTAATCGAAAAATCTCTTGAAGAAAAAAGGATTTGTGCTTCAACGTCTTTGACGTCTATACGCCAACTTAACGTACAGAATTTTTTCAAATAGTTTTGGTATAGATGACAGTTTACAAATTGGACGATAATTAGATATTTCCTGCATATCACCGGTTTAATGAATCGGAACAAAAAGACTTTTCATTCTGAGAGATACTCGCCACTCGCAAGAGAGCTATTGAAAATGTATGATAGAGGCTCAGAAAGAGCAGATGCACATTTTTAAGAACTATTGGCGGAATCTCGTCAGGACCAGAGCTGTTATCACAGTTCAAATTCAAAAGACCATCTTTGACCTCCGATAAATAAATCCCTAGTTGACCAATGAGTAAGTAGAACCTAGGTATTTTACTACTACTAGATATACATACTACTTGGAATACCATTTGATTTAACTTGTACATTGAACAAACGAATTTGTACATTGAGATGATAAATTTCAGTTAATGAACGAAATTTCATAACATACCGAACAATATTATTTTCAGTGTAGTATTTTTCTTTCACAAGAACCCAATATTATCTGCCCTTTTCTACTTTTTTTTCAGCACTTGGCACCGTAAACCAGGTCTGGCAGGATTAAGGTTGGATAGAGCATGCATTTTGTTCTTCGAGTGATGTGTTTTGAACCCATTTGATTCGCGGAACCGAAGAAGCGGAGGTTTCCTTCGGATCTAATCTCTACTATCAGGCAACATTTGTGGAGTTGATTCTTACTCCAAGGTACTCGTAGGTGAACTCCTTAAGTACCTTGAAGTTATTGCTATCAGCAGTGACGTTTTGTCCTAGGTGGTGTTTCGAAGAGCCTGCGTTCTTTTTGCTCTGATTTCTTGTAAAATTTCCGGATGTTGTTTCGATTGCGAGACTCTTCGATTTTATTGAGCTGGAAGACTGCGAACGCAATTTTCTTTCTACTCAAGATCTTTTTCTCCTCTCTTCTCCAGGTTCGATACCCTTTCTTCGTTCTGCGATGCAGCATTTTTAAATGTGCATGTTCTGTCACCTTCTTTCGGTAAACGCATACATCATCATAGTACGGGCTTTTTCTCTAGTTTGGCAGCTAACCTACCGTGATCTCGGATAGCTCCTTGATGACGTCGTGATATCGGTTCCACATATTGTTTGCGCTTGTGGATGGTGAGTGCACAGAGGATAGTCTATCGCTCAGCCGCTCTTTGTAGAGTCCCGTAGCCGCAGGTATGCTAAGGCGTTTAACTTCATATTTCTTCTTTTGGGCATTTTGCAGCTTCTTCTCATTTGACAGTCAAGCTCTTAGTTTAGCCGTAACAAGAAAGTGGTCAAAGTCGATGACTGTTGGATACGTGCCTCGCAACGGTTAGCACATGATCGATTTGGTTGGCCTTTAGACCATCAGGAGAGCGCCAGGTTGCAGTGTGGATCCGGAGCTTGTTGAAGATGTTTTATTTACCGACTTTAGCATACAAATCCCCGGACATAACTTTGACATCGTACTCCAAACAGGCTCCGTAGGCTCCGTCCAGGCGGTCATAAAACTCTTCCTTGCTGATATCTTCAGCCTCGTCCGTAGGGGTGTCTTGTAGGATACACCTTCCAAAAAAAATATATAAATAAATAATATAAATAAACAAATTAAAAAGTTAGTTCGAAAACGAAAATAAGTACCTACCTCCTGTAACGCAAGAAGTAATTGATGGCAACGACATTTCAAATGCACCCAAAATAAAAAAAACTCCCCAAAACTGCCTGAATTCGTTCAGCCAAATCTCACCACTGCCGCATGATCTTCGACAATTGACAAATCAGTATATAGCCTGTTAACCACTTGAAGCGAATCTTCTTTTCTCCACCAAAACTGACAGTGTGCGAATCGAGCAGAATTATCACATACATCGCTTACGGATAGCAGTTCAGAAAATTATTCTTTAAGGAGAATTCTGAATACCGTAGTTAAAAGGCGATTTATAGGTGCATATACCTACTAACAAAAAATAAAATTGTCGGTAATAGCAAATAAGTGCTGCTAAGTATAACGCTATACCTACGTATTATTTTTATTAGAAACCACATTTAAGGTAAGAGTATTTTATAAAAAAAAGGTATCGCAATTACTCCATATTTTTTTTTCTCAAATAGACCAGCGCATGCGAGAATCTCTAATCCAATTAGGTATATAAGTTAACACCAAACACATTCAACATTCACCCACGCTCCACATGCAGGTCAACACCAAGCGCATTCCACAACCGATACCGGATACCCAGACTCATCACAACCGACAGCAACAGAGGAACCCACGCTCCACATGCATGTTGCTGAGCCAGCGTCTGGCAAACGACACCTCCTCCAATCCCAATCCATAATCCCACATTCCTGCACGTAGAGATAAGGAAACATAGGCAATAAGTTTATATTTGTTACAGTTAAGTTTTAGTTCTGGAGTAGCAGTCGAAATTATATGTTCAATTCAAATAATAAAGAGGCTTCTCCTCAATAAAAAATATTTTTTTAACTCAACTTAGTTTTATTTAATTTATACCATTTATATATGTATATCAATAAATTTAAGTAGTAGGTATCACTATAATTACATTGACATTTTGTGAAGGTAAGATTGTCGAGAGATTGCTCTTATTATCTTTTATGTTGAAAAGTTAACAATCCAACATCCTTTTTTTATACAGTTATATAGTGCTCTTCATCCCAGGTGTGCGCACAGCTCGGCTGCAGAGAAGAAGAAGTGTTAGCGTGAATCCACAAGATTGTAAGTGATCTTTTGACAACAAACCTAAATTTTTTTTATTGCCGTAAATTGTTTGAAGTTTATTATCCGTTGGTAACCTTTCCACAAATTTATCTCTATATAATATAAAAATCCAGTGTCACAGTTTTAGTGTTTATACTCCTCCGAAACGGCTTGACCGATTTTGATGAAATTTTATATGTATATTCCGTAGGTATAAGAATAGGGTCATAACTAATTTTTATACCACTAAGTGATAATGGTGGTCTACCAAAAAGTTTGTATGGGGAAATGCACTTTGGAGGAAAAAAAAAACTGGGTAGAAATCGAGTAGTGACACTTCAAATACAAAAAAAAATATTTAAAATTTTAAAAGCAATTGTTGTTGTCAATTATTTTAATTATTTGCCAAGCAAATTGTTGTTCGTTGTTAAATATACCTAATAAGTTTGTTTATGTTTATTATGTTACACAAAGTAACTTTTTGAAACGGAGTCGATACTTTGATTTGTTGGATGGTGTTTGAATCCTTCATTTTTGTTTGTCAAGTATTTTCAGGATCCTTGCATTAGTACCTATGTGTGAGTAAGTTGAAATGTAGGGGTGATTGAGATGACGTGGATAATGATGACAGGCAACAGCAGTTGTTGAGCGTTTTCAGTTTTCATGCGCATAACTCGAGACAGTATGGTTAGTTTTTAACGATTTTGGGCTTGACGGTTTCGTTTGGGCCCTAGGAAAGACGAATGCTACTTTTTATCTCGAAAACAAAACTTTGACAGGATGAAATAGGGGGTGTCGGAACTTCGGGAAAGAATATCGCAAGAACAACGTGCAGTCGTCCGAACTGGACCCCGAGATACACAATAACATAATCGTCATCAGCATAGCGTTCAAATAAATGAAAACCAACGAAGAAGAAGAAACGTCGTGAATGTAGAATTGCGGCGAGTAGCATTCCAATACCAATGCACGGTTGAATACAAACTCCTGTAGGACAACATGCGAGACGTTTCAGTGCAACAACAATCGATGAAGTTGTCATTGTAATGGTTGAAGAAAATTTGGAAGCAGGAGATATAGTTTTACATCGCCAAAATGATCAGTTGCAGCGTGTGTATGAAACACACAAAATATCGTGTTCACTAATGGGAGCTAATATTGTAAAATTCGAGATACATATTTATAATTAAGTTGCATTCTTATAGGTGGCGCTATATTCCCAGTTTTGTATATGTTGGTCGATTTCGTTGTTGGCATTAAATTAGAATTGCTGCATATTGTTAAACCGTGCGCATAACAAATTGATTGAAAGAAAATAAAAATTAAAGTTTCTTTCTTTTGTGTTGTTGTTCGATTCAAAAAAGTCAGGTGACATAGGCGCCTGCCAGGCAACTAGCACCAACCCCTAGCGGAGCAACGAAGTGCAGTCCCTTTAACCACGGAACCGATTGAGCTCAAATCAGGCAAGCTTTGGTATTAGGTTAGGTTAGGTTAGGTTGAAGTGGCTGTTAGCAAAAAAAAAGCCAACACACTTAGACCAATGAGGTCTGTTGTGATGCCACATGGATCGGGAGTTTCGACCCCTACTCGCTAAAACCATTTGGAGCTTCTAATGAAGCGCGATAGACTTCTAACATCTGTATTAGCTAAGTCACTGAGTTCGTTGACGAAGAAGGCTCCTAGGTAGAGATTTCTTTT
The DNA here is from genome assembly GCA_949715645.1 of Portevinia maculata. Taxonomy (NCBI): domain Eukaryota; kingdom Metazoa; phylum Arthropoda; class Insecta; order Diptera; family Syrphidae; genus Portevinia; species Portevinia maculata. The sequence continues at coordinate 195,900,286 of OX454525.1, forward strand.
ATGGGAGAGTGCAGGACATGTGCAGAGGAGATGAGACGTAGTCTCCTCCTCCTCCTCCTCATCCCTGCAGCTTCTGCAGAAGTCGTTTGAGTAAACGCCAAGCCTTGATGCCTATTAGACAGTGTCCTGTGATGACACCTATGACAGAGCCAATGTGCAGTCTGTTGAGTGAGATCAAACTCAAAGAGCGTCACAGATCCAGCTTTGGCCAGATTTGCTTAGTCGCTAGACATGTATCACTACCTGTCCACCTGAGGTTTGTACTCTCGACTGCGGATAGCTTGAACATAAGTTTGCAAGTAGCGATGGGCATACCTAAAAAACCTTTCTCAGGTAGAAGAGGTAATGTGGTTCCGTTTTTGGCGAGTTCGTCTGCCCTACAATTCCCTGGGATGTCTCTATGCCCAGGCACCCAACAAAGGTGAATATTGAACTGCTCTGCCATCTCTTGCAGAGATGAATGGCAGTCTAAGGCTACGATGGAATTGTGAGAGACTGAGTCCAGGGATTTTAGCGCGGCTTGACTATCCGAGAAAATGCAGATATCCTTAGCGGATATCACATTTCTCTTCAGCCACGACAGGACTTCCTTAATCGCCATGATTTCCGCCTGGAACACGCTACAATGATCAGGAAGACGGAAGGGGAGACTGATATTTAGTCTTTCTGAGTAAACACCCCCACCTACCCCCTCGCTAGTTTTTGATCCGTCGGTGTAAAAGTGGATCGATTTAACTTCCGTGCAACCAGCATCCTCCCAGAATGATCTGGTGGGGATAGTGATTTGGAACTTCTTTTCGAACTGTAGTTGGGGTGTGGTGTAGTCGATGTTTCTAGGTACGGACCCAAGTGAGTCCAAAATGATAGAGTGGCCAATGTTCGAATTGATCCACTGTGAGGTGGCTTTTAGGCGGACAGCGGAGCAGGGGTGTCAGATGCAGTAAGATGTCCAGTGCGGCGGAGGGGGTCGTACGGAGTGCTCCGCTGATACACAGACAAGCTGTACGTTGCACCTTACTTAGCTTATCTCGGTTTACCGCTTTATCAAGAGCAGTCCACCAGACAACCGCCCCGTATGTCAGAATCGGTCTCACTACCGAAACGTATAGCCAGTGAGATATTACCGATGGCTTTTTTGCAAGAGAAAAGTGCTACTGTCGCTTTTTTTACTCTTTCTTGTAAGTTGGGTTTCCAGCTTAACTTCCTATCGAGGATAAGACCCAGGAATTTGGCTTCATCGGAAAATGTTAAGCTCGTACGGTTAATGGAAGGAGGATCGATGTGAGGGATTTTATATTTCCTGGAGAAGAGGACAAGTTCGGTTTTATGAGGGTTAACCCCCAACCCACATCTTCTTGCCCAACTTGTCAGCTTATTGAGAGCATTTTGAAGTAGCTCTTTTAGGGTGTTGAGGTATTTCCCTGAGACGGCAATAGCAACGTCATCCGCATAGGCAATCGCCCTGCAACCCTCCCCCTCCAGGCATGTCAGTAGTTTATTCACCACCAAGTTCCACAGAAGGGGGGAAAGGATATCACCTTGTGGCGTACCCCTACTGACAGACCTCCTAGCGGATGAATCGCCCAGTTTCGAATTGATAATCCTGCTTGAGAGCAAAAGATTGATCAGTTCCCCAAGCGAGCCATTCACATTCAGTTCTGTCTATGTTTCTGTGAAGTTTGGTCAAAATCGGTCCACCAAGTTTGACTTGCAATTTTGTTTCTCATCAAAAAAAGACAAGTATTTCTTTTTGTTAGCCGCAGAGAACACCGAGTATTTAGACTGTTGAGCACGGGCAACGCCGGGCGGGTACAGCTAGTTTATATTTATATATGAAGGTGCATGAAGTGTGATATACATATATAGAACATAAAGCTATAACTACAGTAAAACGCAAAGTTAATTCAAAATTTACTAGTTTACGATTAAATTAAAAAGTATTTACCCCAATATGAATTTAAAATTATCTAATCAAGTATAAGTAAACCTACCTAAATTTGATACATACATAAGATGAACAAATTTAAAACTACATTGGTCGTACCTATGAACCCAATTTTTATTTTGTATATACGTTCACAATTCCATATGAATTACTTAGTTTTGATAAAAATTTTATAATGTTCGAAACAATAAAAATCCATTACAATTACAATGTATATACCATGAAACAAGAGATTTCTTTGATTATGGCAGTCTAAACAGGTTTTCAATGGCGGGAAAGGGGTGGTGCCCGTAAGCACTGCGCAATGTGACGTGTTGTGTGAAATTATCTGTGGAGGCCATTTTATTTTAGGGATCGTCCAAAAGATATCGATAGGCAATGGACGATCACGGAGCTTTGACCAGAGGTCATACACAAAGGTGGGTCGGCCTAATATGTCATCGACATTTGACACCTCTTTCTTCTCTCTATCTTCACCATTTCGTCCTTAGTGCTTTCTTAAAACTACTTTCATATCTCCTCCCTCCAACCCAATTACAATCTTGTACAAACTCTCTTCATCGTAGTATCTTCTCTTAAATTTATTTCTGCTTTCACTTCCTTTATTGAGCAAGGTAATCATGATGTATAATGTTTTATAACAACCGGCACGATAATTATTTTTTGTAGTAGGTCCGTAGCAAAGATGCCCCCCATCCGACGAGCTGTCGCCGAGCAACCATGAATGTGCCAATGCTACATACAGGATATTTTTTTTTAACCAACCTGCCCCCTCCTACAGTCTGTATTAAGCTAATGTTTTGAAATGTAGCTTTGATGCACATTACAGCCAGGCGTCTACTTATCGGCTTGAAGTCTATGACTTTTGTCCTTAGCCGATTTCCCGCTACGAGTCCTCAACTTAACATATGCAATCTTTTATGGCAGCTGTAATAAATGCCGCAATTTTGCATTTTCATCATACCTGATCCTTTTCATGGTATCTCCTGCATCCGGGTAATATGTGTCTTGTTCCGCTCGAGGACAGACTCAAGTTTGTGAGTAGCACCTGGGGTGTACAGTGTATGCACGTTAAAAGTGTATACTCTCAGATCGTATGATATTGACGTTCCGGGTCTGGTGGCCTTATGAGCGTATCCAATATCGGTGGCTTCAGGTGGCTCTCTCATAAATCAAAATGTTTGACAGCGCTGCAGTTGGCTCATTTATGGCTCATCCGCCACCAGCTCTTTTCCCAACTAATACAGCAAGCTGAGAAAAAAGGAATACCTCACAGAGAGACAAGACATTTGAAGAAAAGCAAATGACCAGCGAAAAAACGCAAGGCAGAACAAAGTCCTGAAACATCTGTCAGAAATCATAATAATGTGGTTACGGTAAAGCGCGCAACTCCACAAGCAAACATAAATGATAAAAGGCTTGAAAAGGCAACCATTGGCTTGAAAAGACAGTCATTACCGCCACCAATAAAGATCTCTGGAGTAGACGGATTTGGCGAGTTAAAAAGATTCATTGAATAATAAACAAAGAAAACATGCAAACATCATATAGCTACTATAGTTGGAAAATAAATGTAGATGACAGTGACACTTACAGAAAAATCACTGATGAGCTAACAAAAATGAAGTTGCAATTGCGCTCATATGAAAATAGGGCTACTAGACCAATATTAGATTAGTCCTCAGAAATGAACAAGATTTTGTTGATGAATTGAAGCCAAAAACTTAATTAAAACATAGGGAAGGGCTACAGTCCGCTTGGGCGAACTGTTGGATACCCTATTCTTATTCCTATCCCTCATAAGTGGGCGTGATAAAAGTCTAAGTATGGTTGAATTGTTAAGAACGCCCTACATATTTTGTTATATAACATTTAAAGGATTTTATCAAAAAAAAAAAAAAACGCTCCCTAGCTCAAACTTGGGTGTTTCAATAAAATTGTTTTATTTAATTGTGGGCGTGTCAGTGGGCGGATTTTGAAAATTTTTCATCCCGAGCAGTTTTAGGAGTCATAGATCATATATAAAAGCTCAAAATTCGATTTTTTCCAAAATTTTATTTTTTTGAGTTTGTGGGCGTGTCTGTGGGCGGGTTTAAAAAATTCGTAAACTTGATTATTTCGGGACCCTAGAGAGTATATGGTTAAAATTTCAGAGCTCTAGGTCCAGTTTAAAGGCCTAATTTTTGCCGACAGACGGACGGACGGACATGGCTAGATCGACATTACTATCAATGCTGATCATAAATATAGTAACTTTTGGGGGTCTACGGGCAATATTAAGGTATGTTACAAACTATGCGTCAAAATTAATATACCCTTAGAATAGGGTATAAAAAGAAAAAGCAAAAGATAATGATGGGGAACCAACCAACTACCAGAATTTTAAAATAACCCCTTTCTATGCTCTCCTTTAATGAGTATTGTTTTTAAGATTGAGCCAGTTCGAAGAATATCCAACTCAATACCTCAATGCAAACGACGGCAAGTCTTCGGTCATACGCAAAGCTATTGAAAAAGAGATTTTGCATGCGTTAAATATAAAGGAAAACATTCAACAAATATATGTCCACTAATAAAGGATGAGAAAGTGAAATTTATCAACTGTCATGGAAGCTACCCAGTCAATTATAGAGTCTGTCCAATTGCAAAGGGATATTAAAGACAAGAAAACATATTTACCACCAATCACCAACAAAACCCACTCAAAAATAAAAACAAGCAACAAGTATCTAAGTGTTGAAAAAAATAAAGTAGACAAAATACTAATTGTTGTTGACAAAAACGCGTCAGGTGTGAATAACAAATCGTATTCCGAAATTTTGAAAAATACACGTAAAGAAGAAGAAATATCAGTTAAGGAAAGGCTTTTAACTTTTATTCAAAGATTGGATAATGAAGATGAAATAATTGAATCACTAAACAAAGAAGTTTCCACAGGATAAAACCAACAAAATAATAATGATTAAAAATCTGAAGGTCACAACCATGAATACAAACGGTTTAGTCCAATACATCTCTGAATTTCAGGTATTTCTATGCAATGGAGATATTGATGTTTGCCTGACATCCGAAAAACACTTCCAACAAGGAACAAAGGTTTCAATTCCTGCGAATGTCAGTAACCACTCTCCACATCCAGCTGACAGTGCCAGAGGAGGTAGTGTTGTAATTTTAAAAAGTATTCTAAAACCTTAGTGATTGCCAAAAATAGAAAAATAAAACTATGCAAGTAGCCATAATAATCATTTTGACTAAAATCAAAAAATTTAATATGACTGCCATATAGTGCCCGCCCAAGCATTCGCCTACAGAGAAAGATCTTAATGGCTTTTTCGAAATCTAGGCAACAACTTTATCATTGGAGTTGATTTTAATGTGGAATACACCTACTGGGGGTCAAGATTAGTAACGACAAGAGGCAGGAAGCCTTTCAAAGCAGGGTGAAAGTTTTAACTGTGAGTTTATTTCGAATTTATTGCCTACTTATTTACCATCGGAACAAGCTAAAGTACCAGACCTTATTAACTTCTTTATAACGAAATGAATCAAAAGAAAAGAAGTAAAAATTGAAAAATTTCCTCTTAGCGGGGTCAGTCACCTTGACGTGCGCACCATCACCGCAAACAAATTCGATGGTGCCGGTGCGGAGGCTTACGACGTAAAGAGTCATCGGGCTTGCAAGGGCCAGGCCGTCCGATGAGCGTCAACCAAGAACTGACCAGGACTTCACGTCCGCTCCTACCCCACCCATACATACCCCATCTGCCCCTCTCCCTTTTTGCTTACCACCCCCCCCCCCCCCCCCCCCTCCTTACTTACAACTTTTCGGCAATGCCCGGGGAGACAACCCCAACAACAAATCCCCAAATCTAAGGTGGAACAGCTAGCGCCGAGAGATGAATGGCTAAGGGGTTCTTAGTCGATAGCAGCCAACTTCGGATACCAGGCGACCTCCGATTTCAAGATAGCCTTCCTGTGGTTATACGGGTAGACCACGGGCGACCTTCCTCTCCCGTTCACTCGTGGGAATCAAAATAGATCCGTTTAATAAAAAACAAATAGAGAATGATGCCTCTACAACTGCATCATCAACTAGGGATGTTTCAGAACACCCTGCTTTACCAACTGGGGATGTTTTAGAACACCCTGGCGTAAATGACGCGACACCTGCCAATCGGGAAGGGTCACAAACCACAGATTCGGAGATGATGAGCTTAGAAGAGAACTTGTCCCTTCTTAGTGAAGATATCTCTGAGTCCAGTACGCTATGCAATGTTAGCATACTCTCGGATGAAGTGCATCCCTTGAACACAGGCGCGCCGGAGACCTCTGGCATAACTGCACAGACTGAGTCTAAGCGCGTCAAATTCACACCATCCGAACAGCGCCGTTTTAAGCGCGCGCTGAAAAAGGGAAAAAACGTAGAGCAGGCCAGAGCACTTGCTCTGTCGACAGAGGTCGACACAGGCTCCGAGGTGAAGCGTACAAGGTCCGAGGACAATACGCCGCCCCAATCCGAAGCGAAACGAGCTCGCACAGGAAATACAGCCGTCGACAAAGCCTCCTATAGAGACATAGCGAGCTTTGTAAGACTGGGTGTAGTACCTGTCGATCTGGATCGCAATCCTCTCAGTAATGAGCAAATGGCTCAGATTCAGGAGAGGATTATGGACATCACCATCGAACAACGTGATGAGGGGACCAAACCAGCCTTCCGCGGTACAACTTTCAAAGCCGGATGGCTAATGATAGTATGTGCGGATGCTACCACTGCAGAGTGGATGAGCACAAACTTCGCGAAGCTCAGAGAGAAATGCGGGATGGAAGTGACGCTTGTGGGGGAAGAACTGTTCCCGAAACCACATATCGTCAGAGCCTTCTTCCCACATAGTACCGGAGTAGCGAATGAAAGAATACTGGCAATTCTAGATGGCCAGAATAAAGAACTCAACACCAGAACGTGGAGAGTTCTGCAAAGATCTGACGACAGAGATGTCGCCCATATGGTCCTTGCTGTAAACGAAAGCACGATGAAGCGACTTGTTGAGCTAAAGGGGATGGTCTCGTTCAGATTTGGACAGATCAAAATAATCCTCAAGAGCGCGGACAAATCGACGAATCAGGCGTCAAGAGAAAACCAACAAAAGGCTACAACACCAGGGGCTAGTATTAGTACTGCCACTGATGCTTCAGAAAAGCCTTCCACAAGCGCCAACAGTAGCGCCACACCACCAGTGGCTGGCATTAGTGCTGCCAAGGGTAACTCAGTTGCTAAAACAACTGTGGTGCTGGATGCTAAAGCAAAGGCTAAGAAAACGGACAGCACAAACGCGCACCGTAACCGCTTTAGGCCAAAACTGGCGGCCGAACAGGCACATATAAGCGGGAAAGATGGACAGAACACCAGAAGTCCAAGGGGGAGACAAAGTGGTCTCTCTCAACAGGGTTACGTACGACGCAGGGGTGATAACAAACCTCATAGAGTGCGTAATCCCGAGTACGTGAAGAAGAAATGACGTCTCTAACTGTGCTGCAGGCAAACCTGCACCGCGCTATGGGTGCATCGGACACCTATAGCCAAAGATGTGCCGAAAGGAACGTCGCTCTTGGTTTAATCCAGGAACCATGGGCAACTACAGGTAAGATCTTTGGTCTTAACAGCAGAAATAGAGAGCTAATTTTTGCCAAAGGTAACTTCAGACCTAGGGCAGCTCTTTCCATTGCGAAAGATATAAAATTCTCTCTCATTCCAGGTTTCAATACTAGGGACCTGGTGGCCGTTTTAATTGAACGCCACAATGGCCATGTGATACACAAGTTTGTATGCGCATCGGCGTATTTTGCTGGGGACATAGAGGAGGTACCACCTACACCAGTACAGGAACTTGTCCAGTACTGCCAAACTCAGCAAGTACATCTTGTTATCGGCTGCGACGCGAATGCACATCACCAGATTTGGGGCAGCCGAGACACAAACAAAAGAGGTGAGTTACTTTTAGATTACCTATATAGTAAAGACCTAGTTATTCTAAATAAGGGTGATAAGCCCACTTTTAGGAACAGTATACGAGAAGAAGTTTTAGACCTTACTCTCTCGTCTCCTTTTATACAAAACATTGTAGAGGACTGGCACGTGTCTGATGAAGCTTCTCTGTCTGATCATATGCATATTATGTTCAGGCTGCGATGCAACACCGAGTGCGCGCCGGTCAAATACAATAATAAATTAACTAACTGGAGAACCTATAGTGAAAATCTGGCAATCAGAACTGATCTGCTACCAGATTCACCACTAACACCGAGTGATGCGGACGCTGCACAATGTCAGCTTAACGACATCATTATCTCATCCTTTAGGAATAGTTGTAAGGTAAAGCGCACCGTGGTAAAAAGAAGCGTACCATGGTGGAATGAAAACCTGGAAACTATCCGCAAGAAGGTGAGAAAACAATTCAATAAATCGAAACGCACCGGCGTATGGGATCAATATCGATCCATGTTAACCAAATACAACCAAGAGTTGCGAAGATCTAAAAGGGCCTCATGGCACGCAAACTGCGAAAAGCTGGAAAAACTCCCAGCAGTAGCGCGGCTCCAGAGAGCGCTTTCAACAGATCCTTCAAACTGCATGGGATTGCTCATCAAACCCGATGGAACAATCACAAGCGACCGGGAAGAAACTCTAATAACCTTGCTGCAAGTTCACTTCCCTGGTTCCCTAACTGTCGATCACACAACTGATCAAACTACTGAGGTTTCATATCCAACTAACCTCAGCAGAAATAATAGTTTATCTGGTAGACTATTTAGTCCAGATAAGGTAAAATGGGCAATAAACTCATTTAAACCATTCAAGGCACCAGGAAATGACGGAATTTTTCCAGCCCTCATTCAAAAGGGTATGGAATTCTTCCTACCTAACATGATTGCCTTATTTAGGTTCAGTTTCAACTGGGGCTACATACCACGCACTTGGCGGGAGGTCAATGTAGTATTTATCCCCAAACCAGGTAACAAACCTAGTGAACTACCTAAATCCTATCGTCCCATAAGCTTGACATCGATTTTCCTGAAAACAATGGAAAGAATAATTGACGTTCATATCAGAGAATGCGTTACTTTTAGCATGCCTCTACACCCCTGTCAATATGCGTATCAAAAAGGCAAATCAACGGAAGGCGCCCTGTTAAAACTAACAAATCACATAAACAACGCCTACCGTTGTAAAGAAATTGCACTATGCGCTTTTCTTGACATAGAGGGTGCTTTTGATAACACCGGTTATGATTCAATATCAAACGCTTTAATTCACCGAAAGGTAGACTTTCCCACCATAAACTGGATAAAAGCGATGCTCGAAAGTCGGAAAATCACTGCTTCGTCAGGACAGACTTCAGTATCAGTTTCAGCTATAAAAGGCTGTCCACAAGGAGGAGTTTTATCACCCCTCCTGTGGTCTTTGGTCATAGATGACCTACTTCAAAAATTAAGTAATTTAGGCTACGACATAATAGGGTATGCCGATGACTTGGTCATCATTATTAGGGGCAAAGAATCAAACGTAGTTACTTCACGTATGCAAAACGCCCTTAAGATAGCTATAGACTGGTGCGTCAAGGAAAATCTCTCCATAAACCCCAGTAAAGCTATCATAGTTCCTTTCACAAAAAGAAGAAATCTCAGCTTAGCTCAGATTTCACTAAATGGCACGACCATTGAGTATTCCGACGAAGTCAAATATCTTGGAGTAATTCTGGACAAAAGACTAAACTGGAACTCTCACATCAACAACAAAATCACTAAAGCTAACAGAGCTTTATGGGCCTGTCGACGCACATATGGCAGAACCTGGGGAATCTCTCCAAAGATTGTCCATTGGATCTACACAGTGATGATAAGACCCATTATAACATACGCCTCCATTGTATGGTGGACAAAATCCACACAAAAGGTCGCAAAAGAGAAGCTCAAAAAGGTACAACGGCTTGCGTGCCTTGGTATCTCCGGAGCCATGCGAACCTGCCCAACGGCTGCCATAGAGGCAATAACAGGTATTACACCTCTCCACATATACATTCAAAAAGTGGCGATCCGCAGTGCAATAAGTCAAATACAGTTAAACGAGATAAGTCTTAACGATCATCCGGAACTTAAGACCCTTCTTGGTGAACTGCCAGAACTCAACATGAACTGCGCGGTCACAGACCGCATCCATAAAACACTATGCTTCAATAAGCGGTTCTCCACGGAGATTCCCAAGAGAGAAGCATGGGTTAGTAATAACCCACCTAACAGCCACAACGGCATAAAGTGGTATACGGATGGTTCTAAAATGGAAGCGGGGGTAGGAGCGGGAATTTACGGACCAAACAAACGCTTTACGATACCCATGGGAAAAAGTCCCAGCGTATTTCAAGCAGAGCTCCACGCCATTCAAGAATGCGCTAGCCACATAAATTTATCTGGTATAAAAGGTGCAACCATCCATATATTCACGGATAGTCAAGCAGCTATAAACGCCCTTAGCTCGCATACGATTGACTCCAAATCAGTCATGTACTGCTTCAACACCCTACAGGCACTCGGAACAAGTAACAAGACCAAGCTATGGTGGGTTCCGGGTCATGTCGGGGTGGAAGGTAACGAAAAGGCCGACGAACTGGCCAGAAAAGGTTCGGAAACACCCTTCATAGGTCCCGAAACCTTCTGCTGCACTCCTAGCTCAGCAGCAACGGCAGCAATAAAAAGCTGGGAATACAGAAAATGTATCCATCTATGGGAAAGCATCCCAGGTTTAAGACAGACCAAACAAGCCGCTCGGCCTTTTAATAAAAATGCCAGCAAATGCCTAAACCTAAGCAGGCATGATATCAAAAACTTAGTAGGTTACCTTACTGGTCACCATGGTTTAAGATATCATCTACACAAAATGAAAATAGTAGACTCTCCTGAGTGCCGACTCTGTCTTGAAGAGGACGAGTCAGCTGAACACATTTTATGTGAATGTCCGGCCCTAAACGGAATTAGAAAGAAGATCTTTTTCAGGGAACAGATGTGCCCTGAGGACATAAAGAATTCTTCTACTAGTAGAATTGTCCGCTTTACACGGAAAGTGGAAACTCTACTAGTCTAAATTTTTCTGGCCCACACGGCACAAAAGATCTTTTTAGGTCGAAGTGCCCCATATTAAATCGCTTTAGCGAGCCAGAACTTTAAAAAAAAAAAAAAAAAAAAAAAATTGAAAGCAGTGATGATTTATCATCGCATCAAATACCCGCAATTCTAACGGTCAATGGAATGTTAAAAGAGCAGATAAAAAAAACGTAAGGCTTACCAACAAAAGAACCAACTGGCATAAATTTAAAGAATTACTCGAAGGATTTATTCACCTTAGCCATTGTTCACACAAGCCACACTTACACTGAAGTAGAACAATTTATTGCCGATATGCGAGTCATATTAGACGACAATGTTGAACTCTGCAACATTGCAAAAGATAAAGAATTATTCTTATCTGAAGAAAAAACAAAAGACACTGCAACAGAAGATGCAGTATCTTTTGCATATTAAATTTCAGTTAATGCAAACCATATCATTTTTGCGCTTGGACCACCCATCTCTTTTAAAAGCAAATGATGCTTCATGAAGATTTTCATCAAGCACAAGATTCACTCCTGGAATAGAGCTCGAACAGTTAAGTCGATTAAAATATACATAATAAAATATAGTTCGTTTTCATTTAAATACATAACTACGCGTATATAAATTCATAACTGGCGACGAGGATGGAATCCTTAGTGAAAAACATAGGGACGGGCTACAGTCCGTTCGGGTGAACTGTTGGATACCCTATTCTTATTCCTATCCCTCATAAGTGGGCGTGACAAAAGTCTAAGTATGGTTGAATTGTTAAGAACGCTCTACATATTTTGTTATATAACATTTAAAGGATTTTATCGAAAAAAACGCTCCCTAGCTCAAATTTGTATGTTTCGATAAAATTGTTTTATTTAATTGTGGGCGTGTCAGTAGGCGAATTTTGAAAATATTTACACATGAGCTTAAACGGCCCCTAGAGAGTATATATTATAAATTTCAGCTCCCTAGCTCAAATTTTGGTTTTTCAATAAAATTGTTTTATTTTTTGTGGGCGTGCCTGTGGGCGGATTTTGAAAATTTTATATCCCGAGTAGTTTTAGGAGTCATAGATCATATATAAAAAATTTCAGCTTTTGAGCTCAAAATTCGATTTTTTCGAAAAATTTGTTTTTTTTTTAGTTTGTGGGCGTGTCTGTGGGCGGATTAAAAAAATTCGTAAATTTGATTATTTCGGGACCCTAGAGAGTATATATTTAAAATTTCAGCTCTCTAGGCCCAGTTTAAAGGCCTAATTTTTGCCGACAGATGGACGGACGGACGGACGGACGGACATGGCTAGATCAACCTTACTATCGATGCTGATCATAAATATAGTATCTTTTAGGGGTCTACGGGCAATATTAAGGTATGTTACAAACTATGCCTCAAAATTAATATACCCTTAGAATAGGGTATAAAAAGGATTCAATAAAGAATTAAAACGTGTTTGAAGAAGGTAAAAGTCTTCAGAAGTGTTAAAAGAAAGGAAACAAAAATATGGCTCTAACATTTTCCGATTGCTTAAGAGAAGCAAGAAGTGTACCGATATTTAACGGAGACAACAGTTACGCTTTGCAAAATTACTTACGCGATGTGGGGTTATTGTTATCATTAACTGCGGAAGAGAATCAACCAGCCATTAAAATAATTCTGGCTAATAAAATTCAAGTGAAGGCTTTGAGAACTGTGGACACCCTTACTGACTCATCATGGGACAATATAGTAGAAAAACTCCGGCAGGAATTCGGGATAAAAAGGTCATATCTCAACCTAAGAGAGGACGCCATGAACGTCAGGGCAAGTAATATTGAAGAGTTACATTTCAAATTAGATAAGATATTAAGTGACATGAATACAAAATATAATACAGAAATCATCGAAGATGATAATTTCTCACCAGATAAGAATTCAAAGTTAATCTTTGATGTTTATGTACATTTTTTACCTATACACCTTAAAGTACTATTATTACAAAATGAAACAAAGAGCATATCAGCTGCCCGAAATTTTAATATTGAAAATAACATTATGAAAGATATTTATTTGAGGAATCAGAGTAGTAAAAGCTATAACAATATCAATAAAGTAATTAATAAACCAGAATATCAAAATCAAAACTCTGGTCGATTTCAAAACCGTTTACCAATAATCAAGCAAATAATAATAACTATAGGCAAAACAATAATTCTGGAAATTATAGAAATTTCCAAAGAAATGGAAACTATAATCAGAATAACAATTTTTATAGGAGACAAAATCCAAATCAAATTTTAAAAAGAAATCTAATTCCAGAACCAATGGAAATAGATGCAGTACAAGTTGAAAATTTTCAACAACGGCCTCGGACTACAGACTACCAATAGTAACTCTTACAGTAAATGCAACTCCAATTAGATATTTAATCGACACTGGAGCTGCTACCACTTTAGGAGATTATAGAGTTTTCAGCTGTTTAAAAACCCGTGAAAAGTTAGATAAACCTATAATACTAAACACTTTAACTGGATCAACTAAAATCACTGAAGACTTAATTGTTATGGTTCCTACAGAATTTAACTGCCCTAACAAAACAATGTCTGTGAAAATAACAGACTTTGGAAATAAACCATTTGATTGTATTATAGGAAATAATATTTTGACTCCTTTAGGTGCAAAAATAGATTTGCTAAATAATACACTGATAATAAATGATTCAGAAATTATTATCAAAGAAGAAAGAATTTTACCAATTAAATATAATGAGGTACATTATGTAGTACTGTTTCACTAAATGATGACACGTCCGTTTGGTTTTAACGCGATCATAAAACTGACGCTCTCTTTATTCTTTTTCTTAAGCTAACATATGTATGAATGTGTGTGTATATATAAATATAATATAATAATTTAAGTAGATATCTTATACTGTATGTGTATATATATAATCACAGTTTATAAATGAAGGTACATGAGTATAAATATGGTCTGACAGTGTGAGTTGCATGCTTAACTCTTACAATAATTACTACAACTCGGCCATCCTGACCATTAAGATCACCTGATCTTGCAAATTTACAATCAATTATTCGCTTTACTCTTGTTCAGCCATGGTTTCATATTGCCAACCGCCCATACTCCTTGGTAAGGTAGTCGCGACTGTTGAAAACCGTCAACATCTTTAAGCAGATATCTGTCGTTTCGTAGGACTTTTTCGATCTGGTAGGGTCCTCTAAATTTCGGTATCAGTTTTTTAGACGCCCCCGGGTGCGAGTCAAAATTTTTTATCATAGCGTAGTCTCCTACATTATATTTCGTGGGCTTGCACCGTTTTTTATCTACGTATTGTTTGTTGTATGCCTGTGACTTCTTTTGTTCTAGAGCTGATTTGCTACGTGTCTTTGCCAGGTCGCGTACGTCTCCTGACTCTAGTTCTGTCAAATTTTCCCTAAGTTCATCCGACCATTTGCCTTTTTGATTCACTCCAAACAACATTACACTAGGATGTTCTTTTGTAGTCCTGCCCACCGTGTTATTGAGTGTATGTTCGACTACCTCTAAAACGTGGTCCCAAAATACCCCTTCTTCTGGTTTAACTAACTTTGCTATCATTGGTCCCAAGCTCCTGTTTACTCTCTCTACTTGTCCGTTTGCTTGGGGTGAACCTGTCGCAATCTTTATGTGTTGAACACCTTCTTTGGACAAAAAGTCCTTGAACTCTGCCGAGGTAAAACAACTACCCCTATCTGAAATAATATACTTTGCTCTACTATACGCTCTAAAATAGTCCGTTAACGCTCGATTTACTTCCTTTGTATTTGTAGTTTTAGTCGGGTAGAGTCTCACGAACTTTGTAAAAGCATCTATTACTACCAGTATATATTTTTTAACCGTCCTTGAATTGTCTATTGGACCATAATGATCTACATGTACTACCACGAACGGTTTTTCTTCTTTAGGTATGTTGTGAATGAAACCCTCTTCACGTCCCTGTTTAGCCGAAAAAGCAATACACTTCAAACAGTTCTTTATGTGCGATCCTATCTTCTCTCTCATTTTGGGAAACCAGTAACTTTTTGACACCAACTCTAACACCTTATCTGTTCCTACATGACCTACTTCGTCATGATATTTATACAAAACGTGACTTTCCATTTCTGTTGGTACACAAAACACGACACTGCCATCATTTTTCTTTCTATATACCACTCCGTTTCTCATTTCATATAAATTATGGTTCGATCGTTCTAACAACTCTTTAATCTTAACTATATTTCCGTCTTTTCCTTGGCATACTATCAGGTTTTCCTCGAAAGTATTCGTTTCGATCGTTAGAATATTTGTCGACCTACTTAACGCGTCGACGTGTTGCATGCGAGTACCTGCCCTGTGTGCTAGAGTGTAATCAAAATTTTGCAGTTCTAACGCCCATCTGGCAATTCTAGGGTTGAGTTCTTTTTTGTTTAGCGTTAGGGTCAATGAATTACAATCAGTTACGATCTTGAACTGTTTACCCTCTAAATATACCCTAAAACGTTTTAAAGCACTTATTATTGCCAGCGCCTCCAACTCAAAACTATGCAATTTTGCCTTGTAATCTGTCGTTCTCTTTGAAAAATAAAAAATCGGATGTAACTTTCCGTCTTGCTTTCTTTGTAGCAGAATCGCTCCAAATCCCTGTGCACTTGCGTCGCAATGAAGTTCTGTTTCGTCCTTTGGGCTATACAGTGCCAAGACCGGAGCTTCTATCAATTTGTTTTTCAAGTTTTCGAAGGCCTCTAACTGTTTGTCACCAAACTTGAATTCCCTATCTTTTTTTGTAAGATCGTACAGTGGTTTTGCTATGGTCGAAAAATCTTTAACGAATCTACGGAAATAAGAACATAAACCCAAAAAACTTTGTACCGCATGAGTTTTTTGTGGAACCGGACATTTTTTTACAGCTTCGATACCCCTATCATCTGCCTGTATACCTGCTCCCGTAATCGTAAAACCTAAATATTTTATTTTCTTTTGTAGAAACTTGCATTTACCTATCCTTAGTTCCAATCTATTGTCTACCATCCTCCTCCAAACTTCAGAGAGTATTCTAAAATGGTCTTCGTACGTCGTCGTAGCTATCATTATATCATCTAGGTATACTATAACTTCATCTTTCCTAATCATGTCTGCAAATATCTTGTTAATGTGTCTTTGAAACGTTGACGGCGCGTTTTTCAAACCAAACGGCATTCACAAGAATTCGTATTGCCCCAACGGCGTAATGAACGACGTATATTTTACTGCGTCTTCATGCATGTATACGTGAAAAAACCCGTTCTTGAGGTCTAGTTTAGAAAAAATTGTCTTATCTACCAGTTTGTCTAGTAAATCGTCGATCATCGGTATCGGATAACTATCTTTTGCAGTGGCTTTATTTAACGTACGAAAATCTATACACATTCTAAGATCCCCTGTTTTCTTTTTCACCAGCACTATCGGCGACACGTATTCAGATTCGCTTTCTCTAATATACCCTTTACTGATATATTCGTCTAGTAACGAAGTAAGTTCATTTTTTTCGGCATACGACAAACGACGCGGTCGACACTGAAACGGTTTTATGTCATTTAGCGTTAAATTCATTTTAGTTTTTATTACCGGTTCCGTAGGGCGATCGGCAAGCAAATAATTTGACCTATATAACATTTTAAGCTTTTCTTTATGACCATAACATACGTCTTCACCAACTTCTAAATCCAATTCTGAACTATCATTATCTTTACAGTCGATTGACAAGAGCTGTTTTTCAAAACGTTCACTATCATTTTCTATTTCATTTGAGCAAGTTGTATTATTCTCTAACTGTGAAACTAGTTTAAGTTTTCCACTTTTTAGGAAATCCCTCCCCAAGATTGCCTCATAACTCGTCGATCCATCGTCTATTACCATAAAATTTACTTTAATTCCAAGTTTTTTATAAAAAACGACGCACGACACCATTCCATATATTTTAAGCAAACTTTTATTTAACCCGAAATATTTTTTCCGTGTGTTACATTTATATATGGATATATTAGTCGGTATACACGATCTTCTAACCATACTTATCGGACTTCCAGAGTCTATGAGGCAGTCAAAGAGGATACTATCATTATTAACAATAAACTTAAAATACAAACGTCTTACGTAATCATTGGCCTTGTCATCTTCTGACAACTGATGTACTGCTGACTTCCTCTTTGGCTTAGAACACCCATTTGCCATGTGTCCCACCAAGTTGCAATTATAGCACCTGATTACAACTCTTTGTCCTTCCACTTGTCTATCTTTTGCCGTTCTATCTGCTGTCAATCCCGTCTGTTTGTTGCTAAATGTATTAGCAGTCGATCTCGTTTGCACCTTCCGCTGAGTTACTTTGCCGAACGCTCGTAGTAGTCCTGCCTTTGTTGTATACCCCTGGACACGGGCATATAACCTTATGTTGTCATCAGAAAATCCCTCAATCGCGTATTCAATCCATTCTTCTTCGTCCATTTTCAATCCAGTCGCCAGTCTCACTTTGTCGTCAAAATATTCACTGAAAGTTTCGCTCACTTTCCACTTTCGGTTTTCAAATCTTTTTCTCATCTCCATCTTGTTTTGTTTTGTACCAAAAACTTCTTTCAACTCCTCTGTCAGGTTGTCTACGTCGTCGTCTAAAAAAATTGCTTGTGCGTGCAGCCATTCTTGTGCCTTGCCTTTTAATTTACTTACGAAAAGTGCGTGCAAATTTTTTTTCTCCACACCGTACACTTCTTCGACATTCCTTAGCTGTGCCAGCCACACATCAACACTTGCCGTTCCGCTAAATTCCGGCAACATTTCCTTCCACAATCCAATTTGTTTCGCCACGTTAAATTCCCCTGTCGTACCGTCCGATCGTTTTTCCCCACCTTCTGCTTTAGCTTCTGCTCTATCGTTTGATTTTGCGATCCGTTGCCACAGTTCATTTTCACTCATTATGACGTTGTTTTGTTTTTTTTTTTCAGCTGCAGTGTCTAGCGGCTATTTCGATCTCTTCTTGTAGTCGTCCGTTACTTGGATGTTCTCCTCGCACATCTGCTGCTATGAATTCGTTTGAATTCAATACTGTTTGTTATTGCGAAGAGAATAAAAAAAATTTTCGCGGTGACTGAAAATTCGCGGCGACACAACCAACTTTGTGGTAAACACACAATCTGTAACGCCAATTTTATTTTTCACACAATTTCACTTGTGGCAAGCTATTATTTTGTTTGTTCTGTTTTTTTTGTTTTTTTTGTTTTTTGTGTAATCCCACTTCTGAGGAATTTGTAGTACTGTTTCACTAAATGATGACACGTCCGTTTGGTTTTAACGCGATCATAAAACTGACGCTCTCTTTATTCTTTTTCTTAAGCTAACATATGTATGAATGTGTGTGTATATATAAATATAATATAATAATTTAAGTAGATATCTTATACTGTATGTGTATATATATAATCACAGTTTATAAATGAAGGTACATGAGTATAAATGTGGTCTGACAGTGTGAGTTGCATGCTTAACTCTTACAATAATTACTACAATTATTTGGAAAATTCTAAGAATAGCACTAACGATTTATTACACAAAGCGTTAATATTGAAGAAAAAGAAATTCTCAATAAATTTCTCAACAAAAATAAAAAGACATTTTACTTTCAAGGCCAAAATTTAACTGCTAGTAATAGCGTTAGGCATAGAATTATTACTAACTCTTCTAAGCCAGTATTTTCAAAAATGTATCGCTACCCACAGGTACATGAAAAGGAGATAGAACGACAAATGAAGGATATGATGTCCCAACGAATTATAAGACCGAGCAAATCGCCTTATAATTCATCTTTATGGGTAGTTCCAAAAAAATTAGATAATTCAAAAGAAAAAAAAATTCGAATAGTCATTGATTACAGAAAATTAAATAAGATAACGATAGGAGATAAGTTTCCAATTCCAAATATGGAATCCTTATTTGACAAACTAGGTCGTTCACAATATTTCTCAACCTTGGACTTAGCCAAGGGTTTTCACCAGATCTTAATGGATACAAATGACATCGAAAAAACTGCATTTTCCAGTCCAATGGGTCATTTCGAATATACTCGAATGCCATTTGGTCTGAAAAATGCTCCCGCTACATTTCAGCGGATGATGAATCACGTTTTAGGTGATTTTTTCAATAAAATATGCGTAATTTATATGGACGATATTTTAGTTTTCTAAACGCATTGAAGGAACATTTCGAAAGTCTAAATATGATATTTAATAGACTTAACGAATACAATTAAAAAATTCAACTGAATAAATGTAAATTTTTATCAAAAACAAACAGAATTCTTAGGGCACATAATTACCCCCGAAGGTATCAAACCTAAGCCTACAAAAATAGACACAATAAATAACTTAAAACTGCCTAGAACCCAGGTCCTTTCTTGGCTTGACTGGGTTCTATAGAAAATTTATAAAAAACTATTCTCTGATTGCAAATTCAATAGTTAAGTATCTCAAAAAGGGTACTAAAATTAATCTAAATGATCAAGACTACCAAAATGCTTTTGACAAATTAAAAAAATTAATGATAACCTATCCAGTTTTGGCATATCCCAATTTTAATAAAAAAATCGTTTTGACAACCGATGCAAGCAATGTTGCTTTAGGAGCAGTATTGAGAAGGAAAACCAGCCTTCTCTAAACACGATCTTATTTACTTGGCGTTTAATTTCTGTATTACTATTTGTCCTAAAACATTTCGATATCGTAATTTAAAAAACATTGATCGTTCACTCTTAGAGCAACATGTCCGTGGAATTAACTGGGATACTATCTACTGTCTGCCATCATCACAGGCCCAGGTTGACTTTCACAACGGAAATCTAATTGCCTTATACAATGATCATGTACCTCTAGTAACTAAGACTATTACGCCAAATAACAATACAAACACTTGGTTCTCAAACACAAAACGTGCACTTATGCTCCAGCGCGATCAAGCTTATAAGCAATGGAAACGCTTTCGCTGTGAAGGTCTTCATGACTTATACCGGACGCTCCGAAATAAAGTCGTTGCGGAAGTACGTAAAGCCAAGACAATCGTTTACACTCGACGTTTAGGCCCATCTGTGAACCGTAGTACGCTCTGGAGAAACTTGCGAAATTTAGGCATCGGCAAAACTAAGTCCAATAGCAATGTGAACATCGACCTCAATGAGTTGAATACTAAATTTGTATCTTTCCAACAATCCGTTATTGTATCTGATGAGTCTTCAATACAAACACAAGGCCAGTCTATTGTGTTTACTACTCCCAGTTTCGGTTTCACTGGTGTGACGTATTAAAAAGTTTACTTTCTATTAAATCGAATGCAGTTGGGCTTGATTGTTTACATCCGCTGTTCCTAAAGATTATTCTTCCGATTTTACTGCCTTACATAACGCATATTTTTAATACCATACTAATGACTGGAGTTTTTCCCCCTCAATGGAAATTAGCAAAGATAATACCTGTTCCTAAAAACCAAAAAGGGAATGATTTCAGGCCGATCTCCATCCTGCCATTCCTTTCCAAAGTATTGGAAAAAATTCTACAGAAGCAAATAAGCCAGTATATTGGAGACAGCAGTATCTTAACACCAATGCAATCCGGTTTTCGGAAAAAACACAGCTGCATCACTGCGTTGCTTAACGTAACCGAAGATATACGGCATGGTATTGATAGAGATGAGGTAACATTCTTAGTCTTGCTCGATTTTTCAAACGCGTTTGACACCGTTGACCACTCCACCTTATGCTCTAAGCTTCTGCATTTGTATAATTTTTCTCCGTGCGCCGTAAGTCTGATATCGTCATATTTAACCAATAGATTCCAAGCTGTTGAATCTAATAATAGTCTTTCTGACTCTTTACCTACTGTCAGTGGTGTGCCGCAGGGATCTATCTTGGGACCTCTATTGTTTCCGTTGTATATAACGGAGCTGCCCTCGATTGTTAGGCATTGCTCTATACATTTGTATGCAGACGATGTACAACTCTACATTAGCTGTCCGTTGGGTCTTATCGATCACGCCGTAAGCTGTATGAACGACGATCTTTCAGAAATAGCACGTTGGTCTCTAAGAAATGGTCTCTTGCTAAACCCTTGTAAGTCTAAATGTTTGCCAATTTCCAGAAAACCGTAGGACTTATATTATTTCCCCACTATCATATTAAACAACTCTCCAATAGAGTACGTTCAAAATGCTCGTAACCTTGGAGTTACTTTTAACCAGCAGTTAACATGGGAAAATCACATTAATACCGTTGTTGGAAAATCGTATGGTATTCTTCGTGCATTGTGAACCACGCAATTTCTCACGCCGTTGGCTACCAGAATTATTCTCGCGAAAACTCTCATTATGCCTGTCTTAACTTATGGTTGTGAAATATATTTAAAATGTAACTTCGCTAGTAAACGGAAGCTTAATGTCGTCTTTAATTGTATAATTCGCTATGTATTTGCGAAGGTATGACACGGTTTCTGACTTTTCACCTCGATTGTATAATATGTCATTTGATAGTCTTCTTCACTTTCGGACTTTATGTCTGTTCTCTGATGTTCTGCTAACCAAAAAACCAACCTACCTTCATGACCGAATAAGGACCGTCTCGTCAAATAGGCCAAATAGGTCTGGGCATTTAATTGACCCTCGTCACTCAACATTAAACTCCGAACGTCAATTTTTTGTCAACTCTGTCCGTTTGTGGAATAATCTACCACGACAAGGTATTTTTTTTTTTTTTTTTTTTTTTTTTTATTTATAAAAAATGGAAATCCAAATCCCAGAGCACTCAGACTCGGTAACGGTCCATTGTACTACCAGGCAGAAATCCTCCTTTTGGTGTAGAGGCATCTGGTTGGGTGGCGTATGTTGATGTTCCCCATAGGGATTGAACCTTACCGCACGGGTCACAAGCCAACACACTAACCTCTACACCGTCGCCACCCTACCACGACAACTTAGAAGAATAGATAACGCAGCACAGTTTAAAAGGGAACTAAAAATATATTTATCAAGATAATCTCAAACACCATCCACCTACAAACTTTGTAATATCACTTGCATTTTATTCTAAATTGTATTATTATTATTATTGAAATTTGTTTTTCTTTTTTTAATTGTTACTATCAGTATGTAGCTTTCATTATTGGGTTCGCCTATAGCTTAGCAATAATTTAAAAGATATTATATCTTACTTTGTATAAGCTCCCAATAAAATAAATAAATGAAATGAAATAAAACCGGTTTGCTATGGAAGCCGCACATTAACCCTTAAATGCATACCGTACCATATATGGTACATATCTTTAATCATACGGTAATCTAGTAAATTAAGCTGAAGCGTGCGATTGTACGCTTTAAATCGTAACAGACAAAATTATCTTTCATATAAATACCGTTTTAAATCACTTACGATTTGTTTCACTTGTCAGTAAGCTGCCGAAGTGGTCGAATGCACTTTTTACACGTAATTTCTTAAGTAGTTCCAATAGTGAAAAAAAAACTATCGCACTTATTATTCCTGTGGAAATAAGTATTGATGAGTACATTGTGCTTTGTTTTAGCTAAATAAAAAGAATATTGATCAAATTTGATATTTCCGAATAGTTTTTTCTTCTGATTTTGGATGTACCATATATGGTACACCATGCATTTGACTATTATTTTTGTAATGTGTTTGTAGATTATAGACATGGATTTCGTTATTATTGTCGAAAAGAGGTACAACGCTGATGAGGTGGCGGATATGATTTGTGATACTGGCGATTTTGAAATGGTAGGCATACCTAACAATGGTGATTTGTCTGATGATTCAAAGGAATGTGAAGATGACGGATTGGATGATTTGATGAAAATCAAATATCGCAACGCGTGAGAAATCGGGCCGAAACCAGTTACGCCATATTGGATGATGGGGCAATTTCTGGCGTATTTCTCAACAATGAGAAGCTGCCACCGGAAATGCTCTCAGTGAACAGAATGACAAGTTGGGCCACGTACGCGAAGAATGCTGTAGGTATAAGGGCATTGTTATTGACATAACTTCCAATGATTTTGAAAGAGCTCGTTGAAAAAAAAGGAAACTTACAGTTGTACGAAGAGCAAATCACTTTTCTTGGGAGCTCGAAATTGGAACCAGAGATAGCAGATGCTTACGCAACTGCGCATATAAACCAAAGAAATGGGGATTCAAATTCTTCGCCATTTGCGATACAAACGGTTTCATGTACCTACAAGTTTGAAATTTACTCTCGAGAAGCCCATCATTTATGGCCAGGAGAACCTGATTTGAAGGCGTCTGCTAATATTGTAGTACGTATGAAACGTGAAGTTCCCCGTTTTTAAAATTATATAGTATATATGGATAACTTTTACACGTCCATACCATTATTGATTTATCAGCGGACCGTAGGCATTCACATCATTGGAACGATAAATCGTAATCGAATAACAAATTGTAAACTTCCTGACCCAAAGGTCATGATGAAATTGTAGAGTTGACAACAATATCTTGGAAAGATAAAAAAGGTAGTTAACCTTGTGTCTACTTTCGTTGGCATGAAACCATTGCTAGCGGAACATAGTGTTGCTGTCGACGTCTCTACTTTTGAATGATGGAATAAGAAGCACCACAAAGTAATCAGGATTCCCTGTCCTCAAATAATAGAAGGATACAATCTGCACATGGGCGATGTAGACCTTATGGATTCTTCTTTTGGTCGCCTAAAGATTGGGTTAAAAAGCCGAAAATGGTACATCAGAATGTTCTAACATTTACTCGACATTTGCATGGTAAATGTATGGTTACTTTTCAAAAGAGCAAACCCTTCAATTTTGATAACCGAAAAGAAGTTCCACTTGGAGGTATCCTACGTGCTGAGAAATATGACAGAAAAGAGAATGAAAGGTAGTCGGCGAGACATACCCGCGAGGCCAAACCCAACATCAGCCGCCTAATCATTTGCGACATGATGGTAACCTGCCAATTAATGACGGACGAGCTCGGTGCAAAAATTAGAAATGTGGTGGTGAAGGCAAGCAAGTGAACAACCGTTCCATTTATGCGCAAAGTGTAATGTTTATCTATGGTTGAACGATAAACGCAATTATCAATTATCACACTAAGACTGAATAATAATAATTATAATTACACTAAAAACGTCGCATATTATTATTTTAGTTCATTTTTCATTCATTCATTCGTTTTTATAAATATTTTCTTAATTAATTAATTAAAAATAAAACATAATTTTAACACATAAATTTGGTTTTGCGTTTTTCTAAATATGCGTGCATGCATAGTGTACCATATTTGGTACACATAGCAAATCGTCCTTTTTCCTCTTTTCCAGGAAAATGGTGCATTTTCCAGAAAAAAATAATGCCCAATTCGTGTTTATTGAGTGGTTTTACATTAAATTAGCTTGGTCTGCATACTGGGGGCCGACCTCATGTATTTAAGGGTTAAATAGTCATGAAGTGAATTATCACACTTTGTAAAAAGAGTTATTGGCAATAGTGTGGGCCGTAAGATATTTCAGGCCATACTTATATGGAAGGATCTTTTTGGTACAAACAGATAACCAACCTCTTAAGTGGCTTTATTCATTAAAAGAACCAAATTCGAGAATAATTCCCTGGAAAATAATGTTAGGTGAATACGAGTTTGATGTGGAATGTTTGAAAGGAAAAGATAATAGAATAGCGGATTTTCTGAGTAGAATAGAGAGAGGTTATAATAACACAAGTAATGAAAATGATGAAGGAAACCTTGATATCAAAAGTCTTTTCGAAATAATAGATGAAGTTATGGAAACAGTTCATAGCGAGCAGGAAAATTTGAATGATCACTTTCATATCAGCGATGGAAATATCAATAAATATAGAAAGCAAATAAGAATTGTTTCAACTAAAAGTAAAGAACAGGAAATTTAATTTAATAAATATACAAAAATTTATATTGAAGAGAATGACTTAATTAACAATCATTATTTAAATAATATTTTTAGAAGATTACTAGAAAAGGGAACCATTGGTATTTACTCTGAACTTGATGATTGCATGTATAACATAATTCAACAAAAACTCGAGTTATTTAGTAATACGAGGGCGGGTCAATAAGTCCGTGACTTTTGGAATAAAACACAGATTTTTTGATAAAAAAAAATTTTATTTTTAACGTAGTCTCCCTTGAGCTCTATACACTTTGTCCAACGCTTCTCCATTTTTTTTATCCCTTCCAAAAAAAATGATTTGTCGAGGTCCTCAAAATAGGCCTTTATTTGCGAGATGACTTCATCATTGGAGTCAAATCTTTTTCCACCAAGCCATTTCTTCAGGTTTGGGAACAAGAAGTAGTCGCTCGGAGCCAAATCTGGAGAATAGGGTGGATGAGGGAGCAATTCATAGCCCAATTCATGCACATGTGTGCACCCTTGCATTGTCTTGGTGGAAAAGAACTTTTTTCTTGGCCAAATGAGGTCGGTTTTTTTTCAAATCGTCATTGAATCGATCCAATAAGTTGGCATAATATTCCCCATTGATTGTTCTTCCCTTTTGAAGGTAGTCAATGTGGATTATCCCGCGTGCATCCCAAAAAACAGTCGCCATAACTTTATTGGCTGACAAACCCACCTTGGCCTTCTTTGGCGCCGATTCACCCTTAGAAGCCCACTGTTTTGACTGTTGTTTGGTCTCTGGTGTGTTGTGATGGATCCATGTTTCGTCCATGGTTACAAAACGGTGCAAAAACTCCTCCATATTGCGATTAAACAACGCCAAACCTTCCTGTGAAGTTGTTACACGATTGCGTTTGTGGTCGACTGTGAGCAAACGCGGCACCCATCTTGCGGAAAGCTTTCTCATGCCCAAGTAATCACTCAAAATTGAAACCACTGAGCCATGCGAGATCCCTACGGCTTCCACAATCTCTCGCACTTTCAATCTTCGGTCGGCCAACACCATATCGTGAATTTTTTCGATTGTTTCGGGTGTAGAGGTCGTCCAGGACGTTCGGCATCTTCAGTGCTTGTACGGCCACAACGAAATTCAGTAAACCACTTTTTTACCATTGAAATCGATGGTGCAGAGTCCCCATAGTATTTTTCAAGCTTAGCCTTGGTCTCGGTAATGGTTTTTTTTCGCAAGAAATAATGCTTAATAAGCACACGAAATTCACTTTTTTCCATTTTCTCCGATAGAGATGCCTCGCCAGACCCATGCCAGCCCTCTATAATATCCTTCATAAAAGGAGATGAGATAGTAAGGTCTAAAACTTCTTCTCTTATGGAATTTCTAAACGTGGGACTATTTCCCTTGTTTAGAAAGACGAGGTTATTGCTATATAGATATTCTAATAACGACTCACCTCTGTTGTTTGTATCTCGGCTGCCCCAGATGGTGTTATGTGCGTTCGCGTTGCAGCCGATTAGGATATGCACTTTCTGGTCCTCACAGTACCGGACAAGTTCCTGTACTGGTAAGGGAGGCACTACATCCGTGTCTCCAGCAAAGTACGCCGATGCGCATACAAATTTATGCAGCTCTCGGCCTTTGTGGCGCTCTATTAGGACCGCCCCAGGTCCCTAGTTATGAAACCTGGAATGAGAGAAAATTTTATATCTTTCTTAATAGTGATAGCCGCCCTTGGTCTGAAAGGACCTTTGGCGAAAATTAGCTCTCTGTGTTTACAATTTAATCCGGATGTCTTACCATTGGTTGCCCATGGTTCCTGGATTAGTCGAATAGCAATGTCCCCTTCGGCACATCGCTGGCTACAGGTGTCCGAGGCACCCATAGCCCTGTACAGGTTGGCCTGCAAAACGCTGAGACGGGTGGTCATCATTTGCGTCTGTATTCAGGGTTTCGTACTCTATTGGGCTTGTTGTCACCTCTCCTACGTACGATACCCTGTTGAGGAAGACCACTTTGTCTGCCTCTAGGACTTTTGTTTTTATGTCCTTCTTGTGCCAGTGCTTTTTAATGTGTAAACATTTTTGCTTTCGTTGATGTATAAATATATTTTTTCTCGGTAGGGGCTAGTTGGAAATATCTAGCGTCACCATCAGATTTTGTCATCGTCAGATTTCGTCATCGTCAGATTTTCCCGTTAATTTTCATTACCACGTGAGTTAATCGCTGCTCGACAGATCACCGCAATTAAACGACGTTGAGAACAACCGCGTGTCGATGTTTTTTTTAATGTGTATTTTTTATTTTATATATTTCGTTATTATACATATTTTCCAGTTTTAATTATGTTCAATTTTAGAGATTATTATGTAATTACGAAACACCGGAAAGTTGTGTGAAAGTAGATAGAATAATATTGAGGTTGTATACTCGTAGCTTGAAGTTTGTTGTACATCAGTTGGAGGTAAGAGGAAAAATATCGATTATACTTCGGTAACCGATGGCCGATTTAAGAATGTCACTTTTAGTTGTAATAAGGTTATTTACCAAGTGGTCCTTGGATCGAAGAAAGGATATTTTTCTAAAATGCCGTTAAAATCCACACGGTATATCTGTGTTCAATGCTATTTGACTAAGAGGTCCTTGCAACAACAAAAAAGGTCCTTAAAAGTCGAAGAAAGGATATTTTTCCAAAATGCCGTTAGAATCCACCCGGTATATCTGTGTTCAATGTTATTTGACTAAGAGGTCCTTGCAACAACAAAAATGGTCCTTAAAAGTCGAAGAAAGGATATTTTTCCAAAATGCCGTTAGAATCCACACGGTATATCTGTGTTCAATGTTATTTGACTAAGAGGTCCTTGCAACAACAAAAAAGGTCCTTAAAAGTCGAAGAAAGGATATTTTTCCAAAATGCCGTTAGAATCCACACGGTATATCTGTGTTCAATGTTATTTGATTAAGAGGTCTTTGCAACAACAAAAAAAGTCCTTAAAAGTCGAAGAAAGGATATTTTTCCAAAATGCCGTTAGAATCCACACGGTATATCTGTGTTCAATGTTATTTGAGTAAGATGTCCTTGCAACAACAAAAAGGGTCCTTAAAAGTCGAAGAAAGGTTATTTTTCCAAAATGCCGTTAGAATCCACACGGTATATCTGTGTTCAATGTTATTTGACTAAGAGGTCCTTGCAACAACAAAAAAGGTCCTTAAAAGTCGAAGAAAGGATATTTTTCCAAAATGCCGTTGGAATCCACACGGTATATCTGTCTTCAATTTTATTTGACTAAGAGGTCCTGCAACAACAAAAAAGGTCCTTAAAAGTCGAAGAAAGGATATTTTATCCAAAATGCCGTTAGAATTCACCCGGTATATCTGCGTTCAATGTTATTTGACTAAGAGGTCCTTGCAACAACAAAAAAGGTCCTTAAAAGTCGAAGAAAGGATATTTTTCCAAAATGCCATTAGAATCCACACGGTATATCTGTGTTCAATGTTATTTGACTAAGAGGTCCTTGCAACAACAAAAAAGGTCCTTAAAAGTCGAAGAAAGGATATTTTTCCAAAATGCCGTTAGAATCCACCCGGTATATCTGTGTTCAATGTTATTTGACTAAGAGGTCCTTGCAACAACAAAAAAGGTCCTTAAAAGTCGAAGAAAGGATATTTTTCCAAAATGCCATTAGAATCCACACGGTATATCTCTGCTCAATGTTATTTGACTAAAAGGTCCTTGCAACAACAAAAAAGGTCCTTAATAGTCGAAAACAGGATATTTTTCCAAAATGTCATTAGAATCCGCACGGTATATCTGCGTTCAATGTTATTTGACTAAGAGGTCCTTGCAATAACAAAAAAGGTCCTTAAAAGTCGGAGAAAGGTTACACAACCTGCAACTAATAGCTACTAACCACCGTCGATTGCATTTTTAGCGCAGCTAATTTAACTACGTTAGTTACTTAGTTGTGGCGTTAGCTAGATAACAAATTACGTAGCTAACGCGTAACTGTGCCTACATGTTTACACATCAACTATACCGTGAGTGCAGCGTGGCTCACACCATTTTTTACGATCCATGCCTAACTTGGGCCTGAATCGTTTTTGGCTTTCTCTGGCAGTGCAGTGGGCACTATCGGCCTTTTCGGCTGCGCTTGACTTCGCGCATGTAGCTTCTTTTTCTGGCACAGGTGTTGCCGTGCTTGAAGCTGCAGCTTTATCGGCAGCGCTGGTGCTGGCCCCAGTTGGGTCAGTTGCGGTACTGCCGTGAGCTGTGGCATTTTTAAAACCTAAAACGTACTGTTTCTGCTCTTTAGGGCCCTGCTTGGCCGTCTTGTCAGCACTTTTTAAGATAAGTTTGGTCTGTCCGAAACGGAAAGAGACCATACCCCTCAGCTCCACGAGTCTTCTCATGGTGCTGTCATTGATAGCAAAGACCATATGTGCGATGTCTCGCTCATCCGATCTTTGTAGAACTCTCCACGTTCTCGTGTTGAGGTCCTTGTTTTGGCCATCTAATAAGGCTAGGATCCTTTCGCTAGCTACGCCGGTACTCTGCGGGAAGAACCCTCTGATGACATGTGGTTTTGGAAAATTTTCCTCTCCCACAAGCATCACCTCTAACCCGCATTTCTCTTTTAGCTTTTACTATAAGTAAGTGTTTGTTAATTTATAAATTGTTGCATTTTTATATTAATTTGAATTTTGTATACGGCGTTGCCTTGGCTCTGCCATAGAGGATGTACCTCAACATAAGCAACGATACTTTCGGTTGGCTTTTTAATTAAAAACATTTTAGTTGGTTCAAGATTTCGTAAATGTTCTATTACTTCTACACCGCATAATAGAAACTAACCCAATTTTCTCACCAACAAAATGCATACCAAGTCTGATATTTAAAAGCTATAAAAATCGTAGAACCATTATCTCAATAACTCTGAATTCGACAATAACTCAAACACTTTTAACCTTAAGTCGAACTATAAGCAATAATAAACAACATTAAGAATGGTATTTTCCCACTCTATTACCGAAGTTGTTAGATACTCTGAAAATGTAATGAAAACTATATTGAAACAACTTTGTCTAGGTCGCTAGCAGTACCTACCTATAATAAGAACATTTTTGATAAGAATAAAGTATCGTAATGGTTTGCTTTACATTATTCCTCCTTTAATAACGGACAGACCGCTCCACGTATGATTTCATACTTGACGGGTTTTTATACCCTATTATAAAACAAGCTGGACCTATTCGGACAATTTGGTGTTTTAAATTTGAAGCAAAACACAAGGAATTTAAGAAATATGCAAACGTAATAACAAGCCGAAAAAATATTTGTTCAAGTATATTCGAGCGTTAGCATAGTGTTACATAAAGAAAATATTATTTTATTTTGCCAAGAAATAAAGTCTGTCTTATATATTCCACATTTGAATTCGCACGAAATCGATCCTAAATCATTAGGCCAATTTCAAATGATTGACATAAACTTAATTGTAGGCCCGCTTTTAACGTTAATAAAAACACCAAGAGGAAAATGTATGGTTAGGATAAAGGAGTACTACGAGTATAGTTCGGTTTTATAGAAATTATATTTAAAAAAAAGTGATTCATTTAGTCAAATTAATTTTTTTCTAAATTTCTATAAATAAATACAAATCGCGATATATGAGCAATCAGAAACAGTATGGCTGACCAAGAGGATATAATAGAAGATCTGATTGTCCAGATGGACAATGATTTGACACCACAAGACAACTAGAATATAGAATTTGTACTATCTGGGACTGAAGTCATTGAAAACTTGGACGAATTGGAAATATTATTAACATCGTGGAATTTGCAGCAATTACATCAAACACTAATTGGTTTGTTATGAATAATATTTTTACTTAATATAAATAAGTCACAAAATATTTTTTTGCTAAACACCACTTTTTCTTTTAACTTTTATAATAGGTAATCGAGTAATTTCACAGATCAGGAAATTTGCATTGAAACATTAAAAATGATTAAGCCGCACCACATTCCAATAATTCTCAAGGATTATTTAAATGGAATTCAAATTAGATTTGAACACAATCTAGATACGTGGCGTCAAAATATACCTGTGGCACTTGTACATAAAAGCGAGAACGTCGTACAAACTCCAACTTCCAGTAAATCGCATGCAATTTTCGGGCGGTCATCACATTCTGTACGCTCATCCAGGTCTTCAATATCGTCACCATATAACGCAGAATGTTCTTCGCCAGATATATCTGAGAGTCAGCCGGCTCTAGCCACAATATTGAACTTCTCAAACAAAGGACCTATGTTGACGGACTACTACAAACACAAGTCAATGTTTGACGAAGAGCAACGAAGCATTCTTATAAATACGAGTATGATTGTTCGATATTTTGAGGAAAATAATTTTCATGTGTCGTTGGCAACGTCTTACCGACTGGAAAACGAAATCGTTCATAGGTTCCCAAGTGAGAAACTTGAGTTTTACCGTGTCGGTAAAAGGGGAAAAATCTACAACAAATTTAGTAATCTTAAGGCAAGTTCGAAAACCCTCACAAGTTTTACGAAAGCTTTGACTGCAATAGATGAAGATAAAGTCGAAAAAAGAATCATCAAAGAATTTGGTAAGTCTGACTGCTTTGTAGATATTCACTGCATTTACACAATTGAAAAATACGTCAAAATGTAAGTCGAAAAATATCGGTCGTTTAAATATCATAAATGTTGGTAATCGA
Source organism: Portevinia maculata (assembly GCA_949715645.1). Classification (NCBI taxonomy): domain Eukaryota; kingdom Metazoa; phylum Arthropoda; class Insecta; order Diptera; family Syrphidae; genus Portevinia; species Portevinia maculata. The sequence continues at coordinate 195,932,056 of OX454525.1, forward strand.
AAAATGGGGGCATCTATGTTGACATGATATCGCGTAAATGTCCTTTTAAGAGAACTTTATATACTCGTATATACGAGTATCATTGACAAACTGCTGAACGAAAATATTCATTCTTGTTTTTGAGTAGCTACTATCACCTTTGTTTTCTTCCTTATGTCACATTTCGAAAAAGTTATTGCTAAAATTAAACAAAATGCTGTCATAATTCTTGATATTAATTTTAACGAATTGGGCATTCCTGTAAATGCAGCAATACAAAATAATTGAGTCACCAACTACAAACTCCATTCCTGTTTGAAAAAATCCAACAATCACTTATGTACATATTTCTAATTATTCCTTCACAGTTCCAGAAGTTGATGCTGAGTACTGTATCCGTTCAATAAAATTTGATAATTTAGGCGCGGTTTGATAGATGCTGGAAAGCATGCAGCCAATACCGGTTGCATGAAGTTTCCACAATGCCTTTAAATGTCGTTTTCAAAAACTGGCCATTTTACAAGCAAGCGAGGGGCTTCATTGTTGTAAGTAAAATATGAATTTAAATAAATGATTAATATTCAAATAGATATATAACAAAAAAAATAAATAAAAATAATATTTTATAGTAATTTAAATAAATTAATAAATTTACACAAAAACATTTTTTTTGTTATTCAGATTGAAAACGATTTTACAACAATGTTTGACAGCAGCAGCAGATCATCAATTTTAGAAATGTGGGATGACAGCTATCAAAGGATTCTGAACTTCCTTTCAACAGAATCTCATGTTAAAGAAGAGGGCATAAAGGCAATTTTAGGAAGGCTGGCTTCCTGCGAAGTTAAAGGTTTGTAGCCAATAGATTTTTTTTCTCTGAATTCTGCTTTTCACAGGAGAGTGCCAATTTTGGCCCTTTTCCCAATAGCCACTACTATAATGTATAGTTAGAAAGGAATGTCTGTATACACTAAAAGTTTAAATGGCGGTAGTTCTCAATTCGCTGTGGGAAAAAAGTTATGGTTCAATAAAGATTAAACGAAAGTACAATTTTTATATTTTTACAAACTTATCAATGTGGATAAGTGTATCAATGGTCCCACGACCATGATTGAAAGCAGCTTGGTTAGGTTCGATAAGTTTGTGCCTTTCAGCGTACCACAACAATCTTGTTGAAATAATCTTTTTTAAGATTTTGCTCATGCACGCGAGTAGGTAATGAAATCGGCCTGTAACCTTTTTTATCTGTTTTGTGTTTTTTTGGTTTGGGAATTGGGACAACTATACACTATACAATAATAATACCTTTGTCGAAAACTAGGTTCAACAGAGAAAGAATGTGATGTAGGAATGTTTCGGATACTTTACTATTTTTATTGACTCTGCACTACTTTATCGCCTGTAATTTTTTTCCACACAGCGAATTGACTCTTACTCTCATACAAACAATTGATCTGTACAACCTTTTCAATGATATACGACTTACCGTTATTAGTAGGAGGGGCAGACTCTTTACATTTTTTAGCATTCTCCTTTATACTTCTAAAATACTACTTGAAAACATAATTAATCTATTATATATTTTATTTCCAAAAGACCAAACTAAAAATGGGTCTGCTCTTTTATGGTCACTTCACGGGTATCTGGTCCCCACAGAAAAGATAATTCGCAGAGACGTGACTGGAACAAAGAGAACTGTTAAATTCACCATAAAGGATTCTCAAGAATCTTTTATACGAGGGCGGGTCAATAAGTCCGTGACTTTTTGAATTTCTGACCTCTTTACTGAAACGGCAACACAGCTCCTGTCAACAGGCATCTGTCAGTTGACTCCTGTCAAAATTTAAACTTGCTGCGTCAGTTAGTTTGTGTTTGACAGCTATTTTTATCAGACTACTCACTAATTTGAGGAGAAAATGGAAAAAAGTGAATTTCGTGTGCTTATTAAGCATTATTTCTTGCGAAAAAAAAACCATTACCGAGACCAAGGCTACGCTTGAAAAATACTATGGGGACTCTGCACCATCGATTTCAATGGTAAAAAAGTGGTTTACTGAATTTCGTTGTGGCCGTACAAGCACTGAAGATGCCGAACGTCCTGGACGCCAAGTTGAGGTCTCCACACCCGAAACAATCGAAAAAATTCACGATATGGTGTTGGCCGACCGAAGATTGAAAGTGCGAGAGATTGTGGAAGCCGTAGGGATCTCGCATGGCTCAGTGATTTCAATTTTGAATGATCACTTGGGCATGAGAAAGCTTTCCGCAAGATGGGTGCCGCGTTTGCTCACAGTCGACCACAAACGCAATCGTGTAACAACTTCACAGGAAGGTTTGGCGTTGTTTAATCGCAATATGGAGGAGTTTTTGCACCGTTTTGTAACCATGGACGAAACATGGATCCATCACAACACACCAGAGACCAAACAACAGTCAAAACAGTGGGTTTCTAAGGGTGAATCGGCGCCAAAGAAGGCCAAGGTGGGTTTGTCAGCCAATAAAGTTATGGCGACTGTTTTTTGGGATGCACGCGGGATAATCCACATTGACTACCTTCAAAAGGGAAGAACAATCAATGGGGAATATTATGCCAACTTATTGGACCGATTCAATGACGATTTGAAAAAAACCGACCTCATTTGGCCAAGAAAAAAGTTATTTTCCACCAAGACAATGCAAGGGTGCACACATGTGCAGTTGCCATGGCAAAAAACCATGAATTGGGCTATGAATTGCTCCCTCATCCACCCTATTCTCCAGATTTGGCTCCGAGCGACTACTTCTTGTTCCCAAACCTGAAGAAATGGCTTGGTGGAAAAAGATTTGACTCCAATGATGAAGTCATCTCGCAAATAAAGGCCTATTTTGAGGACCTCGACAAATCATTTTTTTTTTGAAGGGATAAAAAAATTGGAGAAGCGTTGGACAAAGTTTATAGAGCTCAAGGGAGACTACGGTGAAAAATAAAAAAATTTTTTTATCAAAAAATCTGTGTTTTATTCCAAAAGTCACGGACTTATTGACCCGCCCTCGTATACTCGTACATAGGAAACAACATATAGGAAATCGAAAACCATATTGATATCCTAAAATCTCGGATGGAAAACATTCAGCCTTTATTATTGCTGCAGTGGGCGACGATATCTTCAATTTGAGAGAAATGTTTGTATATTTAGATGGCATCAAATTTAAATTTACAATTTTTTTAAGTGCGGTCGATATATGCTTCAAAATATTTTTTTTATTCAACATGGAATACCCTTAAGCTTTTTGGAATTTTATGCAAAGATTTTTTTATAAATTAAATTGTAAAGAAAAAACTAGTCCGAAAATAAGCATTCTTGTAAAAAGTCGTCTAACTTAAAGGTGCATTCACAACTGGCGAATTTGCTATTCTATTAACTATTAACTTTAGCTATTCAAAGCTGTAAATATTGAAATGGGTAACTAACAGGGATTGATTGAGGAGATATTATTTAAAAAGTTCACCAAGGTTAAATAAATTTAGTTTTTACTGCGATTCTGTTTTAATTTGTTTTCATTTCCACGGTCTCCCGATGAGGGAGAAATTATTATCTCAACAGCCTAATAGCTTACTTAAAGAGTGGCTCGAGGTGTTGCAACTTTGACCGAAACAAAAGAAGGAAGGACGTTGATTTTTCAAAATGAAAAAAGGCTAGTATGAAATCGGAAACAGGTTGGTTTTTCATTTTTTTAAAGTTACAGCATTAAAGTGCTTTATACCCAAATCCTAATCTGGCTTCGCTTTGCCTGACGTTTATTAGTTTATCTATAGGTTTTCAGTACATCCTATCACAATGTGGCTTTGGCTTTGACCTTGCTCTTTAGATTCGTAAAGAGAAACGTAATGGCTACGTAACAAGATTCAATAGCAAAACTTTGGTTAAAATTGTTGAACTTTGGCTGGCTTTGACAATTCGTAGCTGTGAAAAGGGAGTAAAAAAGTAAAAACTTCTGCGGCAACTGAGAATAATAATTTCAAAGCGTACTCAAAACTGATGGAACGTTTTGATACGAAGCGAAGCCTGAAGCTACATTGGGTTTTTGCATTATTTCTAGGTAAGATTTGTTTAATAGAGTGTTTTAATCAGCTGTTTCACGGGTAGATCATCTGAAAGGAAGGGAAGTATTATGAAGTTTAGTGCATAATTTGTTGAATAGGGAAATACTGTATGTATATGTACCCACTTGATGTGCGCCGGTAAATTTAAGCGCAATTACGATTCCAACGACTGATGCTTGTCAAAATAGAGAACAGAACCTAAAAATTCGATTAAACTTTAATTAAAACAACGTATATTTGTAGAGTTCCAAATTTTCATGGATGAATAAAACCTATCATTTATCATTCAACGCAATGCATATAATATATTCACAAGTTTGTTGATTTTTTATATTAATTAATTAAATAATTAATATCTAATTAAATAAAAAAAAAAAAAAATAATTAATAATTAAATAAAAAAAATTAATTAAATAATTAATAATTTTTTATTAATAGTATGTACGTTTTGCCGATTAACCTTCATTGGTTAATGAAACCTTTCATTAATCATTTAACGCTGTGCAAAATATTAATGTAAAAATTTGTTGTTTATCAACCAAAAGTTTAATAAAACTTTCATTAATAGTATGCACGTCTTTTTATGATATTAATATAATTAATATTCATTGAACGGTGTACATAACAATGATGAAAGATTTTATAGATTACCAGACAAAAGTTTAATTAAAATCTTAATTAATAGTACGTAAATTTTTTTCGATATTAATTGTTATTAATTGGTTAATGAAGTCATACATTAACGCTGTGCAAAATATTGATGTAAGAAGTTGTTGATTATTCATCAAAAGTTTAATAAAACTTGTATTAATAGTATGCACTTCTTTTATGATATTAATTAATATTAATTGATTAACGAAGTCATGCATTAATTAATTATCGTTGTGCATAGTATTAATGTACCTGTTTGTTGGACGAGAATTAATTAAAATTTAATTAACATAATGTACATTTTAATTGTATTTACGTACCTTTTTCTTTCTGTGTAGAAGGTAACGAAAAGGCCGACGAACTGGCCAGAAAAGGTTCAGAAACACCTTTCATAGGTCCCGAACCTTTCTGCTGCACTCCTAGATCAGCAGCAACGGCAGCAATTAAAAGTTGGGAACATAGAAAATGTACCTATCTTTGGGATAACATCCCAGGTCTAAGACAGGCCAAACGAGCCATTCGGCCCTTCTATCAAAATGCCAGCAAATGTCTAAAACTAAGCAGGCATGATATCAAAAACCTAGTAGGTTACCTTACTGGTCACTACGGTTTAAGATATCATCTACACAAAATGAAAATAGCAGATTCTCCTGAGTGCCGACTCTGTCTTGAAGGGGACGAGTCAGCTGAACACATTTTATGTGAATGCCCAGCCCTTAATGGAATTAGAAAGAAGATCTTTCTCAGGGAACAATTGAGCTCCGAGGACATAAAGAATTCTTCTACTGGTAAAATTGTCCGCTTTACACGGAAAGTGGAAATTATACTAGTTTAAAATTTTTCTGGCCCATACGGTACAAAAGATCTCTTAGGTCGAATCGAAGTACCCCCCCCCCCCCTCCCTTTTTGCGCCTTGGCGAGCCAGAATTAAAAAAAAAAAAAAAAACAAAAAAAAACAATACAATATTTTTGGCGAACGAATTTGCTAACTACTTTTCGCAACAAGCGGCCCAAATAATTCACACTTGTAACACAACAGCTTATTCACACCACGGGAGTTTAATACGCGATTCTGTATATGTTGGAGATGTTGATTGTTTAGAAGTAGAAAACTTACTTCATAGTGTGGATGCACAAAAGGGTCCAGGGGCCGATTGTATAAGACCGAAGGATCTAAAGGGAAACGCGGAATTATTTGCTCCTATATTGACTAAGCTGATAAATATTAGCCTTCAAAATCTGTTGTGCCGTCAAAACTTAAAGAGGCTGTCGTTAGACCGATCTACAAAGGAGGTAAAAAGAATGAAATAACTAATTGTCGCCCAATAGCGATACTGTCAGTCGTTGATAAGATTATGGTGGAAATTGTTGCAGACCGGATATGGAAATTTGTTGAAAAACACAACATAATAAGCAAATCCCAATATGGTTTCCAGAAAGGTAAAAGTACAAATAGACTTCTTGGTGACTTCGCGAATCTGATTAATACCAGCCTAAGTAAAAACTTCCACGTAATAGTGCTTTTCTTGGACTTCAGTAAAGCATTCAATACTCTTGACCACAAAAACTAGTAGAAGCATTAGAAAAAGTTGGATTAAGAGGAAAAATATCGGATTGGATGAAGGACTATCTTACCCAAAGGACCTTCAGTGTTAAAATAAATGGCTGCTGTAGCAATAAAAAGGTCGTACATTATGGGGTACCACAAGGTTCTAATCTTGGCCCGTTACTGTATTTGCTATATACAAATGACATGCTGAATTGCCTAAAGGAAAGCGTTCGATTTGCTTTTGCTGATGACACTGCAATTGTAGTCTATCACAAAGGATGCAAGCAAAGCTCAACAAAGTCGGCAGATGGTGTCATGACAACGGATTTGTTATCAATGTAGCAAAGTCAAAAGCAATGCATATTCGTAGCCCATACCAGAAGGAGCAGTTTACGCTTAAAATGTCAAACTGTGTCAACCATCAGACTGCTGATACGATAGAAGTTGTTAACACTTTTAAATGTCTGGGGATAACGATAGATAGCCATTTCATATGGGAGGCGGATATCAATAATACGAGGAACAAGCTGAGGGGATCACTTTTTGCCTTAGCTTGCCTTCAATACAAAGCGAATAAAAGAGTGCAAAAGCAGATCTATTATGCTCTTGTTGAATCAAGATTGAGATATGGTATACTGGCTGCGGTAACACATATAAATAAGCTTCAAAAAATTCAAGACAGAGCGGTAAAATTAATGACAAGAAATAGCGCATCTAATTCAGAGACGGTGATGAAAGTTACAAACATTTTCGAGATGACAGCAGCAGTGGAATATTATGATGACTCACGTTTCCGCATACCAATCAACCATAATTACGGTACAAGAAGACGTCAAGAGGGTTTCTATCAGCTTCCATGTATCGCGAATGTTTATGGAAAGAGACAACTCAAGTACACAATACCCAACATCCTAAACAAACTTCCACAGTTTCTAAGACACATCAACAATAGAATCCATCGAACAAAAAGAATAAAACAGTTTTCGCTTGAAGCAATAACTTAGATAAATTGAACTTAATGCTAAAACATAGAATATTAAAAGATATAATCTAAATAATTATGTAGGTACATACCAAAAAAAATAATACAAAAATTGTTCACATCAATGTTAAGAATTCGATAAAAAACAACCTTCTGCAGATAAGCTATTTTATAGCTTCGCAGATATTTTAAACACATCTTATGGAAAATTAAATTTGTATAAATAAATAAATAAATAAATAAAATCTTCTGGAGTCCTTGGTAAATTCTGCAATATCAACTTTAGTCTTTGCAGTTTATCATCTGGACGCTGTGGTGTTACCAGCCAGTCATCGTTGCTAATATTCACAGCCTACACAGCAAACTTGTCTCCATGATCTTCGTTGTTGACTGATGTTACGTTACGTCTCCGTTGGGTTTCTACTAAGGCAATCCACATGAGCCATGGCTTTCCCACGTCGATGAATCCATGATATGTCAGACTCAAGCAGTCTCGAGTTGTCGATTGTGCGTTTGGAAGGCAGTGAAATGTCTGGATTCTTCTGCAACATTTACTTGATAGTACCCAGAATTCATATCCAGCACCGTGAAGAATTTCGACCCAGTTGCTCTTCTACAATTGGCATCGAGTCCGCTTGGGCGAACTGTTGGATACCCTATTCTTATTCCTATCCCTCATAAGTGGGCGTGACAAAAGTCCAAGTATGGTTGAATTGTTAAGAACGCTCTACATATTTTGTTATACAACATTTAAAGGATTTTATCAAAAAAAACCCTCCCTAGCTCAAACTTGGGTGTTTCAATAAAATTATTTTATTTAATTGTGGGCGTGTCAGTAGGCGGATTTAAAAAAAATTAACACATGGCATAAAGGGCCCCTAGAGAGTATATATTATAAATTTCAGCTCCATAGCTCAAACTTTGGATTTTCAAAAAAATTGTTTTATTTATTTGTGGGCGTGTCAGTGGGCGGATTTTGAAATTTTTTTATCCCGAGCAGTTTTAGGAGTCATAGATCATATATAAAAAAATTCAGCTTTCTAGCTCAAAATTCGATTTTTTCCAAAATTTGTGGGCGTGTCAGTGGGCGGATTTCAAAAATTCGTAAACTTGATTATTTCGCAACCTTAGAGAGTATATGGTTAAAATTTCAGCTCTCTAGGTCCAGTTTAAAGGCATAATTTTTGCCGATGGACGGACGGACGGACATGGCTAGATCGACATTACTATCGATGCTGATCATAAATATAGTAACTTTTAGGGGTCTACGGGCAATATTAAGGTATGTTACAAACTAGGCGTCAAAATTAATATACCCTTAGAATAGGGTATAAACACAGGGTACGTACACGATCGCCGAAAGATGAAAATGTATTTTTTTCACGATGGACTTAGGGTAATATCACACTTCTGAATTGTTTAGAACAAAGAAGGGATCCATTGTGATGGTAAGTATTGTTTATTTAAGTGAGAATAAGTAAATGATAAGTAAAGGAAAACAAGTTAAGGAGTAGATAATAGTCACACGCTCGTACTCGACGAGGGTTCAAAACAGACTGATCTCGCACAGAATGTGGATGGTGACCTCATGAGTTTCCTTATCACCGCAGCCTCTACGTAGATCGTTATCAGTAAGATGCATTTTCACTTTGTGGTTTTTCAGTAAGTTGTTGTATCCATCCAATAAGTTCTTTTACCCACATCACAAACAAGTTTTTGGGTTCTAGCTTTGTCATATTCTGGCTACCATCTCCCCAAATTTGGAGGGTGTAGGTACCTGTTCAGAGAGATGAGGATTGAGATTCATTATTTTCTGCCCACAAGTGCTTTGCAATCGCACATTGGCGGTGCGACCGACTGGTCCACCTGTTCAGGGCTCGTGTTAGAACCCTTCCTTGCTAATTCATCAGCGATTGTCTGATGAGTCTTGTATGTTTTACATGAGCCCCTCAGATATGGGAACGTATGGCGGATAAATTCACTTAATTGAATAAAGGATATCGTAGAAATTCTGGATGATACCTACTATCTATAACATGAGCTACTTCGACATATTTGAGTCTGAGGAAAGTACTGATTGAAGCTCACTGATACTCAAACTGATTTGCTTACGCGGTGCTGCATAAGAAAGGAATTTTGTGAACGCCATGCTCTTCAATTGCATTCATCCAAAGATGAGTTACTTACGGTTGAATGCCGGCTTACAAATTTAATGCATTTTCCATTATTTTGGCAACATGTAAACCTTTTGGGCGATAATTTGGTGACATGTATTTCTTTCCTTTTTGTGAATCGGTTGACTTTATCTCTAAAGACATGGCATTAATTTATTACCATTACGTTTTTCCACTGGCAAAATTCTGACGAGTATCCAAGAGTATCAAATGTCATGCATTGAAGGGGCCCTGCCATTCGCGCCAAAAATATAACTTCGTATACACAACATTGTTAGATATCCAAAGAAATCTTCACGCCAAATAAACTTTCTCGAAGAAAATTGAGCGCAACCGTTACTGTCATGTTCAAAGGGAAAGGAGAAATCTCCTGATTCACACAAAAGCAAACACCAGCCTCAGTGCGATGTAAGTTTAAACCGGCGAACCCTACAAATGGTGTGTACATATTGCATAAAACATCTTTGGCTTTATTGTTATTGAATAAATTTGGTGATCAGCTAAATTTCAAATATGACGGTCTAATGCTAAAGGCTGTGCCGTGATCATTCGGGTTTTCAACTTTGTTTTTAAAGAGTTAGATCATGTTTTAACAAAAATACTGCATAAACCAAAGTATATACAGTCGAGACACGATTATCCGAGATTCTTTTAACCGGGGTACTCTATTAACCGGGATTTTTCTTGGAAAAATAACTTTATATTTATAATTCTTTTAACCCTAGAAAGATAAACTGCGCCTCGGAGGCGCCCGCGAAATATATATATTGCTTTCTTCTTTTAACCGACGCTCGAACAAACTTGTTTTTTTAAGCCAACTCAGTCGTCGATTTATACTTGCGATTGACGGTCGTTCCGGTTCGGTAAGTACCACCGTTTTTCAGTTATGGTAATGCAGTTATGGTAATGCGCTATTATCAGCATATGAAAATTAAATACCGAAGATTTCTAATTTTGTGTTCCTTTTTGTTATGGATTTATAAAATCCTACTTCTCTTTAAAAAAACAGAAAAATTAATAATCAATGTTTATGTTTTACTTTATTGCTAATAATGTAACAATAAAATGAAACAATAAAAAAAAATATTTATTTAATTTTGTAAAAAAACGTTTTTTAATTGTGCGCCTCCCAGGCGCATGTTTATCTTTTCAGTACTAAAAAATAAGATTATCTTTCTAGGGTTAACCGGCATTCACTATAGTATCCGTAATAGAACAAAAATAATTCACTCAAAAAATATTACAACACATTTTTTTTAATGTTTAACTCTTACATCCGGGAACAACTCTTATATTCGTAACATAAGAGAAAAATCGAACAAGTTTAAATGACTTCGAAATACTAACGGAATTTTTGTATCTGTTGGATTGCACAAGTCAGACACGCACATAAAAGTAACGGGCTTATTACATGTTCCGGGTTGTGTTCTAGATTGCGTGTGATTCATTTTTAATAGGATAATGGCATCTCCTTCTACGAGTGCAGTTAAAAGATCACGTAAATTGCTAGCAATAAAAGAAAAAGTGCAATTGATAAATTAACACAGTAGAGACAATAGGCCTGTTTAAGCGTCAAGGGATTGGAGAAACTAGTTCCGGTTTCAGGGCAGATGATGGTGGAAAAGGTGGTTGAAAAACACTGGTTAAGCTTCCAGTTATCTACAAATTCCACAAACGAGCTTGGGTAACCCAACACCTATTCCTTGAATGGTTTAACAAAAATGTTGGTCCAGAAGTAAAACGGCACCTGGAAAAAAGCAATCGTGACAATCGTTTGTAAAGTATTATTGCTCTTGGATAACTGTCCAACTCACCCAGACGTGAGTCAAAGTCACAAACGTAATAGTCAGACACCTTCCACCAAATTGCACATCTTTGATTCAGCCAATGGACCAGGGTTTGATTCGTAGTCTCAAGTGTCATTACCGCAAAGAGATTATCCAAAAGCTAGTAGCTTCAGCAAATCGGCATGATATTCAACATAAAAAAATGCCTTATGAGCTATTTCTAAGTCCTTGAATTTCGTTAACACCGATGATCTGAAAAATGTATTTCACAATTTACTTGGTCCAGCAAATGAAGAAGAAGGTAAGTTTCAATGCAATCCAACATTTTTATGTTTATACATTTCTTATTTACTTCAGAACAAGTTGCCCTTGACGAAGTTTCAGAAATTATGGACTATGAAAGAATTTTGATGTCAACGAAATTAGAAATTGGGTCGACTCGGATGCAAGTGCTCCAAGATTTGCTGTTTTATCGGAGGACGAAATACTTGAATCTAACCATGATATGGAAGCTCTTTTCGATGAGTCACGAGATATCGAAATTACGAAAATTCCAATAGATGAGCACACTTTTGAGTTTTTTAGAAGATTCTAACTGTTCTGGAATATCACCGCAGGATATAATGCAAATTTTCCGTGTTAAAAAAATCTACTTAAAGAAAAACGAAGAGTGAAGTCTCTATGGCAGACAACACTGCTGGTTTTTTTTTAATACTAAAGAAACTTTGTAATTTCTTTTGCTTTTTATGAGATAAATATGAAAAACCCCGAATACATGATGACTTTTTTCTTAATAAAAACAAATTCTATTAACCGGGATTTTCGATTAACCGTGGTAAGCTTGGCCCCACCATCCCGTATAATCGAGTTTCGACTGTATGTAATTTCTAATTACCTACTCGTATCTATGAGAACTACTTTTAAAGTTTCTTCTAGTTTTTTGGCGATGAAGTTAGCGAAGTTTTTTGAGGGTGTGATGCCGCATATCACAGTACCTACAATTTTTCACATTGGTGTTGGCAATGTGGGTACATATCATTTCACCTCATGAATAAAATATACATAGAAGATTAAACATTCACATCGAAAACAAGAGATGTTGGTTGTACGGTTTATCGCCCCTCGAAAAATTTGTCAAATCGATTACGTCATAATAGTTACGAGAACGTGAACTGAATAAGAAACGTGAACGATTTGTTGCAATAACAAACAATTTTGTGTTAAAGTGACAGCAAATAAATAAAACAAAATATGTAAGTAGATATACATCTCCAGGTACGAGAATTTTCCACGCAAAAATCTTTTGGTGAAAATAAACATGTGCCGTGCTAAATGGCAAAAGTGACACGGATAAATTTAATATCTTCACCTACTAGAAGTTCCCACACGAAGTAAACAAAATTATGATTGCACATCCTGGAAGTGTTATCTTCTATTATTGATTCATGATCTCACCCTCTATGTAATTATTTTAAAAATTCTGCTGGGCGATTCGTCAAAGTTGATGTTCATAAATTGCAAAATACTCGTAAAGCAGGCATAAAAGAGAAGAAAACCAATTAGAGGGTAGGTTCTTAATTTTCTTTATTTCATCAATCAAAGAACAAAGTTCTCTTATAGACTAAGATATCAATATTTTAATAAAGCTACATAAGTAAATAAAGGTTTATTCATAAATAATTGTAAATAAATATATACAAACATCAAGTAGATCTAAGTACATTTAAAACATAAATTGTAAAGGTTTCTCTTGTGCAAATTCTAAAAAAGTCTAACCTAGTACAAACTGAATTTGCTTCCCTGATGCAACGTGAAACAGGTTCGTTACGACCATAATCTGATCTGTGAAATTGTTCGTAAAAAAGAACATATTCTCTTGAATTATAACTAGGAACGCGAATTGATATTAGTACAAGAAGCTGGGCACATTTAATATGGTAAGTAAGTATATCTCTAATAAACATTATCGCAAAATATGTACGTCGATTTACCAAACTCTGCATACCAAATAAAAGACATCTAGTTTTATAAGATGGAATGTCGTTACCCCAGTGAAGTTTATAATACATAAACCTTGAAATATTTTTTTGAATTTTTTCGATTCTTACACACGAATTATTGTAATAAGGGTTCCAAACCGTGCTGCAGTACTCAAGAGCTGATCGAACAAGAGAGATAAAAAGGGTTTTTTATAGTATACGGATCTGTAAATTCCTTACTATTTCTTTTAATAAATCCTAACCTTTGGTTGGATTTATTTATAATAAAATCGATATGAGGAAGAAAAGAAAGTTTGATATCAAGAATAACACCTAGATCTTATTTTTGCACTACACGATCCAAAGAAGTACTATCAATTTGATAATCATAATCAATTGGAGAAATGTTACGAAAACAATACATGACTTGGCATTTTGAAATATTAAGATGTAGGAAGTTTATACTACACCATTCTGCCAGATTGTTTAAATCATTATTTAATAAAGCACAATCGTCAGAGCATTTTATACTTCGATATAATTTGAGGTCGTCCGCAAAAAGAAGACAATGAGATTTTAGAAAGATTTTAGGAATATCGTTTATAAAAAACAAGAACAATAATGGGCCCAAATGGCTACCCTGAGGGACACCGGATGGAACAAGTATTCGGTTAGAATGCCGATCGTCTATCTTAACCACTTGAACTCTCGATGTTAGATAAGATTTCAACCACTCAAGAAATTTAGAATGAAACCCCAATTCCAAGAGTTTGTGTAAAAGAATATGATGGTTAACGCGGTCAAATGCTTTGGCAAAATCTGTAAAAATTATATATTATATAGATTCAAAATTATTTATAATATAATTTGTCATTAATGAAAGATTAGTGGATGTAGGGTTAGGCTAGGTTTATGTGGCTGTCGGCAGAAGCCGACACACTTAGACCAATTTAGGTCCATTGTGATACCACGTATATTATCTACCTCAACTCTGTAGATGGGACTGGCCAACGACACGCGGTTGTTCTCAAACGGTCCCCCATCTACGTACTAACCGCGCCCAACGTCGTTTAAGTGGATGTAGATCTTCCAGAAATAAAGCCATGTTGGAAATCTGATACACAATTTTTTAATTGAAAAGTAAGCTTGTCACAAACTATTTTCTCAAATAACTTAGGTAGAGCAGATATTTTGCAGATTGGTCTATAATTTGTAATTTCTTGCTTAGATCCAGATTTGTGAATTGGTGTTATATAAGAGAGTTTCCAACAATCTAAAAATTGACCTTGCGAAAGCGATAGGTTGAAAATAGCCGTCAAAGGAATATTTAATGACGATGCACATTTGAGCAATAAGATTTGTGGGATCCCATCAGGACCTGCCGTTTTATTGGTATCTAAGCCTGATAAGGCTGATTCTACTTCAGAACACGATAAAACCATAGACCCTATATTAACGATGGTAGAAACCTTAGGTAAATTTGCATAAGTTGCAGGGTTTGTGGAATAAACAGACTGAAAATAAACAGCAAAGAAGTTACAGATTTGTTGAACATCACTCGTTGACTCGTTCTGTTACTTCATACAGCTTGGATACGCATTGCTTTTCCGCTTAGAGTTAATATATTTCCAAAAATTGGCACTGTTATATTTAACATTTGACTCAATAGAGAACAAATAAGCACGATGTAAGAACTTATTGAGTGTATCGAATTCTTTTTGAATAGTCAAATGGATAGACCGCAAATTAACATCATCATGGTTATTTTTGAGTAACTTAAATGATTTATTTTTTCTGTTCTTAAGATTTATAAGTCTTCTGTTAAACCATGCAGGATTACTCCTAGACTTGGTTTTTTTATTTGGAACAAATCTACGTACAGCTTCGTTGACAATAGATACTAGAGTATCATTGGCGTTTTTTAATTCAGTTTTAGATATGAGTGAAACCCAAGGAATAGATAAGAAATATTCATTCATTGCATTAAAGTTAGCCTTGTTGTAATTAGGTACAAAATTATTATCGTTGAAAACATTTTTCATGTAAGTAAAAAAACTTAAATTTCCTTCAAGTGCAATATGATGTACCGAGTTATTGACAATTGGAATATCAGATTTCTCCACATATATGTTAAATTCCTTATCTACAAAAACGAGGTCGAGAATTCGGCCTAAGCTATTACAATTTTGATTGATTTGTATTAAATCATACTGACTAAAGAAGTCAATTAAATTAATTTCAGTTTCGGAAATAACATCAAATGGAACCAAATAATTGTCATCTGAGTCCAATAACCACTTAATATTTCCTAGATTAAAATCACCGATACAAATAATATGTTGCGAAGGATTTAAATTATCAAGAATGGATTTACAATTGTTTAGAAATATATTATAACATTCATAAGAACTCCTTGGAGGTATATAGTTAATACTCGTAATTATAAATAATTCAATATTTCCGTTTAAAGTTAATGAAACAATCAATTGATCAATATCATAAATAGTTGAAGACATCGTATTTGAGTTAAGTTGTATTTCTTTACATGACAAGGACGAACGAATGGCGAGCAGAACACCCCCTCCTCTGTCCATACCAGTAGTTAAGTAAGATCTGTCTTTTCGGAATACAGTATAGTCTGAGTTAAATAGTTCTGATGTTAATTGATTTTCTGTTAACCAAGTTTCAGTTAGTAAAATAATATCGTAAGAACAAGATGAAAAAATAATATATAATGATTCGAGCTTAGTCCTTATACCTCCTACATTCTGATAATAAAAAGATAGATTACTTGATGAAGCAGCAACGTTGCATTCGTTTAAAGATGAAGAATGATTTTCGGATGGTCCAGGAACTTCGTTTGGTTTATTGCTTACGTCGAATTTACAGATTGGCCCGCAGTGTCGTTTTTTGGATGGTTAATAAACTTTTTCACCTTAACGAACATAGGCCATATGGAAGAGTCACCCATGAGTTTATTATAACAATCAGAGGGGACACTCAGTTTAAAGTTCACATAGGAAATATCGGTTAGGGATAACCCTTTATTAAAACCTACTTTGTTTTTTGTCTTCACCAAATTGGTTTTTATATGCAGCAATAATCTTGAACAATGCATTTTTTCAGCAAAATTTTATTTTCCTTAAGTTTTTTAATTGGAAATTGATTATAGTGATCCAACTGGATTAAAAACACTCTCAGATGCCATTTTTTCTTCTTTAAATTAACTTGCCGCAAAGAAATTATTATCACAACAAAATGCAGAGAGCTGCGAGATCGATCTCAAATCCATTGAGTCAGAGCCGTTGAGAACGATCTCCTTTTTATGCATATGAAACTGAGTCTGAGTTCCGATTTGCACAATCGATCTCACATGTGAGCTCAAGCTCGTCAGTTCTGACTCTGAGATGGTGCTCATTTTTCAGAATACGACCCAATGATTGGACTCCATCCGATGATGTAATATAGTTCGGGTGTGCAGAGGGATAGCGCTGCACTAGAAAAATTAAATTTTACCCACATGTGCCATCTTATCCACACCCTTTTTCCAGAGAGTTGGGACCAGTAGCCTCATAACTGCGGCCACTCCTGTGGGGGAAGATGTTTTTTCGGTATTTTTTTATTTGGCTGATAAAAAAGTCGGTCGCAGTGGCTCAATGGTTAGTGTGTCTGCCTACTAATCGAAAGGTCCCCGGTTCAATTCCGGGACTAAATAACATCTTGATTTTTTTCCACTGCCCCACCTCTTGCGAGCGTCTGACAAACATCCAAGAGTATCAATTGTGATGAGAAGCTTCTCAAATTTGCCGTTCGGATTCGGCTTAAAATTGTAGGTCCCTTCCACTTCGCAAAGAAAGTGGTTGGAGAAGCTAGGTTTTAGGCCATCTATGGGCCGTTAATGCCTAATATTTTTATTTATTTGATAAAAAAGTAAAATAACAAAACCGTTAACAACAGAAGAATATGAATGTGATGTTAAAACAATAAAATATTGTAGGTTTTTTTTTGTATACAAACCGAATAACAAATTTGATAAAAATATTAGTTTTCGACTGACCTTAAATATTGAACAGGCCTGCTTCTTAACTGCTCCCATTCCCGACACACGCTATCTTAGAGGTATCGTCATGGGATGCCATGTTGCCCCTTCCCTTTTTCACATCCTACAACTGCTCAACTCAACAGGATCCTTACAATGCTGGAGTAATTACTGCTCCCACTTAATGATGTCCGGAGGTAGGTATATTTTGCCCAGTTTTCGTCCATATAAACATTGCGCTCTCTGTAATCACAGTCGATAGAAATGTAGATATCACGCACAGGGCTCATTTCTTATCGATAGAGGAAACTTTTTGTCCCTCCAAGGTCATTAAAGAAATCCTCATGCGGCTTACATACATTAATAAGATATGTTTTGCTTTAAAAATATTCTTAATGTTAAGAAACCTCCTTCTCATCCCTTCTAATAATTTCATTCATCATTTCATTCGCAAAACTAAATACTACCTTATACAATTCGAAGCGACTTTTCGACTTTCAAAATACAAGGGGTGTAGTAGGGCGCCATAAACCCTTATAACCATGTGCCCTCAAAACGGGGAAAAACTGCCTCCACTTTGTAATATTACTCGTACAAAAGAGTTTTGTATCAAAGAAAAAGACAACCTGCAGGATATACAAAAAGATAAACAGTGACTGTGATTCTTAACCGTAGCCTTTTGTGGTATTGAAAAATTCTAAAACGTGACGCCCGGCTGTGTAGAAAATTCGATCTGTTAGCGTACGCCAAGAATTTCAGAAACGAAAACTGATTCTCAAGGATAGGCATTACTTGAAGAAAAATTATTCGCGAATATAGTTTATAATCATATAACGACTTATGATACTTACTGTTATTGATTATGTCTTTTAACCGTTTTTAAATGAATGTGTACTACCCGACAGCTTTGCGTTTCTTACTGCATGTTCATTAGAGCCCTTGTCACTTGGGAAGACATCATCCTGCCTCCCCACATTTTGTATCTGTCTTGTATCCTTATCTCCGGTTCTTTTGCGGACTGTAATGTACTTTTTTTTTGTTCTCGGTTTTCAGTTTTAAACAGATTGTTTTGCGAGTCGCGTGTGGTATCTTTATCGTTCTGCCGCACCCCTGCTGCTTTCTTTGCAATTCCGTTTTATTTTCATTTATTTCCGCGAGAAATTCATTTTCATAAAAGGCACAAACAAGAGAGCAAAAATATGTGAAAAGAAATAAAAGGATCCCACAGCCAACACAACCACTTATAATAACGTGCCAAAGGAAGAATGACGCTTCTTCTGCTCTTGCTTGTTTGGAGCTTGGCAGGATAATAGGATAGATGGTGAGCACTGGGTGGGCAGGCTGGGCCAGTTTTTCAGTTTAAAGTGTTTTTTCCCCACAGAAAAGTTAAAGATAACGTTAATGGAGGGTTGGTATGGTATATATCTATCTAACAAGCAAAGACTACTATGATTATTCGTTTAGAAAAGCTTTAGTCTAAACAACTTACATATTCTTTTGACTTCATTTGCACCAAACAGAACGGCATAAGACGGCGGGTACGACTTGAATTTAGTTGGCTTTGACATCCAAATGAAAGAACACTTTGTTTTGT
Organism: Portevinia maculata; assembly: GCA_949715645.1. Taxonomy (NCBI): domain Eukaryota; kingdom Metazoa; phylum Arthropoda; class Insecta; order Diptera; family Syrphidae; genus Portevinia; species Portevinia maculata. The sequence continues at coordinate 195,950,874 of OX454525.1, forward strand.
TTTTTAGTAAACAGATATTTCTTTGTAATCGTTGGAATCCAATTCGCGAAAAATGTCTCAGAAGGATGTATTAGACCTTTGGGACAAATACTTATGTACCTATATATATGGTTCTAATTTTTTTTTTGAATAAACATATTCGTATCCCGACTTAGATAGTAGTAATTGAGATTGACTAAAAGAATGATGTCGCCAGTCCGCAAGTCGTCAATCTCTTCAGTTATATGCGTTTATCTGTATCGTATGTATGTTCGGGACTAGGGAGTATTGTGGAACTGAAGAAAAAACTACAGCCCAGTGCAGGTTCCGGCTAAGAATATCACTCAATCGCTCCCCAAAATAGAGGACTTAGGGGAGAAATAACATCTAGCCTGTTGACACATTTGAAATATTGATTTCGTTGTTGTTCTTGTCTCCAGTTGTGTATATATACACAATAAACATGAAAAAGAATAATGAAATAGAACGAACTACGTAACCTAATTTATATTATCCTTTTTTATAGATATATAATAAAACAAATTTTATTACAACTTTTTTACTTGGTAAGCGACGCGATTCGAAACAAAAGCTTCATCCTCAGGCGCTGATATTATTTGAATTATCTATGCTGTTCTATTTCTATGTGTCTGTTTAGTTTGTGCACAATTATTATGTCTCGTAGTGTTTGTCCTTTGTGTTTGTCTCGTATTTTTTCGTTTGCTTTCGTAAAGTTTGTCAAGCTGCATTGACTTCCTGGCTAATGCCCAGTGCGGCAACAAGGACTACACATTAATTGTGCTTATTTTATCTCCAAAGTAGCCACCGTATCCGGTGCTAAAGTTATAGGTCCGAGTGTTGAACAAGAATAAAATATCAAAACTATAATGCTATGCTGAAAATGACTGGCTGTTAAGTCTCAGAATGCTTGCATGAGGCCCTCAGAAGGAGGACGTAAGGCGGATGATTCACGGGATGAATCAGTGAACGGACTACAAAGTAGTAGTATGTACCTGGAAAGTACGTAGAGTCTACACTCCTCGTGCTGCTCAAAAACTTGAATCTGTAATCCCGCACATAAGTAGACATAACCGCGATACAAAAACGGCAAAATAGTGCAGCTTTTATTACACCTGTCTCAAAAGGATGTACATGTTTGGATGCGGATTCGTAGTGGGAAATCAAAATTATAAATATAAGGTTTTAACGGCCCATACAGGGCCTAAAACCTAGCTTCTCCAAACACTTTATTGTGCGAAGTGGAAGGGACCTACCGAGCCGAATCCGAATGGTAAATTTGAGAAGCTTCTCATGACAATTAATACTCTTGGATGTTTGTCAGACGTTGGCAAGAGGTGGGCGGGAATTGAACCGGGGACCTTTCGCTTAGTAGTTCGACACACTACCCACGGAGCCACTGCGCCCGACCCAACGTGGGGAATCAACTTAGATCAAAAGCCATTGATTTGCTGCCATAAAGTGATCGCCTGGCTGTAATCGGAATCCAAAGCACATTTAACAACATCAGTCTAATATATGCAAACGACCGTACTGACGAAGCTGAAGACCCTATCAAGGCAGAAATCTATGACCTCCTAGACGGGCAGCAACCCGTAATACAGTAATAAAAAGCACAAGTTTCACAAGACAAGGCATCCAAAAAGCAACTCGGCGCTCCCCAGATGGCCAAACCGAAAACAAAAACGACCATGTTCTTTTCGATGAGAGGCATGCGTCCAACTTTTCGAACGTCCACTCTCAATATTTTCTTGTTCCGGCCATATGTAGAGCTCGACTATGCAATGAGAACAAGCTGCGAACCGCACCGAAATAAAAATTCAACGTTGGACGCCTTAGCACAACTGGAATAGCCACAGTTTTCAGAAAGCGCCTGAGCGAGAGACTTTCCGTTCTACACTCACTGTCTACAGACGCCAACAATATGGAGAACCGGTATCGCGACATCATCAAAGAGATAGCCGAGAGAACCATGAGTTACCAGACACCATTGAAACAGTGCCCGTTGGTTTGATGATGAGTGGCTCACCGTGAAAAAGTGACAGAACGTGGACATCTCCAAAGAGAGGGCAGCAAAGGAAGAGTATCGAGCCAGGAAAAGGGTGGAGAAGAATATCCTGCGTAGAAAGAAGAGAGCATGCGCAGTCTCCCATCTCAAGAAGATCAAATAGTCTCGTGATCGGAGCAACATCCGGAGGTTTATAAAAAGACACAGCAACTGGCTGCTGGCTTTGAGAACAGAGAAGGAAGCATAGTCCGAAGCGCAGTTCTTAGTAGATGTGTTTAAGCTGAATTTCCAGCAGCTGTTAAATGCTCATCATGTAGAGAAAGTGGTAGGGCAAGAAAAGAACATACGCCCAGTCAACGAAGAACCAGTTATCCACCAGTATTGAAGAGGTTAGCAACGCTGTAAGTTGCTGGGTCGGATGGTTTAAGAGCTGAGCTTTTCAAATAGGGAGGTGATGTTTTGGTAGGGCGCATGCACCAAATCCTCAACCAAATAAGGGTGGAAGAAAGCATGATTAGCTCCATATGCCATATCTACAAGAAAGGCGATCCTCTCCCTGCTAAATGTCGTATATAAGATCCTATCCAACGTACTCTCTTAATGTCTGAAGCCGTTTTGCAACACAAACCTCTAAAACGAAATCTTCAGACTAAGGCCAATCCTGGAAAAGCCCAATGAATTTCAAGTCAAAGACCACCATCTTTTCATCGACTTTAATACTCGTACAATAGCATGCATCGTCAGGAGCTCTCTTCGGGATCCCAGCGATTGAAGAGCAGGCAAAATAAGTTTCCTTCAACAATCAAACAAACATATGTCCACTGACAATGACAAAAAGTTACTGTTGAAATCAGCAACTTTGTGGTAGTAAGGGTGTCCACCTACCTCGGAGTAAACATCAACTCCACGAATGACTTAGTGGAGATCCGATTAAGAATTACCTAGGACACCGTTATTACTTCGGTTTGAGTGGAAATGGGCTCATAACTCCGAAACCGGAAGACCAAGTGTATCCTGTGTCCGAAGAGCGCGAGTGAAGGAGAAGATACAACTCTATGAGCTGGTCCAAGATGTGGATGTAGTCCAAAAAGCTAAAACACGTCAACTACATTGGGTCGGCCACATTGAGTGAATGGACAATTATGTTCCAGCGAAGAAGATCTTTAAATCGCTGACCCCAGGTTTGAGTGGACAATAAAGACCGAATCTCCGCTTTAAAAGCCAAGCTATCGCGAATGTCAGTGCAGTGTCAACGGCAGAGATTCTTCACGGGTCGGCAGGCCCTTAAGCAAGTAAGTTATGTTTGCCGTAATAGTTTTGCTCTCTTTAGTCATGTTTTATATGGTGTGTTTGAGCGCAGTGCCGTATAATGTGTTTGATTTGAATAGTAATTTGTCATTAAGGACTCTGTCTTCTTCTATTCTGTTTGCCTTATATACATACTTCGAATTCTTCGAGTTCGTCAAGAAGTCTACTCTTCTTGTACATGTTTAAGGGTGAAAGGTTCGTTTCGAAGTTGGAGTAATCATGGTGATTGTAAATTAGGTGTAGTGTGTAGAGCGTAGTTATTTTTTGTATTTTGTTTTGGTTTTTAGAATAAATCTTCTAAGAAATCTTTCGTAGAAAATTCTTCCTGTCTGTGCTATGTAATATTTGTAACAACATACCCGTTGAACCCACTTGCAAAATTCCAGAGGAAAATCTCACCCCAACGGCGAATCAATGAAACACAAATAAACGAATTAATATCACTGGCGCACAATTATAGCCACCGTGTGTTAAGAAGAGTTATTACACACTTAGCAGCATCACTGTAACTTTTAAAGTAGGCTCTTACTTTTTATTTCATCGTAAACATTTTTTAACCTACCTACAACTTGTATCAATATTGAAGTGTACCCATAATAAATTTTAGTCAAACAAACCTAGAAATGTACAGTTTGGGAAATCTAGTTTGAGGGATATAACTTTTAAGACAATATTTTTAAATAATTTGAGAGCTTTTGGTAAGAATAAATGTTTTCTCTTTTATACAAAATTACATTGAGAATTCTGTGGCAATTTGATGTTTCGTTTGTTACTCGATCGACTCTGCCGGTAGCTGCTAACTACCATATCCGAAAATTGGATATTCGAAGATTGGACAACTTGTCGTGGTGGGGCGGCTTAAGTAAAGTAACGGCAGGTTCTTACCAGCGAAGTGACAAAACTTTGCTGGTAACGCTAAATGTCACTCGAAGACCAAGATCCGATCATGGGCTGGATTACGGTGTGATATACCGTGCCAAGAATCAACCTGGCTGAGGGCCCAGAAATAGCTCAGTCGCGCACGGTGAGTCCAGATACCGAGCCTTACACCCGTATAGGAGCTCTGCGGGTGCGGACCAACCTTTCTCGCTTTACTCGTGGATCAAATGTACCAAACTAATAAACAAAAAACAAAAAAACAACAAAAAAATAATATCACGGAGTCAGATGAAGAAGCTCTACTCCGCTCTCCGGTATCACATACGGAGATGGAGACTGATGACACTACCTTATCTCCAGCGAAGCCCCAGATGGACACGCAGAGCGCTCAAGCGACAAACACACCAAACGACGCTGCTGTGGAAGGGATCGACAAACCGGTAGCGAACAAAAGAGAATTCTTCTACTTCACCGGCGCTCAAAGAAGACGAATTGGAGCCCGGATTAGAGACGGCATGACACCAGAGGAAGCCAGGAGATCCATGCAGGAAGAGATCTTGCTTGCAAAAGCACAGAATCATGCTAAGGATAGCGACAAGCCCTGCACTTCCAAAAGGTGCAGATCTGCCGAAAACTCACCCAGGGATCAGCAGCCAAAGAAACAAAGATCCCATCCAGGGCCTCAAAAACGCCCGGAGGCGACCGCGGCCAAACAAGATCCCAAACAAACATGTTCGCTGAGGCAAGTTGGATCAATTACCTCTCCTAAAAACATACCTTGCGCAGGCTCCAATAGAGGACCTAGCAAGGATAAACCTAGGAGCAGGAATCCACATAAAACCCCGGCTAGTCATGCAACGGAGCAACCATCAACATCAGGGTTGTCCTATAAGAGTGCACTAACCCAATGCAAGGTTGCGATTATGCATGAAATGCATCCAGAGGAATCCCCCTCAATGCAACAAATAAGACAGGTCAAACAATGCCTACTTACTGAGGTGGACAAAGCCGACAAAAATTGTCCCCTTAAATTTGTTGCCTTCACACCACGGGATGGATGGCTATCCATCACCTGCCATGACTCAGAGACAAAGCAGTGGCTCATGTCAACGGCAGAGAAAATCAAGCCATGGCCAGAAGCCAAACTCCGTGTAATTCAGGGAAGCGAGATCCCCAAATCTAACATATGCATAGTATTCCTCCCGGACGACGAAAAAATGCCCAAGGAAGTCTTCCTGTCCAGAATCGCCAAGCAAAACAAAGGCATTTGCACAACAGGATGGCGTATCCTAAGGATCTCCAAGGAAAGGACCGGAGGGGAAACTATTACCTTCTCAGTTGATGAGAAATCAAAAGAATTTTTGCTGGCAATGCAAACTATTTCTAAACTTTCTGCAGGTACAAGTCCGTATCAAAGGACTACCACAAGCAGGAAAACAAGTTGCCGCTCCAAAGAAGAACGCATCTCAACCTCGGATCAGCGTGCAACAAAGAATGCTGGATGTAAAAACACCAAATTCAACTGGAGCACAAAAAGCCCAATTAGAATGCCAGCCGACAACAAACATTGGCACAAACAGCACAGGGGATGAGAACAAAAGTTCTACTGGAACATCAGATGACATTATCTCTATGCCCAGGTCACTAGACGCCATCCCTAGACCTGAGCTGACACAAGATACTGGCAATTCTGCCAGTAAAACCCAATAACCACCAATATGGGACTAAGGTGCATCCAGGTTAATCTACAGCATGCTAAAGCTGCCGCGGCAGTCCTAAGCCATAGATTTAGCAAGGATCACCTAGACGTCGCCTTTATCCAGGAGCCGTACGTACTAAAAGAACAGGTAAAGGGACTCGCAGGTGAGCTATTATACGATTCCACTAACCCTGGAAAACCCAGAGCATGTATCTTAACCAAAACTCTTTCCAATTCCAGAATACACCAATAAAGATCTGGTAGCTGCTAAAGCTGAACTGCACACCAATGCAGGTAAAACAGAAGCTGTCCTATGCTCAGCTTACCTGCCAGGTGACTCCAGTGACATGGACTTCCTGCCACTAAAAGGACTTGTGGACTACTGCGGTAGGAAGAGCCTACAACTTATTGTAGGCTGCGACGCAAATGCCCATCACATAATCTGGGGCAGTTCAAATATAAATAAACGGGTGAGTCTCTATTAGAATTTATAAACTCAAACAACTTAGAAATTCTCAATCAGGGAAGCAACCCTACTTTTATAAACAGAATCAGGACAGAGGTTCTAGATCTCACCCTATGTACTACTTTTATAAAAAAATTTATTAGGAGCTGGCATGTTTCAACAGAGACCTCAATGTCTGACAATCGCCACATCCTATTTGACCTCGAACTAGGTAACACTATCTCTGAGAGGTACAGACAACCCAAATCCACAGATTGGGATACAAACCAACTAGAACTCAGAGACAACCTGAGGAGATATAACACAAACATAAGGGACATTGACAACATCGAACTTACGTGTGAAAATCTCAATACGGCAATCATAACTGCCTTCCACCAAGCCTGCCCAGAAAAGGAAAAAACAGGCAATCGACTTACCCCCTGGTAGAACAAAAAACTTGCCATGCTCAGAACGGAGACGAGAAAGCTCTTCAACCGGGCCAAACGCAATGGTGAATGGGATATATATAGAAACACACTCACCATGTATAACTAAGAAATTAGAAGGGCCAAGAGAGAATCGTGGAGAAGGTACTCTCTAAGCAGCACACTAATCCTATTGGTTCTATGAAAAAACCTAATGGTACATATGCCGAAAACGAGCTACAGACGCTCCAGCTCTTAGCCGAAACACAATTCCCAGACTCTTTGATAACTCCAGAACATCAAGAAACCCCTCCCCAGAGAAGGTTACATAGACCGCTCAGAGAGGACTGGAAACGGTCAAAAGAAATCTTTTATGAAGGCAAAATAAGTTGGGCAATCAACTCCTTTCAACCCTTCAAAACCCCTGGAGAAGATGGAATATTTCCAGCTTTACTACAAAAGGGCATCCCGCAACTGCTACCCGTACTTATCAACCTGTTCAGGGCTAGCTACGCATGGGGATACATACCAAAAAAATGGAAAGAGGTTATTGTCAAATATATACCCAAGGTAGGACGCAGACCGTCTGATCTACCAAAATCATATAGACCAATAAGCCTCACCTCCTTTTTCCTCAAAACCATGGAAAAAATACTTGACAGACATATCAGGGACGGGGCACTTCAAATGAATCCCCTTCATAAATACCAATATGCCTACCAACCCGGTAAAACAACCACACACGCCCTTCAAAATCTCACCACGAGGATCGAGAAATCACTCAAGGGCAAAGAGATAGCGATCGGGTGTTTCCTAGATATAGAAGGAGCATTTGATAACACAGAATTCTCCCAGATATATAGAGGTATCCAACACATGGGAGTTGATAACACTACATGTAAGTGGATAAAATGCATGCTAGAGGAAAAAACAATAAAAAACTCATTAGGCAAAAATAAACTCAGTGTAACAGCTACGAAAGGATGCCCCCAGGGAGGAGTACTATCACCCCTGCTATGGTCCATCGTAGTAAACGAGCTACTGATCATTCTCAGTAACGATGGCTTCTATGTCCAAGGATATGCAGACGACAAAGCTATCCTAATCAGAGGAAAATTCGAAGACACAATCTCGGATCGCTTCCAGAGGGCTCTGAACCTGGTAGCTGAGTGGTGCACAAAGGTTGGACTTAAAGTCAACCCCAAGAAAAGCACCATAGTTGCATTCACCAAACGAAGAAGGCGGGGACGGCTCAGAAACGCTAAACTCTTTGGTGAAACAATAGAGTTCTCAACTGAAGTTAAATATCTAGGAATCACACTAGACGAAAAACTTACATGGAACTCTCACCTTACCAAAACCATTGATAAGGCCAGGACATCGTTATGGACCAGCAAAAGCCTACTTGGTAAAAATTGGGGACTCAACCCCAAAATGACACTATGGATGTATATGGCAATTACAAGACCTATCATCACGTATGCAGCCGCTGTCTGGTGGCACAAAGCAACGCAGATGTCGGCACAGGCAAAGCTCAACAAAATTCAGCGACTAGCCTGTGTCTGTGCAACAGGTGCAATGAAAACTGCACCAACAGCTGCACTTGAATTTATATTAAACATCCCCCCACTTCACCTAGAACTCATGAAAGAAGCAATGGTAAACGCCTATACGCTCATCACAGAAGATGAATCAAATTCCAATATAGCTCACTCTGCGGTACTAAGGGAACTCAGAGAACACGAACTACTTGGAATACACCTAACAGACAAATGTCTACCAAGATACAACTTCAGACACAACTTCAGGGTTACCTTCCCAGACCATCTAGACTGGGAACAGAATAAACCCACTTTTGATAAAGACTCTCATGTATGGTACACAGATGGATCAAAAACAAAAGAAGGAGTTGGCGCAGGAGTATACGGCCCCTGCACCCAAACGTGCCTATACGCTAGTATGGACACTAGCAGCACCGTATTCCAGGCGAAAATCTACGCGATAGAGCTATGCATTCGGGAGAATCTAAACAGGCTTTTTAAAAATAAAAACATCTACATTCTCTCCGACAGCAGAGCGGCCCTACTCGCGATTAACGCCTTTGAAATTACATCAAAACTGGTCTGGGTTTGTCTCCAACTCCTACAACTACTGGGCACCACAAATAAAGTTCAATTAATCTGGGTGCCTTTACACAGTAGATATGAAGGCAATGAAAAAGCAGACGAACTAGCCAGAACAGGATCCGCATCCCCATTCATGATGCCAAGACCATTCTGCGGGCTATCAATAAGCACCATTAAAAGTTGCATCAAAACTTGGCTTGAGGAAAAGAAGCTCCAATTCTGGAGGGAATCCGAAGGAAACAGGCAAGCTAAAAACTTTATGCCAAACAGCTCCCACAAAAAAACGAAACAACTACTACAACTAAGTAGGAGTCAGATTCGGCTAGTCACAGGCTTCCTCACAGGGCATTGCCGTGTCAAAAAACACCTGATGACTATGGGCATAACACAGGACAATACCTGCAGATTATGCAACGAAGACGTTGAAACAGCAGAACACATATTATGTGACTGCAACTGCTTAATCAATATGCGTCATCGTTATCTAGGTAAATTCTACCTTGAAGCAGCAGACATAGCTGCCAGCTCTCCCAAAGAACTAGCCGCCTTCCTAAAAAATTGCGGCATTACGGACGAGCTCTAAATGGAGGATATCACAATAGGCCCACAAGCGGCCACAGAGATCTGGCTACAGTATACCACCTCCCCCCAATAATCTAATCTAATCTAATCTACTCGATCGACTAAATCCAAAATAATTTTGAATGGAATAATTTCTTTTACAACAGCAAAATGTAAAAAAATTGGCGGAAAAGAAAGTCCAAGTAAATTCTTCCTTCTAATAAATTGAAAACAATTCTTCGTCGAGTACTTCGAAAGGATTTTCTGGGACTTTTATAAATGTTAAGCCTTCTACATATCTGACAAACCTCCAAAATATCACTGTATATTGAATTTTAATTGAATTTCGCTTTCGAAATGACAGATGGTCAAATGGACTTTCGGTGGATTAAATTTAGCGGGAGGTGATAAAGATAAAGTGGGACTAATATAGATTTTAATTATCAAAACACCAATTTAAACTTTGTTACGTACTAAAATAGTTCTATTACAAACATTAATAAAATAAAACTACTTCACATTCGACGATAAATTTAGCACATACGAAGAAGGTATTTCGATGGGTTCACCATTAGGCGGACTCATTGTAGACATATTCCTCAACTACGAGTACTTTAAAAATAAATATCAAACCTTAACACCCTACAACAAAAAATAATTACGTATTTACTATTCGCTAACGATATTTGTATCATCTTTGACGGAATACATTGACAAATAATAGACATCCTCCAAAATTACGAGTACATCAACAACGCAGCAACCGCAAACTTATATTTGTTTGGAGTGCGTGACTAGACGACGAAATATAAGACAAATATTTTCAACCGTGATTGTAAAATATCTCTGACTTGTGAACACACAAGCATTCTTAAGGTGGAACCATAGTAGACGGACGAAAACTGAAGCTTATGTCATATTTGAACAAACCGTACCCTTCCGATCTATCACTGGCTTAAGTAGCCTAAAAGAAAAGTACGAGTATGTGAACGGAAGCAACTGATGGAAGCTACGAGCTCCAACAGATGATGGTAAGAAGGCGAGTTGACATCTTTTGTTTTCAGGATGTTGTCCTACGGGACGGAACAGGGTAAGAACCGAGTCGGTATCATCCTTGTGGCAGAGCCAGTTGGCTGCGTCTTGACCATTTCAAAGTCCTGTGATCGTTTGATGTCTCTCAAACTAGATGCAAGGTGAGGTGTGGAATATTGTCAGTGCATATGCTCCCCAAGTTTTTGCGAGCAGAGACAAAAAGATGCATTCTGGCTGAAGAATACCATGAGTGACTGGGATACGGCACTCCGGGTTTAGATATCCTAAACAATTGCAACTCATACGGTCGTTCTAAATACCATGTTCGTCAAAAAAAGTCTGCACCTGGTCACTTACAGCAGCGGCGGAAATTAAACCGAGATTGCTTACCATTTGGTAACACGTTTCATCAAGCCTCGGGTTAAAAATTGCAAAGTGATCCCAGGAGAGGCAATAATCTTTTCGTGGCAGACATTTTTATGGCGGCGCGGGGACGAACAGAACTAAACAAACAAAAAAGTCTGCGAGAATCAAATGGTACAATCTGGACAAAGAGAAAGGCCGAGCATTTATTGCAAATTGGCAAAATTATGTCTGTCACATAATCAATGAAGTTGCCAATGCAGAGTGCATAGCACAAGATATGTGGGATTCCCTTCAAAAACCTTGCTTGGATTTTGGATAGAGCCAAATTACTGCTAAGGGGTTCAAAAGGACACTATCAACACAGCAGAGAAACGTGCTGCTGGATAACTAAAGCTAAAGCAGTGATGAGTGACCAGAAAGCGGCATTAAAAGCTTGGTCCATGGAGATGAAAAAGATCGCATTGGATTATAAAACATACTTTACAAGAAGCTCGCGAAGAGAAAGTGCGCTCAGATTCAAGCAAAGTGTGTGGAGGGCCTATATCGTACTCGTAAGTTAGGTGAAATTTCTTCTACGGTTGCTGATAGAAACCTATTCCCGAACTGCGATAAACCAGCTTGAACAGGGGCAGAAGAAATCCGTTTGCCAAAGTACATCAACAATATTCAAGGACTGCTTCTTCGGTCGGTCAAAATGTCATATTTGTACCTTAACGACATAAATAAAACGGACTCCAATTTTGTTAATTTTTGATTAAATTCATTTCTTATAACTTTGATTCGATTTAACAAAGCTTGTATCTAAGGGATCAGTTAAGGGTGGCGCTAAGACAGCGAGGAGCTCCAGCAATCTACCAACAGATGATCATGGACATGTATGAGGGCGTAAAGACAAGAGTAAGATGCCCCGTTGACGTCACCGAGGTGTTCGCAGTGAAAGTCGGTGTACACCAGGGAAGCGTCTTAAATCCCTTGATATTTATTACAGTATATGATTATCTGCTTGAAGGAAAAGTGACGGACCCCAAAGTGCATCGGTTATTCTTTGCTGACGATGGAGCCTTCATAAGCGAGGATTAAACGTCCCTGCAACGAGCACTTGATGTATGGGTGGAGGTTTTGGAGGGGAATGGATATCGTATTAGTCCGAAGAAAACAGAATACTTGTACTGCCCATTCTCTGATCCACTCCGACCTATTCCAGACATTACTATGAATGGAGAAGTGATTTCCAAGTGCAAAAAGTTCAATGATCTGGGATCTATGATCAAGCATCGAAGCAAGCTGTGATGACGATATTAGGCATCGCGTAAGCGTAGGGTGGATGAAATGGCGGGAAAACTCAGCCATGTTCTGTGATCGAAAAAAATGTCCCCTACGCTGAAAGGGAAGCTCTACGCCGCAGTTGTGCGCCCGGCGCTCACATACGGTTCACAATGTTGGACAACAAGTATGAGTGCAGGCATAACGGCAGCTGAGATGAAGTTGCTTCGCATGACAGCAGGAGTAACACAGATTGATCGAAAAATAAGTTCCGAGGTTAAAGGAAGCCTTCCGGAAAGAATATATCTCGAAAAAAATGAAGCGCGACCGCCCCAGTTGGTATTTTCTGAGAGCGAACCGCCAAACACCCACAGGCGGACCAGTAGGGATGCAGTTAATTGGGAAGGTTATGATCCATTTAATCTTCATTATAGGCTCATGGCGAGCTGTTTAAGGAAGAAGAAAATTACAAAGCCTGTATTTATTTGGAGCCAAATTAAAGTATACTGTTTAGAGGTTCAGAATAGAATGGCTTAAACAATTTTCCGAGTCAGATAGTTTGGCTAGATTTTACTCTACCGTATCATTTTTTTTTTTTTTTTTTTTTTTTTTTTTTTTTTTTTTTTTTTAAAAGGAAATTCAAATCCCAGAGCACTCAGACTCGGTGTAACGGTCCATTGTACTACCAGGCAAAAATCCTTCTTTTGGTGTAGAGGCATGTGAATGGGTGGCGTATGTTGTTGTTCCCCGTGGGGATTGAACCTGCACCGCACGGGTCACAAGCCAACACACTAACCTCTACACCGTCGCCACCCTCTACCGTATCATAGTAATAATTTATAATAGAGGTTTTAAGGACCATAAATAAACACCACAAATGAAAAACAAATTTAGCGCTCTCCAACTTTTCATAATTGTATCCTCCTAATCCTGCAGTTAGCCCAAACAGAGATCTACTTATTGTAATCTACTATATTAACACTTTTTAAGGCAATCAATCTACCAATGTTATCGATTTGGGTTTTGAATAGCTTATATCTCTTGAATGTATATGACAGTGCCACCAAGTTTGTTCACACGCCTTTTTTAATTTGTTCCGGTAAAACAAAATTAAAATTTTTGCCGAAATTCGTGTTAGGTATCTATGTTTATTAACACCATATTTAGAATACAACAGTTAGCCAACCACAATCCCAAAAGGAGAGTATTGTACAGCGAGTTAAACAATTAGCCTAGAGTGCTCGCGCTGTTAACATCATTCACTAAACGATAGTCAACATTTTAAAATCGACATAGGTACATATTCTCTGTCGACATTTTGAACAGTCGACATTTTTAACTTCCCAGTGGAAGTTCTTGTAATGGGGCCGATTTTGTGAATCGCGGATTTTGACATATCTCCACATTTCAAATTCACCAGAATCCAAATTCAACGTTTTTATAGAGATGACTGTCCGTGTGTATGTACGTATGTGCGTATGCACGTATGTGCGTTCGGAATTATCTTTCGCCACGATTATCTGGAGAACCAAAGATGATATTGACATGGAACCGGATTTATTCGAAGCGTAATTACGTAACTCAGAACTGATTAAGTTTTCAGCGAATTCGGTCCAGCCGTTTTTTGTTAATAAATAAATAACTAAAAAAATAAAGGCAAACTAGCTGAATTTTGAAATTGATGATTTGTACTATTTTTAACTTCCCAGTGGAAGTTGTTGTAATGGGGCCGATTTTGTGAATCGCGGATTTTGACATATCTCCACTCATAAAGGTCACCAGAATCCAAATCCAACGTTTTTATAGAGATGCCTGTGTGTGTGTGTATGTACGACTGTACGTACGTATGTGCGCATGTTCGTATGTGCGTTCGGAATTATCTTTCGCCACGATTATCTAGAGAACCAAATATGATATTAATATGGAACCTGGTTTATTTGAAGCGTAATTACGTAACTCAGAACTGATTAAGTTTAAGCGAAATCGGTCCAGCCGTTTTTTGTTAATAAATAAATAACTAAAAAAATAAAGGCAAACTAGCTGAATTTTGAATTGATGATTTGTACTATTTTTAACTTCCCAGTGGAAGTTCTTGTAATGGGGCCGATTTTGTGAATCGCGGATTTTGACATATCTACACGTTTCAAAGTCACCAGAATCCAAATCCAACGTTTTTATAGAGATGTCTCTGTTTGTGTATGTAAGTATGCGCGTATGTTCGTATGTGCGTTCGAAATTATCTTTCGCCGCGATTATCTCATGAACTAAAAATGATATTGACAAGCGACCAGGTTTATTCGAAGCGTAATTACGTAACCCAGAACTGATTAAGTTTCCAGCGAAATCGGTCCAGCCAATTTTTGTTAGTAAATAAATAACTAAACTAATTTGCCTTTATTTGTACTATTTATTGTCATTATTTATTGAGCAAATCATTATTACATTGTGCTCCGTTATTTCGCATAAATATAAATTTACAGGTCTCCGTGTTCATAACAATGGTTGCATTAATATATGTATGTATATAACACTTTGCTGTTATTAACAACATTTAATTTCCATGAACAATATTAAAGAGCCTTTTTTAATATTAAATAATTCTTAACCATATCTTATGGTTAACCACATTTCAAAATTTTCCACTAATCGCATAAATCATATTGATCCCACTGGGAAGTTAGTCGTGTGGACCTTTCGGGTCGCACCCAGACCACTTTTTTTGTCGGTATTTTGGTAATCGATTTGTTGCGATTGGTATTCTGAAAACGGGTCAATCGTACAGAACCCGCAACGAAGTTGTATACACGGTCAATCGACATTTTTTTTTCTCGAGATTTTAAAAGTTGACTTATCCGGCCCATTTCCTGTGAAGTGTACTAATTTGCGGTGATCAGTTATTTGTTTGCTGCGTGAAGAAGAGAGTAACACAAATTTGTAAAATATTTGCCATACAATTTACGAAATATTGAATCTTTCCATAAGTAACCGTTTTTTGCTTTTGGGCGCCTTTTGTTGGCCACTTCTGATTTTTTTCAGCGGCAACGAACTAATGAGTCATATTTTTTAACCTTCTTACCTGCACCCATATGATCGTTGTATATATGTTTCATATTCATTTGATCTTGTTTGAACATTTCAATCATGTTTTCATTATCTCGTATTAGGTGTTTAAGAATTCGTGTATATGTTTGACATAAATAAAAACAAAAAAAAAGTGGTCTGGGGGTCGCACCCCAAGGTCAACACGACTAACTTCCCAGTGGAATCAATATGATTTATGCGATTAGTGGTAAATTTAGAAATGTGGTTAACCATAATATATGGTTAAAAATTATTTAATATTAAAAAATGCTCTGTAATATTGTTCATAGAATTAAATGTAGCTAATAACAGCGAAGTGTGATATACATATATTGACGCAACCATTGTTATGAACACGGAGACCTGCAAATTTACATGTAAACGAAATAACGGAGCACAATGTAATAATGATTTGCTCAATGACAAATGACAATAAATAGTACAAATAAAGGTAAATTATTTTAGTTATTTCTTTACTAACAAAAAACGGCTGGACCGATTTCGCTGGAAACTTAATCAGTTCTGAGTTACGTAATTACGCTTCGGATAAACCCGGTTCCATATTAATATCATATTTGGTTCTCGAGATAATCGTGGCGAAAGATAATTCCGAACGCACATACGAACATGCGCACATACGTACAGTCGTACATACACACACACAGACATCTCTATAAAAACGTTGGATTTGGATTCTGGTGACCTTTAAGCGTAGAGATAGGTCAAAATCCGCGATTCACAAAATCGGCCCCTTCCATTCAACTTCCACTGGGAAGTTAATAAATAGTACAAATCATCAATTTCAAAATTCAGCTAGTTTGCCTTTATTTTTTTAGTTATTTATTTATTAACAAAAAACGGCTGGACCGATTTCGCTGAAAACTTAATCAGTTCTGAGTTACGTAATTACGCTTCGAATAAATCGGGTCCCATGTCAATATCATCTTTGGTTCTCCAGATAATCGTGGCGAAAATTAATTCCGAACGCACATACGTACATACGCACATACGTACATACACACGGACAGACATCTCTATAAAAACGTTGAATTTGGATTCTGGTGACCTTGAAACGTGGAGATATGTCAAAATCCGCGATTCACAAAATCGGCCCCATTACAAGAACTTCCACTGGGAAGTTAATAATATTGTTGTCCCTTGTGAGAAACAAAAAGGAACATCATCAAAAAAGACTATTGGATTATTTTTTGCTTCATCTGGTGACAGAATATTTTTATTTTCAGAGAATGCATCAAACCCCATTCCTTTTAAAGAATTAATTAATTTGTGTAGATATTTAAATTTGGGCTGATGGAAGTATTTTGAATATAAATAAATATTTTTGAACTGAAGGCCGTTTGGGCTTTCTATTAATGCCAACATCACATTGGTTCTACAACAGTTTGAGGGACCAACAATTAATGTTCTTATTGTGTTTGGTAAAAGCTAACTGCGTCTAGGTTTCGATAAACTATCGGTTAAATAGTTCCTAACAACAAGATTTTTTTTATTACCTTAAAACTGCTGTTTTTGTGATTTTAAGTTTTTGGTAAACTCCAACGTTTAATTTGTTCATCAGAACATAATAAATATTGTAGTTTATTTTAATACTCGTAAAAGTGCAATCAGCCGTAATCGAACTATTGTACATGTACTTGTACATGGAAGAGGTCTATTGAATAATATACATTGTTCTCTACCAGTAGAACTTCATTTGCTGCTCTGTCAATATTGTGGTCCAGGCACTAAGCTTAGTGGACGTCTAGCTAGAGGCGACAAATGAATTAATCCATTGGATGGAGCGTATTAAGAACACAAAGCCTTGTTGACAGTAAAGGCTAAAGACACAAAATTACCTGATCGCGCAAAGGCTGCATAAGCGACAAACGCAATGAAAGCTAAAGTAAAAATTTGGAATGGGTGTTAAAGAAAACAACAACAACAACAACAACAACAACAACTACAACAAACCCCATAGATTGGGAAAATCTAAAAAATCTAAATGTTATAACGATCCCTTCAAAGCGACTGTGAAAAAAGCAAAATGGGTTTTTACGCGAAAAAACCGCAAAATATTTAAAGTACAATAGAAATTGCTAGAAAAATTATTGGTAGTTCGTTCAGAAGAAAAAAAACCGCATTACAAATCCCTCACTTAATTCCGATTCCTAAAGTTGAAGGGTATCTACCTTTAGTACCATTATTAACAGCACTTAGTGCAAATGGTGGTTCAACGTCGGGAGGATCTGCTATTGCGCAGGCAATAAATCAGGCAAAATCAGCACTAAAACAACTAAAAGAAGCTAATTGATTTAATAAAACTGGGAGGCATTTGCAATGGGAAAAGGTTTATTTCTGAGACCCACTTAACCAACAAAAAAACCCATCAAATGGAATGCGGTATTGTTAATCTCGGTTCTTCTTCTGGTGCTGGGACACACTGGGTAGCATATACAACAAATAAAAATCATACAGAATATTCTGTCAGTTTTGGGAATCTGCAACCTCCTCAGGAAATTAGAAAATATTTGGGCGATTACATAGAATACAATTATTCTCAACAACAAAATTTTAACACATACAACTGTTTCGATCAATGTTTGAAATTCCTTCATAAATAAAATATATTTCTTATATATATAACTTGTTTATTGTTCTTTGGTCTCATTCTTTTTTGCTATATTACGGTAGTTTTCACAGGTTTTGTATGAACATTAAATTTCTCTGTTTGTTATTCAAGTTTAAAATTTTCATAGGTTTTTTGTATCATTGTTTCGTTATTATTATTTTTTTAAATTTTTTTTTTTCAATTCAATTTTTTTTTCTTTTCTAATACATATTGTGTAGATACATTAGGATACAAGCTGCATATAAACAATTTATCGCAATGAATTAATAAAGAATCTGCAATCTATAGTTCATAGGGAACTACAGGCGAAATCAGATGGAACAACATTAGTATAATAATAAAACATATTCTAAAAGTAGTGAGGTGGGGTTACGACAAGATTTGTACATATATAATATATTTATTTCTTTACAAGTTTAATAATTATTTATATTTTTTACAATGAAATATTGATACAAATTTAGCGCAAAGATAAGGAAAAATAAAAATTTGCAAATTGTGATGCGGTACTATAGCAAGATGTTGGTTGTTTACTCTAAGGTTAAAGCTATAAGAGCACCGGTTTAGAAGATTACCAGATCTGGCGAAAAGGATCTTTAATACTTTATAGAAATACAAATGCCTTAGCGGTAGGACTTTCATGTTTCTGAAAAGTATCAAACTATCATGCCGACGACTTTTATTACAGATAAGACGAATAATGTGATTTTGAGAGATCAGAAGTGGATTAAGTTTATTGTTGTGTGTTCCACCCCAAGAAACTATGCCATATTCAAGCTTAGAGTGCACTAAACCATAATAAATACACTTAAGAAGTTCTCGTGAGCAATAGCTTTTTAAAAAGTATATTTGCCTTGTGGCAGCCATAAGATACTTCTTAAGTGCATCCGTGTGAGCAGACCAACCCATCTTCCATTCGAGCCGAACCCCAAGGTACTTGTAAGACTTGACACACTCAATTATAAAACATTTGTCTGAGCATGAACGTGATTCAAAAAATGTCATTGGGTTCCCTTTCAGAGATACATATTTCTTTACTGTGGTTATATTTCTTACATCTTGCACAATGAAAAGAGAATGATCTTCATATTCATTGAAAGGTTTTCATTTAAATCGTTAAATATATACATATTTACTGTTCATAGAAACAGTTTAATAACTTCTTTGTCTTAACACATTCGATTGTGGTACCTATTCATATTAATTTATCCCCAAGACTCAATTTTTCCTTTGCATAAGACTAATATATTATTAAGGAGGAAAACTTGGTACTATATCCATCTTCTGATGTTAAACAAATTGATAGATTCAATTAAATCCACCCTTAAAATCCTAAAGCTGTTCAACGTTGCTAGATAGCATATATTGATGGCCGTTGATAGATGGTATGCACGCACATATTTCTAGTCGTTGATAGATGGTATGTATTTCAAATGTACTTACCGCAAAACAAGTCCTTTTCTGAATTATTTTTTCATCATAAGAAAAAGACAAGCTATAAATAGAACTGTTTTCATAGTTACCGCAAAACAAGTCCTTTCGTGAATTATTTTCCCATCGGGACTAATCCTATAGGAAATATATTGTCGGGTAATTATTTCTTCCAACTACAGGGGAGCGAATCTGAAAAAAGATCCAGAGAACAAAAAGGACACAACACCGAAGTTAATTATTTAAGCGTATAAACTTTATTATTTAATTTTCAATATGTAACTCTTAATTTCAAGATTCCCACAATACAACCATTAAATCTAATTACAAGCTAAATATAATTCCTTTTGTGAACTATATAACTGAATTCGATTCCACTTGTTACTAGGACCGAACTAGTTGAATCACTGCGCGCTGAATATTTAGAAAGACTGCCACGAGAAAGAAGTTGCTTCCACCAACGTAGTCAACAGTCGCCAACGCTCTTGCAGCGTCATCCAAATCATAGATCCCAGAGGCGCAGGGTATCGACTCGATACCATGCCCATACTTTTGAGAACCCATTCATTATCATTGTATCAATTCCAAGAATAATGCAGTGCGCCGACGGCTGGCAGTATTTATGTATCGCACCCTCGCCTGGTTATCTAATGTCAACTACTATTAGTTGGTGACGATCATGAAGTGGGAAAATAAAAAACATGAAGTGCCGTATTGCTCGGGCACCATACAAAGAAGATATGCCTGTCCGCGGTACGGCCTCTATGTGTATGATTAAGGGTGAATGAAATTCCACTTAAGACAACTAAAACAACTTAGGCTGAAAACACACCGGATAAAGCAAAACGTTTTTGATTCGATAGTCAAAAAAACATTTTTTATTTCAACACACACACACCAAGCGATACAGAATGTAACAAAACAAAACGTTTTGTTTTCTTGCTGCGTAGAACAGTTATTTACAAGCAATTTTTTTTGGGCGAGAGAAAAAAAAAACACTTTAAATGGAAAAAAAATATTTAAAAATAACGGTAATACTAACAATTAAGTATTGCACATTTTTTGAAATATAAAAGAATGGTTTTTAAAAAAACTAATTTCAAACTCATAGTTTCCTTAAATCCAGATTCCTTAAATGCAAAAGAAACTTTGCATACACCCAACCTTTTTCCCTACCCCAAATCCTACAGTTAGCCCAAGCAGGGCTTGCACTCATACGACTGTAAGAAGTTTTGCTTACCATTACATAGTTGTGGAAGATACAACATCTTGAGCAGTCTTCCGTGCTCAAGTAATAGCTTCAGAGTTGAACCTGTAGATTCTTTTAAATATCTATGTGTTATTATCGATACAAATCTAAATTGGAAGGTCCATGTCCAGTCATTGAAAACTTATATGATGCATATAACTCGTAAGTTATATCTTTTAAAACCATACTGCTCTCGGAAAGTGCTCTTGATGATTTATTACGGTATTGTCAATTCAAAACTACAGTACGGCATTGTAAGTTGGGGAGGTTCTTATATGAACACTTTTGGATCTCTTTTGATTGCTCAAAAGCATATAATCCGAATTATGACTAACAAAAATCGTCTTACTGAAAGCTGGCCTCTTTTCTGTAACCCCCGTATCTTACCGTTGAGACATCTCTATGTTTTTAAAGTTTTAAAAGAGTTTTTCAAACAAAGTGGTAATATTCCCAGTAGAAACTCATCAATATACAACCTACGGGTCAATAACTTGGCACTTGTTGAAAATCCAATCGCA
Source organism: Portevinia maculata (assembly GCA_949715645.1). Taxonomy (NCBI): domain Eukaryota; kingdom Metazoa; phylum Arthropoda; class Insecta; order Diptera; family Syrphidae; genus Portevinia; species Portevinia maculata. Next base: position 195,971,894 of record OX454525.1, read on the forward strand.
CAAAAAACACATTTTATGAAATTTTACTTAGTGGCTGCACCAAGGATTTATAATAACCTTCCGATATCCATACGAAACACTCACAACATTCAATCTTTCTTGAAAAAAGTCAAAGAATGGCTCTTTACTATTGACACTAAGTTTATTGAATTATTGTTGAAAGTAATTACCTAGTAATCTTTAAATTACGAAACGATTCGATTTTTCTAAAAAAAATAAAAAGATATGTAAATATTAAAAATATTGAATTGAGAATTGGCTGATAGTACCCCATGTCAGTTATTCTTCCTAGTTTTAAACATTTTTTTGGCGGTCATTTAACACTGGCTCTTAGAGTAACGGAATGACCGATATTTTATTCTATGGATTCGCTTATTTTATTTAAATTATAATATCTAATTGTTCTTTTAACTAATTATAAGTGGAAAAATGAATAAAAAATATTTAAAATATTTAAAAAAAAAAAAATGTCCAACGAAATCTATTTCACAGAAGGTATTGAGGAGCTGGGGGCCTCATATAGATTTGCCGCCCGGGCCTCTGACGGGCTTAGTCCGCCACTGATCTGAGTTAGTAGTATTAGCTGGCATCGGCAGCCCAAAATCCTTGATCGATTTACCCGAAAGTAATTGCACTACTTTGTTCAATTCAAATAATGCTTCTTCAAATATGTTTTGATCATATTGTAGATCATCTGAAACTAACTCTCGCCGTCGTCGAATCAGAATATCACTGGCCATATTTTCTTGAAATTTATTCCATAGAGTAACAGAATCAGTTACTTGACAAAACGCTACTATGATGGCAAATAAATATCTTAATGATGTACAAATTCGTCGCCTGAGAATTGTTTTGTTCCATATGCCATTGGTACTTTTTCGAGAAAAACGCATTTACAGGTTTGCGTACTTGGTACTCTGAAACTGTGCCATACGATTTTTTTTTATTCTTTTAGTTTGAAGTTAGTCTTATAAAGAGTTCACCTACCAATTTTCAAAGTGTTTTGCCAAACCGTTAACAAGCCACGTTAATAACGTAAAAGTATCCTTTTTGACTTGTGTCCCATCTCCTACATTTTGAAACTGATTTTTTTTGTCATACACGTGGAACACCAAAAAATGGATATGGTACAGAGCAATTCGCATTCAAAATATCTGAAAGGCAAGCAAGCATGGAGTTGGATGCTAAAATTTGAAAAGAAAAATCGATTTCATCTTTTTTGTTAACAAAGTTTGTATTCAAAAAATACAATGAAAACATAGGGACAGGCTACAGTCCGCTTGGGCGAACTGTTGGATACCCTATTCTTATTTCTACCCGTCGTAAGTGGGCGTGACAAAAGTCTAAGTATGGTTGAATTGTTAAGAACGCTCTACATATTTTGTTATATAACATTTAAAGGATTTTATCAAAAAAACGAAGCTTTTGTAAAAAAAACGCTCCCTAGCTCAAACTTTGGTTTTTCAATAAAATTGTTTTATTTCATTGTGGGCGTGTCAGTAGGCGGATTTTTTTAAATTTTATCTCCCGATCATTTTTGGGATTGATAGATCATATGTATATAAAAAACGTTCAACTTTTCAACTTTATAGCTCAAAATTCGATTTTTTCGATAAATTTGTTTTTTGAGCTTGTTGTTGTTTGTTTCAAAAATTCTTAAACTTGATTATTTCGGGACCCTAGAGCTCTCTGCTCTAGGTCCAGTTTAAAGGCCTAATTTTTGCCGACAGACGGACGGACGGATATGGCTAGATCGATATTACTATCGATGCTGATCATAAATATAGTAACTTTTAGGGGTCTACGGGCAATATTAAGGTATGTTACAAACTATGCGTCAAAATTAATATACCCTTAGAATAGGGTAGGTATAATAAGAAAATTATTCAAAGTGTTTAGCATTAAACCAGTGAGTGAAAAATGTCAGATCAGAAAATTACAGCTTCGAGTCATAATGTTCTCCTCTCAGCTGCGAAATTTCAAATAGATAATCCTCTTTGTTTTCTAGTGAATTTCGGGTTTAGAGTGAGCATTGTACCGTCAATGTTTGGCCTGATGTCGAGTTGATCACAATTTGAACTCGTTCCATGTTATTCTTTCGATTTTTTTTTTCATATGTAGGTACATATACGAATATTTGTAACATTAAACTAAGAAATACGATATCTCATGCCAAACAAATAAATCAATTGGCATCAGTACAATTTGAATTTTCAAATTTGACACAATTTACTCACTTGCCCTATCTCTAAACTCGTAGGTACAGAAAATCGTAAACTGATCCGCACAGCATCATGGAACACAAATTGACAGAATGTAGAACACTTTGCGGCAAGATTTTTACTCATGGAACACCAAATCTTGTACTTTTCTGATTTTTTCTGTACTTATCTGTGCAGCTAAGGTTCATTAAACACATCTATTGAACCCATATGTATTCAATGATTGTTTGCTCGTACTTCTGCAACTAGGTTTTGCGTTTGCAGCACTATTCATCACCGCATCGAATTCATATCTTCATAATATCGAATATTATCTACACAACTGTAATGGAGGTGGAACAAACCAATACTAAAATTTTATTTGCGATCTGTGTTCCACATACATAGCTTTTCTTTTACACGAGTGCACGTAGGACAAACCAATTCTCAACTTTGTTAATATTTTCTGTATCTCTTGTCGTAGTGATATGCACGTGGAACAAAACAATTCTCACACAAAAGTTGCGATAAATTATATGGAAAATTTGTCCCAAACGCCAAAAAATGGTTTTTGGCACAAAACAATTCTACAAACTGTTCATTTTGGTGGATATGGGACAAAGTCGATGTTCGATATCTCGGGATTGGAAAAACTTAGAGCAAATCGAATCACAGATTTAAAAAGAGCATACAAAATTACCATAGAATCCGTTCCTAACTCAAAAACAACAAAAGTGGCGTATGGAACAAAACAATTCTCAGGCGACCAAATAGCTGCATCTGATAATGTGTTTTCACAGTGAGAATCGTCTTCCAATAGCCCTATAGCTCTGCATGCTGTTTGATAAGTATTGTAAAAAACACCTTGTACAGTTCTCAGGTGTGCAAAGGATGTCGGGCCTTTTACAATATGCAGTAACATTCTTAGATAAAAGATTCGCTGTTGTTGGGATGAATCCCGTAGACTCTGCCAAGCGCATCCGTTTTTTTTTACTCCGGGGAAACCATCGACCGCTGTACCTTGTTTTCGCCGTTGAAAGGTTTTAGAACTCAGGTTCCATGTATAGTAACTTGGAACTCTGTCATATGTCAGTGGCCCATGTTCTGCATTCCACTTTTTGTGAATTTGCAAGGTGAAAGTGAAATTGTGTGGTCTGCATTTCGATCGAAATGAATATTGTGAATTTTAGCAAATCTGTAGCGAGTTATTACGAATGGTTCAAGTGCGAATCCAGCATTTTTTCATTAAAAATTGCTAAAGCTATTGTATCCATGTTGAGACATCGGTGTTTGTATAGGATTTTAACAGTTTGAAAGTGAATTCGAAAAAATCTAAAACGATTGAAATGCATACATAACATCAAATTTCATTCCGAGTGAAATTGAAAAGTGAATTAAATTCGATTTCGATCGAAATGCAGAACATGGGGGAGTGTTTTCGCGAAATCATCTTGAGCACATAACTTGAAGAATGCTGTTAATGTTGTGTCCCGCGGGTTATTAAAAACCTCTTGTATAGGTATTGTTCTCAGTAAAATATACTTTTTGTCCATTTTCTTAATTTTCTGGCGATCGGCGACGATATTTGGGATATCCGTTATCGCAAGTAGATGTTTGAGTTTGGAACGACTGCGTAAATTTTTTGCTGCATTTGGAATCTCGCATACATGGAGAATTAGGGTTTCAAGTCATATTGTGTTTCTCTACAATTTCGAACAGGACAGGATCTTCTTCATGATCTTCAGCTGAAATAACGCTGTCAATTTGATTTGTTCTGATTTTGTTCACTAACCACACCAGCAGATGTACATGTGGCAAGCCACGTTTGTGCCATTCTAGAGTGTACATATGACAGCGCGGCGCGGCGGACCAAATATGAGACTTGTTAATGAGGGAGTTTCTGTACTTTTAATTGGAAGACTCTGTTAATTATATCGTATCTGTCTTGTGGGGTTAAATTGGTGTTAATATTTTCTTTGATTTCTGGCCAATTTACATGTTGGAGTTATAAATAAATCTGGTGTACCGTAATGTCTGACGTAAGTCATTGCGTCTTGCGATTTTGCATGTAAATATCCAGGTCCACCTGTGAATGATGAAGGTAGTATAACCAACTGGCCAATGCCGCCGCTTTGTTCATTCGCCTATAAAGCATCCTGAAGGTGAACGTAATTTTCTGCTCTCAATTTAGTTTGATTATTGCGGATGTAAGTACTGGTTTGTTAACATTCCATATCTAAGCAAAGGGTTTAAATTGTTTCGTCTTGTCATTATACGGTAGCAATGGTAGTTCATACATGACACTGTTTTACGCAGAGGTGCACCACTTATTGGGTCAACTTGAAAAACATTAAAGGCATAACCATCTTCTCCGGCCGGAACCGCAGCAACCGCTATGTCCCTGCATTTTAAATCTGTAATATCTTCAAAAATATTCATTTAAATTACATGCTTTAAAGGGCCATGTATTAAATGGACAATATATTTAAAGTACTTAGCGTGAATCAAACAACTTATTGATCCCAACTATATCTGGGGATAAAGCAGTGGGTTCAAACGCTTTGGTGATCAGCAAACTTTATTCGTGGATAACCAAATATTTGCTCCAGATATTTGTCACAGTTTATTTATTGACGCTCGCGTGCATCTTGTAATTTACGAGTATATGTCTTAATAAATTGCCAGAAGCCTGATATGATAACTGGACGAGTCTGAGTATGCACTCCCAGCAAACGCGCCAAACTTGAGTCCAAATTAAAATGCAATGTCAGATAGTCAAACAGAAAGCGAATTGTACAATAAACGTTTATATCACCAGGTCGTTTCTCTTGGACGGCATCAGTTTCTTGAGTAATATACGTTCGATGTCAATCTACGAGATAATTATCGGGTCCATATAGGTCTTTTTCAAGTTCAAAATGATGCCGTTTGAAAAATGATTAGAATTTTCTCTTTATTTAGGTATTTGCATTACCTTTATCTTCAAGAAGACTGCCTTTAACTCTTTACTCCCACGAAGCCACAGTCCTTCTTCGCCATCTCCTGAAATTTTGCAAATAAAGAGAAATTTGCAGTACAGTTCTTTCTATTTACTGCTTCCAACTTCTTTGCATATTTAAATGAATCCATTTTCCTGAAAATATATCCAGAAACTATTGATTATTAATAAACATAGGGACGGGCTACAGTCCGCTTGGGCGAACTGTTGGATATCCTATTCTTATTCCTATCCCTCATAAGTGGGCGTGACAAAAGTCCAAGTATGATTGAATTATAAAGAACGCTCTACATATTTTGTTATAGAACAATTAAAGGATTTTATCGAAAAAAAACTTTGGTTTTTCAATAAAATTGATTTATTTAATTGTGGGCGTGTCAGTAGGCGGATTTTAAAATAATTAGCACATGAGCATAAAGGGCCCCTAAAGAGTATATATTATAAAATTCAGCTCCCTAGCTCAAACTTTAGATTTGCAAAAAAAGTTGATTTTAAATTGTGGGGGTGTCAGTGGGCGGATTTTCAAAATATTCACACATGAGCTTAAAGGGCCCCTAGAGAGTATATATTATTTCAGCTCCCTAGCTCAAATTTTGGTTTTTTAATGAAATTGTTTTATTTAATTGTGGGCGTGTCAGTGGGCGGTTTTTGAACATTTTATATCCCGAGCAGTTTTAGGAGTCATAGATCATATTATAAAAAATTTCAGCTCTCTAGCTCAAAATTCGATTTTTTCCAATATTTTCTTTTTTTGAGTTTGTGGGCGTGTTTGAGGGCGGATTTCAAAAATTCGTAAACTTGATTATTTCAGAACCCTAGAGAGTATATGGTTAAAATTTCAGCTCTCTAGGATCAGTTTAAAGGCCTAATTTTTGGCAACAGACGGACGGACGGACGGTCGGACGGACGGACAGACATGGCTAGATCAAAATTACTATCGATGCTGATCATAAATATAGGGGTCTACGGGCAATATTAAGGTACTCGTATGTTACAAACTATGCGTCAAAATTAATATACCCTTAGAATAGGGTATAAGAAAACTTACTTTTCTTTACTGATTCCTACGATTCTCCCGCCTATTACTGCCAATGATTTTGTTTGTTTAGCCTCCAAATGGTTTGCTGGCATTTGACACAAAAAAAAACCCGGAGCTCTAAAGCGCGATTAACCAAAGTGACCGATGTCATTGTATATAAACTCTATAGTACTATTGGTACTACGAGTATCATGAAGACCATCGACGGGGTCGCCATCTGGTGGTCTAGCATGGCATGTTACCTTCCACATGCCAATGCACAAACCATTATATGGATTGCGAAACTGTATCGCATTCATGTTCATCCAATTCCCCAAAAAGAATGAAGATGAATGTTTGTTTACATTTGGAAATGGTTGGATGGCTCTGGCTTTGTCGTTAGAAAAGGATGGTTAATGATAGCTTTTTATATAGCAAGAAAAGCACAAAGTTTCGTATTTTGTTTTCATTATTATTACCGGTGTTGGTGGGAAATTGTATCACATATTACTTTTTCTTTTTATTTCGTTTTTGCGCAGGTATATGAGAAGGATGATGACACAGGTACCGTACCGGTGTTGGTTGACGGTAGGGCGGAAAGGTGAAGGAATAATATCGGGTAGACTTATGCCATATTATTTGTTTGCTCTGAACTCTGATTGAAGTTTGCGGTAGGTTATGTTTTCTGGTATTTAATACTATTGGTATGTATGTGTGTGATGATGAAATTCTCAAAATACTTGGTCTTCCTCTAGAACGTGTATTTGGAACTCTATTATCCATAATAGGAAATTTAGGATTTTAAATACTACTTCAAAAGTTTTTAACTTTCAATATCTTTTAATAAATCTGTATTCAAAAAAATTAATACATGCATAATTTGGGGTCAGCGGAGTCAGTGCTAAATTCGATATGAAATTAGATATTAATTTCAATGTTGACAATTTCACATGTTGATTAAAGATAAATAAACTTGTGCAATACTCCTATAAAATATGTCGTTCATCGAATTTAGCAATCTAGCTCCACGCAAAACAACGAAAATTCTTACTATCCATATAAATACTCATCGTATAGGTACCTATTGATCATGAAGTTGTGGTGCGGCATTGCACAAAACTGACAAAAAAAAATTATGTCATTGCTTTATAAATTAGATCGAATATTTCTAAATCAATTACAAAAAAAATAATAGAAATCGGTAGATACCTTTTGCGACAAGATAGGTATAGCCGAAACAGTGAGAGTCTAAAATGCGACAAACTCATAATATCTCATTTGATGGAAAATACCGAAATCAAATTTTATTCAATTTTGCCTTTCAAACGAATTGCCTCTTCCATCATACATTCTACTTGCAGACGAAGAAGCCAGATTTCTTATTTTTCCATCCTCTCCCTCTCATCAAACATACTATTGCCGAAGCGAAGGCAACATTGCAAATCATCAAAAGTATTCGGCTGTTACACAGGAAAATAAATAAATACTAACACTTCCATAAGAAAGAAAATCATATGGCATGACCAGAGCAGAGAGTCGATAATGCGAGATCCATTATCCATACAAATTAACTCACTTTAATTCCATCATAAACCTCTGATTCTTGCAAATCCTACATTCTACCTGTGCTTCGAAACAACAAAAACACAAAGAAAAAAAAGTACATGCAAACATTGGAATGCAATTCGTCGCCCTAGTGAAGTGACACAAGAACGTAACTAAATTTTTTACGATTTTGGACTGGGTATGACACCTTTCTTCATATATCATTCTATATATTGTGGCAAAAAATTGTACCTACCTCTAGGTGAAGTAGTTTGGAAGTTAGCACTTGCTGTATCAACATTTTTTTCGAAAAATAGTAGGAAAAATAGTAAAAAAAATCACAAAATCGTCTCTTCTGAAAAATAGCAAATATTGACATACGTTTTTGTGTCACTAAGGCGACGAATCGTGAAAAGGCATACAACGAAAACAAATTTCTTCATTCTGCATGACCTATCTCACTTTAAATTTAATATAAGTTAAAAGAATCAAAAACATATATTTGCTTCTTCTTTACACTCGGAGGATAATTTTTCTTTTAAAATGTGAGAAAATCCAAATAAATTTATCCTTTGTTTCATTTTACGTGAAATCATACTTCTGGTCTCTTTCCATCCTACACAATAAATTCATTCTAACTCTCAATCTGTCATATCAAAACCAAGAACCAATCCAAATTCATTACCCAAGCTAAATCGAAATCGTAACAGCGATGCATGCGCCAGACGGTGGGGCTTGCTAACACAAAAAAGGCTTGATGATAATACTATAGAGTTTATATACAATGCCGATGTATACAGGCTGTCGAACCAGCGATCTGTCTGCCTGCGTCATCGGTCAGGGCTTCCATTGACGGTTGGGTTTCCTATGAACACAACCGCCGTTGGCATGACTCTCCAGGGTGCAGACAGACTAAGCAAATGCTCCCCGACGTCTGTGGGAAATCCGCGGCATTCTTGTTCTCTCTCAACAGAAAAGACTGCAGACAGACTACTGGCGTTCTAACGGGACACTACGCTTTTGCCAAACACCTTAAGGTGCTAGGCCTAAGCGACACCACCAACTGCGAAGCCTGTGGAGAAAGCGACGACACTGCGGAACATTTCCTCTGTGATTGTGCTGCTTTTGCTCGTATCAGGTGGCAGGTATTTGGTGCGGATATGGTGAGTGCTGTAAACCTAAGCTCCTTATCATTGAAGCGCCTTCTCGTTTTTCTTAGAAAAACGAGTAAATTCCCACAGTAAAATGTGGTGTGTCTGCCTGGCAGTACAATGGACCAGTATTGAGTCTGAGTGCTCCAGTGCAGAAAGTTTCACACATCCCGACAAAAAAAAAAAAAAAAAAAAAAAAAAATACAGGCTGTCGCTTTCTTATTCATAATTCGGGATATTTTTCACCACAGAGTTTTAGAGTACACTTTTAAGGTGAGTTTATTGCAAAATCAGAGGTTACGGGAATTTTGAGTTAAGTCACTCTCATTCAAAGGGTGCGGAATTATTTGTTAGTATAGACTAATTCATGACGATGAGTAAGTATTATCATTTGAAATGTTTCTTTTCCAGCTAAGAACAAATACTGTGTTCGCTTTTTATACCCTATTCTAAGGGTATATTAATTTTGACGCATAGTTTGTAACATACCTTAATATTGCCCGTAGACCCCTAAAAGTTACTATATTTATGATCAGCATCGATAGTAATGTCGATCTAGCCATGTCCGTCCGTCCGTCTGTTGTCAACAATTAGGCCTTTAAACTGGGTCTAGAGAGTTGAAATTTTAACCATATACTCTCTAGGGTTCCGAAATAATCCAGTTTACGAATTTTTGAAATCCACGCCAACAAACCCAAAAAAAATTTTTTTGAAAAAATCGAATTTTGAGCTAGAAAGCTGAAACTTTTATATATGATCTATGACTCCTAAAACTGATCGGGAGATAACATTTTCAAAATCCGCCCACTGACACGCCCACAATTAAATAAAACAATTTTTTTGAAAACCCAAAATTTGAGCTAGGGAGCTGAAATTTACAATATATACTCTCTAGGGCCCTTTAAGCTCATGTGTAAATATATTCAAAATCCGCCTACTGACACGCATACAATTTAACTTTTTTTGAAAATCCAAAGTTTGAGCTAGGAAGCTGAAATTTATAATATATACTCTCTCGGGGGCCTCTATGCTCATGTATAAATATTTTCAAAATCCGCCTACTGACACGCCCACAATTTAAAAAAAAACTTTTTTGAAAATCCAAAGTTTGAGCTAGGGAGCTGAAATTTATAATATATACTCTCTAGGGGCCCTTTATGCTCATGTGTTATTTTTTTTTTAAATCCGCTTACTGACACGCCCACAATTAAATAAAATATTTTTATTGAAAAACCAAAGTTTTTTTTTGTATAACAAATCATTTAAACATGGCTTTGGTCTGTTGAACGACATGAGTCTTTTAATCTCTATACAAAATATTTAGCTCGATTCCATAAAAGTAAAATTAGTTTTACTGTCATTCCCCAAAAACATACCGCTTTGCTGCTTCAGTATAAGAGATATTCCAATAAAGTGGATAATATCCTCCCTCTCCAAACTGCATAAACTGCAGTACCTATCTAGGCAAATCTTCGGGAGTGTGCACATAATTTAGCCGTAGGAATTTTCCACTCATTTTAAAAATTGAAGTAATTAATTCCTGCGTATGCTCAATATGAAACGTAGGTTGTGCACTAGCTGGCTATATGTTGCTCTATGTACTGATGATGGAGCCATGTTTATACAGTATTCCATATATTTTTCATCGATTTTAGATATCAGCTCGTACAAAGAATATGTCAAGTTTCTTCCGCTTTCTATTATTGTTGCAATACTGAAGGAGGAATTCAGTTGTCCAAAACAGGCTATTAGTCTCCATAGCATACCGTGACTCCTTCTCTGGTAGTTTTTCTTCTGACATAACAAAAACTTTTGCTAGATAGTCCACATGTGTCTTTAATGATTTCACAAACATTTGTGCTAATCCCGTTTCAATGGTTATTGGTATCTCTTTCTTTGAATGTCCCAGGCTTGTGCTGCATACATCACAATAGAATATTTGAGACTATATGCTATAAATTTGTAAGAGAAACATTTTTGTCATGTGGCATTAATCGTTTCTTTGGCCTTTATCTACTTCTCTTGCAAGTTTGTTTCTATATAGAGAACTGGTTATTGTCACTCCGAGATATTTATAGGATTTAACTATTTTGATGGACTCTCGGTTGTAGTACTACCTCACCTCTCCTTCGTGGACATTCTACCTTCACCTTGTTTAAAACTAATTTTCTTCGTTTAGTTCAGATTCAACCACAAACCCCACATCTTGCAGTATTCTTGCAATCGATTGATCATTAGCTGCAGGTATTCCTGTGAATAAGCAAAAAGTACCACATCATCGGCAAATAGCAGTGCTTTGATTAAGTCCTTGCGAACTCTATTCCACCTGGCAAAAAATCAATAATGTTGTCAATGAACAATGGGAAAAGCAATGGTTTTAGAGTGCACCATTGTCTTACGCCTTTATAAGTCTCAAACCATACCGAGATTTCAACCCCATTCCATACAGCTGGGAGCGTACCTTTATATATGCTTTTAAAAACGTTTCCAAACTTGGATGATATTCCGGCTTGTAGAGCTTGTAGAAGAGCATTTGTCGGTCCACCGCATCAAATGCTGGCTTAAAGTCAACAAAAACGTATATAATTTTTTTTTCTCTTTGAATTGCAAGAGACGGTTGTTCAAAATCTTTGTAAATACTTAAGACTATTCGTTAAGAGAAGATATTCCACCCTAATTTGCTGAATCCTATATTTCCTTTCTTATTGCTATAAATAGGAATGACAATAGCTTCCTTGAACTGCTTCGGTACAGCACCTGTGTCCAAAATCCTGTTTAATGCCGTTGGTCGTTAGTGTTTTGAGGAGATTCTCTGTTCCGTATTTTAAAAAAACTTCATTGGGATTCTATTGGATCGCTTCGAGCCCAAACAGTTTCTGGATTAGCAAATGATCTGAATAAAGCAGAATCAGTACTTCTAAGTCATTGACCAGCGCGTTCAATTCACCTTCGAGCAAGAAGTAATCCACCACTGAGAATCCTTGCTGACCTACAAATGTATAGTCGCCATATTTGCCAGAATCCTATACCCCATTCATTACACGCTAACCGAAAGAGTCACAATAATTTAACCCCTCTAGTGTTAAACGTTTCATGGTTCGTTGCACTCTGTTGTCCTGCAAGTGTATTTGAAAATACAAATACTATGATGACCTATAGGAATAGAATATTTCCTCATAGAAAACAAATTCAAGTACGCTAACAGCATCTCCAAAGACTTTTGATAGAATATGAGCTACCTCAATACTGATAAAATACTTAGCCTTGAGTTTCAAACAGTATACATTTTTTTCCCTTTCAGTTGATGTTATGTATGAGTTATGTTTTGCCGGTCGTCACGGCCTTGTGATTACCAACTGCATGGTAGTGGTTGTGGGAGAATTACTCATGAAGAGTCAGAGAATGTAGTCTATCTGCAATTCGCATAACGGTTGCGATATGTTGAGAGCGACTAGTGCAGTCGTGACTCCCGCCCGAATCCCAAACCATGGGTTAGGATGAGGATGAGGTTATGCAATCAAACCTTGGATTGATCCCATTTCACTGCGCAGCGGAGGGAGAGCTACTGCTTCCTGATCCACGGAAAGAAGTGCCTTTAGAGATGCCTGTTTCAATCGAACTTCAAACTGCTCTTTATTCTCTTTGCAGGTAATTCCGAGTCGGGTGACTGATACAATCGAATCCCAATCCCGAGTGAGTTATTATATACCATGTAGGGGGCGATCGGGGTGAATCGGCTGCACAATCGGGTAGTAGGTTTCAAACTGTTCTTGAGGGAGTGCCTGAAGCATTCGAACCCTGAGTGCTACGCGCGTCGGGGCGGAGCGCCTGTCATGCAAATAAAAATGTTAACTTTGGATTATCACCACAAGACTGCGAGAACTTGCAAACATAACAAATTGGAAACAACCATCTGCTTTCTGCCTTTAACAGTTTCATGTTCGCCTGGTATTTCACAAGAGAATTCATACAATAATCATAGGGAAGGGCTACAATGTCCTTGGTCGAACTGTTGGAAACCCTATTCCTATCCCTCATAAAATGGGCGTGCCAAAATTCTAAGTGTGGGTGAATTGTTAAGAACGCTCTACATATTTGTTTTACAAAATTTAAGGGATTTTATCGAAAAAAAGTTTTTTGATAGCAAAAACGCCCTTTAAAAGTAGGCGTGATAAACAAATTTGTATGAGGAAACGACTTTATCTATAGCGTGTGTCATTATTGCGATGGTAGTGTATTCACTAGCTGATTGGCCGGTCGTGTATTCGAATACCGGCCAGGGCCATGATTTTTAATTGAATTCACATAAATAGAGATCTCCCTAAGCAATTTAGGCACCTCCCGTGAAGAAAAAATACTAAGCACCAAAACTACTTTCCTATCCTCCTATTCTTTCGAATAGTAAATAGCAGCTGAAACCATGCAATACAATACCTCATTGCTAGGAGCTGCTTAGTTCAACAAAAAATGCATACCCTGTGTTTAACACTATAATAAGGGTACTGTACATTATACAGAAAAAACTTACGCTACAGTGAATTATAAAAAAAAAACATAGGGACGGGCTACAGTCCGCTTGGGCGAACTGTTGGATACCCCATTCTTATTCCTATCCCTCATAAGTGGGCGTGACAAAAGTCTAAGTATGGTTGACTTGTTAAGAACGCTTTACATATTTTGTTATATAACATTTAAAGTACGAGTATATAATAGAAAAAAACGAAGCTTTTGTAAAAAAAGCTCCCTAGCTCAAACTTTGGTTTTTCAATAAAATTGTTTTATTTAATTGTTGCCGTGTCAGTAGGTGAATTTAAAAAAAATTAACACATGAGCATAATGGGCCCCTAGAAAGTACATATTCAAAATTTCAGCTCCCTAGCTCAAACTTTGGATTTTCAAAAAAAGTTTTTTTTTTTAAATTGTGGGCGTGTCAGTAGGCGGATTTTGAAAATATTTACACATGAGTATAAAGGGTCCGTAGAGAGTATATATTATAAATTTCAGCTCCCTAGCTCAAACTTTGAATTTTCAAAAAAAAAAAAAATAATTGTGGGCGTGTCAGTGGGCGGATTTTGAAAATATTTACACATGAGTATAAAGGGCCCATAGAGAGTATATATTATAAATTTCAGCTCCCTAGGTCAAACTTTGGATTTTCAAAAATTAATATACCCTTAGAATAGGGTATAAAAAAATTATTTTATTTATTTGTTGGCGTGTCAGTGGGCGGATTTTGAAATTTTTTTATCCCGAGCAGTTTTAGGAGTCATAGATCATATACAAAAAATTTCAGCTTTCTAGCTCAAAATTCGATTTTTTCCAAAATTTTGTTTTTTTGAGTTTGTGGGCGTGTCTGTGGGCGGATTTCAAAAATTCGTAAACTTGATTATTTCGAGACCCTAGAGAGTATATGGTTAAAATTTCAGCTCTCTAGGTCCAGTTTAAAGGCCTAATTTTTGCCGACAGACGGACAGACGGACGGACGGACGGACAAACGGACATCGCTAGATCGACATTACTATCGATGCTGATCATAAATAAAGTAACTATTAGGGGTCTACGGGCAATATTAAGGTATGTTACAAACTATGCGTCAAAATTAATATGTATACCCTTAGATCTATATATTTATATAAAAATCAATCCATATTTGTGTTTGTTGCCGGTGTTTGGCCAAGCGCGTTAACCTATTCCAATAACATTTTTTTCCATGAAAGGTTACGTCTGTATGAAGGATGTTATGCGTGATGTCTGTATCTGCATCGCTATGTGAATTATGGGCATTTGAGTGCGAGTACACAATGCATATGTGCGTATGCGTGTAAATTCAGATGCAGATACAGAGACCGCACATATAAAAAACCATCGTACAGACGTCACCTATTTTGTTATCCGAACGCGCATATGAAAGAGCGAGACCACACGAAAGTTTCAAGCCTATTGTGGTGTTTGTGCGCACTTTCATTCTTGAGATATCGTGTGTTCAATGTTTTATTCAAATAACTCTTATTGATTTTTTTTGCATTTTTTTTTTTGAATCGGGCATCGGAAAGTTGCTTTTCCCACATTAATAACAATCGGTGTGAAAGTGAATGAAAAGTGATTCTATCGAAGTTTTTTACTTTCGCTTTGTTGTTTGATTCGCAAAAGTAAGCTGACATAGGCGCCTGCCAGACAAGCACCTACCCTAAGCGGAACAACGAAGTTGTGTGAGCGGCCTAAGCCATGCGGAGAAAAACGTTCAGTCCCTTTCACCGGTTGAGCTCAAATCAGGCAATCTTCGGTATTGGCCTGAGAGTGTTTCTGCGAAGTTTAGTCAAAATCGGTCTTCTTTTTTTAGGCGCAGCAACATACGCCGAATATCCGCTATAGACAATAATAAGGAAGTCTACTCGAACATATTGGCCAATAGAATTCTCGGGCACGGGCAAAGCCGGGCTGGTGCAGCTAGTAAGTTATAAAAAATACTTTGAGAGAATTGTACTTTCATTTACAATGATTTCTTCAATAAAACGGTTTCATTTTAAATAGTGGGCGTGTTAGTGGGCATATTTTAACATGAGCATTAAGGGTCCATAGATGTATATACATATTATAAATTTCAGCTTCCTAGCTCAAACTTTGACTTTTCGATAGAACGGTTTTTTTTTTTAATTATGGGCGTTCATGGTCTGATTTCGAAAAAGTTATGCACTAGCACTTTGAGGGCCAACAAATACAATACATTAAACATTTCAGCTCTCTAGCTCAAAATTCGATTTTTAATATAGATATCCTAGCTCATCTGTTTAACCTCAGTATGTTCACTGGAGTTTACCCTGTTAAACTAAAATGTGCTATTGTTATTCCGATTTTTAAAAAGGGGAGTAGAAAAGAGGTTAACAACTACAGACCGATTTCCTTGCTGTTTTCAATGTCTAAAAATTTTGAAAAAGCTGTTAAAAATAGAATTTTAGGTTATCTAAAAAGGACTAACTTTTTTAGTCCTTTCCATTTTTTATTTAGGGAGGGCCTATGTACCGAAGATGATCTTCTACAATATTGCTCCTTAATTAATAAAGGTTTGGATGAGAAAAAACATTGCGCTGGTTTGTTTGTGGATATCACAAAGGCCTTTGATATGGTTAACCACAGCGTTCTTCTTAACAAGCTTAATTCCGTTGGTTTCCGTGGTACTCTACATGATTGGTTTGCATTATACTTAAAATACCGAACACAAAAAGTAAACAGTAACACCAAGACGCTAAACATAGGTGTACCACAAGGATCGGTCCTTGTTCCGATTTTATTCCTTGTTTACATAAACTCCCTGTTTAACCTACCATTCGCAGGTAAAGTAACAGCTTTTGCAGATGATCTCGGTATCGCATATGACTCATCTAGCCCTATAAGCTTATTGACTGAAATATACCTCGATTTTCACTTACTGAGAGTCTGGTTCGCCAAACACAAGCTAAATGTAAGTTACAAAACCAAACTGATGTATTTCTAGCTTAAGAATACAAGAATTTCCAGATTTTAAAATCTACTTTCACGATGGAAATTGCCTACGTTATAAAATGGTAAATTTCACATGTACTGGGGGATGATTCCTTAGTGGTTTTCAATGAGGGTAATGTTTGTAATAAGAATCGTTTTAAGATAGAAAGAGTTGATAATTTTAAATACTTGGGTATTTTAATTGATCAAAATATGAGCCGGTCCAAAAATATTTCAACAATGAAGCAATATCTGCGCTCTTCTATCCGTAACTTCTATCATCTCAAAAAATATTGTAATAGCAGAACTTTAAGCACAGCCTATTTCGGCATTTTCCATTCAAGACTTCAATATGGTATGAGTTTCTGGGGAGGCGCCTACGTAGCAAAAATTCACCCTCTCCTCGTCCTGCAGAAGTGTGCTATCAGGAAAATCTGCGCAGTTAACAGATTGACTCGCTCTATGCCCCTCTTTAGATCATTAAAAATCCTTCCGGTCAGACATTTGCATTATTTTAAAGTCTCTAAGTTATTTCATATGAGAGGTTACTATATGCAGAGTCCTATATCTGACGTCCGTACTCTCCGTAGCAATCTTGACAATTATGGTCATTGTTCCTGTTTCCACTTTTCGTACCACGCATTTTAGAAACTTCTACTCCATCGTGTCTTACAAGTTGTTTAATACGTTTCCTATGGCTCTTCGGTGTACCAGGTCTTTGTCAATGTTCTGAAAAAAAGTTAAACTGTGGCTTCTGGATTTTGATCAGAGTCAAATTGAAGTTCTGCTGCCTTATATTGCTTAGTATTAAAATAATTTCTTAAATTACATACTTACTGCTTCTTTTTCCAAAAAATCATTGTATAGCTTTTTTCGCGTTTTCTGAATTTAATTTATTTAATTTATTTAATTTATGAAGTAGCATTTATCACTACTTGAATTTTCAAATACAATTGACACTAACTCTTCTTTATTAAACCTGAATTTGTGTTATGATAGTTTAAGAAAATTATATTTCCATTGTTATAAAGAATAATGATTATAAATAAATAAAAAAATTATATAAATAAAATAAATAAACTTCTTTCTTTTGAGATTGTGGGCGTGTTAGTGGGCGGATTTGAAAAATTCTTACACTTTATTATTTCGGGCCAAAAGAGAGTAAATAATTAAAATTTCAGCTTTCTAGCTGCAGTTTAGAGGGCATAATTTTCGCCTACGGACGAACATAGTAAGATCGACATTACTATCGATGCTTATCACGAATTTAGTAACTGTTATTGGTCTGCGGGTAATATTAAGGTATGTAACAAACTATGAGTCAAAATAAATATACCCTTACAAAAGGGTATAAAAACACATAGACGCGTAAATACCCGTAGCCAAAACAAACATAAGGAACCTTCTTTTCGGTATTACCCTACATGAACAGACGGGATCAGTTTTTGAAATGGTTTTTTTTTGTGTGATAACACACTTTGCATTTTTTGGATGCTTTCGTCAATATCCTTTTTGAGTTGTTTTGAACGAAAAACCATATCTAACGATTACTACCACGTTGTTTCACAGTTCGCCACAACCGATCATCAGACTCCTTCTTTCTGTTGTGCTGGTCTGTTGTTTTCCATTCATTATTTTCCAAAAAAATCCTTTACCTCCACTGGGATTCGAACATAGACCAGCGTCTTCTCAGGCAAGCACTCACGTACTCTGCCATTGAAGCCACAAGTTTCAGCTCATCCTGAAAATGGGGAAAGAAGGAGTCTGATCAATCGTTGACAAGCTAACCCGATTCAAAATTATAAAATTAACTTTAATAGAATCACAAGAGGAAGAATTATTAAAAGAGAAACCCCATCAGTTTTTAAAACTTCAAATGGAAAAAAAGGTTTATGTTACAGTTAGATAACCAAGAACCAATCCTTGTAACAACTCTTCCAATACCATTCAGAAGCTCAACTGATCAAAAGGTTAAAAGCACATCTGAAATACCTCAAAGAAATTTGCTTTGAAAAATGCTTTAAATGTATTTGGTTTTCTCGTCCTGCAATGGGGCATGCATATAAGAAGACTTTCCAATAACTTCATAAAAAAAACTTTCAAACCCTCGATACAGTCCATATTTATGTTGACGACACAGGCCATTGACGGACACCAAAACCATACAAGACTTACTCTCACTTATCACAACTCACCATTCGGAGTACGCCAAGTAAACTCCCGAGCACTTAAACGAATTAAATCCAAATATTTTTGAACCGCATGGTAGCTGACATACTAGTTCAAGGCCATTTGAAATGATTGCACTACATAAAGTAGGACCCTTGCCAACAAGTTGTGGTAACCAAGAGTATCTGCAAACGTTTCAAGATGACCTAACCAAATACTCAGAAGCAAATGGTTTACCTAATGCAGACGCTCCAATAGTAGCAAGAGTTTTCGTCGAAAACATTGTGTGCCGACATGGCATCTCATTTTCACTACTGACAGACCAAGATGTAAATGTCCTAAGCTAAATTTTTACGGAAATCGTCGATTGAGAATTGTTTTGTTCCATACGCCACTTTTGTCGTTTTTGAGTTAGGAACGGATTCTATGGTAATTTTCTATGCTCTTTTTAAATCCGTGATTCGATTTGCTCTAAGTCTTTCCAATCCCGA
This sequence comes from Portevinia maculata, assembly GCA_949715645.1. NCBI lineage: Eukaryota > Metazoa > Arthropoda > Insecta > Diptera > Syrphidae > Portevinia > Portevinia maculata. Next base: position 195,990,946 of record OX454525.1, read on the forward strand.
GATATCGAACATCATTGATCATCATGAAACCTTTTTTTTTCAAATTTTACCATCCAACTCCATGCCTTCTTGCCTTTCAGATATTTTGGATGAGAATTGCTTTGTGCCATATCCATTTTACCTACACATGAGCTTAAAGGGACCCTAGAGAGTATATATTATAAATTTCAGCTCCCTAGCTCAAATTTTGGTTTTTCAATAAAATTGTTTTATGGCGTGTCAGTGGGCGGATTTTGAAAATTTTATATCCTGAGCAGTTTAAGGAGTCACAGATCATATATAAAAAATTTCAGCTTTCTAGCTCAAAATTCGATTTTTTCCAAAATTTTGTTTTTTTTGAGTTTGTGGGCGTGTCTGTGGGCGGATTTCAAAAATTCGTAAGCTTGATTATTTCGGGACCCTAGAGAGTATATGGTTAATATTTCAGCTATCTAGGCCCAGTTTAAAGGCCTAATTTTTGCCGACGGACGGACGGACGGACGGACATGGCTAGATCGACATTACTATCGATGCTCATCATAAATATAGTAACTTTTAGGGATCTACGGGCAATATTAAGGTATGTTACAAACTATGCGTCAAAATTAATATACCCTTAGAATAGGGTATAAAAATGGTGAAAGCTTAATGTAAGACATAAACCTTCAAAACGCCATCAACCAACGTGAGGCCAAATGTAATGATCCATACTAATATTATAAATGCGAAAGTAACTCTGTCTGTCTCGCTTTAACGCCAAAACTACTGAACCTTTGTAAATGAAATTTGGTACACAGATAATCTAGAGCCTGAGAATGGACATAGGCTACCGCGGGAAAATGCTGCTTCCACTGTCCAGAAGCGGAGATCTAAGCTGATATCTAAGAAAAGTTGTAACTCTCGAATGCTTTCTAGCTCCTAGCTTTGGAATGACTCATCCAAATGAAATAGGATTTTTTTTAATATAAAGTTCAATTACAAAGATTTTAAGATATAAATCATCTTTGTAGGTTATCCTGAAGTTGAACAATAAGCATTAAACTATAAATTTTATACAATTCAAAAAAGTAAAATGTTCGATTGAAGTTAGATCGTTGGAATTTCCCAGCGTTCAGTGGAGGAAAATTTGTGTGTGTGTGCGGCACAAACCTGTTTCTCTACCTGTACCTTTTGTGCAATGTGCTTTTTCTTTCTTTTTTATGCACCTTTCGCAGTTTGTGTTGTTTTTTTTATGGCGCATGGCCATGGGATTGAGAAAGATAGGGTATTAACTGTAAATGAGGTTGAGAGGGAGTCACACTCAGTGTATATCTATATAATGAGTAGGGACACTCTCGACGTTTTCTTTATCAGTTCTTATCAGCAAGTATTTTGTTTTAAATTTGAGAAGTGGCAGACTGGCGAAGCAATTCGAGCACGGGACAGCTATACTCTATCCAACAAAAATTGTCAGTACAGCGAAGATAGGATGTTTGTCTCTCAGTCTGGTTGCAATGACTTACATAAATCGGTCCCTCTTTAAAGCTCTCACAGGGTTGCCGTAGTATGTATGATAATTCGCCATAACTCAGAGAGCAATTCGATTAGGGTTACCATCTTCCAATTTAAAATAAAAATATTGCGGAACGAAATAAATTCCGTTTATCTTTTTCCTTTTTTGGTAAGATAATAAATTTCGTAACACAAAAAAAAAATCAAAACGAAAAATATATCACTGTAATCCAATTAATTCATTATAAATATTGTAAAACATAAAATACTAATTTCTAATATCACTGTAATATCTACTCAACTAATCCGATGAGTAATTACTGCTACTGCTCTCGTTATTTAGGTCTATTATTAACCTTTCAACTGCTTCCTCGGCAAAAACGTCCATTTCGAACATATTTGGCTCAACAACCAGTTCAACGTGTTCAACGTGTTCACATCGATGCCATTTTTCCTTGTCAACCCTTGTAAGTGCTGTCGTTAGTAAGTCTCCTATTTCAGCCATTTTAAATGACTTGTTTTGGCTTGCTACAAACACTTTCACTTGAGCCCAAACCAATTCTATTGGATTAAGGTCACAGTGGTAAGGCGGCAAGCGAAGCACTTTATGTCCCGAATTTTGAGCCATTTTATCCACGACGTATGTTTCATACTTGGCTTTGTAACGTTTAACGATTTCAAGCAACCCATTGTATGATTGCATCCCTACCTAACTTGAGATCTTCCTTTTGGGAATTCCCGTATTCATTGGCAAAACAGGCGTCATTCATCGGAAAAACAAAGACATCATACAAACAGGTATATGATGAGATGAAAGGATGTATTTATGTTTTATTTTATTTAAACAGTTTGCGACATAAACTCAATCAGCAAGATTTTCTAAAAACATTTCCCAGTCCTTTCCGCTTTATGTATATTGTAAAAAGTAGACACAATCAGGCAATTAGAATACAAAATTATGACACTAAACAGATTTAAAAAAAAAACGGCACTTGTGCAGCTGTACAATACAAATACAATCAAATTAAAACCGAATGGCAACACCCCAGGTAATCATTCGTTCTCAAAAGCACTAAAACCGGAAGTTCTTTGACAAAATCCATAGAAAAACCCTTAATGATATGCTTCATTGTAGAGATGGTAATACTCTTCTGATGTGCTTCAGTCACACACACTACACACTGCTTATTTTGGTGGATGATAAGATAATAGCAAGGTAGGGGAATTCTACTCTTATTATGCTCACAAACACGAAAAAAGCAGGGCAAAAATGATACCATGATAAATTTGCTAAGATGTGTGCGTAACTGGTGTGAAAAAATTACAAAATGCAAATTTCTAGCTCCTGTAAATTTCCTTAATATCCTTCGGAACAGTTTGGGTTTAAGACTCATCACAATACGATTCAGCATCTTTATTGAATTAAGCATCTCCTAAAAAGTAACTCGCTGGAAGAAGTACAGGATTGGTTTTACTTGATGTTGAGAAAACGTTTGACACCGTATGCCACCATGGTCTGGTGCACAATCTTATTAGTTTTAACTTCCCGATCTACCTTATCAAAATTATTGCGTCCTTTTTAACTGGACGTACTTATAAGGTGTCTGTTAAAAAGTGTTTTTGTAAGTAATTGTTGACTGCTATGTTTTCAGACGATACTTGCAATCTGCCTTGAAGGCGGTTCAAACATATTCCACTAAATGGAAAATAAAAATAAATGCTTAAAAGACTCAGGCTGTCTTTCTTACCAGAAAAAGAAAAGCTTTTTTCTTACCAAGCAACTGATTGCAAATTTGTGGTACACAGACAAATTGGAAACAGAGTCAAAGTACTTAGGTACATCTTGATAGAACTTTTATGTTCGGTCTACATATCCAGCAAATAATAAAGAGGGAAAACATTAAAATAAAGACGGTTTATCCGTTCATTAGTTCGCGGTCATAATTGAGCCTTAAAAAACAAGCTGAACAAGGTTATTTTCCAGCAGACAATGTTTTATGGAAAGGGGAAGTCCCAAAATAAACTTTTGAAAATGATTTTAGGGTAACCCAGGCGTTTTTCTACCGAAGAGCAGCATGTATTATCAGATATTGAAAAAGTATGTATCAGAAAAAATTTACAAATTACATGATCGATACAATGTTTCATGTATTTCTTCCGACAACATCCTTATTTCAAGTCTAGCTATTTGATTAGGGAATCGCAATAATTTGTTTACCTATTTGTTAACTTATTCAATTCTTTATTTATTATTTATTCATTTTATCATTTTTTTTTCCTTTTTATTAAATGATTTAATTATTTATTTATTTGTATATTTATTATTTATTTATTAATATAAATTATTAATTTATTTGTTAACTGATTTATGAATTTATTTATTTAACTTTGGGTGTGCATACTTATTTATTCATTTTCTTATGTATATATCTGTTGATTTATTCATTTGTTTACTTTTTTAGTCTTATTATTCAATTGTTACTTTAAATTGTTGTCACAATAGTTTGTAAAAATTATCTGATGAAATCAGGATGTCTTTTGCTTTTCCCGGCGTCTCCTTCTCTACAGCCTAGGTTCCATGGATCTTAAAATAATAACTAGGTTTTTATAGTAGCGTTTCCTTCTAACGCAGTTTTAGTAATAATTCTTTAAAACACTTATTATTAATATTTCAGAAGAAAGGTAGAGTATACCACTTCTCTGTTGATTATGCTTTATAGTCTTAAGAACTGTGTAATATTTCCGCTGCAAGAAATTACAAATTATGTATATGTATACATTTTTTACAAATATTTGAATCAATATTGTTCCAAATAAGACAACCAAAATTGTTAGAAAATGAGAAAAAATTCGATTGAATCCATAAACCTATATTTGTCATGCAGCCTTTCGTATATAAAACTTTAGAAGGCAAACAAAATTTAATAAAAACCTGTTGTTTTCCTAAATCATCAACCTGTACCTTTACAGCCCACTGCGACTTTTCAGAAAATTAGCCACTTCAAGGTGGACATTTTCTTCTTATTAGGGGATGTGATGTAGTATTCCGCTACTACATGCATTGCAATTATACCAATATAGCATTTCACTATGTGCTCCACACCATAAATGTCTCTACACACACTATGCACAGAACTATGAATTTCCAGATCATAAAATACCCAAACTTACTCTTCTTATTCTTCTTCCTTCTCCCTGCATCCCGGTTCGACCTCGATAAACAAGGGTAGGCATCCTGGTTTGGGATCACTTCATCAATAACGCCAATATAATGCTGGTGTTGTTGCATTTGTGGCATCCAAGAATTTTTAGGACTGCCTCTATCTACAATTTCGATAAGTAGGTACATGCTCCCTAAACTGATTATTGTTTGATCGACCTATTACGACACCGGTGATCTCCAGTCGTGTCAACCCACGGATTTGCATGCACACTTGGGGGACAGCTTTAAGATGTAAAATGTGTCGGTAGGCTCACCTGATTGTTAAAATTGCTACATCTGACTTTTTCCCTTAGTTGCCTTTTACGACAAGCACTGTTTGTGGGACTGCAGTGATATTCCAAGCCCGTCCTAGTCCGGGAACGGGAAGAATACCCAAATTTGGTATTACAAATAAACCCAACGTCATAACGAATGCATTTCATGCAATCATGTCCCATTGTGAATCCCTTAAAATTCTGACACAAGTGAAAAGGAAACCTATAAACACTGAAAGATAACAAAACAAGGGAACGGCATGTACCACCGCAGTGAAGCCACGCAATCGATCGCACACTATAGGCGTTTTTCAGCTCAGAATAAATTGACTGAGCAGTCTGATTGAAAAAAATGAACACGGCCAAGGACAGACTCAGGGGAAGGAACAAAAAGGAAAACGAGGCAAAGAACAATTAAAAATAAGATAGGGGGTCCTTTTTTATAAAATTATTTATAATCAAATGATAGCTGAGCGCTTATGTGTGTTTCATAAACAAATCAGAACGCTCTGAGCACGCTCCGTTCAGAGCATGCTCTACTTGCTCACCTGCTCACACCTTGTTCCGCTTGGGCGAATTATCGGATACCCTATTCCTATCCCTATCGCTCATTAAGTGGGTGTGACAAAAATCTAGGCATGAGAAAATTGTTAAGAAGATATTAAAACAAACAAAATTTTCGTAGAAAACGCCGCTTAAAAGTGGGCATGTCAGAAAAATTTATATCAAGGTATTGTTCAAAATGACTTTAACTATTTAATACTTTGCGAATAAAACTTTTTTTTTAACTGGACTTGACAATGGGCGGATTTTAAAAATGCTTACACATGGGCATTAAGAGCCCCTAGAGAGTAAACATTCCAAATTTCATCTTCCTAACTCAAACTTCGATATTTCGAAAAAAAACGGTTTTTTTGTAAATTGTAGGCGTGTCAGTGGACAGATTTTAAAAAGCTTTCAAATCAGGATACCATCATCAGATTTCCACACCTGACATTCCCCGAGCGTATTTTTTGCCCAACCTGTTTAACCTCACCGAATTTTACCTACCTAAGGAAGGTAATAACTTTCCTTTTGTATAGAGGATACTGGGAAGTTTCATCTTACTATACTACACATCTTACCGATATATTTTCATTTAATGTTAATTATTTATCCAACGGAGATTACATAAAATAATACTTTTGCCAAAAGTACAGTGCTATAATGTCATCCATCATCTACCACCTATCAAGCGATCTGGAGTGCACACCCGGTCTGCAGAATTTTCAGGAAAACCAATAAGTTAATTCTCTTCTTTTTTTTGTAGTTTGGCATTTTTTTTTACTTTGTTTTAAAATTAGTTTTGTTTTTGCATTTTGTTTCTAACTGGTAATGTTCTTATTACGAGTATCATATAAAATACTTACATCAAAAGTACATTTCTTAATACTAGGGGTCGCCCATGGTCGAAATTCGACCAATTTATTCAATAAGTTAAAAAAAAACAAAGTCGACTGTTATACATATTAATCGGAGAATGAAATTTTTCGACATTGCATTCTCTGAGTTCACATGATATAAAATTTTTCCGGCATTTTCAAGTAACTTCAAGCATTTTCAAGTAACTTCAAGCATGTCCAAGTAATTTCAAGTATGTTCCAGCATTATCAAGTAACTTCAAGTTTTCAAGCATTTTCCAGTAACTTCAAGTATTTTGAAGCATTTTCAAGTAACTTCAAGCATGTCCAAGTAACTTCAAGTTTTTTCAAGTAACTTCATGATTATAAAATTTTTCCGTTCCGATTGTCAGATTGTTGCCTCACACAGCAATGTTGTTGTTGTTGTAATTTCATCCATTCATTTCATTTTACCTGCTGTGATTCATAATGTGTGTTATATATGTGGATAATTTTTGTATTGTGCACTACATATCTAAGTGACGTATAATAGCAAAAATGGGTGGAAACACATTATAGGCAACTCCGTATTAATATATAGATAACATTTATTATATTTTTTTAAATTGATTAATCTGATTCTGCGAGATACAAAGGTGTAAAGTACATTTCCCTCTCAATTAGCTTCAGAAAAACAAATAAATATCCCTTCTCTTGAATTTATAAAATGCTAAAATCTTAAAATGGCTTCTTAGATTTGCTTTAAATTGGGATGAAGTGGAGTAGGTGGGACTAAAGCCGACTTGACTTATGCTAGGGGGTTATCGTAACATCGTAGGCAATGTAACCCAGGTACACATTGTGCATATTTGGGGAGGTTAGTCCTTCTAGATGGGTATTGCATTACCTCTGGTCAACAATATACGACAAGTTGTTGTATTTGTTTCTGACCGTGCTTCCTTCTAGCTTCGCACGAACATATTTTTGAGGGATGGTAAGGAACAAAGGATCCCCATTCGACGGGCCACAGCTGTGCATCTCGAGCGTGCCAATACCTGTGACATGGATATATTCATCCAATCCTGCCTCCCACAAGACTTCAACCGTTTTTATACCCTATTCTAAGGGTATATTAATTTTGACGCATAGTTTGTAACATACCTTAATATTGCCCGTAGAACCCTAAAAGTTACTATATTTATGATCAGCATCGATAGTAATGTCGATCTAGCCATGTCCGTCCGTCCGTCCGTCTGTCGACAAAATTAGGTCTTTATACTGGGCCTAGAGAGCTGAAATTTTAACCATATACTCTCTAGGGTCCCGAAATAATCAAGTTGACGAATTTTTGAAATCCGCCCACAAACACAAACTCAAAAAACAAATTTTTCGAAAAAATCGAATTTTGAGCTAGAAAGCTGAAATTTTGTATATAATGATGTATGACTCCTAAAACTGCTCGGGAGATAAAATATTAAAAATCCGCCCACTGACACGCACACAATTAAATTAAACAATTTTATTGAAAAACCAAAAATTGAGCTAGGGAGATGAAATTTATAATATATACTCTCTAGGGGCCCTTTATGCTCATGTGTTAATTTTTTTAAAATCCGCTTGCTGATACGCCCACAATTAAATAAAATATTTTTATTGAAAAACCAAAGTTTGATCTAGGGAGCGTTTTTTTTAAAAAAGCTTCGTTTTTTTTAAAAAAGCTTCGTTTTTTTGATAAAATCCTTTAAATGTTATATAACAAAATATGTAGAGCATTCTTACTTAGACTTTTGTCACGCCCACTTATGAGGGATAGGAATAAGAATAGGGTATCCAACAGTTCGCCCAAGCGGACTGCATCCCGTCCCTATGTTTAAGATATGTATTGACATGTTTGTCAGGAAGAGGAATTCTGCTGTTTCTTGATCAGAATTTCTTTTTTTAACTTGAGTTAAAATTTTGATTTAACATTTGTCTGTATTGTAAGAAAATGCCACGAGCCTTTTTTGCCATTCTTGAGAAAACGTTATTATTTGGCAACCAAGGTACAAGACCTGGAGTACCTGTGGTCCACAGAGGGTTGTGCCTTGGACCTAACATTCCATTAAATTTGTTCCTATAGTCAAAAGATGAATACGTTCAACGAGATCAACGGATTTACTTTTTGGAACTCAATAAACAAATTTTGTAAAAAATAAATTAATAACGTGTAATTTGGGCCGATAGACCACTATCTCTTTCGGAAATGCCGTATCTCTTTCTTAAACGTGAAAAATAAATTGAATGAAACAATTTTAGTTATTTTTACAAATCGTATGTAAAAATCATTGTGATTGTTTATAAAGTGTATATTCATGTGAAAATAAAAGCTATTGAAGAATAAAAACTACCAAATTATAGAGAAAAAACCTGAGAAAGTATGTTTAAGCAAAAAAAAACAATAAAAACAGTGAACATGTTGACCAAAAACGCCTGTGCAGAACTTGATGCGTTCATTTACAAACATTTTCATTTTTTTTTTCAATTTTGTTATTAATTAATTTTTGTCGTTCGTTTGTATTAATTAGTATAAAATGTATGCACAGAAAATTGTTCAACTTAATTTACTTCCAAACAAAAACATTTTTTTGCCACAACAACGCGATTCCTATGGTTTCACTTTTATTTGTTTTAAACAATCAGTATGAAGAGAGGTACTGTATAGACGTGTTTTTCTGGCGGGCAGTTTCGCAGTGGTTTTGTTCCATATAAAGTTCCCAAATTAATACCTTCTAATTGCATAAAGATCGCCTCATGATTTTACGTTTGCTATTTATTCGTGGCCTCTGAATTAATTCTTTGTCTAACTCATTCGGTTGGAACCTGCACAAGCACAAATGTCGAAAAAAAAACCGCGGCAATACATCAAACCTTAAAGTGGACTCACCTCGAACTCCCTTCAGTTGTATCAAACCTAATTTGAGCAAATTGACAGCCGACGATATCAGCGAGTTCATAATAACATTGTTATCTAAACAATTTAAAGAAGAAAGTGAGTTACTCGCGCAAAAAATACAAATTCAGTTCGTCGAAGTCAATAAAAACATTACCGATGTCATAGCGAGAGTTTCACTGCTCGAATTCAACCGTCGATATAGATGCGCTCAAATCTGAAGTCACACAGTTAAAATCATCTCTATCGGACGCCAATGTTAAACTTATTTACACCAAAACCCAATTCATCCACAACGATAACGAACTTTCAAAAATAAAAACCGAACTTGCCGCCGCTACAATTGCAGTTAACAATTTATCAAATTTTCAAGACCACCTAGATAATAAACGTATTGCAGGTGATGCCACTTATGCCACACCATTAACATGAAACCGCCAGTGTTGTTGGATATTTTTCGCACTCGTCCGAAGACCACTAATAATCACAACACCGCGATCATAGCTAAATTTCGATCAGCCTACGATAAAAACTTTATATGCTAACGTCTATCGCCAAGTACCGAAAAGATAACAAAACACAACTTTGCCTGAACGACGTAGGGCTGAATTCGGTAACACAAATTTATTTCCGTGAATGCTTAGCAAATAAAAACAACTTTTTGTTCCGAACCACAATTCAATTAAAAACATAGGGACGGGGTACAGTCCGCTTGGGCGAACTGTTGGATTATTATTTTTATATATAGTTATTCCTATCCTTCATAAGTGGGCGTGACAAAAGTCTAAGTATGGTTGAATAGTTAAGAACGCTCTACATATTTTATATAACATTTAAAGGATTTTATCGAAAAAAACGCTCCCTAGCTCAAACTTGGGTGTTTCAATAAAATTGTTTTATTTAATGTGTCAGTAGGCGGATTTAAAAAAAAAATTAACACATGAGCATAAAGGGCCCCTAGAGAGTATATATTATAAATTTCAGCTAGCTCAAACTTTGGATTTTCAAAAAAAAGTTTTTTTTTAATTGTGGGCGTGTCAGTAGGCGGATTTTGAAAATATTTACACATGAGCTTAAAGTGCCGCTAGAGAGTATATATTATAAATCTCAGCTCCCTAGCTCAAATTTTCGTTTTTCAATAAAATTGTTTTATTTATTTGTGGGCGTGTCAGTGGGCGGATTTTGAAAATTTTATATCCTGAGCAGTTTTAGGAGTCATAGATCATTCATAAAAAATTTCAGCTTTCTAGCTCAAAATTCGATTTTTTCCAAAATTTTGTTTTTCTGAGTTTGTGGGCGTGTCTGTGGGCGGATTTCAGAAATTCGTAAACTTGATTATTTCGGGACCCTAGAGAGTATATGGTTAAAATTTCAGTTGTCTAGGCCCAGTTTAAAGGCCTAATTTTTGCCGGCGGGCGGACGGACTTACGGACATGGCTAGATCGACATTACTACCGATGCTGATCATAAATATAGTAACTTTTAGGGGTCTGCGGGCAATATTAAGGTATGTTACAAACTATGCGTCTAAATTAATATACCCTTAGAATAGGATATAAATAACATAAAATTGCCACCGTGTTTACAATTCGTGGTCGTGTGTATGTCAAACGCCAGCAGTCAGATGTGCAAGGAGAATGCATTGATAACATCGAAACCCTATATTCCTTAATTCTAAGAATTTATATTATTATAATACATTGTACTACGTTTTGTCTCTCTCTTTTCTTATCACTGCATTTTAATAACTCCTCTAGCTAGTCAAAATGATTGAAAGTAAGTATGGGCTTTTGAAATTCGTGGAGCCTCTCACTCGAATATACTTAATTCACAATTTTTCTGCTGTTGTATGATAGCAATGAATCATTACGATCATGATGAAGTTTCCGCGGTCGGTGGTGGTGTTAGAATTCTTCGCTCAATGGTATCAATTTTAAGCAAACAAAAGACGTGTCTACAAATTTGTCATTTAAATGCACAGAGCTTGTATTGCAAGATCGATAAGTTTAGGGACGTGTTCGAGGAATCTAAGATTGATATCATCTGTGTCTCTGAAACGTGGTTCTCTGATAAAAATAATGATTCGATGTATCGATTGGGTGGCTATAGGCTTTTACGTGCGGATAGATACGGTAGGAGAGGCGGAGGAGTCGCGATTTATGTTCGTGAAGGTATAACCTGTAAAACCAACTGTAAATCGGAAGTGGGTAGTGAGATAGACTATTTATTCATCGATATTATCGATAACGATGGTACTCTTTTAATTGGGACAGTCTACAGACCCAATAGTGATACTGATTTCTCGCCATTGTTTACACTGTTGGAAACAATCTCGTTGGGCCATTCTAAGATCATTGTATGTGGCGACATGAATAGCAATCTCTTAGCCCAGACATTTCTCGTTGAAGGTATGAGAACATATAACTTATTTCCGGTTAACACGAATAATGCTACACATTTTTCTCGAGAATCGCAATCACTTTAAGATGTCTTTTTCGTAAGCGATATCAATGATGTCTTAGTATATGATCCGTTGTCAGCACCAGCTTTCTCTAAGCACGACCTCATATACCTGTCTCATAATTCTATGATCAAAAGATCTGTTGCCTCTTATGAATACAGGGATTTTAGAGGTATAGATTATACTCGATTGGAGCATAGTGTTTGCAGCATTGAATGGGAACGTGCCTACTTTTTACCCTCTCCCGATGACCAAATTGAATTTCTGAATAATAATATTATCAACTTGTTTAATAGTAATGTTCCACTAAGATCTAAAACAGTTAAGCATGGTGAGCGTCCCTGGTTTTCCAATGAAATTCGGAGGCTTATATTTCAAAGGCCTATAAGGAATAGAAACGCTACAGATTAGACATTCACCATCAAATGTATCGTAGCTTGCGTAACCTAGTTGTATGCAAAATAGGAACTGCAAAAATTCAACTGTACAAACGCAAGTTTAGCACTTCCATGAGCGAGCGTCAACTATGGAAGAACTGTTATGAGTCGAGGCTTGGCCACAGGGGCATCTTCGGAGTAGTGGAGGAGGACGGTGGCACGCTCGCGGTTGCACGGCTATCTTGTTCACTAATTCACTTCTGTTTTTAAATGTTCTTCCTGCTGCACTATTCACTATTGAGGGGGATATAACCCTACTGGAACAATGGCTGATGGCAAGCGGAGCGCCTGTGCTGCAATTGACCTTTGCAAAGGGCGAAGTAGTTGGGGACTTTGTCCCGTCCTTTTTGTTGCGTCCGTCGCTTGCCGTTGTGCTTCCGCGTCGTTTTTTTTAGCTGTGCTGTTAATACACAAGCACAGCTAAGCGGACGTTTAATGGGTGTCTGTGGGCGAAAATATCGGATTTACCGATCCCAGGACAAAAAGTCAGCAGAGGTGAGGGTCGTCTCTCGACTCAACGCCCCAACCCAATACCTGGTGGAACAATCATGTTTTAGGAGGCATATAGTTATGTTTAGGTACTACCGGGGATATGGACAAAAAACGCAATTATAATTTTTAGCAATATGTCTTTATTCTTCTACTTTCCAAACTGAACTGAACTTCTCAATCTAATAGTTTTTACATTTTGTTTTATCTCTTGCTTGTGCTGCATATTGCTGCACGTACAATACGATGAAGTATATTTTGATTCCCTTGCAACTGAAATCTGATATGTTGCATTTGAAATATAAATGATTCGTTTGCATTTGTAATCTGAATCTTATGTTTTGCTTGAATTCTACGTGGGGGTTCTAAAAGAACATTCTGTAATCAATCTTAAGTCTAACTGTGGTTGTATACTCATGTATACGATAGAGGAGGATGTGTAGATGCACACTTAACTTCCCCATCCTTAAGGTTCGACTCCGGCGAATTTATTGGTTTATTTCTACATTTCATTACTATGTATGTAATTATTATTATTACGATCAAGCAAGAAATTACGTATTGTATGCCAATGTGAACTGTATGTTGTTGATTTGATTTATGTATAAAATTTTTACTTTCAAAATTATATTTCTGTATTTCATATATATTTAATTTTTTTAGTATTTTATTTTGCGTAATGTTCAAATTTAATAATGGTACAATGTGAATATTTTCGTAAAAAACATTTTTTTGATCTTCATATTCAATGTTATTAACAGTTACAGAACAATTTCTTAACTTAATAAGTATACTCCCATTAATTCTTCGTTTTGGTAAGCAATTGGATTCTATTTCTAGATTGTTAACATCTTCTATTAATAAAAATTGATCATTTAATTGTTTTACAATATTGGATTCATAATTTTGTTCAAAATTACATTTACTTGGTAATCCTTTTATTATTTTTGGAAAACATAAGTCATTTGTTACATTTTGTAATTCTTTCCCCTTACATATTTTTAAATTACTGACTTGAAAACATTCCTTTTTTATAAAATAAGCTTCGTTATTACTTTGCAAAAAGTTTGAAAACTGAACAACAATTGTATGGTTTTTTTGAGTTGGGATAGGTTCGATTAGATATTCTTGAAACGGGGTTTGTTTTAAAATGGGAATTTTTATAAGGAATACTACGAGTATATTATTATTTTTGTAAAATGCTTGTAATTCGCAAATTTCGTATATTTGCTCCATTGAGTGTATGGGAAATCCTTTTTGTCGCAGTTCCTTGTAAGCAAATTCAAGTTCTTTTGGAGAGAGTATATTTTTTTTTTGAAATAACTTTGAGTTTGGCTAATTGTACAGATTCAAATATTTTAGTGAGGTGGTCTTCTAAAAGGTCAATGTCGTATAAAGTTTGATACAGATATTGTGTGAAAATAACGTCATGCTGTTCTTTTTTTATTTTGTTTTGTATTTTACTTAAATACTCATTAATAATATTTTGTTGTGTGTTTATATGTTTATTGAATCTATCTATCATTTCATTATTAAGTCTAATTTGTACGTTGTCATTATGTATGAGTTGTTCATTTGTATTTTGTAACTGTCTTATTTTTTCACCAATTTCTAATGCGTCGCTATGGTCCATGTAACCTGTTATGAATTTAATTCCTGTTCCCAATATGTCAATTAGAGCTCTTCTGTTTCTCGCTATTGGATAGATCATGTTAAATGTTTTTTCTAATGTGTTCAATTTTGTATTGATTGTTTGTTCGATGATTCCCAAATTTTTATTTTTTTTCTTAATTTGTTCTATATTTGTTTTTATTTGAATGAGGTTTGTCTTGTAATTGTCTAAATTTATTATATGGAAAAGTTTATGTTGTCCTGTTATGATGTATGCTTTGTTTGTTCGAATGGCTAGAAGTCCTGGGTTATTCGATAGGTCCTGCATTTCAAGTTGTGTCCAAGCTGTCTGGAACCTGTAACTGTCGGGGTTTTTTAATCTTGTTTTTATGGAATTTTCTATCTTGATTATCATAAACTACGTTCTTTTTCTGTCTTTGTATTCGAATGTTCCTAAATTTTGATTGTAATTTATTTATTGTTTTTTCTCTTTTAAATACATCTCTGTCTGTAGGTAAATCTAAAGGTTCGTTTCTTTTCTGATTTCGTTTTTCAATATATTTTTCTTTCTGTCTAATGTTGTTTGAGTGAGCACTTTCATACAATTCTTGTCTGTGTTCCCCTAAGTTTTCTGGGTTTGGTTCAAGATTTTTATTATATTTTCGTCCGAAAAATAATTCAAAAGGAGTATATTTTGTCGCTTGACAAATTGAGTTATTGTAACCGTAAATAGCTTTAAAAATTGATTCTTCAAATGTCAATTTTTCATTATTCATTATTATGCGCAAGTGTTCTAGAAGTGTCGAATGGAAACGTTCAATTGGAGAATTTGAACTTGAAGAGTTGCTTGAGGTATAGTGGATAGAAATATTATTTTGTGTTAAGAATTCTTTTATTTCGATTGTGGTGATTGCACCTTCTTGATCCGATATAAGATATTTTGGTTTTCCAAATAAGCTAAAGTGTCTCATTAGGGATTCTTTGATATGGGGTGTATTCCTTGTTTCGATAGGGTAGGCCTGAGCAAATCGAGAGAATTTATCAATTATTGTAAGGATTGGCTTCCCTTTTTTTGCAAAGAAAATATCAATATGGCATATCTCTAAAGGAAATTTAGGAGTTTGTGTTAATTGAAATTTCTGCCGTATCGGTCTTCCTTCATATTTTTCTATTTGGCATATTTCGCATTGGTTTATAAATAATGTTATTTTATTTCTGACATTCGGAAAATAGTATGTTCTTTTAATTTTTTCGAAACATTCATTTATTCCTCTATGGTTTTTTTCAAGATGGGTATCCTTAATAATTTTATCTTGTTCTAACTCGCTTGTTATATCCTTTCTAATTATTGTGCAGCGAAGTACCTTTAATTGTTTGTTACGTGAAAAATACTTTTCATAAACGGCTTGAAATGATAAGAAAAGGGTATCGCTTTCGATGTATACCGCATTTACCTGTTTTGGATTGAAATGTGTTTTAGCTAAGTTTATGAGTGTTTCTTCATCATATTGCCTTAATTGTAGTCTTTCTTGTACTTGAAAATATTCTTTCTGTTTTAATTGAGGCACTGCTACTTTTTTTTAATGAAATAATGTGTTGATTTTGGAATTGATTTAAACATGATTCTGATATAGGTATAAGACTTTCGCTATCATAATCTGCGCTATGAATTGTATTACCTGATGATTCTGATTCTTGTGCATTAATTTCCATTGGCTTCATTGAAATATTATCTAGATCTTCCTCTTCTACTGGGATTCTTGAAAGAGCATCAGCGTTATTATTAATTCTTCCTGGTTTGTATTCAACTTCATAGTTGTACTCTTCTAATTTGAGTTTCCATCTAATTAGTTTTGAATTAGGCTCTTTTAATGACATTAACCATCGTAGTGGTTTGTGGTCTGTTTGGATTTTGAACTTTCGTCCGAACAAGTAAGGTCTAAAATACTGAGTTGACCAAACAATCGCTAGTAACTTTTTCTCTATTGTTGAGTACTTTGTTTCGTGGTCGTTCAATGTCCTGCTTGCGTAACAAATGGGGTATTCTTTTCCATTTTGTATTTGCGAAAGGACTGCTCCCAGAGCGAAATTTGACGCATCCGTAGTTAAGATAAAATTTTTTTCGAAATCTGGATATGCTAAGATTGGGTCGTTTATGAGTAAATGCTTGCATATTTCAAAGCATTTTTGATATTGTTCATCCTTTATATTTATTCTTGCGCCCTTTTTTAATTTGGACGTAAGTGGTTTGGTTAGTTTAGCGAAGTCCCTTTTGAATTTTCTACAATAGCCTAATAGTCCTAAGAATTGTTTAATTTGTTTGGGGGTTTTGGGTATAGGATATTCTTTAACGGTTTTTAACTTGTCTGGGTTTGGTTTAATACCTTCATCCGAAACTACGTGTCCTAAGAATGCAACTTCTTTACATAAAAATTCAGATTTGTCTAACTGGATCTTAAGGTTTGCTTTCCTAAGAGCATTAAAAACTTTCTTTAAATTTTGAGTATGTTCAACTAATGATGTTGAAAAAATTATGATATCATCCATGTAGACCAGGCATATTTTCTGTAAGTCTCTTAGTAGAACATCCATCACCCTTTGGAAAGTCGCTGGACCATTTTTTAGTCCAAAAGGCATGCGGATATATTCGTAATGACCTCCTTCTACTGAAAATGCGGTCTTTTTAATATCATCTGGATCTACCTCAATTTGGTGAAATCCTGACGCTAAGTCTAATGTAGTTAAATATACCGAACGTCCTAGCTTATCTAAAATTTCTGAAATATTCGGAATAGGGTACTTGTCGTCTATTGTCTTGTCATTCACCTTTCTATAGTCGACCACCAGTCGCCATTTTGCTTTTTTTGATGCGTCTGTCTTTTTTGGTACAATCCATATAGGAGATGACCAAGGTGAATAGCTGGGTCGTATAATTCCTTCGTTTAACATTTTATCTATTTGTCGTTTGACTTCTTCTTTGTGTATGTAAGGATAGCGATACGTTTTTGTGTATACTGGAATGTCGTCTTTAGTTTTTATTTTATGTTTTATCTCATATGTAAAACTTAGATTTTGCTTTTTGTCATAAAAAATGTCTCTATATTGATTTATTAATTTAAGTAAAGTTTCTTTTTCTTCAAGGTTCAAATGTTTCGTTCTTATTTCCTCTAGTAGGTCTCTTTTTCCTTGTTCCTTAATTATGAAATCATTTATTTCTAGTGTACTTACTGAAATACACTTTAATGGTTGTTCTATTTTTAATTCAATATCTTCGTTGTTATTATTTTCTATAAGGATACTGGCTTTCCAGTTTGTTGCCTCATATAGTCCACCTATCAGTTTTGCTTCGTTAATTGCTTGTTCTTCGAGAAATACGTCTCCGTATTGTTGATCTACAGGTACTTCTAGTTTTCCTACGCTATTTGAAGGAATGTTGTAAGTATATGTTCTAGTTAAAGGCTTATGAAATATCTGTATTTCATTTTCTTTTCTTTTAAGTATATTTTTCGTTAAATCTATTTGTATCCCGCATGTGGAAAGAATATCGTAGCCTATTATGCCATCAAAATAGTCATGAAAATTAAAATGATAGTAGGTTACGGGTGGAGAATCAGCTCCGAATTCTTTAAAAAGTGTAGTTTCTACTTTTTCTGAAATGATAGCTTTTTTATTTAATGCTTTAATTACGTAGGGTTTTATTTTAGAAATATGTTCGGGTTTAACCAATGATGGATTCAATAGTGAGCTAGAGGCGCCTGTGTCTATCAAAAGTTTAAGAATTTTATTTGGTGTTTTTATATTGATGTATGGTAGCCTATTTATATATCTTCCTGATCCGAGGCTTGTTCCTGAAAATTTTCATATGAAAACAGCTCCTCTGTTGGAATTCTAGGTTCGCTAATTTCTTGATTTTGTGCCTCTAATGAATTTATTTCATCTACTTGCATCCTAGATCTATTGGAAGCGTTTTGGGAATAATTTTGGTCGTTAATTGGTCTATTAGTTGTCGATTGTCGGTATTCGTTATTCGGTCTATAATTTGTCGATTGTCTGTATTCGTTTTTTGGTCTATACTTTGTCGATTGTCTGTTTTCGATATTTGGTCTATAATTTGTGGATTGTTTAAACTGTCTAGAATTGTCTACTTCCATTAGATGATGGGGTTACCAAGGATTTCTTTGATTGTTATACTGAGTGGAATTGCTATAGTTATTAGGGTTATAACTGGGATTGGCATTATAATTTTGTAAGGAAAAGTTTCCTTGATTTCCTTGGTTGTAAGTTCTATAATTAGAATTATTATAATTTCCTGCATTTGATGGATTTCTGTTTAAGGCACTATTCGCTTTATAATTTACGTAATTGTTTGGTTCTACACTCAAAGCAATGTCAAATGCTTCTTCTAGAGTTAACGGATTTCTTGACAGCAGAATAGTTCTAAGAGGTTCCCTACACCCTTTTTTGAAGGTGTCCAAGCCTTCTTCCAAGTTTCTATTTATTAACATTTCTCTTATTACTGGACCTGATTTGATTTGGCTATTTAACGCTGTCACCAGTTCAAGGATCTGGTCATAAAAGTATGATATTGAACTTGTTTGTTTCAGAGTGCTTAGCGAATTATAGAGCGTTCTCTGATCTCGGTGGTCGGAGAAGTGTTTCTCAAGACATTTTCTTATGTCGGCCCATGATAGGGGTTCGCCGTGAAGGCGGAGTCTATCACTCGCTTTTCCTTTGATCTTCTGCCTTATGGCTTGAAGCCATGATCCCAAAATAATTGAATCTGTACTTGATTTAATAAGTATCGGCTCTATCCGATCTACCGATCCAAGAAAAGTATGTAGATCTCTGGGATCACCATAAAAACTTGGCAAAGTTTTGATAACGTCTGGAGTGCTAATATCTGTTAAATTGATTTGCATTCCTTCGTTATTGTTTGTCAAAGGCATTTTTTTTTTCTTTTCCTTTTCTTTTTTTTACGTTTTCTTATTCAGTATTCAAATTAATTACTATTTTGTGCGTAAATTTGGGTTCAAGTTGTATAGTCTTTTTTTTTCTTTTTAAGAATTTACTCTAATGGGTATAAGAACTATGTCTACATAAAATTTTTATATCATAAATAATATTATTGCTTAAATAAAAATAATTGTGAGTATCAGCTTCATTCCCTCGGTGAACTCGTTCTTTTAATTCTCCTCGATGTCAGTCCTTAAAAACTCCAAATGGCTGATCTTCTTCTGCTTTGTTTCGTAGAAGTGTCTTTTGATTTTCTTTCCAATTTTCGTTTGGACAAGATTTCACCAAAATGTTAATTTTCACTTCCTTTTCCAATATTCACTTGGAAGGTTAGGTATACTGAAAAATGTTTACTTTATGTTCTCGAAAATATTTAGCTTCACTTTCTTTCGTTTTGGGGTTTCTGCTTCAATATTCTCTTGAAAGATTAACCGGGAAAGTGCTAAATTTTATTTCAAAATTTTTTTTTACAAAAAAATATTCTTTTTCGAGGGCTACCGACTGCGCCAGTTATGTTTACTACCGGGGATATGGACAAAAAAAACGCAATTATAATTTTTAGCAATATGTCTTTATTCTTCTACTTTCCAAACTGAACTGAACTTCTCAATCTAATAATTTTTACATTTTGTTTTATCTCTTGCTTGTGCAGCATATTGCTGCACGTACAATACGATGAAGTATATTTTGATTCCCTTGCAACTGAAATCTGATATGTTGCATTTGAAATATAAATGATTCGTTTGCATTTGTAATCTGAATCTTATGTTTTGCTTGAATTCTACGTGGGGGTTCTAAAAGAACATTCTGTAATCAATCTTAAGTCTAACTGTGGTTGTATACTCATGTATACGATAGAGGAGGATGTGTAGATGCACACTTAACTATATAACCATAACTCATTTTATTACCTACCTCTGCTATATTTTCTAATTTATTTATTGGGTCTGGTGCCTTGCGTTTCCCAAGCCTATATTATATCTAGGATGAAGTACGGCGTTTAGTATATTTAAGATCTCTTGTGTCTCTGTGATTATTTGTAACTCACCTATATTTTATTTTATTATTTTTTTTTCTTTTGTTGATGTTTATCACTTTGAGTATTCTCTGTTAGAATCTCTTTTATTTCGGGGATATTCGTCGCGAACAAACTTTGCCAACCAATAAAACTCTAATTTGAATCCCTAGTTACTAGCACAGTCGGATTAAAATCGGGCAATGACCCTTAACCGACTTTTCTCAACAAAATTCAAATTCTTCTATATACTAAATATATAGCCGCATCCATCTGTCTCTATCAGTTGCTGGTGTAGATTCCGCATCAACCATATCTATCGCAACATGTTGACCACTTCTGCATATTTTATTTTGATATAACACAAACAGCTACCTATCTTAATTATCACAATACATAATACGTAACCTTAGCCTAAATTGCACTTTCCTAATCCTAATATTGCACTAAACTTAATTGATTTAAAATCCTATCACACTAACTACTTAAACTTAACACTACCTTATCATACCTGTATTGCAACATCCCATTTATCGAGTCCACTTAATCGACAACATTTAAAATTATCTGCGAGGTGCCAGCAGCCAAGCAAGTGAAATGACTAGTGTGTACCGTACCGGCGTGTACATAGTGAACTGTCAGTGCGAGAATTATTATACCCTATTCTAAGGGTATATTAATTTTGACGCATAGTTTGTAACATACCTTAATATTGCCCGTAGACCCCTAAAAGTTACTATATTTATGATCAGTATCGATAGTAATGTCGATCTAGCAATGTCCGTCCGTCCGTCCGTCCGTCTGTCGGCAAAAATTAGGCCTTTAAACTGGACCTAGAGAGCTAAAATTTTAACCATATACTGTCTAGGCTCCCGAAATAATCAAGTTTACGAATTTTTGAAATCCGCCCACAGACACGCCCACAAACTAAAAAAAAAATTTTTATATATGATCTACGACTCCAAAGACTGCTCGGGATAAATTTTTTTCAAAATCCGCCAACTGACACGCCCACAAATAAATAAAATAAAAGGATATATTAATTTTTGAAAATCGAAAGTTTGAGCTAGGGAGCTGAAAATTATAATATATACTCTCTTTGGGCCCTTTATGCTCATGTGTAAATATTTTCAAAATCCGTCCACTGACACGCCCACAATTATTTTTTTTTTTTTTTGAAAATTCAAAGTTTGAGCTATTGAGCTGAAATTTATAATATATACTCTCTAGGGGCCCTTTATTCTCATGTGTTAATTTTTTTAAATCCGCCTACTGACACGCCCACAATTAAATAAAACAATTTTATTGAAACACCCAAGTTTGAGCTAGGGAGGGTTTTTTTTTATAAAATCCTTTAAATGTTATATAACAAAATGTGTAGAGCGTTCTTAACAATTCAACCATACTTAGACTTTTGTCACGCCCACTTATGAGGGATAGGAATAAGAATAGGGTATCCACAAGTTCGCAAAAGCGGACTGTAGCCCGTCCCTATGTTTATACCCTATTCTAGGGGTATATTAATTTTGACGCATAGTTTGTAACATACCTTAATATTGCCCGTAGACCCCTAAAAGTTACTATATTTATGATCAGCATCGATAGTAATGTCGATCTAGCCATGTCCGTCCGTCCGTCCGTCCGTCCGTCCGTCCGTCGGCAAAAATTAGGCCTTTAAACTGGACCTAGAGAGCTGAAATTTTAACCATATACTCTCTAGGGTCCCGAAATAATCAAGTTTAAGAATTTTTGAAATCCGCCCACAGACACGCCCACAAACTCAAAAAAACAAAATTTTGGAAAAAATCGAATTTTGAGCTAGAGAGCTGAAATTTTTTATATATGATCTATGGCCCATAAAACTGATTGGGACATAAAATTTTCAAAATCCACCCACTGACACGCCCACAATTAAATAAAACAAATTTTGGGAAAAATTGAATTTTGAGCTAGAAAGCTGAAATTTTTTATATATGATCTTTGGCCCATAAAACTGCTTGGGGCATAAAATTTTCAAAATCCGCCCACTGACACGCCCACAATTAAATAAAATATTTTTTTTGAAAAACCAAAATTTGAGCTAGGGAGCTGAAATTTTTAATATATACTCTCTAGGGGCCCTTTATGCTCATGTGTAAATATTTTCAAAATCCGCCTACTGACACGCCCACAATTATTTTTTTTTTATTTTTGAAAGTCCAAAGTTTGAGCTAGGGAGCTGAAATTTATAGTATATACTCTCTAGGTGCCCTTTATGCTCATACTTAATTTTTTTTTAAATCCGCCTACTGACACGCCCACAATTAAATAAAACAATTTTATTGAAAAACCAAAGTTTGAGCTAGGGAGCGTTTTTATTTACAAAAGCTTAGTTTTTTCGATAAAATCCTTTAAATTTTTGCCACGCCCACTTATGAGATATAGGAATAAAAATAGGGTATCCAACAGTTCGCCCAAGCGGACTGTAGCCCGCCCCTATGTTTTTTGTTTTGTTTTGTGTTCTTGGATTACATCCTAGATTCAGTCGTCAGGTAAGTTCAATTTTATCTTATTTATTATCTCTTATCTATTGCATTTTACGCACTGAATTGATCTTGTTTTGAGTTTCATTTTTGGTGACGGTTCTACCGATGGAGATTCTTCGACGTTGGAAGAAAACCAGTGGAATTCCACCCTTCACGTGGTAATAGAAGTGCATCGAAAATGCACGCAATTCTTCTTTGGATAAATCACTTCAATCCACAGGTAGGTGCATAAAGTTTTTGACACTGATTGCCGAAATTTATTATTCGCATATATGATTTACCAAACCAAAACAATAGGTGATTGCCATTGTTTCTTGGCCAGGTAGACTCCTGTGGTTCGGTTGCGTTTTATTGCGACCAGTCAGTGTTTGTACGTGCGTGCCATCATTGTAATTTTCATTTATTGTTTGTTATTATTTTCTTCTCATATGTTTTTGTTTGTTTTAGGATGGTGCAACGAAGTCCAATACAATGGTGCATAGACCTTGAGTTTACCTCAGAGGTAAGTGATTTGACATAGTGGTCCTTTATTGAGGTAGTAATTCTTTTTGTTTATACCCTATTCTAAGGGTATATTAATTTTGACGCATAGTTTGTAACATACCTTAATATTGCCCGTAGACCCCTAAAAGTTACTATATTCATGATCAGCATCGATAGTAATGTCGATCTAGCCATGTCCGTCCGTCCGTCCGTCCGTCTGTAGCCAAAAATTAGGCCTTTAAACTAGACCTAGAGAGCTGAAATTTTAACCATATACTCTCTAGGGTCCCGAAATAATCAAGTTTACGAATTTTTGAAATCTGCCCACAGACACGCCCACAAACTCAAAAAAACTAAATTTTGGAAAAAATCGAATTTTGAGCTAGAAAGCTGAAATTTTGTATATATGATCTATGACTCCTAAAACTGCTCAGGATAAAAAATTTTCAAAATCCGCCCACTGACACGCCCACAAATAAATAAAACAATTTTTTTATAACCTATTCTAAGGGTATATTAATTTTTGAAAATCCAAAGTTTGAGCTAGGGAGCTGAAATTTATAATATATACTCTCTATGGGCCCTTTATGCTCATGTGTAAATATTTTTAAAATCCGCCCTCTGACACGCCCACAATTTTTTTTTTTTTTTTTTTTGAAAATTCAAAGTTTGAGCTAGGGAGCTGAAATTTATAATATATACTCTCTAGGGGCCCTTTATTCTCATGTGTGTTTTTTTTAAAAATCCGCCTACTGACACGCCCACAATTAAATAAAACAATTTTATTGAAACATCTAAGTTTGAGCTAGGGAGCGTTTTTTTTGATAAAATCCTTTAAATGTTATATAACAAAATATGTAGAGCGTTCTTAACAATTCAATCATACTTAGACTTTTGTCACGCTCACTTATGAGGGATAGGAATAAGAATAGGGTATCCACAAGTTCGCAAAAGCGGACTGTAGCCCATCCCTATGTTTATACCCTATTCTAGGGGTATATTAATTTTGACGCATAGTTTGTAACATACCTTAATATTGCCCGTAGACCCCTAAAAGTTACTATATTTATGATCAGCATCGATAGTAATGTCGATCTAGCCATGTCCGTCCGTCCGTCCGTCCGTCCGTCCGTCCGTCCGTCGGCAAAAATTAGGCCTTTAAACTGGACCTAGAGAGCTGAAATTTTAACCATATACTCTCTAGGGTCCCGAAATAATCAAGTTTACGAATTTTTGAAATCCGCCCACAGACACGCCCACAAACTCAAAAAATCAAAATTTTGGAAAAAATCGAATTTTGAGCTAGGAAGCTGAAATTTTTTATATATGATCTATGACTCCTAAAACTGCTCGGGATATAAAATTTTCAAAATCCGCCCACTGCCACGCCCACAAAAAAATAAAACAATTTTATTGAAAAACCAAAATTTGAGCTAGGGAGCTGAAATTTTTAATATATACTCTCTAAGGGCCCTTTAAGCTCATGTATAAATATTTTCAAAATCCGCCCACTGACACGCCCACAAATAAATAAAACAATTTTTTTGAAAATCCAAAGTTTGAGCTAGGGAGCTGAAATTTATAATATATACTCTCTAGGGGCCCTTTAAGCTCATGTATATATATTTTCAAAATCCGCCCACTGACACGCCCACAAATAAATAAAACAATTTTTTTGAAAATCCAAAGTTTGAGCTAGGGAGCTGAAATTTATAATATATACTCTCTAGGGGCCCTTTAAGCTCATGTATAAATATTTTCAAAATCCGCCCACTGACACGCCCACAAATAAATAAAACAATTTTATTGAAACACCTAAGTTTGAGCTAGGGAGCGTTTTTTTGATAAAATCCTTTAAATGTTATATAACAAAATATGTAGAGCGTTCTTAACAATTTAACCATACTTAGACTTTTGTCACGCCCACTTATGAGGGATAGGAATAAGAATAGGGTATCCAACAGTTCGCCCAAGCGGACTGTAGCCCGTCCCTATGTTTTTTTGTTTGTTTTAGGTAGGCTAAAATGGATATCGCCCAGGACTCAGGACCCCGTAACAGAACTTAATAAAGGAGTTAGGTATAGGGAAGCAGAACCAAGTTCTGGAAGCGATTTTTGACATCGATTCCTTAAATCACTACTTTGTTGCGTTACCTTTTCCCACCCTTTCCTGCATTTCCCCAGTCATTGAAGGGCCTCCTAATGGGTCTTCCTCAGAAAAGATGTTCGAGTTCAAAAGTGTTGAAAGTAGCGATGTTGTAGAGAGTCTTCTGTCTATTAAGTCCAATGCAGTTGGCATCGACGGCATACAACCCATATTCCTTAAATCGATACTTCCTATTACCTTGCCTTACTTCACGCATACTTTCAATAAGATTTTAATGACAGGTTTATTTCCTTCTCAGTGGAAGTAAGCGAAAATCCTTCCAATCCCGAAAAATCGAAATGGAACTGAATACAGACCTATTTCTGAGCTCCCTTTTTTATCCAAGGTATTTGAGAAGATCGTGCAAAATCAGATTAATGCCCACCTTGATGCACATAATATTCTCTCATCCAAGCAGTCTGGTTTCCGCCAAAAGCATAGTTGCACTACCGCCATCATTAATATAGTTGAAGATATCAGAAGTGCATTAGATGATGACCATGTCACGTTCCTTGTTCTTCTCGATTTCTCTAAAGCGTTCGACACTGTGGACCACGACAATCTGTGTTATAAACTCTCGACGCTTTACGGGTTTTCACTCTCGGCGGTTCGCTTGCTGTCATCTTATCTTCGGGAAAGAAAACAAGCAGTTTCAGTTGGAAATAGGACTTCACTTCCAACCAGAAGAGGTGTCAATCAGGGCTCAATATTAGGACCTCTTTTTTTTTTCTTTGTTTATCATTGAGCTTCCCGCAATGATAACAACATCCTCAATCCAATTGTACTCTGATGATGTTCAACTTTACAAAAGTTGCCCTCTTGGGCTTATCGAATACACAATAAACGAAGAATTGGAAAAAATATCGCGCTGGTCGGAACGTAATGGTCTGTTCCTAGATCCCTTGAAGTCCAAATGCCTTATTATAAGCAGAAAAGTATTACAGTTAGAATATTTCCCAACCCTATTCTTAAATGGCTTACTCATTGCTTACGTTTCTACTGCAAGAAATCTAGGTTTATTATTTAACAGTACCTACACTGTCTTGGGATATGCATATCAACGCTGCGGTGGACAAAGTTTATCGCGTTCTTCGCATGTTATGGTCCTCACAGTATTTTACCCCACTGAAAACACGTTTGCTATTGGCCAAAACGTTTGTCGTACCAATACCCACCTACGGGTGCGAAATTTTTTGCAGCTGTGATGCGTTCAGCAGAAGAAAGCTCAATGTGGAATTCAACAATATCGCGCGTTACATTTTCGGGTTGCGTCGGTTTGATCGTATCTCAAGCTTTTCAATGCAAATATATAATATTTCATTCGATAACCTTATGCGCTATAGAACACTTTTATTGCTGTTCAATATAATACAGACACAGCAACCCAGTAGTCTATTTCAGAGGCTGCAGTTTGCTTCCTCAAACAGATCCCATCATCTAATTCATCCTCACTATTCTTGCCTCCGAACTACCCCCTCCGCTGCTCTGGACATTCTGCTACACCTGATACCCCTTGATATATTTAGCATGCAAACAGCGGCATGTTCCGCTGTCCGCTTAAAAGCTACCTCGCAGTGGACCAATAACAATATTGGCCACTCCATTATTCTAGACTACTTTAAGTCTCTACCCAGAAACATAGACTACACCATACCCCGTTTGCAGTTCGGAAAAAACTTCCAAATCACCATTCCTTCCAGATCATTCTGGGATGATGATGCATTTGCGAATGATAAATCGATCCACTTTTACACCGATGGATCAAATACTAGCGATGGGGTAGGTGGTGGAGTCTTCTCAGAAAAGCTAAATCTTAGCCTCTCTTTCCGTCTTCCTGATTACTGTAGCGTGTTCCAGGTGGAAATTTTGGCGATAAAAGAAGCCCTGACGTGGCTGAAGAGGAATGTGATATCCTCAAAGGATATCCGTATCTTCTCGGATAGTCAGGCCGCGATTAAGTCCCTGGACTCAGTCTCTTCAAATTCCATCATAGCCCAAGACTGCCGATTATCTCTTTCGGAGATGGCAGAGCAGTTCAATATTCACCTCTGTTGGGTGCCGGGGCATAGGGACATTCCAGGTAACTGCAGGGCTGATGATCTCGACAAAAAAGGAACCACATTACCTCCTTTACCTGATAAAGGTTCCCTAGGTATACCAATCGTTACTTGTAAACTCTTGTTTAAGCTATCCGCAATCGAGAGAACAAACCTTAGGTGCGACTAAGCGGATCTGGCCAAAGCTGGATCTGCGACGCTCTAAGTGTCTAATCTCATTAAACCGACTGCATATTAGCTCCACTATAGGTGTTATTACAGGTCACTGCTTAATAGGCAGGCACGCATCTAGACTCGGTGTGTGCTCAAATGACTTCTGCAGAAGCTGTATGGACGAGGAGGAGGAGGAGACTGTACTTCACCTTCTCTGCACGTGTCCTGCGCTCTCCCATAGAAGAAATCTCCATCTAGGGGACTTCTTGTTCAATGACACAAGCGACTTAGCCAGCACTGGCGCTAGAAGTCTTTCGCGCTTCATAAGAAGCTCCTATTGGTTCAACGAGCAGTGAGGGTAATCCCCAGATCTGTGTGGTACCACAATGGACCTATCATTGGTCTAAGTGTGTTGGCTTTGGCTGACAGCCACGTCTACCTAACCTAACCTAACCTTGCCTGACCTCGGAGCGACAGTTCTTCGTCAACGCCATCCGACAGTGGAACTCCCTGTCTCGGCACGTAATGAAGGTGAGGGGTCCAGCACAGTTTCGTAGAGAGCTTAGTATTTACTTTGGTAATTAATTTTGATTTCTATTTTCTATTCTTTTTTTGATTTTTTTTTTTGTTTGTTTTGTATAAGATAAGTAATGGAGATATTATTATTATTATTATAGAGATATATTTTTTTTATATATATATATTATATTTACATTACTTTTCTTTTTTCGTTTTTAATTTTATTGTATCATAGGTACTGTCACAATTAGCCTTACACTAATTTATAAGAAGTATTTTGGTAATGTGTAGGCACACATTGAATAAAACATTGAAACATTAAAACAATCTTTCCATATTCTTACCTTTTTATTATTCAAATAGTGTTTGGATACTCCTTCTTAATTCTGGAACTGTGTTTTTTGTTAAAATAAGCTTAATTATAATCTTTTTACGAAATATTCGCGCATAACTATACTCTCCCGCCATTCAAATTCGCCAATTTTTTCCTTTATTTCATTCTTCTGCAAGTTTTTTTTTCATTTGCCACTGACGTTGTCGCGAAGTAATCTATCCAGGATATACTCACTACGATAGGTCTTAGGAACACTAACAGCAGCAATGTCGGGTCGGTGACAAACGGAGTCAGACAGCGGACATACTGACATATGGACCGAGAGAGTAAGTTCAAAAATGTTGTGCATAGTGAAGGTCATTCTTGGCATAAAACCATCTAACTAAAGGGTATTTTATTTTACCGGTACTTCAAACTAAATATATGAATTTTGATTAAATTTATTTGTTTTCATTTGAGAGAATACATTCTGAAATTAGTAGTTAATTTGTTTTAAAACACACTTGTTGGCATAATGTTCAGATCAGGTGAATATGGTGGCCGTTTCAATAGGTTTACATTTTGGGTAAGAATCCGGGCCTTTGTTGTTCTTGCGGTAAGTATGGGGGCGTTATCGTGCTGAAAATACCATCGTTGTCCACCAAAATCTTCAAAAAATTTAATTTAATAAGAAAGCCTTTTCCGGTACAAATTTGTAGGAATTCGCATTCATTCTTCGGCTTTCAAAATCCAGTTTTTCATCTGCCGTAAAAGCTAATTGCTCCCCATACCCTTACACCGCCTTCCTTGCTATGTCTGCCTTTAAAGGTTATTATTATTATTAATCCTTCTTCATGGAAATAATAATTGTATCCATCAGGTCCCTCGCAAATTAAATTTTTTTTCGTCGGAAAAGGCGACTAATCGCCACTCCCGACTCCACCTCATAATGTCGTGTTGAAAAGTCAAGTCGCTAACAAGTGTTGCGTTCAGTGGTGGATTCATGAATTGTTTGTGCAGAATATGGGTGGCTTTCTGTATCACGCGATATACAGCAATTCTATTAGCCTTCACCCCAGTTGCAGGCTTGATTTTTCCTTTTGAGAGCCTTAAATTGGAAGAGTTTCTAAGTATTGTTCGCGGTTCTTGAGATGTTGACTTGCCTAAACATTTATAGTTTTCTGGGTCCTTAAGGTAGCTTTGTACAACTGTATGGCCTGTTCCAATCTTTTCCGCTTTAAAGAGGATAACTAGGCCCTGCTACTTCTAAGCTCGAATTTGGCCTTTTTCTCATTCGGTTAATGCCTTTCCTTTTCTTATAGTTGATGATGCAATTAGTAGATGAGAATAGAAAATAGAGATTCCGAGTGGCATATGTGTCCTTTAACAAGTGATACCCAAAAAGGTATACAATTCATGACCTGATTGCAAAAAAGTTCCTTAAAGTAAAATTGTTCAACCTAACTCTAACTGTGAATTTAATTTTTAACGCGATCATTATATATCTTTCTTACCTTTCGCAAAGGGGTGTCGCAGGTTTTAAAAATATCGTAACATTTTTCAAAAAATTACCTGTCCTTTAACAAGTGGTACGGAGTGTAAATACAAGTGTACGTGCACGCGTAAGTGAACCACGACCCATATACAAGTGCTAAAACACGCACAACTCAAACACACGTGTAAGCCGTGTGCACGTATGAGCAATAGGGAATCGCAATAGGGAATCTGGTATAGATACAGTTTGTTGTTAGTAGTGTTGTTCATCTTTTAATATCTTTAGGTAACTCAGCTTCCGTCCGATGTACGAACCTTCGAAGCGACAACCTGCCGAAGTTTGTTTTAGTGATTTCCCCGTATTCATTATATCGATGGATTAATACTCCTCCACCCCTCGGGAGGAGCCAGGTCGGTGGTTGAAGGACTTTTCATGAGAAGGAAGAATATTGATGGGAATATTCGGACATAAGTTTACTCAACAATTTGAGTTGTTCTATTCTTTATGCATTTAAACCTTGTTTTCCCTCAGACAGTTCTCAGAATTTACTCAGGATATTTCTCTTGTGTACTCGTAAACAGGGACAAAATGTAATTAATATTACAGTGCGTACCTATATAGGTTTTCTTCCAGGTCAAGCATGAACGAATGGATTTTACGGAAACAGACTACCGAACCGGGGCCTACTCATCATCTCTAACCAGGCAAAGAATTATTATTAAAGTGAATAACTTAATTTAATTTTCCCTTCTCAACTATTTTTACGTATGAATTCAACAACTTTATGTACTTTGTTGTTCAAAATTAACAATATTTTTTTTTTTTAAATCCCAATGCTTTGGGAATGCTTTTACTCATGTTCCATCTAATTGCGATTCTTCCTTGCATAGAACACCCTTCAAACAAAGAATATTTATGTGCGCATCCTTACATGTAGGCACTTACCCTAGTGATTAATTTCAATTTACCGAGGCGTTAATAATGTAGGCTTAAAAATGCTGTGATCGTCCCAACCGCTTTCCAAAAATGTAGAACCGAACTAATTGAAGTTCTTTCCTAATAAAGTTTCTGCAACAATTTCAGGGTAACCAACTACTTTACGGGCTCACTTTTACACGTAGGTACTTATCCTGTTGATTAATTTCAATATACCGACGCGTTAATAATGCAAGCTTAAAAATGCTCTGATCGTCCCAACCACATCCACATTCTGCCCTCATCAACCCATCAAACATTCCACATGCCGACAAACCTCAGTTCAAATTATCTATATTTTGTATTCTATATTTAATAGTCATGTTATTCTCTGGTCTGACTGATTTCCTTTGCAAATCAATTCTGCAATTCGGCAAGATTTTTGGAAATATCAGAAAAAACTTTAAGAAATTAGCCATTATTGGACAAAATGGGCATCCATTGGTGGTGAGAAGCGTAGTTACATATCTGGGTATCTGGATTGACCAGTATCTGTATTTCGATAGATATATAGTTGCTTGTCTTGCTGGGGCCAAGAATGCGTATGCTCTGACAAGGAGACTGTTTTATAACAGTCATCTTGATTCCAGAGTGAAGGTCATATCCTACGTGGCTCTTATAAGGCCGATCATCGCTTATGATTATCCATTGTGGTTTAATATAGCTCCTAAATAAAAGATTCGGGTTTTGGAGAGGCAATGTCTTAGGGCATGTCTCCACTTGTTTCAAACGCCTGAATCCAACTTTATAAAATACTATCCCAACAAGGTCCTATAGGATGGGGCTCAGTTGAATAGGATTGACAATTTCTTCATTAAGGTGACTCGCCGGCATGTTGCAAGGGCGATGGCCAGCGACAATAGCCTGATCTTTGGGGCTTACTACCCCAATGAAATGTACATAGAGAGTAAGCTCCGGTCTGGCTTTATCCCGCCAGAGGCATTTATCCATATTGATGCGAAAGGGCTGGTACAGACGAGTGATGGTATTCCGGTATTATACGAGTACCACAGCTACCGCAGCGCGAGAGATAAGCTTATTAAGGGGGAGGGGTCAACATGCCCTCCCAGGACGGTGCGTAACTCTAGGTAGCATCCTCTTAGCTTATAAGTTAGATTAAGTTAGCTAGGGCATTTTTGGGAGAGGCCGGGCTCGAAAACTTGTGGTGGTGCTTCCGGGAGGTGATTGCCAGGCGCTCGAAAACCAATTGGGATTTTGAACACTTGTTGCGTAAGGCAACGAGTGCTTAGATTCCCAATCATAGTTAGAATACGTTAAGTAGTTTAATTAAGTGGAGTAGTTAGTTTGTAATTTGTCCTTATATTAAATATAAAATTTAAATAATGATGCCGAGTTTTTTTTTAAATTTTCTCGATCAAAAATAATATATTAAATTACAGTCAACTCTCGATTATCCGGCATTCGATTAACCGGCAAACCTATCAACCGGGAAATTTATTTTCAAATATTTAGATATTTCCAAATCGATTATCCGGGATTCACTCTATCATCCGTGAGACATACTTTAAAGGAAACCCGGGTGATAAGCCATTTTAACTATGTGTGTATGTACATGTATTTTTTTTAAGTTTTTGTGTTCGTTGACTGACAAAGTTATGTATTTTATTTCAAATAAGTGGAAACTCATTGTATGAAGTGCGTTTCTTCTCTTAAAATATGATTTTCGATTATCCAGGATTTTCGATTTGCCGGCATGAACTTGGTCCCGAGCACCCCCGTTAATTGAGGGTTGACTGTAGTTTGAAAAAAAAAAAAGTTTTTAGGCCGAAAGGCAATAATTATAAAGTTATAGTTAAGTTAAGAAAGTCTGCATAAGGACAATTAATTAAGAATGGATATCCTGTTAATTTTGAGTTAGATTTAATCATTTTTGTCTAGTATGTAAGTTGATATATAATATTGAATTAATTTAAAAGTAAAAAAATAATATTTGAGTTTTTGCCACCAGCATTTTTTTAATTTGTAATAAATTGATTCTCGAAATTTCTGAATTAACATATCTACTGTCCCTCTTGACACTCAAAAATTCTCTTTAAACTATAATCAAACAATAATATTATTGAAATACATTTTGAACGATTGCAATTAAAATAAATGCACCTCTGATTCCCTGTATTTTTCCACTACTTCAGGAACAAAAATTAGAACTCTGCAAAAACCAACAAAGAAATAAAACTAAGATTTTCCACAGTTTTCTTAAGTTCTGCCAACACAAGAACAACCTACTGAAATTGTTTCACATTTAATCAAAACCAGTTTTTCCTCTCGTTGACGTTTGACGCAAGGCTATTTGTATAATTTGGTAAATTATAAGCAAATCCCTCAAAAATTTGAGTTGCTCTTTTTGTTCAATGAAACATTTTTTTTTCCGAGGGTGGGTGGAAATTTTGAAAGACACTATTAAAGCTAGTAGTGTGGGACCCGCCACCCACTAAAACCACCTCCCTTTTTATTTACGACAGAGTTAAAACTCATTTCGCAAACTCTACTTTAATGTATTTGAGAACGGTTGGTGGGATATAGCCCAATGGCTAGTGCCGAAGATATTTAAATGTACTTCATTTTCTTATTTCGCGTCTATTGGCGTTAACTATCCCGATTTAGTTAATAATAAGCTACTAGGATTGAGGATTGAGGATGGGCGGTTAAAAAAAAGGCAAAGGGGTCGTTATTCGTTTTCTATCTACAGCTATTACATAACCAAATCGTTTGGCTTCAATCTCTTAAGCCTTCTTAATGTATAGGGATTTTCTTCCACCATGTGCTGTATAGCAGTATTCACATGTTCGTGTATTACGTCATAATGCTTAGCCGCATATTTTCTTAGTATATCTTTGACATATGTACCTACACTACCCCTAGATCTCTGTGTAGATTGTCATTTCGAATGTACCATGGAGCATTACCTCTTAGTACTTTGTTTTGAAGAGTTTGAATCATTTGTAGATTCGATTTTTTCGTACAACCCCAAAGCTGAATTCCATTATGTTCAATGAAACATGCAAAACCGAAAAAGATTTAATCTTTTGAGCAAAAGAGCAAATCTTTTTTTTCATGAAAAACGCCATTAGCTGTCGCATGATATTCAATTTCATTCAGTCTCGGTAGTGATTCATGATACGTAAGGGTCACCTCAGTTTATCTGTTTGTCAATGTTTATATTGTCTTTCCCTGCTCCCGCCATAAAGTGTTTAAGGATTTCACCTATCCCGGACTGAATATTAACTCCACGAGTGGTGGATATCGAATGAAGAATTGCCATAAGAACTTGCTGCTACTTCAGCTGGAAAAACAATTGGATTCTAAACTCTAAGACCATAAGCAGGAAGGGAAAGCAAATACCAAATGTCTTTTTGACCTTTTGGATTCTCACGTTTTTTCTTTTTATCCTTAAGAGTTGAACAGTAGGTGCTTTACTGGCACCCTGACTCTATTAGATACATTTCTACTAGAGCATTCTGTGTAACGTGTGTTTGCTTTCGTTGCATGGCATTTTTTAAAGCCATTCAATGAATTTGAGAAAAGCATGCTCGCAAAACAAACGCACGGTACCCAGTTGGGCTTTCAAGTATCTAAAACTACAATTTGTGCTTCTTAGCTTATACCCAAGGGTATCACTAGTATGTTCTCATTGCCATCTTCATGCGAACCTTTGCAGTCTTAACAACGCACTCATCTAATCT
This sequence comes from Portevinia maculata, assembly GCA_949715645.1. Taxonomy (NCBI): domain Eukaryota; kingdom Metazoa; phylum Arthropoda; class Insecta; order Diptera; family Syrphidae; genus Portevinia; species Portevinia maculata. The sequence goes on from OX454525.1 coordinate 196,025,596, forward strand.
AACTATGAACCAGCTATTAACATGCGGATCTGTTTCTTAATAATGAATTATGAGGGTCACATTATTTAAAAATCAAATAAAACATTTTGATCCCGAGACCTTCTCTCCTTAACCTCTGGAGAATACAGGCTATGGTACTTCATACCTCGTCTTAAAAGAAAATGATGATAGCAACATCTAAGGGATTCACCACTGTTCCAATAAAGTACCTCATACGTTCAAAAAAAAAATCGGCCGCCTTACTCTTCTGCATTCCCTCGGTCTTCTATCAGTTATCCTTATCGCTGGGAGTTAACAAGGCACGCGAAATGTATCCTTGTGTGCAATTTTTAAAACACAACACTGTTAACAACCACAAAAAGCATTCCTCAGGATCAAATTAGCAAATTGAATTAGTTTCACGCAACCATTTCCAACAGATGTTAGCATATTCTCACGTGATGCTCTGAAAAAATGTCCTTTGGATTTCCAGGAATTTTAAATATTTGCATTTTAAAAGGATTAACACGAGTCGAGTACTTATCATGTACTTTTCAATTATTTAATTGATTTCATCCTCTTTCCTAGGACCTTTTGTGCGCATGATGTCTTAGTTTGAACGTGAAAAGGACATCAAGGAAAAAGTAAAATCAACGAGGGCGAAGAGATCGCAAAAGTAATAACCAAAAAGTATCTAAAAGGATGCTTAATGGACACAAGTTCAAGAGGGTTCACAAAAAAAATATAACTTACTCGTAAATGCGAAGCCGTTTGTAATAAATACACCCAAGCCATCTCCGCTAATTACTAGATTCAAGAACAGGCAGGTACATGTTAACCCCATCCTGCGAGGCAGCCTTTTCCCAGTTTGTACCTATATTTGTTTTTTGTTTTATTTTCAAGGTATACACAGGAAAAGTAGTGTCATCATTTTACTTTGGGGTTGCTATAGAATTTATATAATTTATTTTTAATTATTTGGGACATGTTTCTTAGGCTTTCTTGTCGATTCTTTTGTTACTTCATTTCGTACCTGTGTTCTTTGGGTGTATTTTTTTTTCTTTTATTATAAACTTTTCTGGGGGGATTCACGTAATATTTCGAACATTGAATAATTCCCTAGAAATTCAATTTAAAATGGTAAGCTCTTTAAAATTACCCTATTGAGAAATTATTTGTAAGACATTAATGAAGGGGGTGTCTTCGGCTAGAAAGCGCTAATGAACTAAGGGAACTGAACATCGGCGAAACAATAAATTTTGGTTAGTAAAGTTATTTCACGGTCACAAACAAATGACTGAGAAGATCCGAAAAATATTTTGTACCTGTAATGACTTTGCGGGAGATTGGGAAGAAGATGCGGTGTGCACGTCTAGCGAAGCTCTGTTACTATCCCGTCGTAGGGGGGTTCTTGCATCCGTTCACAGATCTCTCACAACACTAATTAATTCTTATGTGCACTAAAACACACAAAAAACTAAGCGGTAAAGCTGAAGAGAAATAAAATCTCAAAAATTTAAATCAACCAGAATGACTTCTAAACCAAACGTTGTTCTAAGAACGCTGATGCCGTTGGTTCTCGAACCTAGCCCTCCCAACCATGTGCCAACAAACTTCGTAGCACCCTTCTGTTGTCACCTCTCAAATTGGAGTCACTTGCACCGGCCAAATAAAACTTTTTAGGAGAACTCCTCTTATCTCTTTTGGTATTTAAGACACATTTGGATTAAGAGAAAAAAAAAGTAAACAAGTGCATACACATGTACGTTGGCATGATCAGGTAACTTACTTACTTAACGGGCTGCCGATCCGTGAAGAGTCTCTGCCGGAGAGACTGCTGCCTTCCATCCTCTGCGATCCCCATCTCGCTGCTATCGCTATTGCCTTTTCGTTCTCGCACCAGGGCGCTGTGAGACGAAGATCCCCTTGGCTGGAGCATTATTTTCCATTCGCTCAATGTGGCCGAGCCAAGTCGACGTGAATTAGCTTTTTGGACTACATACATTCACATCTTGGTACAGCCCATAGAGTTTGCGGTTGTATCATCTCCTCCATTCGCACTCCTCGCACACAGGACCAAATATCCGACGGAGTATTTTTCTTTCAAAAGAACTCCAGCACTCGGCACCATAAAGCAGGACTGGTAGGATTAAGGTTCGATAGAGCATGCATTTTGGAGTGAGGAGTTTTGAACCCATTTATTGCTATCACCAGTGACGTTTTGTCCTAGGCGGTGGACAGATGTTTGTTTGTTTGTTGATAGCATGTACTTTGTCTCTTCTAGACCAACCAATTTCGCCTGTTCTTCAATCGCCGCACAGTGGCGCATATTGACTTTTTTGGTTGCAAGTCTCATAGCTCCTAAATAAATAAAGATATCGTCATAATTTTTGTTTCAGCTGGAAGAAAATTTCCGAGCTATACGTTTTGGGGATTTTAAAAAATAAATATTTAAAAGGTTTTTCAGAATTTTCTGCTGAAAGACGACTTTCTCCCAATAGGAAATGGAGTTAATAATTTATCTCAAAAAATGTCAATAATAAATAACTGAAGTAAAAACAGGGTGTCTTAAGGTCCCACAAAGTCACAGTGGTGCATAAAAGTAAACAAACAATACAGTTTTTAAATATTTCTGCATGTGTATCAAAAGCCTTTTGTTTATTATTTTGCTGCACATTAGAGTGAAAATATACTACTTCAAATGTACATTTTAAGTCAAGGTCAAGAGAAAGTGCGTATAGTGCTATAAAATAATAAAATTTAAGAAAAATGCTTTTTTAGGGTGTTCCAGAATTTCATGTTTACAAAAAGCCTTTGTATCCAAAAAGGTAAAAGTAGGATTTTACTTTAAAATATAACTAAAATGTTAATGTTTGCAGTAGCTGCAGAGTATTTAAAAACTAGTTCAAGTGAAACAGTATCTAGAGGAAAAAAAGAACCATTTAAATTTTGTTTGTGTTGCAAAAAGTTTTTTTTTTATTTATAACAATTTATTTCAATAATATCTTTTAAGCTTAACAGTGGAGAGTAAATAAATTAATAAGTAAAAATAAATAAAAAATAAAAAAAACTGGATTTCTTGGAAACTTTCGTCAAAGTCCGAGGTAATTTCAAATGAAGTAATCATTTCTGGAGAGTATCGTGCTTTGAGGTCTTTTTAGTTCTAACATGCCTTAGCGAAGAAATAAGAGGGTCTGATTAGGCTGCAATCATGTCAAATAAGTCTTCATTCTGCAGCATCCTTGAAACCTTGCAGGTATTTTGGTACCTATATTTTTTGTAGTCTTTATTTTTGGATTCCTGAGCTTCTTCTGATTACACTTTGGCCATGTGATAAAAGTATTGTCTATGACTCATCAATTACGTGTTTGCTTTATAACTAATAATTTAAACTATTTTTTTTATATTTACGAGTATATACCTAGTTCTTTTGTGATGATAATATGTATAGGTACCTAACATTTTTATTGCATTAAATAAAAATGTGTTAAGAACGATTAGACAAGTATTAGTTTATCTATTCGGGACAATATGTCACGTAACATCGAGTAGCATAGCGTAAAATAGTTTACAGTTAATAGGAGTGCTGCAAATACAACAAAAAAGGATTACACAACAAGTACTTCATCACTTCATATGTTATAAAAAACATAGGGACGGGCTACAGTCCGCTTGGGCGAACTGTTGGATACCCTATTCTTATTTCTATCCCTCATAAGTGGGCGTGACAAAAGTCTGGTTGAATTGTTAAGAACGCTCTACATATTTTTTTATATAACATTTAAAGGATTTTATCGAAAAAAAAGCTTTTGTAAAAAAAAACGCTCCCTAGCTCAAACTTTGGTTTTCAATTCAATTTTCAATTCAATTCAATTCAATTTTATTATACAAAATTAAGGTACATTAAGATGAATATCTTTTATAGTACTTAGAGTTAAGGTAATACGAAAGTAATTTCAAAAATGCAATAAGTTAATCTTATATGTAATTACAATTAAGTTTACAATATAATGAGAATAAGATAAGAGATACGATAAAGAAGAAAGGAGAAAATAGGAAAATAGACTAAATATAAGCAAATAGAATAAGATTAGATGACAGTTCAAGTTAGGAGGAAAGTTAGTGTGAAGACATTAGGATAGGTTTGAGAAATGTAAAAAGACTGCGTTTTTAAAACGATTGGCATTGGAGATGGTTCTGATATTTGTTGGTAGAGAGTTCCATAATTTTACAGCATAAATAAAGAATAAACGAGACGAATTAAGATAGTTGTAACGTGGTGGAATTAAACAAAGCGTTCTAAGGGAACGAGCAAAATTAAGTTTTTCGTATAGATACACAGGAGTCTTAGTTGTTATTAAGTTGTATAGGAATATACAGTTTCTGGCGTCAATATAGTGCTTAAGGGTTGTACCCAATAGGCTTTTTGCATGTAGTGAAATATGGTCATATCTTTTTAGCCCGGGGGCCCCTAGAGAGTATATATAATAAATTTCAGCTCTCTAGCTCAAACTTTGGATTTTCGAAAAAAGTTTTTTTTTTAAATTGTGGGCGTGTCAGTAGGCGGACTTTGAAAATATTTACACATGAGCTTAAAGGGCCCCTAGAGAGTATATATTATAAATTTCAGCTGCCTAGCTCAAAATTTGGTTTTTCAATAAAATTGTTTTATTTAGTTGTGGGCGTGTCAGTGGGCGGATTTTGAAAATTTTATCTCGCGAGCAGTCTTAGGAGTCATAGATCATATATAAAAAATTTCAGCTTCCTAGCTCCAAATTCGATTTTTTCCAAAATTTTGTTTTTTTGAGTTTGGGGCGTGTCTGTGGGCGGATTTCAAAAATTCGTAAATTTGATTATTTCGGGACCCTAGTGAGTATATGGTTAAAATGTCAGCTCTCTAGGGACAGTTTAAGACCTAATTTTTGGCAACAGACGGACAGACGGACTGACGGACGGACGGACAAGGCTAGATCGACATTACTATCTATGTTGATCATGAATATAGTAACTTTTAGGGGTCTACGGGCAATATTAAGGTATGTTACAAACTATGCGTCAAAATTAATATACCCTTAAAATAGGGTATAATGAATAGATTTTTACAAATCGCGAAAACTACCTGATTTATCATAAAAAAATATTACCTTGCCATACCCGTGTACTAATTCTTTAAATTTGAGGCAGTCAAAAAGTGACCGCAGGACCATAAAATATTTATTAGTTCAGAATACATTTTTACATGTAAAAATAATGTTTTTATGACCACTTGCATTTTTAAGGATATAATAAAAAAAGCCATAAATGAATAAAAATAACCTTCTTTAATAAAATCTCTCTAAACAAAACTGGTGGCTGGTTATCTTAGTAAATGTTTCAGAAATAGTAAAAGATTAAATTTCCGCTGAGTTTAGACCAAAGACTCTTAAAGGATTTTTTATAACTCAACTCAAAGTCGAAAAATTGAGCTAAAAACAGCTTTTCGAAAATCATAAAATTTTGCAATTTAAATAAAAATTGGATTATAATTGTAATACAAATGGTCCTTTTAACATGCTCAAATAAAAAAATTATAAATTTTAAACAAGGTTTTTCGATTTCCAATATTTCCTAATCCAGTAAATAAATTAGTTTTGAATTTTAACCACACACGAAAATTGAATTCTGCAAGAACTTTTGCAAAAAGGTGCCACAATGCGCAGTGAAGGCCTCTAACACGTCACGCTGGGAACGGCCGATGATGTCGATATCGTCCGCATACCCTAGTAGCTGGACAGATCTATTGAAGATAGTGCCTTCCGTGTTGACACCTGCCCTTCGCACCATTTTCAAAAGAACAAGATTGAAGAAGTCACATGATAGTGTATCTCCTTGCCGAAATCCGGTACAAGCTTGGAATAATTCGGAAGAGCTTCCAAACTGCACATTACACCGCGTGCTTTCACGGCTGAGGAAAGACTCTTTGTACTTCACTGTACGTCCGAATACAGGCTTGAGGCTGAACTGATGAGCATTCCTTGCATGGCGGGTATTGCGGTTGAAATGTTCAAGGGGTGGAATGCAACTGGCTATTTCGTTAGAGCACTTACGGTGGAAATAGCGATAAAATAACGAAAGACAGGAGACATTGCGACGATGACTAAGTGAGTCAATCGATCTCGCGATGTCTCGGTCGCCAATGAGTTTTATCGCGCGTTTTTGGATCCTGTCAAGTAGCTCCAAATAAGTTATTGGTGCACCAGACCAGATATGAGCGTTGTACTCGAGTTTCGGGCGAATAAACGCCTTATAAATTGTAGCCAGATCAGAAGGGGTGAAATATTTCTTGCATCGCTTAAGGAAGCCTAGACATTTCGCAGCGTTCTTGGCGACTTGGTCTTTTCCAGGATTTGCCACAGTGTGAAGATTTGGTCTTTTGTCGATCTACCAGGCCGGACGCCACACTGGTACCTGCCGATTAGTGTGTTACAGAACGTCTTCAGACGTTGGATAGGATCTTATGATAAGGTACTCGTATAATAGGCAATAATAATAATAAGGTATGCATTTAAGTGTAGAATGAGAATAGTGTACGATAGTAATAATAATAATAATTTAGTAATAATTCGGAAATTTGTTTTAGAATAGATAATATTAGTTGGTATAATAATATTTGAAAAAAAACTCTTAATTCGGAAGGCCTGACGATGACGTCGAGTAGGGACTCTAGATATACATACATAATTTGTATGCGTTATATTCGTATACGTATAATTCAATTAAATCCACTAGATGGGCAGAGATAAACTCTGAATTACTACTACACTCTATTTGTATGAACCTAAATTACGCAGAAAAATTAATTTATATATACATATTTTTTTCAGAATTTACTTTAGCTTAATATAATAATATATATTTTTTTTTTGTAATTTGCGCGCACTAAACAGATTTTTTTAGTACCCTTATCATGTATTGGCTTCACAGCGCGGGAGAGTTGACGATGCACGTTGGTTTTAAATGTTTGTAGGTTATAATGTAGAGGAAAAATAGAGCGTGGAAGAGCATTCCACATTCGTGTTGTACGGCAGAGGAAAGATTCTTTGTACTTCACTGTACGTCCGAATACAGGCTTGAGGGTGAACTGATGGGCATTCCTTGCATGGTGGGTATTGCGGTTGAAATGTTCAAGGGGTGGAATGCAACTGGCTATTTCGTTAGACCACTTAAGATGGAAATAACGATAAAATAACGAAAGACAGGAGACATTGCGACGATGACTAAGAGAGCCCTTCGATCTCGCTATGTCTTGGTCGCCAATGAGTTTTATCGCGCGTTTTTGGATCCTGTCAAGTAGCTCCAAATAAGTTATTGGTGCACCAGACCAGATATGAGCGTTGTACTCGAGTTTCGGGCGAATAAACGCCTTGTAAATTGGAGCCAGATCAGAAGGGGTAAAATATTTCTTACATCGCTTAAGGAAGCCTAGACATTTCGCAGCGTTCTTGGCGACATGGAATATGTGGTCATTCCAACGAAGGTTGCCATTGACGCACATACCGAGCATGGAAAGTCTTTCGGGTTCAGTGATGCAGGTGCCATTCATGAATAATGGCAGTGTGTGGGTTTTGCTTTAATGACAGGAGACAGCATTGTGTTTTGGAAGCATTAAATTCCACTTTATTGGTTGAACCCCACTGAGTTATGCTGTTTAGATCGGAATTTAATGAGCTTAACATACGTTGCCGTTCCAGTTCCACACCCGAAGAAGAGGGGCGTGACCCAAGAAAAGAGTATAATAGCTGAGGGTACTGTCATCAGCAAAGGAATGGATTGAATTAGAATTAACAGACAGGAGATCATTTATAAAAATGAGAAAGAGAGTCGGGGACAGAACGGAGCCTTGGGGAACACCAGGATTTATTTGGTGAGTTGCAGACTTGAAACCGTCCAAGACAACTTGTATTGAACGGTTCGAAAGGTAATTTCTAATCCATTCAAGAAGATTATCATCGATTCCAAATGCAAGCATTTTCGACAAGAGAGCTTGATGCCAAACTCTGTCAAATGGATTTGAAATATCAAGCGCAACGATCTTACTTTCACCACCTTGGTGAAGAGATTGATTCCACTTTTCGGTTAGATATGTCATCAAATCACCGGTGGACCTGTTGCCCCGAAAACCGTACTGCCGGTCATTGAGAAGTTTTCGAGATTCAATATATTTCATTAGTGGACGGTTGATCAGCGTTTCAATGACCTTAGAAAGAATGGACGTAAGTGCAATTGGTCGGTAGGAGGAGGGAGAAGAAGATTCGCCTTTTTTTGGTTCAGGCTGGACAACTGCTGTTTTCCATCTTCCCGGAAAGAGCCCTGAAGATTGGGACAAATAGAAAAGCTTACGCAGTGGTTTTGCCAGCGTAGTAGAAGACCTCTTCAGAACGATGGGGGAAATACCATCTGGACCAGCGGATTTGTGTATGTCAAGATATAGAAGCACTCTAGCCACTGTACGAGTGCGAAAGTGGATTGGTCCCAAGGACTATTCTGCGCGCTCGAGTACAGGGGGAGACAAAGCACAATCTGGGAGCGTTGAGCTAGATGCAAAGTGAGCAGCAAGCAGATTGGCCTTATCTATAGATCTGACAGCTGGAATGTCATTGTAAATGAGTGTCGGGATAGATGACGAGGCCGAATTCTTGATGTTTGTGATAAACGACCAAAAGTTTTTACTACCCGTGGGACTTTGTAGTATTTTTTGCATCAGCTTTTGGTCGTGCGAGAATTTTACACGATTAATAAGGGCATTGCAGTCATTTCTGGCTCGTTTGAATTTTTTCCGGTTTTCCTCAGATGGGTTGGCCTTATAAGACCGAAAGCTTACCTCTTTTAACCTGATAGCCTCTTTGCAGCTCGAGTCACACCACGCGTTTACCTTGGGTTTGATACTTTTTATCCGGTTAGGGGTAAAGCATTTCATACCCAGTAAAATCATGTTTGTTATCATATCAGCAGCAGCATCCACGTCGCTGTCGAGGAACCACAGCGACCAGTTAAAGAAAAACTCTTAAAGAAACCGTTTAGTTTCTCCCAATTTGCTTTCTCGTATTGCCATACGGTTCTTTTAGGAGTTTGTTCTTTAACTATGTGGCCGGATTACGAGAAATTCGCTGATATGACACAACGGTCTGACGAACCTAGATGCGGTAATACGTTTATATCGTATTTTTCAGGGTGAGAGGTGAGAAACAACTCCAGTGTGTTGGCGGTTTGACTGCTTATGTCCGGTATTCGTGTTGGCTCATTAACTAGCTGAGTGCGATTGTTAAACTCAGCAGAAATCTCAACATACCTTCCTTCGGGTGTTGTCTGTCCAGAATGTCGAAGCCAGTGTGAATTGTGTATATTGAAATTACCCGCAATGACGATTTTAGTACGAGAATGAAGGGTCACAATTCTTGTAATGGAGTCAGACAACGCATCCAACTCATTATAATTTGGATGTCTGTCCAAATTGGGGCTTCTGTAAATAAAACAGTAGGGGATTAATTGCCTACGGACATGAAATTTGAGCCAAATGAAATTATATTCCGGATTGGAACATTGGCCATATTGGGGCTGAAGTTGGTAGGCTACGTCACTACGTATATAGACGGCTAGGCCGCGATTGGAAAAGAACAATGGCACTTAGTTGTACCGAGGTAGACTAAACTCTGTTAAATAAACTGGTTTGTTGTACACATTATAACATACAAACATATGTAAATAAAAACACAAACTCCGACGCTACCTAAGCGAACCGCTTAGATTCCCAAAACAAATTACCGCAGGTGTTATGCCCGTACGGTAATTTTTTTTGGTCCACCAACAAAATCAACAACTCACGGGCCGCTATCCGTCTGATGCTGCCTTTACTCAGCCATTACAAGTGTACATACCAAAAACGTACGACACCTACAATACAATAGTCAAGCAAATGCAACAGTGATGTAGTGGGATGGGGGACGGAGGAATACCCAACGCTGTGGCTTTTTCTTTCTTTCTTAAGCACTGGCACCGGCACGTTATATTGTTTTTGCCTTTTTTTGTGTCACACACTAGATTCGCACACGATGTCGCGGCGCGTGAGTTCAATTCTAATTGTATGAACAAAAACAAATGAAATAAAAAAAACAATACAACAACAAGAGCTTGTAACGTAGGCGAGCGCGAGACCAAAAAGCAACATGCGCTTACGTCGGGATGCAGACAACAACTGAGTACATATGTACAATTGAAATTTTTCTCCTTAACTAATAGATATACACCAACATTTACAAAATTCAGTAAAACGACACCCGCTAAACAAAACAACTAACGTACGTCACACAACCAAAAAAAAAGGACAACGATGTGACTGCCCGAGCCGGCGATGCACTTTGAACTCGGGAAAGATGACTTAGGTGATTTATTTTTATTTTTTTTTTGCGTGTAGCTAGGTGAAAATCGTTGAAAGACATCGCTTGCGAGCTTTGCGATAGTGTGCGACTTGAAACACCCACTAAAAACACCCAGGGAAGGCATGATGTTACCATCCTTCCAGTAATCGCACCTAGTCCACAGACTAATCAGTAATTTTGTTTTAATATTTGCTTATGCACTTATGTACTGTTTTTAGGAACTAATTTTGGTTTGTTACCTTTTGTTTTTTAATTCATTTTCACTTTGTTCGTGTGATTATGTTGTAACACATATATTTCTTTCCTTTTTACCTACTTAACTAGTTCAAAAGGTTTAACTCTACGTAATCTTCTAACTAAATTGTTGTTATTAAGTAGTTGAACTACTTCTAAATTAGCATGGTTGCGAAGCCTAAGTTCATGTCTTCTTGCGACCTTCCGAACCTCGTCCTCTACCATTTCAATTTTTAGATCCCTATGTAGATCAGCATTACGTATGCACCACGGCGCATTAACAATATTAATATTATACCACGCACGAGTGAGTGTGAACTTATTTCCAATTCAAATGTTCCTTCAGATTTGAAGAATAACAAAAGAAATGTTTGTTAACAGTATTGCATAATACTTTGTTTTGAAAGCATTGTATGCTTTGAAGATCTCTTTCTCTTTGCACCCCCATAACTGGAGGCCATATGTCCAAATTGGTTTTAATATTTGCTTGTAGAGAAGCAGTTTGTTGTAGATTGAGAGGCATGAATTCCTCCCTATGAGCTAATGCATTTTATTGTACTTAGGTGATTGTGTGTTAGATTTGAAAGCTCCAGGTTCAGCGCTATCTGCACGATGCACCGGTAATATTATAAGAGGCAGCATAATATTGATGGTCAATATGGTGACTAATTTCGATCGAGAGTAGAATTTGTTAGTTATAAGATTTTCTTTTTCTTATCTTTATTGAATTTAGATTCTACGAGTTCTAAAATGTTTACCTAGTTTCACGATCCCAACTTTACTTTTAATTATCACTAATTTTGTTTTATTTTTCGCCGCGTCTTCGCGCAATCCAGGTTGGTTCAACAGCACCGTCCTCTCGCTTTCGACGGTCCATCGGATCATTCCCGTTCCCCAAACTATATTGTGTGCCTGTTTCCGGGTACACTGAACTAATTGCCTATTCGAAATTCTATGCGGAATTCCATGCTTATTTCTGGGTGCGATCGATGTGACCCATTTGCAAGTGTGTTACGTTACCATCACACGCCTCAAGCTGTTTTGAAAACACGCGCGTACAGCCCAAATTCCACACTCAGCCAATCCTGAATAGGATCAAAATACAATTGCAAACTCTGTAAGATTTCGCGCTGACTATACCCATTGGGCTACCTCGAGTGAATTAACAACAATGCTGCAGGTAAGATGATCTTCGACTTGCATTCCTAAGGATTCGTGACGACAAGGAAAACTGAATCCTTATTTAAAGGGTCAAGCCATTTTAGATGCCAGAATGCTTTGTATGGACAACTGAAAGCAGCATGCGCTGGATTGCAGAGAGATAACGAAAACAAAAGCAAGTGCTTTCAGTGGCTTCCTTTTGTATACCTTCTTTCAGGTGTTACCAAGAACTTGTAATAGTGGGCCTTCCTATACAACATACAGGGAAGCAGAATAGTAAGGCCAGTTGATTGCAATGTTAGAGCAAAAATTAAAAGCACTCACCATTTCTGTGTGAAGCTTCTAAGAATGAAATAGTGAAAAATCTTTAGATAGTACTGAAGTGATTTCAACCTGGGATCCTTCGTTTAGTAGTCCAACGCACTAACCACTGAGCCAGCGCGCGTTTGTTTGAGTCACATACAAATATAACCACTAAAGGCAAGCAAGCGCTTGCCATCTCGCTTCCTTATGCAGACCTTCTTTCAGGTGTTACCAAGAAATTGTGTATTCAGGCCTTACTAACCCCCTATCAGGGAAGTGAAATATTAAGGTCATCGACTCCAAGTTTGAATTTCAAGACAGATGCCTTTACCAACTCGCTTCCTTGGCAATGCCTTAACATAGCCTTGAGAGAGTAAATTCCCTAAGAAGTCAAGTGGTAATGGCATTGATGTTTAAGTTTTGAAAGTGATTGGAATTATAAAACAAGATCCATATCAACTCGCTTACTAGGCATGACTTGGGGAAAGCCTTGCTTTTCCAAGATTTTCATTGATTAAGTAAATGTTGTTTTGGCAAGACCTTTCCAAATCGCCAAAGATTCCCTCTTCGCTCTCCTCTTCTGTGGAACATCTCAATTAACAAGATAGTTACCTGCGTAAATGCCATAGTTATACTTATTACAGGAAAAAATCTCTCCACAATTAATGAGATTATGGAATCCGCGTTATCAGAAATATCAATATGGAAGACTGACAACTGCCTTTTTCACAAAGAAATACGTGATACCCAAATGGAACCTATTAAAACTGAAAGGCTTTCGACTCAACCTCTCAAACGAGGGCAAGTAGGTACATGGGCGTGGTATACAACTGCAAAGTAAACTGGAAGTGGAATACCTATGAGAGAATGGAGAAGTGACTGAATTACTTTTACTCATGGATGAACGTTTTCGGGAAGAGATGGGGATAACAGCCGAACATAGTCGACTGTCTGTAAACAGCGGTTTTGAGACCCATTCTTACCTACGGTTCGATTGTTTGGAGGGAGGTGGTTAACACCGAATCCCGCCCCACTAATCTCAACAAGGTGCAAAAGATTGCTTGCCAGGGAAAGAATGTCTCGATAAAATCTACACCAAAATTGGTCTGGAAATACTACTGATTCAACCCTTGGAACTCTTTGCGAAGAACTTGGCATCCTAATGTGCTCTCAGGTTATGAGAGACACGGGTATAACCTTGATAAGAACTTTAAAGTCTGTACACCTGATTAACAAGACTGGCATTCCCCCAGTATAGTCACCAAATGTCTATCTATCTTCTACGATAGCTCAAAGATGAATAACAGAACTGAAGTAGGCATTTTCTCAGAGGCATTGAGTATCAACCAATCCTTCCAGTTGCCAGATCCAGTGTTTTCCAAGCTGAGATCAACGCGGTTAACGATTAAGCTACCAGCAATACCAGAGTGGTGGCGAACAAGACAGCGGATATGCTGGTCAGTTGCGGATCTGATCTTGATTCACTAAGCTAAGTGGGCATGCTGCCCCCCTGCAACCCCCCTGCTTGGGGTGACTGTTTGATTTGGAGTAGGTGCGAGGAGCGGTTTTGAAACTTTGGCTTTATGTCACCATGATAAGCTTAAAGTGTCTAATAACTAACTGCACTTTACAGTTTTTTGTCTAATTCTAAATTTTGGATGTTAGTTCCCTCTTCTTATTTTTGAATGTGTACTAAGTTCCCATAAAAAAATGGACTTAGTTCCCACTTTACATGGGAACTAAGTCCACTTCGCGAAAGTGGTTTTATTTCCAACTTAATGGGAACTAAGTCCCTCAGTGGACTTACTTCCCGTGGACTTATTTCCTTGCACCGTCAGGATATGACTAACTATGGAACACCAGTCATAACTCGTAGTTAGTGGCCCGCCATTGACAAAAAGAGATCAAAGTTTCTCTTGTCCATTGACAGAAACCAAACCGGGTGCTTGTCGGTGCCGGTAAATAACGTCACGGGCAATAATTTTACAGGGGCAATAACTGCACGAGCAATAATTTCACATGGGCAATAACCTCACCTTGAGTGGGAAATAACTTGACTTTTTTTTTTGAAGTTATTGCCCACAATAGGGCAATTCTCTTAATATGTTATGATAATTCAACACATTCGACAGTGATCCCAAGCAGGGGGGTTGCAGGCGGGCAGCATGCCTCCATAGGCATTGCACTGTTTATGGAATCTACTTGCGATTTCGCAACTAATCCCATAAATAGTGCAATGCATACCCCCTGCTTGGGGTCGCTGTTTGATTTGGAGTAGGTGCAAGGGCAAATTGTTAAAAACACCACCAATAGAAAGTGAAATAGCGCCAAATTGGCGTTATTTCACGGCACCGATATAAATTGCTAAACATAAATTGTTATATTTTGTTATAAATGAAATTATACAAAAACCTCATAAATAATTCCATTTTATATTTGCTCTTCAGTAAAAATAGACAAATTCTAAAATTATAGATGGCAAATAACTTCACAAAATTTACGGTGGAGTAATTGCTCACCTTCAGTGGGCAATAACTTCACAAAAAAAACGTGAAGTTATTTCCCACTCGAGGTGAAGTTATTGCCCATGTGAAGTTATTGCCCGTGAAGTTATTTCCCTGCACCGTGCCCGTCGGTATACTAGCTGGGCACTGAATCATTAGAAACATGGCTCGAAGGCAAGGGATCTTCACAATTGATTTCTGCAGAGGTTTCAGAGACGAGGTGGACTTGGAATCTGTGGAACATCTCCTTTGCCACTGCCCGTTTCGTATCCTGCACGGGAGCACGGTTCTTTATAGATTGGGCCATTTAGACCGTCTATACCTATAGCAGATATTAAAAAAAGTACATGGTTTTGTTAGTTACATATCCTACCATGTACTGTTAGGGTACACTACACACAATCAATCATGTGTTCGGGAAGTTATTCTTGAGAAACAATGCCAATTTTTTTTTGTCATTTTTGGTCAATTTTTTGAACTGTTTATTGCTCATGTCAACATTTTATTTATAAAGTTTTGCGTTGTGTTTATTGTTTTTTTTTCCAGTCCGTGTTTGTGTCGAATGTACGTTAATTAGTCATCCTAAAAATGTTTGGATTTGAATTCCAATTAAATATTTTTCTATTAAGCTTCGATGGTTATACCACCATTTGGATTATTTTTTTGAAATGTCGTCCACAATTTATTACATTTTATATATGGGTTCAAAAAACCATTTGAATTATATCCTTATATCAAAATAATTAAATTTATTTAATTCAACATCAAACTATTCAGTCAAACCTCTATTTTAAGCGCTTTTATGTTCCTATTTCCTACCTGTTGTACTTAGTGTACTGCCACTGATAAAATCGTGTTGTTTTCTGTCGTTTGACATTGTTAACCCTAGAAGGATCGGGTCGTTGTTTCGACGAACATAATTTTTTTTATTTATCTCTTTACTCTTCTTTCCAATCGCATGTGATTTTCGTATCACCCAAGTAATCTTTAATTTCTTGTTGTGTATAGTTCACTGTCGCATTTGCTGGTTGGGGTGTTTGATTGAATTTTTTAATATGCATACATTGTTCAACAGATTGCGTTTTGCAGTCTTCACTTTTAGAATGGCTTCGATATGGTTGTCATTCAAATAAAATACGAGTATCTCTGACAAAATGATGATTAAATGAGAGATCCTAAGAACCCCGTCAAAAGGCCAATGTTTACAACACTTCCATACAAACGCGAAAGAGGCAAGCTTAAAAATGCATGTATCATACAACTGTAACAACACCAGCATTTCATTGGCCTCAGTGACGAAGTTATTCGAAACAGGGAAGTCTTTCAATTCTTTTTGATGTCTAACCGGTGAACCTCTCAGGCGGTCCAGTGTGGATGCAGTGAAGTGGGAGAGCTATGGTGTTCCTAGTCAAGACCATAATCTCGTAGTTAAGGCAGCAAATCAGGATGCCTTTGAGATGAATTATTTCGAATGAAGAAATATAAAAAATGTACATGCTTGCGACTGCAGTGATCACCAGAACTTCGAGCGGAGTGAAATGAAAGATAACGTGGAAGTATAGGGTAGGTATTTTATATGGAGGTATAAAACTTGTGATAGGGATAACTGTCAAACTAGCTGTCATACTAATAAAGTGTGTTTGGCTGTCTTTATACCCTATTCTAAGGGTATATTAATTTTGACGCATAGTTTGTAACATACCTTAATATTGCCCGTAGACCCCTAAAAGTTACTAGATATATTTATGATTAGCATCGATAGTAATGTCGATCTAGGGAGCTGAATTTTATAATAGGTACATACTATCTAGGGGCCCTTTATGCTCATGTGTAAATATTTTCAAAATCCGCCTACTGACACACCCACAATTTAAAAAAAAAACTTTTTTTGAAAATCCAAAGTTTGAGCTAGGGAGCGTTTTTTTTATAAAAGCTGCCTTTTTTCGATAAAATCCTTTAAATATTATATAACAAAATATGTAGAGCATTCTGTGCAACTTTCAAGTAACACACTTTTTCAAAGCTCAGAACAAACTTTAGACTTTTGTCACGCCCACTTATGTGGGATAGGAATAAGAATAGGGTATCCAACAGTTCGCCCAAGCGGACTGTAGCCAGTCCCTATTGTTTTTTAGTATACCTTTGCAAATCACCATGGAAAGACTTACACCAGAACAACGTTTACTAATCGTGAACATTTATTTCCAAAATTCGAGCTCTGTTTGCCACACTTATGCCAAACATGCCATACAGCGCGTGCAATCATGCCAAACGTTTGGTGACCGAATCATCTCAAGAAATGGAACTGTCTGTGGTCATTGTTCTGCCTTTATCCAAATAGCGATCAGCAAGGTCTAGCACAATTTTGGTGCTGGGAGAAGTGTTTTTAGTTGGCCTTCCTCTCTGGTTATTATTATGACATTTTCCGGCATATATTGAACTTGTATACGTACAGCCATTCGTGTCACAAAGCTTATACACTTTAACGCCATACTTATGAGATTTCCCAGGGTTATACTGGCGGAATTGGAGCTTTCCTCGCCAAGGTATCATACTCTCATCAATTGCTAGGATCTCACCCGGAATTTTAGCACTTACGAAACTGTTTTCTAATATTTCAAGTAATCGGCTTACTTTTCCCAAGCGGTTACCTTCGATTGTTGTGTTGTCAGCAAAGTGGATAAATTTAGTAATAACTGGAACCGATTACATGACATTACAATTGGAACAAAATAATTTTTATAAAATTGGCTTGTCTTCCAGTAGAAGGAAATTGCTGGATACTTTATTATTCCCATGTAAATTACAAGGCCAAGCAACTTCTTTATCTCCGATATATTTGTATCCCATATCAGATATCCCAGGGAAAGAAGGATGGTCGCCAAAAGTAAACGTCTTGAGTGACTTTCCACTTACTGCAGTCCAAACATTTGATAATATATCGGTAGCAGCTTCTTCGTCCTCTGAAGACTTACGAGTCTCATCCTCCTCCTCCTCTCACGAGTATTATCCTCTGAAGCGCTAGATTCCGACCCAGTTGGCACGTAATCACTGGAATTGGACCCTTCAAAATCCAAACTTTCATCGCTATCAGAATCTTTGTCTCTCGTTCTATTCCCGTAAAATATTCTAGTTGGGATTGCTTCGTTGTTGGCCATTGGAATTTTTACACACGTACACGTGGCACCATACATATCAATAAACATATTAGCAGAGTGCCATGTGAGCCACCGGTGGTCACAGCCAAAAAACAGGTAAAACACGTCAAAAACGAGAAAAGACAATAACAGAACACTTAACACACGAATAATAACGAACATTAAACAATATTTACAACTTTAAATTTTTGTACTTTTACTTTTTTTTTATATGGTGGCAGCCAACGTGAAAAAATTAAATATTTTTATTAATAAAAAACATAATCGATTTTAAAAAACATTATGTCCAAAGAATTTTTCCAAAAATACAGACTACAAAAAAATTATCTTTTTTTTCTTTATTTAAAAAAAAGTTTTTAGATTATGTATGTTGTATTGTAAATTACAAGACTTTGTCAAAAACCTTTTCAAAAAATTGGAGTTAAATATTACTTCTTGGAATCGACGAATGATTACCTTTACCGTACAAAAAAATATAGTTACCTTTCAAAGGTTGAATACGTTACATAATAACAGTGAAATTCATGACACGAAATCCGTCGTAATTAAATGGAATCTATATCTAAGTGTTAAACAAAAAATGGCTTTAAGAGACTTTAATACGCTCACAGTAATGACAACTTTATTTCGTCGTTTTTAAACCCCGTTCTAAGGGTATATTAATTTTGACTCAGTTTGTTACATACTTTGATATTGCTCATAGACCCCTAAAAGTAACTAAGAAAAATCGAAGTTTAAGCTAGGAAACTGAATTTTGGAATATATAGGTAGGTACTCTCTAAAGACTATTTAAAAAAAAAAAAAAAACTTTGTTATTAAAGAAATAATTGGAAATGAAATGAAACTTTAAATACTTCGTAAAGTATGTGGATAAAGTTGTTTTGATACAAAGTTTTCTACCATGCCAAATAAACTTACAAAACAATTATGTATAACAAAATAAGCTACGCCAGAAAACACAACAGGCCCATGGTAAATACGCTAATATTATATGGTATGGCAAGCAAGAAACAAACACATTTGGATCTGATTATAAATCGTTTGTTAAGACCTTCTAGGCAATAATGCGTTGTCGGCTGTTTTTTGTTTTATTATCGATGGCACACCGAAAAAAATATGTTGATAAAACAACTGTGAAATTAACATTTTTCGGTGATAAAAGTGATCCAACATTAAAAATATCACTTTTGATATACTGATCATATCACTACCTATGATCATGATCATATCACTACCTATGCGTAGAAATTCGAAAATAATTCCACAGTGCAAACGTTGCCAAGAATTTAATCATACGCAAATGTATTGAAAAAAAGAGCCGCGATGTGTGAAATGCGCCGGAAATCACTTTTCCCAAGACTGTAGAGGAAATAAACAATCCTCCGCTACCTGTGCTAATTGTAAGGGAAAGCACCCGGGAAATTATAGAGGTTGTGAAGTAGCTAAGGAGTTGCAAAAACGGAGAGATGCGTTCCTCAAGCCTCAAAATAGGAATACAAAACCGTTAGCCAAGCCGAAGTCTAAGACTGCCCAGGAGGTAGTAGGCAATACAAAACCTCCGGTTCAAGAGCGCAAAAATGTCAGAGAAAGAGAGACAACAGAAAAGCCCTCAACCTCTGTTGTCAAAAGAAACGCTATTGAAAAGTTACCATCAGGAAAGCCATCGAATAGTGGCCCTCGGACAGGCAGAGTGCAGACCTACGCTCAGGCCGCGGCATTCGAAGGAGCAAAAAACGTTGAAACTTCGCCGGACCCTGTTTCTCTCGTTTTCTCAGTTATTCTCGAGAAACTTGAAGAACAAAGTAAAATAAATAAAATTATTCTCGATCGGCTGGTTAAGCTCGAAAATAATTCATGGAAAACGCGCACTTCAAATACAACATGAATGAAAAACCAATGTTAAAAATATGCACTTGGAATGCAAACGGACTTTTGCAAAAACTTGACGTATTGGAAATATTCATACGTGAGAAAGATCTTGACATTTGCTTGATATCTGAAACTCACGCAAAAAAGGGATCGAATTTAAAAATAAAAGGATATAATGATTTCCACGCTTGTCACCCTTCGGGAAACGCGAGAGGTGGATCATCATTGTTTATTAAAGACTGCATTGAACAATACGAAGACCTGAAGATAGAGCTTGAAACTATGCAACTGTGCACGATTCGAGTAAAAAATAGTCAACGTACTCTTAGAATTTCATCTATCTACTGTCCACCGCGTTCCGCGCTTGAAAAAAGTGATTACACGAACTTGCTTAAATCGCTCAAACCAAATTTCATTATTGGCGGCGATTTTAATGCGAAACACACGTTCTGGGGTTCTAGATACATCTCGCGAAAAGGTAGAATGCTCTATGGGGCAGGTATGGAGTACAGTTGCGATTTCCACTCGACGGGCAAACCGACCTACTGGCCAACTGATACTTCAAAAATACCTGATCTGATAGATTTTTTCGTCGTGAAAGGAATAACTACCAACCACATTAAAATTGAAGAGAGCTTTGATCTGTCATCTGATCATTCACCGGTTATTTTAACATTGAGCGTAAAACTAGCCAATAACCTAGAGCCAGCGAGATTAACTGGTAGATCAACTAACTGGGAAGGCCTTAGGAACGAAATTGAAGAGAATGTTGAACTGAGCGTTCCACTTACGACACCCTATGAACTTGAGGCTGAAGTTGATCGCTTCGTTGAGATCGTACAGCTCGCCTCCTGGAATAATACGCCTTATCCAAGAAAAACGCCGGCTAAATACGGCTTACGATATCCTCAAGAAATAAAAGAATTGGTCAACGAAAAAAGGAAGGCGCGTAAAAAATGGCAACAGAGTCGCGCTCCGCAACATAAAGCACATTTGAATTATTTGTGCAATTTGTTGAAGACAGCTATTAAGGATTTTAAAAATCGGGCGATAGGTTCCTACCTTGAAAATTTAACAGCGAAAAAAGATTCCAATTATTCACTTTGGAAAGCTATAAAAGGCACCAAAAGGCCTAAAATCCCCGCGCCGCCAATTAAAATAAATCAAAATGAATTGGCAAGGGAAGATAAGGAAAAAGCGGACGTTTTTGCCGCCCATCTAGAAGAAACCTTTAAACCGTACGATGGTCAAGCGGTCCACGACAATATTAATAGGACGGAATTACTACCTGACAATTTAACACTCACAAGTGCAACGCTAAGGGAACTAAAACTTGAAATCGAATCTCTAAAACCTAAGAAAGCTCCTGGTTATGATTTGATCACTGGAGAAGTTCTCAAAGTCCTACCAAGAAAAGCATTAATTAAGCTTCTTCAGATTATAAATGCGGCACTCAGACTAAAACACGTGCCGAGCCAATGGAAAGTTGCGGAGGTCATAATGGTTTTAAAACCAGGAAAACCGCCAAATGAAGTAAAATCATATAGACCAATTTCCCTCCTTCCAGTGATATCCAAAGTTTTCGAGAGAATACTATTAAGGCGAATACAACCGGTTATAGAAGAAAATAATCTTATCCCTGACCACCAGTTTGGGTTCAGAACCAAGCATTCGACGATTGACCAAGTGCATAGAATTACTGACGTAATCGAGAAAGCATTTGAAGAAAAAAAGATATGCTCAAGCGTATTCCTTGACGTCTCACAAGCCTTTGATAAGGTGTGGCACGACGGCTTAAAATTTAAATTACGACAAGTTCTTCCTGTATGCCTATATGATATTCTAGAATCATATCTCGGGAATAGACTCTTCCGTGTTAGAAATGGGAACGAATACTCGGAGCTCAAAGAAATTTCGGCCGGCGTACCGCAAGGTAGCGTCCTCGGGCCGCTTCTCTGTCTCTTATATACACGCGATATACCAAGAGAAGATGAAACTACCCTTGCTACGTTCGCCGACGACACCGCTATCCTTGCAGTAGGTAATACAATTGAAGAAACGACTGCAAAACTACAAATCGCACTGAATAAGGTAAATGAATGGACGAGGGACTGGCGGATCGCCCTCAACGAAACTAAATCTGTTCACGTGAATTTCACGTATAAGAAAACTAATGACTCGCCAATTTTCCTAAACATGTCCCGAATACCCTTTGCAAACGAGGCCAAATACCTGGGAATGACTCTCGACGCAAAGCTAAAATGGAGTTCGCACGTGAAAATGAAACGTAAAGAACTCGATATCAAATATAGAGAAATGTACTGGTTACTCGGAAAACATTCCCAGCTCAGTACCGAGAACAAACTGCTTTTATACAAGCAAGTGCTAAAGCCGGTGTGGACCTACGGTATACAACTTTGGGGTTGTACCAAGAAAACAAATGCCAATATTTTACAAACTTTTCAAAATAAAGTGCTTAGAGAAATTGTACAAGCACCATGGTATATTAGAAACGACGATATCCACAGGGATCTCGGAATTCCAACAATCGAAGCTGAAACTAGCAGCTTCGCGAGAAAGCATAGAAACCGACTATTCGGACATACCAACAATACAGTCCGACAAATCTTGGATGAGAGCAATTTATTGCGCCGACTACAAAGAACGAAACCGTTCGACTTGGCAAGATAAGATTAACCGCGCCTAAATTGCGGAACATGCAGGATCTTTCATTGGAAAGTAACCTGTCAAAAGTTATTATTTCGTGATAGAAAAATTGCTTGATAAGTTATATCTTAGTTGCAGTATCCATCAATCTATCGAAGGGAGGTGTTTTTAGTCAGTAAAAATCTGACACTACTATGAGCACGCGCTTGCTATTCTCATAGTGTCTTTGGAAGATCTTCACCTACCCTCTTACAAAAAAAAAAAAAAAAAAAAAAAAAAAAAAAAAAAAAAAAACTATTACATTCACGATATGGATTTACTATGAAAATTCATATATTGAAAATTAAAATGTTAAAATGATAAAATCGATTTAACATTTCTTAATTAAAATTGTACATGATAAATGCACAAACTGATATTGCTGATGCTAATTTTTTCTTTTTTTTTCTTTGCGAAGTGGAAGGGACCTACAATTTTACGCCGAGTCCGAACGGCAAATTTGAGAAGCTTCTCATGACAATTGATACTTTTGGATGTTTGTCAGACGTTCACAAGAGGTGGGGCAGTGGAAAAAATTCAAGATGTTACTTGGCCCCGGCGGGAATTGAACCGGAGACCTTTCGATTAGTAGTCCGACACACTAACCATTGAGCCACTGCGCCCGACTAATAATATAATTTAGAATAATATACATAGTTTAGAGAACGCAATCATGTTGATATTTTAAGATATCAAAATAATCTTAATTCACAGCCTTTTGTACATCAAGTTAATATTGTAATAGCGTTAATATGATATTAAAATTGTAGAAATATGGTTATATACAAACCAAATTTTGATATTATTATTTGATATTTTTTGATATTATTTGCAGGACTGTGTGTGTCCATGGCAAATCTTATCGTGGCACCGGCAATGAAGCTCTAAGCTGTATTGAACATCCGGAGAAAAATCAACTTAGAATCAAAGAAAAACCACTTTGATTTAATTATTTTTCGGAATGATTAAACTTCGAATACGATTTTTTTAAATCAAAGTGGCATGACATTAACTCAAAGTGTTTCTCCACTTGGAACGAGTATGTTTTTAATTTGATTTAACCACGTTTTACCTTAATTTGGTAAACTCCTATCATGGCAGCTGCTCCCTCGTAGCAAGTCCTTAAAAAGAGGGAAACATAGGAAATATTGTTTTATTGTAGCGCGGTTATTTATTTCATAGCTAAGG
This sequence comes from Portevinia maculata, assembly GCA_949715645.1. NCBI lineage: Eukaryota > Metazoa > Arthropoda > Insecta > Diptera > Syrphidae > Portevinia > Portevinia maculata. The sequence continues at coordinate 196,049,113 of OX454525.1, forward strand.
GTGCTTTTAGAACATACTGCCTAAAACAGATAAAGATTTTTAATAAAAGATGATTTCGATAAAGTTGAGGAAGCAAATGTAATGGAAATAATATTAATGTACTTCGTAAATAATTGTCCCTCGCAACGAAGCTTAAATTGATTAAGACTGAAAATTTATTTACTAAAGTAAACATTTTATTTCGAAAACATCGGAGCGCCTCAGAAATACTCAAAATATATTATGAATTCTTATTTAATATATATTAGGGTTTCCATTCGTTTTCTTTTCTGAACTGCTTTTCTGTAGTTTTGAGTGCCTTTTAAGCATATAAAGGGTGTTCAAATTTGATGTATCATTTTAAATTTTGAATGAAAGACATAAATTGTGTAAAATCTCTATTTATTTTTATTGGAAATTAATGTACATTGGTTTCGGTTGATAATGAAAAAGAATGTCGTCCCAGTGACCTCCTCTGCTAGCTTGGCCGACTGTCAACCTTTTACCAAAATTTTGAATCACTTTTTCGCATAATGATGGTTCAATAAGTGATATTTGCTCGATGATAATGTCTTTGAGGTGCTGAACAGTTTGAGGATTATCGGCATAAACTTTACTCTTTATGAAACCCCATAAGAACAAATCCAGTGGCGATAAATCGCATGATCTTGGTGGCCAATTCATGTCTGTTCTTCGGGAAATTATGCGATTGTTAAACTTCTCTTTCAAAAGATCGATTGAGTTCGTTGCTGTGTGGCATGTTCAGCATCCTGTTGAAACCACATATTCTGCACATCATCCAATTGACTCCACAAAAAATTTCTAATCACCGCTTGACGCTTGATATTGAGCTCCATCTACAGTAAGTGCATTGCCATTTCCATCTTCGAAGAAAAATTGACCAATTAATGTTAACTGTATTTTGTAAGCCTTTATATGCAGATGTTTGTGCAAAATACTAAACACAGTTGTTGGTTTAAGTTTTAATTGCTGTGAACGGCTGCAATATTTCCACTCGAAAGACCACTATAATGATAGGCTTTACATCTCTGATCTTGAACCGAACCAGTTTCTTCAAATTTATGAATGATAAGTTTAATAGCACGGTTTGGCGGAGCATTTTCTCTATCGTATTTTAAACGAAATTTTCTTTCAACTTCTGCAAAACTTTTACCATATTTAAAATAACTTTTAATAATAAAAACACGTTGCTAAATAGAGTAACGATCCATTTTAGCTAACGGGAATGTATTTACTTCATACCTGAAAAAACTTCGATGTAATCTAATAGTTGTAAAAAAAGTGGCGGCCAATTTAAAATGATACGTCAAATTTGAACACCCTTTAGATAACGTATTGATCCCTCCGTTTAAACATATTTATTATTGCGTGAAAAGTTTTAAATGTATCAATTGGAAGCATTGAAGCGGAAGCAATGTACGGAAGCAATCGTATATCGGAACCTATTCCGCAATTATCGGATTTCGGAACCCAATAAGTTCGTCGCTATTTGCCGAATTTTTGAATTTGCGCTCTCGCGATTTGTCGGGTTTCGGAACCCAGTTGCTTCCGTTATCGAAACCAAATGAAGTTTGTTTTAAATTATCCGGGATTGTATATGGAAATTAATATAATAAAGTCCGCGTATATTGTATTGATTGGAATTGAATTGCGAATTTCATCTTGTTTATTCAATAAAATAAAATAGAAAGATTGCCGACGGTCGAAAAATGACCTTAAGCACACATCCAAACACACCGAACTACCAAAGGAGACAGTTCGCCCGCAAGGCAAGAGCAACCAAATCTAAAGCTACCTTGAGGGCATACAAAATACTTGATAAAACTTTTAAAAGTATTGAAAAATGTATTAAATAGTCGCCTGAAAAGTATCAAAACAAGTTTGAAAGGCCTTAACAAGACTTACACAAGGGCCTACACGTTTTCCAATTAACCAACAAATATTGTAATAAATATGAGTTTTCAAATTGAAATTTTTAAATGCTCAATTAATTGCAAGTTATTACCAATAAACGTGGACGTTTGAAAAAATCCGTTTGTGCTAACAGTTATATTTTTCACTAAATTATAGAAGCACCATGCCAATATGATGGCGGCGATTTGTGGTATGAGTGTGTATGAAGCGTTTTGACCTCATTATAAAAAAGCAACAAGAAAACAACTTTCCCAAACTGGATAACACATAAATTGCCCATCGAGCATTTTGTGATGCGATATTTCTTTTGGTGCATTTATTTGCTATTGCACCCAATTTAAAAACCCTTACCGGCGATCATTGCGCCGCATTGGCTGCGGAAGCGCATAACGGATGTTAGAAGAAATGCCGATTATATTTGTAAATATTTAATGACACAAAAATTCAGAGGATTTTTTGGTTAATTTTGTTTGATTGTTATCAATTATATTTCGTTGTAACTCATACTGTAATTCAACTGCCCAAAGAGTAACAAAATTCAACTTTTCAAACATTTTTGATTTTACCAATATAAAAAAGGGAATTTTTAGGAACATTTTAGTTGAAATTGCGTTTGATTAACAAACTCTGGATAACAAAGTAGGTTGTTTCCCTCTCACATGTAAGGTGATTGGGAAAAGTGAGAAAAAGCATTATATGTTAATACTTATACCATGAAGGACACCCAATGACGGTGCTTGTTTTTTTTAAAGTTTAGTAAGTTTCCTGGTTTTGTGTTTTATTGTTTACAAACCCAGACTACTACAAACAAATTGAAATTGAGGTAATTGAATGGATTGGATCAGTATGAACAACAGTAATAAAATGGGGTCGCATTGATGCTGTGTGGTGTTTAACTTTTCGAACAATGCGAAAAACAGTTGACTTTGATATGTCAAACATAGATATTTAGATATTTAGATATTTATTTATTTAATTAAACAACCATATACAAAAGATTACAACTAAGTATCTATAAAGTGTAGATGTGATCAAAATGAAATTATTTTAAATAAATTGATTATAAAAACAAGGAAACAAACAAAAAAAAAAAAAGGTGTTTACATTTAGTGTGCAATTGAATATTATAAATTTATGAAAATAAACCTATCCTAGACCCTACGATCCATTTATCCTATTATTGCCAGCCAAATATGTGAAGAGAGAATCAGCAAAACCACCCACAAAACAAAGTCGTCTAATACCGAGAGGAAGTAAATTCCATAAGCGAATAGCATGAATAAAAAATTGCCTATCAGTAGTTACACAGGTAGTGCGCGGAGGAATTAAGCTCAGAGATCGTGATGAATTAGAAAAACGAAGTTTTTCATACAGATAAGCAGGTTGTTTAGTTACAATGATTTTATGCAAATATTTTAAAGTACAATATTCTAAGTACACATCCAAAGTACATCCAAGAATTTTCTTTTTGAATGTCGATATGTGATCATAGCGCCTCAGTTCATAAACGTAACGAGTAACGTTGTTAAATGCAATATCAAGTTTTCTCTTGGTTTCCGCCGAACAGTTACAATAAACTTCGCAACCGAAACTAATAATTGGAACAATTAGGGCTTTAGCAAGCATCAATCTTGTGCTTAGGGGCGTAAAGTGTTGTGACATAGACAAATTTCTTAAACACCCATATATCTTTCCTATAACGGTACCAACATGATCATCCCATCTTAATCGAGAGTTAAACCAAATCCCCAGATTCTTGGCTTTATTAGTAAATTCAATTATATCATTGCCTAAACTAACAATTGGTAAACAAACTGTATCCACGGCATTTTTGGATATAACCAAGCATTTCGATTTCTTAGGATTTAGCTGTAAGCAATTTCTTTCGGACCAAAGGTTAATACTATCAAGATCTTCATTTAGTTTAGTAACTGCATCCTCAATAAGTCCGTACTTACAGCTTAAATACATTTGAACATCGTCCGCATACATATGAACTGAAGAGTGAGTTAAACAACCAGGCAGATCATTAATGAAAACTGAAAACAGTAGAGGACCCAAGATAGATCCCTGTGGTACCCCCAAAAAATTTGGTATGAAATCTGACATTCTATCATTTACTACGACAGCTTGACTCCTGCCTGACAAGTAAGAGGAAATCAATTTTGCAGCGCTCATTGAGAAATTGAAAGAAGTTCTAAGTTTAAAGACAAGTTGAGAGTGACTCACAGTGTCAAAAGCTTTAGAGAAATCCAACAAAGTCAGAAAAGTGATATGATCTTTATCTTGAGATGACCTTATGTCATCTGACACTTTTAACAGCGCAGAAGTACAACTGTGTTGCAACCTAAAGCCAGATTGGTACCTACATAGTAGGGCATTACGCTGTAAATAAGATGACATCTGATGATGGATAAGTCTCTCCATAACTTTTGATAAAAACGGCAAAATGGATATGGGTCTGAATTCAGGGGACAATTGTGAAGTTCCCGCTTTTTTTAGAATGGGGACTATTTTTGCAATCTTCCAGGCACTTGGGAAACAGGAGGTCATGAGTATAGTATTGAAAATGCGTGTAAGTAGAGGAAGGATGTGAGGTAGTATAATCTTAACAAAACAAGGATGTATTTCGTCGAGACCCACAGACTTCGATTTGATACTCATAATAGCTTTAACTATATCAGTTGGCTCAACACACGAAAACTCAAATTCAGACATGCTGGAATCATTAGATGATTCAACTGACCATGCGTTAGCACTGGCTGGTGAATGAGTTTTGACAAACTCGTTGTTAAGCTCATTAAGATCAGTATTCCTGAAGTCAAAATCGCTACGCCCACCAACACCTATTTCACGAACGTTATTCCATAAGGTCTTCGATGGCAAGTTAATATCTAGTCGCTTAGAGTAAAACTTTTTCTTTGCTTTACGTATTTTTAAATTTGCCAAATTTCTTAGCATCTGGAAACTTTTGTGCAATATGGCCAGCTTAAAACGCTTCCATCTTCTAAATGCTACGTCACGTTTAAATATTAGTTGAACTATTTCAGCCGTAAACCATGAATTCACTTTATATTTGGCCGTTAGTGATTTAATAGGAACATGTCGATTAAACAGGGATATTATAATATTATTAAATTTGTTAATCTGTTCATCGGGCGACACTTCATTGTAGCACTGCCAGTTTACTCTAAGCAAATCATAATGAAGGAGATCAAGATTTAATGACCTGAAATCTCTAAAGACACAAGGGAGCGATTGCTTGCAACACATAAAATTGAAGGTGGCAAAGATAAGGTCGTGCTTTGAGAACATAGGCGCTGAGGTTTGGTTAAAAAAGACATCTCTCGCACATTCACTTGCTACAAATAAATCGAGTAGAGTACTACTGTTGCTAGTAAAATGAGTAGGGGCGACCGTGTTTACAATATTCAGCCCAAGAGATTTCATATTTTCAACAAATGAAGATGAAATCCCCTTGTTGAGCATGTTACAATTGAACATATCTCCAAGAAACAATTGTCGGTAGTTACATTTCGTCCTGATCCTTCATACCTTCGCATCAATCGCTTTAGAACATCCTCTCCAACGTTTGTCTCGCGTGCTGCACCTGCCTCCTTTCCAGTGTTGAGCAAGCCCACCAAATATTTATTCCATATTTGGCTAGTTTTGAAGGTATATACTGCGCAAACTTAGTACGGCCTCCGTATGGAAACAGGTGTTCATCCACAGTGATGTCTACGGATGGCTTGTAGTTTTTATATAGCTGTTCGTTCATTAGGTTCCAAAGATCACGAATTGGGGCGGGCTTGTCAGTACACATTCGATCAACTCTAGTAAGTATGCTATCGAAACGTATAAAGCGCGTAATTGCAGAATATCGGCAAATAGACATTGCAGCACGAAAATGGATAACAGAGTCCGAACTCCAGAGGACCGGTGTATGCTCTGCACTCGAATGATGTACCCCGATAAAGAGAACACCTAAGTAAACCTTTAACTCATGAACAGCGAGTGGTTTCCATATCTTTGATGGTCTATCTGAATGATTGGAATTGAACGCCGCATACACACATAGAGCTTTTCGATTAGTTTCTGTTACCACGATGTCTGCCATAAGAGGAGTGAAAAAAGCCATGAAAGTATCAGCTTGAGCTTTAATCTCAAAACCAGCAATATGTCCCTTTTTTGGCGAAAAATGTTATGCGCAGGGGTTCGAACACTCGTATGTGGAGGAGCTGTACTCCAGTGCGTTATTCCATCCATACCAGTCATGATTTTGTTACCACTGCCGATTGACATACCTGTTGGTGGCGGTACATAATCGTCTTCAGAACCATCGATAAAATCACCGTCATCACTTTCCATTTCATTCAAAACCGTTGCCCAATAGTTATCCTGCTCCTGCACACTTAAATTGTGAACCAGAAACACCAGATGATGAGGCCGTATTTTTTTTACAACGTCTGATAGTCTACTTATTTGAAAATGACATGTGAAAAAACAAAAGCGATGCAACTACAATTTTATTAAAAAAAAAAATTGTCTTAACTTGTTCGTGCACGCATTTTAGAACGGTACGATACTTTGATGTCATATTGGAGAACATGTCAACAAAAAATAATTGTGGAAGAAACATATGGCTCGATTTTGAAGATAAATAGCATATTTGACGCAGAAATGCTTTTAGTGGTTCCGGTGAAACTTTTCTGTTTTTTTTTTTTTCAAATTACGCTAAGAAAGTACCCAGGTACATTGACGCCTACACATACACAAGTGTTGGCCTGCTAAATACATATTTAAAATCGATGATTAAGTCCGATTTATTCATTCTCTATTAAACTTAAAAGCGCCATTTATAATGTTTAATGTCAGAAATTGCGATTTTCCTTGAGAAGCTTCAATGGCACTTTTAAATTAAATGCACTTTGCGTAGTTCCAAAAACGGTCACGTAGAGAAGAGAATTCACTTTGAAAACAATCATACATTGAAAAAGTTCCGTATAACGAAGAACGAAAGAGGAAAACTTGATTCAGCCCATAGAGCTCGCGGCTGTATCTTCTCCTCCATTGCCCTCATTGCACACAGGACCAAATACGCGACGGAGTATTTTTCTTTCAAAAGAACCGAATATAAGCTCTGCTTTCCTTCTTATCGTCCACTACAAGCGCTCTGGCATCCGCGATGGCTTGGTCTTTAAAACGGTGTTTCAATCTTCCTTGCCTTCTTGGGGGCTGGCGTAGATCCTCTTGGCTGGAGGCATTATTTTCCATTCGGTCAATGTGGCCGAGCCAATGTAGTCGCCGTGATTTAGCTTTTGGACTGCATCCACATCTTGGTACAATTCATAGAAATTGCGGTTGTATCTTCTCCTCCATTCGCCCTCCTCGCACACAGGACCAAGTATCCGACGGAGTATTTTTCATTCAAAAGAACCGAATATTAGCTCCCCTTTTCTTTTTATCGTCCAGCACTCGGCACCATAAAGCGGGACTGATATGATCGATTAAGGAGTTTTGAACCCATTTGTTTCGCTAAACCGAAGTTGCAGTGGTTTCCTAAGGTAATTCTCAGCCGGATCTCCACTAAGGTGTCATTCGTGGAGTTAATGTTTACTCCTAGGTAGATGAGCTTCTTAACTACCTCGAAGTTATTGCTATCAACAGTAACGTTTTGTCATAGGCGGTGGACAGATGTTTGTTTGCTGGATAGCATGTATTTAGTCTTGTCCCTATGAATGATATAGGTACATAATATTCACTGAATGAACTATGTTCGTATTGAGTGGAGATTCCACTTTGGGAAATCTTTAGTAAATAAGTTCTTTCATAATCCAGGGTTGTTTCAATTTTTCTCCAGTTAAAATATTTTAGAAGTCTACGAATACTAAGAACTTGCCGATATTTTGGATCTCACTTTTCATCATCGCTGACTTGTTAGACACAAGCATATTTCATTTTACATTTTTTAAAAACTTAATTGGTTTGTGAATCATTGCCATGATCGTGACACTTGTCTGACCTTCGCAACCGGACAGCGGATGGCGGCAGGAGGGGTAATTGACCAAAACTTAACTGGTAACTTCGACTGTGTGTCTCACCTAAACTAACCCAATACTTTCACAATGCAGCTATTTCAGTCTTAGTGAGCCTCTTTGAGGGTAATTTCAAATGAATGAAGCACCGCTGTCCAAAGGAATGTGAAATTGTTGGACCTTTGTACAAAATGAAAGTCAATTGTCAACAGGATTTTCCGGAAGATTTAATGAATCCCATGAAACGTTAATATGATTGCCAGCAGCAATAACATCATCACTCAGCCTAAATTATCTCAATTAAATGAAAACGTGTCGCTTACGCTTACTCCATTAAACACGCACTACAAAACCAAACCCTGCGCCTCCTCCCACCAAACCATGTTCAAACGGTTCTACAGAAAAATTTAAATTTCTTACACGGTCTACTGCTGTACAAATTTGTCTGAGGCTTTAACTGACACAATTTCAATTGCTATACGAGTACATATACGTCTGTGTGGCACGAAGTTTCAACTACCGCCAAAGCCCAGGGGATGAGCCTTCATCCGTTCAAAATACACCCGCTGTCGTATGGACCTACATATACTTATTCTCTTTTATTTCATTCAATTTTGCTCTCTACCACAGGCCCCATTTGACAGAGCTTTTTTTTGCCTTTTTCGTCCTGCCACAGATTATTTCCATAAATTTTCTTTGTCAATGTGTTAAATGAAAAACTCTGCCGTGAATGGATGAGGGAGCGAATGAAAGATAAAGAGGATAACACCCATATGCTAAAAGTATTTTTTCTACAGGTATGTATGACTTTGAAAAATAAATCCACAAGTCACATAGGGGCATACAATGTGAGTCAGCAGAAACGAATATAAGCGCCGTCGTAGCAGCTGCATGCACACATGATACATGGGGTTATCAGTGTGAATATTGACACAATATCCTTTAGTGTCAGCCGCGTAATAAAGGTTATACCGTCTAGGTCACATATTGGATCATGGCCGGCTCGTAGTGTGAAGTGGTAACCGGCGTGGCTAGTTTGAACACACCTTTAACTTTCGTATGGGTAAGTACGTATAATCATCTGTTCGCTTTACGAATGCTTGAATGGTTGACATGGCTAAAGTTTCATGCAAACGCTTGAGCAGGGTCGGAACAAAAATATGTACAATACAGGGTCCTTGGCAAATGCTTTGTCTATAATCTTAAAGACAGCGCATGCTAAGAAGACTTGTATGGTGTTCGTTTTTTTTTTTTTTATAATTTGCTTACGCTAAAGGGATTTTATCTGTTGTTACAGTACCCTTATAATGCTAAGAATACAGTGTAAGCATTTGTGTTTTAACAGCAAGCAGCATCTGGCAATATCGTATTTCATTGCATGCTTTTTCGGTGCTACTTGATATTAGAAAGAATAGAGAGATAGGAAAGAAGTGTTTGGGTGCAATTGTAGGGTTTTTCTCCACGGGTGGTGTCTAAGTTACTTAGGGAGATTACGATTTCATGTATTCGGTATAAAGTAACGGACTTGGCCGGGATTCGAACACGAGACCTTCCATTCCGTAAGTGAATACACTACTACTGCACCATTGCCACCCGCCGTTGCTTTTAGGTATGAGTTGGAAAACAATGAAAGCCACAACTGGTTTCACAACTTTTTGATTTGCGTTTTTCCCTTGAGCATGAAAGCTTTGATTAACTGACAATCACTACTGATTGCCTCATGTTAAGTTTAGTTTGAATACACCTATGTACGTGTGTATAGTCTCTAAGCCTTAAACTTCTACACATGGAGCCACTCAAAGGAAACGTATTAGTAACGCAAATTCATAACCGGGTCACTTCCTACATAATCAAATTTGTCACCACACAAGGCGCTTCTAGGCGCAAGAAGACACAGCTCTTACTTGCAAGAACTGGTGAAGCTAAAAGCCAAGAAAATTGTTGTGGTAATTCGATATGAGGTCGTGTCGACAAAGTCCATACATATATCATTGAATGCAACATGCAACAGTTAATTTATGCTGAGAGGGGCAGTCCAGCTTTCAATACACAGCTGATGCATCACAGTAGGGAACCACTAGGGTTTTAACGAGTCTCAGTCTCGTATTTACGGGAATAAAACTTGAGAATAACCAAAGTTTACGTAGACCACTGTATATTCGTCCCATAGTGTAGTTATTGTGGCTTACTGCGGAAAGAGAGCGGTTAATCTTAAAACCCAAGTTGGTTACAGTCTACGCGAGTTGCAATTGGAAATTACCGGCACTAGTTCGACGTTGTGGGGTTTTTCGGGTTTTAAAATGAGCTGGGATTTTCCTGGGTTGAGGCAATTACGAAGCTACCATTAGTAAATTGCGGATAGATCCTCGTTCAGCAAGATCCTCTACTAGGCCTATAGGTCTAGATAAGTTTTTTAGTGCATCATCCGCTTAGAAATGAAGGCTAGGTTAGGTTAGGTTAGGTTAGGTTTATGTGGCTGTCGGCAGAAGCCGACACACTTAGACCAATTTAGGTCCATTGTGATCACACGTATGTATTATCTACCTCAACTCTGTAGATGGGACTGACCAACGACACGCGGTTGTTCTCAAACGGCCCCCCATACTCGACGTGGTATGGTCGTTGGCTATTGAAGGTTAGCATTTGAGCAAACTTTACGAAGGTCATTGATAAATATGTCAAACAAAATAGGGCGTTTCATGTTAGACAAAATAAACAGAAGGATCAATTTCGTTTTAAGGTTCGTGGCCAGGGTTAACATTCAATTCGCACCTATAACCGGCTTATGAAAATAAACATTGGTGAATACTACAACGTGGTTCAGAAAATTGATGTTTTCGGAAACGGCTTATCGTATAGTCGACGCAACAGTGGCCTAGCCAGGCGATTTGCTACTTTTGTCAGCAATATTTAAAATATTTGAACTATTTTATATTTTTGTCGCACACAACTCGGACCAATTTGAAATGAGCACGAAATTGTCCATTACTAATAGGCTATTCACACCAAACCATAAACGAAGTTTTGCTCGTTTTCCTCAAAACGAGCATCAAAAACACTCGTTTTCCCATACATTTTTCATAAACGACTTAAACCACCAGTTGTTGATAAAACGACTTGAAAACGAGTAGCTCTTCCGAGATATTCTATTTTGTGCTTGGATTGTTTCTGACTAATATTCAATGAGAATGACTTCTAATGATGCATCGCCAGTTGTCCAATTTATATTAACTTAATAGTATCGTATATGTATTATACTCTTTCCAAACTGTGATTAGGCTCATTAGTACGGGTTGTCTTGTCTGTAGTGATTGTTAAATTATTGAACTTCGTGGAAAATTGTGAGCATTTGTGAATATTAAATATTTTATTTACGTTTTGTATTTATGCTAAATTGGCAAATATTAGAAAAATACAGGGGCTTTACTTAAATACGTGAAAGTCCTGTTCCTGAGACGTCAAACTCCAAGTTGGGCTTAAATTCACCAAAGACAAGTTTGCCTGACACTGTTGATCTGGTAGCTGGTAGAAAGGTTGACATTATTCCTGAGGATCAAATTCCAACAACATCTACTTAATTAGAGTCTGCATATGTATGTCTAGACATGAATTTCGATAGCTTAGAAACAGAGACTGATACAGGATCGGCATTGTCTGCCATTCAATACCAAAACTTGGACGATATTGGAAAAACATCTTGTAAGATCTAAAATGTGTGACAAAATTTCAATCATGTAGCTATATGTAACCAGAAATTCAAAATGAATGTATAGCAATTTTTGGAAATAAAGTTCGCCAACATATAATCGGACAAATAAAAAAGGCTAAGTATTATTCGATTATATTCGACAGCACTCCAGACATTTCTCATAAAGACAACTAAGATACCTACGTATTTATTGAAAACCTCGGAAGCACAGAACAAAAAGGAAAATGTTTGATGAATGAAGCACAGATGCTAACTTGTCTTATGAAAGCGAGTTGAGACGGAAGCTGTTTTCTTCGTTAGATAGAATTATTGTAGAAATTCGTGAGCGTTTTCAGCAACTACAGAATTTGGCGGATAAGTTTGCTTATCTAACGCCGGCTATATTACTAGATTCGGGCGACACCAAATGTTATCTAGATGTTACACTTCGATACCTTCCCGGAAGAATGTATTAAGCGACATTTTCAAAATTTTACAGGAAACAAAAAAAACTTCCTGTGGAGGTAATTATAGGCGTATTTTCAAGTAATAAGCATATTTCGATAGAGATTTGCACCGCAAATTGTTTTTAATTATTCTATGAACGAAATGTCAATTAGATAAAAAGTTTTTGCTGCTTAGAACATTTTTATGGTCTAAAGATTGTCGCTTGATACAAAGGTTTTTGTCACTTAGAATATTTTTGTAGTCGAAAGATTGTCGCTTGATACAGAGTTAAATGGCGCTTAAATCATTGACATGGTAGGATTTAATACAAGATGCCAACAAAATTGTCGTTTAATTCATTTTCATTTATTCAGTTTTTACTATTAACAATGTAAAATTAGTTATTTAACAAAAAAGTATTTGAGAAAATCTTACAAAAAACACGCATAGTTTAATTAGGCAATAGTACCTATACTTATGAAATAAATAGAATAAACTTTTGAGATAACAAAATTGACGAATCACTAATTAAATTGGCTTTCCGATAAGTTGTCTTCTTCATCAGTCTCTGGTAAAACATCTTCCTTCTCGCCAACAATGTCAATGAATTCTCGGTATTCTTCGATATACCGTTCGGGAATAAACTTTTTCTTGAGAAGAGTTTCTAAATCCTTTCTTTTTGGCTCCGATATTGGTAGTTTTGATGTGTATAAGGTATCAGGCTCATCAAATTCCGCAAGACATTTAACTTGATTACGAGTTCGGCACAAATCCAACGTGTATAAAGGTGGTTCCGTGGTTCCAGACTTAAATATGGATTACTTAATATCAGAGGATGACTTAGAGAACAAATAAATGTTGGATTCAGATATTTTAAAATTAATTTGTTCCTTAGTTTTAACTCCCTGCGTTAGAAAATATTTTAAAGCTTCTTTTTTCCAGTCACGAAAATCATCTTTTGTTAATTTTATAACCTTGTAAGGCTTTGGATTTATCCTTGAATTGGCAATCATGGTTATCCATTCCGACGGGGTATAAATTGTCCTTTTTTTAACAAATCGCTCTATGGTGGCATGGACTGAGTCAACAGGCATATAAGTGTGACCGGGAAGAAGATAGGTGAGAGAAATTTTATTTATGTTTTTAGCTTTCTTTTGAAGAAATAAAAAAATCATTGTGATAATTTGACGATTTTTGTTTTGGCCGGGGCAGCTATCGCAATAAAGGGCAATAGAAGTTACGGTTTCCCTTGAGTCGACAATATTCAAGTATTTAAAGAGAATTGAACAAATTTCATTTGCTCCTCGCATTCCATCAACCTCGCCCTAAAGAAAAGCATAGCCATTTTGTGTTCCACTTTCATAGACTGTCTCGTTATAAAATGAGTACTTTCTTGAGTAGTAAAACAGCATGCTTTGCGTATGTGGAACGTTTAAAACTTTCTGCAGATCAAAACTAGCACACACGAATGATGGACTCTTTTTGGCTTTTTCCTGATCATCCATAAACAATTTTTGGCTGATCTCTTTCTGTTGAGAGTGCTTACAAACAAGAATTTTTTCATCGTCATTCAACACGCGGGATTTATGTGCTTCGCAAAAGGTACACTTGTCCTTTTTCGGAACATGGATGCCAATATTATAGGATTTGAAGATCCTTCGAAATATTTTTTCCGAAACTGCATTTTTACCTTCTTCGATTTGTTTTGTTTTGTAGTTCCTGTATAAATTGGAAATGCTAAAGTATTCTGTTGGCAAATAAGTGCGATTTGTCTTGGATCGGCAATAGTGGGATGGAACTTTTGGTAAGCTTTCTACAAAAGTGCAATCAGCTTCTTTAAGTTCTTTAGAGGTAGCATTTTCCGAAGTAGCTTTACCTCTTTTATCCGTAACTGATGTATTTAATGCTGATTTTTTTTCAAGAGCATACGATACAACTCGGCTCGAAATATTTAGGGTCTTAAGTAAGAACTGCATACAAACTTGGTCTTTCTTCCCTTTAAAATTTATGAAATATTTTCTTGTTTCTGTCTTTTTTTCGATATTGATAGTTCGTCGTCTTTTGATGGGAACACGTTCAACACAAGATAAAATCCAATCTATTCGCTGAGTATAGGGTAATTCCCAATATAAATTGAAAATGTCTTGTCTTTGCGAATTCGTAAATTTTGTACTACATTTGTTTTGGCAGTTTTTGCACGGATTTGCTTGCACAGATTTTCTTAACAGTCCACTTCCCATTTTAGATCTTGCACCCACCAATCCCTCATTACATACCATTTCTACTGCGACTTTTGGCTTCTGATTTTTATGATAGTGATGCACTATTTCGCTTTCACTTGAAACATCCATAGAATCATCGTGCCAAGAAGAATTTCCATCGGTTTCAAAGGGATCTGATTCAGAGCCAGATTTGGATGGCGTTGACTGACTTAACATACTCGTACATGGTTGATTTGTTTCCAACTTGGTTTCCTTAAAAATAAAATTAACCCTCTATTTACCACACCGCTAGTCATAATTAAACACGTTAATCGACTTACTTTAACTCCTTCACATTGTTCATTTGATTTTTTTACCATTTCAAGCATAAGTCTGCCTCTTGTAGCGGGCAAATTAATTTTTTGCAAACCAGATGTACTTGGATTATTTCCACTCATATTAAAAATAATAAATAACTTGCACCGCTAAAAAGCACAGGAAAAAATAACAAATAACATTTTTTTCTCGTAGGATGTGTTGCATAGTACAATTCTTTTTTATATAATGGCGCTTAGCATAAAAGTTTTGGTGGTTACAACAAATAACAGGGCATAACAAATATCTACATAGCAAATATGTCGGATATTACAATATTTATTTCTCTTTAGTGTCGTTTGTATCAATGGTAGAGACGTCAAACCGAGACCAAAACGTGGCGCTTGGCACAATTTATAAGAGCATGCCAAAAAGTCATTTGCCGGGAAGGTATCGACTTCAATTTGTTACACTCCCTGTGTAACCTGGATTGGTGTGAGTTTATTGTCTTTGATGGCGAATTTTCAATGCAGTTGTAAATACAATTGTTCCTAATTGTTTTACTACAGCGTTTTGCCAAATGTTAGAACACCGAGAAATGTCTACTTTCGGTGAAAATTTCTTTACGAAGAAAAAGAAACAGATAACCTTTAAACACTCAATTTACTTTTATTACAATTCCTCGAACACTTTGCACAGTTAATTTGGTTTGCTTCCAATTTAGTTTTATTGTTTGGTTAATTTTTAGATGCTTATTTGCTAACGGGTGACGATCGACTCTATGGTTATAATTGTCTGCCCTGCCTACGAACATAATTTTGTGACCGTACGCTGAAGGTGATAGGTGATACCTTTGAGAACGCTGGCAGTGACCAGTTCACACAGGTAATTTGAATTAGGATGGATAAAAGGTAGACAGACCCACGTATGCGGGTAATTTGGATTATGATAGAGCGAGATATGCGAATAAGACACGATATAAAATTATTGCATCGTGGGAAGATTTGCGTATGCAAAGAAATATGCGGAAGAAGTATATGAACGCAAGATAGGATATGCAATTAGGATACAATAGAGTCATATTTGCGTATGCAATGGTAATTTGAATTGCGTATGCAAAGAAATGTGCGATGTGAGAAGAAGTATTTGAACGTAAGATAGGATAGGTAATTAGGATACAATAGAGTCATATTTGAATTATAGTAAAGGTAGGCATATTTATGCATGCAACATAGACTACGCATCTGCCAAAATTGACAAGCAGGACTTCAAGCTGGAACGACTTCTAATGCGAACTTTCATTACTGTCACAGGCAACGAAAATAAATTAATTAATACTTGAATTATTAAAATTTATTTTAAAATCCAAGCTTGATGATACTCTGCCCAAATTATAACAATGCTCCGAATATTCCTCACAATTGCCATATAAGCAATGCCAGCAGTGAGAGGAGTTTTTCAAAATTGAAATAAATCAAATATTATTTAAGGTCAACAATGAGTACTTTAAGGCTTACCAATCTGGCTATCTTGTCTATTGAGCAAAAGGTGTGTGATGCTATAGATATTGATAGTGCAATAAAAGATTTTGCTCTTAAAAAAAGTAGACGTATAAAGTTTTGGTTAAAGACAGAAATAATATAAATAAGAGGGCGGAACAATTTTCTTCTGCATTGCTCCATTCAAGAGGACAATCGAATCCTGATCGCTATGATGAAAATAAAATAGACCAAAAATCTGCTTTGAAAAACTGCAATCTATTTTTATGAATCCGGATCCTATTAACTACATATACGGTATACCTAAGTATGAGCTTACTCACCCTACAAAACATCAATTTGCGTAAGTAAAGTAAGTACATAATTTGGGTTTAATTTTTGACGTCTAACTGCTATGATGATATACACAGTAAAAAACATAGGGCAAGGCTACAGACCGCTTGTGCAAACTTTTGGACTACCTGTTCCTATTCCTATACCTCATAAAATGGGCGTGGCAAAAATAGGTGAATTGTTAAGAAGGATATTATGGTCTACATATTTTGTTAAACATAACTGCTTGCTTGATTTTAATAGATTTAATCGAGAAAACAATGTTTTTGTAGAAACGCGATTCTAAAAAGTATTCATGGAAAGAAGCTTTTCTTTGAAATTCTTCAAAGCGACTTTATCTACATATTTTGCGAAGAATATGACTTTCATTTACAATTATTTCTTCACTAAAACGGTTTTTGTTTTAAAATAGGTTGCGTGTCAAAGGGCGGATTTTAACATCTTTACATATCATTGGCGATCACAAGAATAAGGCCATATGAATGAACTAATTGAAAAGCGTATAAAAAGATGTGCACTAGGATGAAGCCATATGCAACATCTTTGAACGAAAGGAAAAAAATTAATAAAATGTTTACATTGGTGGTGGTTTTAAACATTTATTTATGATGCTTTTCTACATTAATAATGAGTATGCCCGCCATTTTTCGATATGACCTCTAAAAGACGGCTTGGAGTAGAATCATACAGTTTTTTTTTTAAATAATTAAGAGCAATATGGGCATCACGAATAGCTTCGATGAAAGTGTCCTTGTCTGCAAATTGTCTGCCGCTTTCACACACTTTACGAGATAACCATGTCCATATATTTTCTATTATGTTTAAGTCCGGTGAATATGTCGGACATGGCAAAAGTTCCATGCCTTCTTATTGAATCCAACTTTTAACAACCCTGGAGGTGTGGATAGGGGTATTGTCTTGTTGAAATGTCCAAGGCAGGGGTCCGAAAATGGTAGAATAGAATTTGAAGCAAGCCGTAGAATAACCCGCTTTTCACGCAAACTTGTTGCTTCAGCCGTGCGTCATTTCTGATTTTTAGCATAGTGTTGTGGATCCGCAAGATAACTCTTTACAAAAGTCTTACTTCTATTTAGCCTCCTTGCAATTTCTCGGCCTGAGAGTCCTAACTCCTTGAAAGCATCTATTTTTCCTCTTTCTGTGAGGCTCCGGGCAATAACCCCCCAATGAAAAAACCCCCCAAATGAAAAATGAAATAACTCCCCAAAATTGGGGAATAATTTCACTGTGAAACTATTCCCCAAATCAAAGATGAAATAAGTCCCCAAAATGGTATGAAATAAGTCCCAAAATAAGTTTGAAAGAAGTCCCCAAATCCTATATGGAAATCCCATAAACAGTGCAATGCATATGCGGGGGCATGCTGCCCCCTGCAACCCCCCTGCTTGGGCTCACTGTTCGATTTGGAGTAGGTGCGGGGTTTTATTTTATAAATTTGAGGACTTACTCGTATTTCATAGTTGAATTTGGGGACTTATTTCACTACGAAATAACCCCTCAATTGGAAGTATGAAATAAGTCCCCAAAAAGCCATGAAGTAAGTCCCCAATTTTGGGGGCTTATTTCATATGAAATAAATCCCCACCTCCATACAAATTTTGGGGAGTTATTTCATCTTTCATTTGGGGGGTTATTTCCTGCAGCCTTTCTGTTACTCTCAAAGTATTTCCGGATCTCACTTTTTTAACTAAATAAAATCAGTTCTTTTCAACGCTTTCTTTAATATACTTAACAAAAGTTTTAAAAAAATCGCTGATGTGAACTCCTGTAACGAAATATTCGCAATGGCCTCATCCTAGTGGCACATCTTTTTATACGCTTTTCAAGTAGTTCATTGTTTGATCTTGGAAGATTGTAGCGTTTCTTATTTACCCTTTAATTTTATGACTTAGGTACTGTTGGGAAAATATTTACCTATTCACAGGTAGTAAAAATTTCCGGGTATACAATTTCTAACAGGTATAAAGACTGAAAATCGATTGCAAAATGTATGGCCTCACCCTTGTGATCGCCAGTGTGTATGCCAAATATAAGCTTTTTTTAAATTGTGGGCGTGTCTGTGGGCATATTTTAAAAACGCTTACACTTGATAATTTCGGGCCAATAGAGATAATACCTTCCAAATTTTAGCATTCTAGCTTTGCCGACGGACGGACGGACATGGCTAAATGGACGTTACATCGATCTCGATCACGAATGTAGTTCCTTTTTAAGGAGTCTAATGGCAATATTAAAATATGTTTCAAACTATGAGTCAAAATTAATATACCCTTAGAAATGCGTATAAAAAACATTGTTCTGTGAATTCAAAGAGCCCAAATGTTTAAGATAGTCCTTCGCCGAGCTTTCCCCTATCTAGAGAAATACCAGCTTGTCAGCCCCATAAGAAATGTTGCCATTCTGCGGTATTCAATAAGTTAAATGCTCGTTTGAAATGAAACCTCTAACGGGGATATGCGCAGCGCATGGCTTGAAAGGAAAGAAACGACCACAGCCGATAATAGGAGGGTAGATTGAATGGACGGGAGCAGGATGAGACATAAAAGACAAGCGAATATATTTTTTTTCTTGATTCTACATTCTACCCTTCGACTTTTTCATGTTGATGCCTATTCATGGCATTTTCCGTAAAAATAAATAATGTTCCTTAGAGAGAAAAATAATCTTCACTAGTGCAAAGTGAATAGAATCCGAATTCGATTCCCGTGTCGCAACAAAGGCACTTAGAATGGGCCGGGAACAACAAGTGTTTCAGAGAACGGCGCGATGTTGTGCGGGCTGGGGGCTGAAATTGCTTTTCATAACTTTTACGTGCAACATCTCGTTAAAGCGCGCACAAACTTTCCACGAAACCAAGCGGTCTATATTATTCAAAACGTTTCCCACAATTTAGAAGCGAAGAGCCAGCAAGGAATTTGAATAGACAACAACGACGCGACGATGATGATGGAAGGACGGTGGTACTTGGTACGTTTTCTTATGAAGGAAACATTGATGTGCCGTACTTTGGACTATACGGGCTATTAATCAAACATTAAATCGACTTATGGAAGAGAATAAGGCAGTGCAGTGCAGGAGCAAGTGAAGTTGCGTGTTATTGTTATTGAGGCTGTTTTAAAAATGCTGTTTGAAAGGGACAGGGGTATGCCTAACTCAATGTGAGGAGATTAATTACACCGAGTACCGAAATCAAGTATTTAAATTCGATTTTCGAAGGTTTTTAGGGTCGTCTTAGGATTGTAGGTATATCTCCGCAAAGACATGAGTTTCGAATTCAATTTTGTATAGGGGCTGCTGGGTAGAATGGTAATCTCTGGTTGGTAGGATTTCTGTTTCTATACACACTTTCAGATTAGAGTTGGTTGGTATAGGAGTAAAGGTAGGTAGTAAAGTAAGGAGAAAGAGCTATATATCGTAGGTACATCATGTTGCGTTGGGCTCAAATGAAACATGAATCCGTAACTGAGACAGCTTAACTTTTGTCAATGTCGTTGGAGGGCTCATAGATTGCGATTGGAAATTTGTATTTATTTAGGAAATTCTGAGACACCTTGTCGTGTGAAATGGGCTTATATGGGACGTTTATTTGATAGCGTTAGGTGCCTTTTGTAGGTAATGGTAAAAAAAATGTTCCCCGGTAACAGTACGTTTACACAGGCCGAAAATTCAACATTTCGCGACGAATTTTATGAGGTTCCAATTCCCATTTACACTGGGCGGAGAATATTTCATATGACAACTACGATCAAAAATTCGTTCCGAACGTTTTTTTCCTGCTGAAATCTGAAGTGATTCCAACAAAATAATTGATTCTCCAATAAAATTAACTTAAATATGCATTGAGTGACTTGATTTGAGTCCGTGTCGGTCCTCCTTCTTCGTTTTTTTATAGCCATTTATTTTTCTGTCCATCTTTGTTTTTATGTGAATAAATATTTTGGCTGCTGTTTTCTTTCCAATTGGTTTTTTTTCACCACGACCTGAGTGACGTGTGGGGATACTTACATGGTTTGTCTGATTTGACAAACTTCCAAATGCAGAAACGAAATTCAGTATTTCGCTGGAATTCCACAATTTGAAATGCTAGAAACAGTATGGCGCAATGTTGAACATTTAGCTGAAATTTTCTATTTCTTAGACACGAATCGCGTGTCTGTGTAAACGTACTAAAAGGGTCTTTTTCCCATGTGTACATTGTTTACCGAAGATTTAAGAAAAGCTTTACTTTGGTGTACCATGACCCATGTTAGTATAAAAAGCTCCGTTAAAAGCTGCCGTCTCTGTGAAGGCTCAGTCACCTTTACGTGTGTACCATCCACAGTTGTGCGTCAGCTATAACTTTTTTTTTTTTTTTTTTTATAATTTGCTTACGCTAAAGGGACTTTTTTCTGTTGTTACAGTACCCTTATAATGCTAGGAACACAGTGTAAGCTACTTGGTATTAGAAAGAATAGAGAGATAGGAAAGAAGTGTTTGGGTGCAGTTGTAGGGTTTTTCTCCACGGGTGGTGTCTAAGTTACTTAGGGAGATAACGATTTCATGTATTCGGTATAAAGTAATGGACTTGGCCGGGATTCGAACGCACGACCTTCCATTCCGTAAGCGAATACACTACTACTGCACCATTGCCACCCGCCGACTAAGTAACTAACGTCGTTAAATTAGCTGCGCTAAAAATGCAATCGATTTGGTGGTTAGCTATCATAATGACACTAATTTTAGCTATTAGCTATTAGTTGCAGGTTGTGTAACTAAGCTCGTTGGTTGCCAAAGTTAGTTGCGGATGACAACTAAAAGTTGGTTAGTTTTTTACCTGTAACTTTTTAGCTGTCTAGGTAATAACTAATAACTAAATCAAACTTTATTATTTTGCTATAAATGAAATGGTGATAATTTATTGGGATTTAATATGCATATTGCGTTTAAAATAAAAATTGATTGAATGCCCCTCTTATATTACATCAGTTTATTTTACAAAGAGGTCCTTGGAGCCACAATAAAGGTCCTTTAAACTCGAAAAAATTATATTTGCCCAAAATGTCTTTAGAAACAGCACGTGTTTAATATTATTTGACTAAGAGGTCATTGCAACAACAAAAAAGATCCTTAAAAGTTGATAAAAGGATATTATTCCAAAATATAATTTGAGTCCACACGATATATCTGTGTTCAATGTTATTTGACTTGGAACTCCTTGGAACAAAAAAAAATGGTCCTTAAAAAACAAAAATGTTTTTTATGTCATTAGCCAGAATTTTATCAATTATAAACTACTCAAAACAAAATAGGGCCCACCCAAGATTAATTTTGTATTTTTTTTCCCCCCAAAAAATACTTAATTGGTAAACATTATCGAAACGAAGCATTTTATTGTAAAGTTTGCATGTGTATGAGTCCTTATCAATGATTTAAACAACAATTTTACCGTTGCCTTCAAGTGAGTAGGCAAATAAAGCCAATGGCTCGAAAGAACAGTCAATTCAAAAATGATTGCACTTGTTTTCTCAGTCCGATTCTAGCGTTGTTGCTAAGTGTTACTTTCTTTAATTGATTTTCCTTATTTCTTCGTCATTAAACGTGATTACCATGCCCTGTTCTAGACGTCATTTGGATACTGAAAACGCAATTAGAGCGGTAAATATGCTGGAACAAGGAGAGTCTCAAACTGTTGTTGCAAATCTTATCCGTGTGTCGAGGCGAGCTATCCGAAACGTGTGGAAACGCTTTCGCGAGACTGGTAGTGTAGCAAGGAGATCTGAATCGGGAAGAATCAGAGCCACAACTCGGCAAGAAGACCGGTGCATTTGAATAACTGCACGTCGTTAGCGTACCGTAACCGCCCGGGCTTTACAAACTCAACTGCTGCATTCAACAGGCACTCAAGTCAGCGATAAAACCATTCGCAATTGACTCCACGAAGATGACCAACGTTCCAGAGTGCGTGCTATTTGGCCGAAACTTACAGCGGCTCATCGGGCAGCTCGCTTAAGGTATGCCCGTGAGCATTCAAATTGAGCCATGGACAACTGGAGGTATGTATTCTATACAGACGAATGCAAGACAAAGTTTTTGAGTGATGATAAACGAGTACGCGTGTGGAGAAGACAAGGTGAACGTTTTACCGACCCGTGCATTGACGGAAGTGACCGATTTGGGGGCCCAGTGTTATGGTATGGGCTGGAATAAGTTTGCTAGGCACAACAGAGCTGGTAATTCTGGAGGGCACCGTTACCGCCGCCAGTTACGTTGAGATGGCAATATGACCTGTTGTGATCCCATTTTCACAGAGAGTTGGCGATGGGTTTGTTCTTATGCAAGACAATGCTCGCTCACACACGGCCCGTAGCAAGCAAGCAGCTCTTTCTGACGCCAATATTTCACTTTTGCCATGGCCAGCAAAGAGCCCAGATCTCAATCCCATCAAACATTTACGGGACCAATTCAAAAGAACCCTCAAAGAAAACCACAGCCATGTCAACACTAAACAGGAGCTGATAAACGCGTTAAAAGCCTGTTGGTAGCGCATACCCGAACAAAATGTAACGCATCTGATCGAAAGCGTACCAGATAGGCTAATACAGTGTATACGGAGTAGAGCAGGCTCGCTACTAAACAAAACAAATCAACAACAAATCTTAACTTAAAAATAATGATATGTAAAGTTTTATTTTTCTTTTTTTTACGAAAAAGTTCCCATAAAATGTTTTTAGTGTGTAAATTTAATTTTGAAATTTTTTTCCGTTTTGATTATGTGTACTCAATTTCTTAATACTAAGCTAAAACATTATAACCAAAAAAAAATATAATCACAAATTTTTTTTTTAAATGAAAGCCAAAAAACTTAGAGGGCCCTATTTTGTTTTGAGTAGTTTATTTTTCATCTCTCAACATATCCTTTTATTCAATTGCTTACATGTTCAACAAGTACACATGTACAAAAGGCATAACTCCAGCCTTTGTCTGTTTCAAATTGTGGTTTAATTCCAAATTTACAAAAGAAATTTATTTTGGATACATCACATAATATGTGGATAAGCCTTACTTACATTATTACGTAAGTATTGCTCAAGTTATAGGTGTAGTCAATTAGAGTTTCTGGAAAAGATCTTAGGATTAAAAAAAGCTTTTCAATTGCGAAAATTCAATTTATTTTTTCGAAAATAAATACATATGTACATATAAGCTATGCAACAAAAAATAAATTGTGTAATTAATACATGTATTTAATACCTAATATAAAATATAAAAATTAAAAACAAGTACATACTTCATACAAAGCAAGAAAACGAAAATTAGTGTTCAATACTGCAATAAAGTGAGTTTTTGAAATCAATGATCATAAAAAAGAAAATAAAACATAGGGACGGGCTACAGTCCGCTTGGGCGAACTGTTGGATACCCTATTCTTATTCCTATCGCTCATAAGTGGGCGTGACAAAAGTCTAAGTATGGTTGAATTGTTAAGAACGCTCTACATATTTTGTTATATAACATTTAAAGGATTTTATCAAACAAAAACGCTCCCTAGCTCAAACTTGGGTGTTTCAATAAAATTGTTTTATTTAATTGTGGGCGTGTCAGTAGGCGGATTTAAAAAAAATTAACACATGAGCATAAAGGGCCCTTAGAGAGTATATATTATAAATTTCAGCTCCCTAGCTCACTTTGAATTTAAAAAAAAAAAATAAAAAATAATTGTGGGCGGATTTTGAAAATATTTACACATGGACATAAAGGGCCCATAGAGAGTATATATTATAAATTTCAGCACCCTAGCTCAAACTTTGGATTTTCAAAAAAATTGTTTTATTTATTTGTGGGCGTGTCAGTGGGCGGATTTTGAAAAAAAAATTATCCGGAGCAGTTTTAGGAGTCATAGATCATATTTAAAAAATTTCAGCTTTCTAGCTCAAAATTCGATTTTTTCCAAAATTTTGTTTTTTTTAGTTTGTGGGCGTGTCTGTGGGCGGATTTCAAAAATTCGTAAACTTGATTATTTCGGGATCCTAGAGAGTATATGGTTAGAATTTCAGCTCTCTAGGTCCAGTTTAAAGGCCTAATTTTTGCCGACGGACGGACGGACGGACAGGGCTAGATCGACATTACTATCGATGCTGATCATAAATATAGTAACTTTTAGGGGTCTACGGGCAATATTAAGGTATGTTACAAACTATGCGTCAAAATTAATATACCCATAGAATAGGGTATACAAAGAAATTAACAAGAAAGTATTCTGGACCATATGATTATGTATTATTGAACAGGATGTTTGCTTACGAAATGAAAAAAGACCAGAAAATCGTACTAAAACGGGCTGATTCCCCAGCTTCTTATTTCGACCCAGCTAATGCTGGTACACCTTCCAGCATTTTGTCGCAATTAACACGAATTATATCAATATTATCATTTAAGTAAAATCAAATGCAAAATAAATACAGACCAGAACAGACATATCCAAACTTTCAACATTAGTACAGTTGTCACAAAAATAGTTTAAAATTAGAATTTCCGCTTTGGATTCTAATTGGTTCGTTAACGTATTTTCAAACGAAGGAGAAATCAAAAAACGCCATAAAACGTGAAGAACTAGACTGCGTAGCGTATATCCCACAGATGCAAAAGATGTGTTTACGTTATCCTCTGATAACTCTTTTAAAACATTTTGTTTGAATTGAAACAGAACTCTTCAATGATATTGAAGATCAATGCAAGATAACAATCTTTTTTTTAAAGCAGGATTAGATAAAGCTGCGATTGCAGCTGACTCTGCTTTTGTAGAACTGATTGCAAAAAACTCGGAAAAACTTTTTTCAATACTTGACATATAGATATCCACCAATTGAACACAATATACCCAGGATCTTCCTTTTAGTATTTCAAATTTTCGACACAAAGAAACTAAAGCAGGTATTAGCATGCCAAACAACATATTCCTTTCTCCTTGTAAAATATCCAGGACTGTTGCCAGGGGCTCAGAGCACAAAAAGTCATCACCAGTTAGTTGTTGATTTGTATTAATTTTTAGGGTTATGTAAAGAAGATCACATTTCTCTTTGAGGCTGTACATTTGGCGTAGTGAGTCAAAAAGTGAGTTCCACCTTGTTGCACCGGGCCTTGATAAGGTATGACCTAATACTTTTTGGATTATTTCCGCTGTTTTAGGACGAGAACCAAAGTTCCACAGCACACTGCATTTATCCAAAACGTGCTTGTGACGATCCGCTAAGGTTGGATATTTTTTGAATCCATTATATAAATCCTTTGAAGCACATAAATTAATGGTGTGATAAGCGCATCTTAGATGGTTTGGTAAAATTAGGTCCATTTCTTTAGAGAAGCGACTTCCTGATATATCAAACGATAAAGGAGTGTCGCTTTTGGAGGAATCACATTCATCCGAATCTGGTGACAAGTCTTCATCAGATTCGGTGAGTGGCAATGTTTCTATCTCGTCACTTAATTCGATAGCTCTTTGGTCGACGCCGAAGGTTTTTAATGCTTTAATAAAGTTTGAAGCGTTATCTGTTACAGTGGAGACAAATTTTTGGCAGGTTAAACCAAAATCCAAATGGATGTCCTATAAAAGCGAGGCAATTCTGTCGTGAGTGGGTTTTTGTAAATCTTCTACATGCCAAAGCTGCGGATTTCCTTTTTTAATCAGAGTGTATCCAATGCGCAGTAACTCCAAAGAAACTCCTTCTTTTACCAGATCATATATCGGCAGAAGTACAAACATAACTGACATCTTTCAATAAGTCCCTTACATTTCTATTTTTTTCATCAAATAACTCCACTACTTTTGTGACAACTGAATTTCTAGAAGGAAGTCGAAGTCCGAAGTCATGTATGGCAAGATCATTCATTACTTCCTTGAAATGTATCCTCTATAGCTCAAATTGTGTAATTTTTTTATGAAAAGTATATTTATTTTCCTTCTGTGTGCTAATTTTTTCCCTTTATGTTGGTTTTTTTTTGTTTTTTTTTAAGACATAGCTTTTGAACTCGATTAGGGCATCGATTCCGTGTTTTCTTTTTAAATGCGATGTAAAGTTGTACGTTGAATATCTACTACCCCTAATTTCCACTGTATTTGGTTTACATTTTACGCAAGAACCACTGAAATTTGTGTCTGTACTTTTATCCGGAATTAATTTATAAAAATTCCCGTCTGAAATAGTCAAATTCGAATTTGTTGGGTCTATATACTCTATATTCTGCTCTTCATCGTTGCTAGCAGTTCCCAACAGTTTCATGTCGCTGCCAACAGATTTACGACAGCTTACGGCTAAGTTATCTGTTGAGAAACTTGATCTTCGTAGGTGGAAAATTTATAAAAAAGAGCTACAAAAAATTAAATGGAAACGACTAAAACGATTCACGAAGGGACATGAATATCCCTAAAAAAAATTTTGCAACACAGTATTTTTCTAACAACGACCCAACATTTACAATGTTAAACACAATTATTTGTGTACCTACTCATGCATTAAATTCTGCCGAGTTCCTAATGATATTTTGGAGTAGTATCCCTTTTTCGACTTTTAATGACCTTATTTGTTCTTGAAAGGACCTCTTAGTCAAATAACATTGAACACATTTATACCGTGTGGATTCAAATGATATTTTGGAAAAATATCCTTTTTTCGATTTTCAAGGACCTTTATTGTTGTTGGAAGGACCTCTTAGTCAAAAAACATTAAACACAGAAAAGGCACGGTTTTCTTGGCGTTTTTGAAAAAAAAAAATTCGGGTTTAAGGACCTTATTTCGTGCTCCAAGGACCTCTTGGTAAATAATCTTATGACAACTAAAAGAGACATTCTTAAATAGGTCATCGGTTACTTCTTACCTTCACCTGATGTACAGCAAACTTCAAGCTATACAACCTCAATTATTCAGAAGAAGATAAATCTACCTCCACACAATTTCCCCGTGTTTCGTAAGGACATAATAATCTCTAAAATTGAACATAAATTAAAACTAGGAAATGTATAACGTGTTGCGTTACAAAACGCTACAAAAGTGTTGTTTCTTCCCAACCAATCACTTTCATACCCGATTCACTTTTTCGCCCCGATCTTTCCATTTTTCTGTCGTTCCTACTGCGAGATTGGTTAACTGGCCGCCTCTGATTGATTCCGATCAAGGTCGCTTTCGTTTCCATGAGTTCTGGGGCCGACAAAAGCAAGTATCGAGCCCAACGGACGGTTGGTGTTTCGACATCGATGGGTGTGGGAGGACGATCCCTTGGCACACCCCAACGCGAACAGAAAGGGTAGTCAGAAAGATACCTTACGAAACCCCAACGAATCAGCGAAGGGTGTGGGTAAATATCCCTTAAAGAAGCACCCCAACGAACATAGCTAAACCCATTAGGGCAGGTGGCCCGCAGGTTAAAAGGCGGTGGCAGACGGCCCTAATAGAGACTCCCTTACACAAACCGCAAACGATCAGTGACAGGTAGCCCAAATTGACACATAAAACTATTAACACAACGCAACACTGCAGAACAAACACCGAATAAGCAGACAATACATCGAAACGAAGACATCAATGGCCAAGGCCCAACGAATGCAAACATTGTAAGAAATGACACGCTATCCAGGATCCCCTTCCCCCAAATCTGCTCGAGAGTGCACCGGGTTATAATAGTTTCGCGGAGAGTAATTTCGAGCTTCCTTCTTCTCAAACACTTCACAGGTTTTCCAATTTGGGACATTTTTTTTTTTTTTTTGTTTTTATAATTTGCTTACGCTAAAGGGATTTTCTTCTGTTGTTGTTGTTACAGTACCCTTATAATGGGTGGCGACGGTGTAGATGTTAGTGTGTTGGCTTGTGACCCGTGCGGTGCAGGTTCACACCAAAAGGAGGATTTCTGCCTGGTAGTACAATGGACCGTTACCGAGTCTGAGTGCTCTGGGATTTGGATTTCCTTTAAAAAAAAAAAAAAAAAAAAAAAAAAAAAAAACCCTTATAATGCTAGGAACACAGTGTAAGCTACTTGGTATTAGAAAGAAGAAAGAGATAGGAAAGAAGTATTTGGGTGCAGTTGTAGGGTTTTTCTCCACGGGTGGTGTCTAAGTTACTTAGGGATATAACGATTTCATGTATTCGGTATAAAGTAATGGACTTGCCCGGTATTCGAACGCACGACCTTCCATTCCGTAAGCGAATACACTACTACTGCACCATTGCCACATTAGCTGGTATAGTCCCAAAACAAGAATCCAACTTGACTCGGTTCTTCGTCTTTTCCTTTCGCTTATTTTTATTAATTAACTTTTTCTATCGGGGGGACATTTTCGCGTTTTAATTACTTTCTCGATTCTCTCATTAAATGTCGTGTCTAATTGCTTAAGTGTTTGTGAACTCGTCCCATTAGGATCTTTTGGGGAGTTGTGTGAATTCGTCCATCGAATCGTTCGGCCTGAGAAACCTCCTCAGAGTTTGGGCGAATTCAGAAACAGATGAGTGAGTGAGACGGAGACGGTGGCACACTAGACTTTTTTTGAGCTCTTTTTAAATTTTGTGGAAGAACGAAAGGAAACCGCAGAAGACGAGCGGAGGAATTAATTGGCAGGACAGGCAGCGAGATCCTAGATTTACGACAGGAGTGGTAGAGAAGAAGGAATTTCACAGAGAAGTAGCATGTCTTATCATCTTGTGCTTTTTAGTAGTGCGTTTGTGTTTGTGTTCTGGAAACCCGGTAGGCTTTCGTTCCGGAACTTTCATAAAAATTACGCGACGCGCGACCCTTCAATTTGTCTTTGTTCCAATTCGAGAAACCGGCTACTCGTTGCACTTTTCCCATATTGCATCGGCGAATTTAATTTGACATTTCTCATCGATCGACTTTTACACCGGCGCAGCGGCGGCTGTAATTTGTTCGCGTTTAACTTATCTTTTCCACGCATTTAAATTCGTTTTTCTTTCAATACCAAATAAAAGTGCAACAAACGAAATAAAAGATTCGCTCCTGTAAGTCTTTTCGGGTTAATTTGTTGGAAAAAAATAATTAGTTGTGTTTATTCGATAGCTAAAAAGCTAAAACTAAAGCTAATTATTGTTAGTTACTCTGGCAACTAATTTTTGACAACTAAACACGCTTAGTTACACTTCGCAACTAATAACTAATTTAGTTCCAAAATTTGTGGCAACTACAACTACAATTATGGTCTAGTTATGTACGTTCAAAGAAACCACAGCTAATTTAGTTGTAGCTTTTTAGTTATTAGTTAAACTAACTTTTGTGCAACTTTGGTACCATCGTTGCATTCGATGGTGTCTGTACGAAAGCGTAATTCGCATTCATTTAACGGGCTATGCTGTCAACGACTTTTGTCATTATAAGGGCCGTTGAAGAGCGTTGACTAAGAACTGCCCAGGACGTCCCGTCCTCTCCCCTCTGTGCTCATCTGTCATCATCCTCACTTCCCCCCATTTTCTTCACTATATACTTTTCCTGTCCTTATCCAAACCTAATTCCAGTGGTGGCGTGAGCAGATAGAAATTCGTACGAAAAATGAAAGGTACGAAGTAAACTCCGCCTACAGCTTGGGTTTTGGTTCCAAGCCCCTACACCTACCCAGAGATGCTCACAGGGCTTCTACATGTGCAAAATCGGGAAGAAAAAGCCGACACATGAAGAGTCCAGAAGACAGAGCAAAAATAGCAATACGGCCAGCATTTCCTACTGGCCCAAGGACTCTTTCATTCCTGGAAAATCCAACGGTTTGGTTAGATACAGCATGGGAAGTCTGATGGTTAAAACATCGACCATGAGAAAAGATGAGTGGGAAGTTGTTGTCTCCAACATACACAAAATGGAAATTTGGGAGTATAGGGTCGATTATGAAGCGTCTCTTTCTGAACGCCGATTGATCCGATTCAAAATAAACTTCCAACATTGGGCATGTCTTTTTTAAAAAAATCCAAAAAAGGGATAAATGCTCAGACTTCATTAACCTACGTTTAGAATTGAGCCTAGCCGATTTGATACCGGCGCAAATACTGTAGAGTTAGACAGGACGGTAGTAGCCATAAGTAAGCTTTAAATATGGCTTTCGAGAAGGATAGGGAGGAAGAAATGAAGTAAGAAAACTACAATAGAGCAAAACTCATAAAGATGATACCACATGGGATGAGTACTGCGAAAGCAAGAAGGAATTTAAGTATTCAATTAGGAAATCTAAAAGAGCTTATGGAAAAATTCTGTGAATCCATTGAAAGTGACTAAGAGGCGAAGAAGCATCGAGACTTCGAAAAATGCTATCAGAGGAAGCTAGAGTACATAGCTACTTAAAAAGTAATGACTTGACATCAGCCGTGAGTAGTAATGAGGTTCTAGAAACCCTTGTGAAAAGCCAATTCAGCGGATCCACAACTTTAAGAGAGCTCAGCCTACAATAGCATGAGAAAGTCGACAGTCTCTCAGTTGAGTGGGAACAGTGGGAAAAGTGGCCATACATACAATCCTTTAAGCCGAATCAATTTCTGAACCGGAGGGAATTCTACCAATCATGCTCAAAAAGCACTGGAATATGCAAAGCCAAAGATTTTGGAAAGCTGAAATCAAGGCTCTACGCAGCAGTCTTGCGTCCGGCATTTGTAGACGGTTCACAATATTGAACAGCATACACAAGTATGAGGGTTGCCGGCAACTTAGATGGAGATGATCGAATAGAAGCTCCAAGATCCGAGGAAACCTCCACGTGAGTAACCAGTTCTATCGTGCTCAAAGAAGGTATCCTACGAACCCCGTCAAAAATGCTATATCAATCAACAATGCTTTACAATTGTGGAGAGGGCAGGCCTAAAAATTCCTGGATTAAACAAACGCAAGGTAGGTAGGTAGGTAGGTAAGGTGGCTGCGAGGGCGTGATCCCAGGCACACTTAGGCCGCAGTTTCGGCCCGTTGTGATACCACAAAAAGGAGGGGGATGTTCTGCCGGTCGTCGCTCGGCCTACTGGGTTCCCTGTGATTGCCTCCTGCGAGGTAGTGGGTTTAGCGGGGAGATACTGCTGAAGGGGTCAGCCTGGCGACTCTCGTGATGAGGTGATTGATGCAATCAAACCACAGGTCGATCCAAATTTCTGCGCCGTGGAGGGGAAGCTATTGCTACCTGATCACCGGGGGAGGGAAGAGTCTTTTGAGATTACTGTTGCAATCGAACCTCAAACTGCTATTCACTCTCTTTGCAGGCAATACCGTGCCGGGGAGACTGATACAGTCGAATCCCGAGCAAGCTTTTACATTCCTTGGAGGGGGGTCGGGGTGTACCGGCTGCACAGTCAAGTAGTTGGTTGCAAAAACTGTGCTAGAGGGGGTGACTGAAGGTGGTCCAACCCTGTTACACGCATTTGATAGTCGATTTTGGATTATGGTGACTGAGTTTAGAGGTTAGTGGTGCAGGTTTTGAGGCATGGGAGAGAAACAGAGTGGGGTGACTGTTACAATCTAACCTCAACTCTGTTCCCGTTTTGTCTGCATAGCGGGAATGCAGCAAGGCCGGGGGAGACTGTTTCAGTCGATCCGCCGGATTACTGTCTCGCCCTCGGAGTGGAGTTCTGACTGGAGTGACTGATACAATCTAACCTCAGTGATATCTCTTTTCTTTGCAGGGGAATCGGTTTGGGGTGATCTGCGGGAAGGGAGCGGGAGGGGCTCAAGTCATCGTCCAATCCGTCCTCTAGTTTAGTTTCACCATTTGGACCTAGTGACGAATTTGCTGATACAGCCAATATCTGTCTCACTGAGATCGCTTAGATCATCGAGGAAATAATTGCCAAGAATTTGTTTCCTTGAGTTCGCTAGTGCGGGGCAGTTGCACAGGAGATGTGTGGTGGCTTCTTCCTCTTCGACGTATCTACAGCTTCTGCAGAAGTCGTTTGATGGAGCTCCCAATCTGGTGGCATGTCTGCCTAAAAGGCAGTGGCCGGTAATTGCTCCGATTACAGAGCTGATATTTTTCCTGATGGAGAGAACTTTGGATGTTCTCTTTGCATCGTATTTGGTCCAAATGCTTTGAGGACACACATGTACTGATGCTATTCCACCTGTTGTTTGCTTCTATGAACGCGTTGTCTAGAAACAAACGCAAACAACAACGGTATTTGATTTATCTTAATGACGAAGTGATTCGAAATCGGTAGGCCGTTACTTTCCTGTAGAATAGGACAGATGGAAAAGCTTACGCAATGGTTTTGCCAGCGAGGAAGAACACCTCTTCAGAATAATAGGGGAAATACCATCTGGACCAGCGGATTTGTGGACGTCTAGATCTGGAAGTACTCTAGCCACTGTACGAGTGCGGAAGTGGATTGGTACCATGGATTATTCTACGCGCTCGAGTACAGGGGGAGACAAAGCACAATCTAGGAGCGTTGAACTGACTGCAAAGTGAGCAGCAAGCAGATTGGCCTTATCTAGAGCTGACAGCTGGAATGCCATTGTAAATGAGTGTCGGGATAGATGATGAGGCCGACCAAATGTTTTTACTACCAGTGGGACTTTGTATAGTATTTTTTGCCTCAACTTTTGGTCATAGGAGAATTTGACACGATTAATGTGGGCATTTTAGCCATTTCTGGCTCGTTTAAACTTTTTACGGCTTTCCTCAGATGGTTTGGCTTTGAATAGCCGAAAGCTTACGTCTTTTAACCTGATAGCCTCTTTGCAGTTCGAGTCACACCACGCGTTAACCTTGGGTTTGAACCTAAGGGCGATAATACGTTCAAACCGTACTTATCGGGGTGAGAGGTAAGAAACAAGTCCAATCTGTTGTTAGTTTGGCTGCATATGTCCGGAAGCGGAGTCAGGGTATTTATCTCAACAAAGATTGTATTTTTTTTTTTTTGTATTTTATTTTTATTATTCATATCATATATGTAACATAAACTTAGAACTATAAAACAATGATTATTGAATATTCGTGTTCATTCTTTAACTTGAAGTTAGTGGTGAATGACACATCAAGATTAATATTTCATTTGTTATTTGACGTGGGGTGACAATCAAATATTAATTTAATTCAGATTTAAAATTTAGATGAAGCAAAAGGGGGAGAAAAAAAAAATCAAAAATTTAATTGATATTAATAAATCATACGTAACAATTCATAAATAATATAATTTACAATTTCATTTCATATTACTAAAATTTTGTGCTGTTGATGAGATAAATGATTTAAACAAAGGATTCAATAAATTCATAGCTTAACGTGAATAGCCAGTCTGTAATCTTTTTGGTGAAATGTGAAAAACGTCGCGTATCTCTTACAAATAAAGGCAATTTATTAAAAAAATTTGGAGCCGAATATGTGTAAAAATGTGTAAAATGTGTTTTATGTGCGAAGGGTACATTTACTAAGTTCATATTGTTCACAGTAGATTGTACATTTGAATATTCCTACTAGGAATATTTCCGCTCTGCTTAAAGAATTCTTTTAAAACTTTAAAAACATATAAATGCCTGATTGGCAGAATATGCAATTCTTTGAATAAAGGCCAACTTCGATCTCGACGTACCTTCCTTCGGGTGTTGTCTGACCAGAATATCGAAGCCAGCTTGAATTGAGTATATTGAAATCGCCCGCAATAACGATTTCAGAACGAGGATGAAGGGTCACAATTCTTGTAATGGAATCAGACAGGGCATCAAACTCATTATAAGTTGAATGACTGTCCAAGTTGGGGCTTCTGTAAATAAAACATAGGGACGGGCTACAGTCCGCTTGGGCGAACTGTTGGATACCCTATTCTTATTCCTATCCCTCATAAGTGGGCGTGACAAAAGTCCAAGTATGGTTGAATTGTTAAGAACGCCCTATATATTTTGTTATATAACATTTAAAGTATTTTATCGAAAAAAAACGCTCCCTAGCTCAAACTTGGGTGTTTCAATAAAATTGTTTTATTTAACCTCTTCAGACCGTAGGTACACATATGTGCACCTTGGTTAAAACTCCTCTTTGTCACACTACATCCATCTGTTGGCAATTAGCTGCAGTTGAGTCTTTAGTGTATATAATCCTATTGCCGAATAAATTTTTGAATGGCGCTAGGGGTTCGGTAACTGTCATTATTTGAATTTAAGTTGGCCAGTTCAAATTGTTTTCAGATTTCCGCAGAGTGAAAAAGTAAATATTCAGGTAAAAATATTAAATTGTTGTTTCATAGTATTATTTGTATTATAGGGATGTTGTACTGAGTTGAACTTTAGTTTGTGAGCTCGAAAGTATATTCTTTCATGTTTTTTCTACCGTAAACTGAGTTAAACTTTGAAAGTACACATATGTGAACTTCAGGACTATTTTATTTTTATTGCTCCGCATATGGCTAAGATAAGGTTTTGAAATTTTCAGGATTGAAAATGAATGATACGGAAATTCAAGAAATGCTGAATGCCAGCGATGGAGATTTCTCTGTCGATGATGATGAAGAAGAGTACTTGCCGCAGGCCGAATCTGAACTCTCATCTCAAGAGTCGACAGATGAGGAAAGCTTGGCAATTGAACGCAAGAAACATACGCCAAGAATGTTTGGCTAACCAAGGAAATGGTTTCCAGAGGTCCAGCTATTGAAGAGGATAGATTGTCAACACAGGGAAATGCAAATACAAATGTGTTATACTCCTTTTTTCAATACCTTGATATTGAATTTTGGAAATTGGTGGCGGAGCAAACAAACCTCTATTCTGCACAAAGGCGAAACCTCAGATCTATTAACACAGATTACCAAGAGATAATCAGATTCGCAGGAGTCCAAATAATGATGGGAACCCTAAAATATCCTCAAGCCAGACTCTACTGGAATAGGGACTTGTGCATACCCCTCATTAGAGACACAATCTCCAGAGGCCGCTTTTTCGAAATGAGAAATCATCTCCATTTCGTTGACACTACTGCCAATCATCCAGACACCAATGATAAGCTTTGGAAGTTGAGGCCAGGTATAGATTGTGTTCTTAAAAAATGTCATAGCCTTCCAAGATCACAACACATGTCCATAGACGAGCAGATGATTCCGTTTTCTGGTCGCTGTTAGTACCGACAGTACGTGCCTTCAAAACCGAACCCATTGGGATTGAAAAACTTTGTTTTGGCAGCTAGAGATGGCTTGGTACTAGACTTTGAAGTTTATGTGGGCTCCAATACCATACCAAGAGAAGTCATGACCGAACTGGGACTGGGCGCAGGAATTGTAAAACTGTTGTGCAGAACAATCACTGATACCTGTGTTTTATACACCGATAGGTTATTTACAAGTTTAAAACTCGCAGAGTTTCTCAACAACAACAAAAAAGGAATATTCCTTACTGGAACTGTGATGACCAATCGAATTGGACCGGTTTCTAAAAAAATGAAGACGGACAAGGAACTCGCAAGAGGTTCATGGGATGAAAAAGGACGAAGTGATGGACAAGTTTGTGTTGTAAAATGGAAGGACACGAAGGCGGTGACAATGTTGTCCACGTGTTCAGGAAGTGCCACAGTTGGAACATGTAAGCGTTGGTCTAAGGCTGAAAAAAGAAAAATTGATGTTAACCAGCCAGCAGTGGTAAGAAATTACAATGCATGTATGGGTGGTATTGATCTCTGCGATAGGTTGATATCCTACTATCGAAGTGCCATGCGGACTAATAAGTGGACTGTGAGCTTTTAACCATTTTGTAGACCTCTGCATTGTCAATTCCTGGGTCATGTAAGTCCGATGTTGTAAAGAGGAGGATGTTGCACCTAAGGACAGTTTAGGACTGATGCAGTACCGCCTGAATATATGTACGGTTATGGCCAAGTTCGAGGGCGGTAGGGTTGATCCGCTATTTTTGCAGCCTAGCCCAAGTCCGAGGGGTAGCAGAAAGATCAATGACGATGAGGATTTCGAAGTTAATGCAACACCAAGAAAAAAACACAGGCCCGTTATATCTTATCCACAGCACGAAATCAGGTTTGACGGAGTAGGACATCTTCCACGTTATTTGGACGATAAATTTGCATCGAAATGCAGGTTTCCTGGATGCAAATCTCGCTGTCGTACCATCTGCACAAAGTGCCATGTTTATCTGTGCATTTTAAAAAACAACTGTTTTGAACAGTATCATATTTAGTATTGTTAATAATCTAAAAAAAACTAACAAAAAAAACTAAGAAAAAAAATTAAAAAAAAATGTTGTGCCATGATAGACCTGAGGTACACATATGTGCACCAGGTTTATTCCAATGAATTTAATAAAAATATTTTTTTTTTATTGCAAGTCTCTTTTTTCATCTTACATAAGATTAGAAATCCACTAAAAACTATCATTTCGCTTTTTTTATTAGTCTGGGTCTCAAGAGGTTAATTGTGGGCGTGTCAGTAGGCGGATTTAAAAAAAAAATTAACACATGAGCATAAAGGGCCCCTAGAGAGTATATATTATAAATTTCAGCTCCCTAGCTCAAGCTGTGAATTTAAAAAAAAAAAGTTTTTTTTTAAATTGTGGGCGTGTCAGTGGGCGGATTTTGGAAATATTTACACATGAGCTTAAAGTGCCCCTAGAGAGTATTATTATGAATTTCAGCTCCCTACCTCAAATTTTCGATTTTCAATAAAATTGTTTTATTTCTCTCTAGGCTCTCTAGGCCGAGTTTAAAGGCCTAAGTTTTGCCGACGGACGAAAGGACATGGCTAGGTCGACATTACTACCGATGCTGATCATAAATATAGTAACTTTTAGGGGTCTGCGGGCAATATTAAGGTATGTTACAAACTATGCGTCAAAATTAATATACGAATGATATAATGTTTGAGGTCGTTCGCTAAAACGAATGTGTTCGTTATATCGTTTTTTTTTTACTTTTTGATACATATTAGGTAAATTGAAAAATGAGTGTGTATTTCATAAACATATGTACATCATCTTTTTATTTAAAATTTAATTACACATGAAAAAAAAACCCTCATGCAACTCTGCTTCACTTCAACTTGAGACTTTAAGTTTAATGCTTTTTCTTGAAGCCTTCGTATCATAAATATGTCAAGATCCACCTGTTTGGCCCAAGTAAGCACATTATGCTAAAGAGGTGAGAGCTTCAGCATGCTTAACTGGAGCTTCGATAATGTTGGTTTCATCATCATCACCAAACTCATCCTCACTTGTTGAGCTTATTTCAACAGCGTCATAAATTTGTTTCATCATTATTCCAAGTGTGGAGAGAAATTTGCTGAAATTTAAGACCTTTATTACAACCGTCAGAGATTTTGACCTTTTCTTTTAATGCAAGTCGCTTACGTTGAGTTTTGGAATTCTTATTAGAAGTAAAACAAACAAGAAACACCAACGAAATTAAAATCAACCGCACGAGACTGGCACGCTTTCTTATGAAAAAAAGAAAAAATTAACTGCTAGAATACGATCACAACAGAACAAAACATGTTCAAATTTATGTATGGATATTAGATACATATCCGCATTCTTTGGGACCAAGAACAACAAAACGGACTGCGTGGAACAAAAATAGACGTGAAAATAATGAGCAGTTGTAAAAACGTTCGTTATATCGGATAGCAAATTTGTGCCGAAGTTCGCTATATAGAGATGTCAATGTAAAATAGGTAAGCGTTCGTTATATCGAAAATTCGCTATATCGGCATTCGTTATACTGGACGTCCACTGTACCCTTAGAATAGGGTATAAACAGTAGTGGATTAATTGCCTACGGACATGGAATTTTAGCCAAATGAAATTAAATTCTGGATTGGCACATTGGCCATATTGAGGCTGAAGTTGGTAGGCTACATCACTACGTATATAAACGGCGATACCGCAATGGGGAAATAATAATGGCACTAAGTTGTACCCAAGTAGACTAAACTTTGTTAAATCAGAACCAACGGAAACCTGGGTTTCACTAAGTGCCTGAACAGCTGGTTTGTTGTGAAAAATATGGGCGTATAATGAAAAAATTTCCTCAACCCATAAATGTTAGATCGTGCGCGTGAAAAGAAAAAAACCAACGAGTAGTTTGAGAGTTTAAATCAGACTGCCATATTCATTTTCTATTTATTTCCTTCTTGCCTACGATCGTCACCAATTCCAGGTCAACCACGCAATCTGTGTCAGACCCATTACTCACTTGCCTAATTGCGAACACATGTGGTCATTGTAACCCTAAACATATGCACTTGACATAGTCCACGCTGCGGTGGGTCAGTACTGCTTAGGTTTGTTATATGACACCGCAGTGTGTTGTGTTGCTTTATTGTTGACATAGTTCGATTCGCTTCGCATTCTTATTCCTGTATTGGCTTTGTTGCCGATGACACATTTAGAACATGTGGTGCGCATAATCGAACTATGTCGTCGTATTCCATGGGCAGTTCGTGGGAATTAGGTGTGGTCTCTAGACTATAGGCTGAGGGCACAACACTAACATCCACTACGAAATTTCTACACATCACAAAATACAAACATAAAAGAAAACACAACTCCGACGCTAACTAAGCAGAAGTCGTGAATTGAAGATATACGTTAGATTTCCAAAACAATTTACCGCCTGTACGGTAATTTGTTTTGGTCCACCAACAAAATCAACAACTCACGGCCCGCTATCCGCCCGATGCTGGCTTTTCCCAAGCATTGCAAGTGCACAAACGACAATAATCGAACGACACCTGCAATAGTCAAGCAAAAATGCAACAGGGATGAAGTGGGATGGGGGACGGAAGGAAAACCCTATGCTGTTGTTTTTTTTCGCTTTTTTTATCAGCACTGCCACCGGCCACCGGCACTGGCTCTATGTGGATTTATTATACCCTATTCTAGGGGTATATTAATTTTGACGCATAGTTTGTAACATACCTTAATATTGCCCGTAGACCCCTAAAAGTTACTATATTTATGATCAGCATCGATAGTAATGTCGATCTAGCCATGTCCGTCCGTCCGTCCGTCCGTCGGCAAAAATTAGGCCTTTAAACTGGACCTAGAGAGCTGAAATTTTAACCATATACTCTCTAGGGTCCCGAAATAATGAAGTTTAAGAATTTTTGAAATCCGCCCACAGACACGCCCACAAACTCAAAAAAACAAAATTTTGGAAAAAATCGAATTTTGAGCTAGAGAGCTGAAATTTTTTATATATGATCTATGGCCCATAAAACTGCTTGGGACATAAAATTTTCAAAATCCGCCCACTGACACGCCCACAATTAAATAAAATATTTTTTTTGAAAAACCAAAATTTGAGCTAGGGGGCTGAAATTTTTAATATATACTCTCTAGGGGCCCTTTATGCTCATGTGTAAATATTTTCAAAATCCGCCTACTGACACGCCCACAATTATTTTTATTTTATTTTTGAAAGTCCAAAGTTTGAGCTGGGGAGCTGAAATTTATAGTATATACTCTCTAGGTGCCCTTTATGCTCATACTTAAATTTTTTTTAAATCCGCCTACTGACACGCCCACAATTAAATAAAACAATTTTATTGAAAAACCAAAGTTTGAGCTAGGGAGCGTTTTTATTTACAAAAGCTTAGTTTTTTCGATAAAATCCTTTAAATTTTTGTCACGCCCACTTATGAGATATAGGAATAAGAATAGGGTATCCAACAGTTCGCCCAAGCGGACTGTAGCCCGCCCCTATGTTTTTCTATTCATTTCCTTCTTGCCTACGATCGTCACCAATTCCAGGTCAACCACGCAATCTGTGTCAGACCCATTACTCACTTGCCTAATTGCGAACACATGTGGTCATTGTAACCCTAAACATATGCACTTGACATAGTCCACGCTGCGGTGGGTCAGTACTGCTTAGGTTTGTTATATGACACCGCAGTGTGTTGTGTTGCTTTATTGTTGACATAGTTCGATTCGCTTCGCATTCTTATTCCTGTATTGGCTTTGTTGCCGATGACACATTTAGAACATGTGGTGCGCATAATCGAACTATGTCGTCGTATTCCATGGGCAGTTCGTGGGAATTAGGTGTGGTCTCTAGACTATAGGCTGAGGGCACAACACTAACATCCACTACGAAATTTCTACACATCACAAAATACAAACATAAAAGAAAACACAACTCCGACGCTAACTAAGCAGAAGTCGTGAATTGAAGATATACGTTAGATTTCCAAAACAATTTACCGCCTGTACGGTAATTTGTTTTGGTCCACCAACAAAATCAACAACTCACGGCCCGCTATCCGCCCGATGCTGGCTTTTCCCAAGCATTGCAAGTGCACAAACGACAATAATCGAACGACACCTGCAATAGTCAAGCAAAAATGCAACAGTGATGAAGTGGGATGGGGGACGGAAGAAAAACCCTATGCTGTTGTTTTTTTCGCTTTTTTTATCAGCACTGCCACCGGCCACCGGCACTGGCTCTATGTGGATTTATTTTTTTCTTTTTTCACACCACACTACGCGTATTTT
The DNA here is from genome assembly GCA_949715645.1 of Portevinia maculata. NCBI lineage: Eukaryota > Metazoa > Arthropoda > Insecta > Diptera > Syrphidae > Portevinia > Portevinia maculata. The sequence goes on from OX454525.1 coordinate 196,089,983, forward strand.
TCTTCTTTTCGCGAACCGTATTGGCGAGCCGGTATATGTTTGTTGGTTTAGTGGCACCGAAATTGCAAACAAAAAGCAGCACGTCCGCAAGCGACGGGGGGCAAACAGCAACTTCATAATACATAAAAATGAATCCAAGTCGAGGGGGACTGACCACCTATTCCTCAACTGTATAGCCGCATTCATTGCCGAATTTGAGATCCAAAAATCTGATCCAACTGCTGCTGATTCGGTTTTGCAAAACATAAGACGAAGAGCAAGATTTATAAAACACTGATCATCTTCATATCAGTATTATAGCGCCGTGTGCTGGACGATAAACAGGAAAGAAGACTGGATACTGGGATTCATCGAAAAAAAATTCTTCACCGCAAATTTGGCCGTGTGTGCGAGGAATGCGAATGTGGATGAAAAAAAATGCACATCTTTGAGCTCTACCGCAGATAGTTCAAAATGCTAAGACACGCCGGCTGTCTTGTCTCGGCCGAATCCAACAAATAGACAACAAGGATCCAGTCAAAACTAAAGGAGAGAAGACTGTAGTGTCTCCAGAAGGGTCCTTTGACGGACCCGGTCCGGGAAGCAATCTTTATTAATTATTTCATCATGCATATGACAACCGACCACAAATATTGTCGCATTAAAATTATCTCTCTTTACTTTCTTAAGCTTCCATGGATATTTTGGTTTCCCGTGATATTCTAACAGCATGCAAACTAGGGTGGCTTTCATATCCCTTGGTTTTCATTGATTCACTTGCTATAATTTAATTCCTGCCAAGTCATCACTTATTGTCTTTCATCGTTAGCAATAACCTGCCGCTGACCAGGTGTCAAGGAAAATATTTTCACAGAAAATATAACGTGTTCGCCATAGTTAATCTACAATCATGAACTCGGGAGATTATTCCCAATATCACATGGTAACCTTTAAAGATTATTTAAAGATAATAATGACGCTCATGTCCTCTTGTGTTTGTGTTTCCTTAAATCTCGAACTACTCGCATCATCGTGTTATCATCATCATCATCATCAGCATCCTCGTCTATAGTTACGTTTCAAAACAATGATGTCAAATTAATTGTATGTATATGTACTAGAAACCCCGTAGATACGCCTGTGGAAGAAGGACTCCTCTGTTGCTAATGCTGCTGGCACAGGATGCTGATAGTCCATAATGTTGCTTTTCCAGACTACAATTTTACAGAAACCCTAACTTGCTGACAGTCATTAATTCCGGCCAGTAATGTGAATGACTGGATATAATTCACTGAGGAAGTAAACGGGCAGAAGAGATTATGCCCTAGGGTACGGAAAGGACTTTGCCAATAGGATTTGATAGATTTTCAGTTTAGATATTTTTGCATGAGCCTAAAATTTCGAAATCAACAAGGACAGTTTTTCTAGGATTAATTGAAAAGCATTCGATGTGCCCAGAAAAGATAACCTTTCAGCAACCGGAGATCACCGTATTCTTGGAATCAATAGAGCGACTAATATATAAGGATGAATGACAATGCCAAGATTGCAAAGGCAAATCAACAACTTTTCTGTAGTAAATGGAGACAATTAGACACCAGCAATAGTGTAAGTTGGGAGGAACTTCCACAACCATACAAAATGCCCTCTAAAGAAAATCCCACACTGCTTTCGAAATCAACTATTGACTTATTTACTTTGACCTGACAGTGGAACGAACTGTTTGCAGAGGGAAGCACCCAAATGAAATAACTTCATTTAGGTATATTCGAAAAAGCATCCGAGTGTGAGTCTGGTGTGAGTCTTCTCAAGGGTAACCTTAACACTTTAGCATGGATTTAGATTATCCAGTGGGAATCGCTTTCTGTCATGGTGACATAGTGACTCTGGTTCGAAGCGAGCCTTTGTAACTATCCATGCAACCAGTATTTTTGTTTTGATCTAAAATACAAGCTCTGAGGTTAGTAATGGAATACAATATCCGCAAAATATCCGCCTCTGTTGTGCATACAAATAGTCATACTTTTGATGCAGTTTCTCAACACGTTGTCCAATAATTGCGGCTGTATTTCGCGGATAACAACTCGGATATGTATTTTCTTTTAGTGCATGAATTGTTGTTGGATTATTTGGGTAAACTCTAACTTAAGCATAATTCCAAAAGAAAAAGTTTAATTGCGTTAAATCATACGACCTGCGGCGGCGAATAGAAGTCTCCCAAGTCCTGGAAATTTGTCTCGCAATTCGCAAACGCAATAAAGTCATTGTTTTACCAGCTGTGTGGCATGTGCCGCCATCGTACTGAAAATAACAGCCGCCCACGACCATAGCATCATTTTCACGCAAGCAAAGTCAGGCAACATCGTTCGGTGAAACAGTCGCACCAGCATCATTTTCGAAAACAAATTAGCCCATAGACATCGGAAGCGCAATCCGGGCGTGACTTGGTGAACTTGTAAGTGCGAGTGTTGAACGCGAAGAAAATAGCAACACTATAATGCTCTGTCGGAAAGACTGACTGAGCGAGTCTCAGAGGTCTTACATGAGCTCCTCAGAAAGAGGACGTGCAGCGGATGAATTAATTAGATTGACTCAACGGTGTCATCAGCAGTCAAGATGACAGTTACCTTACTTGAGCTACCTCGATATATTAGGAGCTGAGATCAGTGAGGATTTTTTTCAGGACTAGGCAGGGTCCTGAAACAGAGATGGTGGCGGATGAACCCTTTATGGGAAGTAGGTTACTGATACCGGAGGAATCCGCCTCTTTTGTCCAAGGGGTCCAACAAAGGGCCTGGCCCTCCAGGTTGGGGGTTGTACGCCGGGGTAACTGCCTGACTGCGTAAAACATATATAGTTACGAAGCAACAACAATCCTCGGATACAGATGGTTTTACTGTTGACGAACCTGGCAAACGAAAAAAGGACAACGAATTTCGTTGAATGTTAGGTCCCTTAACAGACCGCGTGCAGCCGAACAGCTCGAGGCCCTGAACTGCTATAAAACAGACATTACAGCCATCCAAGAAGTGCGATGGGATGGACCTGGCAAACAGAGGATGAAAAACTGCGATATTTATTATGGCGACTGCTATCGGCAACAAAAACAGCGCTTATTTGGATGTGGATTCGTCGTTGGCGGCAGACTTAGGCAAGAAGTCTTAAGTTTCAGCCGTGTGAACGAGCGCCTCACGCCAATCCGTATCAGGGCTAAATTCGCCAACATAAGCCTAATATACGCGCATACCCCCACGGAGGAGAAAGACGACGACACCAAAGAGAGGTTCTACGAGCTCGTAGACCAGACATACGAGCAGTGCCCTAACTACGACATTAAAATTGTCCTAGGTGATTTTAATGCAAAGATAGGAAGAGAGGGCATCTTTGGTAGTATTGTCGGAAGGTACAGCATACACGACACCACCTCCGATAACGGATTTAGGCTGATCGACTTCGCGGCGAGGCAAAATGTTGTCATAGCAAGTAGGCGGTTCCCGCATCTTGATATTCATAAAGGCACATGGATATCTCCCGATGAATCAACCGTCAACCAAATTGCCAACATTGCGATCGACACAATTCACTCCTTCAGTATTATGGATGTCCGAACGTTCCGATGGGTCAATATGGACTCGGACCACTACCTTGTTTTAGCCAAGGTTCGCCTTCGGATATCCCGAACATAGCCAAGACAAGTAAATACTGTGAGGAAGTTTAACGTCGGACGGCTAAAATCGCAAGAAATCACCAGATCCTTCTCCGATCGAGTCTCTCTCAATCTCTCAAGAGGTCCATGCAGGAAGCATCAAGTATCGAAGACCAGTGGCAACATTGCCAAAAAGCCATCAGAGACGCCGCCTCAGATGTGCTTGGTTTCACTCGGTCACCACAACGAAACCCCTGGTTTGACGAAGAGTGCCGGCAAGCACATGCAGCGAAACAAGCGTCATACAAAGCGGCGCTGCAAGGAAGGACAAGGGCTGCTCGTGAGCTCTACGCGCAGAAAAGAAGAGACGATCGCCGGCTTCTCAGGAGAAAAAAGAAAGAGCACGAGAAGCGCGCAATCGAGGAAATAGAGAGATCTTACAGCAGGAATAAGGTTCGGAAGTTTAACCAACAAGAATCGCAGTCGATGCTGAGGATATGGAAGAACTACTTCTGCAGACTGTTTAACGCCGATGACGAACTAAATCCCGCTGTCAGGAAGAATACACCATTCAACCTGGACGATGAAGACCAACAATTCCGTCCACCCGACCTGGATGAAGTGAAGACAGCCATATCTAAGCTTAAGTCCAACAAAGCCGCTGGAGCAGATGGCCTAGCCGCCTAGCTATTCAAGGCGGCAGACGATGACTTGGTTAGGAGCATGGTCCCTATTAGTGTGGCTTCAGGACAGGAAAGTCTACCATCGACCAAATATTCACCCTGCGGCAGATCTTGGAGAAAAACCAGGAAGTCCAAAACGATACCCACCACCTTTTTATCGATTTTAAGGCCGCCTATGACAGCATTTATAGAGACGAGCTATACAGAGCAATATCTAGTTTTGCCATCCCTGCCAAACTCGTCCGTTTGTGCAGGATGACAATGGAGAATGCACGCTGCTCCATCAAGGTCGGTAAAGAGCTCACCGAGACCTTCGTTGTCAAAAAAGGATTTAGACAAGGCGATGCGCTGTCATGTGACTTCTTCAACATCGTTCTTGAAAGAATAGTGCAAAACTCAAATGCTAACACCGAGGCACTATTTTTCAAAAGTCCGCTCATCTACTCGCCTACGCTGACGACATCGACATAATCGGCAGAACGCAGCTTGATGTCACTGGCGCGTTCGAGAGTATTGAGACGGAGGAGGAGAAGATGGGTTTGGCGATCAATGAGGGCAAGACAAAGTATATGTTGTCATCAAGAAAGGACACCTAACACCGGCGTCTCGGACAGAATGTTCACTATAGACAGATATAACTTTCAGCTGGTTCAGGACTTTGTATATACCTACATAGGCTCCGCAATGAACTCAGGAAATGACATCAGCGCTGAGATTAAACGAAGAATCTTGCCAACCGCTGTTTCTTTGGGCTAAGAAAGCAATTGAGTAGCAAGGCCCTCTATCGAACAACTAATCCCTGTCCTTGTCTATGGTGCTGAGGCATGGACTCTAGGAAAAGCGGATGAGGTCACTCTTGGTTGTTTTTGTTCGAAATTCTTCGGGTAATTTTTGGTCCCGTCTGCATAGACGGTGAATGGAGGAGGAGATACAACGACCAACTGTATGGGCTGTATAGCGACATCGACTTAGCCAGAAGAGTGAAGGTCCATCGACTGAAGTGGCTGGGTTATGTAGAGCGAATGAACTTGAATGCTCCGGCCCGGAAGATCTTCGAATCCACACCCGAGGGACGGCGCAGTAGAGGAAGATCGCGACTCAGGTGATGCACGCAAGTGGAAGGGGACCATAACCAACTTAGCGTGCGAAACTGGAGACAGCTGGCCAAAGATCGTGCTGGCTGGAGACGCTTGTTGGTTGAGGTAAAGGTCCACCCCAGACTGTAGCGCCACCCTAAGTAAGTAAGTAAGTTATTATTAATCCTTTTACTCCTGCAGCAAAATCTTTGGGAAAATCTGGGGACCATCTCCCAAAATTAAACTCTGGATGTACACGGCAATAGTAAGACCCATACTGACATTTATGGCAGTCTCGTATGGTGGCAGGCAACCAATAAAGCCACCTACCTAAAGGCTCTTACAAAAGTTCAGAGACTAGCGTGCATCGGCACAACCAGTGCGATGAGGACAACTCCAACCGCAGGACTGGAGGCAATCCTCAACCTGCCTCCGCTAGACATCTTTGTTCAGTCAACAGCCGCGATTACTGCCATGAGAATTTGCCAAACAACGAACTGGAATCCAAATGCAATGGGTCATTCGACGATCCTACAGAAATACTTTGGCCATGTACCAACTACGGACTACATCACGCCATACATAGACTTAACAAGACCTTTCTCGAGTGAGTATCTCAGCAGGGAAGAATGGCGAAGCGGACTCGTCCCCGACACACAAGCCATAGCCGTATTTACGGACGGCTCAAAAATGGCAACGGGGGTGGGGTCAGGCGTCTTTTCCGCACCACTGGGTATATCAAAATCGGTACGCCTACCCGACCACAGCAGCGTCTTCCAAGCAGAGGCCCTGGCAGTGACAACAGCAGCCCGTGAATCTGCGGTAAGGGCAATACCACCCGATGGTATTACCTTCTATATCGACAGCCAGGCAGCAATAAAAGCCTTAACTACAGCAGAAATAAAATCAAAGCTTGCGAAGAACTCAAGGTTCTTGGTTCCCAGCATAAGGTATCGCTCTGCTGGGTCCCGGGACATGAAGGCATTCCGGGCAACGAGAAAGCGGACGAATTAGCAAGACTAGGTTCGGAAGCTATGTCAGAATAAGCTGATCCCTCTGTACTCATCCCGCCTTGCTCACTCATGCTTGAAGCAGGGAAAAAGGCAATAAGAGAGGCGAACTTTAGATGAACGGCACTAGATACTTGCTACACCACTAGAACTTCTTCCATGACCTAGACGAGCTCTCCAGCACACCGATAGACAAAATAATGAAGTTCATCAAATCTACAGGTTGGTTTGTATCGAACAGCACAGCGAGTAATTAATCTCAGCTGTTTATTGACAGGGTTATAAATGAGTAAGGGACTACCCTCCTCCTCCGATGGGCATCACAATGGGTCAGCATTAACCTGAGTGTGGCGCTATACCAGCCCACCTACCCAGCCTAACCTATTATTAATCAAAAGTCATCGTAATGATGGTTGATTGCTCACAGTTCAACAATGTCGCGAAATTTGCAATGACACCTCTTGTTGAATAACTCTAATCCTTATAATTTTTTTTTGTTTGTCAGGGTGACAGATTTTTTACACTCTAACACCCAGTCTCAATACTGGTCCATTGTACCCCCACACCACTTTTAATGAAATTTTCTCGTAGATTTCCAGAACTCACCACATCAGTCTGATAATGTTACTGTAAAAAAGATCTTTTAGGTCTCTTTCCATAGGCCTCGCAGTTGATGGTATCTTTTATGCCCAGCACCTTAAGATGCTTGGCAAAAGCGCCAGTAATTTATCTGCAGGCTTTTGAACTGGCAGACAACAAGAATGCCGCAAATTTTTTAAAAACATTTGGAAGTATTCGTTTAGTCTGTCTGCACCCTGGAGAGTCATGCCATCTGCTTCTTCACAATAAACAAAACCATCAATGGAAGCCTTGACCAAGACCAAAGGCAGACCTAACGCCGGTACAGGTTCTGAGAAGTCCTCATCTGACCCCTGTCCAGCAAGTTCATCGGAGATCTCATTTCCCGTGATCTCGTTACAACCCGGAACCCATAGAAGATATATTGAATTAAGCCTTCTGACCGGATTCAGAGAGATCTTGCATTCACGAATTATTTTGGACGTCAAAGGGTTGAGCAAGGCCTTAACCGCAGTTTGACTGTCGCTACAAACGCCACCCGTCCACCTGTTCCTCATAGCATTAGCCTTCGTTTGGAAGACAGACTTATGTTTGCCTAGAAAGAAGTAAAGTGTAATATTTTCGATCTCCAGGAAAACACCAGCACCCGCATGCCTATACATACTTGTGCAGGCACAAGTCATGCGGAGATAGAAAGATATCGAAACGTTGCCGTTGCCTTTGAAAAATCAGATTACCGGCTACAAAAATCATTTGGGAAAAACTTCCCATACGCCATGCCCCAAGCGCTCCCAAGTCATTCACGCAACATACATATATGACAGAATAAAGTTTGAACTTATTTAACTTACGAGTATTTGGAAATTAATTTCGAATTAAATGAACAAAAAGAAGTCTATAGCTGGTGATGGCTAGTGCCCAACAAAGAACAGAAAATGCACCACATTCAGGTCAGCCTTTAACTAACTTCTCCTACGATTACTGACACTTCTGACATCAGGAAAAAATCCCCATATTTCCAATTCATTGATTGATTCAATGATTGGTCCAATTTGTGATACCTCTTTAACGACAGTGTTATGCTCTGAACTAGAGGCATCGTTAACCTCCCAATTCAACGCAGTCCTACTGCTACGCTTTGTGGAGTTCGCCCATTTGTCCACTACTGGTTGCATTTTTGCTATTGATTCGTATTCTTTTTATCGAAAGCACCATCAGTATCTTAGAAGGCGTACGAACATGAAAGCAAAACAGCTCTAAGCATCGCAAGATTATCAGAATGGTGTTAAATAGGTTTTTCCACAAAAGTATGTTTGAACAAATTTCGCATATCTGAAACTCAATATACCGTTAGAAGAAGCATGTGTTTCTCTTTTCCTTTTAACCTTAAAAGGAGGTCACTTCCCCAAATATGTTCCGTAGTGCCAGCATCCCACTCCGCAAACAATATGCCCGTAATTACTTGTTCTGTATTAAAAGTTTTCCTGTGTTAAATCAACGGAAGTCGCAACAATATGGTGGTGGCTGCTAGGAAAACTCTCAAAAATCAATAACTATAGAGAATCGGGTGGTGCTGATATTTTCTGCAACATCCATCCACTTGATTTCTCTATTCTTATAAATATTTTTTCCGGATATTTAATATTGTTTATCGCTAACTAAAAAGAACGCTCCACTGCTTGTCGCTTCCTTAACCCCTCATAATGTGGTAGCAACAACCAAGTGTATTTGCATCTGTTTGCGTGTGTATGGTACGTACTCGTACCTATATCATGATAACAACCTGTGATAGATTGTTTTGTTATGGCGAACAGCAGTCTGGATCGTAAATATTCTCTCACGGCAAACCACCCATTATGGGGCTGAAATAGGCATACAAATAGCTTCTTAAACAATGCTTTAAGTCTAAACAAAAAAAAAAACAAAAAAACATTACACACCACCCCACTATAATTGGCAAACTGTTGCTTTTGCAGAGAGAAATTTGCTTTCGGCTTGGGGAACAGGACATGCGTCCTTCTTGATTTCCCACCGAGAGCAACAGCAAGACCTTAATTCGAAGTCTTTCGAAGATGAACTGGTAGAGGATGGTATTTTTAGCCCCAGGTGCCGAGGCTAATAAATATAATTTAAAAATATGTTATCCTGCAGCTGGTTGAAGGACTCGCCCTATTTGATTTCTATATTCCCAGATAGACAACAAAAAATATATACGTATTACGAATTGCATTGATTATTTTGATCGTGATAGCGTTCTGGTTGGGGAAATCAAATTTTAATATTCAATTCAATTCCCCATTTTGGCATCCGAGGTGATACATCGCAAAAGTTAAAATTTCGCTTCATTAAAATAAAATCAATACTACCTGCGAGGAGTTTGTTTAGAAAGCCGACTTAATTATTAGGATTAAACCTAAAATTGTGTTTAAAATTTTCGGTCTTCTGTTTCGGACTTTACAAACAGCTTTTGGGCTTAGAGTTCTTTTCACATCAGTTTTCAATTCATTTGATGTTGCAGGGCTTCATACTCGTAGTAATGAAATAATTTCGAGAATTTAATCGGCTTATTCATTCGCTTAGAGCTCATTGGCAGATGTTTTCGTTTCGAAAGGATAATAATGGTGAAATTATTAAATACGTTTCGTTGCGCACATACTAACAGATTGGCAGGGTAAAGGAATCTGGTAAGCTTACTTGGAACAACTTTATATAGAAAACATTAAAATTTCGTTGATATAACAAACTGATTATCTTTGTTTTTATTTTTATTGAAAATCCATTTTTTTATGAAAAACCTGTTTGGAAAAATGCATCGCGAGCATTAGGTAGACTTGAGAGAATACTGAGCTATTATCACGCATAAATTTGTATCTGTGGTTTATGCTTCCATCACCAATCTGGCATTAACTGCCCATAGAGATTCACAAGTAAAACTGACTAATTATTTTACGTCTATTTCGAGCGGAAAGTTAGAGAAGTTTCTTGTATTTAATGACTTCAACATTCCAAGTGTAGGGACGGGTTAAGAATATCACTACAGCGCACCCCAATAAACAGCGCTTGTCGTGACAGGCAACTAAGGGGGAAAATCACATCTAGGCAATTTAAACATCCAGATGAGCCTAGTGACACATTTAACATCTCAAAGCTCTCCCGCTAGTGGGCATGCAAATTCGTGGGTTGCCACGACTGGAGATCACCGGTGTCGTAAAAGAAAGATCAAACAAGAAATAATAGGAGCATGTATCGTACGTGTCGAACTCATTTAAACTAAAGCACTATTTAAATGTACGCTAATAGAAAACGCACTACCCACCAAGCACTACTTATCATGACACTAATCCTGGGACGAAGAAATGCTCGGGTATTCGGTTTCCGGGGGATAGGAAAGTAATGCTTATGCTTGGGTAAAACCTAAGGGTCACTAGTTGGAACTTTGAAGGTATGAGTGGTCGTAGCTAGTAGCTACGAGCTCGAAGAGATGATGGTTAGTAGGAAACGAAATGGTGAAAAACCGCAAATCGACTGCATACCACGAATCCTCAACTGCCCCTTCCGACAATAACAATAGACAACAAAGAGATCATTGAACTTTTCAAAGACGATACAATTTTCATAACGAATTTCAAGGGCGAAATGGTCCCAGAAAATAGTTCATACCCGTTGACTGGTACATACGTTATCCGGATGATTAACGGGTGCATCCGCCTGAAAGATAAGTTGTTCTCGAGCAGCACCAGTATGGCCTCCGCGAAGGGTCAGTCACCTTGACGTGTGTACCATCATTGCACTCGATGGTGCCGGTGCGGAGGCTTACGGCGCAATGACTCAACGGGCTGTGTTGTCGCTAGTAGGGCTACCTATGGCAGCCAGTCCCTTGAGGAGTGCCAACTAAGAACTGCCCAGGACTTTCGTACAACCCCAACCTCTACCCCCCCCCCCCTCCTCTCATGATCTTTTGACCCACCCTCACTCCCTCCCCTCCCTCTCCCCGTCCCTTACCCAAACCAAATTTCAGTGGTGGAGCGAGCAAAGGGTAAACCGTGCCCAAGGATGAAAGGTTGGGGGTCAAACCAACCGCGTACGAGCTCCCTCAGGTACCCAGGCGAAGACCTTGAGGTAACTAAATGCCTTACCCCGGCATGGCGGCGCTGCCGGGGCGGACAATCCCTTCCGGCCATACTCGTGGGATTCAAAATTTCAAACCTAAATAAAAAAACACAAAAAAACAAGGATGTTGAAGATGATAAGCTAAGTATCGGCAGTGCGGACGACACAATAATGGTGGAACCGCACAACACAATAAATGAGGCTCTAGAGGCCGGAAACATGGACGAAGAGATATCGAAGGAAATGGAAGAGCAGCTATTAGCTGAACCCTCCGACGAGAATATCGAAGTAACGGCGGTGAAAAAGAAAAGCAAACTGTCCCATGGTCTGCTGAGGAAAAGGGAATTTCAAAAAGGCAAAGCATATCTATGGCATTCTTTCCGCCAAAGACAAATCCTGCCTAACGGAGAAGGAGAGAGCCACGCTAGAGTGGTCCAGAGAAGTCATCGCACATGACATTCTCACGAGGCCCGTGCTGCCGAGACCAACGATTGTGGCGAAAGACGAGGCCAAAAAGCGTGGTTCAAATAAGCCGAGGGATGACGTTGCTAAGATGGACCCAAAGGCCCAGAACAGAAGCGCAGACAGAAAAGAGGCGAAGCCAATCTGCAGGGAGCCTAGCAATAAGCCTGGCGCTAGCGGAATACAGCTAAAGCCGAACGCAGGAGGCAGAAGAAGTGAGTTCGCCTCAAAGAGAATGCGGTCTTCGGAAGACTCGTCGAACGCTCCGAAAAAGACCAAGCAGACAACCACCGTGAGCCCCAAGGGGGCGCCAAGCACGGGGGGTACCAGCTATGGGGGCAGATATAGCGAGGTGACGAGGAACCCGCTACAGTTAGCTGTAGTGGACGCCAAAAAACCGAGCGGACAATATGCAGTGGAGTGTGGCAAAAAGATAGAGCAGGCCTTAGGCTCAGCGATTTTCAGCCACATACTCAAGAATGCAGGTGCAAATGCCCCCGCCTATGGCAAGATGAGGTGGATTAAAGGAATCACCTATATCGATTGTAAGGACCAGGCTTCCAACGACTTTGCCAAGACTGTGATAAATGGCCTAGAACTCTGGGAAGGAGCAATGCTTAAAGCTGTCCCCATAGAAGAGGTCCCCAAGAAGGCAAAAGGGAGAATTGTCATCCCCGAAATGGGGGTGCGTAAAGAGGAAATACTCCGCGTCTTACAAGCGCAAAACCCCCTGATACCTATGAAGGAATGGGAAATCGTAAGCACGGAAGAACCAAGAAACGGTGCCAGAGGGTATATCATCGTCTTCGATAAACCGCCAGCACTCTTGAAAAAAGATATGCAGATGTCGTTATCTTTTGCCGCAAGCGAGGTTACCCTCAAGCTGCTGAAACGAAATGCAGAGACCGAACAGGCGACCAACGCTAGGAGGGAGGAGATTATGCTCATTAATGAAGATAGTTCAAATCAACCTCCACCACAGTAAAGTCGCCTCAGACAACTTGAGACTGCTCCTTGACCAGGAGCAGCTGGATATGGCCCTAGTCCAAGAAACATGGATCAATAATGATCGACTGATGGGGCTAGGGTCAAAAAACTTTAACACCTTTTATATAAATGATAGAGGAAAGGTGAGATCGTGTATCGTAACAAACAAGAACCTTCATGTACTAAGAGGTTAGAGGGAAGGAATAGAACTGCACGGTGGCGTCAGTGTATATGCCCCACGATGACGACACATCAGTCCCCCCGGATTCGGTAAGGGCGCTTGTATCAGCGTCCGAAAAAGGTAAGAACAACTTAGTCTTAGGCGGTAAAGTTAATGCCCATCTATCTGGGGCAGCTCAGATATCAATACAAGGGGCGAGGCTCTGTTTGACTTTGTACTCAATTCCAACCTTCTCGTCTGTAATAGGGGTAATGATCCCACCTTCATTACAGCGAACAGAATGGAAGTATTAGACGCAACCTTTGTATCTCAATACAGTTCCATACAAGTTAAGAACTGGAGAGTGTCCAGCAAGGCATCGCTTTCAGATCACTGCTGGATACTTTTTGACATACAAATTACTCCCCAGGATAGGAACATTTTCAGGAACCCAAGAAGGGCGAACTGGGAGAAGTTCAACTCAGAACTTCAGAGGTTCAAGAACGTATGCCCGATAAAAGACCTAAACACCGAACAAGAAATCGACGACGCAGTCGAAACACTTACTACGGTGCTCTCGAATTCCTTTGAAAAATCCTGCCCAGTTAGCAGAAAAAATGGGAAGAAAAGCCCACCCTGGTGGAACTCCAAGATCGCGGAGCTAATGCAGGCATCGAGATCTAGATGGAACCTCGCAAAATAGGGACTTATCGAATGGACGACATACAAGGAAAGCGTTAAATTCCTCAAAAAGGAGTTAAGATTCGCCAAGAGGAACTCCTGGAGAAGTTTCTGCGAATCAATTGAATCCACGACGGAGGCGTCGCGGTTGAGGAAAATCCTATCAAAAGCACCGATACCGATGTCCTCGCTAAGAAGGAACGACGGTAGCTGGATAGGTTCACATAAGCTGACGCTGGCGGCACTGACAGAAACCCGCTACCCAGAATGCACTGATGTACGCGATACAGTTACACAGGGCACGAGACAGGGAATGGATGTAGATACAATCGACGAAATAATCGACGAGAGAAAGATAGCCTGGGCAATCAACTCGTTTGCCCGCTTCAAAGCTCCAGGAGTGGACGGTATTCGGTCAATAATGCTTCAAAAGTCTGAGGAAGCTACTATCCCAAGGCTGTCTAAGGCTATGCTATGTTCCGATGGCTTGGCGAGAGGTGAGGGTAATATTTATCCCAAAAGCAGGAAAAGCCGCCCACACAACACCGAAAGACTACAGACCTATTAGTCTGTCCTCATTCCTCTTGAAAACAATGGAACGACTAATTGATATGTATGTAAGAGTGGCTATAGGCGACATCTACCTCTCGAACTCACAGCACGCATACAAGAAGGGCAAATCTACAGATACTGCACTGCACAGGGTAGTGTCAGTAGTGGAAAGGTCCTTGGAACACAAGGAATACACTTTGAGCGCGTTTCTAGACATAGAGGGTGCCTTCAACAACATCGAGGCCGACGCGATTAAGCACAGCCTAAGAAGGGTCCAGCTCAACGACAGTCTCTGCGACTGGATTGGTCTTATGTTAGGCACACGACGGATTAAGTCCTACGTAGGAGACATGTGCATTGAGAAGAAAGTTAGCAGGGGAACACCACAAGGTGGCGTCCTCTCTCCACTCATATGGCTACTGTTAATAGACGAGCTATTAAAGATACTGGAGAGGGAAGGCTTCATTGTGAGCGCTTATGCCGACGATTTAGCAATCCTAGTCCTAGGCAAATTCATACCAGTTCTCAGTGAACGACTCAGCTACGCACTCTTACTTGTCAACAACTGGGTTGCGGACAGAGGACTGGGGGTAAACCCAGCGAAGACAGAAGTTCTGCTGTTCACAAAAAGAAGGACATTACCTGTGTTTAAACCACCAAGTATGGGTGGAGTGGACCTGCAAATATCCAAGACAGCAAGGTACCTGGCCGTTATCCTAGACTCCAAACTCACCTGGAAGGAAAACATAGAGGATCGGGTTAGAAAAGCGTACGTGGTACTATATGCGTGCAGACGAACGTTCGGTAATACGTGGGGATTCAAACCATATGTGGTACACTGGCTGTACACAACGGTGGTCAGGCCCATTCTCACGTACGGCGCGGCGGTATGGTGGAAGGCTACTGAAAAGAAGTGCTATCTTTCAAACCTCACCAAAGTCCAAAGGACAGCCTGCATCGGGATAACGGGGTCCTTAAGGACTACACCTACTGCAGTCATGGAGGTTCTACTTAATCTCGTACCCCTGGACATCTACTGCAGCAGTAAGGCGGTAAAAACGACCATCAGGCTCAGAGAGTTGGGACTGTGGTTTTTTAAACCATACGGACATGCCTCCGTGGAGACACAATGGAGTGCATCGAAAAAGAAAGTAGCCACTGACTACTTACCCCACACCCTCGTCTTCAAAAGGAGATTCGATATCAGAATCCCCGAAAGAAGCGAATGGAGTAATAAAATGGTCACGAAAGAAGAGGAGATAGCTATCTACACCGACGGATCCAAGATGGACGTAGGTACAGGTGCAGGCATCTTCTGTGAGTCTCTGGACCTGAGCGAATCATTTAGGCTCAGCGATGAATGCAGTGTGTTCCAGCCGGAGACAGCTGCGATCACTCAGGCGGCCAAGGAGCTGCAGAGACAAAAAATAGCCGACAAACATATAACCATTTACTCTGACAGCCAAGCGGATATAAAAGCAATGGAGTCAGTAGTAATCAGGTCAAGGGCGGTGTTAAAATGCAAAAAATACCTAGACGAGATATCAGCTGCCAATACGGTAACCTTATGCTGGGTACCAGGGCACAATAACATCTTGGGCAATGAGAAAGCGGACGAACTAGCAAGGAAGGGATCGGAGATGAGTGCATCTCTGGCCCTAAAATCCATAAGAACCCCGCTAAGCACATTAATGATAAGTATCGACACCGAATCCATAAGTAAAGCAAACTTACGTTGGATCAATCTTGATACATGCAGACACACAAGAGAGCTCTGGCCAGCGGTCAACCAAACGAAATCTAAAACCATGATCGGGTTTAACCGCATAGACATCCGAACACTGACGAGGGCCTCACTGGACACTGTATAGTGGGCCTACACTCGGCTGGGCATACTGCACAACGACTACTGCAGGAGTTGCAGGGACGTTGAAGAAATAGAATCTATACGTCACCTGCTATGCGAATGCCCTGCCCTTAGAACAAAAAGATTGAAGATTCTTGGCAGCTACCTCTTTGAGGAGCTGGAGGATCTGGCTGCTTTAGAGCTAAAGAAACTCCTGAGATTCACATATGAATCCGGGTGGTTCTGCTAAAGCGTATTACCGAGCTGTTAAACAGCGTTTTTCTTTATCTCTCTTTTCAGGTTCCCGGAAAATTTTAAAGAATCCCTAAATGGACACAATGGACCCAACTGTTGGTCTAAGTGAGCCGTGACACCCGTCAAAAGGGCATCCATATACCTACCTAGCACCAGTACGGCCATACAGGTTTTACCTTCAGTACTTGCGAACATAACTAATCAATCTGACAAGATTAAGCTGGAGTATGTGCCCAACCTCACCTTCGCCAACATTGAAGGCCTTGACGACTTTACGAAAAAAACGACGATATCCTCCGCGACGGATGATGTTTTTTTTTTTTTTTTTTTTAGGGGGGGGGGGGGGCTACTTCGACCTAAAAGATCTTTTGTACCATATGGGCCGGAAATGTTAAACAAGTAGAATTTCCACTTTCCGTGTAAAGCTGACAATTTTACCAGTAGAAGAATTCTTTATGTCCTCGGGGCTCATTTGTTCCCTGGAAAAGATCTTCTTTCTAATTCCATAAGGGCTGGACATTCACATAAAATGTGTTCAGCTGACTCGTCCTCTTCAAGACAGAGTCGGCACTCAGGAGAGTCTGCTATTCCCATTTTGTGTAGATGATATCTTAAACCATGGTGACCAGTAAGGTAACCTACTAAGTTTTTGATATCATGCCTGCTTAGGTTTAGACATTTGCTGGAATTTTGATTGAAGGGCCGAATGGCTCGTTTGGCCTGTCTTAGACCTGGGATGCTTTCCCAAAGATAGATACATTTTCTATGTTCCCAGCTTTTAATTGCTGCCGTTGCTGCTGATGTAGGAGTGCAGCAGAAAGGTTCCCCATGAAAGGTGTTTCTGAACCTTTTCTGGCCAATTCGTCGGCATTTTTGTTACCTTCTACCCCGACATGACCCGGAACCCACCATAATTTGGTTTTGTTTCTTATTCTGAGTGTTTGTAGGGTATTGAAGCAGTACATGACTGATTTGGAGTCAATGGTATACGAGCTAAGGGCGTTTATAGCTGCATGACTATTCGTGAAAATATGGATGGTTGCATCTTTTATGCCAGATAAAATAATGTGGCTAGCGCATTCTTGAATGGCGTGGAGCTCTGCTTGAAATACGCTGGGACTTTTTCCCATGGGTATCGTGAAGCATTTGTGTGGTCCGTATATTCCCGCTCCTACCCCCGTTTCCATTTAGAACCATCCGTATACCACTTTATGCCGTTGTGGCTGTTTGGTGGGTTATTACTAACCCATGCTTCTCTCTTGGGGATCTCCGTGAAGAACCTTTTGTTGAAGTATAGGGTTTTTTAAATGCGGTCTGTGACCGCGCAGTTCATGTTAAGTTCTGGCAGTTCATCGAGAAGGGTCTTTAGTTTCGGATGATCATTAAGACTTATCTCGTTTAACTGTATTAGACTTATTGTACTGCTGATCGCCACTTTTTGGATATATATGTGGAGTGGTGTAATTCCTGTTATTGCCTCTATGGCAGCTGTTGGACAGGTTCGCATGGCTCCGGAGATACCAAGGCACGCAAGCCGTTGTACCTTTTTGAGCTTCTCTATTGCGACCTTTTGTGTGGATTTTGTCCACCATACAATGGAGGCGTATGTTATAATGGGTCTTATCATCACTGTGTAGATCCACTGGACGATCTTTGGAGAGATTCCCCAGGTTCTGCCATATGTGCGACGACAGGCCCATAAAGCTCTATTAGCTTTAGTGATTTTGTTGTTTATGTGAGAGTTCCAGTTAAGTCTCTTGTCCAGGATTACTCCAAGATACTTGACTTCGTCGGAATACTCTGCGACCGTGTCGTTTATTTTGATTAGGCCTAGGTCTAATTTCCTACTTTTAGTGAAAGGAACGATGACGGCTTTACTGGGATTTATGGAAATATTTTCCTAATGCACCAGTCTATGGCTGTCTTTAGAGCATTTTTCATTTTTGATGTGACTCCAATTGAGCCTTTGCCCCGGACTATGATGACAATATCATCGGCGTACCCAATTGTAATGTAGCCCAAATTGCTCATCTTGTGTAGCAGGTCATCGATGACCAATGACCACAAAAGGGGTGAAAGTACTCCTCCTTGTGGGCAGCCCCTTACGGCTGTTACTGATACTGAGGTCATTCCTGACGAGGCAGTTATTTTGCGACTTTGTCATAGCTAGGTGGGAAGGTGAATTTGGGTGTTGGTTGACCTGAATCCCTTGGCAGCAATAGGCACGCTTGCGATCGCTCGGCGTTAGCTCGACGGTGGGGTGGGATCTTGCTGCCTCTCTATGCACACATGAATTTCGTGCCTGGTCTTAGAGGTCTTTTTGATGAATGAAAAGAAGTCCAAAAAAGATTAAAAATAGACTATGAAGATAGAAAGAAAAGAAGTAGGTATATGCTCAGGAGAGAACTAAATGAAGTTTGAAAAAAGGTGAGAGATGAACAAATGAAGCTGATGCTGTTTCAGGTGGTGTGAAACATACGGACTTGCCCTCCCCTTTGCACTCGGTGTTTACCGGTGCACCGGTGCACCCTTGTCCATTTTGTAGCTGGGGTAGTCCCTTAAATTACCCTTGCGAGCGTCTACCCCATCACGACCTTAATAGCGAAGAATTTTAACCGTGACAGCAACACATATTTATTTTATATTTAATTATATACTTCAGTTGTAGGATATGTAAGAACAGATTATTTATTTTACCAAATATGTCACGTTTTAATAAAGAACAGATAACTATCTAATAACTTTAAAGGCATGGTGCTATATTTAGGAACTTAGTATGTAGTAAATTCGATTGAATATAAAAATTGTTATTAGAATTTAAGTGATTAGATGCAAATATTTTATTTGTATATCTATGTATGAAACTTGGATTGTATCTTTATGTTAGGCTAGTTAAATATGTGTATAATGTGTATAAAAAAAAGGAAGCTAGTTTGCCAAAGAAATCTTAAAATGGTACAAAGCGTACTTAAAATTTTCTAGGAGTGTCGATGAAATTTGTGGCCA
This sequence comes from Portevinia maculata, assembly GCA_949715645.1. Lineage (NCBI taxonomy): Eukaryota > Metazoa > Arthropoda > Insecta > Diptera > Syrphidae > Portevinia > Portevinia maculata. The sequence continues at coordinate 196,109,015 of OX454525.1, forward strand.
CAATTTTCCTTCGCTGATGACGGACGATTATGATAGAGATTTTTGTCTGATTTTGTGTGAATGCACTTTGTTGCATTCGTTTATGTTTAAATTTTAGGAAATAATTTCTTAGGCAAAATATCAGCACTCTTTTAGAAAATAAGGTTAGGTTAGAAAAATTGAATTTAAGATAATCAAATTTATAGGGGTGAATAATTAAATTTACACAGTCACAAAAGAAATTAAGCACTTGTTATTATTTTTTTTTTTTGATAAGATTCGAAGTTTAATTAAAATATTGTGGTCTGCCGAATTTTTGGGACGGCATCGGAGGTGTTAGTGTAGGGATGTCTGCGAGTGTGACTACGCTTCAGCTGACCGCATGCACTGCTTCATATGCTGAACATATGCGTTCTCGTTATTTGCGTAGGCGCGCAGTTGTCAGACAACTCAGCTTTTTGGGGTGATCAAAGACGATCATTGAAGAAGAAAAAGGTTGCATAGACTTTTTTGCTGCGGGCGCTCCACTCGAATTCTCTATACTTTTGACGAGAAGCTAGCGAGCTTTGTATTGAATGCGCCCGCAGTATCTATTTAATTATTGATGGTATGCTTAGGGGAGTTTCCCTATTCGAGGGTTTATTATTTGAAGTTCTGGTGTACTTCGGCATGAGTTCAGTATTTTCGGACACGTGGCTTGATGGGGTATGGATTTTAATGCTCGACAACACATCCGTAAAAGAAAATGTTTAAAAGGATCTGATTTACATTTCCTTCTCGGATTTTTTTGTGTTTGCCAGAGCTGGAAACCGCCTAACCACTTTCACTGTCTGCACGCTAAAGAAAGAGCGTTGCGCTCTCGGCATGAAAAAATATAAATTGATGACCGTGTAGGCCACAGTTCAGTGGCAAAAGCCAAATTCACGATGGGCATAGGGGTGTATTGGTTTTATTTCCTGTTTCCGTCGCGGATATGGGGAGGTAATCGTTACATTTAAAACTTGACCAAAATATTTTATAAAAATTATTATTTTTGCTGTTAAAGGCGTACGCCACAACTTTCCAGCATCGCTTTGATCCATTTAATGGTTGGTTTGTCTATGTTTCTATGGTACAAAGCATTTGATATGGATTCATATCCAGTGTTGTCAAAAGCACCCTCTATGTCCAGAAAGGCACAAAGTGCGATCTCAGTGCAACTGTAGGCGTTTTTTTATCTCTGTAGTTAGTCTTAACAGAGCGCCTTCCGTGGATTTACTCTTTTGGTACGCATATTGGTGAGGGTGCAGAGGCATTCTCTAATATGGATGTCAATAATCCTTTCCATTGTTTTCAGAAAAAACGATGTCAAGCTTATCGGACGATATGATTTAGGTAATTCGCTCGGCTTGTTTCCCGGTTTGGGTATAAATACTACGTTTACCTCCCTCCAGGTAACTGGTATATACGCCCAGTTGAAGCTGAACCTAAATAAGGCAATCATGGATCGTAATAAAAATTCTATTCCATTTTAAATGAGAGCTGGAAAAATACCGTCTGTTCCTGATGGCTTGAATGGTTTAAATGAGTTAATTGCCCATTTAACCTTATCCGGAGTAAAAAGTGTTCCGGATAAAATATTAATTCTGCTGAGGTTTCTTGGAATTGAGACCTCCGCTATATGGTCATCTGTAATGATAATGTCCATTGTGTGAGACCTGAAGCAAAGTTTTCAGCGTTTCTTCCCGGTCGCGTGTGATTGAACCATCTGATTTGATTAACAATCCCATGCTTTTTTCTTGATCCTTTGACAGAGCCCTTTCGAGGCGTGCCACCTCTGGAAGTTTTTCGATCTTCTCACAGCTTGCATGTAATGAGGCTCTTTTAGATCTGCGCAACTCCAAGTTGTATATGGTCAGCATGGATTTATATTGTTCCCATGTGCCGGTGCGTTTGGCTTTGTTAAAAAGCTTTCTCACTCTCTTTCGAATAAACTCAAGGTTATCGTTCCACCATGGTACGCACCTTTAAACCACGGTTCTTTTAACCTTGCAACTATTTTTGAATGAGGTAAGAATAATATCATTTATTTGACATTGCGCAGCATCTGCATCATTTGTTGTTGATGGTGCTTCTGGCAGCATGCCAGATCTGACCGCAAGATTTTAGCGGTAAGTTCTCCAATTAGTCAGTCTGTTGTCATAACGGACTGACGAGTGTTCAGCATTGCATCTTATCTCGAATCGGATGTGCATATGATCCGATAGAGATGACTCGCCAGACATATGCCAGCCCCCTATAATATCCTTCATAAAAGGAGATGATATAGTAAGGTCTAAAACTTCTTCTCTTCTAGAATTTCTAAATGTAGGACTATTTCCCTTGTTTAGAAAGACGAGGTTATTGCTATATAAATATTCTAATAACGACTCAACTCTATTGTTTGTATCTCGGCAGCCCGAGATGGTATTATGTGCGTTTGCATCGCAGCCGATTAGGATATACACTTTCTGGTCCTCACAGTACCGGACAAGTTCCTGTACTGGTAAGGGAGGCACTACATCCGTGTCTCCAGCAAAGTACCCCGATGCGCATACATATTTATGCAGCTCTCGGCCTTTGTGGCGCGCTATTAGGACCGCCACCAGGTCCCTAGTTATGAAACCTGGAATGAGAGAAAATTTTTATATCTTTCTTAATAGTGATAGCCGCCCTTGGTCTGAAAGGACCTTTGGCGAAAATTAGCTCTCCGTGTTTACAATTTAATCCGGATATCTTACCATTGGTTGCCCATGGTTCCTGGATTAGTCCAATAGCAATGTCCCCTTCGGCACATTGCTGGCTACAGGTGTTCGAGGCATCCATAGCCCTGTGCAGGTTGGCCTGCAAAACGCTGAGACGGGTGGTCATCATTTGCGTCTGTATTCAGGGTTTCGTACTCTATTGGGCTTGTTGTCACCTCTCCTACGTACGACACCCTGTTGAGGAAGACCACTTCGTCTGCCTCTAGGACTTTTGTTTTTGTGTCCTTCTTGTGCCAGTGCTTTCTTACGATCCATGCCTCACTTAGTCCTGAATCGTTTTTGGCTTTCTCTGGCAGTGATGTTGGCACTATCGGCCTTTTCGGCTGCGCTTGACTTCGCGCATGTAGCTTCTTTTTCTGGCACAGGTGTTGCCGTGCTTGAAGCTGCAGCCTTAGCGGCAGCGCTGGTGTTGGCCACAATTGGGTCAGTTGCGGTGCTGCCGTGAGCTGTGACATTTTTAATACCCAAAACGTGCTGTTTCTGGTCTTTAGGGCCCTGTTTGGCCGTCTTGTCAGCACTTTTTAGGATAAGTTTGGTCTGTACGAAACGGAAAGAGACCATACCCTTCAGCTCCACGAGTCTCCTCATGGTGCTGTCATTAATAGCAAATACCATATGTGCGATGTCTCGCTCATCCGATCTATGCAGAACTCTCCACGTTCTCGTGTTCAGCTCTTTGTTTTGGCCATATAATAAGGCTAGGATCCTTTCGCTAGCTACGCCGGTACTCTGCGGGAAGAACCCTCTGATGACATGTGGTTTTGGAAAATTTTCCTCTCACACAAGCATCACCTCTAACCCGCATTTCTCTTTTAGCTTGGCGAAGGTTGCCTTCATCCACTCTACAGTGGTGGCGTCCGCTCATACGATCATGAGCCATCCGGATTTGAAGGTAGTACCGCGGAAGGCTGGTTTGACCTCCTCATCACGCTGTTCGATTGTGATATCCATAATCCTCTCCTGTATCAAACTCATTTGTTCGTTGGAGAGAGGATTACGATCGATGTCCACCGGTACAACACCCAGTCTAACATAGCTCGTTATATTGCTATACGAGACTTTATCGACGGTTGTCTTCCAAGTGCGACCTCGCTTCGCTGCGGATTGAGGCGGGGTATTATCCTCGGATCGCTTTCGCTTCACTTCGGGACCCTTGTTAACCATCGTTTAGATCGCATAGAGACGCGCCTGCTCAATGGTGCTCCCCTTCTTCTGCGCGCGCTTAAATCTGCGCTGTTCAGATGGTGTGAACCTAACGTACTCAGACTCAGTCCGTGCCACATTGCCGACTGTCTTAGGTACGCCTTCTATATCGGGATGTCTTTCATCCGATAATATGCTGTTACATATGGTACTGGATTCTGAAATAGAGTCACTGAGTTGAGACAAGTTCTCTTCAGGTTCCCCCATTTCAGAGTCGATGATTACCGACTCTATCCCTTTGACAGATGTCGTGTCGTCATCGACAGGGTGTTCTAAAACATCCCTATTTGATGATGCAATTTTAGAGGCATCATTCCCTATCGTTTTTTTTGTTGATTGGTTTATTTTGAACCCACGAGTATTCGGGATATGGTGTCGCCCGTGGTCTACCCGTCTAACCACAGGAAGGCTATCTTAAAATCGGAGGTCGCCTGGTATCCGAAGTTGCAAGCTAACGACTAAGCACCCTCTTAGCCATGCATCTCTCGGTGCTTGCCACCTTAGATTAGGGGTTTATTGGAAAAGTAGGATTTAGGGATTTGATGGAGGGGGGATAGGGGGTAATTTGGGAGAAAGAGGAGAAGGGGGGCGGACGTGTATTTCTGGTCAGTTCTTAATTGACGCTCATCAGACGGCCTGTCCCTTATCAGAATTTTAAAAAGTTTTATACCAGGGGTATATGTGTTGTCACCACTCACGGATGAGTGTGAACTTATTTCCAATTCAAATGTTCCTTCAGATTTGAAGAATAACAAAAGAAATGTTAGTTCAGCCTATTGTATGGCTATGACTGAAAGTCAAAAATTAATATATATATAGTCAACTATTACTAGTATGACTATATATATTTTGTGGAGTTTCACCCAGATGTGGTGGTTTGGGATCATCAGTGGATTACCACAAACACATCAAATCCATACTCGATTTTAAATAGAATAGCCCGATGACTCTTTACGCCGTAAGCCTCCGCACCGGCACCATCGAATATGCGTTCCATGATCGTGCACACGTCAAGGTGACTGACCCCGCAAGGAGGTGTAATTTTCTTAATAGTTACACTTACGGCATGTTTTATTTGGCGGAAAATCTACGGAAAAGTAGGACTACCAACGGTGAGCTTACCGGTTGCAAGGACAAGCGCCTCGTACATAGAGCGTCGATCACGGGTGTCCCTTCCACATCTCATGCAGACCCTGCTACCCGTCTCTGTCTCCGCCTATGATCTACGGGACGTAGACACGAAACATCTGATCTAACACTACAAGATCAGAATGGCTGCGTCATCACTTTTATGAACGGATTGCATGCACGCGGAGTGCATCTGACGGATATGATACCGGAGTATATTTGATAAATCAGCGATTCATATCGTGGGACCAGCGCTTTGCCAAAGGGAGACGAACATTTTTGGAGTTAGTTCTATTTTGGATCTAGCAGAGTGCGGTTTGAGTTGTAATGTATAAATTAAGCGCAATAAAAGTATTATATAAAAGGATGTGAGTTTAACTTAATTATTGTAAGTCGAACTACTGGATGTGCCTTCGGGCACATGTTCGCGTTTTTTTTTCCATATCCTCCTAAAGGGTATCTTTAACTGCGATTATGACTGATGTCTTATTTATTTATTTATTTTCGTCAAATAATTAACTTTCGGTTTGACATATAAAGCGCTAACACAGTTCACTCGCACAAATATGACCTAAACGACAATTGTGTTCACCTAGCGCAGGATACAACCCTGAGAGCGCTAATCTTTTGGTCATTTGGTATATAATCTGGTCATTTGAATGCACAAATTGACACACAGTCTAATCTTACCTTAAAGGCAAGTGTCTTTCAAGTTATACTTAGTACATTTGTGGTTGACGACTAACTTAACAATAACAAATTGAAAAAAAAACGCACGAGTACCTACGATAACTAGCGCGCCAAGAATTGATAACGGTTTTTTGTAGAAGGGTCAAACACAAGCATTTCTTACTATTGGAGGGGGGTAGTTTTAGTAATTTTCTATTTTCTTAAAAACTAGAAGACATAAAACCATTCAGTTTCTTGTGTTCGATTCACAATTGATAGTAACATTGATTAAAGTCAATTTAGCATTTCATTTCACAATTTAAAAAAAAAATTAGTATACTTTTGTTTTTTAATTTTTTTTATCAAAATTTTGAGTTTAAATGCGAGTTTTTCAAAAGCTATTATATAAATAATTTAATTTAAATTTAGGATTATAGAACAGATTTCTGGCTTTCAAAACCGGTATAGAAGTTTGTTGTAAGTGTTGCCGATATTTTTTAATATTTTTTTTCAATTCAAGTACTTTTTTCTAAAATTGTCCCTACCTCTTAAACGGTTCGATATAGACCCTCCCTTCCATAGCGAAAAATGCTTGTTTTTGACCCTTCTATAGAAAACCGTTACCAATATTTGGCGCCCTAGATATCGAACTCTCCCCAAAAAAAACTGTCATTTCATTAAAAAAAAAAAAATTGTAGTTAAAAAATAAAATATAAAAAATTTAAAAACAGATAGGCAGCATGAAAAAACTGTGTTAAGGAATGAGATTAGCTTCTGTAGTGGATTTTTAACGAGTTTTCAAAGATGTTGCAGTTGTGTAGCCTTCTCAGGTTGGCAACATGAGAGTTCTAGAGACCAGTTGCGTGGACAAAACAAATTGTCTCTTAGAGCTTACATAATTGAAATTGATTGCAATAAGTACATACTTTATTTCTTTGGAATGTTGGAAAAGTTAGATTTCAAAACAATATTCAGGAGCTTTATTCAATTTTTTTTTTAATAATTAGCGTACGCTAAAGGGGTTTTTTTTATTTGTCTGTAATTGATACAGTAAGGTAGACTGGGTACGGTTGAGATAATTTCGCTTATACGAGTATCGTCCATAATATTGATTTCTTTAATCCGAGGGATGAAAAAGGCATGTTCAATGAAAAAGCGGGTTTCCATCTACAAATAGGGAGTACCTTTTTAGTGCTCCTTGCATTATTTTTTGTAGAACATGGAATTTAAAAAAAATCTTTTTTGTTTCAACTGTACCTACCCATACCAGGGGCAGTTGAAACAGCGATTGGGGTCAGTTGAAACACATGAAAATAATAAACATATATTAGTGTTAAACAAGTTAAATTTATTCTTTTTTTATTTTTAAGTATTAATATGTCACTGTTTGACAATGCTTATTGCATAGTTCATGTAAAAAAAATAACAAAAAAAAATCAACAATATTTTAAAACAAAACTAAAATAAATAAATAATCCACATTGATCGTTAAGTTTGTTTTGTTTGTTAATGAAAAACAAAAAAAACTTAACGAAAATAATTTTAAAATAGACCGAAAGAAAACCTTACTTCAAATATATTTTTTTACAAAATATAATAAATTAATCGCAATATTCCGAGTCGCAATTGTGGCACACATATGAGTTTCCACCTTCTGTGCACTCTTCGTGAGCCGACAGTTTACAGACAGTGCACTGTATCCACTTTTCTCCAGATCTGCTTTCTAAATAGGGAGAAACGCAAACAAGGCAGAAGCTTTCGTATGTATCTATGAAGCGAACAGTGATTTACTCCATTATTCTCCACATTTCGCAACAAATCGCCTGCTTTGACATCGTCATAGGCCTAACTGTAGTTTGTCAAGTCAGTCTGTCCTCTGGAAGTCTTTCTTGTACGAACTCTTGGCATCTGGAAAGCAAGAAAACTAAATATGTAAACATTTTGTTTCATCCGTACCCAGAAAAAATGTTTCAACCGTCCCCAACACCGCTTTAGTTACAAAAATGTATATAACTATGGTCACATTAACAACACGTTGAAACAAGTCACTGCGATGCGTTCTACACTCTTCGTTTCAAACACAAACACATACTCAATACTCTAAAATGAATAGAAACGCAGTTATATAACAAAAAACGCACAAAAATACTTACTTTTAGTTATCGATATACAAAAAGTGCTCTTTTAAACAACTGCCACGTGCCACTTGCTAAGCAAGACTGACGATCGTTCGAATATATTTTCGCTTCGTTTGCTTTCGGGAAATATTCGCATACCGCCTACTGTTCCTGGAATATTTGTGTTGTTTCAACCGTCCTTTGTTTCAACCGTACCCAGTCTACCCTACCCTTAAAATTCTGCCACAGCGCAGGCATTTTCGTTGCTGCAAGCAGCAAACAGCAAATGATTCATTGCCTATTTTGGGGTGCTGCTTACTACTGAAAGAATAGGGGGATAGGAAAGAAGTTTTTTGGTACGATAGTGTTTTTTTCCACAGGTGGTGCCTTAATTGCTTAAGAGAGATTTGAATTGTTGTGTGTATTCAATTTTACAAGGCATGGATATTGCTTTGACCGAAACACCATCGTTAAGACAATAGCATTTACGTCATAATTAATGAGGTATCGTCTTGCATCGATTTGTATATTTTGCAGAAAATTTAAGCAGCTGTCATTGTTTTAAAAGTGAATAATAATTGACTTTATATCTTTTCTTTAAATGCAACAGAATGTAATCAATGTAATATTTTATAAATAAGAAACTATATTTCATTGCTTTTCCCCTTCCGGCTTAGAAATGTCAAACAAATATATGTATCATCAGTGGGGTAGCTAAGCATTTAAAAATGTTCAGACATTACCCAAATTGAAAAACCCGAAACCATACATACATATTCGCTTACAAGGGATAAATAGTAAAAAGGAAAATTGATTTGGATATTAAAAATTAATTTTTTTTTTTTTCAATAATTAAATTGAGACTCACTTTCGTGAATATAAGGTTTTATAGGCCAGAGAAGGAATAGTTGCTTTAATTTTTCTTTTTGTTTGGGTAGTTTTTTTATTTGCCGTCACGTGCCACAATCTATTTGATTGCCTTCGTCTAGAGTTATGGGAGAGTCTCTAGGAGGGTGCTGCTCGCACTCAAGTCCATACGGACTATGGCTGGCAGGTATAGTTGGTTTCCAAGTGATGGGGTAAGTCCGTAGATGATTGATAGAACACTCTTAAATGTTGAGTGTGCAAATCAGCGCTTTGCAAGAGAACCAGGGAAAAAAGCGGTACTTTTTGAATTATTCTTTCCGATTTATTTTCTCAACATCATAAGCAAACAGTTAGCATCATCAAATGATATATTTCGGCAGAAGGTTTTGAAAAAGTGCACAACGAATGTTAACAAATGTTTGTGCTTATTCAGTTGAAGCGAAGTGTATGTATGTGACTTAACTGTTTAAATAAGTTTTGGAGTAGTCCACTTCGATAACAGAAGTCCCAATTAAGTGCACAAAATAAATTGCTAAAATTTTCAATTGCATACATGTTGTCAAATTTTTGATCATTAATCTGTAATGTACAATTTTCAAAAGTGTGTAATGGTGTAATCCACCAAGATTATAATATTTTACAACAATTTAGTTATTATCGTTCAAAATTAACTGCCGACTGTTAGTTCCTTTAAACGAACCGGATCTTTTGGTCAACACTGCCTTTTCGACCATTTCAATCAGCTGCGACACAAAATTCTAAAATACTTTTTTTTTACACGGTCTGGTCCGATTCCACACTAAGGCACACGCGGTTACTCGGTTAGTAATTTGGTTAGTTGTAAAGCTTCTATCAGCCACGCGGGCCTTAGCATATATATATACAAAGATATACATATATATATGTATAGTTCCTAGTTCTCGAGGTAAGCTTTCAATCGTGAAAAGATTTCTGCCGCTAAATAAAACAATTTTTCTGTAGCTTTACGGATAGCCTTTCTGTTTGAAGGTGAAAAGTGTTCCAGTGCCCCGGATAAAATATCCATCCCCGGCACGATATTAGTGGACAGAACGCGCCCGACCGACTCAAACAGAAAGCGTCTGCAGCAAAATTAAAAGAACCATCTGCGGTCCTTGCTTTTGACCGGCAGATCACCAAAGTTGGCACCCGCAGCAGACAAACTCAACTGCTAGGTTTCAAGTGCACGTCAGAGACCCATAACTACTCAGGATTAAAGATTTCTTGCGTCCACTAAAGCTCTGCTTACGTCAAGCATCACATGGTCATCCTGAAGACCTCATTTATATAATATACCATCACCTGACCGCACAACCAGTCATCCAATAAGACCCAACAACAATTTATATCACGATCGTAAAAATAATTTAAACAAAGCCGAGTCAGGGCACTCCATTATTTATTCCACATTTAAGGCTAAAAGTAGTGACCATATAAGTAAAGATCCATACAGAGGACATAACAAGATAAATGTACAAGACCACATGTGTAAATATGTATAGATGTCCCCACATATGCGCGTGCATATATGGAGTTCGCGAAATTTCGGTATTAGCCAGTTTCCTAACCCTAAAATTATATTAAGTGAATTAGCTAGCATTAAAAAAAAAAAGGAAAAAAAAAATCTTCATATTCGACAAAGCCACCGAAAAGAATTCGCGTATTAGGTAAAAGATCGGAGTACATGCCTACCTTGTTTTTTTTTTGTCTTTAAATTACCATACCTTAACACAGCGAGAGATCTAGCAGCGAGAAACCTGTGCACAAGCTTCGACGCATCAAGATCCACGGACAATAAGTGAGTACATACGCATAAATAAAAAAAGAAAAAAATATATAAAATTTTTTTTTCAATGGCTTTCGTTAAAATTTTGTTTAAGTGTTTTAAGTTAATAAAAAATATATTTGCGCTCTCGTCAGAGAGCGACATCAAATAAAAGACTTTATTTAATTTTAATAACTTTTTATTGAAGTCAAAGCTTCAGATCCCTTACCCTTGGTGGGGGGAAATCTTCCGCTATACGAAGTGACTGTTGGTATGGTAGACTTAAGACTTAACAACTTGAGATACATCGATCCCCTTTTATATTGCTTAATTGCTAACGCAGCATTTTGACTGCGGATATTCTCGCACCAGTTGCTAAAGGCAAAAAGTGCTGAGTCACATTTCCTGCTCATATTTTATAAACATTGAAGCGATGGATCTTTAAAACATAAACATTGATTAGGACAAAAAGTGTTGACTACAATTATTCTTTGTCATAGCATCTTTTTGTGTACATTGAAAGTATGGCAAAATGTTTACTTATTGAATTTAAAATCTAGATGCGCACAAGTGGGTTCCGATATAACACCTCCCCCTTTAGAGTCTTCTAATGGTCGGAAAGTGACCTTTGGAAGATTTACATTGTTTATTATCTTCTTATTTTTACATTTTAAATATGTATAAAGGATTATGACAAGTATAATGATTAAAATTATCATGTACATAGTTAAACTAGTATGTTTGTGCTTGTATTTCAGTTCTTCAATTTCTTTTAAGTTTTGTATATTTTGGTAATGTAATTCTTGAAAAGTTATATCTTTTGATTTGGTATAATTAATATTCTCAATTACATTTGGTATTAAAGGTTCGTGTTTATAATTTTTTCTTTCGTACATTTTATTATTTATTTCAATTTTACAATTTTCGAACTTAATTAGGTAGTTACCTTTAACAGTAATGTTTTGATTATTACAATTTTGATTTATTTCTTGTAATTTTACATTAATTAACACAAGATTATTATTTCCTATTTCTAATATTTCTTGGTTTACATTTTTTATTAGTTTACAATTCATTTGTTTTTTAAATAGATTCTGTAAGCAGTTATCATTTATTTTTGATAAATATTTTTTAATATTTGTATTATTGTAAATTGCTTGATCTTTAGTCAAATATATTTTATTAGTTATCTCTAATTGCTGACTATCTTCTAAGTTTGGTATGGGTTGAATATGTATTTGTTTGTATAATTCGTTTGTAAAGTTTGGCAATTCAATTATAAAAATAATAGAGTTTTTATACAAAGCAAGTTCTAATTTGATTTCTGAAAGTTTTTCAATTGTAATATTATTTTTATCAATTTCTGTTTCTGAAAATATGTCTTTGCTTAGGATTCCTAGTCTCGATGCTAAAATTATGTCTTTAATTTTGTCGATGTCATTTATCAAATATTTTATATTGTCTTTAATTTCTATTTCTAATTTCAATTTGTTAAGATCCCTTTCTAAATCGTGTTGAATGCGAATAGATTTTTCTATATGTTCGGTAAGTTTCTTAGTTTTGTTATTAAACATGTTAGTTACTAACGCAATTTGTTCATTAAAATGATTGTTTATCTGTATTTGTAAATTTGAGTTTTCTATTACATTATGTGTATTTGTTTCTATTAATTTTAGCCTTTCTTCTATTTCTTGCCTATCATCGTCGTCCATAGTTCCGGATATAAATTTCATGCCTGTACCTAAAATATTAATAAGTCCTCTTTTCTGTCTGTTATGTGGTATTATAGTTTCAAATTCTTTTCTTGTATGTTTCATTAAATTAATAATTTCAATGTTTGGTTCAGGTAAAAGTTGTATATGTTCTTCTAGTATTTCTAAATTTGTTTCGTACTTAGTTAAATTTATAATATGAAGTATTTTAGTATAGTTTTCTATTATTTGTATCTGTTGTAGTTGTATAATGGTAAAACCGTTACCGTGGTTGTAATTAGTTATTTGTATTTCTTGGCTATAGGCCAGTGTTAACTGCCATAGAACTAGTATCGATGCCAATTTTAATTTTATCATTTTTAAATTTTTTCTTTTTCTTTCGAAACTGGTCTTTGTGTAATTTTTGTAAGTCTCTGTTTGGTTTAATAGTTATTTTATTTTTATCGATTTCAATCACTTTTACTGACCTTTGGAAGATTTACATTGTTTATTATCTTCTTATTTTTACATTTTAAATATGTATAAAGGATTATGACAAGTATAATGATTAAAATTATCATGTACATAGTTAAACTAGTATGTTTGTGCTTGTATTTCAGTTCTTCAATTTCTTTTAAGTTTTGTATATTTTGGTAATGTAATTCTTGAAAAGTTATATCTTTTGATTTGGTATAATTAATATTCTCAATTACATTTGGTATTAAAGGTTCGTGTTTATAATTTTTTCTTTCGTACATTTTATTATTTATTTCAATTTTACAATTTTCGAACTTAATTAGGTAGTTACCTTTAACAGTAATGTTTTGATTATTACAATTTTGATTTATTTCTTGTAATTTTACATTAATTAACACAAGATTATTATTTCCTATTTCTAATATTTCTTGGTTTACATTTTTTATTAGTTTACAATTCATTTGTTTTTTAAATAGATTCTGTAAGCAGTTATCATTTATTTTTGATAAATATTTTTTAATATTTGTATTATTGTAAATTGCTTGATCTTTAGTCAAATATATTTTATTAGTTATCTCTAATTGCTGACTATCTTCTAAGTTTGGTATGGGTTGAATATGTATTTGTTTGTATAATTCGTTTGTAAAGTTTGGCAATTCAATTATAAAAATAATAGAGTTTTTATACAAAGCAAGTTCTAATTTGATTTCTGAAAGTTTTTCAATTGTAATATTATTTTTATCAATTTCTGTTTCTGAAAATATGTCTTTGCTTAGGATTCCTAGTCTCGATGCTAAAATTATGTCTTTAATTTTGTCGATGTCATTTATCAAATATTTTATATTGTCTTTAATTTCTATTTCTAATTTCAATTTGTTAAGATCCCTTTCTAAATCGTGTTGAATGCGAATAGATTTTTCTATATGTTCGGTAAGTTTCTTAGTTTTGTTATTAAACATGTTAGTTACTAACGCAATTTGTTCATTAAAATGATTGTTTATCTGTATTTGTAAATTTGAGTTTTCTATTACATTATGTGTATTTGTTTCTATTAATTTTAGCCTTTCTTCTATTTCTTGCCTATCATCGTCGTCCATAGTTCCGGATATAAATTTCATGCCTGTACCTAAAATATTAATAAGTCCTCTTTTCTGTCTGTTATGTGGTATTATAGTTTCAAATTCTTTTCTTGTATGTTTCATTAAATTAATAATTTCAATGTTTGGTTCAGGTAAAAGTTGTATATGTTCTTCTAGTATTTCTAAATTTGTTTCGTACTTAGTTAAATTTATAATATGAAGTATTTTAGTATAGTTTTCTATTATTTGTATCTGTTGTAGTTGTATAATGGTAAAACCGTTACCGTGGTTGTAATTAGTTATTTGTATTTCTTGGCTATAGGCCAGTGTTAACTGCCATAGAACTAGTATCGATGCCAATTTTAATTTTATCATTTTTAAATTTTTTCTTTTTCTTTCGAAACTGGTCTTTGTGTAATTTTTGTAAGTCTCTGTTTGGTTTAATAGTTATTTTATTTTTATCGATTTCAATCACTTTTACTTTCCTATGCTTTGTTTTTAATTTATCGAAATATGTAGGATTATAAATTTTGGTAAAATTAGGATTTATATCGGTATCTTTTCTATCTTTATTCACTCTAGCTAAAACTTTATTTTTTGTGCTTTCGATTCTATTAAATATTGTTTTATTGTCTATGCGTCCGAAATGTATGTCACTCGGTTTTTCTCTAGTAGTTAAGTGGATCGTATTGTTGTAAACCTTTATTGTTCGTGTCACGTTATCGACTAAGCTTGGCTTTTGCTTTTCAAATAATCTTATGTTCTCGTTGAGAGTGGAGTGCAAACGCTCTATATCTGAGTTGCCTGTGTGTCGATATGGCGTAGTAATGTGAGTTACTATCTCGTTGTCTTTGAGATATTGTTTAACTGTGTAAGATAAAAAACATTTATCATTGTCGGTCGTTAAGATTTTTGGTTTACCTAGATAAATAAATATCTTAGTTATAGCGGTTAGCACATCGGCTTGATTCTTTGTTTCTAAACGTTCAAGGGCTATAAATTTTGAAAATTTGTCAATACATGTTAGGTAGCTACCATTTCTTGGTATGGGCCAAATGTCCATATGGTAGTGTTCATGAGGGCCTGAGGGCGTGGGCGTTTTTTCATAAGGTAGTTTTATTGGATTCCTTTCTATTTTGAAATTACACATTTCGCAATTGTTCAATACTTTATTAATAGTTTCACGTAAACTAGGTGCGTACAATTTTCTAATGACTTCAAGGTATGTTTTTTCAATACCAATATGATTAAATTTTATATGGATTTTATTAATTGTTTCCTCAGTTTCTGGAGGATGTAAATTTATTAGGTTAGATATGCTTCTATATAATTTCTGTTTATTATGGTGTTGTTTCCAATGGGTTTGAAATTTAAGAAATAATTCGTCGTCATTCGCATATTTGTTCAAAGGTAAATCGTCGTTATTTATGAATATTGCATTTGTGCAATTTATATCACATTCTGATATTATTAGATCAAAGTCTTTGGTCGTAAAATTTTTTCTCGTAATTGTTATTAATCTTTTGCCTATATACGGAAAGGATATTTCCTGAGAATCTTCATTAGTTGTTTTGATGATTATCTGACGTTTAAACATGTTAAGGGGTTTTTCTGTTATTGGAATTAGGTCTGTACTATCTGATTCGACACTGTGTTGTGTACTCGCTAAGTCTTCTTCTAAAGCGTTAATTTCAGGTGAAATCTTGATTCTTGATAGAGCATCGGCAACTTTATTTTCTTTGCCTTGCAGGTACTCAATATCAAAATCATATTCTTCGAGCTTTATTTTCCAACGTTGTAGTTTAGAATTAGGCTCTTTCAGATTATGTAGCCAAACTAGCGGCCTATGATCTGTTAAAATTTTAAAACGTCTACCATATAGGTAATGACGAAATTGTTTGGTTGCCCAAACGATTGCTAGGAGTTCTTTCTCTATAGTGCTGTAGTTGCACTCGTGTTTATTAAGTGTCCTGGATGCAAATGAAAGTGGTCCGTGAGATTGGGACAATACTGCACCTATTGCAAAATTGCTTGCATCGGTTGTTAATATAAATTCTTTACTAAAGTCTGGGTGTTTGTTAATTAACATATCTGTCATTGCTACTTTTAGTTTGTTGAACGCGTCAGCATATTGTTCGTTCTTTATATCTATTTTTGAATCCTTTTTTAGGTATAACGTCATAGGTTTGATTATTTTAGCATAATCCTGGATGAATTTTCTATAATATCCAGTTAAACCTAGGAAGGATTGTATTTCTTTTATGGAGGTGGGAATTTGAAAATCTTTTATTGTTTGAATTTTTGACGGATTGGGTTTGATACCTTCTGGTGTAATTATATGTCCGAGAAATTCGGATTCTTTCTTTAGAAAATCACATTTATTCAAAGAAACTTTAAGATTGACTTGTCGAAGTCTCTTGAAGATTAGTTTCAAATGTTGAATATGTTCTTGTAGTGATGAAGAAAAGATGATGATATCGTCAAGGTAAACATAGCATATTTTACCAATGTAGTCACTTAGGACTTCGTTCATCATGCGTTGAAATGTAGCAGGAGCATTCTTGGGACCAAATGGCATTCTGATCCATTCATAATGTCCTGAAAGTGTGGAGAAGGCTGTCTTCTCACGATCTTGTGGATCTATTTCAATTTGGTAAAAACCTTTTGTTAAATCCAAAGTAGAAAAATAATTGGCTCGACCCATCTTGTCGAGTATATCTTCAATTAGAGGAATTGGAAATTTATCCTCTTTGGTAACCTTGTTCAATTTGCGATAGTCAATAACTATACGCCACTCTTTATTTCCCATCTTGTCCATTTTCTTGGGTACGACCCATATCGGAGCATTATATGGTGAACTCGAGTGTTTGATTATCCCTTGATCCAAAAGATCTTGGATCTGATTATTGACTTCATTTTTATGTACCTCGGGATAGCGGTATATCCGGGTGAAAATTGGGGAATTGTCTGAGACAGTAAGTTTGTGTTTGACGTGTGATGTAAATGTTAGGTCGTCACCTTTATGAAAGAATACATCTTGATATTCTTTTAAGGTTTTAGAGAGAATTCTTTTTTCTTCAATATTCATGTGTTCAGTATTTTTTTGTTCAAACTCGTCGAAGATAGTGTCATTTGGCGTTAAGCCGCTTAAGTGATGAACTTCCATCATGTAGTCTTGTTCGTCAATTAAATCAAAAAATATTGGAATTTTTATGTCATTCAGTGTTAATGTCTTGGTTGCATAATCTAATTTACTATTATTAGGTAATAGAATATTATTACCGATTATCCCATTGTAATTTGGACTAAAATTCAATATATGGAAAAGACAGTTTTCTTTTACTTTATAGGCGAATTTTTCTTTGGGAAATAATGCTTCTTCTGTCACTACGACAGGGTTTCCTACTGTGTTAATTTTTAACGGTTGCTTTCTAGTTTGTATGTATTGGGGTGGAACGTCTATTTTATTAATGATACTATTTGTTGCTCCAGTATCTATGAGCATACGTATAATTTTGCCGTTTTTCTCTATTCTGAGATAGGGAAGTCCGGATTTATTTCCGAGGCTTGTAACTGAAAATTTTGATTCTCGTGAGTTTCGTTATTTGTTTCTAAATTCCTTTCAGTATTACTACTATTATTTTCATTATATCCCGCAGGATTGTTAGAGTGATTTCCTCTGTTGTAATTAACTTGTCTGTTAACCGGTGTTGGGTTACGTCTCAATTGACTACTACTTGGATCTATGTCCATAGGCTGTGTTCTAGAGTTGTTTTGGTTATAGTTCCTATCTGTATTGTAATTATTTTGGAAAGGAGCTCTGTTTTGAAAATGATTGAATGGTGGTCGAAAATTATTTGGTCTAAAATTGTTGTTAGGGTTGTTTCTATTTTGGCCAAACGCTTGGAAATTTTGGGGTCTAAAATTATTTTGATGATTCTGTGGGACAAACATTTTAGGTTGAAAGTTCTTAACATTATTGCTGAAGTTTTGCCTTGGCTGTCTTTCTTCAAAAGAGTTTGATTCAACAAATCCTGCTTCTGTGAGCTCGTGTAGGGCTTCCTGCAAACTCATTGGTTTGAGGGCGAAAAGAATTGTTCGCATATGTACCGGCAATTTCTCTTTAAAAATATTTAAGGCTGTGAGATTATTATTGTTCACTTCATGGACTTTATTTTCTTGAACCGATTTTTGGTTCAAATCGCACAAAGTTTTTTGTATGTCGTTATAGAAATTTAAAACGTTACCTCTGAAACTGATCTGTCTTAGATCTTCGTACAATTGTAGGCTGTTCTTGAATCCTCCGAAATTATTAATTAGCATATGTCTGATTTCTAACCAATTTTGTAAGTGGGAGTGAATCTCAATGCATCTTTTTGCTTTTCCAATAAATTTGGATTTTAAAATATTTATACACATCAGTTGGCTTTGATTATCATACTCGTTAAGAGTTGGTATTATTCCATCTACATTTGTGAGGAATGTGTAAAGATCTTCAGTGCGACCATCAAACGTATTAAGTTTCTCAATATATTTTAATGGATTAAGCGTTAAGCTTTTTTTGGGTGTATTATTTACTTGGGATGTAGCCATTTTGGTTTTCTGATAGTTTTCTATACTTAATTTACTTTGATTAAACTTATGATTATTTTCTTCAAATTTTGTCAATAAAATGTTGTCAATATTTTTATTTTTACTTTTATTGTCTAAAATATTATTGCCCAAACTAAGATTTAAATTATCAATTTTATTTTCTAGTAATTTAATTTTTCTATTTTCAAAATTATTCTTACAATATTCAGGTATACTTCTGTTTCGAATTTCTAGTAGATGTAGGTCTTCTTCTTCTGTTGAACTAGATTCCTCTTCGTCAGTGTATCTGCTTTCTGGGTTAATTATCTTCTTCTTCTGCAATCTCTTGATCATTTATTTTATGCTATTTGTTGGAGCTCTGAAGCTGCCCTTTTCTTCTTTAACTTAGTCTATGAGGTTGATTAATTTCTCTCTATGAGTTTTGTGGTATTACCATGTGCATTGGGGTGAACCACTAATTAATCCGTTTTTATTCACTGAATAGATTTGTTGGATCTTCGATCTTTTCACTGAATTTATTTAAAAATGTTTTACCCGTCAATGTGAGTACGGTTTATTCACTTTCAAAACTTTTTTTTAAAAATATCTTAATCAATTTTGTATTAATTTATTTTTATTTATTCACAGCACCGTGTTTAGTCGTAGACTCAAAGATTTGTTTTAATCTTTTTCGCAGAAAAAACTTATTTTTGAAATTTACTTCACTATTTAAACGGAACGGTAGATTTTTACAAGGATTACACGATTTGTGCAATCCTACCGACTGCGCCAATTTTGTTTAAGTGTTTTAAGTTAATAAAAAATATATTTGCGCTCTCGTCAGAGAGCGACATCAAATAAAAGACTTTATTTAATTTTAATAACTTTTTATTGAAGTCAAAGCTTCAGATCCCTTACCCTTGGTGGGGGGAAATCTTCCGCTATACGAAGTGACTGTTGGTATGGTAGACTTAAGACTTAACAACTTGAGATACATCGATCCCCTTTTATATTGCTTAATTGCTAACGCAGCATTTTGACTGCGGATATTCTCGCACCAGTTGCTAAAGGCAAAAAGTGCTGAGTCACATTTCCTGCTCATATTTTATAAACATTGAAGCGATGGATCTTTAAAACATAAACATTGATTAGGACAAAAAGTGTTGACTACAATTATTCTTTGTCATAGCATCTTTTTGTGTACATTGAAAGTATGGCAAAATGTTTACTTATTGAATTTAAAATCTAGATGCGCACAAGTGGGTTCCGATATAACATTAATGTTCATTTACCCTTTAATCAACATACTTGAAGTAACAGATTAGTATTCTTACCTATACATACCTACATATATGACTTATCTGCTTAATGTTGGGATTTCATTTTCATATCATACTTTTAATCAAATAAATATTATTACCTTATTACCTCTAAGTTGCCTTACTCATTAGTAATTTTATCCTTACATTCTGCCTCAATGGTTGGCAGGTTGAATTTATGAAACGATCATGGAAGTTATAAATAAAATGTGTTAATTAAAAGAATTGTTGAGATTTGTTGGTGATATCTAGAGTGCAATTGAATCGTGATTTAGGGACTGGTCTCAAAGCATCGAGGCGAGAGCAGTCACGGTTAAACAATAAGTACCGTTTAAAGGGGCAGGGTTCCTCCAGGTGTCAAAACAGCTACGACATCACCGCTGATAAAAGTCCATATAATTCCCTCTGTTACCATTCCCGTATTGATTTCATTTTTTTCCAGACTCAACGGCATCCGCCATCGAGGACCTTAGGTGTGCGAGGTCACGGTCTGTTTCACTTTCCCTTTCCTTTCTTTACTTTTTAATTTTTTTTGGCACGATAAACTTTTGTTGAGTCAGGATAGCCAATAAGCAGCAAAGACCCACCCTCCGTCGAGTTAACGCCGTGCAACCGCAACGTGCCAGCTGCTGCTTGTCGTGTCGTGTCGAGGATCAGCCATCTCCTCATCGAAAACAGGCTAAGGACACACCTGACCATTACAATTGATCAAAGCATTTCTTTTAATAACAACCGATTTTCTTTCGTAACAATTATTATTTAACTAAATGTCGCCATTTATCGCAAGTACTGTTCCTTTCATTAATCCTACAATAACATTTTTATTTTTATTTATTTTCTTGGTACAGTTTATAGTTTCATTGAAACAGTTTACGAATGGATTTTTAGATTTTCTATTTAGATGTCTAATTTCTCTATTTTCTTTACATACAAAATTACTTCCATTGATTCTAATCAAAAATTCACGTTTAAAATTTAATTCTTCATTATCTTCATTAGGTATCGAAGTAATTAAGTATTTATTGAATGTTAGTATTTTGTCAGGAATTTGGTTTACAAATATCAATAAATTTTCATGAAATTCCCCAACTGATAGTTTAATTTTCTTTGGTTTGTAAATACAAATTAACATTATATTCATAAATTTTTCACAAGTTAATAGACTTTCTACCATTATTTGCAATCAATTAGCTAAGATTATATTTTGTATCTTTTAAATAAGTTCTTTTAATAAGTATAATCGTCTCTGGTATTCACGGAAATTTTATCTTTGTTCAATTAAATTAAATTTTCTTTCATGTCCTGACTCTAAGTTGACTTCCATTGTTAAACTTTGTTTTATTATATTTATGTCTTCTTGAAACTGGTTATTGATTTTTATCTGTTTGTTATTTTGTAGATATCAGGTTGTGCTTATTTTCGCCTATCGATTTTAATTGATCTTCTATTTCTTTTTGGTCTTCCTCATCCATGGTTCAGAATAAAAATTTTAAAATTTTTCCGCCAAATCCTCTTCTTGATCTTTCATTGTACATGTATTGTATATGGCTTAACACCTTTATTTGTTATTGTTAGTTAGTAATTGTGATTTTATTTAATCATATTTAATTCATACATAATTCACAATAATGTGCATTGGCAAATGCCGTCAGCCGGAAAAATAGAGAAATTTTGACATATAATTATTAACAAAAGTTGAAACATTTTTAAAATTAAATTTTAATGATATTTTCATAGGAGTTTACACAATATTATTATTTTTATAATGCTTCATCTACAATTTGTTGTCGATACTTCATGGCAGGTTTTACGTACATTCCAAGCATAGACAACTTCGTCTTCCGTAAGTGTAGATTTACAACAATGAGCTCTTCTGATACTTCTAAAGATAAGACAAACTCCAATGAAATGCTGGACACTTCTTTCACGTGTAGATTGCATAAATTGCATTCTGGATTGATGTCCGATCTATGCGGCATATGATTTAAACGAAGAAGTTCCCCTCTGACCTTAAAAATTGACGAAATCATATTTATACTATTTTGGTCATGGAAATAGTTTTGCTCCATAAGATAATGGTTGAGTATTCGATACGTACACTTGCTTTCACTTGAACCTACACTCCGCACGGTAAGCTTCATCAATATTCCTTAACAGCTCATGTATATATCCTTTCCAACATTCTGCATTATATTCTGTTATCTGGACATTATGTCCTGCACTCAATTCTTCGAAAAATTGAGCTGTCCACGCAATGCATTGTTTGTCACTATATGCAGATGGCGGTGTCTGGGAAGCGCCATTGCTTTCAATATGTACTCCATATGCAACCGAATTGTAAAGATGTATGGAGGGGCAGTCCTGTTTCTATTTGCAACATATAATTTGGAGTATGTTCTGGAAGCCTTAAGATTTTCTTTATAAAGTATCTTAAAAGTTGTTCGACTTCGTCATACCGATAGATACCCCAAACTTGTGCAGCATAACACAACCTCGAAAGCTTTAAATTTCATACTCGATGGTATGTTTTTTTGCCAAGTATCCCCTTCCTTGGAGTTCCTTGACTTCTTCGTTTCTTTTAGTTTTTCGTGAAGGTGGTACCTACTTGAAAGACATTGTGGGTGTTAATGTTACCCCAAGATACTTATGAGACTTAACAATCTCAACTTCCTCATTTTGCCAACACCATTTTTTCTGCCTTAAGTACCTCCCAGGTCCATTTCGAATAATAATTATTTTAGATTTATCAACGTTGACTTTGAGGTTCCACAGGTTATTGTGTGTCCTAGAAATTGTGTTTACCTGCATAGAAAATTACATTTGTGTATTTGTACTTTAATGTTATATTTCCTTAAACGGTATATTTAAAATTGATCATATATTATATTCTTCCAAACTTGTGGAGAAGATTAATATGTCATCTAAATAAACGACACATTTTTTATTGATCAGGTTTTCCAAAACATCATTCATCATACGCCGAAATATGGCTGGTGCGTTTTTCAAGCCAAATGGCATACGAAGCCATTCGTATTATCCGTATAGTCTATGGCCATACGCCATGTTTGTTCACCTGAATTATCTAATTTGTTTGGTACTACTATGGGTATGAGCTATAGGGTGAAATACTTTTTCTAATTATTCCTGATGAATATGAAACGCAAAACTTAGAGATAAACTGTATTTAATAAAGAAGAAATTTATGAACATGTTACTACAAAACAGAGGTTTCTAGAAGAGAATGACATATTGTAATTCAAAAGCAAACAGTATTGCCAGGTGCAAACTAAATGTAAATTGTTCTGTAACTGGCAGGGCATTGTCAGGAGCGCTGGTTGATACTTCTTAGTTCTAAGTTCTAACACGCCTTCCTCAATCAGCGCTTTTTAACAAGTTGATATACCGATATCTCCCATACATCTGCAGTGGGCTGGTCCAGGAAGTGGCTTCGTGAACATATCCGCTGGCATCATTTCAGTTGGGGTGTAGATGACTGTTTCTTTTCCATCTTGTAGTTGCTGCCGGACAAAATGATATCTGGTTGCAATATGCTTTGTTCGTGAATGACGGACTGCATTCTCGGCTATGTGTTTTGCGCCTTGGTTGTCTGTTCCAATACTTATCTTAGTGAGTGGAAGCAAATTCATCTCGGTCATAAGATTCTGAAGATATGTTGCTTCCCTCGATGACTCGGACAGCGCTACATATTCTGCCTCAGTACTTGAAATAGCTACTGACCTTTGATTCTGGGAACGCCAGGTATTGCTCCGCTCAATACAAAAACGTATCCGGTATATGATATTCCATCGGCCTCGTCGATTGCATGATCAGCATCCGAGTATCCTCGAATACCCAAAGTGTCCTTGGTGTAAGTGAGCCTGCAGGTTTCCGAATAGCGTAGAACACGCTTCGCAGCTGACCAGTACTCATCTTGATAGGTTTCGTTATACTCATAGGTTTCGTTATACTGTGCCAAACGATTAACTGTGAACGCTATATCTGGCCTGGATGCAATAACCAAATACATAAGCGATCCGATGAGCTGACGATAGGGTTTTTCCCTTTGACCCTGTTCAGTATTCCCTTTTCCAGCAGGTAATTTTGACTTTGTGTCGCTCGGTGTACTTATTGGTTTCGATTCGTCCATGTTGAACTTCTTTAATATTTCCCTGATGTATGCTTGCTGCTTCAGTTTAATCTCGCCTTCTCCTTGAATGATTTCAACGCCCAAACAAAATCGCGCCAGTCCGAGATCCATCACTTCGAATGCTGCAGCAAGTCCATCATGTATGTACTTCAATGTCTTCTGACTTCTTGAGGCGTACAGGATGTCGTCGACGTACACTGCAACGATGGTGAATTCTTTTTCACTTGTGTTGAAGTAAAAACATGTATTGTTAGCATCTGGTTTCAAGCCAAGTCTACGAAGTGTTTCGTCCAACTTTTTGTGCCATTGTCGTCCAGCCTGCCGCAGACCATACAACGCTTTCCTCAATCGACACACATTATAGCCATTCTTGAGTTTTTGCAGCATTTGTTTGGCCTTTTTCATCACACCATCATTGTTTCGATTCTCTCTCGCGAGCATTTGTAACGACTGCTGAAGATACTTAGGAGTTTCCATGAAAATTTCTTGTTCCAACTCACCGTTTAGATACGCTGCCACGACGTCCATTTGATAAACTTTCAAATTCTCACGGACTGCTAGTCGACTCGACTAGGTCCCACGTATTTTTTTTTTGATAAGTGCTCGAATCTCTTCTTTGATTGCTTCCAGCCATTATTGTGCCTCTGCTCCAGACATCGCATCCTCTAGTGACAGCTCTCCAATGTTTGCCATCTCAATCTCATCTTCGTCCACGGCATCGGTGTAATCTTCATCGTCAGTTTTATCCTCAGAACCAGCATCATCTTCTACTGGTTGTTCGATTAGTTTCTGCTTGGCCAATCGAAACAGACCGCGTTTGATAAACTTCACGAACATTTTTCTTTTCTATTAGAGGCACAAACTTATCATGTTTCTCCAAATCCATTGAATTTGACTCCAGTTCAAGTGTAGTTTCGTCATTTGGGATGGTAACAGGTTTTTCTTGATGTTTCGTAACAACTAATTCATGTTCTATGACCTTGACGTCTCTCGTAATGACTACTTTTTGTTTTTCAGGAATCCATACACGATAACCCTTGGATACCTCAGAATACCCAACCAGGATGCCCTCCATTGAACGCGCTTCGAATTTATCCTTACCAGGAGAGTTATCAAGAATAAAAGTCCTTGCGCCGAAAACCTTAAGATGTCTCAAGTCTGGCAACAAACATTTGTTCTTCTATTGGACTTCTTGGGAAACGGTAACCTCGTCATTTTTCAGCTGAGACATACGCTACAAGCGCCAAGCTTTTCGTTTTCATTTAATGAAAGTCCAGTCACCACGTTCCTTCGATGCATAGCCAGGAGGTCACGTTCGTTTAGATGACCGAGCCTGCGATGCCATAATTCAAGCTTGGATTCATTCACATCCACCATGCACGCATGTGTTGTTGTTTCTTGGACATAGTACAGGTGTCCAACTCGGTTCGCAACTACCTTGACTTCACCGTCATGTCCTCGGACGATTGCCTTCTCTTTATCAAAAATGATGGTGTTGTCATGGTCGGTTATCCTCGCAACGGATAATAGGTTAGTTCGAAGGTTCTTTACTAATAATGTGTTTTCAAGTTTTACTGACCTCTCAGGCATCCCATCTGTAGTGACTTACAGCTCCTTACAGCTCCTCTCGCATCGACATTCGTACTGGAGTCCTTTGCCAACATCAGCTTTCCTTGCATCACAGAGGGTGTGGATGGAAACAGACTCTCATCGTTGTACATGTGGGACATGCAACCGCTGTCCAGATACCACCGTCTTTAAAATTCGCTCCTCTGCATCCCCAAAGCTTCGTTTTCCATCGTGAAGAATGTACTTTCTGCTTTCGCTGACGTTTCACATCGTGAAGGGTACTTCGGTTTGTTGTTCTTCGGACACATGGACGCCTTATGACCAAGTTCATGACATTTGTAGCATATGAACTTAAAAGATGTGTCACCTTCACTCACACTGCCATGCTTTCGTTGTGGCGTTCCTCGTTCGAACTTCGATTTGCTCTGACTGGTACCTCGCCGAACATACGAGTACATTGCTTCGGATTTGTCGTCCTCCTTACGTTGAATTGTTGCATCGTACTTCTCGAGAATTTTCTCTCTCAGCCAGTACACTGGGCTTTGGAAGGTTGTCGTGAGACTCCATTGTGCACTTGAACAGTTCGAAACTCGGTGGCAATCCATTCAATAAAAGAATCGACAACAATTCTTCGTGTATATCAATGTCCATACACTTTAGTTGTGACACTGCGGCGAAGAATTCCATTAAATTTTTTCGCAGATTGTCGCCTTCCTGGATTTTATATATCGCCACCACGTTTCAGCAATGTTGATTTCTTTGTTGGTCTCGTGGAAGCAAATTCAGATTTCAAACGCTCTCAGATACGCTTTGCCGTGTCCAATCCTTTAACAAGACGTAATAGACTCGGATCGATGGCGATAATCAAGTCTGACTTTGCTTTCGCGTCGTCACCCAACCACTTCTCAAGATCCTCTTTATTGTTGTTTTCAACGAGTTCTGGTTCTCCATTCACATGCTTCCATGTTCCAGTTTTTACCATCACAGCCTCGATTTGCATGACCCACGTGTCATAGTTGTCGCTAACGAGTGGCCTGATGGAATTTATGTTGTTCGACATTTTTTCTTTATTTCTTGTTGTTCTCAAATATATTTATATTACGTTTGGGACTGGGCCCATAACCTGATGAATATGAAACGCAAAACTTAGAGATAAATTGTATTTAATAAAGAATAAATTTATGAACATGTTACTACAAAACAGAAGTTTCTAGAAGAGAATGGCATATTCAGTCGTTTGTAATTCAAAAACAAAAACAGTATTGCCAGGTGCAAACTAAATGTAAATTGTTCTGTAACTGGCAGGGCATTGCCAGGAGCGCTGGTTGATACTTCCTAGTTCTAAGTTCTAACGATTCCTTGCTCTAACATGTCGTTAATTTGCCGTTCTTTTTCTACTTCGTGAATTTTTGGGGTATCTGTACTGTATGTGTATATTTTGGTAAAAATAGGATTATTGTTTTCTGTTCTAATGAAATGCATTGTCTGAGTGGTAGAAGTGAGTCTTCCTCCTTGTTTATACAGAATATCTTTATGTTTGTCAACTTTTAAGTTCTTTTTTTTCTTCAAGGTTGAGGTCAACTGGCGCATATCCGTTGAGTGACAGTATTCTAATATGTGTATACCTCTTCATAGCTAAATGAACATTCCTCTTAATTTTTTATAATATTCGAAATAAGTTTTCCTATTATTTATTTCTATATATCCTTCTCATAGGTCTATCTACGCTTTGATAGGTTTAAATAGGTTTTAGCCTATTATTCCATTGAATTTATTATATTTTATTTGTATCGACTTCCATTGTTGCTTCACGTACGTTGAATTCAACAGGCACTTGGTTATGATTTCTTCTTTAATTACACTAATTCCATTATTAGCAACTTTTATTTGGGTTGGATTTCGTGGTATTTATTTAGTTCATATTCGTCTACTATACTTGATGTCGAACATGTGTCTATTAGAATTCTTAGTTTTTATTGTTTATTGTAGGAGCTATTATGGGAAGTGATTCACTTTTATCTAAATTAAATTTACTTCATGTTCTTCTACATCAACATTATTTACGTCCATAGGCTCTGGGTAATTACTCTTAAGCTGGTCTGAATTATTAGGTTATTGTACATATGGTGATTATAAAGTGCTCTAACTTGATAATTATTCCTGAGTATATTATTATTATTATTGATATTCACTCCTAAGTCTCTCTTATGATGAAATTGTTGATTGTTTTTTATGATGATATTGCTTTGGAATTGATTTGAATTATTGGGTTTGGGATTAAGAAAATTTTCTTTGGAATTTCCACAGAGGTTTTCATATCGAATTATTAATTCATATGCTTCTCTTATAGCTTTTATATTTTGGGCAATACTTTGGACAGCATTTAAGTTTTCTATAAATTTATTTATTACTATGGTCTCATTAGTTTTAGGATTATGAATATATATGACTTTCTTTAATATACTCTTTTTGTTGAGTTTCAGCAGGATGTCTTCGGTCTGTCTATACAAGTGGTTGACGTCTCTGGTTTGGATGGCATGTAAATCTTGCGGGAACTGCTCGTACGTCTCATATACACCAAAATCTTGGATTAGAGCTGTTTTAATGAATGGCAAGGTAGGCTGCAATCCTTCGTAGCTTGTTTTTAGCGCTTCCTTGGATTCGTTTATGAATAATGAGGGTCGCTATCGTCTGGTTTCTCTCCTTAATGTGGTAAGACATATAGTCTACATACTCTATGGAGGCAATTACGTCGGCCTCAGGCCTGCCATAAAATATGGGGACTTTCTCTAGTCTTCCAAGAGTAATTGTCTGGTCTGCTGCAATTGCTACTGCTGCTGGTGTCACATTTCCGTTGGCTTTCTGTCTTCTTCTTTTGATAGTGGATACAATCTGTGCTTCGATTGATAGAGTCGTTTGAAGATTTTCTGTTTCCTCAAACTGTTGAAACGATCCAGGGCGCCGATATCCTCCATGGATTTCGTATATTGGGCTATTAATTAGCTTCTCAACACTTTAACACGTGCACTGATTTTAATCGTATGTTTTGCCAGGTAACTAAGTATTTAACTTGATCAATAAATACTTTCTCTCACTGCAATATGCGAGTATAGATCTGAGAATTATCCTACCGACTGCGCCAAATAAATTACCAAGATTTCATTTAATCTAAAAAATATTTTATTAGAAAAAAATAAATCTTAGGAGCTAAACAGATTCACCGTAGTGTTCAGATACGATGTTCAGATATAACTTCTTTAAAATATGCGATAATGTTCCTATATATAGTGGCTCGATATGAAGTATTGATATCCTCATGTATTGTACTCATAAATGACTCACAACTAATGCTGTGATAGGATAATGCTTAATTATTGATGTCAATTTGTTAATTGTCTGAGTCATTCCTTGTTGTGGCATCTGGTTGACATATTTTTGAATTGGTTATGTCAGAAATATGCCTAGGGTGTCTGTCGGTTTGTTAATAACCTTTAAGGGTAACTCGATGTTCTGGTCGACGTTAATTATCTCTAACATAACTCGCACGCTTTTTTATTACTAAGTACATATCTCAAAGTCCTAGCAAAACGCAGAATGCAATGTGATTTCACTCAAGAAAAGCTTGAAAAACTACGATACTGCGATCCGCCAAAAAAAAAATAAAAAGAGAAGGTGAGCATTTTAAGCGATGGCTTTTATTCAAGCTGATAATTCAGCATGAACTCTCAGAAAGCATCCTCTGTTTATTGGGTGGCTTTTGCGATATAAGTGCTTTTGCTGTGTTTTTACTGTGTATTAAGAAAGTGAACTTTAGGTCGGTGACTATTTAAAAAAAGAAATAAATGTAAACTGCAAATGTTGATTTGAAATTTTCAAGGTGTATGGTAAACTGGGGCACATTCGTCTTCGGGGCACATTCGGCATCGTCATTTTCACCGAGAACGCCAGGGTGTAAACCGATGGTTTGTTTTTTTAACGCACCCTTCTATGCACCCGCAAGATGCTTTGTAGTTTGACAGTCCTAATCAGTGTGCAAAAAAAGTTACAAGTGGTTGTGTGTTTTTGGGCTGCTGGCTGTAAAATTCTACCGAAGGTGGGTAAGCAATTTGTTATGTCATTTTTTGAGTTAATGAAAGTGATATTTTGTAAAAAGTAAGATTAAACCTTAGTTTTAAAGGTAAACAACCCAAATTTGTCATTGTGTTTGTGAGATAATTTGAAAGAGAACATTTTAGACTTCGGGGCACATTCGGCGTTTGTTTATGGGGCACATTCGGCGTTTGTTTATAACAAAAATACTATGCAGAAATTTTATAAAGCTATTAATTATTTATTTTAATGTATAGATATGGTTCGAAACTATAAGAAAAAGACTGACAGAGTCCAAATAAATGAAATTGATATAAAAAATGCTATTTCGGATGTAGAATGTGGTCGAGAAAATTTAGCGTCAGCTTCTCGAAAGTAGGATATAAAACGCACGAACTTACAGTCTAGAATAAAGAAACGTGATCCTCTAAAACTGTGCACAGATTCAGAGAATGGTACAGAAGAAACCTTTCAATCAAAATATACATCCCAGCAAATTTTGACACAGAAACAAGAAGATGAGTTAGTTATATTTATATACATAAAACAATGTGCATTTTATCAACATGGAGTAACTTATCATACTTTCAAAAAGTTTGTTTACGAATATGTTTACGAACTGATAAAATCTTTGCCGAATGCGCCCCTGGCAATGACGAATGTCATTCGGCGGAACGGCTTTTTTTCTTAAATAAATAAAAAAAAGTGCTTCATAAGTCACACGGAAAAGTTTCTTATTTTATTTAAGACTATAAATATCAAACTTTCATTGAGTATAAATTTCATCTAATACGTTAGTAAGTATCGAAAATATGAAGCCTTTAACTTAAGGTGCCGAATGTACTCATACCCAGTTTACCATACGCTACAACTAAGGAATCGAGTAGAATCTCCAAGACCGACTAGCAAAAAAACAATCACAAGCTGAGCAGCTCCAAATCAGCTTAATTCCTTATCTAACGGGACTTTCAAAGCCCGTCCCACTTAAAATGAAACCTTAAATTAGCATAACAACAAAGTCAACTCTGCTTGAATTATCCTTGCCCTACATTCAAAGACCGCATAGCATGCAATATTAAAAGATATAAACACTTGAACAACAACCACCTATAAGTGCATAATCCGGGGAGGCAATGAAAGCTCCAATAAACAACACCACCACTCCTTTGTGCTGCAAATGCACCATACATATTCTTTGCAAACACTTTAACCAGAATGTCAGACGAAGGTTTCTCCTCCAGCAATATCCTCGAATAACACACAGCAGAAACGAATAGGTACATGTATGTACAACTTGCGCGGCCCACACTTGGAAATAAATTGCACAGGATTTAGGTTCCTGTGAACGAAAACGTATTTTTCAAGTGATCTTTAATGTCAGCAAGAATGTCATAGACGGCGAGAAGAACCTAATACATTTGGATCTCATTTAATTGTTTCCATTAGATTCATTTATAGAATACACTACTCACAGGAAGAGTTACATTCCGATTTCCTCCATCCAGTGAGAGCATGATGGTGGGCTTGTGACCCTATCTTAAGTATTACTTATCCTTCGTTAGGTGTCTCGCCAAGCTCGAAAAATGTGCGCTGTGCAATGTACTTCTTTGGAGCATCCTATCCTGTAATATAAACATCAAGGTCTTACTCCAGAACATCCCAGCAGGTAAAGTTTAAATCGTTCTGCACAAATCTTCATAAGTAAATTATGTTTCGCACTGTGAGGAGCTCGACGGTTGTAGAGCATCGTTGTTAAGTGAATCCAGCAGGGAAATACGTATTAACCCAATTCCGTAAATGGGTGGTTATGCGGGAAACTAGCGCAACACTCTGTTTATACTCGTATTACGGGTTGTGCCATACACCAGAGTAGATTCGTTTTCATTTTTCATGGAGACGCAGCTCTATGCAGTCGGGAATAATTAGTATTAATTTCGCTATTGAAGCTTTATAGCTATTATTATAATTAATCTGTTTTATCCTTGGTCTGTAATGCAAATGGTCCCTGCGCTCAGGACTGCTCAAACATTTTTCTCAAATTGATTCAGGAACTTTTGTTGACTAAATAAAATAAGTTACAATAAGAATATGACCTAATCACCGTTGTCCAAAACGTCTGTTGGCGCTTCCTGATTCGTGTCGGTTTTCAATACTCATTATCTAACTTAGACGACCCGCCGCATTAGTAGTAGATTTGCACACGACTAAATTGTACACAACTGACAAAGAAACTAAGGAGGGGGATAAAGTTACTACTATATGGAGAGAAAATGCAATATGTATACACAATGTTGTTGGGAACGGAGGTGCAGCTGCGCGAGTTTCTGGCGGACTATCTGAAAATTACGCGTTTGTGTTGGATTTTCGACAATATGATGATCGCTGGGTTTTGCTGGAATTTTCGACTTGAGATAACTTTATATTGATGAACTTAATGCATTTAAAATTTTGCATTTATTTTGTCAACGTCAATAAAAAAAAATAGATCAACATAAAATTATATACAAACTTTTTTTTAATATAAGCACCTTTTTCCAACCTTTCCAATCTTTTATTGGAGTGCCCTATCGGTTTATTTGTAAAGTAATACAGTTCCGAGAATGTTCAAAATCAATCGTACCCTTGCTGAACCCTTTCAGAAGATGTACCCATATTCTTCTCCATTAATACAGTATGAACTTCTGACTGAATTTTTTTATTAGTTTTAAGGTAGTAAATTAAAGAAGCTTATGACTAATTTTGCCTTTTTTCGGTACGAGCAAAAGAATTTTTTGCTTAGTGTTTTTGAAGTATATTTTATTGTTTTAAGAAAAAGTCGTTGGGTTAAGTAAATGAGGTTTATTTCAATAGATGCTAACAATACCCACAAAACGGATTCCTTGATTTTCTCAAACCTGATTACATAGTCCCTAGAGTTATATCAGAAACTTAACCTTTTTTTCAAGTTGGGTGTAAGATGGCTTAAGTTAAAGTAAGGATCCGAATGAATTAGCTTATGTTGTCCTAAGCAATGAACTCCTTTCATTTTCAATTGACATAATAGCTCAGGTCATGAATTAAGCTGTTTCAGAAAAATTTGTTTGTGAACGCTTTCTTTTCAAAACGGACATAAGCTGCTATAAAAAATGCAGTTATTGTCCAAATAAACCCAAGCTCTTCTAATTTTTGTTGATTGCAGGGCAAGTTATTGGCGTAAAGTTATAGAACCTAGGCTAAAAGAAAGCCAAGAAAAAGGAAAACATTTTAAGCAATCAAATTAGATTTTCGCTTATGTCGACATAAACTATTTTAACTTATTACCACAAAGTTATTTTTAATTTCTTTTCTTTTCAATTTGTATACACTATTCTAAGTGTATATCAATTTTGACTCTGACTCTGACAAGACTTTGATTAGACCGATTCTAACATACGGTTTTTCAACTTGGTTGACAATATCTCCCATTGTAGCCAAGGAAATATAGATTTTTGAATGAAAACTGCTTAGATTCTGCTGGGAAAAATTTAGAAAACCAGACAAAAGATGGTATACTCCAATACATTTGTATACGAATCGACAAAAGTAACACCCTTAATGATGTACCAAATTGAACTTCTCTTTAAAAAGATGGAACGAATCTTTTCTCATCCTAATCCGACTCTAATATTAGCCAAAGTCTAAATAAAAACTATTATTTATCTCTATTTAATTAATGAAAATTATATGACTCTATTAAGACCAGATGCAAGTGGGACATTGTCCGTAGCTTTTTACGAAAAAGCATTTCCATTGAACTACCGGGGATGATATTGATTTGAAAAAAAGGTAAACCTTTGTTTAATATGCGTATGGTTGTAGACATTCTTAAGATGATATATTTAAATTTTATTTATCTTTAAGAATTTTTATGACTTATGTCCCATATGTATGTATAGTTTTATTCTTACCTTTCAAAAGATATCTTTTTAGATGGGGTCATCCTCTTAGTTGTAGTCATAGTTATATTTTAGTTTTAAGTTCTAGTCCTAAGTTAAGAATGCCTGAAAAATCAACGTTGGAAATGTATGCCGGGAGCCAGTGTACACTTACAAAATTAAATTTAAAAAAATGTAATAAAAAGTTTAAATAATATTTTGTTTGTTAATAAACTGCTTAAGTCAGACATATCTTTAAGTCGGCCAAAAATGAATTATTAGTTGTAAGAAGAATATGTAATTGTTTAATATGTCTCAATAAAAAAAAATTCATTCATTCGTCTTTCCGTCCGTCGGCAAAAAAAAACCCTCAAGTTTAGGAATTTTTAAAATGTGCTCAGTGACACGCACACAATTTTGCAATTTTGAAAAAAACCGTTTTATCGAAAAATCAAGAATTAATCTAGGAAGCTGACGTTTGTTATATAAACTTTCTAGGAGCCCTTCATGATCATGTGTTCATATTTTAAAAATTCGCCCACTGTTAAAACAAACCGCTTTACTGAAGAGATCACTGTTAATGAAAGTCCTATTCTTCGCAAACAACGAGGACAAAACAAATTACTTGCTTTCAACAAACAAACAAAACATCTGGCCACTGTCTAGAGTAAAACTCCCAATGTTATTTTTAAACGTGAAGCTTGATCAACGGACTGAATATTTGAAAATAAAAAAGCAACCGGTTTAGTTGTGTGCGTACTTTTATTCGGAAGAAATGAATGGTGCTTTAAAAAAACGATTTCAAACTCACAGACAGAGTCTACCTAATTGAACCACTCGACTATCTGTCAGGAGAAAATTGCAAACGCCAAAAAGAGTTTTCTAAGCCATAAGTCGTGTTGGATTTTCTAATGTTATCAAAGTAAAGTCGTACGACGACTAATAAATAAATAAATAAAAATGTGGTCTGGGTGCAACCCGCAAGGTCCACATGACTAACTTAACAGTGACGCTTTATACAGATTTGAAAAAAGTCATATATTTCATAAAGTTCAGGAACAAAGTAATGGTATAGATTATAGATCATTTGCAATCTATTTTGCAACATTGTTATGATACAAGAAATTACCAGAAACCTAATTCCGTATGATGTATCAATTATGAGGAATCATATAGTTACGATGCTACTATATAAGAAATTATTTCCTTTCCCAAATGGTGGATATCGAAAATAATTTTATTACACTCGCCATATACATATAATAATCCCACAATATCAATGTAATAATGATTTGCTCAGTGACAAATGACAATAAATAGTATAAATAAAGCCAAATTATTTTAGTTATTTATTTATTAACAAAAAACGGCTGTACCGATTTCGCTGGAAACGTCGAAAAAATCAGTTCTGAGTTACGTAATTACATCTTTGGTTCTCGAGATAATCGTGGCGAAAGATAATTCCGAACGCACATACGTACATACACACATACGTACATCGACAACGATAATCAAGGTGAATGTTTTTCGGCAATGAGTATAGTCACAGGATAGAAAAATAGGATAGAATTTCTACAAAAATGAAACCAAGAAATACAGTCCGTTAGCGCCATTAACTGCGGACACATCGCATGTCGGAATCAGTGACACTTACTTAACGGGCTCCTGACCTGTGAATAGTCTCTGCCAGTTCACCAGACCAAGCGCTCTGGCATCCGCAATGGCTTGTTAAAACCGAGGTTCGGTCTACCTTGCCTTCTCCAACCTGGGTGCTGGGAGTCGAAGATCCTCTATCCTGGATCATTATTGTCCATTCGTTTAATGTGACCGAACCAATGTAGTCGACGTGATTTATCTTCTTGGACTATATCCATATCTCTGTACAGCTCATAGGTCCTGGCACACAGGACCAAACATCCGCCGGAGTATTTTTATTTCAAATGAACCCAATATAAGCTCCCCTTTCCTACTTATCGTCCAGCAATCAGCATCAGCAACATAAGGCGGGACTGGCAGGATTAAGGTTCGATAGAGCATGCATTTTGTCCTTCACATGAGGAGTTTCGAACCCATTTGTTTTGCCAAACCGAAGTAGCAGCGGTTTACTAAGGTAATTCTCCGTCGGAGGTCATTCCTGGAGCCGATGTTTACTCAAAGGTAGATGAACTCCTTAACTACTTTGAAGCTATTACTTTCAATAGTGACGTAGTGTTGCCTAAATATCGATAGTTGGCAGCTTCGATAGTATCAATGGGTTTCGGAAAAAATTATCGATACCATCTATAGCTTTTAAAAACCTTTCTGACCCAAAAAAAAAATACACAAAACGAAACCCAATCAAGTACATGAAAGTAAATATAAATACGAAAATGGTATTTAATTCTTAGGCAATTCAGTTAAAATGTAATTTATGACTTCGTATTTTTTTTGTATTTTATTTATAATTCATGTTAACACATAGATACTATGCAATCTTTTAAGTGTGTTACAGTATTGACAAGGTTGGTACATTACAGTATAAGTTATATTTTACAATTATATATTGTTCTAAATGGCAAAAATCTATACAAGGTGGCGCAAAAGTAATCCTCCTATCAGAAAATGCTATAAATTCTGCGATTGGGCCCCTAATGTCAGTTCTGTTTTGACATTTGTGTAGTAAACACATGCGAAATACACGTTAATAAACAATGTTACGCTACACTGCTCCAGAACGCGGAATATTGGTGACTATTTATTTTATTTTTATTTTTTAAATTACAGCCAAAAAACATCGGAAAGTTATTTTGCGCTACCTTGTATATATTTATATTGGATATTTTACTTAAAAAAGGAAGAAATAAAAACTAAATATAAAGAAAAATAATAAGCTAAAATTCCCTAAAACCCTACATCAGTTAAATAATTAAAATTAAATTCAAAAGTGTTGTTTGATTTGTCTTTGAAAATCGCTCATGCCTATAGATCTCCTGATATGAACCGGAAGCGAATTCCAAAGTCATACGGCGTATACAAGAAATTGCTTTTGTGTAACATTATAGTTATGCTGGCGGAACAAAACTTCTACTTGTGACTGAAGAAGATTCAAAATGTAACCTTTGGAAAAGATATTCTGGCTCCTGGTTTTTTTCTAAGAGTGAATAGGAAAGTCAAAATTTTGAGGTCGACATATTTTGGTAAGTCCTTTCCAAGAAAATGCCTTACTTATCCAGAAATGTGTTCCCTTCGACCCAAGTTATAAGCAAATCTCACTGTACTATTTACCGCTACCTTTAAATTGGGAGAGCTATGACTGCTTAAGTCACAAAAGACTGAATGTGCGTAAAAATGAATGGCCAGCAGAAGTGACTTAACCAACATCGCTTTGATCCTAAACGGCAGATCTTTTCCTACTTGATACAGAGCGCGCAGGGATCCATAAACTTTAGAGACGGTATTTATTATATGATTCTCCCAAGTGAGATTTTGGTTAAACGTTACAACGAGATTTTTTGCGCTGGTGACGTATGTCAACTCAGATCCATCAACAAAAAGTTGAGGTAAGCTTTGTGTATCGACACATAAACGGCTGATCGCAATTGCTTGACTTTTGCTGGAATCAAGCCTAAGCTTATTTTTTCGCGAAAATGTGACTACAGAATTGAGGTCTTCATTCAGTCGCTGAGTGGCATCCTCAACTAAACCCAATGGATAGCTTAAGTGCAGCTGAACGTCATTGGCATACATCTGGATCATGCAATACTTTAACACTAATGAAATGTCCATAATTAAATAAGGTGAACAATAACGGACCCATTATTGATCCCTGAGGAACGCCGGCTTTGGTTACAATAAAGTTGGATAATGTCTCGTTGATATACACAGCTTGAGTACGCCCATTTAAGTAGCTTTCCATCAATTTTAAAGTCGTCGGGTTGAAATTAAAACAGTGTTTTAATTTAATAATTAATATTTCATAATTAATATTTCATTTATTTGAAATAAAAGCAGGTACAAATTAAGGACAGAACAAAATTAAGTAAGCAGACATTTCATTTTACATTTGCCAGAATAACTTGACAAAAACTTAAGCTCAATTTCTTCATCAAACAAAAAAAAACAACAGACATAAAAACCTAATTTTGCTTGTACTTATAAAAGTCAAAAAATAAATATAAAAAATTCAAAATGTGTATTTGAAAAGACAATTACTGTTTATTATGCACCAAAGTCAAATAGACCACAATTATGTTTCAAAATGCAATTCTCGGAATTTGTCCTTATGTCGCTTTTTGAAAGTGACATAAGGCCAAATTCTAGCATTCGGTATTATGACACCTTGAAAAAGCGTCATAAGGCCAAATCAGGGAAGTGACGTAAAGCCAAATTTACGAATTTGGCCTTATGTCGCTTTGCTAAAGTGAAAAAAAAGGCCTTACGCAATAAGGCCAATTTGGCGTTATTTCACTTTCCATAGGTGCTGTTTTCAACAATTTGCCTTGCACCTACTCCAAATCAAACAGTGACCCCAATCAGGGGGGTTGAAGGGGGGCAGCATGTCCCCCCATATGCATTGTTTATGGGATTAGTTGCGAAATCGCAAGTCGATTCCATAAACAGTGCAATGCATATGGGCATCAACCACCCTGCTTGGGGTCACTGTTTGATTTAGATATTGCTCACATATTGTTGGCAATAACTTCACAAAAAAATGTGAAGGTGAAGTTATTGCCCGTGAAGTTATTTCCCGGCACCGAATTTAATTTTTTATTTTTCAATAAATGAAAAACATCAAACATGTTAAATGACATTTTGACAAAACTTTTAAATAATTATAAACTTTCAGAATGGTGAATGAGTCGTATATAAGTATCAGGTATCGAAAGTGTCAGAAAGCCATATTGGACTAATGACGCTTTTTCAAGGTGTCATAATACCAAATGCTAGAATTTTTCCTTATGACGCTTGGCCTTATGTCACGGCACCGCTTAGTCTGTCTCCACCCTGTAGAGTCATGCCATCGGCGATTGTGTTCATATGCAACCCAACCATCAATCGAAGCCCTGCCCGAGGACGCAGGCAGACATATCGCTGGTTCAGGTCTTGAGAAGTCCTCCTCTGAGCCCTGCCCAACAAGTTCATCATAGATCTCACTTCCCGTGATCCCATTATGACCCGGGACCCAGACAAGTTTAAGTGAATTCAGCCGAACCGAATTCAGAGAGATCTTGAATTCACGAATTATTTTGGAGGTGGTTAAGGAGTTGATCAAGGCCTTAAGCGCAGCCTGACTGTCGCTACAGACGCAGATACTTCGCCCCTCCACCTGTTCCTCGCAACATAGTATATGGCCAATAGGATAGCATAAGTCTCTGTTTGGAAGACTGACGCATGTTTGCCTAACGAGAAGAAAAGTCAAATATTATCACTCTCCAAGAAGACACCAGCACCAGATCCTTGATATGTTTTGGAGCCATCCGTGAAGATTCGACTGCATTCCTTTCCAGGCTCAGAACACGAGGAAAGTCGATTTCGTAGTTTCGCTTCAGCCGACGTTCTGGTGTCATTGCAGACGGTATATCCATAAGATTCGAAGGACAACCGTTGCGCAAGTTCATCAAAAGTCCAGTGTGAGTTATACCAAAAGCCACCTTTTCTTAAACGTGAGATACCTAGCTTTAATTGTGCAACCCGTAATATAAGCATCAAGGGACTGGAGGTTCATTAATGCATCTAGGCTGGAGCCAGGCGTGTTGGAGAAGGCTCCCGTGCAGAAGAGCAATACCTTCCTTTGGAGTTTGGCGAAAGCAGCAGTATCATATTTACGTGAAAGCTTATTAGACCAACCAACCGATGCGTATGCTAGAAATAGTCTTATCATAGCCGTATAAATCGATAGGACTCTTTTCGGTGATAAGCCCCATATCTTGCCGAAAATGCCCTTGCACTGCCAGAAAACCGACAGCGCCTTGGCAGTCTTCAGCTCAACATGCTTGAACCAAGAAAGTTTGCTATCGAGGATGACTCCCAGATACTTTACTTCATTGGAGAGTTGGATTGTGACGCCTTTTTGCACTGGCTGAGTCAACCCAATCAGCTTCCTCCTTCTCGTAAAGAGGACAACCTCAGTTTTAAGAGGATTGACCGATAGTCTATTCCTAGTGCACCATTCGTCGATCAAGTCAAAGGCCGCCTGCGCCTTGGCGCAGACAGTCGCTAGGCATGATCCCACAGAAAGCACGACAACATCATCCACGTACGCCTGAGAGTATACGTTAGAACTGTTGAGTGCGTTCAACAGAGAGTTGACCAGCATGCACCATAGCAGTGGAGACAGAATGACGCCTTGCGGGCAGCCTCTGTTTACCCCCGCCAAATCTAAGTTCAGGCCGGTTCATCTAAATACTTTACTATGAGGACCTTCATTTCCATTGTCTTCTTCAATATAATGTTTTTTATGGCAAGAGTAGGTACGATAACTCAAGCAACAAGTAAAATTACGGTTTCTTTTTAGAACAGTTATTACAAGAATTTTTAACTATGGGAGGGGGTCTATCTCGCCCCATTTGGCGGGGGAGGGGCGCGATTTTCTAAAAAAAAAAAAAAACATTTCAAATGGAAAAAAATATTAAAAAATTACGGTAATACTTACAATTAAGTACTGTATATTTTTTAAAGCTAAAAGTCGGTTCTATCATCTTGTTTTTAAATCAAGTGATTTCCATTAATATTTTTTGAAAAAACTAATTTCAAACTCAAAATTTCGGAAAAAAAATGAGAAAAACAAGTTTATATTATCTTTATTCTAAATTGTGAGACTACACACTAAATTTTGTTTTCTAGTTTTTTGCTGCTATTAGTTTTTATTCGACTGCTGAAAACTGGATGGTTTTAAGTCTACTAGTTTTCGAGAAAATTGAAAATTACCTCAAACCTACTTTTTATTAAATTTTTATTTATTTACTTTCTTTTCCTTAACGTCAATGAATAAAAATAATGATATCCTTCTAATAAGTAGAGAACAGTAAGTTATTTGTCGTTACATAGAATGCAAGCATAACGGTTCGGCGTATAAACAGTGGGGTTACCCCCCTGCTTGTGCTCACTATAGGATTTGGGGTAGGTAAAAGGTTGGGTGGATGCAAAGTTTCTTTTGCATTTAGGGAATCTGGATTTAAAGAAACTTTGAGTTTAAAATTAGTTTTTTTAAAGCTATTCATGGAAATCACTTGATTTAAAAACAGAATGATAGAACCGACTTTTATCTTTAAAAAAATGTGCAATACTTAATTGTAAGTATTACCGTTATTTTTAAATATTTTTTTCCATTTGAAGTGTTTTTTTTTTGTAAGCAAATCGCCCCGCCTCGCCCTCCCATAGTAAAAAATGGTTGTAAATAACTGTTCTACACAAATCTGTCGTTAAACTTTGTCGCCTGAGTTATCGTACTCTCCCCCTTTTTATAAATAGTAGGCGTGCAGTGGGCGGATCTTAAAAATATTTACAGTTGAGCATTTGCGGCCCTTTGAGAGTATATATTCCCAATTTCTAGCTCCAATTTCAGGGCCTACAAATTGACAACGGACGGACGGGCGGACGGAGATGGCCAGACCGACATAACTTTCGATTCCAATCACGAATATAGTTACTTTTAGAGTTCTACGAGCAACATAAAGGTTTGCTATCAACTATTAGTCAAAATTTTAACACCCTTAGAATAGAGTATACAAAGTAATTAAATTTCCTTCCGAGAATAGTTGTTCATGCGTTCTCCAACACGCCACCTGATCAACTCCCTTTTCTTTGATAACAGCAAAACAATCCTATTTTGAGAAGTGCTTATGAAATCAACTTATTGTCCATGGTTCACAGTTGAAGGCCGTGTCGTATCATATAGGGAAGGGCACCGTATCAGCTAACCAACAACATAATTGGATATGGCTTTTCTGGCACACAATAAAGGCCACACATAATAATTCGTTGTTCCACTTCTTCTCCACCCTAAAATGTACAATTATTATCCACCCACATCATTATGTTTACTCCTACATCATTACACACATTTCTCATCTGGCAAAATAAAGTGTTTGTTTACATAACCAACTCTGAAACTGCAAGTCCCTAGTTCTTAGATGATTCGTGTCCCTACACACAGTGCGACAGAAATCTGATGGCACGGTAAGGTAGAACTGCTGTTGTCATACATCCATGATCTATCAAAGGAATTACGGCAACGAGTGGGAGAAAAACGGGGGAATAATGATGACAACCATGATGAGATAGATTCTGCGACTGAGGTTTGGTTAGCCCAAGCTCCAAGCAGAACATTTTGGGCACAAAGCCGAGGCATTCCCTTCTGTCTGACTGTGTTACGGTTGTGTATTTTCTAGCATGACAACTAAACGGTTGGCAAAACTCTTGTTGTGGTTTTAATGCATACTTTTCTACTCTTTGTGATGCTACAGGTAGGCCATAAAGGCATTGTAAAAGGTCATACAGGCACCATCCAGGAGAGCTAAAGAAGAGAGCCATTCAACTCACAAGTTTCAAACACAAACACATCAACAGAATTCTGCAAAGGCGTCCGCTTCTGGGAAAGGACATGCTCTCTTTTAAGCAGACTCACTCACTCACTCCCCTACCGCATTCAACAG
This sequence comes from Portevinia maculata, assembly GCA_949715645.1. NCBI lineage: Eukaryota > Metazoa > Arthropoda > Insecta > Diptera > Syrphidae > Portevinia > Portevinia maculata. Next base: position 196,151,013 of record OX454525.1, read on the forward strand.
TTCGGTCATGGTCGTATACGTTTGTATATATGCTCTTGTTGTTACGCTCGGCTGGATGCTTCAAAAAGCCATGTGTTTCGTGCCCCAGGCACTAACTGCCACAAGTTACTATGTAACGTTGTGGGAGATAAACAATTATTCTCCCCCCAGTAGTTGCAACATTTTGCCCAGATAGGAGATAGTGCTCTGAAGTGATTACTGTGATTTGTCCCTTACTCTATTCAAGATGAGAGCAAGAGAGTTTATGTATATGCGTGTCAAGGCTTTGAAACATGCATAAAAAGTAATTTGTTTCTACAGGCTTTGTAGTAGTTTGAGTTATTTTTGCCAATCCTTGGGTCTAGCGCAAAGTAAAACCTTTAATTGATCAAGTTTAGCAATTTCGGAAAGAGGCATTTATGGCTTTTGAGGGGCATTCAATTTACTTTCGATAATTTTGTTAGCAAACAAGATTGGTCGTTGGTTCGTTGGTTACTTACCCAATACGGAATCTTTAACGATTTCAGGCCTTCCTAAATTACCACTTACTTCACCAATGAACATCTGTGGAAAGCAAGGTGTTCAGAAAATAATGCATAGGAAGAGAGTTGATAATGGGTCTTGTTCTTAAACTCCAACAACTTTAAAAACTTGAGCATCAATACTATAACCACTTCGATCCTCAGTGAATGACCTTTTTAGGCTTCGCTTCATTGGAAGGGGTATAGGTCTGCTATTACTCCTTTCTAGTACCTAACCGATGAAAAAAGGCAACCAAAAGGAAGCGAGATGGCAAGCACTTGCTCCCTATGACATCGCTATGACATTTGCTGTTAAGTGGTTATATTTTTAGTGGATACAGATATTCGCATCAACATCAGGGTGGATCTGTCTTGTATGAAAAAAATAAAAAAAAAAAAAAAATCGAAATGGAACTATTAAAAATATTTTCGAAATCAAACTATTAGAAATACTCCCACGTAAGTTGATATATAATGCATGTTTAAATATTAATTTAATAGTCAGAAAAGTAGTGCTTTGGACTATTAAATGAGGGATAACAGGTTCAAATCACTCTAGTTCCATCCAAAGATTTTTCATTGTTTCATCTCTTGCGAGAATCTGACAAATATCAAAGGGTATAAACTGCTCTAAGAAACTTCACTCAAAAATGATTTGTGTTATTAGTTTTTGTTCTTCCATTGCAATAAACTGGCCTTCTCTGTAAGAAGCATAGAAAGGCCTGCTTTTACTCCTTACTGGTAACTGATGGAATTAGTGCTCCCTAGAAGAGGTATAGAAATGACTGGTTTTACTTCTTCCAGAATACCTGCAAAGGAAGCGAGATGGCAAGCCTTTGCTCCCTTTGACATTGCCGTTTTAAAAGAATGCATCCAAAAGGAAGCGATGATTTTTTGTATTTTATTTGTTCATAAATTTTTACAAAAAACATTTGATTTGCCCGCAAAACCATTAGATTTGTCTGCAGGCGGGTTTTTGTTATAAATGTAAATATTAAAAGTGACTTTTTAATAAACAAATAAATAAATTCCAGAAAATATTTTAAAACGCGTGATGTTTACTAATATAATGGTCTATGAGTGTACTATTTCCCATCCTTGAATCAACTATTGTACTCTCATTGACTAAATTGACTAACCCTTTCGACGCTAACATTTCGAGATAGTCATTTGCATGTGGTTTATTTGTTTCTTAAGTATTTATGTTCAAATCTCCTACTATTATCACGTAACACTCCTTTAGTAATATTTGAATTCTCAAAATGATGCAATTAGACTCCAATTTCAATCATTTTTGAGCTTATTATATCCTTTTATTAGAGGAGCGGATAGTTGCGGAATTCATTTTAATCTGTCCAGCATTTGCTAAAATAAACCTAGGCACTGGCACTTTAAGTAAAAGTAGTGATTCATCCCATAATATTTAGTTTTGTGTTGAATTAGGCGAATCATAAATCTACAACGTAACTGCATGTGTGATCTAGGGTTCTTCAGGTCTGCCTCTTTTTTATGATTTCGATGTTTTTGGTCTGCCTAAATTCAACCTTTTGTCCTTAATTCAGTATGGATTAGTGAACTCGTTTGTCTCAATGAATACACAGCAACGATACAAATCGTTCCTATGATGTCTTCGATTCAATTTCCCTAGGTACTGTTTCGCTTTTTACGTATTGCTTTCCTAAAAGCATGGGATGTGGCATGCTGCCTCCTGCTTTTATTTATAATGAACACTCGTAAAAAGGGCTATGGGAACCCTTATGATGAAGTTACACAAAGGTATGCAAAGTATGTAAAACGGCATTTTTGAAAAATTCCTTTGTATAAAGTTTTCTGTTATTTTAAGGGGAGTTTTTTTTGCAAAAACTTCGTTTTTTCCATAAAATCCTTAAAAAAGTTGTTCAACAAAATATGCAGATCCTTCTAAACAATTCACCCATACTTAAATGTTTGCCACGCCCACTTCATGGGGGATAAGAATAGGAATAAGGTATCCAACAGTTCGCCTTTTGTAGCCTTTCTCAATGTTTATTTTCCTTTTAGTTTAAATGGGAGTGGTGTGATTGATGTGGTTGGAATTCTAAAGTGAAGCACTTGGTTCGCTCACATCAAGGATGCATAGCAAAGAACTTGCTTCAGATATTCGGAACCAACCTTAATACTTTATTCAACCAAAAATATGGAATTAAAGCAATCATTTGTATACCACCTGAAATGCCTCCAAATCATTATGACAGGAATTAGAGACTTCGTTCAATCTTGGCGTCCAACTGCTCATGTGCCACCATATCCAAGAAAGAATAATATTTATATTTTAGACTTCCACGTCAACCGCCATCAGCTTCTGGTTGAGCACCAAAACCTCATTGCCGCATCGATTAACTAAAAATCTTTGGAAACGTAAAGAAGGAACAGCACTCAACGCAGCTACTCAATCTTTTCTATACCAGTCAAATTTATTCCTTTTGGTTTTGACTACAAAAGCGTTCCCTAATTTTTTCGTTAGTTTCTCTCTGTCTGAGACAAATTATTCGCCATTTTGACAGTCTTTTCAACTCTTACTACAGAAGTGAAGGACAGACCTATTATATTCCAAAATTAAAGAAAAATGATACTGGTGCATGGCAATAGTCAGTTCACAATTTCAAATACAATTTTGGGCATCCCTGGAAAAATAACAGTAATACGCAAGCACAAAGTGACAGCTTTGTTTGACTTGAGTGCAAGAAAAGGTTAAAAAAATGAACCAGTCAAAGATAGTGTGTGTACTAAGTTAAATAAAGTGGTTACAATTGAATTAAGTTATGGAGTTTTTATCTGAAGGTAAGTGGTTTCATAAAATAAAATAGGATGCGAAGAACAACTTGGGGGCAGCATGCCCCACCCCCTCCCCATACACATCGTACTATCATACATATCAGAAGTAGATCTCAAACAGTTCAATGAGTATTGGGGCATGCTGCCCCCTTGCAACCCCACTACTTACGTTCACTGTGGGATTTGGAGTAGGTACGAGGTTGGATTTGCTATTAAAATACTAAACGCTTTTTTACAATGCGTTTAAAATAAAAATAAAATATTATCCGGTCTTTTTTAAAAATGGAAATTAGGTGAGAATATTACATTTTTAGCCTGATTTCCATCAGCGAATACCGCTCAAGGTAGCGGCGATCCGGAAATATCAAGGAATTATCCTCGACAGGAAGCTGAGTTGGAAACAAAATGTCTATGACAGATTTAGGAAAGCAGCTAATGCTTTTTACGCATGCAACCGTATCTTCGGCAAAAAATGGGGACCAAACCCCAATAATACTGTGGATCCTATACGGCAATCGTGCGACCAATACTCACATACGGCAGCTTAATCTGGTGGCAAGCCACGGACAAGGTAACCAATCTCACGGTGATGACAAAAATACAAAGACTGGCATGTGTAGGGACAACTAGTGCAACTAGAGCAACCCAATTGCTGGCTTGAAAGCCATTCTCAATGTGCCATCCCTGGATCTATGCATGCAGGAATCGGCTGCACAAAGTGCGTTGAGGATCAGCCAAACAAATAGCTTTAACTCGAGTTATTTAGAACATGCACTGATGCTGAACATGTACGTAGGGAACAATCCCATCTCTGACTACAAGTTTCCTTGCCTAGACTTTAAAATACCATTCTCTTGTTCATTTACGAGCAGGGCGAATGGAATCTAAATGAACCCACAAACTTAAATCGATATCCATTTCTATAGACGAATCAAAAAGGGACTGTCGAACGGGTGCTGGATTATTCTCTTACGTATTGAACATAAACAGATCGATTAGATTACCCGCTCACTGTAGTGTATTCCAAGCAGTAGTTCTAGCAATAACTGAAGTTGAAAGCATTGTATCAATGATGGCGATGCCACGTAGTAATATTACCATATATATATTGATAGTCCGGCGGCCATTAATGCGGTGTCTGCTACCGAAATATGGTTCTGCTTATTTACCGCTGACGCAAGAAGCTCAAAGCTCGAAGTATAGGACGAGTTTCTGTTGGTTCCCTTGACACGTGGACATATCCGGCAACGAGCGATCTAATGAACTGGCAAGGAAAGGGTCTCCGATGGACCACGAATAGGCTCTTCAGTCGATCAATTCACCACTCTGTGAACTCGGAGAAAGAGTGGAATGAAAGCCAACAACAGGAGGAAATAACTAAGCACTTATGACATATCATGCAAACTGTTGCCAAAATAAAATAAGAACCGGACCAACAAACATTTAATTTACGAGAGAACATCGCTATCAAAGTTGATGGGAAATCTTACAACTTGCTAAGGAACTACACAATGAAACTAAATCTCAAGGATGACGACATCTGTGCGAATGGCTCGACAACCTGGAGTAGGGAAGAAAACTAAGGACGAAGGACCAAGGCCAGAACATCGATGCCAACACTCCCAACGAAGGGGACCACAATGGGTCCACGGTGTAACAGGTTTGTTCTGTTCCATCAACCCGGAAACCTTAAAAACCCCTTAGGACAAATAAACTTATGAAGAAGTACTCAACTGACTCAACTTAGTTTAAAATATTAAAATATTGAAGCTTACGCTATTTAATAAGATATTGTATCTTAATGTGTAAAGCTATGTAATTAAATTAAATAAATAAATAAATAAAAAATAAATAAGTATAAAGTGTCAGACTGTACTCTTTTTTATATATAAATTTCTATCCCTTGAGAATAACGATGTAGTAGGTAAAGTAGTATCAATCTATTTTTTTGTTGATACCCTGTCTTACCGTTTACCAATAACAGGAGCATTAACCGGTGCAGGGAAATAAGTTCACGGGAACTAAGTCCACTGAGGGACATAGTTCCCACATAGTGGGCAATAAAACCACTTTCGCGAAGTAGACTTAGTTCCCATGTTAAGTGGAAAATAAATCCCGAAAACTCTGAGTGGTTTTAGTTCCCTTTTAATGTGAAGTAAATTCTCACTGTCGACTAAGAACAAAATAAAATTAAAGAGTCAAGTAGGCACATTGCAAATAAAAGAGAAATTAACTTTTAACTGAGACAGAGTAATATAGGTACCGTGACCTCGCACCTACTCCAAATCAAACAGTGACCCCTAGCAAGAGGGTTGCAGGGGGGCGGCATGTCCCCCATATGGATTGCACTGTTTATGGGATTAGTTACGAAATCGCAAGTAGATTCCATAAAAAGTGTAATGCATATTGGGGGCATGCTGCCCCCCCGCAACCACCCTGCTTGGTATCACTGTTTGATTTGGAGTAGGTGCGAGGTACGGTTTGGCCTTATGTCACCATGATAAGCTTAAGATTTTGCTTAAAGAATCTGATAACTAACTGCACTTTACAATTTTTTGTCTATTTCTTAATGTTAGATGTTAGTTCCCTCTTCTAATTTTTAAATGTGTACTAAGTTCCCATAAACCTGTCGGGTTGGTTACCCACCAGGCGCGTCCCCAGGTGGTGGATAGGGGGACCTCGGTACGATACGTTCGTGATCCGAGGTTTTAGAGTCATAGCGGCGTTTTATACACCGTCAAAGCTCTATCGCGAACCAAACCAAAAAACAAGTATGCAGGAACAACTTAATGATTCAAATACTCCAGGTGGTACTCGCATGGGCGAAAATCCACCCGTGGTCTTTTCGACCACGGTCGGGGCACGGATTCTGGAGGCCCCAACCGACATACATATACCCCCCGCCTGTACAGGCGTTGACCTTCGAGTTGCGAAAAGGTTTGCTTCCGAAGATTCCTGCAGCTCTATCTCCGACACGTTCGGTAGACTGGGCTGGAAACATGAAGAAAGTGGCGGAGAGGTTCAACCTGATACGCTTAATCTTCAGACCAATAGACTGACAGCCGATAGGTGTGATGCTGCCGACGAGGCCTGCGAAACCGAACAGGTGAAACGGGCCACAGAGGCGGCGTCCACTGGTCAGCGTCCATCTAAGAGCCAGCGAAAGAGGAAAAGGAGAAAGGCGGCTATCGTGCGGCGCGAAGAAACTGCACCGCCAGTTGAAGGCGCAAGCGCTGAGAACTGCCCTTCCCCGGCGGCGACGGAAAAGAGATGCAGGTCGGCAGAGGTTACCCCAACCGAAACCAGCCAGCTGACTGAAACCAACGCTGCCTCCCCTTCCAATAGCTCGAACAGGAACAAACGGAGGAAGAAGACCTCAAGCACTCCTGTCGGTGGAACTGCGCGCGCACCTTCTGCGTGCCCTTCCACTAGTATGACTGATGTATTTCCAATGATTGGATTTACTCAGATTAACCTTCAACACTCCAAGGCTGCTACTGCACTCATCAGTAAGAAGCTTTCTGTGTTGAATACAAAAGCCCACATAATATCCATACAGGAGCCATGGGTGTGGAAAAATCGCATCTGTGGCCTTGGAGGTGTCCGTGGCACTACGATACTCTGTGACGAGCGGTCCGAGAGACCAAGGGCTTGTCTTGCTGTGTCGAACCTTTTCTCAGCGACTAAGCTTGGACAATTTTGTGGCCAAGATTTGGTTGCTGCAGCCATTAGCTACGAAACGAATGGAAATTGGAAGACCTTCATCGTGGCATCAGCTTATCTCCCCTATGATTCGGTAGTGCCTCCACCACCGAGGGCAATTGCTGAACTCATTGACTATTGCGACACCAGGAAGATGGGCCTAGTTATATGCTGTGATGCCAATGCTCAAAACACTGTTTGGGGCAGCAGCAAATGCAACATGCGAGGAAACCATCTCCTGGATTTCATTCTATCATCTGATCTTACTATCAACAATGTTGGCTCGCAACCAACTTTTGTGACGTCAAGAAGACAGGAAGTGATCGACCTAACTTTATCAAATAGATACTTTAAGGCGGTTACTAACTGGAGGGTCTCTTCGGAGGTGTCCCTCTCAGACCATAGATATATCGAATTCCAAATCGAATGCGAAGCCATAACTTTGCAGGAGAGGAGGAATCCGAGAAAAACCAACTGGATACGCTTCAGGGAGGAATTAGGGAAAACTCTCAAAACTCCAACCAAACTCAGGACGAGACAAAAGGTAGAGGAAGCTGTTCAAGACCTGAATAGTGCCATTACTAGCTGTTTTGAACTGACGTGCCCAGTAAGCAAACCCCCTGGCAGAACACCGGTTCCCTGGTGGAGCTCGGAACTGCAAAGAATTCGTAGAGAAGCTAGAAAGCTTCTAAATAGGTCACTTAAGACTGATTTGGAGACAGATTGGAATCTCTACCGATCGAAGCAGAAGGAATATAAGAGGCTAATTCGGGTATCCAAAAGTGCTTCTTATAAGAATTTCTGTGAAAAGATTGAAAAGCTGGGTGAAACTAGTAGGTTGGTTAAAGTTCTGAAAAAGGGCAAACCAGCCAATCTGGACTCACTTAGAAAACTTGATGGCACCTTCACTGAGACGAAAGCGGAAACTCTTAGTTATCTGCTGGAGTCTCACTTTCCGGGTAACCAGATTACAATTGGTTCACAACCAGCCCCGATTACCGAGACTATGAGTGAGCCAAGACAAACAACTCGGCGTAGCTGGTATATTGCGAAGGCCGTGGTGACGGACGAGGCCATTAAATACGCATTTGCGTCTTTTGACGGCTTCAAGTCGCCTGGTACGGACGGAATATACCCAGCCATGCTGCAACAATGTACAAACCAGCTGCTACCGACTATGAAGAAAATCTTCACCGGTGTCCTAGCACTGGCATACATTCCAACACCCTGGCGTACAGTTAGAGTGGCATTCATACCAAAAATTGGCAGAAGTGACTACTCGCTCGCCAAGAGCTTCAGACCAATCAGTCTGACTTCTTTCTTGCTGAAAAGCTTGGAAAGGCTGGTCGAGCTTCACGTGCGCAAAGGTGCTTTGCGATTGCACCCACTATCTCCGATGCAACATGCCTATCAACGCGGAAAATCCTGCGAGACTGCGCTCCAAAATCTAGTTGGTAGAATTGAGGGCGCGCTTGACAGAAAAGAATACGCGATGGGTATTTTCATCGATATTGAGGGTGCTTTTGACAATGCGACTTTTGATAGCACGTGAACATGGTGTAGGCGAAGACAATTGGTGTTGTGGATTAAAGCAATGCTAATGAATAGAACGTTGGTTGCGGATGCGAATTGTGGCCGCTATGTTATGGCGGGGGTAAACAGAGGCTGTCCGCAAGGCAGCGTTCTGTCTCCACTGCTGTGGTGTATGCTGGTCGACTCTCTGTTGAACGCACTCAACAGTTCTAATATTTACGCTCAGGCGTACGCGGATGATGTTGCCGTGCTTTCTGTTGGATCATGCCTAGCGACTGTATGCGCCAAGGCGCAGGCGGCCCTTGACGTGATCGACGAATGGTGCAGTAGGAATGGGCTCTCGGTCAATCCTCTTAAAACTGAGGTTGGTCTCTTTACGAGAAGGAGGAAGCTGGTCGGGTTGACTCAGCCAGTGCTAAAAGGCGTCACAATCCAACTCTCCAATGAAGCAAAGTATCTGGGAGTCATCCTGGATAGCAAACTTCTTTGGTCCAAACATGTTGAGCTGAAGACTGCCAAGGCGCTGTCTATTTTCTGGCAGTGCAAAGGCATTTTCGGCAAGACATGGGGCTTATCACCGAAAAGAGTCCTATGGATTTATACGGCTATGATAAGACCATTTATAGCATACGCATCGGTTGTTTGGTGGAATAAGCTTTCACGTAAATACGTCACTGCTGCTTTTGCCAAACTCCAAAGGCAGGTATGTCTCGGCTGCACGGGGGCCTTCCCCAGCACGCCTGGCTCCGGCCTAGATGCACTATTGAACCTTCCGCCCCTTGATGTTTACATCATGGGCTGTACAATCAAGGCTATCTCACGTCTTACAAGAGGTGGCTTTTGGTATAACTCGCACTGGAGTTTTGATGAACTTGCCCAACGGTTGTCCTTCGACTTCTGTCTTATGGATATGCCGTCTGATGCGATGACACCAGAACTTCGGCTAAAGCGCAAATACGAGGTCGACTTTCCTCGCGTCCAGGACTGGCTCTGGCCGGACTCTGAACCTGGAAGGGAATGCAGTCGAATCTTTACGGATGGCTCCAAAACCGATCAAGGATCTGGTGCTGGTGTCTTCGTGGAGAGCGATAGCGTTAGACTTTTCTTTCCGTTAGGCAAACATGCGTCAGTCTTCCAAACAGAGACTTATGCTATCCTAATGGCCATGGACTATGTTACGAGGAACAGGTGGAGGGGGCGAAGTATCTGCGTCTGTAGCGACAGTCAGGCTGCGCTTAAGGCCTTACTCAAACCCTTAACTACCTCCAAAATAGTACGTGAATGCAAGATATCTCTGAATTCGGTCGGAAGGTTGAATTCACTTAAACTTGTCTGGGTCCCGGGTCATAACGGGATCACGGGAAATGAGATCTCCGATGAACTTGCTAGACAAGGCTCAGAGGGGGACCTCTCAGGACCTGAACCAGCGATCTGTCTGCCTGCGTCCTCGGTCAGGGCTTCCATTGACGGTTGGGTTTCCTATGAACACAATCGCCGTTGGCATGACTCTCCAGGGTGCAGACAGACTAAGCAAATGCTCCCCGACGTCTGTGGGAAATCCGCGGCATTCTTGTTGTCTCTCAACAGAAAAGACTGCAGACAGACTACTGGCGTTCTTACGGGACACTACGCTTTTGCCAAACACCTTAAGGTGCTAGGCCTAAGCGACACCACCAACTGCGAAGCCTGTGGAGAAAGCGACGACACTGCGGAACATTTCGTCTGTGATTGTCCTGCTTTTGCTCGTATCAGGTGGCAGGTATTTGGTGCGGATATGGTGAGTGCTGTAAACCTAAGCTCCTTATCATTGAAGCGCCTTCTCGTTTTTCTTAGAAAAACGAGTAAATTCCCACAGTAAAATGTGGTGTGTCTGCCTGGCAGTACAATGGACCAGTATTGAGTCTGAGTGCTCCAGTGCAGAAAGTTTCACACATCCCGACAAAAAAAAAAAAAAAAAAAAAAAAGTTCCCATAAAAAAATGGACTTAGTTCCCACTTTACATGGGAACTAAGCGAAAGTGGTTTTATTTCCCACTATGTGGGAACTAAGTTCCTCAGTGGACTTAGTTCCCGTGGACCTATCTCCATGCACCTGCCAAGACATCACTATTGGCAACCGTATAGTGATTAAAAAGTTTGAATAGGTGCATCATTACGTGTACAAAATTATTACGTGTACAAAATCATTACATCTCCACTGAATACCTTTAGCAAACCTATTTTAGGTATGTAAGCGTAAGAATGTTCGCAAACTAATTAATTATATGGTTGTTAGTTTAAAGGGAAACATTCGCACATTGAAGGTGTTGCGTTTTTAACAGGAGGTATTCAAAAATATACTTTGTGTAGTTTAACTCACATAATTTTAATTTGGAAAGTATGTAGGTATAGAGGAATTTGGGGATAACCCCTTAAGTGGAAAGTAGAATTCAAAGTGAAGGTTAACCAAGGGAAATTTACAAAGAAGCAAAAACATAGACAATTTTATGGAGGGAAGCGATGTCAAAATTATTAAGGTTGCCATTGAGTAATTGAGTAGCTGATGCTACAGCTTCCCTCGCATCTACAGGATGGGTCAAAAGTGACTTCCTCATTTGGGAAAATCATAACTCTTTTGTTTTTAATTTTTTTCTTTTCTTTTTTAAGGTAGATACTTATAAAACAAACTTGGGAGATTTACTAAAATGAACTACAGCGCTTTAGAGTAGACCAAACTAATTGAATTTTATTTTGAAAATAATCACTCGATTATTTTAGCGCAAAGAGATAATCGGCGTGAAATCCAACCTCTGAGCACATGATTACGGCACTGGTGGCACGATTTCCTCAATAAGGAACTGTAGTTGATTTTCCTCGAGGTGGAAGACCTCGCAGTGCCCGAATCGAATCGAATGTGGAACGCATTCTTGCTAGTGTTGTGGAGAGTACAGAAACATCGACACGAAGGCGCTCTGGTCAACTCGGTATGTCCCGCAGTTCATTGCGAAGAGTTCTAAAACCGAATTGCAGCTGTTTCCATACAAAATCCAATTTGGGCAAGGATTAAAGCCAGGAGATCGTCAAAAACGTGTTGTTTACGCAGTTCGGAATAACTTCCAAAAAATCAGGATTTAATTGGCCTCCACGTTCTCCGGACTTGACTGCACCAGACTTTTTTCTGTGGGGTTATTTGAAGGGTAAAGTTGAGAACATTCGTGCTGAAATACAGGCGCTGAGCACAGATGTCGTACGAAGTGTTATGAAAAACGATTTAAAAAGAGCCCGTCGCTGTGAGCATGAAGCTGGTGCTCATTTGAGGGACATTATATTCCATTCTTAGTCGAAAGAAAACTCCATAAATCATACTTTGTGATTCTAAAATAAATTATTAATAAAAAATGAATCTATAAAAGTTATTATCACTTTAAATTAGGAAGTCAGTTTTTACCCACCCTGTAATTTAAGGATAATATGTTAATTGGTGGACTTGTGGTTGGTCCACGGGGCTTGCATCAGTAGAACTCTACAAAATGAATGAGTCATTAGTAGAAAGTGTCCGTGGTGAATTTTGATGGTTATTTTCTGCAATTGCATTTGGAGAATGATTATAAACTAACAAATTATCAGCCACGGCTCCATCATGCATGTGTCGTGATCGCCTCCAAAGGGCTCTGTCAAAGGATCAAGCAAAAAGCATGGGATTGCTAATCAAATCAGATGGTTCAATCACACGCGACCGGAAAGAAACGCTGACAATTTTGCTTCAGGCTCACTTCCCAGGGTCTCACACGATGGCATTACAGATGACCATATAGCGGAGGTCTCAATTCCAAGAAACCTCAGCAGAATTAATAGTTTATCCGGAACACTTTTTAGTCCGGATAAGGTTAAATGGGCAATTAACTCATTTAAACCATTCAAGGCATCAGGAACAGACGGTATTTTTCCAGCTCTCATTTAAAATGGAATAGAATTTTTATTACGATCCATGATTGCCTTATTTAGGTTCAGCTTCAACTGGGCGTCAGTTACCTGGAGGGAGGTAAACGTAGTATTTATACCTAAACCGGGAAACAAGCCGAGCGAATTACCTAAATCATATCGTCCCATAAGCTTGACATCGTTTTTCTGAAAACAAAGGAAAGGATTATTGAAATCCACATTAGAGAATGCATATCAAAAAGCATGCCTCTGCACCCTCAACAATATGCGTACCAAAAGGGCAAATCCACGGAAGGCGCTCTGTTAAGACTAACTACAGAGATAAAAAACGCCTAACGTTGCAAAGAGATTGCACTTTGTGCCTTTATGGACATAGAGGGTGCTTTTGACAACACTGGATATGAATCCATATCAAATGCTTTGTACCATAGAAAAATAGACAAACCAACTATTAAATGGATCAAAGCGATGCTGAAAAGTCGCAAAATAACTGCCTCGTCAGGAACGACCTCAGTATCAGTAACAGCCGTAAGGGGCTGCCCACAAGGGGGAGTACTTTCACCACTTTTGTGGTCATTGGTCATCGATGACCTGCTACAAAAGATGAGCAATTTGGGCTACACTACAATTGGGTACGCTGATGATATTATCATCATAGTCAGGGGCAAAGACTCAATTGTAGTCACATCAAAAATGAAAAATGCTCTAAAGACAGCCATAGACATCAAGGAAAATCTTTCCATAAATCTCAGTAAAGGCGTCATCGTTCCTTTCACTAAAAGAAGGAAATTAGACCTAGGCCTAATCACAATAAACGACACGGTCGTAGAGTATTCCGACGAAGTCAAGTATCTTGGAGTAATCCTGGACAAGAGACTTAACTGAAACTCTCACATAAACAACAAAATCACTAATGCTAATAGAGCTTTATGTGCCTGTCCTCGCACATATGGCACAACCTGGGAAATCTCTACAAAGATCGTCCAGTGGATCTACACAGTGATGATAAGACCCATTACAACATACGCCTCCATAGTATGGTGGACAAAATCCACACAAAAGGTCGCAACAGAGAAGCTCAAAAAGGTACAACGGCTTGCGTGCCTTGGTATCTCCGGAGCCATGCGAACCTCTCCAACAGCTGCCATAGAGCTAATAACATATATATCCAAAAAGTGGCGATCCGCAGTACAATAAGACTAATACAGTTAAACGAGATAAGTCCTAATGATCATCCGAAACTAAAGACCCTTCTCGATGAACTGCCAGAACTTAACATGAACTGTGCGGTCACAGACCGCATTCAAAAAACCCTATGCTTCAACAAACGGTTCTTCACGGAGATCCCCAAGAGAGAAGCATGGGTTAGTAATAACCCACCAAACAGCCACAACGGCATAAAGTGGTATACGGATGGTTCTAAAATGGAAACGGGGGTAGGAGCGGGAATATACGGACCACACAAATGTTTCACGATACCCATGGGAAAAAGTCCCAGCGTATTTCAAGCACAGCTCCATGCCATTCAAGAATGCGCCAGCCACATTAATTTATCTGGCATAAAAGGTGCAACCATCCATATATTCACGGATAGTCAAGCAGCTATAAACGCCCTTAGCTCGTATACCATTGACTCCAAATCAGTCATGTACTGCTTCAATACCCTACAAACACTCAGAATAAGAAACAAAACCAAATTATGGTGGGCTCCGGGTCATGTCGGGGTAGAAGGTAACGAAAATGCCGATGAATTGACAAGAAAAGGTTCAGAAACACCTTTCATAGGTCCCGAACCTTTCTGCTGCACTCCTAGATCAGCAGCAACGGCAGCAATAAAAAGCTGGGAACATAGAAAATGTATCTATCTTTGGGAAAGCATCCCAGGTCTAAGACAGGCCAAACGAGCCATTCGGCCCTTCAATCAAAATGCCAGCAAATGTCTAAACTTAAGCAGGCATGATATCAAGAACTTAGTAGGTTACCTTGCTATTCACCATGGTTTAAGATATCATCTGCACAAAATGGGAATAGCAGACTCTCCTGAGTACCGACTCTGTCTTGAAGAGGACGAGTCAGCTGAACACATTTTATGTGCATGTCCAGCCCTTAATGGAATACGAAAGAAGATCTTTTTCAGGGAACAAATGAGCCCCGAGGACATAAAGAATCCTTCTACTGGTAAAATTGTCCGCTTTACACGGAAAGTGGAAATTTTACTAGATCAAATTTTTCTGGCCCATACGGTACAAAAGATCTTTTTAGGTCTAAGTGCCCCCCCCCCCCCCCCTCTTATAAATCGAATTGGCGAGCCAGAATTTAAAAAAAAAAAAAAAAAATGTGTCGTGATACCTGATGATTTCCTCGACCCCGAAGTTGGTTTTGGTGGCTACTGTAATTACAACTATTAGCGTGCACGATGTACATGTTTCGACCAAGCTTTTTCAAAATTACACCATATATCAACTTTTGGTATTGACGGAAGAATACAGCGAGAATGTAGTATTGTTTTGGCAGGGTTTCATAGCATTTTGTTGTATGGAAGCATTTGCCGCTGGAACTGTTCGATGCATTCGACCATGCAACTTTGCAGCCGGTGTCTGTGTCTGGCAGTGCAACCCTGCACTGTCTGGTGTCGAGCTATATGTTTCCATGGAGGTGGCAAAAGCATCACCACCTTGACCTAAACTCTCGACCATTTTCGACAAGGATCCCTTGAATGTTCTTACCATACCCTCCGCAGCCCCATTCGATTCGGGGTTGAAGGATGCCGACGTTAAATATTGAATCGAATTTCTGTTGCCAAATTCTGCAAACACCTTGGACGTTAATTGCGGCCCATTATCCCTCCTTTCAAAGCAAAAATATAGATTGCAACGCTTGAGTAGTTGCAATACGTCACTTGCACTTGTTGATATCATCTTGGTTACAGAAGGAAATTTGGAGTTGGAGTCGAACACGATAAGCCACATAATCTGCTTAAATGGCCCCGTAAAATCTACGTGCAATTGCTCCCAAACCTCAGCAGTAGTTGCCTAGCTGAATGTCTGGCATTTAGTTGACAGGCACAGCACTCCTCCACTGTCATCTGTATCTGGCCATCGATACCAGGCCACCAGCATTATCGCCTCGAAGCCTGCTTCATCCTAGTCATTCCCTATATTGTATATGTTGAATAATTTGTAATAATCTTTGGTGTAAAGTTTAAGGTACTACTACGCTACAAAAACTCTCTCTCTAAAAAAATAAGAACATCAGAACTCACACATAAACAGAACTTCCCACGGAAAAACGGCAGTAACTCGATCTCAGAAAAAAACTAAAAAAAAAGAAGAAAACTAAAATTTGGCCAGCCATGCTGAACATCTCACATGACCTTTATAATTAATTTATCACGACTTGACTCAGCAACGATGTCCGCCACATGAAAAGGAAAATTCCCCAGCACGTCGTCTATGAGATTAACTCTATCTTCCTCTGACTTGTCGAATTCCTCGTCTGGTCCATGGGGTAACTCATCAGCGTAATAACCCACCTTGGTCATGAAAGGTAGTTTTTATTTGGGGCTGAAAATGGTTACCAAAGGTTGGTGGTCCTAAATTAGCTCGAACTGTCGGCCGTATAGATATTGGTGGAACTTCTTTTGTCAATGTGCCAACAGTGCCTCTTTCTCTATCTGGCTTTACCCTTTTTGCGTTTCTGTAAGAGTTTTCGAAGCAAAGGCGATGGGCTTTTTCGTTCCTCGGGATAATGATGTAGATGGTGTTATTTCTTGTTCTCAATTCTTGCAGTTAAGCAAACGGCAATTCAATCCATGATCTTTGCAGCGTTAATATAGATTTAGTCTTTAGATTTTTTAGGTGCTCAGCATTATTTCGGCCTGTCACCTCTATGTATTGTATATAATATGTATTTACAATTTTTTTTTTATTATTATTGAACTAACATAAAATTTAACAATGGTGATAAAAGTTATGGTAATTCATAGAAATCTTAATATAAAATGATTAGAAGTTCAATTGTAATAACTTCGAAGTGAATATCTTTTCTGGTTGGCAATTTCTTTAGTAAACTGAGTATAAGGTGTTACAACTTCTTTATCTTTAAAAAGAGTTAACTTAAGAGAAGGATCAGTTAATGTTACTGGAATATAATCTTCTGCAATTTCTTTATTTTTACAAATCGTTAATTGATTAAAATGTCTTTTCCAAGTTTTGCTATATACATATATACCTACTTCGCAGTACCTGAATAATGCAACCTTTGGTCCAAGACACCCTTCCGGCTGTAGCATAATCTCTTGCCATTACTAAGTCTCCAACCTTACATATTTTATTTCTTTTTGCTTTATACGAGTAATATATTGTTTGTTTGTTTTGCATTCCTTCTACTTTTTTCTTAACACTTTTGTTTACTGCTTTTTCTCGGGTCAACGTTTATGGATTTATTAAATCTAACCTACTCCTAATACGTTGATTAAACATTAACTGAGCCGGCGATTCACCTGTCGTGCAATGAATAGTGTTGCGATAGTCAGGAAGGTAGTTAGATAGAATTTTATTTAAGTCGTTGATTGCAGAGCTTGTATGTAATGCCTTTTTTAATGTCATTTTAATGATTTTTGCCCCATTTGCAGCCTGCCCATTAGTCGCAGGGTGTCCAACCGGAGTATTTAGATGTTTTATGCCATTGAATCTAAAAAAATCTTGGAATTGTCTAGATGCGAAAGAAGTACTGTTGTCTGCGACCACCTCTATAGGCAATCCAAACCTGGCTTTTGCTCCCTCAGTTCCTTTATGGTATGACTACTAGTGATATCAGTACCCATATCCACACACTCCAGCCACTTACTATGTGCATCGACCACTACCAAAAACATTCGTTTAAAGATTGGCCCCATGAAATCCAAATGCACCCGTGACCATGGATTTTCTGGTCATTTCCAGTTCACTAACACGTTATGTGCTAGGTTTGGTTTAAACGCTAAGCAATTTTCACATGCCATCGCTATCGCCTCCAAGTCCTTATCCAACCCTAGCCAACACAAATATGATCTTGCCATACTCTTCATCTTGACAATCCCCATATGAGTTATATGGAGCTCGTCAATCATTTGTTTTCTTAGTGCGGTTGGAACTACAATTCGGTATCCCCAGAAAATGCAGTCTAACTCCACACTTAGTTCGTTTCTTTTTCCGAAAAACGGACGCAATCTTTCATTGGATGTATACCTCGGCCAACCGTTTAAGATATATTGTCGTACCCTTTGCAACAATGCGTCAGCAAAAGTATGTTCTTTTATGATGTCAAAAGTCATCGGAATCATACCTGTTTGGCTCACATAATTTACGTATACGTCGTCAACATCAGATTTATTATATACTGAACTACGAGTATCAACTGGATGACGTGAAAAATAATCGGCTAAGTTGTTGTTACTGTTGACATATTCAACATCGGTATTAGTATGCCGAAAGGAATACCCCTCTTTGGGCCAAAAATTAGTATAAGCGGCTTGTTGTCGGAAAGAAGTACAAAGTGTCTACCGAACACGTATTGGTGGAATCTCTTCATTCCGAACACAATTGCTGGAGCATCTCTTTCAATTTGCGAGTATTTTTGTTCGCATTGTGATAGTTTTCGTGAAGCATAACATATGGGTTTCTCAACAGCATTGCTAATGTGTGCCAACACCGCGCCCAAACCGATAGGACTTGCGTCTACTGTTAATTTTATGCTTGCATTTGGACTGTAGTGTGCAAGCATAGTATGAGAAGATAACATTTCCTTTATTTTGCTAAAAGCACTTTGTTCGTCTCTCTGTTTTTTCCTATATGGGCCGTGTTTTTTTGCACGCGGATATAGGGATAATTTGATATTTGCATGTAAAATACAACAACAACTTATCCTATATACGCTAACTTTAGCGGGGATAGCTATCGCCGCTAAGTTCTTTAGCGGGGATAGCTATCGCCGCTAAGTTCTTTAGCGGGGATAAACAGTGCCTCCAAAATCCATTTTCTTCGTTTTGAATTTTTACGATGAATTTTTCAGGAAAAGTCAAAGTTTGACATACCGCCGACCACTGGCACATCCCGCCCAATATTTTATTCGTGATTTTATTTTTATTATTTTTCAAACTTCATTAAAAGGGTAATTGAACTTAGTAAATCTGTTAATGTGAAATTGTTTTTCATCATTTTAGAATATGCTTGGCATCAATTTCAATTGGCGGAAGAAAATATTTTTCAATACAACAACAATTTAGCCTAAATACGCTTACTAAGCGGGGATAACTATCGCCGCTAAGTCCTTAAGCGGATATCGATCAGTGCTTCCAAACATCGTTTTCTACGCATTCGAACTTAACATTTCTCACTTACTGAACTGACACATACCCCAATATTTTAGTTGCGTGTGAAGTTGTAGGTTAGGTTAGATTAGGTTAGGTTGAAGTGGCATTCGGACACTTAGAACATTAAAAGGTCCATTGTGATACGAAGTGGATCTATCACCTTTCTGCTCGTTGACCCAGTTGGAGCTTTTAATAAAGCTTAAAAGTTTTTTAATGTCAATGTTTATAAGATCATTGAGATCGTTATAAAAGAAAGCTCCCAAATGGAATTTTTCGTCTTTCAGAGAGAGCGTGGGAAATGGCAATACCCCCCCATTTCTTCTTTGTTGGCGAGTTCATCCGCACTACAACTACCTGGAATATCTCTGTTCCCCATCACCCAACACAGGTGAATGTTGAACTCCTCCGCTATCTATACGAGAGATGATTTTCAGTCTAGGACTACGATGGAGTTTGAAGAGACAGAATTTTATCGCGTTTTATCGTATTCCGTGATAGGACTTCATTAATCGCCGTATGAAGTTTTATTTTTACAAAAAAAAATATTGAACAGCTGCCATTTTCAAACCACATATTCTATTGGGGTCAACTTTATACGTTAAGTTGCAATTTCTTAATAATTAGATCTAATTAGATTTTTAATCCGAGCAGTATTTTGGATTTCAACATTCAAGTTCCATATACTCTAAATTAACTGAAGAAAACAGACGAAATGTCAATTGACAGCCAGCATAGTGCTGCCAAGTCACAGTCGAGCGTTCTATCTAAGCCTTTATACGACTGAGTAAAAAGACACACCTAATATAGGTAATTTTATAGAGAAATGAGATGTCGAAAGCTCCAATTAAGCAAAGGTTGCTGATGCTACAGAAGGAGCAAATCCGTTCCATACGACCAAATAACACGAAAAATGTTTTTAGTAAATTTCCCTGCTTTTGATATGGAAAGTTGAAATAATTACACGCACGACAAATAAAAAACTTCAAAGGAAAACTGAAGTATGTTTTAGTAGATTACACTGTGCAATTTTGCTTTCTTAGACCTGAATGAGAAACCTATCAGAGGATTAGGAAGTTGATTTAATTAAAAGCCCAATTTATAACCTAGTCAATTTGTGCTCTAATTCGCTGCCAGCTGGAAAATTGTTGGATAATTCTTTCACAAAATTTTGTGACGCATCATTGATAATAATGCAAAAAAATAGGTTTTTTGCGGGTTGTGCTTATAACCCGAAAACTATCAACTTTTCGCAAATAACCTTCTGTGTCTCTGGTGTCCAGAATTGTCTTAAATAAAGTTGGGTTTATTTACGATTGACAGTGGTGTTAGAAATTAAAAAATGTGAACAAGAACATTTTAAGTTATAAAAGAGATAACTATTGTTCCCGAGAAAGAAACAAACAAAATTATATTGTCAAAAGAATTAATAATTTTTAGAAAAAAAATAACATTAATACATTTTTGAATCTATTGCTTTTAGTAGACAATCACATTGTATTTAAATTCTGAGCAAATATAATTCCGTCTTGCACCTACATCTTTTCATTGTATTTATTCTCTCCTGGCCTCCCCAAACGATTTAACAACTGTGCCGTCTCGTTTAATAAATTACTCGTTAACCGTTTCTCTACTTGTTCGATTGTTTCCACTCGATTGTAACCATCCCTAGTACGAAGGTAGAAGTTCTGGTTTAGATGGTGGAGCAGGTTGGGGAGCAAATCAAAAGACGTTCTTCTGAAAAATCTTTCAGTTAAGCAGTCATGCTTTTCACAGCAGGTGTGCGATAACCCTGATTTTAACGTTCATACGAATATATGCGACAATTCAATACGACAGAATAATATCTTCACGTCATGGGTGGCATTTCCTGTATTGCACTTAAACATGCAGAAGCCCCCAATGAATTCATTCCTCTCCTTAAAATGTTAGCCCATATGAGGTTTCTGGAAGTTATCGAACCGTTTAAATGATTCATTTTAAAATGACAACTTTTCAAGAAAATGTATTCACTAATTGAAAATATGGTTCCATCTGTGGCGCCATGGAAAAGGCAGAGACATTCCTGGCCTCTTCAGATTAAATGGATTTATGGAAGATGTCACACTAGATTTCCATATGATATGAACTAACGTTTGTTATTTACCAGCCATTTATCAATGCTCCTCCAAGTGATTATGGTACAATATTAACCAGGCAGACGGCAGTATTGCCATGTCCTTATTCTTAAGTATACCAATTTGTAAACTTTATGATGAAAAAATAAAGAATCTATCTATCTATCTATCTATCAATATTATCGGTGCCGTGACATAACCCCAAGCGTCATAAGCCCAAATTTTGAAATTTGGCCTTACGTCGCATTGTGAAAGTGACATAAGGCCAAATTTTAGCATTTGGTATTATGACACATTGGAAAAGCGTCATAAGGCCAATTTGGCTTTATGACACTTTCGCTTGGTGCTGTTTTCACCAATTTGCCCTCGCACATACCCCAAATCAAACAGTGACCCCAAGCAGGGGGTTGCAGGGGGGCAGCATGCCCCCCCCCCCCATATGCATTGCACTGTTTATGGGATTAGTTGCGAAATCGCAAGTAGATTCCATAAACAGTACAATGCCTATGGGGGCCATGATGCCCCCCTGCAACCCCCCTGCTTGGGGCCACTGTTTGATTTGGAGTAGGTGCGAGGTACGGTTTCGAAAACTTGGTTTTATGTCACTTTCCGGATTTGGCCTTATGACGCTTTGTGAAAGTGACATAATACCAAATGCTGGAATTTGGCCTTATGTCACTTTCAAAAAGCGACATAAGGCCAAATTTCGAGATTTGGGCTTATGACGCTTGGGGTTATGTCACGGCACCAATATTAACAGCATTGTTAACCGGAGTGGAAAAGACTCAATCCTTACCTGTCTGATGATGTTTCGGCAACCCCTCTACCTCAAGGCACGTGAAGTTCTTGCTAGCAGTTCCAATGACCCTGCTCTGTCAAATATTATTATAAGGCTGTCTGGGTTCATGTAGGTACATAGGTGGTTGCATTGGTAGTGGATTGACGGAACTTTTCGATATCATATATTCGTCGAACTCAACTGAAAAAAATCATGTCTGGCCACGCCTACGCAAGGGCGAAACGAGGCCAAATTTTGGCTTACAGAATTTTGACCAAAATAATGATTTATCTAATCAATGGCCTTGTCGCAAACTATGGTTGATCGATTGGAGATTTTAGCAGATCTGGTTTTACCTGTAGAGAATATTGATAATTTCTAATGTTGCTAAGAAGGTTGTGAAAGATTTGATGGAAGAGTTCAAAGCTAAGCTTCAACTAATGGCAGAAGGGTCCACGTTATGCCAATGTCAAGATCTCGGTTGCATATTTTGAAGTGGTTAATTTTATTGAGCACTTTATTGAAGCAGAAAGAAGCAGCAACTGGGATCTACATATCCAAACCATTTATGAAATTCTCCCTTTCTTTCACATCTGTATGCCAAATGAAGCCATATTACATCCAGAACACGCGTATCTTAAAAACTTTAATGCCATGAGCGTCGTTTCATCTAGGATGTTTCACCAATCGAAGGAGGGAGAAATGGTGGTGTGGCACCTGGAGTGGTATGGCGGTATGGACTTCGGTATTCATTATTATGTATAATTTAATAACAATGATCTGCTTATACGATCTTAATAAGGGAATGTGCAGACAACTGGGGGAGATTCACTACATAATAATAAATTAGAGTTTTATTGCGAAAAATGTGTGTTTTGCGGAGATAGCCGAAATACGCCAAATTTCAACTGGCGCTTAAGCAGGAACAGTTCGTTGGATGGAAAAACCTTTACAGTGAAATTTGTACTTTCATTTTGAATTGGAAGGCATTTAGGAGAAGTTGATAGTTTTCGAATTGGGCTAGACTTTACTTTACAGGCACCAATTCAAAAAAAAGACCCCAAAAATGATAACAAAATCGCATATATTCAACCTCTCTTAACCTGATCTCTGGAGTAGACTGATTTAGTGAGTTAACAAGAATCATTGAACAAAAAATAAAGACAACATCGTATAGCAACAATAATTGAAAAATAAAAGTCGATGACAATGACTATGACACTTCGGTGGTCACAAGGCATAACCGCCTAAGTCGGTTTTTTGTACTTTTCAGGAGAGCAGTTTGAAGTATAAATTGTATGCTACAAATCAGAAAATCGTTCTTTTACATAGTATAATTGTTTCACAAAGTTGAAGGTATTATAAGCCTTCGTAAAATGAGTTACAGTATGATGTCTCAAAATTCCCCATTCAATAGTTATTAACAAAAAGAACACTTAAGCTATTATTCCTTATTTAGTTTTGTAAATTCATAAAATCTAAGTCAAGATAGGTGGTTATTCCTTGCGAGTAAAACGAAACACAACAAAACTAACTGAACTTAGGTCCTTTTACCCTGCATCACTTTCAAAAAAAAATCCTAGGTTGAGTTAGATCGTTATTCCTAGCGGATTTTTTTTAATTTCTTGAAAAACGTATTGACTTAGGTTGTTATCTACCATTTTGATAAATACTAGAGGAATGGTAAATGTTAATTTTAAAAATACTATGTACTTATGCACAATAACGGAATTGAATTTATTCGTTGCAACCTAAGTTGATCGGTGATCTTGTCGTGATAGATATGCTTTTTTTATTGTTTTTGATTAGATCTACTGAAAAGCATGGGCTAGGTTAATTTATTCTTCCAAACGCAATAATTGTATAAATTTAAGGTTATTCAGTTCAGCTCTAGAATTGAAAATAATAAAAAAAAACGCAGCATATCAACGTTTACAACATAGAAACCATTTTAATTAGAAAGTAATAGGAAACAAATTAATATGTTAATACAAATTTGGAAGTTAAAGGTGTAGCCAGTATACTAAAATGAGAATAAAATTCGCTTTTATTATGAGCTTCAGCAAGACCTAAACATCTTCTTCGTTATCAGTTGTTTCTGCCAAATCAGGGTGAGTATTCAGTTCATCAATATTGTTGCGAAGGTTGTCGTAGAAATATGGAACTCGGGGTTGATGAACTGCTTGAGGAAAACTAAATCTCTTTTCTTCTCCTGCGAGATAGACGGAATTTTATCAATTTTTTTAATTTCGCATTCGGAAATAGAGGAAACGTTTTTTTTCTCTATCTTGAGGATCTTAAAAGGAGTAGCATTATCCAAAGATGTTTTGTAAAATACCTAATTAAGACATTTTGTGTAGCGTAGCCATCTTACCGTATCCCACGTGAACTTTTCACCGTGTTCATTAAAACGTTTCCAATTAAATTTGATTTTAGAGAGGTCAGAAAAATTTAGAAAATCATCCGATTTCTTTTCTACAACTTCAATGTTATGGCCCACCGTGTTGACGAATTCGTAGTAGTCTCTCGGCACTTCGATTTCCACATGTTTTTTTTTTGTTTTATTTTCAATTAATGCATGGTCACGGTCACATTCCATGTGTGTGTGTCCTGGCTCGAGAAATTTATGGTCAACGTAGTCCAGATTTTGAGTACCTTAACCAGAAACACAGCAGTTACAAATGAATTCTTGTTTTGCCCAGTGCACGAATCGCTATAAAAAGTAATTCGATTTGTATCTGCAGATATCGTGCTTAGGAGTTTATATAGACAGGACGATATTTCGTTTCCACCCCGACGAGCCATAGCTTCATGCCACATAAAACTTTGAGCTTCGTTAGTTTTTAGATCGTGGACGATTAGATTAAAGATCCATAGTTGACTATTATAGAAACTAATAGAGTTTCTTAAGAACGGGGTTTGTAAGCATTGCTGCAAATCGAAAGCAAACACCCTTATATCTCTAGAAGCCATGACTTCTATTTTGTCATCTCTCTTCGCTGCATAAGCCATTTCAGCCTTGTCTAAATGCATTTTTCCATGAAAACAGTCTTCTTTCTTCATTTTGTGATATTTTAATTTTTAGGACAAATCCGTCACAAGTACTACACGTATCTACCAGTGGCGTGGCGTCCATATAACACGATTCCTACCGTCTTCCCTTTTAAAAATCCGCCAAAAGTAAGCACTATCTGCCAAATAAATATATGAAAAATGAAACCCGTCCCGTATTTTAATTATAAAATAAAATCTACACACACACTCACACATAAGCTATCGAATAAGTTTAATATTTTCATTCTACCTCTCGTCTGTATCTTCATACTTCATTCAAGAATCAAGATTCCACCACATTCCACAATCCACAAATCACAAACAACAAACCAACGAAGAGTCACAAAAATACTCTTAGTAAAAAGTTTTCAACTACCGCTGCTCTCTATAATAGAATAAAAAATATTTTTCCGTCTTATTTACTTGTTTTATATCCCTTTCTTCTACAAGCATTGCGGTTCCGATCCTCTTTGTTCAACACCCGCTTTTATATTCAAAGAAAAAGACGCTACATTTCGTCTTATAAACCAAATCTCACGCTGAATACTTGGAATTGTTTCATTTCATTCTCCCTTTTGCGATTAGCATTGCGTTTCAATCGGAAGATATCAACATGTTGCAGGAATGCAGGTGCTACGTTTGACTCGTTTTTTTTGCAACATTGTGTCTAATAACACGGTGTTCTTTGACTTATTTCTTTTTTCTTATGACATAATATCTGAATGTGTTATGTGGGTTGATTCTTGATTTTGAATCTGATGTTGATATTGATATGCGTGTTGATGTAAGAAGTTGAGCTTTCATTTTTCTCTCTTGTGATAGTTAATGCTTCGATGTTTTTACAAATTTATTGTTATACTTTTGTCTTATGAAATAAAATATGGTAGAATATTATGGCAATTTGTCAGCAGAGTAAATTCAGCATATCGCTTAAGAGAAGTTCATGTCAAATAAAATACCGACACTTGTTTTTTTTTAAGCAGGAATTCAAATTTTAATTTAGAATCAGTTGGAATTTATTGACAGACTGCGTTGCACAAGTGCAATTACTTGAAAAAATCTAGTGTTTTGTAAAGCCAATTTGATAAAATCTTAAATTAAAATAGTGAAAAGTTAGATGTGAAAGTGAAAGTGAAGGTTCATGAGTAATTTTTTAGTTTCTTTTATTACCAACTTACTGATAAAAATATTTTAGCTTCTTAATTTTAGTGCAGTTTTAGATTTTTTTTTTGAAATGTCTTTGATTAGTGTAGATTGCTGTTTAACTGATTTCCTCCTGGAGGATTCAAATAGTTTTAGTAAGCTATCTTTTCTTGATAAAAAAAAGTTATAGACGTAGGGCGCTCTATGCCTTTTATAAATATTAATTACCAAAGGAGAGATGGTTTTGTGACACATTTTAATGTTTCCTTATACCAAAAATATAAGTGGCTAACTGGGAGTTGCAAGCTTAATAAAATGTTTTGTTTTCCTTGTCTTCTTTTTTCAAACTCCGCCAGTGTTTGGAGCCGAACGGGTTTCACTGATATAAATAATTTAGTTAATTCTTCGAAAAAACATATTAAGACAGAAAAACATATTCGTTGTTGTTTATCCCTACACGAATTCGGCACGAATCGCATTGAAACTTCTTTAGGAAATTCTTTCGTTGTTCATAATAAAAAAGTAGATAAAAATCGGAAACTAATGGAACGTTTTATTGACACGGTCATTTTGTTAGGCAGACAGGAGTTAGCATTTCGCGGTCATGATGAAAGGTCTAGTTCAGATAATCGTGGCAATTATGTCGAAGCGGTTTATTTTTTATCTAAATATGACACTTTATTGGAATCCCATTTAGAGCAGTGTTCAAGTACACACAATCCAATTTTTTCAGGTTTATCCAACGATATTCAAAACGATTTGATACATAGTATCGCGGCGGTTATTAAATCCGAAATTAAAACGGAAATCAAGGATGCTCGGTTCGTGTCGATTATGATCGACGAAACACCAGATTTGAGTCATAGGGAACAACTGAGTGCCATATTTCGGTACTTGTCAGAGGATGGTATACAAGAAAGATTTCTTGGATTTTTTGACGTTAGCGCAAGTCGTAATGCAAATGAGTTATCCAATCATATATTTAAAATTCTTGAAACATACGACTGCAAGGAAAAGTTAATAGGACAATCCTACGATGGTGCCGCAGTTATGTCCGGCGAGGGGGGTGGTGTTCAAAAGAAGGTCCTTGATGAATGCCCGATGGCAAATTTTATTCCTTGTTATGCACATGTTTTAAATTTAGTACTATCCCGATCTCTAGAAAACATAGCAGAACTTAAACCATTTTTTGGCTATACTAATAGCATCGTTCGATTTTTTAATAAATCCACAAAGCGGTCCAATCTTTTAAAGCAAATTTCCAATCGACGCATGCCAGGAGTATCGGAAACTCGATGGTATTATCATTCAAGAATAATAAACGTAATCTTTAACTGTAGAATAGATATAATTGAAACTTTTAGTAAAATAATTAATGACTCTAGGGAATGGGATACTGACACACTTTCGATGGCAGAAAGTTTATTAAATAAATTAGAGAGCAAGGAATTCTGTTTTTTGCTTCATACCCTTTCTGAAATATTTGCAAAGACCGATGTATTATTTAATTTAATTCAAAAAAAACAAACAGACGTTAGTTATGCCAAGCAAGAAATCGAACGTTTTGAGTCATGGATAAGCTCTGACTTTTTAAATATGTTTGAAGTTATTTATGACAGCGTAAATCATTGCATCGAACCTCCACGTAAACGCAGGTTGCTTGACTTCGATTTGAAGACGATTTATAAGCGCCTTTTTGTTGAAATTAAAGACAATATAGTTAGCCAAATAAATGCCAGATATAAATCATTTAGTAATCTTACATTTTTGGATTTACTAAATAATTTGAAGTATGACACTTTTTCTCGTTCCAGTCCAGATGTAAAAATATCTTCCCTAATTAAGTTTTTTCCTAGAATTTTTGACTTCACGGCATTAAAAAATGAACTTAATGTTTTATATTCTTCGTCGTCACTTCGGCAGTTTGAGGTTCTCGACCTTCACAACCATTTGAATAGTGAAGCATTGAAAGAAGTGTTCCCTCAAGTCTTAAACTTAAGTAGTTTACTTTTAACACTTCCCATTTCCGTCGCCTCCGTTGAGAGGTCTTTTTCTGCTTTAAAAAGAATTCATACTTATTTAAGAAACTCACAGGGCGAGGATAGGCTCTCTGATTTAGCCCTCATATCGATAGAAAGAAGACTTCTTCTTAAAATAAAAAATAGACCAAACTTCTATGAAAGGGTATTGGCAGAGTTTATCAAAAAAGATCGTCGAATAGCATTAGAATACAAATAATTATAAAGAACTAATATTTTAACAAAACTTTTCACTTTTTTTTTTAAGTGTGTGAATTTTAGCTGTTTTTAATTTTGATTTATTTTTATTGCTGACATTATTATTTGTATCGTTTTTATATTTTAACAAATATAAAGAATTATCCATATAATTCTTCTGAATTTTCTTATTTTAAAATTACTATCCACATTATGCTGAATTTTTTTAAGTTATTGTATCATGCGTCTGTCAAGACCGGCTTCTTTTGAAGCCACTTTTGTTATGCTTTAAGCTCATTGTTGATTGAAATATTAATGTCTTGAAGTATAAAAAATGTGGCTAGAATATTTTTGCTAAGTCAATGTGGAATGCATATTATGTAGATACAATATCCCCATTAAAAATTATTTTATTTCAGGTTTTAAAGATTTTTTTTTTTATAGGTGACTAAATTTTTCAACGTCTTCCCTTTTAAAATTATCCACGCCACGCCACTGGTATCTACTTCTGGGGCCTTAAATTTAATACCCATAGTCTTAAATATTTGTGAGTATTTTGAAAGGCTTAATATATTTTCGAATTTTTCTTTATACAAAGCGTGCATAGAAGACAGACTAAGGCTAGCATGCAAATATTGTTTTGATGTATCGCGTCGGCTATAATGGCTTTCGTAGGCAGGGAATTCTAAAAAATTTCGCTTAACCTCTTCTTCTTTTTTTCAACAGGTCTTATTAATAGGAGTGTGTTCACCTCGATGATCACTATTTGACAGACTATCTTTTTACGTGTAACTGATTTAGCGAAACTATCAGTCTCATTGAAACACTGTGAGAAATGTTTTCTGCATACATCTATAACGTTACCGTCAAATTCTGATGTATACTTCATAGTTTTTTCTTTTTTGTTATAAAAATTAAAATAAAACATAATATTTTAATAAATCTTTGGGTTTTTGGCGTTCTGTTAGGATTTTGGCTAATTTTAAAATTTTTTCAGCACGAGATGACATTTTTATCACTTTAACTTCACTTCACTTGATTTCACTTGCGACTACACACAACGGCCTAACTGAAGTTATGATCCAGCTTTTCCAATATTTCTCCTGTAATTAATTTAGGAATAACAGCCTAAGTCGACTTTGGCAGTCATATTTCATTATATAAATTCGGAATAAAAGCATAACTGCAAATAAGTTGTTCGGATTAAATTTTTCAAATTTGGAAAAACGGCCTAACTCGACTTTAGACGGTCGTCAAATAAAATCTAATTTTGGAATAACAGCCTTAGTCGAGTTAGGGAAATTAAATAACTGATTGCGATATGGAATAACAACCAAACTTAACTTATTTTTTTTGAAAAAATTTAGATTTTGATATTCTTCTCAATACGAATTCCTTATGTCGACTTAGGCTGTTATTCCAAATTACAAATTTTAAAAATAGAAAATGATGTGCAGCCGAACTCAAGTTAGGAAATTAACGTTATAAAATTTTTAAATTTACTTGAGTTAGTCTTTTATGGAAAAATTAAGCTGAGGTAAAAGTGACTTAGGCTGTTAGGTTTTTAGTCAATAACATCTTTAATTAGCATGATAAAAATATGAAAAAAATTATGGTAATAGAGTAAAGCATCAATAACTCGAATTCGACCTAGTTCGAGTTAAGCGGTTATGGTTTGTGGCCACAGACTTATAGAGAAATCACGAATGAGCTAACGAATATGAAGGTGCAATGGCACTTATATGAAAATAAGGCTACTAGACCAATAAGAGTAGTCGCCAGAAGTCTCCACTTCTCTTGTGAAGAATAAGATATTGTTGAAGACTTGGCTAATAAAAAATTAAAAATTTTGGAAGTCAAAAACCTAATTAAGAAAGAAAAAACAACAAGACATGATGGAGAATCAACTACAAGAAATAGAAAATTACCCCTTTTTATGCTTTCTTTTCACAATCAAGAAGATATTGAAAAGGTACGAGTATACGCCATTAAATCAATAATGAATATTTTTGTTAAGATTGAGCCACTTCGAAGAAGCTCCAACTTAATATCTCAATGCAAAGTCAAGCTTTCGGGCATACGCAAAGCTGTTGTAAAAGAGATTTTTGCGTGCGTTAAATGTGAAGGAAAGCATCCAACAAATAGCTGTCCACTTAAAAAGGATGATAAAGCAAAATGCATCAACTATCATGGAAACCACCCAGCTAATAATATAGGCTGTCCGGTAGCAAAAGAGAATGAAGAAAAGAAAAATAGAGGTACTGCCAAACACCTTTAGAACCCTCTCAAAAATAAAAACAAGTAACAAGTAAGTGTTGAAAATAATATAGTAGACAATCGACCAATTGCTGCCAAAATATGTTATAGAAAAAGCTCTAGAAGAAAAACAAGTTTATTATTCCTAGACGTTGCACAGGCTTTTGATAAAGTTCATAGGGATCTACCTAGACAGTGCTATGAGTTACTTAAATCTTATATAGCAAATAGATTCTTTAGAGTTCGCTATGGCACAGCGTATTCTGAACTCAATGAAATACAATCAGGCGTTCCACTGGGAAGTGTTCTAGGACCCACCTTGTATATATTATGATACGATGATAGTCACATTCGCAGATGACACCCCCCTTCTATCAACACTGATAGATGCGTGACTAGGGCAACAGAAAAGCTTCAAAATGCAGTTGACGAGATATGTGATTGGACGCAACGATGGCAAATTAAACTTAATGAGTCAAAGTCCACACATATAAACTTTAGAAATAAGAAAATAACGAATGTTCCTGTGGTTATTAAAAATCAAGTAGTTCCTTATTCTAATACACCTAAGTATCTGAGTATTAATCTGGATGCTAAACTGAACTGGAAGGAACATGTGAAAAAGAAAGTAGAAGAGCTAAACATTAGGTATAGAAAACTTTAGTGGTTGTTAGGACATAATTCGGAAATGTCCACTGAAAATAAAATCCTATTTTATAATCAGATACTAAAACCTGTTTCAACATTATAGTATCCAATTATGGGGTTGTACAAAGAAAATGAATGTGCAAATAATACAAGTACATATTTCAAAACAAAGTCCTTCGAGGAATAGTAAATGCCCCGTGGTATGTATATTAGAAATAACGACTTGCATCGTGATTTGCAGATTGATCTTGTAACGAAAGTAATTAAAAAGTACGCAATTCGTCACAACGATCGTCTGCGATGCATATTAATCCTGAAATAGAAGAATATTAAGAAGAACTAAACCTCACGAACTCATATTTTGAAAATATACGAGAAACCCGTATTTACTCGTAAATTAGAATACATCATTAATACAATCATTTGTCGATCTTTTCAGATTGGTCATGATTAGGAGGTGTTTTAAGTGCGGTTAGAATCCCACACTTCTCTGGGTTTCTAACCCCATTGTGTCTTTCGAGATTTTCAAATTCACTAATAAAAAAAATATATATAAATTCTTCTTAGACCTCAACATACACTTCGCTTCAACTGAATAAGCACAAACATTTTCTAAGCTACTTTGTCCATTTTTTCAAAACCTTGTGCCGTAATATAACATTTGATGATGCAAACTGTTTGCAAATGATGTTGACAAAATAAATCGGAAAGAATATTTCAAAAATACCGCTATTTTTTTCCTGGTTCCCTTGCAAAGCATTCAATATGGAAAAATGCAGTTTTATTTTGCGTCAACTGAATGGACACAAAGTCATTATTTTCGCTGGTTATGAGTTTTCTGTGGAGATTGACACATTAGATCAACAGTTGAAGTACTTTTAGTGAATTTTGTTCGATTAATTGTATTTCAAAGAAAAATGGGTAGATCAAAATCTCTAAATAGTGTTGAAAGAGCTCAAATCGATTTACTAAAAGACCAAGGACCAACCGGGCCTTCTATCGCTGACAAAATTGGACGAAGTTCTAGTGTGGTCTATTCTTATTTAAGGAGCAAAGATTCGCACGGAAAAAACATGAAAGGAGGCAAAAAAACGGCAACAACATCGGTTGATCGAAGAGCAATTTTAAGATGTGCTTCCAATTCCTGCGACTCTGCGGCAAAAATAAAGAAGAAAGCCGGTGTTACTGCAAGCGTTTCAACAGTGCGAAGGGTTATCAATAGTATCAAACATCTGAAATGGTTAAAAATTCAAAAGAAACCACCATTTAACGAGAAACGGCAGTGTATGCGCTTAGAATTTTCCAGGCTCCATATGAGTTTTAAAAATGAATGACGTCACGTAGCTTTTAAAAAAATGGACAACGTAGCTTAGAAAATGTTTGTGCTTATTCAGTTGAAGCGGAGTGTAACAAAAAGCAACAACAAATTAATAAAACAAAATATACAGAAAACCAACAACAACAGACATTACTATAAACAACAAATCACACCACCCATACAACCAAAAAAAGGCAGCTTATAACTCATTACTATATAGACTTATCACAATACCAATGGACAGAAAAGATTACCAATAGAACTCAACACAATAAAATACATAGGACAAGAAAACGGATATAAACCATCATCAATAGACAAATTACATAAAAAGATGAAACAAAAAATTTACAATAAAATAATCAACAACAACAACAACAACAGAAAATAAATATACAGCCATAATATACACTAATATACTACCACAAATAATACAACAACAATGCCAAAAACAAAACATTAACATATCATTCAGGACAAACAACAATATACAAAAAATATTAAAGCCAACAACCCAAACAAACAAAGAAAATTTATCCGGGGTATACAAAATAAAATGTAACGACTGCGAAAAATACTACATAGGACAAACAGGGAGAACCTTCAAAGACAGATTCAAAGAACATAGACCCAAAAATAACACAAAATCAGCATATGCACAACACCTAATTGACAATAACCACAATTACAATAACTTCGAATCCAATTTAATACCATTACATATAAAACAAAAAGGTAAAGAACTTGACGCCACAGAAGACTTTGAAATACATAAAGCCTACAAATTAGAACGAGATAACCTACTAAACGATAAACTAACAATAAAAACAAACCAACTATTCGATACTGCAATCAACAGCACAAGACAAAAAGAGACAAACATAAATAACGCCAATAGCCCCACACCAGAACAATACACAGCCCCAGTAACGAACTCAAGTCGCCCGAAGATGAAGCAAAAGCTTCGAAACGCGTCGCGAAAATAGAAATTAAATAAAAAAGTTGTGAACATTAAAAGAAAAAAAACATTAATAAAGTATCATTCAACAAAAGTTGAATATCTTTTCATTTCAAATATAAATTCAACCTCGCACCTACTCCAAATATTTATAACAGTGAGCTCAAGTAGGGGGTTGCTGAGGAGCAGCAACCCCCCCCCCCCCCCCCTTCCCAAATATATACAACTCTTAAACTATTGACGAAAAAACGTGAAGATAATACGCAACTTAACTTCCTCTTTTCAAAACGCCAAAAAACAGCAATAAACAAATTTTATGAGAGAGCATTTTGTTGTTTCTTTGTGATTGTTTTGATATGTACCTATCTAAAGTTTTGTTATACACAGTATCATATGAGGTAGGTAACGCCCCATCACTAAAAAAAACAATTGCGTCCTCTGAACCGTTTCCAAGAAGCGCCTCACATGCGTTTCTCAGAGAATTGAATTTGCGTTCGCAGAGTTTCTGCCCAATCGCCAACTTGTACTGACGGTAATCAAGGTCATCGTGAAGAATTCGCTCACTGAAACATCGTTAAGTCCAAGGCAGACGCATGCCTGCGCGCAGAATACCGAGCGGATTGCAAGATTTAAGCTTTCACATCGATTTCCGGCCTGGGGCAGTGCCCAACGAGGCTATGTTTAAGCGATTTCTGTCGAATGAGACCCACTACGACACCTACAGCATAAATGGCGCCCATTTAAGAAAAGAAAGTTCTGTTGGCCTACCCAGTGTATCTCAGAGGTATCCTTGACAAAAACTGAACTGGAACTGGAACTCACATATCAAGTCCGTAACATGCATGAAGGCTAGCAGGCGCATATGGACCGACTTGGGGTCTGGCAAAATAATACACTGGTTGTTTATCATGATGTTCAGATATAATATCACGAAACACGCGACTGGTGGTCAAAATTTCATGAATGGAGAATGACAGCGAAGTTACAGCGAATTGCTTGTCTCGCAATGACAGGGGCGGTGCGAACCCGCCCAACTGCAGCACTAGAGGCTTTAGTATGTGCTCTCTCCTTTACAAATCTTCATTTGGAAGACGGCTGATAGATGCGCCATGAAGCTTCAGCTAGAAAACAAGTTTAAACCAGTTGACCTTGTGGGACACCTGAAAATACTTTACTCAATTCCACAAATGGACATGTTTTGTTCCATTCCGGAAACTATTATAAGGGAGTTCCGGAACTGGAACTGATCTGGTTTACCGATGCAAGTATTTAAAATGGAATCAGCTGAAGCTGGCATCTTTGGACGCATAACCGGACCGAATAATTACTGTTCCACTGTTTTCCAGGCCAGGAAATTAATGCCATTGATACCTGCGCCAGATTGAACCTTGAAAGGTTGTTAAGGGCGCCAGAATACACATATTCTCGGATAACCAAGCTGTGCCTCAAGCACTATCGTCCAATTCAAGGGATTCTATGACAGTCAAGTGCTGCTACGATGCATAATAATTCCTAAGAAGATACAACAAGGTTAAACTTGAATAGGTGATTGACCACTGGGATATGACTGGAGTGTTGCTCTAGGCCAGGTTACATTATTATAATAGTTGGGAACACCAGCTTCATCCAACTCATTGGGAGAATGATCCAGGACTCAGACAATCCAAAAGGTTGATCAGGTCTCAACCCTTTTAGGAAATTCTGAAAGCAGATAGTTAGTAAAGCCTTCTTTCAGGTCTCAGAATCAGCCATTTGGACAGGGGTTTGTATAAAAGAAAATACAGCTTGTCCACTTTAATAGGTACACAAATAAAAAAAATTACGAAAATGGAATTTCATCATAATATTATCGTAAAACTGAAATGAAAGTCGTAAATTGCATAAAAACAAAGAAATGCGAGCATTAAAGCAATAGTCGCCCGATTTCTGGTGACTTGTTGATACTCGGTATTAACAAGAACTGAGTATCGAATCGAAGTATAGGGTGTTTTTTAATAGAGGCATAAAACTTCTGATAGCTGTCAAACTAGCTGTCATACTAATAAAGTGTGTTTGACTTTTTTTCAGTATACTCGTACTTTGACAGTTCACCATGGAAAGACATTCACCAGAACAACGTTTACTAATCGCTGGAATTTATCGCTTTCGACGAGAGTTTGAGATAGGACCCGAATTTATCGATCCGACGCCACCACTGCTCACCAACTCGGTCTCTGTCCGTCCATAAATTTTGAGGAAAGATCTTGGCCTACATCCATATAAGATCCAACTGGTGCAAGAATTAAACCCAGCGGACCATCAATTGCATCGTATGTTCTGTGAATGGGCTGAGAACTGGAAGTTGATTGCTTGGAACCAGATTTGTATAGTCAAATCATCTTCAGCGATGAGGTTCATTTCTGGCTTCAGGGGTTTGTAAACAAGCGGAATTGCCGTTTTTGGAGTGAGCACAATCCTCATGAGACTTGAGACTCCATTACATCCCGAAAGAATTACTGTGTGGTGTTCGGTTTACATGCCGAAGGCGTCATCGGGCCATTTGTCTTTAAATCCGAAACCGGTGCCAATATTACCGTGAATGGCGAACGCTTCAGGCAAATGATTCGTGATTTTTTTATTCCTCATGTCATTGGAAATCATTTGGAGGAGAAATGGTTTCAACAAGACAGCAACATGCCATACACGGCGTGCGACCATGACTTTGTTGAGCCAAACGCTTGGGGACCGAATCATAACAAGAAATAGACCTGTGAGTTAGCCACCTCGTTCGTATGATTTCACACCTTTGGACTACTTTTTGTGGTGGTACGTCAAATCTCTGGTCTATGCTGATATATCAACAACCATTGATCACTTAGAAGCCAATATTCGACGCACTATTGACGAAATAAGACCTGGTATGCTCAAAAAAGTGGTGCAAAATTTTACCGAAAGGATGGCGTTCATAAGACGCAGTCCCCGAGCCCATATGGCAGAAATTATTTTTAAACATTAAATGCCATGAAATTTGTGAGCTAATAAAGCCAAAATTTGGTCATTCCATTAAATTTGTTGTATTTTATTTAAAAAAAGGAAGTCTCTATATAAAACAACCTTATAATCCGCTAAATATTAGGTGCAGCATTGACTTAGTACTCAATTCTCAAATTTTTTCATATGCCTAAAATAATAAAAAATCCCTACGTCGGGTCATAATGACATCAAGAACATGTCCCAGTGAGTTTCCTTACTTTACCATATCCGGCACCGGATTGCTTACAGTGCTGCTGAAAGTAGGTTTCAGTTTATCATTGTAAAATGGAAAAGAAAACCTCTTCATTAATGCATGAATAACAATTATTGTACTAAACAAAAATATCCACCAAATAAGAGGAGTCGGAGTAAAGGACGAGAAATGTAAAATCTATTCAGCTCTTCGAAATACTGAGAATAGTTCAAAATTGTTATTTCTATCCTCTCAATAAAATTTTCATTTTTAACAAAAAAACAAAATTGTTTAACTGAAATCTTCTTAAATTTCAGAGACGTGAAATACAATGTAGAAACTGTGCTGGGGGGTAGCACAACCGACATTATTTGGTTAAAACTTTTTCCGTAATATGTAACTTTATCCGAGTGGAATTTACAGAAAAGCATTAATATTGCAGTTTTCTTGTGGATGGATGGATGTTTTGGTTTTGGTTAAAAAGTACATAATTAAAATGTGGTTGCAGATAAATCGTTACGTTTCGTAGACAGGTTGCTTAAAAGGAGTCGTATAGACTGAATTGTGGTTGCTCAAAAATATTTTAATAACTTCTTCTTCAAATGGCCATTGCAGATAGGTAAGCACTACCTTTTGCTTAATAAACAATAACAGATAGTCTGCATGTTTTAAGTCAAGATTGACGACGATTTTACATATCATCTTAGGTCCAGAATCAGTTAATACTTAAATGGTTTAGAGTTCAAAGGGGGTTGACTGCGTTACATTGTCAGTATGAGTTAAGCTTATTATTTTGTTCTCCATTCAGCATGCCTGCGTTGAACATTTTCAACACCCCACCCATAACCGTACTCACCTTTTTCATTGTCTGTATGTATCGATTAATTTAGGTTTCATAAAATACTGAAAAACAAAAGGAGCCCCTTATTCAATCATGACCAACTATTTCAAAAACTATTCCCAAACAAAATCTAATCTCATTCGAAATTGCAAAGTCATGCTCGTCGCCCCCTTTACCAGCTAAATGTACTTAAAGCATCGTTTATCGTAGCAAACCCTTTCACTTCTAGCTCTTCATACATATTCCCATTACCATATTACCAGTACAATCCGGAGGGTGCCAACTACCAAAATAAAGAAAATGCAAAAACCATATCACAGATGAAAATTAAAATTGAGCAACAGGCAATGAACGAAGATGAATAGAGCCACACAGAATAAGTACAAAACCAAATTCAAGGGGCGAAGAGAAAATTCCACCTCGAGCATAATACCCATATAAAGATTTTAGCAACCATAGACCAAAGGAAAAAAACAACTGCAACATCAAGAAGGATGGAAAACCATCCACCTGTTGTTGTTATCCTGATGGCATACATTTATATGCTCTTGTTTTTCTTTTCATGGTACATATCTCTTGGAGCGTACTGAAAATCCAAATCCCGTCTAAAGAAAATACAAACCAAACCAGAAATGAAAAAATGTGTGTGTTGTGTGTGTGTGTGAATATGAAACTTTTCCTGTGTATATTCAAATGATATCTGGCCCCCGTGGCACCCACCAAAACTCTCGAGACAGACAGGCAGTCACAGCAGCAAGGATATCGAACACGTCACCATCATCCCAACCATATTGCGAAACAACATCAGAGAAAAGCGGCTCTCTCTCTTTCTTTCTCTCTCTACAATGGTAGTTCCCCTATTTCAAAAACAGGGTGAGCAGCAGGTGTTCTGCTCAGGGGAATAGAGAAGGAAAACCTTTCTGTCCTTCGAATTCAAGGTTGACAACTGATAACGCAATTTTCGAAAAACTTCCACCCACCGAATAATGTATTACTATTGCAAGGGCACCGCACCGATAGGCCCAACTACCACATGTTGCGCGTGCGAGAGCAAATCTCACAAATCTCTGCTATCTTTATACTGGTCCAGCACCAGCTCCTTCGAATAAGATAGATACACTTTTGAAAGTTCGAAAGAGAGCCACCCATATAAATAAAGGAGGCTAAATGCGCGCAATTTCAGTTATCCCTTGGCCACCGTTCGCAGTTGGACTTCGAATGAGTGAATTTCAATCAAACCAATACAATCAGTGTTCATTTAGTATTCCATTTTTAAGTGAAAAAAGAAAAAGATATTAATTCCAAAAGCATCGCAAGCAAACAATGGATGTATACAATGAAGCTGGCTAAAGAAATATATTTTCACCACTTGCCTAGCAACTCAACAAGTGCTAAAACAAAATCATCGGATAAAAATAGTCATTTACACAGTTAGTTGAAAAATATTCCACAAGCAAATAAAAGTGTATAAAATGTTAAAAAAGTCAAACAAGTTTAAATTAAGTCCTGTTGTATTTAAAAGGTAACTTTTCTTCCAAATTTGTATAAAATTTTACTAAATACAAAACCTCGATGTTATTTATCCACTTGTTGAATGTTATAAATCATTAAACTGTTCCATTTGTTAAAGTAAAAATAAATCTTTTTTAAAAAATAAATTGTTCAAACAAATTTTAAATTCGTAAATAAAATATTATACATATCTTTTGGACTATTGTTAATAACAAATTCAAATTCGTGTACAATTATGTGTGATGTTTATTAAAAATAATAACAATAATATTACTTTTGAAAACTAATTTAATAAAAAATATATTAAATGTCATTTACCTCTGAATTTTAAATACTATTCGTGTATTTAAAAAATAATAATACAAATAAATAAACACTTTAATCAATTTGCTGAAAATAGTTAAGAAGATACGAGTAAAATATCTCTGAACATGTAAGTACTGTTGTTTAACAAATATGTTTTTAGATAAAAAGTGTTTTCATTTTCAAATGATTTATTATTATTTATAAGAAAAAATAAGTATCTGTTAGATTTTTGTTTTGTTAAAATGGTATATTTCAAAAAGGTTACATATTCTCGTTGGAAAAAATTCAAAAAAATTTTAAATTTAATTATTAAGAAAGTGTATCTATTTTTTTTAGTTATCCTTTCAAAGCGACATGGGTGATACATGATCCCAGTAAAGATCTATGGAAACAAAAAATACCTTTAATGGTAAAACAAAATATTTATTTAACCAAAACTTTACTTCTACTTTTAAGAAAACGAAAAAACAGAAAACTCTTTTTTTTAAATAACTGTGAGGCAAAACAGATCTTTCCTTTTTTCGGCTTTGGTTTCTAGGACAAATCGCAAACCTGGACTTATTCTGTAATTTCGGTGGAGGATTTCTTCTATAGGTCTCCATGAACTCATCTTATTGGCTCAGCTAAATGACGTGGCTCATTTTAAGCCAGACGTCGTATTATGTGAGGTTCAGCTAAATGTAGAAATTAAAAATTTTCGTAAAAAAAATTAGCAAATACAAAATTACAACTCGTATGACTTAAGATATTTGACAGGTTGGTCGAGAAAAAACAAAATGAAGGAGTTGGGGTTTGGGGAATGCGTAATCTAACTCTTTAAAAACAAATAAAAAAAAAACAAATAATCACGACCCAGCCAAACCATTAGACCTAGAAACTTTAAATTCAGCAAGGTGGGTTTCTCTATGCCCAAGATGTTAGATAAGACAGGATTTTTTTTTAAACAGTCCTTTAAAGGGTGGAAAAGGGCGATTTTTTTTTGACTTCACTTCCATCAACTTTTCATTCCAGTAACAAAACATATTCAATACCAAAAACGCCAAATAGTTTTAAGGCAATACTCTTCCGAGTATTTTAAGCTATCATTCAAAATTCAAAATTGATTGATCAAATATAAAAGCATTGAAAAACGATTGTTCTTGATCGTAGCTCTGCTAGGGGTTGGTGTTGGGCGCACATCGAAAAATTATACATAATAGTACGGTGCTTTTTCGGAACGAAAAAAATGTATCTTGAGAATTCTGGGGCGCAGTGCTGTGCATAAACGAATGGGCAACAACAACAAACAGTGTTTGGTGAGGTGCGGAAGAAATTCATAGGTACAGGGGTTACGCATCCAGTCACACCGATATTCTGCTTTGCAAAACGCAGCATTGCTATTTATAATTTTGTCCATCTAGAGAAGAGCTGAAAATAAAATTATTTTCTGTTTTTTATATGGCAACGATCTGTGCAAGGCAAAAGCGCGGTTGGATAATCACTGCTGGTGACGAAGAAAATTGTACTATCCCAATGTTGTAAGGATGTATAATTGTAAAAATAATTTGATAC
This sequence comes from Portevinia maculata, assembly GCA_949715645.1. Taxonomy (NCBI): domain Eukaryota; kingdom Metazoa; phylum Arthropoda; class Insecta; order Diptera; family Syrphidae; genus Portevinia; species Portevinia maculata. The sequence continues at coordinate 196,191,734 of OX454525.1, forward strand.
ATGGAAACGTCATTTGTATATGCAATTTCCTATAGGGAATTTCATGAAGAAACTGTATCTGATTTGTCTCATACGCTCAAAGAACTTTTTCTCGTAGGTAATGCTCTGGCCTTCAGTCAGTTGTCCAATCCTTGGGAAAACCATACAAATACGAGTAGTAGCTATGGCCGAAAATGTGAAAATGTAGGAAGAAAGGGGTTGGCATGGGCTCCAGCACTTGATGAATAATCCAACATCTGTTATTGCTGAAGACTATTGTGGTTGACATGGGGGGTCAACTTCTATAGCATTTCAGTCTACCACAACATTGACGAACTGATGCTTTACGAAAAACGAGAAACGTCCTACGAAAACAATTATTCAAAACGAGCCTCTTCTTAACAGGGATCAGAAAAATGTGTAGGTAGGTACGCTATAGTTAATAAAAGAAACTATTCGAGAAACAATGATTTTTCTTAAAGTTCTGCTGTTTCGGCGTTAGCTTCTTCTGGCCTAACAGGAACGCTTGTTGAGATAAAATTTAACAACACCAAGGCCTGCTCTTAGTCTCTATTCTTTTCATTTCCTGGTCCCTCTTTTATTCGGCTGCGATTTCTCGGTCTCGGAAAGAGATAGGGGCACCATGGCACCATCAGCCATTGGATCACTTTCGGCGACTCATGGATGAGCAACCACCACAGGGTGACGGGTTTGGTGGTTCCAGTTACCTTAGCCTGACGGGCGGTCAGGAGAGTGAGGTCCATAAGGAGTACGCGGACGAGCGTAAATATACCTCAGCCTGACGGACGGTCAGGAGAGTAAGGATAAGACGGACAATGACCATGGATGAAGCCCAACCATTCTACCGGGCCGTACGATGACGTGCGTGTGGAAAGACGGATGGCATTTGGCAGTCGAACACCACAGCACACCAGACTTTGCCGGACGGGCAATTGCCAAAAGGCAACCAAAAAGCAACTGAGGGTAGGGTGGACGGCCCAAGTCAAATAACTCCCATGAGTCAGTTGCGCGAACTACCACCGTAAAGGTAGGGAGTAATGTTCGATGGGAGAAAGATGACGCTCTCTTCTTCTACTCCGTCGTGGGAGCACCGGAGGCGCAGCAGAGGAGTGTAGGCGGACGGCCTAGTAACTAAACACCCTCCAACACCAAATAACCGTGGACAGCTTACCACGAGCACATTGGCACCCCATAGACCGATGTGAGATGACAGATGTCAAGTATAGATGACACCAGCCCAACAAACCTTTGCACCAGAATGGCCGAGAGCCCAACATAAATGTTCACATTTTGTAAGGTATAACACGCTATCGTCAGATCCCCATGCCTCAAATCTGCGCAGAATTCCACCAGACTCAGGTAGCTGACGCGGTAGATAACATTGTTTCCTTGTCTGACCTCAAAGCTTAGGTTTAACTCGCCACAATGGGCGATACATTTGTAATCGTCCCGATGTTTATCTTTCCGCTTTTCAACGTTTCCTTCGTTTCTTTAATCATTGTCAACTTTTAATTTTACATAGTGAGTTTTAGCTACATTGGAACGCCGTTCAGCAAAATAGTATTAGCGATCTTTTGTATGGACGGGAAAACACCACTCAGACTGGATTGGAATGTTGTCCCAGGTCGGTCAGAGAATTTATCGCAAGCTGGCTTTCCACTCGCGCTTAATTCGGAGCTCGGAGAGAGAATGGAAAGTAAGAGCGGAAGGATAATGGCAGGCATACGCACACCATTGCAAGATTGCTTTGGATGGGCTGAAATGTGCCGCTCGTTGGTTCGCCTCACTGTATGTGTGTGGACAGTGGGATTGCGGATAGCCACCAACACAAGTGGACATCCATTGCACGCCATCAGTGGGATCCCCCGGTGTCAATGTGTGTGTCTGAGAGAATGAGTCCAACACTGACCGACTTTGGACAATAGAAAAATCTGGAAAATCACTTCTTGGTTGACCAGCGGTTTAGCTAGTTGTGAGAAGTTTTTGTAAAGGCTATTTTGTTGGAAATAGACAAAAGAAAATAGAGGAAAAGACAAAAAAAAAAGTAGAGTGGATTGTTAAAGAGGAATAAAGGACCCGTTGTACCCACCATTACATTTTCAGGGGATTTCAAACCCCGTAATAAAGTCCGTGCTCCAACGGAGTATTATAACGTTGTGTAAATTTTGTTCTTTTCATTCTTTTTGAAGTTACATTTCATTTAAATTTTTAGTGGTTCTGTACCAAGGTTTCACAATTTTCCACAAAATTGTGTGGCGCCCACTTTATTTTGTTACATTTTCCTGGTTCCATTCATTGGAGCGAACATTTTTTTTTCTTTTTTTACCTTCATATCAGCGATCATTTTCGTTGAACGCACCCCGTCCCACTCAGCTACCGGGAAGTAGCAGCGTCCTGTTACTCGTTGTGTAATATTTTAATGGGCTGTGGCTGTTTGACAGCCCATATTCGATATTTTTAAAAGGGAAAGTGAGCGAGACCAAAGTTGCGGCTAAAAAAATTGGTGTGGGTGATGGGACACCCAAGCTACCTTCGGGGTTATTTTGATTGGGAATCAGTAAACTTTGAAACATATAATTATAAAAGAGGTCACTCACAAACAACCGAGCACTGAAATACAGCCTTACAGATTCTACTTAACTGTCTTTGGTCCTAGTCATTAACAGAAAAACTTGCAAAAGCGCAGACTCCCCTCTTTAGAAAGAGACTCCATTCTCTTCTTCTCGTTAACTAGCTTACCTGAACATACCAACACATAATCCACCTTTCATTGATTATGCCACGTCACTCGTATCCCAAAGAAACCGAAGACAAAGAGAACGTACATAATTTAATATAGTGCCGTTTGTCTTTATTTATTAAACTCTTCTTATCACTCTAACATTATATGTATTTATTTATGACTCATAACGATTTTAGGTCCACATAAACAACTTGGTCCTAGTAACCGAACTGAAAGATTCTTATATATTAAACTTAGCCCGTCTACATATGCAGTTACTTAAAAGAAGCTCGTTGGTAACTCGTCTTTTTACACCCTGTTCTAGGGCTAAAATAATTTTGACTATTGGCTTGTAACATACCTTAATACTGCCGGTAGACCCCACCAAAAGTTTACTAAATGCGTGATCAGCATCGAAAGATATGTCGATCTAGCCATGTCAGTCCATCAACAAAAATAATGTCTTTAAACTCGAGCTAGAAAGCTGAAATTTTAATCATATAGAACCGAATTAATAAACGCAAATTAAGGGTGAATTATCTTTAATCAATGAATTAAATGAGAAATCTTAAAAACATTTTTTTAAGTGAATTGACATGCAATCAAGTTAAAATATAACTGACAGCATTTTTGACAACTGACAGCGAACCAAATCGGATGTTGGATGTGGTATCTCCATACAATTTATTTCATAACGATTCCCAACTTTCATACCATTTATTATTATAGTAGTTAATTTGTGAATTAGAGGCAAATAAAGTTATTCCTATTAATTTGGCTAATACTCTCTAGGGGCATAAAAAATACTCAATTTTACAGATTTTTAAAATTCTCATATTACGCCCAGAATCTATAAAAAATAGGTATATCGAAAAAATTGCAATTTGAGCTAGAAATTTGGAATAGATTGTCTTTAGGGGCTCGAAATGCTCGTCTGCTAAGATTTTTCAAATCAACCCACTGACGACCCACAATTAAAAAAAAAAAAAACAGTTATCGAAAAGTCAAAATTTGAGCTAGGAAGCCGAAATTTGAAATATATATTCTGTAGGCGCCCTTTGCTCACTTGTAAATATTTCTAAAATACGCCCACTGATACGCTCCCTGTTTAAAAAATCTGTTTTATTAAAGAAATCAATCGCAAATTATGTTGTTAAAGTCGCTTTGAGCAATTTCTTTACATTAAGTTTTCTGCCATTCCCACTTTTAAGGAGCATTTTTATACCCTATTCTAAGGGTATATTTATTTTGACGCATAGTTTGTAGCATTTTTTAATATTGCCCGTAGACCCCTAAAAGTTACTATATTTATGATCAGCATCGATAATAATGTCGATCTAGCCATGTCCGTCCGTCCGTCGGCAAAAATTAGGCCTTTAAACTGGGCCTAGAGAGCAGAAATTTTAACTATATACTCTCTAGGGTCCCGAAATAATCAAGTTTATGAATTTTTGAAATCCGCCCACAGACACGCCCACAAACTCAAAAAAACAAAGTTTTGGAAAAAATCGAATTTTGAGCTAGAAAGCTGAAATTTTTTATATATGATCTGTGACTCCTTAAACTGCTCGGGATATAAAATTTTCAAAATCCGCATACTGACACGCCCACAATTAAAAAAAACATTTTTATTGAAAAACCAAAATCTGAGCTAGGGAGCTGAAATTTATAATATATCGTCGCTTGAAAAGCAAACTGACATAAGTCAAAATTTGACGATTTTGAGTTAACTATACAGAACGAATAGCAAAAAAATAGAATTTTTCTATCAAACCGTCATAACTATACATAACTCTTAAACTGACAACATGAGGGCACAAGAAGTGTCGTTTTGAATTTAAGGAAAAATCCCAGTTGTTTTCCCAGCTACGAGTAAATGCCTTTTTTTCATTTGTAACACTTTGGTTCTAAAAAAAATTAGAATTCGTGATAAATAAGTTTCTTGAAAAGTGACACTTTTCGTGTTGTGTCATTTCACCTTGGAACACAACTAGTTTATGAACTTCAAAGTTATTTCGATTACTTTAAGAAGTGTCGTTTTACCAATAAGCTAGGTTTTATTTTATATAATTTTATAAGATCCTATATTTTTTTTATTATAACTTAATACTGTTTAAAGTGGGTTGTTTCTACAAAATACGCAAAAAATACAATTGGTTTTATTTCAAAACAAAACGACACTTTTTCACACTTTTTTTCTTAAATTAGTAGCAATTTGGAAGTAAAACGACATAAGCCAAAATATTTTTTGAAAAACCGCTTTTTGTAGTAACTTAAATATAGATACCACTTGAAAGAAGAAAAAAAATAATACTTTTTTACTTTACAACGTTTTGGTATTCATTGAAATTCAAAACTAAAAAGATTTTTTTAAGTTATGAAAAACTTCAAATGAGTTTTCTGAAAATGTATGAATTTTGACCTATGTCAGTTTGCTTTTCAAGCGACGATATACTCTCTAGGGGCCCTTTATGCTCATGTGATAATTTTTTTAAAATCCTCCTACTAACACGCCCACAATTAAATAAAACAATTTTATTGAAAAACCAAAGTTGGAGCTAGGGAGCGTTTTTTACGAAAGCTTCTTTTTTTTTTGATAAAATCCTTTAAATGTTATATAACAAAATATGTAGAGCGTTCTCAACAATTCAACCATACTTAGACTTTTGTCACGCCCACTTATGAGAGATAGGAATAAGAATAGGGTATCCAACAGTTCGCCCAAGCGGACTGTAGCCCGTCCCTATGTTTTTACATAACCTTTGTTTCTTCGATAAAATCCTTTAAATGATGTATGACAAGATATGTTTCCAATTTTGAGGATTATATGTTGTTATTACATTTTTGCAATTTCTTTTTAGTATACACAAAACTTTATAGTTCTTAATTCAAATATCTGCAATTTGAATTTAAAAGATTAACAGTATTTTGCCAGATTTGTTGGAGGACAATGTTGAATTCCTTTAACTGATTAAAGTGAGTATTCCACGCCAGGAATACATTAAAAGACAATTTTTTTTTACCATTGGTGAAAAAGCTTTTTACAAAATGTCCATGGGGATAGTTTCCGTTTCAAACGGACTTAAGTGTAAAGTCGGGAGAGGATGGCACCCATTTTCTATTTTCCTTATAACTCAAAAATAAAAAAGATAAAAGAGAAAAAAATATAACTTCTTTAATGAATTTAATTAAATAAAATTGGAGCATACATATAATAAATTGAAGGTTTAAATAGTCTATGACCACCTAGCACGTGACTGTATGGAAAATATATACAAATGTGTTTTGATGAGCTTGTTCAGTTGGACAAATTTAAAATTAATGAACAAAACATGCTTAAACAATGCAAGTGGATTTCTTCTTGGAACTCTAATGGATTTGTATTGTCTCTTGCACAGTATTGACATTTTTGCGCCATCTTTATGCCTCTGCTGTTTGCTCCTCTTCAATTATAACACTTACAGAAATATCATAATTCACTTCGTAAATTTTTATTAAATATTTCACACAAGAATTGAACTTGAAATTATTTTGTTAGCAGCTGTAAGTGAGTACACAAAAGCCAATTTTGAAATTCTTTTGTTGTGTTTTTCTAATATCGATTTTGTTTCCATGCAAATTCCAAAGCATCCTTTGTAGTTCCGTTCGTTTTTGAAATCGGTTTGTGTTTTCAATCCAGTCGGAATTGAGAACAGGGATGACCTTCATTTTTACCAGCTTCCATATCTAATATTTTAAATTTTTTCTTTGGCACTGCGAAATAACGCCAAAGGAAATAATGCCCAAAAACATAAAAATTAAATAAGTCCCAAAAATTATACTCGCAGTTCAACAACACCGACATGTTTTGGGGTTAATTTCATATTTTTTGGCTTTATTTATATTTTAGAATCTGGGTGCTATTTCTTTGAAATATGGTCAAATTTCTGAGAATGAAAATAGACCCAAGAATATTTTGTTGGCCTTTGCAACTTGTTGCATTAACTGAAAAAGAGATTCTTCGTAACGCAAGTCTAAAAACATAGCTTTATTTCATTATGAAATAAGTTCCAACTTTTTGGGACATATTTTATTGGGCGTTATTTCTTTCCAATTGAATTTCAAAAAGGCCCTCATGACTTTGCTGGTCCTATCCAAGTGTATCAGACCCCCTGCCAAACTACGAAACCTTGACAGAGTACCCCTAGCATTATGTACTTGTTTCTCACTGGGCGATATTGGATGAGTGCATGACTAATTGACTATACCATCTTTTGTGCAGTTTCATTTGTACCATTTAGTCTACCGTAACCGAAGCAGTACCCGATGTCTTCATTATTCCAGAGCATACATGTATAAGATACATATGTGTTTTTGAAACTGGGTCACTAACAGGTAACAGGTGTACATACACCCACCATAATGAATCCATTAAGGTTGTTGTTTTATGCGTAAGACAAAAATAAAAAAAAAAATCAGAAGCTTGTTGCATCCTTTACCACATTTTGTTTGCGAAACACAGCTCACTAATGAAATGTCCAGTAAAAGTATGGCCACTCATTAAACAAACACCGCTCGCGGAAGCCTTTATTAACTAATTTTTACCCCCGTAACGCCGCGTGCCGTTGAGCCCATCATACCTCACAAAATAAAGTGCTGTAAACGCAAAAACAAAATAAGGCAAAGTGTAGTGTCCTAGGCGGTCACCCACAAACACACCCACACACAGTAGTTGCGTTTGACAATCAGTTTTGCCCTACAAGTTGTATTTAAAGTCCTCTCAACCTCTTGCTCTCGCGTGTAGGTGGGTGAGGATTTCTTTCTATTTGGACGTGCAAATACGAGTATATGTATACATTCACTGCAACCGTGAAGCTGGTGCGTTAGCAGTATGTGGTTATGCAGTTATCCTATCCACTCACACAAAGAGGTATGCTTCGTGGAATATGCATGGTATGTTGATCCTGCCAATTACAATATATTCTGGACACTAATGAGGCCGTGGTACATCCAGACTGATGCTACTGGAACTCCAGTCCCTGGGTCAGTCTCAGTCGACTCGCATGCCTTTTGTTTATGCAATCAATGAATCCAATGTGCAATTTGATCTCCCGGGGCAAAATCTTCTCACGAGGTCAAGTTTAAATCCAAAGCGTTCCCACACGCAGTCAAAATCACACTCGCGCTGGATGTTGGTACTGACATCACAGCAGTGGGTGTCATCAGGCGTGTCCGAAGTGTGTCCTTTTTCATAAGATAATTGAATTGCCATGAAGAGATATGTCACTATGCTAGGTGGACTGCAAATTGCACGATTTCATTACGCCCTACAAAGGGGAATAATTGCAAATGTGACAAACTTACGAAACAACCCGGCCTATTTGTACGTTCGTACATATTCAGATATCTGATGCCGTGACGATGATGGTATTTGGCACCGATGGGATACGAAGGTCTCATAGATTTGCACCCGTTTAAAGGGTCAAGGGATTATGCCGTAATTAATTAGATCACTTGATTAGGCAGTAAAAGCTAATATGATGTGGGACTCGAGGTAACTTGGGAGACAGACACATATGTTCCAATACAGGGTGGAGACAAATTAATCATCCAATTTGGTTTCCGAATAACTTTTCTACTAATTTTGAGTAATGGAAATCTTTATTTGGACCTTTGCAAAAGTGGAAAAGATGATATCTTTCAAGTGGCTGCCGCCAGGGTGGATAAACATTTTTATCGGATTTTACATGACTTCCCGCAAGATTTCCGGTGATAACTATTGTAATACTATTTGGAGCCCTTTGTATGAAGTTCACTCTTTCAGAATAGAAAAAATACAAAAATGTTTTACAAGAGCGTTAGTGAAAAGGCTTCACTGGGACATAGATATGCCTTCCTATGGAACAAGGTGCAAATTATTTGGTATCCTGCCTCTTAACATTCGAAGAAAGTTCTCTGAAGTTATGTTCATTCGTGACGTATTGATAAATCATATTGATTGTTCCGATATTCTGGCCTTAATTAACTTCATGTTCGTGCGAGGATGTTTAGAAACCGATTGTTTTTAACATTCCATACCACAAAACAAATTATGCTGCAAACGAACCATTGACTAGGTGCCTAAGAGAAACCAATACCATTTGCGATATGATCGATTTTAGTCTAAGTAGATTTTCATTTAAAAATAGTTTGCTATTAATCTTAAGTAACTTTAATGGTGGCAATGTGTATTTTTTTTATTATTTATATTATTACTAGCTGCACCCGCCCGGCTTTGCCCGTGCCCGAGAATTCTATTGGCCAATATGTTCGAGTAGACTTCCTTATTATTGTCTATAGCGGGTATTTGGCGTACCTATGTTGCTGCCCCTAAAAAAAGAAGACCGATTTTGACCAAACTTCACAGAAACACTCTCAGGCCAATACCGAAGATTGCCTGATTTGAGCTCAACCTGTTTCGCTTAGGGTAGGTGCTTTTTATCTGGCAGGCGCCTATGTCAGCTTACTTGTGCGAATCAAACAACAAAGCGAAAGTAAAAAACTTCGATAGAATCACTTTTCATTCACTTTCACACGATTGCTATCAATGTGGGAAAAGCAACTTTCCGATGTCCGATTCACAAAAAAAAAATGCAAAAAAATTCAATAAGAGTTATTTGAATAAAACATTGAACACACGATATCTCAAGAATGAAAGTGCGCACAAACACCACAATAGGCTTGAAACGTTGGTCTGGTCTCCCTCTTTCATATACGCGTTCGGATAACAAAATAGGTGACGTTTGTACGATGGTTTTTTATATGTGCGGTCTCTGTATCGGCATCGGAATTTACACGCATATGCACATATGCATGTGTACTCCCTCAAATGCCCATAATTCACACACCGATGCAGATACAGATATCGCACATACCAAACATCCTTTGTACAGACGTCATCTTTCATGGAAAAAAATTTCATTGGAATCGGTTAACGCGTTTGGCCAAACAGCGGCAACAAACTCAAATATGGATTGATTTTTATATATATAGAAGATATTAAAATATTATCAAGTAATCACTAAAGTATTATTGTAACTTTGTTTGATGAAATAAACTAACCTAAGTAAGTGTTCGCATTCCTCTCGAATATTCTCCTTAAGGGCTGCGATTGTCTGAGGCTTCCTGGCCGACTTCAAGTTGCTTCAAATAAAGAAGTCTGGGATGATTAAATCGGGCGATCTTGCTGGACATGACAAATCGCCAAAACGGGAGTTAATCGAGCAGGAATCTCTTCCTTCACAATATCCACTGTGGCTTCTGCTGTGTGTGCGGTTGCACCGTCGTTCAATTCCGGAAGTAAGAAGTCGGTTATCATGTCCCTGTAGCGTTCGCCTGCAACAGTATTGACCGTATTGCTGATGGCGTCTTCAAAAAAATACGGCCCAATCACTCCTTCCTAGTGAACGCCGCACCACACCGTGGCTTTGAGTGGATGTAATGCCTCTTCCTACATCACACGCGGATTTTCAGTACCCCAGAAACGAAGTTTTTGCTAATTCACGTAACCGCTTAAGTGGAAATGCGCCTCATCGCTCATGATGATTTTCGACACAAAATTGTCCTCTTCGTTGTTGATGCACTGTTTGTACTTTGTACAGGAACATGTTTCAGTCTTTCACTAAAATTTGCTGTAGGCCATGCCGAAATGCGTGGCCCGTCGTCTCGTTAATATTTCTTCGTTCTACAGCCACGATATTCTCGACCAAGTTACCAGTCCGGCGGCGCCCAAGCCCTGCAAGCTCTACTGTGGTTCCAGACTGTTCGAGTCGAGTAGCTAAGCGTCGGAATGCTGCCCAGTTGGCGCGACACGATTAGGAAATCGATGTCGAGGTTCACGCTGCGCTAACACCACCGACCGATTATTAATCATAAAAATCGTAACAATTATTCCACGCTCTTGCAGATTATAGCGCTCTATTGCTTGTCTGTTTGTATACTGCAGCTGTCTAGTTCTCGAATGCCAAATATGATTGACGTACGATGCCATTTGCAAAAATTATAACATCTTCCGATAGGGTGATTAATTTGCGCCACCTTGTATAATATTATATGCCGAGCAAGTCAGCGATTTAAATAAAATTTGATTTTGGCATCCTTGCCGATGTGATTTAATCGGTGGAAGAGGTGACATAGCAAAATTGTCTTAATGAAATCAAATTAATTTCAAAATGTGAATGGGGTGTGTTAGGAATAGTGAAATCATATTATGTTGAACGAAATTGCATTTTTTATCCTTGCACAGGATATATTTACCAGTAGCTGTGTCGATAATTTTTTTAAATGAAGAATTGCGATTAGAAAGCGTCTCATTTGCGACACTTTAGTAAATAATGCCACTTTGCTTTCGGGTAAATACAGACCTTACGATTTCTGAATACAATAAGGGACAATAGATATTACAAAAAAGCTTCTCCAACCATATATTCGTGCCAAGCTATATTTGCGCCACGAATGGGTAGGACCTACAATTTAACAACGATACTGAACTGTACATTTTGAGAAGCTTGTCATGAAAGTAAATCTTTTGGATCCTTGTCAAGCTTTCGCAAGATGTGGAGCAGTGGAAAAAATGGAAAGTATTCCTGGATGGGATTCGAGCTTCGTAACTCTCGTTCAGTAGTCCAACGCACTAACCACTGAGCCACTGAGCCCAAGATGGAGATAATACTAACAATTGGAATTTAAATGACGCACTGTAGCTCCTACTCCTAATAACCCTACAAATAAAGATACTATAACAATTTGTTGTTATACTCAAAGGATATATTCGAGGGATTTCAAGAAAAATACTTAGCAAGGTGTTTCAGTATTTCTTATATCGATTAGTTTCTCCTTTAAAAACCTGTCAAAACGGAGCACATATTTTTTTAAATTTGAGTTTTTATTTAATTCTTACGTTTTAATAATATTTATTTGGGTAAAAATGCTGACGTTTTGGTCTTAATGTTTCAAAATACCATTTTCTGTCAATGGCCTAACTTACCCCATATACGTATCTACGTTTGTCCAAATTTCTTCTTTGGAGGGGCAAATCGGACCACTTTTGAGTATCAAATTGTAGGCAAAATTATCCTCATCTGAGTCATACTTTATGTTTCTTGCAGCGACTTGGAATAAAAACGGTTTCAAATTGCGTGCATGACTCTGTACATGCATTTATCCGAAATAAGAAAAAACCAACGCAGGTGCCATTTATGATCGCCTTAGAAGTCAGCCGTTTCGAGAACCAATAAATGAATTTAAGTATTTGAGGATGTTACCATTACTGTTTTTGACATTCAATTTTCATATTTTTCTGGGAGAGGCGTTAAAATGTAGCTTTTTGTGTTTTATAGTAAAGGTTTAATTACGCCGGATTTTGAAACTTTTAATAACCTAGGTCACAGTGCAATAAGTGCTAATATTTATTAGATATAGTGCTGTTTAGTGATATTGTGTTTGTTATGATTAATTAATAAATAATAAACTGTGAACAAAGAGAAAAATGGCTACAGTCTTTAGAAAATCTAAGTGAAAGAAAAAACATAGGGACGGGCTACAGTCCGCTTGGGCGAACTGTTGGATATCCTATTTTTATTGCTATCCCTCATAAGTTAAGAACGCTCTACATATTTTGTTATATAACATTTAAAGGATTTTATCGAAAAAAGAAGCTTTTGTAAGAAAAACCGCTCCCTAGCTCAAACTTGGGTTTTTCAATAAAATTGTTTTATTTAGTTGTGGGTGTGTCAGTAGGCGGATTTAAAAATGCATGAGCATTAAGGGCCCCTACAGAGTATATAAAGTGTTTTTGAACAGGGACGCCACGAAAGTAGAGCAAAAGGGACAGCAAACGACGCCGAATTTCTTGCCGCTCTTTTGACATTTCTCTTCAGTACGGTTTGCCATTTCATGATGGAAAGATATACGAGCCAACAAAGAGTCAAAATTATTAAAATTTATTACCTAAATTCGGAGTCAGTGGCCTCAACGTTAAGAGCGCTACGTCCAATTTATGGTCGTCATAATCGTCCTAGCAGATCAACAATTGAGCGTCTAGTGGAAAAATTTGAATCCACAAGCACAGTACAAAATGTTCCCGTGCCAGTGAGACAAAGAAGTGCCCGTAGTGTCGAGAATATTGCTGCCGCTGAGGCTTCAGTTGAAGAAAGCCCAAATGTGTCTCTCACACGTCGTTCTCAAGCGTTGGGCATCTCTGTGACGTCGTTGTGGCGAATTTTGTGAAAAGCACTTGGCCTACATCCTTACAATATTAAATTGGCGCAAGGACTGAAGCCGCTTGACCACCAAAAGCGTCGTATGTTCGTGAATTGGGCTGAGCAACAACTTGAAAATGATTCGGATTTTCATCGAAAAATCATCTTCAGCGATGAGGCTCATTTCTGGCTGAATGGCTTCGTCAATAAACACAATATGCGGTATTGGTCAGGCAGCAATCCACACGTACTCCATGAGTCATCATTGCATCCTGACAAAATTACGGTTTGGTGTGGTTTATGGGCCGGCGGCGTCATTGGTCCGTACTTCTTCCGTGATGATCAAGAACGGCACGTTACTGTGAATGGGAATCGCTATCGTTTAATGATAACCGAATATTTTTGGCCCCAATTGGATGATATGGACTTGAAGGAAATGTGGTTCCAACAGGACGGCGCCACAAGCCACACAGCGAATGCCACAATCAATTTATTGGAAACCAAGTTTGGAAACCGTGTTATCTCACGAAATGGTCCAGTCGCTTGGCCTCCTCGGTCGTGCGATTTGAAGCCGTTAGACTATATCCTGTGGGGCTACGTCAAGTCAATGGTCTATGCCAACAAGCCAGCGACGATTGATGAACTTCGTACGAATATCGAACGTGAAATTGCAACAGTATCGGCCGATTTATTCTTGAAAACCGTTGAAAATTGGGTTCAGCGTCTGGACTTCTGCAAGCGTGCCCATGTTGGCCATGCAAAAGAAATCGAGTTCCATACATAATGGCATCGAACGTACTTTCACAGGAATTTCATTGATATCCAAAACCGTTTTTGTTTTATTTAAAAAAAAACTTTTGTAGCGCTCTTATTGAAAAACCTTTTATTATAAATTTCAGCTCCCTAGCTCAAACTTTGGATTTTCAGAAAAAGTTTTTTTTTTAAATTATGGGCGTGTCAGTAGGCGGACCCTAGAGAGTATGTATTATTAATTTAAGCTCCCTAGCTCAAACTTTGGTTTTTCAACACAATTGTTTTATTTAATTGTGGGAGTGTCAGTGGGCTGATTTTAAAAATGTTATATCCCGAGCAGTTTAAGGAGTCATAGATCATACGAGTATATAAAAAATTACAGCTTTCTAGCTCACAATTGTTTTTTTGAGTTTGTGGGCGTGTCTGTGGGCGGATTTTAAAAATTCGTAAACTTGATTATTTCGGGACCCTAGAGAGTACTCGTATATGGTTAAAATTTCAGCGCTCTATGCCCAGTTTAAAGGCCTAATTTTTGCCGGCAGACGGACGGACGGACGGACGGACGGACATGGCTAGATCGACATTATGTACAATCGATGCTGATCATAAATATAGTAACTTTTAGGGGTCTACGGGTAATATTAAGGTATGTTACAAACTATGCGTCAAAATTAATATACCCTTAGAATAGTGTAAACAAATTGTAAAGGCAACTTAAAAAATTCAATCGTTTACTGAAAAATAAATCGGTTGCCGTAAAAAAAGTGGCAGATATTTTTTGTGTGTGCATTTTATCGCACACTTGGTTCGTTTGAGAGAGAGAGAGAGAGAGAGAGAGAGAGAGAGAGAGAGAGATAGAGAGAGAGAGGGGGGTAATGATTTTCATGGAGAGCATCACTGCACTAACAGTCGCAAATAATCTCGACTGGACCATTCTTTTGATTTTTGGAAATGCACCTCTTGATGTTTCGGCTACTTGCGTTTGAGCACTGGAAGTGGCTATTGTTGACACTGATTGTGTGACAAGTATTGCAGTTGAAAGTCATCTATCATCTGCTGTTAAATAATCTGGATGTTAATGGCTGAAATGGTAATTTAAGTTATACGTGTTGCCTAGAAATTTCATTTCGTTTTTGCATATATTGCAACGAACACCACTAACTGTCTTCTGGAAGAACTCCCATGCAAGCGATCTTTTAATCCAGGACGCATATTGCCAAATGTAATCCAATTCCAAATAAAGTCTGATCCAATTTGTTTTGCACACAAGAATAATCCAACCAAAGCTAAACCCCTCAATTAAGGATTTTTTGCACGTTGGACAGACGGTATTTGCAATCTATACCGTCTGTCCAACTTGCAAAAAATCCTTAATTTCTGTGTAAAATCGTTCAAATATTTTATCTACTAAGCCGGTAGTCAAAAAAAAATCATTCATTCTTATTGTTTTTCAGTCGATAGTCAGAAGTGCATGCCGAATGAAAACATAACCCAAAGGTGGAAACATCGGGGCAGGGAAATAAATTCACGGGCAATAACTTCACCTGGGCAATAACTTCACCTCGAGTGGGTAATAATTTCACTTTTTTTTGTGAACTTAATGCCCACTGATGGTGAGCAATAACTACACTTTTTAGTGGGAAATAAATTCTCTTAACATTTTATGATAATTCAAGAAACGTACCTCGCACCTACCCCAAATCAAACAGTGACCCCAAGCAGGGGGGTTGCAGGGGGGCAGCATGCGCCCCATGTGCATTGCACTGTTTATGGAATCTACTTGCGATTTCGCAACTAATCCCATAAACAGTGCAATGCATATGGGGGGGCATGCTGCCCTCCTGCAACCCCCCTGCTTGGGGTCACTGTTTGATTTGGAGTGGGTGCAAGGGTCTTTAGTTATAATAGACAAATTCTCAAATTATAGGTGGGAAATAACTTCACAAAATTTTGGGTGAAGTTATTGCTCACCATCAGTGGGCAATAAATTCACAAAAAGAAGTGAAGGTCTTGCCCACTCGAGGTGAAGTTATTGCCCATGTGAAGTTATTGCCCGTGAAGATATTTCCCTGCACCGGAACCATCATAAAACCACCCTTACAGAAAAGCTAATAAAAAACATAGGGACGGGCTACAGTCCGCTTGGGCGAACTGTTGGATACCCTATTCTTATTCCTATCCCTCATAAGTGGGCGTGACAAAAGTCTAAGTATGGTTAAATTGTTAAGAACGCTCTACATATTTTGTTATATAACATTTAAAGGATTTTATCAAAAAAAACGCTCCCTAGCTCAAACTTGGGTGTTTCAATAAAATTGTTTTATTTAATTGTGGGCGTGTCAGTAGGCGGATTTAAAAAAAAATTAACACATGAGCATAAAGGGCCCCTAGAGAGTATATATTATAAATTTCAGCTCCCTAGCTCAAACTTTGGATTTTCAAAAAAATTGTTTTATTTATTTGTGGGCGTGTCAGTGGGCGGATTTTGAAAATATTTATACATGAGCTTAAAGGGCCCCTAGAGAGTATATATTATAAATTTCAGATCCCTAGCTCAAACTTTGGATTTTCAAAAAAAAAAAATTATTTATTTGTGGGCGTGTCAGTGGGCGGATTTTGAAAATATTTATACATGAGCTTAAAGGGCCCCTAGAGAGTATATATTAAAAATTTCAGCTCCCTAGCTCAAATTTTGGTTTTTCAATAAAATTGTTTTATTTTTTTGTGGGCGTGGCAGTGGGCGGATTTTGAAAATTTTATATCCCGAGCAGTTTTAGGAGTCATAGATCATATATAAAAAATTTCAGCTTCCTAGCTCAAAATTCGATTTTTTCCAAAATTTTGTTTTTTTGAGTTTGTGGGCGTGTCTGTGGACGGATTTCAAAAATTCGTAAACTTGATTATTTCGGGACCCTAGAGAGTATATGGTTAAAATTTCAGCTCTCTAGGTCCAGTTTAAAGGCCTAATTTTTGCCGACGGACGGACGGACGGACATGGCTAGATCGACATTACTATCGATGCTGATCATAAATATAGTAACTTTTAGGGGTCTACGGGCAATATTAAGGTATGTTACAAACTATGCGTCAAAATTAATATACCCCTAGAATAGGGTATAAACACAAGCAAACATAGATACACAAAACCATATTGATGAAGAGATCGATCGAACATCTCAACGTTTTTGCAGTAGACGCATCGCGAGGGAGTCAACCGTGTACAGTACATACACAGAGAAATCATTCAGTTGAAGAAAACTATCGGACTTTCGATGTAAAAATATTTGAATGTATTTTTATTTGAATTTTGTGTAGTTTTGAATGAACAACCATATTTCTTACGATCGCTACCACGTGAAGTGGACGGCTGCAGTTACAGCCCTGTTTCACGGTTCGCCACAACCGATCATCAGACTCTGGTACTGGTCTGTGTTTTTTCCTTTTTTTATCCACTCGGATTCGAACTTAGCCCAGCGTCTTCTCAGGCAAGCACTCATACACTGTGCCATTGAAGCCACGAGTTTCAGTTCATCCAGTTTTTTACTTTTTTGATTTTCTTGGGCAACCCAGCGCCTGTAAGTTTATTCATTCAGGTTTTTCTGTCTTTTACCCTCTCTATCACCCATTTCAGTCCAACTATGCTTGTCAAAATGTGGTTGTGGAATAATTAGAGAAAATATAGAAAGTAAATATGAAGCCACTTGATCATATGAAGCGAAATTGGGATCTGGACTGATAGAAGAAAATAAAGAATTTCATCGCAAAATCATCCTCAGCGATGAAGCGCATTTTTAGTTAAAGGGCTTCGTCAATAATCAAAATATTCGTTACCTTGACATGTGAGAACCCTCATGAAACAGCACTTCAACCACAAAAAGTCACTGTTTGCATGAATTGGACATCAGTGAGACAGTGATACTACAGCGGGTGCAACTATCGAGTTATTAAACTCTCAGTTCGGTGAACGTTGTTATCTCGAGAAACGGACCCGTCTATTGGCCGCCGAGATCGTGTGATTTAACGCCTCTAGACTTTTTTTTATGGGGCTACATTAAATCATTGGTCTATGCCAACAATACATTTGTTTGATATCTCAAGTAGTTTGCATTTTATTTAAAAAAAGAAGTAGGCAACCCTTTACATAAAAAAAAATTGAAAAAATGCATCTTACAAAATGCTCGAATTTCATCAAATCGAGTTGTTGCTAATCTTGTAAAAAAATATCTTTATTTTGTTCAACAAATTCTTTTGTTTTTTTTAATCAGAAGACAGTTATTGCTCTCCGATTTGCGGCGATTTATTACCCAAACTGCGGTAATCCAGTAAGAGCTTTACCAAGTGACAGGGTTGTGCAAGCCATTGCAACCAGAATGAGAGGCAAACGTAATATCTTGCATGTACTGATTGTTTTTGTGGGATAGAGGCTGAAAGTTATAAAAAATGTATGACGAAACTTGAAAAATTGGACTCAAATTCGGATTTTTGCTGAGATTACATAGAAACATATTCTATAAGTCTATAACCCTACTCAATCTTAAATCCCCTCTAGCCATCATCCTTTGCAACCGACCGACAGCCTTTCTGTTATTTGATTCCTTTTTGGCCATCCTCTTTTATGTTGAATATTACCACAGTGGGCAAACTCGAAAGAGTTGACGTAAATTTAATCAATAACCTCCTAGGAAAGGTCGTCTATTGAAATTGTTTAGTAAGCTTCGGCTTAAAACAAAAAACAATCCTTCAAGTCTTTCAAATTATTTAAGAATTAATAGCATCAAAGTGAACCAAAACATAAAATTCCTTTTTGCAACAGTTGTTATGTCTTTCTCGTAACGACGGAAAAAAAACGTCTGCAATTTGCAAATGTCACAGTCGATAAAGCAATTAGCATATCAAAAAAAAATGCTCTGTCCTCTTACCCAACATCCATTTGGTTGAATATTTGAGTCCGTATCAGTTGTATTTCCCTCCCTGAGAGAATACATAGCGACTGAACCAATACATATGAATAGAACAAGGCTCACGTCACAAGGAAAATAAACCGGATGTAGGTAGGATGAAAAAGACAGCGAAGAAGCATCAACAACGGGCACAAAAAAACCATATCCCGGAATACACTTTATCAATTGACAGCCCCCTCTCGAGTGCATTTGTGTATTGTACACAATTCGATACAAAATGCAGAGTACGCCAAGGACTTGTTGAATCTAATGGCGCTGAAGTTTTAGCTGGAGAAGAGTGGATGGATCATGGTTCACTCTGTCTAAGTAACACATCTGTTCTGTGGTGCAAAAAACGTTGGAAAATGCGATCTTAATATTGATGGCATACATATGCTTCTCGTATCTACATCTGCATCCTTCGAATTGTGTTTAATTCATACATAGTGCGGGGGCCAGTGCTAGTGGCAGTGCCTTCCCTTCATACAGAGTGAAGTGATACATTTTTGCTGTGCACATTTTCCTAAATATGATTTTTTTGATACGATTCGAAGGATGTTTCAAACGACTGGCGGAATTATGTCTTTCGAAAGCATCCCTTTCCATGTGTTTCGCTCCAATGAATGTGATGAAATTTCTCGTGTTGTTTTTTTTTCGCGCAAATATCCTTTGGGCAATATTTTTATAGGATCATAGTCCATCCATCCGTTCGAGACGTCAGTGTCTGGTTTGGTGAAGTCCCCTTAATTTTCAAATGTTTGGTAGGAACGAACCTATTTCACTCTATACTATGGTAACAGTTGCCTTCGGGTGGAAACAGAGTCCTTTTCGATACAGGTACAACTACAATAAGGACGACGAGAATAACTGATGACCACGATAATGATAAAGACGAGCGACCGACCCCTTATGGTTCATCGAATTTTCAGTCAATTACGCTTTAAGTCTCAATATTGCAATCTAGTTGTTTGGCAATAAATGGGTGGATACGCAGACCGTCACTATAGGGGATGCTGATGCCTGATGATGATGAGAGGATATATCGATTTTTGAACGTATTTTTATAACATGCTGTGTGCGTCCATACAGATTGAGACTGGGTGGTATGTTTGAGTTTAAGTTTGAGAAGCTACCGTGTGGCATTATTGAATGCGGCTGACAGCATCCTGAACTCGTAATGTTATTAATAACCCCTAACCATGGTTACTGTACATAGTTACATAATCTAATGATCATTGCTTATGGAAAGGAATGTAGGTTGAAATCAACAATTTTTTTTACGGTGACTTGTAATGAACAGGGATTTTGCAAGCTTAACAGGGATTATGAAAAAATGTCGGTAAATTTTGGACATAAATTTGACGTGTAATTGGGATGACCGTTAGTATATAATCTGTGAGTCAGTGACTACTCGTCGTTAGTTTAGGTCAAGTAATGGATGTACATATGTATATAAAATGTGACGGCTAGGCCGTTACTTCTGTCGTTTGTGTTACCACGGACGACGGCCGGAATGGAAGTTTGGCAATTAGGATTTCCTGCTGTTGCAGACCGTGACAACTCTCTGATTAACTGTAACTAAAGATTGTTTTTTCCAATGTCGCAAGAAATCGGCTACCGATGCACACCGAAAATTAAATATGGTGCGGTTTATGGGCTTGCGACATCACGACTTCTTCACAGGGTCATGAGGAACGATTTTTTATTTCCAAGTGCGTGGACATGGTCTGCAGGACAATTGGCTTCAACAGGATGGTGCCGCACGCCCGCGAAGCCATCTAGTTACTGAAGGAAGTGTTCTACGACAACATTATCCAAGATGGCGCATTTTGGATAGTGATGCCGCTGAACTATTTTCTGTGAGGTTATTTGAAGTCATTGTAGATAAACCAACACCGATTTTAGCCTTTTGCGAACATTTTAGCTTCGAAATGGAGCCACATGTAGGTGGTGGTCATATGCCCAAAATTACTTATTATCATTAATGCCATAATATTATCTACCGACATAAACACATAAACACTTTGGCTCATTGCCTCAACTTATCTGTGTCATTTTGAAATCCCCTATGGCTCTTTAGATATGATTAGCATTAGCAAGGGTTGTAGTGAAGCAGTTGATAACTCAGAGGTGTGTAATGTTAAGCACGCTTGAAAATATATTTATTATTGCGGCTGTAAGAATATTTATTAAAATTTGCACTTTATTTTATAGCGGCATTTGTAAAAAATAAACGAAATAAATTTGTGGTTGTGAGAATTAAGCGTCGTCAGCTCAAACAAATTTATCTCTGCAAATATTTTATCTTACAATATATCTGGATTAAGTAATAAATTATTATTTGTAGATTTTTTTAACTATGTTAAGAACTTTGAAATTTTCTTTTTATTTGAAACACATTTAACAAGCGATAATTTAAGTAATTTTAATAAATATTTCGATGGCTTTAAGTTAATTTGGAGCGAAGCAAGTAAAACCTACATAAAGGGGCGTGCAAGTGGAGGAAGCCTGTATGGGATAAAAAAAATCACATTTAAAAACTTACGATTTTGATGAATTTGAAGGAACTACCGTAGTAAAATGTGTGACACAAAATAATAATACATATATCGTTCCATCATATATAAACTGCAACAAATGGACTCACGACTTTGAGAGGCTGTGTAATACAATGTCATGTTTAGCTAGCAAAAACGTTATGCTGATTGGAGATTGGAATTCGAGAATAAGTGACTCACAAACCACTATAGTGCAAACTGTAACAAACCCTAGTATATGCTGTACCAATAGAGTATCTAAAGACATAGTCTGCAATAAAAATGGAACAGATGTACTAGAGCTGCTCCAAATGTGTGATCTTATTGTGTTAAACGGCTGTACAGAAGGTGATAGAGAAGGGCATTACACATTTGTCGGAGGACAAGGCAATTCAGTTATTGATTTTTGTGCTGTTAACAACGACTGGACTGGGAAAATTAAAAAATTTGAGGTACAATACAAAACTTTTTCGGATCACATGCCAATCGTGGTTGAAGTTGATGGTGAAACACCCTCATATCACAAAAACCTGCCCCTGCTACCAAGACTTAAATGGAAATCCGAAAAAACAAATACCTACCACAGGTTATTAGACAGCTTGCTCTCAGCAAATAATTCGATACCTGAAGAAACAGAAACACTCGCAAACCAAATAACTTGTTATATAAGAAGTGCTGCATCAAACAACATTTCAAATATAAGGTCACCATTTAAACAAAAATGGTTTGATAGAGAATGCATAAATGCTAGGAAGAAATCATTTGCCCTTGCGTGTCTGAAGAACTTGTAATGACCCTGAGGTTAACAAGTGGTATAACCAAGTGAATACCCACTACAAAAATCTATGCCTAGCTAAGAAAACTGACTTTGATAATCAGCAAGCTCTCTTACTTAGTCAAACCAAGTCTTCGAAGGACTTCTGGAGAATAGCAAGGGAGATTAATGGTACAGTTTATCAAATAGGTACAGGAGTATCTGCTGATGATCTATCCATATATTTTAAACATCTTCTACTGGATAACTCAAACCTTTCTTTCTCGTATGCGGACCCCCTCATTTTCGACGATTCCCTAGATGGTGAGGTAACAACTGACGAAATCAATGCTGTTATCATGAAATCC
The DNA here is from genome assembly GCA_949715645.1 of Portevinia maculata. NCBI lineage: Eukaryota > Metazoa > Arthropoda > Insecta > Diptera > Syrphidae > Portevinia > Portevinia maculata. Next base: position 196,214,025 of record OX454525.1, read on the forward strand.
AAAAATGGAAAGGCGCCAGGCGAAGATGGGATTCCGTACGAATTCTACAAAAATGCTAGTCCAACCTTAATCAACTATTTGAAAGTTCTCTTCAACAGTGTGTTCTCGAGTGCAGACATCCCTTCATCGTTTAAGAAGTCCGTAATATTCCCCATCCACAAAAAGGGTTCGCTGGAAAACGTAGAAAACTACAGGGGAATCTCATTCATGAATGTGTCAGCCAATATATTAGCGGCATACTTGTAGGACGATTAGAAAAATGGGTAGATGAAAAAAATATTCTGACAGAGCGTCAAGCTGGATTCAGAAAAAACTTTTCAACCGTTGACCAAATATTCACATTATCTGCGATTATAAGAGCCTTTCAAGCCAGAAACAAGAAAATGTATAGCTTTTTTGTAGATTTCAAGGCAGCTTTTGATCTTGTTAGCCGAAGTGCACTCTTCTATAAACTGTCTCAGTTGGGTATCTCTACAAAATTTCTTAAGACCATTAAAAAAATGTATGCCGAAACAAGTGCAGCAGTCTGGGATGGAAAGGATTTCTCAGAATGGTTTAAAACACAGACTGGTGTAAAGCAAGGATGTCCTCTTAGTGCCTTATTGTTTTCTCTATTTATAAACGACATAGAAAAAGATTTGCCTGGTGGAGTACGAATTGCTAATACCGTGGTCAATGTCTTGTTATATGCCGATGATCTTGTTCTACTCTCTGAATCTCCTGAAAATCTCCAATTGATGATAAATCGTCTAGCCAGTTACTGCAAAAAATGGGGACTAACCATCAACACCGAAAAATCTAAAATTATGGTATTTTCCCGTTCACCACGAGTGCAAAGTGGAAATAGATGGTTTTATAATGGAAGCCGATTAGAGATTGTGAAGGAACTCAAATATTTAGGAGTGAAACTGAACCCAACCCTAGAATTTGGTAAACATCTAACGGATAAAGCCAAGTCTTCCCAAAGCTTAGTGAATCTATCATGGAAAAATGTTTTTGCAAACAAGCGGATTCTCCTCTCAACGAAATACAGAATATTTGATTCAGTTGTTAAATCAACTCTTTGTTACGCCTCTCAAGTTTGGGGATCAGACGAGTACGAAGTAATCGAGAAATTCCACAGGAACTTCTTGAAAAAATTATTCAACTTACCAATGAAATCGCCGAACTACACAATCTATTTGGAAACGGGTCTTCCAATGCTTTTTACAAGCACTCTCAAATCGCAAGCGGATTACATCATTAAAATAGGTTCGTATCCAGACTCCCGAATAACCAAAAAAATGCTATCTTATGAATTAAGAAACAAGGACTGGTGGGCGTTAAGATGGTTAAGAATTGGAAACGCGTGTGGAGAAACTATTTCATTCGATCTAAACAACCTGGACAACTTAAAGAACCAACTTTATCGAATAATAAATAAAAATGAAGATGCTATTCGTGTGCGATTTATAGAGAAAGCTCGTGAATCAGATAGCAGAGTATTGTATTCTCACCTGAACTTCAATCTAAAGGATAAGAACTATTTCAATGACTCACTCAACTATAGTGAAATATCTCTTATTTTCAAAACAAGGTGTGAGTTGATTGGTTTAAATGGCAGCCCATATAATGGAAGCTTCAACCAGTTTTGTAATATTTGCAACTTAAAAGCGAAAGAAGACTGCTTTCACATTATTAGTGTTTGTCCAATCTACAAACCACATACAAACCACAGAGACTAGCTTACTTCGGAAAAAAATTCCTTACCATGCAGGAGACAATACAAATTCTGAACGAGTGTGATTGGAAAAAGTTATTTTATTATATTAAATCCATCTACAAATACAGGTCGCTATTAATAACAGAGTATTATGATTGATTAAGTTTATTAAAAAAATAACTATATTGTTAAAGTAACAAATGTAGGTACATGTATAAGCATTTTGCTAACCAAGCTGACGGCTAAGCCATAGCTTTAAAATTCATTCTATCTTGTAACTTATGTAATAAGAAAATATTAAATAAATGAATTTCTTACTTACTTACTTACTTACTACTTAAATTTGTGGTTAATAAGTGTTCCTTTTATAAAGTTTACCAGAACACACGCCATTCATTTATTGTTTTATTCACCTCGAAGGCAAAACTTTCAATCATGCCATGCTCAAACCACAATAACGCTTTTTCGCATGCGTTGCTTTTGTTTTGTGCTAAGGCTTCGCGTCCGAAGGCTTCGTTCTGACCTTTGACTCAAACCAAAAATTCAAATAAAACCAAAGACACGAATCCTTAACCAAAAAAAAATTGGCACCACTGATTCTGTTGAATAAATTGGAAACAGGAAGGAATTGCCAGAGAATATAGGTATACCTACCCTGGACGAGCGGTGAGATCACTGTGATAGACAAAAAAATGGAAATTACCTACAAAATTGAACATAAAAGAAATGTTCAAAAGACGATGAAACAGTTCGTCCAACATGTTTTTTTCGTGTAAGCTTTGTAGAAATATTTCTACTCTAAGACCCGGAAGAGGCGATAGCGTATCACATGAAATAAACACTAGCTCGATTGATTGAAGTTTTTTACATGCTTTTGCTTAAAGGATGGTGTCGTGAATTGTGGTGTGCCTGGAACTCCAACGTGATCGCAGTTGGGTCGTATGCATCAATCAGACTGTGTCCAAAGATTATGTTGAAAAAAGTTTGAGCCCTGCTTAATAGTTCAAGTTTACCTTGATTTGGATTCCAGGGCACAGGGTGGCGACGGTGTAGAGGTTTGTGTTTTAGCTTGTGACCCGTGCGGTGCAGGTTCAACCCCATAGGGAACAACAACATACACCACCCATTAATTAAGAGAAACGAATGACACCTTGTTTTCTCCAACCTCTACACCAAAAAGAGGATTTATGCCTGGTAGTCAATGTACCGTTGCCGAGTCTGAAAGCTTTGAGATTTGGATTTTTCCTTTTATACAAAAAAAAAAATACATAAAACAAAACACTTTCAGCTGAACTCCGTCCCACCAATACGTTGCCAACCAAGTATGTGTGGACAAACACTTCCAGTGCACAAACGATATGCGATATGCCAGAATAACGCCCTTGAATGCCCTGGATATTTTTGCATGTAAAGAAGAAAACACATTTCGCTGCACACTACACCCACACCAGTGATCACCACGCATTATGGCTGAAACATATGAGCAGCAGGTGCGCGCGTCACAGTAAGCATGCATCAACGTATATGAAACACATGTGAAGTAAGAAATTGCTTCTTTCAGTATGCTTTTTGCCTGACATAAATATCACTGAACGACCAAACAGAGTAAGATGTTAGGTATTATCATAGAATTTTATAATACGAAACGTCAAGCTGGAAAAGTTGTGCTGTTCTACTACAATCGGTGTGTCAAGATTAGAAATAGAAACAAATTGCATCAAGAATAGACAAGACATGCAGTAAGCAATGTGTCATTATACGAGGGCGGGTCAATAAGTCCGTGACTTTTTGAATTTCACCATCGATTTCAATGGTAAAAAAGTGTTAAGTTTACTGAATTTCGTTGTGGCCGTACAAGCACTGAAGATGCCGAACGTCCTGGACGCCCAGTTGAGGTCTCTACACCCGAAACAATCGAAAAAATGCACGATATGGTGTTGGCCGACCGAAGATTGAAAGTGCGAGAGATTGTGGAAGCCGTAGGGATCTCGCATGGCTCAGTGGTTTCAATTTTGAATGATCACTTGGGCATGAGAAAGCTTTCCGCAAGATGGGTGCCGCGTTTGCTCACAGTCGACCACAAACGCAATCGTGTAACAACTTCACAGGAAGGTTTGGCGTTGTTTAATCGCAATATGGAGGAGTTTTTGCGCCGTTTTGTAACCGTGGACGAAACATGGATCCATCACAACACACCAGAGACCAAACAACAGTCAAAACAGTGGGTTTCTAAGGGTGAATCGGCGCCAAAGAAGGCCAAGGTGGGTTTGTCAGCCAATAAAGTTATGGCGACTGTTTTTTGGGATGCACGCGGGACGATTTAAAAAAAAACCGACCTCATTTGGCCAAGAAAAAAGTTCTTTTCCACCAAGACAATGCAAGGGTGCACACATGTGCAGTTGCCATGGCAAAAAACCATGAATTGGGCTATGAATTGCTCCCTCATCCACCCTATTCTCCAGATTTGGCTCCGAGCGACTACTTCTTGTTCCCAAACCTGAAGAAATGGCTTGGTGGAAAAAGATTTGACTCCAATGATGAAGTCATCTCGCAAATAAAGGCCTATTTTGAGGACATCGACAAATCATTTTTTTTGGAAGGGATAACAAAATTGGAGAAGCGTTGGACAAAGTTTATAGAGCTCAAGGGAGACTACGTTGAAAAATAAAAAAAAATTTTTATCAAAAAATCTGTGTTTTATTCCAAAAGTCACGGACTTATTGACCCGCCCTCGTATATACAAAATCATTTTCCTGCACGGTTCTTGCTGCACATCTGTTTCAGCCATTATGATCATCATTAATCCGAGCGCGTACCTTTACACCAGAAAACTCATCTTCGCCATAAACCACATCATCAGAAGACAGACAACTACAGACGTCGCCAAAGGAAAAAAAGGTAAAAAAAAGTAATTAACTGTACCGTGTTGGTTCAGTAGGTGAGCTTTTAAAACAACAAACTTACTGCGGTCACCCTTAAGACATGGGGGAAGAGAAACAAACAACTACATAAATATATGCTAAGCAATTACAAATCCAGTGATAACTCCGCTTCTTAATTCTATACTGATTTCTGCTTCAAATCACTTTGCTTAATACTCTCACTTTCCCACTATAAAAAAAGGATTTATTAGTAATATTGTTGGAAGTTGAAAAAATGTAGATACGCTGGGTAAGGTAAACTAATACTTCTGCGGTGTTTATACCCTATTCTAAGGGTAGGTATATTAATTTTGACTCTTAGTTTGTAACGTACCTTAATATTACCTGTAGACCCCATAAAGTTACTTCATTCGTGATCCCCATCTACAGTTATGTCAAAGTAGCCATGTCCGTCCGCCCGTCGGCAAATAATCAAGTGTAAACATTTTTAAAATACGCCAAAAAAAAAACAAATTTATCAAAATAATCGAAAATTGAGCAAGAAAGCTGAAATTTGGAATATATTGTCTTCACGAGCCCTTAATGCCCATGTTTAAAGAGTTCTACAATCCTGACACACTAACGATTTAAAAAAAGGATAACGTTTTAAAGGAAAATGAAAGTTTGAGCTATGAAACTGAAATTACCACTAGCTATTTAAATAAACCCGTTTTATTGAAGAAATCATTGTAAACAAATGTCCTATTCTTCGCCAAGTATGTAGATAAAGTCGTTTTGAAAAATTCCTTTATATAAAATTGTCTGCAATGTCCACTTTTAACTGGTCTTTTTTTTTATCAAAAACGTTGTTCTTTCGATAAAATTCTTTAAATTTTGTAAAACAAAATATTTACATAGATCTTTCTTGACAATTCACCCATACTTAAGTTTTCGTCTTGGCCACTTTATGAGGGAAATGTATAGGAATTGGGTATCCAACAGTTCACCCATGTGGACTGTAGCTTTTCCCTATGTTCTTTCAGCTCATTCTTACCTGCACGTAATGTTGCTTTGCCAAATTTGCTTATCACTTTTGTTTTTTTTAACGTTTGCCGAAACCCAGATGAGTTTTGTAGCCATTAAGTTTGGATTGCTTTGGCGACTGTTTCTTTAGCTTGGTCTGAGGCAGTCTTCCGAATCACTGGTGGGTATCATCCATGTTTACACCTATTAATCATCAATGTAATACGTGTTCATTGTAAGCTAAAGTAAGTGTGTTTACCATTTTGTTGCATATATTTCCATTTTTTCTCGTACCTAGAACGAAATCTGTGCGACTGTCGTTGGGGATGACAATAATAGGACAAAGAACGCAAAACCAACAATGTGAAATGTATTTTGTCTCTTTTACAAGGGAAATTGAAACAAACGAGACTTAAACGCCTTTTATATCACAGATGTATTATCTTACACATTTAATTTGAGTGCAAATTGTGGTACTTTTCCCAAATCACTAAAAACTGCAGAAGTCATTCCTTTGTTTAAAAAAGGCAACCGAAAAAAAGTGAGCCAATATAGACCAATTTCCCTACTACCAACATTTTCTAAATTGTTTGAAAAGTTAATAAAATTCCGCTTTGTGTCATTCCTAAACAAAACTGGGTTTTTAAGTGAAAAACAATTTGGTTTTCGGGAAGGTATGTCAACCCAAGATGCAATCTTGAAATTAAGTGGTGAATTATAATCAGGCTTGAATAGCAATAAAAAAAAATTAGCGTTATTTATAGACATGACCAAGGCATTTGACATGGTCGATCATAACATCTTGCTAAACAAACTCTGTAAACCTGGATTTAGAGGTGCAATCTACGATTGGCTTACTTCATACCTAAGTGAAAGGTCTCAAAGAGTTAAATTGGACAACATTTACAGAGAGGAAATGAAAATGGTCACTGGTGTACCACAAGGTTCAGTCCTGTGGCCATTGTTATTTCTTATTTATGTAAATTCCATATTCGAACAAAATGTTTGTAGTGATATTACGGCTTTTGCGGACGACATGGCTTTTACATACACAAGCAAAAATCTGTTTGAATCCGTAATAAAACTACATAGGGATCTACAAATTTTAAGGCAGTGGTTTGCGAAGCATGAACTTCTAATAAGTGAAAAATCTAAGATATTGGGTTGCAGTCTTTCAAATGTAGATCTGATTGACTATGAAGTTTACTTCCACTCTGCTGTATGTGAAAAATTAGGCATGAGCTTACACACACATATGGGAGAAAAAATTTTATAACAGATTTCACCTGTTCTTCGACCTGCTTCAAAATTGAATCCGTAGATAGCTTCAAATATTTAGGAGTATTAATTGACAAGACCCTAAATTGGAAGACACATGCAGCAGATTTAAAAAAATATATGATCTCGGTAACTCGAAACATGTTTTTGTTAAAACCACATTGCTCAAGAAATCTGTTGCTTATGATATATCATGGACTCGTACACTCGAAACTGCAATACGGTATATCCTGCTGGGGAGTAACATATTTGAGCACAATTGAGCCTATTGTGATAGGTTAGGTTAGGTTGAGGTGGCTGTTAGCTCAAAGCTAACACACTTAGACCAAAGAGGTCCATTGTGATGCCACTAGGATCGGGAGTATCTACCACTACCCGCTAAAACCATTTGGAGCTTCTAATGAAGCGTGATAGACTTGTAACATCTGTGTTAGCCAAGTCACTGAGTTCATTAAGGAAGAAGGCTCCCAAATAGAAATTTCTTTTATGTGAGAGTGCAGGACATGTACAGAGGAGATGAAATGTAGTCTCCTCCTCCTCCTCATCCCTGCAACTTCTGCAGAAGTCATTAGAATAGACGCCAAACCTTGATGCGTGCTTGCCTATTAGACAGTGTCCTGTGATGACACCTATGACAGAGCTAATATGCAGTCGGTTAAGTGAGATCAAACGCAAAGAGCGTCGCAGGTTCAGCTTTTGGCCAGATATGCTTGGTCGCTAGACACGTATCAATACCTGTCCACCTGAGGTTTGTACTCTCTACTGCGGCTAGCTTGAGCATGAGTTTACAAGTAGCGATGGGCATACCTAGGAAACCTTTATCATGTAGAAGAGGTAATGATGTTCCCTTTTTGGCGAGTTCGCCTGCCCTACAATTGTGATAGCACAGAAGCATATCATTAGAATAATTTGCAACAAAGGAAGACTTGTCAGCAGTTGGTCTATCTTCCAGGATTTCCATAACATGCCTCTTATACATCTTTACGTGTATAAAGTTCTTAAAACTGTCTACATCAGCAGTGGTTTCACTTCCACGATTAGAAGTTCCAATGTATACAATTTAAGAATCAATTCTAAATCTCTTGTAAATGTTCCAACATCCAAAAAGACTCACTATTCGAACTTTTTTACCATCACGGCGCCTAAGCTTATTAATAAACTGCCACAAGACATAAGAGTATCAAATGTATGTAACATCTTTCTTAACCCTAGAAGGGTAATCTTCGTCGATCGACGAACACAAATTTTATTTGTTCAATTTTCTCTTTAATCTTCATTCAAATCGCATTTTCTCTTCGTGTCAGACCAGTCATCCCCAAGTTGTTGTAGTTGGCGGTCATTCTCTGGAAAATCTGCTTGGGTAAGTGTTGTTTTAATCAAAATATGGCCTCAATGTTGTGAACGTATGTCGGGAGCAAGCATACGCAATTTATTATAGAAATACATTTGAATTATGTAACTATATATTGTTAAAAAGAAAACTCTACTTTTCTTTTATTTAAAATTTTTGTAAGCCAGATATAATTAATAAAGTCGGCAGAATATTTAATACTGTAATCAATACTACATTTGTGAATTAAATCTCAATAAAGTAAACTGAACTGAACTGATGGCCTCAATGTTCGTCGAAACGACGAAGATTACCTTTTGTGTGACTTTTAATGTTGGATTTGTTTTTTTTACTGCGCATGAATTTGTGTATGAATTCAGTTTTTTACTTCTTCTTGTCAGGTGTTTACATTTTGATGATAAATCAATGAGACAAACTATTATCACTGACAAATTTGCACCAATAAGAAATTTGTGGGAAATGTTTCTTCAGACATGTCGCAGAAACTATACTTCGGGTCTCTATATGACTATAGAAGAACAACTTTTGGCATTTCGGGGCCGATCATTCTTTCGCATGTATATCCCTAATAAACCGGCCAAATATGACTTAAAAATTATTATGATGTGTGATAATGGAAGTAAATACATGGCGGATGCAATCCCATATTTAGGAAAAGGTACAAATACTGGTAATCTACCGCTTGGGGAATACTGCGTAAAAGAGATTACCAAAAGCATTCATGGTTCAAACCGAAATGTGACTGGATAATTGGTTTACTTCAGTTCAACTCGCAAAATCGCTTCTCTGTGAGAGGTATAAGCTAACACTAAAGCTCGGCGACGTGGAACATCAATGTTTTGCTACGACAAAGAATGGACGCTACTGTCTTATAAGCCAAAACCAAATAAAATAGTTTATTTATTATCATCTTGCATTGGGGAAGGAACCGTAAATGCAAACACTGGCAAACCTCATATGGTTGAGTTTTACAATCAAACGAAAGGAGGGGTGGACACATTCGACCAAATGTGCAGCAACATGTCATGTTCCCGTAACACAAATAGATGGCCCATGTGTATGTTCTACGGTATTATGAATAAACAGTTATGTAATCTACGTCCACAACGTAAAAATAAGAGTGGAATTCCCGAATGAAATAAAAATAAAAAAGAGGAAAATTGACACTTTTTGTCCGTACACTAAACGGCGCATGACCAAATCATCGTGTGATAAGTGTAAGGTGAGCATTTGCGGGGAGCACAAAGTTGAGCTGTGCAACAAATGTTCAACATGAATTTGTTTTTTTGTGATATTTTTTATTTATGTGCTTTGATGAATTAATTTTTATTTTTCCATGTTTTTATGCAATTTTTTTATTTTTATTTTTTTAAAAAAAAAATGTGATTGAACTCAATAAACCGATATTCCAAGAATTTTTTTCAAAATAAAGACTTATTTAAAAAAAAATACAAAATTATGATTTTTTATAAAAAGAAATAGACTATAAACATTATCTTTTATAATTGAGAAGAATTTTGTGCACACTTTTCGTAAAAATTGGAGTAAAATATTGCTTCGTCGATTCGACGAATGATTACCTTTAATGTATCAAAAAATATGATAACCTCTCTAGGGTTAACAAATTAAAGAAATGGCTTTTCAAAATAGATAGCTCTGAAGTCAAAAATCTACTTGTTAGTATTGTTTAGAGAAAATACAAACCATTGTTTATCAAATCTGAAACATTTTTCTTAAAGTTTGCTAAACTTTATTATGCATTTTTTGCGTTCTACCCCACACTATAGTAAATAGATTTTTTGTAAGGATCATCCACTAGTCTTACATGGCTACAGAATGAAATCCCATTAATCTTTTTCTTTTCAAAATGCATATTTTAGAGCTTTGTAATTATTGAAATTTTGTAATTATGTATTTTGTAAAAGAATAAAAAAAAAAAAAAAAACTCGACTCGATGAAGCACAGGAAATAGACAAGACAGCGTTAGATTCATTCTGCTTATCAGAAAAACCGAACCATAAATACAATTCGTTGGATTCGTTTATTTGAACATTTTGGGAAAATGGAGCACAACTATTTATACCCTATTCTAAGGGTATATTAATTTTGACGCATAGTTTGTAACATACCTTAATATTGCCCGTAGACCCCTAAAAGTTACTATATTTATGATCAGCATCGATAGTAATGTCGATCTAGCCATGTCCGTCCGTCCGTCCGTCCGTCCGTCCGTCTGTAGCCAAAAATTAGGCCTTTAAACTGGACCTAGAGAGCTGAAATTTTAACCATATACTCTCTAGGGTCCCGAAATAATCAAGTTTACGAATTTTTGAAATCCGCCCACAGACACGCCCACAAACTCAAAAAAACTATATTTTGGAAAAAATCGAATTTTGAGCTAGAAAGCTGAAATTTTGTTTATATGATCTATGACTCCTAAAACTGCTCAGGATAAAAAAAATTTCAAAATCCGCCCACTGACACGCCCACAAATAAATAAAACAATTTTTTTATAACCTATTCTAAGGGTATATTAATTTTTGAAAATCCAAAGTTTGAGCTAGGGAGCTGAAATTTATAATATATACTCTCTATGGGCCCTTTATGCTCATGTATAAATATTTTTAAAATCCGCCCTCTGACACGCCCAAAATTTTTTTTTTTTTTTGAAAATTCAAAGTTTGAGCTAGGGAGCTGAAATTTATAATATATACTCTCTAGGGGCCCTTTATTCTCATGTGTGTTTTTTTTTTAAATACGCCTACTGACACGCCCACAATTAAATAAAACAATTTTATTGAAACACCTAAGTTTGAGCTAGGGAGCGTTTTTTTTGATAAAATCCTTTAAATGTTATATAACAAAATATGTAGAGCGTTCTTAACAATTCAACCATACTTAGACTTTTGTCACGCCCACTTATGAGGGATAGGAATAAGAATAGGGTATCCAACAGTTCGCCCAAGCGGACTGTAGCCCGTCCCTATGTTTTTAATGACATTTTGAAAGCAAACAAATTTCCACGAAAGCTGTTAGTTTTCCCTTAGTCTTTTTTGAGGTCGCAATTCGCACAAAATGGTACTTTTGGTAATGCTTTTAGAACTCGAAGCGTTTCAAATATATACAAAATGACAGTTTTTCTAAACTGTCTAATAAACATTCCACGTATTTATACCGAGTATGGAAAACGAGTTACCCAGAAATCTCACCAACGACCGCGGTCAACAAAGAAGAAGAACCGAAGTCCAATTTAGTAAAATTATTTTTCTGATATGTACTTTGAACATATTTAAATTAGAAAAATCATAAAAATCAACATTAAATGGAAGTAAAAAAACAAATACTAGCAGTTATTTGAAACAAATTCGAACACGATTTATCTCAACTAGCTACTATCATTTTTACACATTTATGAGCAAAATAACCTCCTGCAGATAGGCCATAAGAGTTAACACCATCCAGCGTGAGCAAGACAAAGATACGTTTGCAAATAGAGTATATGCCGGATACATGATACGTGAATTAAAATGTTAGCATTTGACGGATACATGATCCGCAGTACTGCCTTGATTGAGCTTTCCCACCGATCGTCATCCCGGTCGTGCATTTGAGCTGACACAACGATCTCGATTTATGAATTATAAAGATGTTCCCACACTACGGACAAATGCCGGATATACATGTAACGCGAATCTTTTGTTATTCTTCAAATTATAGTATTTCATTTCATATAATGTGAATCTTTTGTTTATCCCAAAATTATTGTATTTCATTCCTCACTTATTTGATTAATTCTGCATTCCGATTATAACGGGTGGCAATGTAATCTCCCTAAGTAACTTAGACACCACCCGTGGAGAAAAACCCTACAACTGCACCCAAACACTTCTTTCCTATCTCTCTATTCTTTCTAATACCAAGTAGCTTACACTGTGTTCTTAGCATTATAAGGGTACTGTAACAACAGGAAAAATCCCTTTAGCGTAAGCAAATTATAAAAAAAAAAAAAAAAAAAAAAACATACAGCATATTTGTAAAAGTTCAGATTCTAAAAAGCATAATAAAGTTGTCGTTGATTGGACGTAGTCCGAAATGGTGGTATTATAGTTCAAAAGAAATAAAGAACATAATTCGCGCCTAATAATTTGCTGACCAAGGAGAAATAATGTCGTCGCCAGGGAGCTAACGTCGTGAAAATCTGATGTGGAATTAAATTAGATCGAAGTTTGTCATCATCCGGAACGGATTAAGTTTTATATTATAACATTGTAACTATGTATGTATCAATCGCGAATAAACCATTTGTAAAGGAAATACAACCGGCCATTAATCGGGCTTTATTTGTATACCCTATTCTAGGGGTATATTAATTTTGACGCATAGTTTGTAACATACCTTAATATTGTCCGTAGACCCCTAAAAGTTACTATATTTATGATCAGCATCGATAGTAATGTCGATCTAGCCTTGTCCGTCCGTCCGTCCATCCGTCCGTCGGCAAAAATTAGGCCTTTAAACTGGACCTAGAGAGCTGAAATTCTAACCATATACTCTCTAGGGACCCGAAATAATCAAGTTTACGAATTTTTGAAATCCGCCCACAGACACGCCCACAACCTCAAAAAAACAAAATTTTGGAAAAAATCGAATTTTGGGCTAGAAAGCTGAAATTTTTTATATATGATCTATGACTCCTAAAACTGCTCGGGATAAAATCAAAAATTTTCAGAATCCGCCCACTGACACGCCCACAAATAAATAAAACAATTTTTTTTAAAATCCAAAGTTTGAGCTAGGGAGCTGAAATTTATAATATATACTCTCTAGGGGCCATTTATGCTCATGTGTTAATTTTTTTTAAATCCGCTTTCTGACACGCCCACAATTAAATAAAAAAATGTTATTGAAAAAGCAAAGTTTGAGCTAGGGAGCGTTTTTTTTACAAAAGCTTGGTTTTTTTTTGATAAAATCCTTTAAATGTTATATAACAAAATATGTAGAGCGTTCTTAACAATTCAACCATACTTAGACTTTTGTCACGCCCACTTATGAGGGATAGGAATAAGAATAGGGTATCCAACAGTTCGCCCAAGCGGACTGTAGCCCGTCCCTATGTTTTATTTTATTTTTTATTATCCGCGGAGCAGGACTCTTTAATTAAAGCTTCGTAAAATATTGTTATTTCTTTGATATTAATTTTACATTCAAGTTTGTTTTGGAAAAATGGGTCTAATGTTACCAATGCGCCTGTCGAGTTTTTTTTTGTTGTTATTGTGATTGCACATTATTAGTGTCCGCACAGATTTAGCCTGCACTTAATAGGTATAAAGGCAAGATTCTAAAAAAAAACTTACCACAGTCACCCACACCTAACGAAAAAGTATAAAAGAAAGAATCAAAAATATCATTGTACATAAAGTCAGTAGCGACGCGTGCCAAAAATGTGTAGTCGTTCACTGTAGTTTTAATTGCTAGAGCTGTTAAGATCATTTTTACCAGTAAAAAGAAATTTTGAAATTAAATAAAAAAATAACGTTTACATCGTTTCAATCAAGTTTATTTAACAATTCGAATTTTTCAGACTAAAGGAACAAAATGTCTTTTTATATTTAGATTTTTATAAAACAAAAACCAATTCTTCATCACTTAAAACAAAATATAAATTGATAAGTACATACCTTCATTATTTTACTTAAATTCTGTGACACAGACGTACTTGCTGATAAGAACTGATAAAGAAAATGTCGAGAGTGTCCCTACTCATTATACGGATATACTCTGCACGCGACAAACTTCAAGCTCAAAAAAAAACCCTTCTCGTTCAAAAGGGATTTGAACGAAATGGTCGATGCAAAACAGGATTTTTTTGCTTGTGCGTTCCTAACTTTCAACTGTATCATTTCGTTGCAGATTCGTTGGCACGAGAACATACACAAGATCAGATGGTGTGAACGGTTTTTATAGCGCTCGATCTATGTTTTGTCTTGTTTTTGTATTCGTTTCACACATCACTCCAAGCTCGCCTCGTTCAAAAGCGACTTGAACGAAATGGCCCATACAACACGTGAAATTCTTTGTGCCTATAGGTACTTGCCATTGTATCCTTTCGTTGCCGAATCGTTTGAACGAGTTGGAAAGAAGAGTTGAAAAAAGCTACGGTTGATTGGCAGGTGGTTCACTTCTGTGTGGAAATATTCAAATAGGACATGCACGAGTTAGAATATGAAAAATTACAGCAATGGGAAGAAGAGTATAAATATGTTGTATATAGTTTAGAGAACGCAGAAATTGAAATAACTTCTTGTGAAAGTTAGTCGTTCATGAACGACTTGAACAATATGAGGCTTCGCCACTGAAAAAAGCGATATTTTGTTTCAACGGATTAAAAATTCTTAAAATCAATGCATTCAAATGCATCAAAATGCATTCAAGAAGGGAAAGAAAATGGAATGCACGCACACTGTATGTAGTTCATATATTTTCATGACTTCACATCTTTCAACTTGCCATTAGTTTTGTAAGTTTTATGCGATGTAAGAAAAACGATAACTTACCAAAATCCAACACTTTCTTGAGTATTAAGCTTTCACTCAGGTGTCTGCTCCATTCGGAAGCTGAGCTACAGAAATGTTATTAAAACTTTTGAAATAAATTTTGTTATGATTTTATTTTTGTATAAGTTTCAGTTTCAAGTTATCATCAAAATATTGACTGTGCGTACCTATAGGTTAGGTAAAATATTTATGGTGATAATTTCGTGAGGAAGTAACAATATTATTTTATATCGATATTCTACGTTTATTGATAGAGTACAAACATCGGAGTGCATCTTCTTGAACTAAGTAGGGACACTATCTAGTAGGGTGGGTCAAAAATTTTTTTTTCAAATTTTTTAGTTCTAATAGTAATAAAAAGTGGCCATTTGGTGCGCATAGCACATATGCAAAATATTTTTGAAATCGGTTGACTTTATCTGCCTCCAATTTATCCTTAAAGTATTGACGTTTTCAATTTACGAGTATTTAGCTTGATGAATTTCTTTTTTTCCTTTTTTAATTTCTTTTTTTAAATGTTCTCATTAGATGGCTTTGACTTTTTTCACCATTTCATTAATAATTGCACTCTATTAAAAAAGAAAAATATCAAAGTAGGCCGTTACCTATATTAACAAAAATCATTACGAAAATCTTTATCCTCTCCTCAGTAAAGGCGCAAATTTGAAGCTAAAATAATATTAAAATTCTGATTGCTTTAAAAATTATATATTATATTTATCGTAATGGAACGTACCAGAAACGCTTTCAAATGTCCTATATTTGGCGAAACTTGTGATTTTAAGAATAATGTACTTCCCACTTATGAAGAGGTTATGAAGTGTTATGAGTGGAACAGGCACAATTTGAAAGCTAATAAAAAGGAACCAACATTAAAAGAAATAAGTGAAATAGTGTGTAAAAAAATTGAATTTATTTGGAAACAGGCGTCACTACCAACTGTTTCTACTACGAGATCATTGTAAATGATAAAATCTTATCATGGTAAGTGCAAACAACTTCATAAATTATATCCCAACATTCCAAAAAAAAGCTAGAGGAATTTGTTTCTGATAGTAAAGTTTTATTTGACATTTCATCGTGTAAATGCTGTGATCTTTCGAAATGCAACTGTCCAAAAGAGAGGAAGGTACCGCCGAATAAAAGAAATTTTCTTAATGATCAAAGAACGACAAGGAAAATCACTATTGGGAACACAGATGTACTCGCTACAAAAAATAATCGGAAAAGTCTGAAGAGAAAACTGGATAGGGAAATATCAGCATTTTGCCTTGCGGAAACGTCGACAAGTGTTTCGGCTTCTGTTGTTAACAACAGACCAACAACTGCACCACCTGATTCACGTGAAGATACACACAGCGAAGATGTTTTTACAGTTGACGATGGCAATTCGAAGGAAAAGAAACAAAAAGAACAGCTATTCGTAAAATTGAATTATTCCGCGTTATCTCAAACTTGCGATCGATATGGAGTATCAGACAGAGCGGCAGCCGCCATTGCTTCTGTAATCTTACAAGAATCTAAATTACCCATTATTGACAAGAGTAAACTTAGAGGGGAGCGAAGAAAGGCCAGGGAAAGTGTTCAAAAGAAAGAGTCTGTTTCTGAGGTCAGTGCTTTATATTACGACGGCCGAAAAGACAAAACATTGGTCAACAAAAAAAAAAATTGGTAAATATTACCGCGAACAATTAGTTGAAGAACATATTTCACTAATAAGCGAAACAGGCTCAAAATACTTAGGTTACATTGCTCCAACATCAGGTACTGCTAATTGCGTTGAACAAGAGTTGTATAACTATTTCCGAACAGAAAACAAAACACTCGAAAATTTAGTAGCTATTGGATGTGATGGCACTAATGTCAATGTTGGAAAATTTGGAGGGATCATCCGTCTGTTTGAAAAAAGATTGAATAGACCATTACAATGGATAGTTTGCATGTTACATATGAATGAGCTGCCATTCCGTCAGTTATTTGCTCATATTGACGGCGTAACTTCGGGGCCAAGAACCTTTGTGGGAGTAATTGGAAAGGATCTGGAAAATTGTGAAGAAACCACTATCGTAAAATTTAAAAGCATTCCAGGAGAGTCGCTGCCGGTAATGGATACAAAAAATCTCAGCTCTGACCAACTGTATTTTTTTGAATGGCAATTGTCCCAAGGACCTAGCTGATAAATCACCCGGAAAAATGTCCCATGCTAGGTGGCTCACAAAAGCTAATCGTATTCTTCGTCTGTACATCGGAACATCAAACCCTACAAAAAGTTTAGTAATGTTAACAACTTACGTCGTAAAAGTTTATGCTCCAACTTGGTTCAATATTAAAAGCCAACCTTCCTGCAAAGATGGACCCAGGCATTTATGGGGTTTAATATCGAAAACTCGCTATCTCTCAGTGGAATTACAGACTGTTATTGATCCTGTAATCAAACGTAACAGCTTCTTTGCGCATTCAGAAAACTTATTGCTAGCAATGTTAACTGATCCGAAAAAACACATCAGAGAGTTGGCTCTGCGCCGTATTCGATCTAATCTAATCGACTAAGAGTTTTTGAAGTCCCGAATATAAAATTAGATGCAAAAGTGTACTATGACCTTATCGATTGGCGAAAGGATCTTTTTGAACCACCCATGTTAAAACATATTTCGGACGCTGAACTTAAATGCTTTATTGCTCAGGAAGAAAACAACCAAATTGATTTTTTGCGGCTACCATGTCACACCCAAGCTGTTGAGAGGGCAGTTAAGACCTTAACAGAAGCCTCAGCAACCTTATGTACAAAACAAGCACGCAAAGGATTTATAAAATCTAAGATTGTTTCTCGTAAATTGATGCCAAAATTTGACAGCAAAAAAGATTTTTGTGTAAATTAATGTAAATTTAAAATCATTCATGAAAAAAGTTTCTTTCAATAAATCCAGTGTAATAAAAAAAAAAAAATTTTGTTGTATTTTTAAATAAAAAAAAAGTTCATAAATGGATTTTCCTTGCATTGAAAATATATTATTTAATGCTCTTTTATATTAAGAATTGAAGGCAGAAGATGTTGTCCGATTGCAGTAATATTTTGGGTGTTTATTTACAACATCAATTCGCAACGTTTTGTCACTATTAGAATCGATGACTAAGAAAAAAAATAAATTTCATACAAATGTGACCGACCCTACTATCTAGTCAACGCGTTTCTTATCAGTTCACAATTTTGTGTCTCACATACACGAGATATAGACGACAGTAAGAAGTATTTAAGTGAAAGAAAGATAGAAGGGAAGAACTATTTCAAAATGTGGCACAATGTGTGACATAAAAAAACAAAAACAAATAATCAATTTTTTTATTAAATTGTTTATAACTGTCTTTCACTTAGGACTTGCCAACTTCCTTTTTTAAATAAAATGCAAACTACTTGAGATATCTCATTAGCTTGAATTACTATCAAAACATTTATGAATGGAATTCGACTTCGTTCATATGTCCACCACGGGATCGTATGCAGCGGTCGATACGTTGAACCCAATTTTCGATGACTTGGCCGCACATTTCGACCGATACGACCGCTTTTTCTCGTTCAATAGTGGCTCTGAGCTCCTCTTACGTCGCCGGCTTGTTGGCATCGACCAATGATTTAATGCAGCCCCATAAAAGAAGAGAAGTCTTGAGGCGTTAAATCACACGATCCAGGCGGCCAAATGACGGGCTTGTTTCTCGAGATAACACGTTCACCGAACAGAGACTTCACCGTCTTGTTGGAACAACATATCACTGATGTCCACTTCATGTAATTGCTCAAAGAAATAACGTTCCAACATGTCTCTGTAGGAAATACCATTTACCATAACGTGACGGTAATTTTCATCGACGGACAAAAACGGCCCAATGACGCCACCGGCATGAAAACCGCACCAAACCGTGACTTTTTGCGGATAAAGTGCTGTTTCATGGAGCACATGAGGGTTCTCACTTGTCCAGTAACGCATATTTTGCTTATTGAGGAAGCCGTTTAACCAAAATCCAATATCCAGAGCCCAATTCGAGAAGGTACGTCGCTTCATATGATCAAGTCGCTGTAGTTCTTGAGTCAGCTTGATCCTGCAAGGGTGTCGACCAAGATCCTTACCCAAAATTCGACATAATGTGGTCTGAGTGAGAGAGGCCCAATCCTTGGAACGACGGACGCCTCTACGGCAGCAATATTCCCAACACTTCGGTCAAAACGTTGTCTCACTGGCACGGCAACATCAAGCAGCGAATATTTTGACTCAAATTTGTTCACTACTTGTCTACTGATACGAGAATTACGGCCGAAAATTGGCGATAACGGTCTTAAAGTTGCGACCACAGACTGGGAATTTCGGTGGTAAATTTTAATTATTCGTAAACGTTGTTCCTTCTTGTACTTCACAATTATAAAAATGTCAATTGTCCTGAATATTTTGACATTGACAGTTTAGTAATCGGTTTAAGGGTGCGTTCACACTGAAAGTTTCAAGTTGTCAAGTCGCTAATGAAATCCCTTGATATAACTGTGTTTTGGCCAGTTTGCAGTTTCTTCTCGATGAACAGTCGAGCTACAAATTTTGACGCTCTAATATTAGCCGCTTTTAAGGCTAACAGGTTAATCATACAATTGGATAATGTTATTATTAATTTTGGAAAATCTCTTATCATTGTACGTATATGTGAAAGTCGCAGTTCATATGCGCCTTATGACCTTGTTTGGAATGCTTATCGATTGGCATAAAGTCTAAGCAAAAATTTAGTCATTTCGTTCACTCCTCGCCAACGTCAGAATCAGATGTCAGGATACTTATGAACAACATTCCATTCATGGGAAATGTATAACTTTGCACTTTCGATTAATTTAAGAAGATAAGGCCTTAGTCCTATATTCGATTATAATTTATGCTGTTTGCGGGAAACTTTTACAGCTGAATCTATATGATTTCTGTTAAGGGCAGACTTTGAAAACCAGGGATAATATCGAAGTAATGGTTTTCAGCTAAAATATTTTTTTTCAAACCCAGTAACACACAGTGAACCAAAAGAGTACAGATATGATTGCCTTGAGCATAGCTTCATGAGCTCCTCAACAGACATCGAAGCCAAAAGGTCACTACCCAACGTATTTGTTAATCTGCAAATCTTCATTGCTATCTTCAAATTCATATATGTAAATGTTACAACCAATCCAAGAAACGTGAAAAATGTAAAGCAATTAATTTATACATATCCTCCGGGCACTTTTAATGAAAAACATCCAATTACTCGAGAAAAACATTAACACATCAAAGCGGTAAACTATTCACCAATGCAAATACTTCGCTCAGCATTATCTCCTAGGTGTTGCCATAAGTAACTTAACTTGTCCGTTGCCATAGACAAGTTACATCGCGATGTAAATATGTATATACATCAAAATTACAGTTGCTCTTGGCAAAAACTCGAACGCCCTATTAAGGTTTTTATTTAACATTACTCGTATATACGTACTTCTCTTTTCTTGGGATTTGGCATTCATGTTCTAAAAACTTCTTGGCCTTTATATGTACAGTTTATCGTCATAAATAGGCAAAATGGGGAGAACGAGAATACACTGAAAGGCTGTCGAAATCGCTTTGATGTATGTATGTAAAGGTGTTTGTTACAGTATTTTAAATTGGCTCTAAATAAGGTTTTGTTATTGTTTAAGGCAGAGCTATAGTCTGTCCAATATCCAGAGGCATAAGAAAACCAGGTTTTATATGGGAAGCTGTGTCTCTTGATGTTGGACGGACTATACATCGATTGTTCCAGCCAGCGTTACCGCAGAGAAATGTTCAAAGGTAGTACAGAAGCTAAAAAAGAGTAGTATTTAGAACAACTCGGTAGTACAGACATTTTTAGGCTTTCAAATGAGTTTTTATTCATATTCAGCCAAATCGATTTTCCAAATGTAGTCAGTAGGTAGTTGCTATTTCTATTTTGGGTTGTTGTTTTAGTGATAAAGGCTTTTCTTGATGAGGTTTCAGCCATCCTTGATGAAACATTTGGTGACGATGTTTGCCTGTGTACATGTGACGGTTAGCTATGGCGATTCGATCAGAATTAGAAAACGCAAGATCATCGACATTTGCAGTACGAAGTTCAAGTTAATTATTGCATATAATTGCGAGGAAGATCAGCAGGCTCATTTTTGGAATGATACCTCAAGCAACAGCAGCACAAGACACACGGGTGGAAGGAATTCTTTTTTTTTCCTTTACGGAATCCAAATTCAATAAAATTTCTGAAGCACAGGTCAAGTGTGAATACTTTTTATGACAATAGTTTAAACATTCATATTTACATACCTTTTCATTATCTGAAACTTTATAAGACAATCAAATTCAGTAGATAGTTGTAAACTTTATTAAGTGTCCTGTGTCTTTTTTATACCCTATTCTAAGGGTATATTAATTTTGACGCATAGCTTGTAACATACGTTAATATTGCCCGTAGACCCCTAAAAGTTACTATATTTATGATCAGCATCGATAGTAATGTCGATCTACCCATGTGCGTCCGTCCGTCCGTCCGTCGGTGGGCAAAAATTAGGCCTTTAAACTGGGCCTAGAGAGCTGAAATTTTAACCACATACTCTCTAGGGACCCGAAATAATCAAGTTTACGAATTTTTGAAATCCGCCTACAGGAGCTAGGGAGCGTTTTTTTACAAAAGCCTCGTTTTTGTTTGATAAAATCCTTGAAATGTTATATAACAAAATATGTAGAGCGTTCTTAACAATTCAACCATACTTAGACTTTTGTCACGCCCACTTATGAGGGATAGGAATAAGAATAGGGTATCCAACAGTTCGCCCACGCGGACTGTAGCCCGCCCCTATGTTTTCATCTATATTTTATAAACTACTATTTCAGGCCAGGCCGATTCGGCTTTATTTCACTTTGGCAAAGTAAATAAGACCGAACATGGAAATTCGGCGTTATTTCGCTTTCATAATTCGGCATTATTTCACGGCACCTTATTTACTATTGGAATTTTTACAATTTTTTATAATGTTTTTTTTTTCTTAAATATTGATTTGTTGTTGTTAATTTACCGAAAAAATAAATTGCTGAACAAACTAAATACGTAATGAATTTTCTTTAAGTTTAATCTCTTTAAATAGGTAAGAAAAAATTCTCGAATTAACTTTTTTTTCGAGATTTTTTTCGAGATATCGTCTTTCGAGATTTTTGTCCATTCGAGATTTTTGTGCATTCGAGATTTCTGCATTCTACATTAAAAATTTGTTTTATCGAGATTTTTTGCATTCGAGATTTTTGTCATTCGAGATTACGTCATGATCCCTAGTACAATACTAATATAATAGTACATTCGACAACGCTGGTTCCAGCTATCGATTAGAAACTCAGCAGTATCAAATCGATTTTTCAAGTGTAAAATGTCCGTCGACTCAATTTAAGGTGGATAAAAAGCGACGATTCTCATGATATGGACATCATGACAAGGCGAAGAATATTAACAAGTAATGAAAATATGCTTAATTTTTTCAATCTGAATATAAATAATTCCCTCATAGTTGTATCTGAAAACTCCCCTTACCTCTTGTGGCGGTTTTCTCATAACTTCGATAAAAACTCATGTCCGTTAGTCATATCCATTTGAAGGTTTTTATGTTGGTGGAAAAGTGATAACCATTAGACAGTATTTCTAAATAAGTACCTTATCTCCTTTTAGAGGGAAATATGTTCTGAATTATGTGCTTTTAAGGCTACAACTCCCAAGCCGTCTAACATATCGATATGACATTTTGCATGGATACCAGTAGAGAATATGAAATGATAAGTCTATTCGTTTATTTTTTGCGAGGTTTTAGTCTTTGATGTACCTCATCTTAAGAACATCGTACCATTCGAACCCATTTCTTTCATAAATCTTAAAAAAGCTTAACATTATTTTTAGCTTTCTGCTTCATTCGGAAGTTGACATACACGCCAATCCCTAACTGATTATTATGATCAATACGAAACACTTCGAAAACGATTGCAATTTTTTCACCAAAATGAGATGTCGTTAATAAAATATTGTTTTTTTCCAACTGGGAAAATGTTCCGTTTTATTTCTCGCTAATGAATTTACATATTTACATTGTGTTGTATGTGTTATTGTATTTTATTTTTTTATTTTTTATACCCCATTCTAAGGGTATATTAATTTTGACGCATAGTTTGTAACATACCTTAATATTGCCCGTAGACCCCTAAAAGTTAATATATTTATGATCAGCATCGATAGTAATGTCGATCTAGCCATGTCCGTCCGTCCATCCGCCGGCAAAAATTAGGCCTTTAAACTGGACCTAGAGAGCTGCAATTTTAACCATATACTCTCTAGGGTCCTTAAATAATCAAGTTTACGAATTTTTGAAATCCGCCCACAGACACGCCTACAAACTCAAAAACAAAACAAAATTTTGGAAAAAATCGAATTTTGAGATAGAAAGCTCTATGATCTATGACTCCTAAAACTGCTCAGAATACAAAATTTTCAAAATCCGCCCACTGACACGCCCACAAATAAATAAAACAATTTTATTGAAACACCCAAGTTTGAGCTAGGGAGCGTTTTTTTTTTGATAAAATCCTTTAAATGTTATAAAGGGTGATTTTTTAAGAGCTTGAGAACTTTTTTTAAAAAAAAAACGCATAAAATTTGCAAAATCTCATCGATTCTTTATTTGAAACGTTAGATTGGTCCATGACATTTACTTTTTGAAGATAATTTCATTTAAATGTTGACCGCGGCTGCGTCTTAGGTGGTCCATTCGGAAAGTCCAATTTTGGGTAACTTTTTCGAGCATTTCGGCCGGAATAGCCCGAATTTCTTCGGAAATGTTGTCTTCCAAAGCTGGAATAGTTGCTGGCTTATTTGTGTAGACTTTAGACTTGACGTAGCCCCACAAAAAATAGTCTAAAGGCGTCAAATCGCATGATCTTGGTGGCCAACTTACCGGTCCATTCCTTGAGATGAATTGTTCTCCGAAGTTTTCCCTCAAAATGGCCATAGAATCGCGAGCTGTGTGGCATGTAGCGCCATCTTGTTGAAACCACATGTCAACCAAGTTCAGTTCTTCCATTTTTGGCAACAAAAAGTTTGTTAGCATTGAACGATAGCGATCGCCATTCACCGTAACGTTGCGTCCAACAGCATCTTTGAAAAAATACGGTCCAATGATTCCACCAGCGTACAAACCACACCAAACAGTGCATTTTTTGGGATGCATGGGCAGTTCTTGAACGGCTTCTGGTTGCTCTTCACTCCAAATGCGGCAATTGTGCTTATTTACGTAGCCATTCAACCAGAAATGAGCCTCATCGCTGAACAAAATTTGTCGATAAAAAAGCGGATTTTCTGCCAACTTTTCTAGGGCCCATTCACTGAAAATTCAAGCGTTGCTCGTTAGTAAGTCTATTCTATCCCGCGTGATCTGTCAAATACTAATGCATGAAAATCCTAACCTTAAAAAATCAACCTTTATAACAAAATATGTAGAGCGTTCTTAACAATTCAACCATACTTAGACTTTTGTCACGCCCACTTATGAGGGATAGGAATAAGAATAGGGTATCCAACAGTTCGCCCAAGCGGACTGTAGCCCGTCCCTATGTTTTTAACTAGAGATCTTACCCTCATACCTCACTGCATTCCAACTGGTCCGCTTGTGGGCTTTTCCAGTTTGGCCTCAAAAAGTATCGGCAGGCCTCTATGCCGGGCATGTTCGTTTTTCCCTGAGAAGGTTCTCTGACGTGAAGGCTTCCGCGGATCTTCGAACTTCTTTTTCGATCAAGCTTTGTTACTCCTGCTTTCATATTCAATTCATCTGCCGCAAATTTGCCCTCATTTTTTTTACATGCTGTCTAACATTGCTAATCGAAAGTAAATGCAGCCGGGCGGCCAACTGTACCTTTCAGTTTAGGTGGCATTTTTCCGGTCACAGTAGATGGCTGAGTTTCCCTTCACTTCATCCACCCTACGCTTACGCCATTATTGAGGTAGGCGTCACAGGTTGCTTCGCTATTGATCATATAGTAAACCAACTAAGTAAAACGCACCGTTCGCTTTCAGAACTTTATTCAAACTAAGAACAATTGTTACAATAACTTAAATCTAATGCGAAATTCAGTTTCTCTTATCTCGATCTTCCCACAAAGATCAAGGCGAAAAAAAGACGTGGGCAATTCCTGGAAATGACGGAATCTGATTTCGAGTAAACAGATTCGAAATCTAATTCCGCCTAAACATGCAGGAATGTGCCCAGTATGCATTACGGGGGTGCATCTTACAATAGGATGTTTTTTTTCCTTTTGGGGGGAGGAGAAATGCTTTACGCACTTTACTTTAAGGACATCCCCGTGTGTCCGACTCTCTCCGCATACTTTCGGAGCATACGGACTAAAACTCCTCCCAACCCTGAGGTTTCTGACACACCCCCCTGGGACCGCTCTTCGCATTACTTCAAGGGGGCTGTTATCATACACCCTTTCAGGCTCACGTGCTTTCCCCGTATTATTCTTCTTGTCTTTTCTTTCTTCTGAGAATATCTTCCACAAACTGGCAAATTATTCCCCATTTCAAGTCGCTCGTCAGTATTTTGTCAACTGTTTACTGGGTTGAAGGCACCGATGCTGCTTTCCAGGGTTGTGCGTTGGGCTTCCCATCTTCTGCAGGCAAAAAAACGTGTAATGTGCATCGTCTGTTGGAGAATCGCCGTACTGGCAGGCTGGGGTGTTCGTTTTGCCAATCTTATGGAGAAAGGCATTAGAATTTCCGTGTCCGGTGAGGAATTGAGTGACGAAGTAGTTGACCTCACCGTGTTTCCGGTCATTCCATTTTGCCACATTTCTGATCAGCCTCGCTGTCCACCTTCCTCTGCTTTCCGAGCTCCAGCGTTCTTGCCCCTTCCGTATCGGTTGCTGTTCTGCTTGATCGATTGCCGCTTCCAATCCAATTTCCGCCTTGTTGTCGTGGACGTACTTCCTTTCTGCCGCTAGGAGATCGATGGGAGTCACTCCTGCGACTACCAGGACGGCTGGTTCCGACACCGTTCGGTAAGAGCTAGCCACCCGAAGATCTCCACGTCTTTGCACTGTCGCCATCTGCTTCCGGTATTTTTCTTGGTGGTGATGCTGTTACTCTAGAGGCACGTTCCGTTGCGAACTTTACCTGTTGCCAGAAAGTCAATTTTGTGTCGAGGCTCAATCCCAGATACCTCACCGCGTCCTTGCTCTTAATGACTTCAAAGCCAATTTGGAAGTCGATTTGCGTGGGGATTCTCTTCTTCGTCAGAAGGACTATCTCAGTTTTTTCAGGTACCAAACTAAGACCGTGCTCATCCATCCACAAAGTTGTTCTTCGCATGACTTGGTTCAACTTTCTTTGCGCGTTTTCAGAGTCTCTTGCCGTTATCACTGCCGCGATGTCGTCTGAGTACCCAACGAGGAAGGTGTCTTCGGGCATCTCCATCCGCAGTATGCCGTCGTAGAAGATATTCCAGAGGGCTGGTCCCAAAATTGATCCCTGTGCTGCCAAGTCTCCTGCTCTTTGTACTGCATCTGTGAGCCGTGCTTTCAGCAATCTCTCCATGAGCTTCCCGCAGTGTCCAGCATACATAAGGGCCTGTACGCAGATGCGGAGTCTGGGTCTCCTTTTCCTTTGCTGATTAGTACCAGTCGTTGTTTTTTCCAGTTCTTTGGGAAGGCTCATTCTTCTAGACAGCTGTTGTACATGTTGAGCAGCAGGTTAGGGCATGTTTAGGCAGTCACTTTTATTACATTGTCTGCACGGCTAATCCTCGAGAGTCTGTAGTTGGCATTCCCCACTCTTGTGCTTTGGCGTTAAAGTCGCCAGCAACCAGGATTGCATGGGAACTAAGTCCACTTCGCGGAAGTGGTTTTATTTTCACTATGTGGGAACTAAGTCCCTCGGTGGCTTAGTTCCCGTGGACTTATTCCCCTGCACCCTTTATTACATACACAACAAATAAATAAATAAAAGTAAACATTAAGTGAACCAAACAACTATTTCAACTATTTGATAGATAAAACTTACAAATTAAGTTTAAAAAAAGAAATAAAATAAAATAAGATAAAACCGTCAGCTATATATTGGCATTTTCGACTTGTTGAATTTTTGTCCTAAACTGTGTGTCCGTTATTGTTTTGGTATGAGGGAGCAGTAGATATGTAATATGGGCGTAGCATTGTTATTATAGTTGGATGGTGGGGAGTCGTCGGTAGAAAAAATATTAAATATTTAATATTTCATAATTTGCATTCGGCTCTTCTAATGCTTTTCGCAGTTTATTTTAAAAAAGCAAAAATATAGAAAAATGTACGGCAGCTTGGGTAAACTGTTGGATACACTATTCATATTCTTATTACCCAAAAATTGGACATTGGCTTGGGTTGAGCGCAGGGTCGCTTAAATTAACTACATACATAACACTCTCTACATCACTAAACAGTTAATTGAATGAACTACACGCCTAATTTACAACGACTTGTTTAATCTGCTACATACGTAGTAAATACAGAACAAAATAGAATTTTAATAAACAATGTCATGTTTGACACACCTCAGTCCATTTACTTAACCTAACCACTAATGTATTATTAGTCTTAATAGTACCTACGTTAAACGTAAACAAATGTTAAAACCTGTTGTGCCTAACGCCTTGCAATTGTTGTATTTTCAAGAATGATTGAGCACGCGTCTTTGAGTGCACCATACATTTTAGTCGAAGTATACCCATCTTCAATCCAGTAACAATACTGAATTCGGCCAGCTATTATTTTAGTTGGATTTTAGTTATTTAGTTTAGGGGTGAACCTGGGCCTCAACCAAAAAGCGTCTCCAGCCAGCACCATATTTAGCCAGTTGTCTCCAGTTTCGCACGCTAGGTTGGTTAAGGTCCCTTTCCACTTTCCTCTACTGCGCCGTCCCGGGTGTAGATTCAAAGATCTTCCGGGCTGGAGCATTCACGTCCATTCGTCTTCTGGCTAAGTCAATGTCGGTGTGCAGCCCGTACAGTTCGTCATTGTATCTCCTCCTCCATTCACCGTCTATGTAGACGGGACCAAAAATTACTCGAAGAATTTTCGTCTCAAAACAACCAAGAGTGACCTCATCCGCTTTTGCTAGAGTCCATGCGTCTGCACCATCGAGAAGGACTGGGATTATTAGGGTTTATACCCTATTCTAAGGGTATATTCATTTTGACTCATAGTTTGTAGTATGACTTAACATTGCCCGTCGACCAATTAAAGTTACTATATTCGTGATCAGCATCTGTAGGAATTTCGATCTAGCCATGTCCGTCCGTCCCGTTTTCTGCCTTAAGGGGCGTTTTTTTACTAAAACTTTGTTTTTCCAATAAAATAAACTTTACATACTTGGATTTTTGTCACATTTACAATGAGGGATAGGAATTGGAGTAGGGCATCCAACAGATATAAAGCCAACTGATTTTATTTACCCCAAGGTGAGATAAGGCCAAATGCTAAAATAAAGCCTCGCAACCTACTCCAAATCAGTGGCGGATACATGGGGGGGGGGGGGTCATCGGGTCCGGACCCCCCATTGAGATCCGAACCGACCTGAATCTAAAATGCTGGTATTCTGTCGCCGAAAATATTCTATTTTACGATTCGAAAATCCAAAAAAGATTGTAATGTGCAAATAAATGATTTCTCGTATTTTGTCATGCATAATATTATTATTCAATTCATGTTAGCTACTACAACATATTAGCAATAGTGCGAAATCTAGAGAAAATCTCAATCATTTTTAAAATTCCCCGGTTTTTTGAAGAATTCTTGCTGAATTTCGTATTCCGTTAGTCCAATTTAAGGATGAATACTCAAAGAATTCAGGCGCTCCCGTCCCTTTGTAATTCTAAGATAGTTTTTTATTCTTCTTAGGGTCGAAAATTATCGTTCTGGAGTTGCTGTTGATACGGGTAACACTCGTAAGATCGTGTTCACGTTTTTGAAACATTTTTCATTGATAACCTAAAAAATAACGTAACCATTGAAAGTTATGTATTCGATGGGTTATAGAAACTGATTCTGGAATAAAAATTCCTATCTGAAGTTACTCACTGATAGTGCATTGAGCGCATTCTGAATATCTTGATCGGAGATCCGTAGCCTCCACATTCTGATCTCTGAGATGAAATTCCTTTCTGAACAGTCCAATATTTCGTCATAAAACTTGTAAAGATCTACGCATTTTTCTTCATCAAATTCCTGCTTGGAAGGAAATAGTTGTCCGAAACTGTCGAAGATCGATTTGTGTTTTGGAGATGAAAAATGTACATAAGTATCAAGGAATGGAATGTAGAAGGCAATTCTGTAATAATCTTCAATATTTTGTGTTTCAACGTTGTAACGGTTTTTCTGTTGGCTGCAACGATGGGGCAATTTCCTTTTAATTTCGTATTCGGAACAGATTTCAGCAATATTGTCGTGAATGATACCAAAATTTGAATCAACGTTTTCCCGCTTTTCCTTGATATCATTTGTAGCATCATCAGCTAACTTTGTGGCTTCTCCTAGATCTTGATTTTTCGTCGCAATTCCCGACTCAGAGGCAAGACGATAGAATTGATCGATTCCATTATATGACAGGAGATTTGAATTTCGATTGTCAAAATCGCGGTCAAAAGCTGAGAAGCTTTTTGTGAAGCCTCTCTATCTTTCCACTTTTTTATTTCTTCCAAAGCTTCTTTAACGGCCGGTTGAAGTTCGAGGTAAGTTGAAACTGCTTCATGAGACTGAACGGTCTGAATGACAGATGTCACAGCTTAAGCAGTTCGGGGAAAATCTTACGCCGCGGCGCTGCCATCGCAGTATTGTTGGCGCCTTATTTAAAATGTCGAACACGTGAGATATGTACGATACAGAAAACGACATTTCTTGAATGTGAATATAAAGGGTGATTTTTTTAAGGTTAGGATTTTCATGCATTAGTATTTGACAGATCACGCGGGATTTCAGACATGGTGTCAAAGAGAAAGATGCTCAGTATGCTTTGACATTTCATCATGAATAGACTTACTAACGAGCAACGCTTGAATTTTCAGTGAATGGGCCCTAGAAAAGTTGGCAGAAAATCCGCTTTTTTATCGACAAATTTTGTTCAGCGATGAGGCTCATTTCTGGTTGAATGGCTACGTAAATAAGCACAATTGCCGCATTTGGAGTGAAGAGCAACCAGAAGCCGTTCAAGAACTGCCCATGCATCCCAAAAAATGCACTGTTTGGTGTGGTTTGTACGCTGGTGGAATCATTGGACCGTATTTTTTCAAAGATGCTGTTGGACGCAACGTTACGGTGAATGGCGATCGCTATCGTTCAATGCTAACAAACTTTTTGTTGCCAAAAATGGAAGAACTGAACTTGGTTGACATGTGGTTTCAACAAGATGGCGCTACATGCCACACAGCTCGCGATTCTATGGCCATTTTGAGGGAAAACTTCGGAGAACAATTCATCTCAAGGAATGGACCGGTAAGTTGGCCACCAAGATCATGCGATTTGACGCCTTTAGACTATTTTTTGTGGGGCTACATCAAGTCTAAAGTCTACACAAATAAGCCAGCAACTATTCCAGCTTTGGAAGACAACATTTCCGAAGAAATTCGGGCTATTCCGGCCGAAATGCTCGAAAAAGTTACCCAAAATTGGACTTTCCGAATGGACCACCTAAGACGCAGCCGCGGTCAACATTTAAATGAAATTATCTTCAAAAAGTAAATGTCATGGACCAATCTAACGTTTCAAATAAAGAATCGATGAGATTTTGCAAATTTTATGCGTTTTTTTTTTAAAAAAAAGTTCTCAAGCTCTTAAAAAATCACCCTTTATATCTATCAATATTCGTGATTTTACGTGTTTGTAACTACAACGCATAATACGTATCTATATGATTTGATTTTTTATACCTTTTATTAGGGCGCATATATATATCTGTGTATCAAAAAATTATCGACACAGTGTCGCGAAGTATATGTACCGAATTAAAATTGTTTGCAGTGATAAGCGTGTGTCCCACAAACGGCACTATAGTAGTTTCATGCAAAATGTATCAAAAGAATGAGAAAATAAGGTTAAGTTAGGTCATGACAGCATACATTTTGTTTGGAGTAGGTGCAAGGGAATATTGTTGAAAATGGAACCAATGGAAAGTGAAATAATGTCAAATTGTCCTTAAAATTTTACTTTATTTCGTAAGGCGTTATTTCACTCCATCCTTGGAGAGCTCCCGGATCGCACTCATCCCACTTGTTGAAGAAAAGGTTGCAATTTGAGTAATGCACATGAATCTTGTTTTGATAAAGACCGAATAGAGAAGCAAAAATATGTCCTTAAGTTTTATCAAAAAGTTTTATACCAGGGGTATATAGTTTTATCTTCATCTGCTTTTCCTTTCGGAAGATTCTGGGCGACTTAGAGCAGATCGCTTTGAATATTCGAACTCTTGTGTTTATATCCTTCTCACTCAGCCGTTTAGTTTGTCGCTATGATCGATCATAACTCGAATATTTTTTTATGACAACAGCATAGAAGGAATTCTCGACTAAGTTTGGTCTTGTTATTCCTTTGTTACAACTTGTTTTTAGTACCACTTACTTATGTAGAAAACGTGAGGAGTCTCTGCCTTCCAATCTTTGAAATCCCAGAAGCGAATAATGCTCAAAAGGGAAAATGTCATAACTTTAAAATAATCCACTTTTAATTTGTTAACGTTCAAAAAATGCACGTTCAATTTGTTGTTCCAAAACGTTTGGTGATTTTGGGTAATGGTACTCGAACATTGAATTGGGATATTTTGACATTTCAACTACACTCGACAGCAAATAAACCGGGCCACCCGCTACATTCAAGCTCTGATTCGATTTTCTTTAAAAGTATAACACATACAACTAAAAAAAAGTGGTGCCTACAGAAAGTGCTTTTCATGTCAATTAAAATGATTTTAAATTTATTCTTAAGTACCGTTAACTCACATTTTAATCAAGCAAGAAACACAATGCTAACGATTTGCTTTGTTTTGTCTAGATTTCGCGACTACTGTTCTTTTTTCTACAATGAGGATAGTCAGTGTCTGTTATAATATTTTTTAGATTTAGTCCAGTGTTTGCTCAGCCGCGTGTATTTTTGCATTTTTTTTTACGTTGTTAATAATGGATACGACACCTCAGGAAGCAGCTCAAGCTGTAGCACTACTTCAAGCAGGCGTTGCGCAACGTTAGGTCGCTCGAAGACTTCAAATAAGCAGATCCTCGGTGCAACGAGTTTACAGAAGATACCTAGAGACTGGGGCATTCGATCGAAATCGCCGCCTAAATGCAGTTCAAGTCCAACAAAGTCTGCGGGACGAACACCAAGTGTTCATAAGTTCAGATACCGTCAGAAGGACTTTTTGAACAGAACCTGACTCCAAAGAGAGCTGCAACAGGCCCAGCATTAACCGTAGCCCACCGTTTAGCACACCTTGAATTTGCTCAAAAGCATAGGGATTGGACGTTGGAGCAGTGGGGTAATTTATACTCCAGGGTGAGTATACCTATACATGTAAGTGATCAACGTCAGAGAGTATATCGTCTCGTTGGTGAACGATATTCTGGATGTTGCATCGAGGAAACTTTTGCTTATTTAGGAGGATATGTACGCGTGTATTGTGTATTGACTTTTCATCGCTACATTTCTGAAACCCTCTCAGACCATGTGTTACCTTTCGCAGAATATATCGGGCAGGATATACTGTTAATGCAAGATAACGCACGGCCTCATGCAGCATATGTGGTGACCCAGTATCTACGGGACGTCGGCATTCGTACGATAGACTGGCCAGCTCGAAGCCCGGACTTGAATCCGATAGAACAAATTTCATCGTCAGGCTCGTGAGATCGATGAATGCAAGGATGCTGGCAATTATCCAAGCAAGAGGAGGCAATACCAGATATTGACCAACATTTTTTTTTTTAATTTTTTCTGTGTTATTGGATAACATTTTTTTTTCATTTTATGATTTCATTAATTAACACAACTGAAAAACGACTCTTTTTTGTATAACCTTAAATAAACACTGAATTAATTGAATAATCCCAATGATTTTCCATTCATTTTATTCAACATATAACGCACATTCTGTTGGTACTACTTTTTTAGTTGTTTGTTTTATACTTTAAAAGAAAATTGAATCAGAGTTTGAACGTAGCGGGTGGCCCAGTTTATTTGCTGTCGAGTGTAGTTCTGGCAGGAAGTATTTTAACCCAAAATCGTGATGTGAAAATTATAAAATCATTATAATGTCCAAAAAAGGGACATTTTTTTAGCATTTCGAGGATTTCGATTTCGTAACTTGGAAGTATTAGCATATCCTCAGAGTTGGACGGGTTGGTGGTCTTAACAGCTTCGCTGCCAAACGCGCACAAGGGCGGGCTAATGAGAGCACCACAGATGCCAACCACGCGTATGTGCGGGCTGAGTTCGTTTGATCTATTTGACTCATTTCTCGGCTGGCACTGATCATAACACATGAAAATTGCACTGGCACTGCACATGACCATTGTGAAAGTACGTGCAAAATTGCGGTTTTTTGTTTTTGTGCTTATTTCTTTAGAATTTTGGTGCCATGGAAATGACATGTTGGCAGTTATTCAACTTCTAATAATAAATGCATACAAAATGTATAACAAGTATTCTGGCCAACTCAAAATGTCCCTGTATGATTATCGTTTATCTGTGATAAATGCATTGTTGCCAGGAAAAATTTTACTCTAAGAAGTTCAAGACCACTTGATGGTTTAGTACACAAGATTAATAAAATTATTGAACAAAATGATAGAGGAAAACGCAAACGCAAAGCTTGTCGTCAGTGCTCAAAAAATAAAAAA
Organism: Portevinia maculata; assembly: GCA_949715645.1. NCBI lineage: Eukaryota > Metazoa > Arthropoda > Insecta > Diptera > Syrphidae > Portevinia > Portevinia maculata. The sequence goes on from OX454525.1 coordinate 196,247,743, forward strand.
ACGTAAGGACTCAATATGGAACTGTGAAACTTGCGACAGTAAACCTAGACTATGTTTTGAGTGCTTTGAACAGTACTATTCGTCTTTGCGAATTTCAAATTTGTTTACTTTTCGTTATTTATTAATTTGTTTTTGTTTCGTATTTATTATTATTTTTTAGTACATACATAGGTACCTACATTTTATTTTTCCAATTATAATAAAAAATGGTTTTACGAGCTAGATGATTACGCACATATGCGGGCCTGGCACTGTGGGTGAAATTTCCAATCCCAGTGCCAGTTCCATGTGCGGACTCTATTTTTTAATATTTTTCCAAGAATAGTAGCATAAAACATAAAAATACTAACCCAAATTGAGTAAACTAGTATCCTAGAAGTCAACTAGCATAAGAACAAAAAGTGGTATTTTCCACACCACCAGCATATTCTGGTGGCAGCGAAGCTGTTAAGTCGCACTTAAAGCCAATCAGCTTGTTTTTGAAGTGTTCTTCCCAATCAAAACTTTTTATGCGTTTAGCATACCTAAACTAAGTATACAAATTATGGATTCTCCTTTCTCTTGGATTTGGAAACTAATAAATCGGACCCATGTATCTGTTAAAAAACGATATTTGGTCTGTTCTAACAATTTGCCGTCTTCACCCAGAGTATTACCAGTCGCTTATTACTTTGTCTTGAACTAACATCTACTAATGTCTCTTCGGCTACAGCCTTCACATGTTCCCTTCGCATTTGAAGAAACACATTTCTAGCTATCATTGAATCCATCATTTTCATTTAATATGATCTGGCCGCGCGCCGTATAGACTGTTTTTTTTTTAAGAAACTTGGTATGTTATTGTTAATTTTCTCCAAACTCATTAACTAACCTTTTGGGTAGGCGTCGCTCAGGCTTCAACAAACATCCTTCCGCAGGCACTCCGTAGCTAACTATTTATCATTCTGTCACGCTGCTGTCATCAATAATGCTCAAAAACATTCTGCTCACTTTCTACAAACCAGGCTCAAGGCTCTAGTCTAAGTTTTTAAGTTGTCTATGACAACTTTATATGCAACAATAAATTTATCAATCACAAAACTGATAATGTTAACAATCTTCGGATATGAACACTTCATTCCTGCTTTAAATAATTAAAACTTTTGATAGCGTCTGCCGGTCGGGAATGATTTTCATTAATAATTCAATCAACTGCCAAACTTTCAACCGAAAAATAAAGAAAAAAACCTCCACTCGCAACTTTCATACCTCATTTAGTCCCATAATGAAAATGCAGAAAGTTAAAACTTCGTCCTACGCGTTCATCCTTTTCCTTCATCAAATACCCATTTAGGTAAAAAAAAACAGAGTAAAACAACCTCATCATCCTAATACACGATGTCTAACATGAGTTTCTATCAAATTATGTGCGCGAAACGCGAACAAGTTTTGTGCTCGATTCGTCTTCATCAAGAGTCTTTTAAATTTCATAAAAAACATACACACGAGACGTATAACAAAATATAAATACATGGTGGGTCCTACATTTTGCTGCTTCGCGAAACCCTGTTTTCTTAAATTACTATGCAATACGCTAGCGTGGGCGTTCTTTACCTTTTTACATTTTTTTCGGTGAGCATTTGTTTATCAATTGGTTCTATTAGATGGAGTGATTTACTGTCTACATTGGAGGATTGAGTTATTACAAATCGAGGAATAATTTTTTTGAAATTAAAGTTTCCTTTTTGTTCCAACGATGCCACTGCAAACCACACATCTACTATCTCTCCTGGTGTATTAGTTTATTCTCGTCATTCATCATACATCATGTAACAGATCCTTTAAGCTAGCTCGTCTCCTTTTTACACCCTATTCTAAGGGCATATTAATTTTGACTCATAGTTTGTAACATACCTTAATATTGCCCGTAGACCCCTAAAAGTTACTATATTTATGATCAGCATCGATAATGTCGATTTAGCCATGTCCGTCCGTCCGTCCGTCCGCCGGCAAAAATTAGGCCTTTAAACTGGACCTAGAGAGCTGAAATGTTAACCATATACTCTCTAGGCTCCCGAAATAATCAATTTTAAGAATTTTTGCAGTCCGCCCACAGACACGCCCACAAACTCAAAAAAACAAATTTTTCGAAAAAATCGATTTTTGAGCTAGAAAGCTCATGTGTAAATATTTTCGAAAACCGCCCACTGACACGCCCACAATTAAAAAAATGTTTTTTTTCGAAAAACCAAAGTTTGAGCTAGGGAGCTGAAATTTATAATATAGACTCTCTAGGTGTCTGGAATAAGAATAGGGTATCCAACAGTTCGCCCAAGCGGACTGTGGCCCGTCCCTATGTTTTTATACAAGTTTTCAGTAAAATATTTCAATTGCTCAATGACAGCGATGCCCTCCAAGCTGGTCAAATACGGTCGAAACGAACTTATCTGCAAAAGTTAAAGCACTGCCGATAACGTTCCACACAAACAAGGCCGAACCGAATACACACCGCTTTCGATAGGAAGGTATTGGATAAAGTGATAAGTACTCATCTTCTAAACCATAGAACAGTAGAGAATTTGGCGATACAGCTGGTAGACTGTTGACGGATGTAACACTTTTATTATCAAAAAAAGTTTCTGAAAGCCAGAAGCGAGATTGGACGTTTATTATGTACTAAAAAAGACAATGTCTTACTTGTACTCTCCGCAAATAAACTAAACTAAACTAAACTAAAAAAAAAACAGCGGAATTCAGCACTCAGCTTAAACAATTAACAATGCAAGTAAAAAAAAGGAAATTGCCATCATACTACGTACTTAATGGGCGCCGGACCTAAAACACTATCTTTAACGGATGGATCTGTGCCTTCCGTGCTGACACATGCCCTGCGCTCGGTGTAAGTTCGGAAGATTTGTTTCCATACTGCACCTTGCACCGCGTGTTTTCCAGCGTTACGCGACACAACTGGATCAGTGCGTTCGAATCCCGACCAGGGCCATGCTTTTTATAAATTGAATACACTAAAGCAATTTAGGCGCCACTTGTGGAGAAAAAAATCCCATCTTATCAAACTTCTTTCCTGTCCTTCTTTTCTTTCATACAGTAAGTAGCACCCAAAAACAGGCAATGAATCATTTGGTGGGAGCTACTTGCAGCAACAAACAAAATGCCTGCGCTGTGGTTTTACCATTATATGGGTACTGTGTCATGGATTTTTTTTATTTTCCTATAAAAAATATGTATATTTAGCTACGTAGCTATTTGGTTACAAAACTATAAAGCTGTTTACGAATTTCGTATAGCTGATAATCTTCTTCATTTTAATTAAATAAATGTAGGCATTCTGCAACGCTTTCATGCATTTCGTATCACTGATATTAAGTAAAACATACTTTGTCTACTATATTATGTAATTAGCATACTTTTGTATTACGACTCTTATACTTAGGTACGATTACTTTATATTTCACATATTACACACTCATTTACTTTTAACTAACAGTTATCTTGTCTAACGCAAATCTTCTACTCTAATATGAACTTTGTTTTTATTTGGGCTCATTCGTTGATCAGCCAGGAGGTGGCAATGGCCAGCAGGTGGCAATGGTGCGATGGTAGTGTATTCACTAAAGTGATTGGCGGTCGTGCTATACGGTCGTGTATACTTGCACAACAAACTAAATGCCTGCGCTGTGGTTTTACCATTATAAGGGTACTGTGTCACTACAGAATAAAGAAATCCCTTTAGCGCACGCAAATTATAAAAAAAACCGTCAAGCAGTTAAGTTGCGTATAGTACCTAGATTTTGTATATCCTAATTTTCACTAAAATACCTAATTGGATTAAATAATTATTATTTTTCAACTATGTATTTTAAAAGCAGCGTTTTACTCTCCTCTATTGGCCTCCTACATAAATAGCTTACTTTATTTAATTTTGGTGGCGCTTATAGTCTGGTGTGGACCACGGCTACAACCAACAAGGCTCTCTACCCAGCTAGGCCACTCACTAGCGGCCTCCAGTTACGCACACCAAGTTGGTTGAGGTAGTTCTCCAATGTGCGCGCCACCTAAGGTGGGGTCTTCCTTGACCCAAAGGGGTGGATTCGAAGACTCGTCGGGCTGGTGCGTTGTTGTCCATACGCTCCACGTATCCCGGCCATCTCAGCCGTTGTATTTTTAGTTTTTTGGCCGGGTCAGCGTCGCTTTATAGTCCGTATAGTTCGTCGTTGAATCTTCTTCTCCACACTCCATCGTCACAAACTGGAGCGGATATCAATCTAAGAATCTTTCTCTCAAAGCATCCCAGAAGGTTTTCATCCGCATTTGACAGAGTCCATGCTTCTGCACTATACAGCAGGACCGGGATGATTAAGGTCTTATATAATATCTCCTTGGTTCTATGAGAGAGGGCCTTACTTCTTAGATGCCTTTTTAGCCCGAATAAACAGCGATTGGCAAGAGTGATTCTTCGCTTGATTTCTGCGCCGATGTCATTTTGCGAAGTGATAATGGAGCTCAGGTAGGCAAAGTCTTTAACTACTTCGAAGTTGTATCTGTCAATCGTGACGTTTTGTCCAATTTGCCGATGTTGAGAGTCCTTTCTCGTTGACAGCATATACTTCGTGTTGTCCCCATAAACAGCCAGACCCATCTTCGCCGCCTCCGTTTCGATGCTTGTAAATGCGCCACTGACAGTTCGCCGCGTTCTCCCAATAATGTCAATATCATCAGCATAGGCAAGTAGTTGAACTGATTTTTGAAAAATTGTACCTCTATTGTTAGCCTGTGAGTTCCATACAATTGCTTCAAGAACGATGTTTAAGAAAGTCCATGGTAGCGCGTTGCCTTGTCTCAAACCTTTTTCGACATCAAAGGGCTCGGTGGTGTTCTTGCCGTCATCCTGCACAACCGGACGAGTTTGGCGGGGATGCCAAAACTTGACATGGCTTTGTATAATTCGTCCCTATATACGCTATCATAGGCGACTTTAAAGTCAATAAATAGATGGTGTGTATCGATCTGAAATTCCTGGGTTTTTAAATAGCTATATTCCTTTAAACTATAAAGTACATGACAGTTCCTCAAAAAGTATATATGTATTTATTAATTTATATATATATATATATATTATATATACTATGATTATCTATTATTTTATAATTTAGCATAAAACGGTTTGAAAACATAAATAAAGTAATAAACCATTGATTAAAACATCATGTTTTTCTGTTTTAAAGATTGCCAATAACTGTAGTTTTTGGGTGCCAATAATTGCAATTTTTAGTAAGCTTTTTTTAAATTTACATTTTAAATATATTTTCAACTATTTAATCTTTATTTTTAATACTCAATCATTGCGAAATTTAATGTTTTATACTCTGGTAAACGATAGATTCAAATAACTTTAGAAATAAAAATGTTATAATTGATCAAATTGGAAATTTCCTTAGGGGTGCCAATAAGTCGTTACGCTATCATTTGATCAACAAAAAACAAAGGTACCTATATTTAATTTCATAAGACAACAATAAATCCGTTCAAAAACCAAATCGTATGCAGTTGAAACAAACAGCAAAGACAACTTTGCAATACATAGCTCGATATATCTCAATTTTAAAGTGACTCACCTAATGAAACATTTATCTAATGGATAAATACTGAGACATTTATCGCGATCTGCGCATCGGTATACGCGGGAAAACTAATAATTTTGAGAGCACACGTAAACATGACGTAGATTATGTCTGTAGGGTTAAGTGAAATTTGGTGAGGTAACCAGGGCTTTCATGGAAAAATAGCAAAAAAAACCATAGGAAAGGGCTACAGTCCACTTGGGCGAACTGTTTAATACCCTATTCCTATTCCCAAAAAAAGGCCGTATCATATTTTGTTATAAATAACTGTTCTGTAGGGTTTTTGAAATATTTTATCGTATAAACAATATTTCTTTAAAAGGCCCCTAAGATGTGGGCATGAAAGAAAACTTTGTATGTATTAGGAACATGTTCAAAAGAATTTTATTTACTACTATGCGAAGAATAGGACTTTCATTTCCAATGATTTCTTCAATAAAACGTATACCCTATTATTATACCCTATTCTAAGGGTATATTAATTTTGACGCATAGTTTGTAACATTCCTTAATATTGCCCGTAGACCCCTAAAAGTTACTTTATTTATGATCAGCATCGATAGTAATGTCGATCTAGCCATGTCCGTCTGTCGGCAAAAATTAGGCCTTTAAACTGGGCCTAGAGAGCTGAAATTTTAACCATATACTCTCTAGGGTCCCGAAATAATCAAGTTTACGAATTTTTGAAATCCGCCCACAGGCCCACAAACTCAAAAAAAAACAAAATTTTGGAAAAAATCGAATTTTGAGCTAGAAAGCTGAAATTTTTTATATAAAATCTATGACTCCTAGTTTTAACCAACGACCATACCACGTCGAGTTAATCGGTTCTCGTCAGATCACCGTAATTAAACGACGTTGGGCGCGGTTAGTACGTAGATGGGGGACCGTTTGAGAACAACCGCGTGTCGTTGGCCAGTCCCATCTACACAGTTGAGGTAGATAATATACGTGGTATCACAATGGACCTTAATTGGTCTAAGTGTGTCGGCTTCTGCTGACAGCCACATAAACCTAACCTAACCTAACCTAACCTATGACTAATAAAACTGCTCGGGATATAAAATTTTTAAAATCCGCCCACTGACACGCCCACAAATAAAAAAAACAATTTTATTGAAAAACCAAAATTTGAGCTAGGGAGATGAAATTTTTAATATATACTCTCTAGGGGATCTCTAAGCTCGTGTGTTAATATTTTCAAAATCTGCCAACTGACACGCCCACAATTTAAAAAAAAATCCAAATTTTAAAAATCCAAAGTTTATCTCTAGGGGCCCTTTATGCTCATGTGTTAATTTTTTTTTAAATCCGCCTGCTGACACGCCCACAATTAAATAAAACAATTTTATTGAAACACCCAAGTTTGAGCTAGGGAGCGTTGTTTTCGATAAAATCCTTTAAATGTTATATAACAAAATATGTAGAGCGTTCTTAACAATTCAACCATACTTAGACTTTTGTCACGCCCACTTATGAGGGATAGGAATAAGAATAGGGTATCCAACAGTTCGCCCAAGCGGACTGTAGCCCGTCCCTATGTTTCTTTTTAAACTAGTGTTTGTGTTAGTGGACGGATATTCAAAACCATTAAGCATTAAGCATTAAGGGCCCATCGAGATGACATATTCCAAATTTCAGCTTGGTAACTAGAATTTCGAATTTTCGATATTTTTCTTTTGTTTTTTTTTAAGATTGTGGGCGTATAGTATTCGAATTTTAAAAATAATTATATACGGGCCCCTAGAGAGTATATTTTTCAGCTTTCTAGCTCGAGTTTTAAGGCCTGCGTGCGGACATGGCTAGATTGACATTACTGTCGATGCTGCCGAACGCCAAGTTTGAAAAGCTTCTCATGACAATTAATACTCTTGGATAATCATTGAGCCACTGCGCCCGACGAAGTTGTGATACTAACGTTTGTGTATTCCTAGCTTTAAGACTACAATTTGGCACAACAAATATTCAAACTTGGTCCTTATTGGGAGTAAAATAACAACAAATTAACCTTTAACAAAATGTTGACATAGAAATTGTTTTTTTATTATTCAAATAAGAAAAACGTCTTTGTTGTTATTTATTTTTATATTCCACTTTCTGGATAAGCGAAAACATAAAAACAAACTTCACAACGACAACAAAAAAAAAAACATTAAAAAGCGATGTAGACATTTCATAAACGCCTGAGGACAGCTCGGAAATTCACAGGTATTCATAGGTTTCACAGAATGATAGTTGTAACCGGTATCCCCTGGTGCATGTGCTGGTTGCAGTTTTTTCCTGTCCTGTCAATCCTAACCTCAGCATCCTTTTAGTTTTAAGTTATATTTACCCCTTTGCGACTGAGGTGCCCTAATTTTCACAATTCAATTGATGTGGACACCACTTTGGAAGGTTGTCTTTTAAAAACTCGTTTTATATTCCGGCCTTTAAGCTATTACATTTTAAGGTTAAGAGCGTGCATTATTATTTTAAAATACTAATATATGAAATATAAAAGGCCTATAAAGTTAAACAACTAAAAAACGAAGTAATTTCCCACAGTAAAATGTGGTGTGTCTGCCTGGTAGTACAATGGACCAGTATTGAGTCTGAGTGCTCCAGTGCAGAAAGTCTCACACACCCCGACAAAAAAAAAAGTTAAACAAACAATTTTTTTTTCATATAAAATATTTTTGCAAATGTTTTTTTTTTTGTACATTAACGCATACTAGGCTTAACACAATTTTGTTGATTTTGTGGGGTATGTCAGACATAGTTGGAGTTTTGGGAATGACCAGGCTTGCAAGCATGAAATTGTTCGCCACGTTGGCACGACTGCTAGGCTACCTGAATGTAATAAGGATGGCGACCAATCGGTGCATGGGGCAACGAATTGTCACCATCCAAATAATCCTTATGATGGGTTAGGTAGGTCAGTGCTCATGTTCTATAATTATCGCATCACATAAACGATGTGAATTGAAACAAAATTTCATTATATCACATTTCCGTGTTCTGTAACTATGCGATGAGAAAACTATACCACATAGAACATTGTGAAATAAAACCCCTGGAAATATGTGATATATTCAGGTTCTGTAACTTTCGAGTGCGATAAATTATTCACTTCAACTGTCAAAATTTATCACATTTCAATTGGCTTGCGATAAACATTTTTGATTTTTTATTTCACAAAATATTCAGTCCGTTGAATGCAAAACGTAAAAATTCAGCAGAAACGCGTAATTTTCAGATAATCCATTTGATTTACAGTATTTTGACAATCCTTTCAATTTCCCATGATATTAAAAGTTACCAAGGTATATTTTATCGCATAGAGTTACAGAACACCATTATTTTCCAGATGCGATAAACGGTGGAATTTTGTGTTCCAAAGATACCGATGCGAAGAGTTATCGCATGAGTTACAGAACATGGGCACAGGTTATTTAAGTAGCATTGATAGTTTTAAGTATTGTAAAAGAAATAAAAAAGAAAATATATTTATACCAATTTTTTTAACTGAATTGGTAATACATTTTTATAGAAGTCATCTCTGATGGCCAACGAGTATATTGGGACTGTTTCCTGCTAAAGCTACTTTCACCGTCAGGCCACTAGTACAAGGTCAAGAACGTATTTCAAATATGTTCGATAAAATGTTTGGTAAAAATAAAACAGAGTTTATAAGCTCATAATTCTTTGACGAACACTAACATTTTTTGCTGTGTCATAAGGACTAGTAAGCTAAAAAATATAACCTGTTAATTTAGACTAAATAACTTTTGCCTAGAGTTTATTGAAAAAGTAATATAAATCAATTTAAAGACAATAAGAAATCGTTGCCCTTTAATTCTTGCAATGGATACAGTACATCTATAACAGTTTTTTTACACTCTCTTCAATTCTTAAATTCATTTCACAGACACATATTATTGAATGTCCTTCAGTTAACACACTTTACAAGAGGCAGACAAAAAAAAAGTCTACATTGTTTGCCTCTATGACATTTTCTGAATTTATAATCAATTTCTAGTGACTGGTGATGGTTGTGGGAAGTCCCTAAGGTCGTACCTACGTTCGATTGTTGATAGGCGGCAATCCGAGAGTGGTTTAACAAGGTCTGAAATATTAAGTACTGTTGACAGTGGATAAAGATTGTGTAATTGATACTTTTCCCATACCATTATTGTATATATTACAACATATCTTCGAGCTGAAAAAGGATAATAATAGAAATCCACCGAAATCCTTTTTTTAATATATCAACACCCTGAGAGGATCTCCTTCCGCTCTACAGACTTCTGTTCGTTACATGTGAACCTACATAATAAAAATTGTGTGTTGACGAACATCCCTTCAAACGTTTTACAGGAAAATCAGGACAACAATGTATTATTACTTTGCAGAGTATGTCCTGATTCCTTTTTGATTGGATAGCTTGGTGTTATCGTTCGTTGGTTTTTCGAAGCGAACTCACCTATCACAACAGCAAAGTCGTTTTCCTCGAAAGCATTTTTTTGTTTACTTTTCAGGGAAAGTTGTGCGTTGTCCTTATCCTGTCATTAGTATCGTTGTGTGTACCTACTGTCTTTTGGTGGTGTGTGTGAGTAGATATAGTTTTACCCTTACGCATATATTCTTGATTGTGAACAACATTCTTAGTCAGTGAATTTTTTTTCCGGTGAGCATTCACTTTTTATTATACTTTCAAACATCTTTCAGAACCATTCGCTCGTAGTGGGTATCCTTGAAAAGGAAATAATGTTTACTTTACATGGTGAATGCTTTTTAAGCGAATATTAGGAAGGAAATGGCAAAAAAAGAAACAAAAGTTGCTGCTGGGTAGTCGATTTTCACTATTTTATGCGAGTTCGCCCGTTAAATGGCAGCAGTCAAATTCGCAGGCAGTTATGTGTGTGGGAAACACTCGACCTTGGTCTCTGATTCTGCCTTAAACGGGTGCGATTTCAATTTAAATACCTATTCAATTCACGTGGTTGAGGGGTTTGAAAAGATATTGACGCTTACGACTGACATTTTGAAGCAAGATTAGTAAAATTTTTAATTTATCTACATGTCAAGATGGGAGCATATTTTAAGCAAAATAAATATTTGGGACATATCTATCTGTAAGGCACCTACATAAGTAAAGTGGTATTAATAAAAGTGGTCAATATTTGTGTACAGATCTAAGACTTCATATTTCATGCATCTGCTGGTGAAAGTCAGGTCGATGTAGGATAATGCCCTACCGTTGTCGAAAGTGGGCTGTTTGTCTTTGTTAAGTTGTACTAGTTCAAGGCAAGCAAAAGTTTCTCTTCTATTTGTCGTGCTGCTATTTCATTCCACTGCCCATGCATTAAAGTCCCCAACTCCAATGGTTGGCATTTTTCCTTCAACCTTAGCAGCAAGATTATACATCAATTGTACTATGCTCATGCATAGGTCAGTGTCATCTGGAACAACAAAATACGCCACATTAATGGAGGGAAATGAATAACACCTTGTTTCTCCGACCTCTATACCAAAAAGAGGATTTCTGTCTGGTAGTACAATAGACCGTTACCTACCGTGTCTTAGTGCTTTGAATTTGGATTTCCTTTTTTTTTACAAAAAAAAAATGCATTTTGCAATTAAGATTGCGTTCAGCTTGATGGGTTTCCTTCAAACCTTTTTTTATCGTTTTCACTTTTACTTTTCCCTCCCTTCTCCACCACTGGTATTTCACACATGCAAATAGTTGAACAAGCTATGTTTTCGGCCCCTATGCGGGCTGTTAACTAGTAATATCTATTTCTTATACAGGTTCGCCTTCGGGGTCCGCCGGTTCGACCCTCAAAGAGTATTGACAGGCCTAACGCTTTTGGATCATTTCATCACTGAGTCCAATCAAATACTAGTGTTATTGCATTTGTATGATGCCGGAGCTTTAAGTCCATCCTATTTTTATACTTTTACGACATTATTGATTACTAGAAAAATCCTTCCAAAACAACGATGAATTGCAGCGTTTTCAATTTAGATTTTAAAGACAAATTATATTTTTTGATCCAACAAATAAAAGATTTGCAATAATATGGAGCGTCACTGCTCAGTTGGTATGTACTGTCATGTTCAAAGGAGAGATCCTACGAACTCCTTCAAAAAGGCAGTACCAAAAAACGTGCCCTTAGAATCGCGAAAGAGAAGCACGCCTTAGAACTCCTGGGTCCTATAAATGCAGCAACCCAAGCGTTTGATTAGTCTCAGTGACGATATGATTCGAAATCGGGAGGCCTGACGATACTTTTTGAGGTCAAGTGGGCGAATCCCAAAGGAGGGATGCAGTGAAGTGGGAGGATTGTTATTCCATTAGTCCAGATCCAAACACGTCGTTAAGGAAATAAAGAAATGAGGCATCAGCGGCTTATATAGAGGCTTAAACCTACCTTCTCCAACCAGTAATGTGTTCAAAGATATATTTTTCTACACAAATAGAAGGGACCTACAATTTAAGATGTAATGCTCATGAGTTCCTGCGTTTCAGTGCCGTGATAGCGCAGAATAATAGATTCCACACGGAAAAGCAATTCACCGAATTTTGGTGGCTTGTTGAGGGGGGAGGAGTAAACATACCCTTTCGGGACGGTGCGTTACTCTAGGTAACATCCTCTGCGTATATAAGATAAATTAATTTAGCTATAGCGTTTCGGAGAGTTGGGTCGAAATCATAGTCTAACTTGCGATGAAGAAATCTATTTTCTGTGTTTGGGTGCAACTCATACGTTTCCTTAATTGCCGCATGACTTCTGCCTAGAAGATGCTAAATCAAAGGCATTGCAATCCTATTACGTACCACGTTTTATTTCCTTATTATGCTTGTCTAGAGAACGACTTTAAAAAAAGGCGAATTCACCAATAACTTTAGCTACAGATATCTATAGTCCTAGCTTTGATTGAAGGGCCCTAAACGAGAGCGGAAAAGCCCTCAAAGTTAATCCAAGTAACTTTCGTATTCAAAAAGAAATACCCTGTAACCTTACACTTACTTTACAATCAGCCCAGGGATCGACTTCACCAACAGCTGGCGGGTTTTGATTGCCCGTGAACCTAAATAGTTTTGCACTAAAAGCTTTTGTTTTATTTCAAAACATATCTATTTCGAAAACTCATCCGAATTATTTCAAGAATCACACTTTAAGAACTTGCATTTGGAAAATATAGCTAATGCTTGATATTCTTCTCAGTTTTGCTTATTAATAAAGAGAATTGAAATTGTCTGTCACTTAACTTAAAGATAATAAAGAAATCATAGCTTAAGATATAGAATATATTTTCACGAAACAAATTAATAGAATTTTTTTTCGTACATCAACAAAAGCCTCCGTTTGCTCGATTCGTTCCACTCTTCTAATTACCTACTTTATTGAACGTGAAATTCCTTAAGGATGCTTTTCAATCGAATCATGATGCATACCTACCAATAGCAATTAAGCACCATACAAACGCCAATACGGAGAAAATAACCTTTCACGTTTTATCATTCATTTGTATTTATCCGATCCCTCCTTATAGACATTTGTTTTCACTTAATTGCTCAACTTAATGTATTATCTTACCTTAGAGATATTTAATTTAACATTTGTTTAAATTTAAATGGGAAAAACAAATCACCAACGGAATTTTATTTTTCGATCATCAATACTCCATATATAAAAATAAAAGAAAACAATCCTTACGCACTCTTATTAAGGACTTAACCGGGGGCTGATTCATAATTAATGTTTTTGTAATTTGAAATTAATTCCAACGTATATAGGCACACACAGATTGTTCTCCCTTGTGGAATTAAGGAAACATAGACTTTCGCAATGAGTGTTCACATTAAGTGATTCAGCTGCCTTGGGAAAATGGGAATTTGGGAATGTTTTTGCAAAAGGAAGGAATCAGAGCATTTCAATAATGTTTTGTTAAATAATAATAAATTGAAGAATCAGCTGAGCACATTGATACTTAAAGGGTTGATATACATTTTTTGATAAAAAAACAAAACAATTAAGCGGTTAAGATCGAAAACTTAACTTGTAATAATAATCATAAATTTCATTTTGACTGACACTAATTATTTCAGATTTATGCCTTCACTGGGACTTCCAACGAATAGATATCTGCCTGCCAGTGGAGACTACACCATGTGACTTTGTATACATTTTAACGATAATTCTTGAAGGATGTATTTAAGATGCTTCTTCCAGCAACAGCAAAAATTCTCAAGAAGTTTTTTGAGTGTCTCGCAGCACTTTTTTAGGGAACTCTTATCAGATTTCCAGGGGATCACGGAGATATAAATTGAATACAAAGATTTTAGTGCGCACAGAACCTCTTCAAACCGAGTGAAAGTGAAAATTAACTCTGCAGTTATATTTTTTTTTGTTTTTGCAGAATCTAATGAGGTTCATCTCTTAGCTTTTGAAGTGCTCAAGTCACACTTAACAGATAATTATATACGAAGTAATTTTGAGAGATGATGTTAGAATAAGAAGTGACAGCTACAATGATGGTATTCTGTAGGCTCAGTCGAAATACAATTGTACCCTGTTCAAAAGCTTTAAGTAATAACCAGGGCCATACTCCACCGAACTACTTTACATGTTTTTATTTAGCACTTTGCAATTACTACTTTAAACTATGGTTTCTTAATCGATAAATCGAGAATTCCCAGCGGGTCTCAATCATGTAAAACGGCGATTCTCCGATACCGGTAATTGTGGCAGTGTAAAAACATACTATGTGGCGTTAGTAATGCAAAACTTTGATCATCTTTTTTCACTTTAGGGCGAGAGTATGATCAGAATTAAAGGAATCGTTACCCTTCCAGTTTTTGCTATGTCTACTGGCCCGAAAGGTGATCGTATGTCTTGCAAGAACTATCGAGACATATCGCTGTTAAATGTCGCATATAAAACCCTTTCCATTGAACTGTGTGAGCGTCTAAAGCCGTTCTGCAACACACTAATTGGCACGTACCAGTGTGGCTTCCGGCACGTGACGCGCAAGACGCTTGCCGGCGGGCGAAGGGGAGGGGCCCATGCCGGCCGCCGGTAGCTCTGCGAGCTACCATGCCGCGCGGCTCAGACACGTGGTCGGTCCCTATGGAACGGTTGAACTCAGCGAACTGATTTTTTGGGATATCTCATCGTATAACAATACTTTCTAAATACACTTTCATTTTGTAGTATTTATACCCTATTCTAGGGGTATATTAATTTTGACGCATAGTTTGTAACATACCTTAATATTGCCCGTAGACCCCTAAAAGTTACTATATTTATGATCAGCATCGATAGTAATGTCGATCTAGCCATGTCCGTCCGTCCGTCCGTCCGTCCGTCCGTCCGTCCGTCCGTCCGTCCGTCGGCAAAAATTAGGCCTTTAAACTGGACCTAGAGAGCTGAAATTTTAACCATATACTCTCTAGGGTCCCGAAATAATCAAGTTTAAGAATTTTTGAAATCCGCCCACAGACACGCCCACAAACTCAAAAAAACAAAATTTTGGAAAAAATCGAATTTTGAGCTAGAGAGCTGAAATTTTTTATATATGATCTATGGCCCATAAAACTGATTGGGACATAAAATTTTCAAAATCCGCCCACTGACACGCCCACAATTAAATAAAACAAATTTTGGGAAAAATTGAATTTTGAGCTAGAAAGCTGAAATTTTTTATATATGATCTTTGGCCCATAAAACTGCTTGGGACATAAAATTTTCAAAATCCGCCCACTGACACGCCCACAATTAAATAAAATATTTTTTTTGAAAAACCAAAATTTGAGCTAGGGAGCTGAAATTTTTAATATATACTCTCTAGGGGCCCTTTATGCTCATGTGTAAATATTTTCAAAATCCGCCCACTGACACGCCCACAATTTTTTATTTTTTATTTTTGAAAGTCTAAAGTTTGAGCTAGGGAGCTGAAATTTATAGTATATACTCTCTAGGTGCCCTTTATGCTCATACTTAAATTTGTTTTAAATCCGCCTACTGACACGCCCACAATTAAATAAAACAATTTTATTGAAAAACCAAAGTTTGAGCTAGGGAGCGTTTTTATTTACAAAAGCTTAGTTTTTTCGATAAAATCCTTTAAATTTTTGTCACGCCCACTTATGAGATATAGGTATAAGAATAGGGTATCCAACAGTTCGCCCAAGCGGACTGTAGCCCGCCCCTATGTTTTTCTATTGGGTATTGTTTTGTGAATTCTTTTAAAGGTTGTTTTTTCTAATATTTTTACAACGGGCCTTACCGCGATTGGTTTTGAATTTCGTCTTATATTTCTGCAACATATTTTGTTGTGCTAATAGTTGGCAACGTTCAGGGCTTGATTCCCGTTCACGGTTCGCAAAAGTTCTGAAACTTTGTGAGTCCAATCGTTGAGAACGTTCAGCTCCTGATTCCCATTGTCGGTTCGCTGAAGTTCGAGAATTTTGTGAGGCCCAAACTTTGGGAAACGAACAAAGAGTTTATTTTAATAATATCCCTCGACAAATCTTATAGCGTTTTTCGATCTGTGCAAAACAGATGAATTTGCTAAGACTCTTTTCTATCAAGAAGTACCATATTACACATTGGAAAGAAATACATTTTCCAGAAGGAAGCGTGGGCAAGAAGTTGATGGATTCCCTGGTGTAAAAAAAGATACAGCATTAGGCGGTGTGTACAATATTCATCCGACTCAAACTGAATGCTATTTGAGAATGTTACTCCAACATGTTCGCGGTATAACTTCATTTGAGGATATTAGGACCGTTAATGGTATTATTTTACAGACTTATCAAGGCGCCTGCAAGAGATTAGGTTTACTGGAAGCAGATCAACATTTCGAAAATACGATGTCAGTTGATGTTATATCAGAGCCACCCACAAAGTTAAGAGAATTATTTACCATCATCCTCAGATTTTGCCAGCCATCTGACCCCTTAGAGCTATGGAGTAAATTTCGTATAATGATTGAAGGTAAGATTCAGGAGATGTGCGATCAATCTTTAACTGAACTTTGCAGAAGCCGTATATGATTTAAGTGAATGTATTACTGAAAATGAACCCAAATTAGTAAATGACTATTCTCGGCTATGACTATCTAAACAGACTTCACATTGGTGCTATAATTGGTGTGATCACCGGACACTGTCTCATAGGCAGACATGCAACAAGACTTGGCGTCCACGCAAATGACTTCTGCAGAAGCTGTATGGACGAGGAGGAGGAGGAGACAGTTCTCCACCTTCTCTGCACGTGCCCTGCTCTTTCTCAAAGGCGGAAACTCCATTTAGGATCCTTCTTTTACAATGATGTTAACGATCTCATTAACACTGACATAAAAAGTCTGTCAAGCTTCATCAGAAGCTCCAACTGGTTCAACGAGTAGGAGGATGATACATCCGTGTGGTATCACAATGGGCCTGTCACTGGCCTAAGTGTGTCGGCCTCTGCCGACTGCCACTACAACCTAACCTAACCTAGTAAATGACTAGCTTACGGCGTACCATTGTATTTTGAACAGTGTTCGTTTTAACGAAGGACATTTTTTTGGATGCTCCAGCTGGAACCGACAAGACTTTCATTACTAATTTGATATTAGAAAAAGTTAGGTATCGAGCAAAACTAGCTTTGGCTGTAGCGTCGTCGGGTATCGTTGCGACTCTATTAGCAGGTGGACGCACGGCTCATTCAACTTTTAAACTGCCTCTAACTATTTCTTTGCAGAAATATAGCGTGTGCTCTATTCGAAAAAAGCGGCCAAGTGCGAGTGGGACTCGCCCATGAAGGGTTCCGCGCGAATTATAATTATTATTTACTTAGGCACCTATTACAGATTTATTATTAGAAAATAATGGTTCACGGTTTAGGTATAAGGTTTATGTTTATGAAATTAAATGTTTTTTTTTGTATATATTTGAGTTGATTTATGACATATTAAAAAAAAACTACTTACTAGATGTCGACATTTTACCAGTTTGGAAGTGTCTCTCACGCAAACTATTCAGTTTAGAAAAAAATGATATTAGAAACCTCAATATCATTTTTGAAGACCCTTTCCCTATCCATAGATGATGAAAAAAAAAATTTGAGTTTCAGTTCTAAGTATGGGGAACCCCCAAAATTTATTGTTTTCTTTTCTATTTTTGTGTGAAAGTCTTAATGCAGTTCACAGAATACATCTACTTACCAAGTTTCAACAGTACCTATAGTTCTTATAGTTTTAGAGAAAAGTGGCTGTGACATTCCCGGACAGACAGACAGACAGACAGACATGACGAATCTATACGGAACCCTAAAAATGGCCCTTTGGGAAAAGTTTTGCAAGATGTCACCTAAATAATATAAGATGAATACACCATGATTCATAGAGCTCATGTAGACGATCTAGATATGACTCTTGGAGATATTAGAAGCAGTAATAAAATCATGAAAGGAATCGCTGGCATGTTTGCTGGAGATTTGCGACAAACGTTGCCGGTGATAGTTAAGGGAACTAGAGCAGACATTGTGAAGTCTTGCTTAAAACTTCCCCGTTATGGAAGTTTGTTCATACCCTTAGATTATCTACTAATATGAGAGCATATTTGGGTGGAGGCAGTACACATTTTAATTCAAAGTTAATTTTAATAGGAGACAGGAACGTACCTCATTTTGAAAACAAAATTCAAATTACTCGCGATTTAGGTGAACAATTAATCAGCATTGAAGACTTAATATCGAAAGTCTGCTCAGATATAGTCGAAGTAGAGAAAAAAGATTATCAATGGATGTGTCGAAAGGCAATATTTGCGGCGAGAAACATTAGTGTTGACGAAATTAACCACCTAATTTTAACCAAACTTGCAGGAGATACCTGCACATCTATTGATAATGTAATGGGCGGTCAATTACCCACAGGAGTTTCTTAATTCTTTAAACCCGGGTGGCCTTCCCCCATATTCCCTCAAGTTAAAAATAGGTTCCTCGATAATTTTACTTAGTAATCTTAAACCCTCAAATTTGTGTAAAGGGATCAGACTACAAATTACATTTCTGCGCAATAACGCGATAGTTGCAATAGTTTTGACTGGTCCAGCAGTTGGCCAAACAGTGCTAATACCTCGCATCCCAATGATTTCCAATGATTTACCTTTTAATTAAAAAAAAAATCAATTTCCCGTTAAGGTATCGTCTGCCGTAACAATTAATAAAGCACAGGGGCAAACATTTAAACACATAGGAATCGATTTATGTCAAGAGTGCTTTTCGCATGAACTATATGTCACGTTATCAAGATCAGGTTGTGGAGAAAACCAGTATGTTCGTCTACCACAAGTAAATAAAACTAAAAATATCATTTACGCAGAAGTACTTTAAAATATTTTTCACAAAAATACTATAATTATATAAATACCTAATTTATTATTACATACCCACATTTTATAAGATCAGTAGTATTTTTACCCAGCGTTCCTTTATTATTCCTGTTCACGTGACATTTTTTACTATGGTTCCATTTTTTAGGTTTTTTCCACAAAACGCGGGTGAAAACACGGTGCACAGCTTTGTTATAACAGTTTTTGAAGTAACTCTGCCTGTCTGTATATCATTAATGCTTTGACGGCTAAACTACTGAATCGGTTTAGACGAAATTTAGTATAGATTTGTTTTTATATCCGTGTTCGCTTTAATATTTATGTATTTTAATTCAATGCCTGGTGGCCGTAAAAGAACTACCTATCTGATACGAATGGTTGATTTTTTTGCTGTTTGGTTTTTTATTGTTTGTTTGTTTATTTATTTACTAATGTGTTTACACGTAGATACGAAATCCATTAATTGTGTAACAGTTATAAAAGGTTAATTTCAAAAGAACGTAATTTAAAATAAAACAAGGATTTAGAACAAAATTAAAACTACATACTTATTAAAAAGCTGAACAAAAAAAGGAAAGAAAGAAGGAATGAAATGAAATGAAAACAAAACCCTAAAAACCCTAAAACAAGTTTGAAATTATGTGCAAAAATATTCTTTCAATTTTCTCAGGAAGTCGCTGAAGCCTGATGATCACCTTATATGTTAACCGGAAGCGTATTCCGCAGTCGAATGTCGTACACAAAAAATTGTTTTTTCGTTGTATTATATTTATACGAAGGGCGTTCAATATATTCTCGGTATCGGGATTAAGCTGTGGTTGTATATATAAATTGACTTATTTATCAAGTAATACTATTATTTTAGTGCATTCATGTAAAATTTCATATAAATGTGATTATTAATTCGCGTTTTATCTCTAGTTAAACAGAATCATAATGGCAACTAGGACGATGATGGTGAAAATTGAGCATCGCGCTGTAATTAAATTTCTCACTAAGCAAGGAAAAAGTCAAAAAACTATTCATGAAGAGATGGTGGCTGTTTACCAGGGTTCCGCACCTTCATTATCAACTGTGCAAAAGTGGTCAAGTGAATTCAAGAGAGGCTGAGAGAGCCCTGAAGACGACCCCCGCTCCGGCGCCCCGGCTACTGCTTGTACGGGAGAAAGCATCAAAGAAGTCGAAAAACTTGTTCTTGAGGATGCCCGAATAAAGGTGAAAATGATGGCAGAGATCACCAAGATTTCAATTGGTACCATTCACACCATTCTTCATGACCATCTTAACCTTTCAAAGTTCAGTGCAAGGTGGGTGCCACGAATGCTCACAGCGCCTCAGAAAAAAGTGAGAATCGCATGCTGTAGAGAGCTTTTGGAGATGTGTAGTGAGAACGCGGACGGTATTATGGATGGAATTGTTACTGGGGACGAAACATGGGTCCACCACTATGACCCTGAAAGCAAACAGGAGTCCATGCAGTGGCATAAAAAAAGGAACAGACCACCCGATGAAATTCAAAGTCACTCCGTCTGCCGGGAAGCTCATGGCCACAGTTTTTTTGGGACTCAAAGGGAATCTTGCTCATTGAGTACAAAAAAAAGGTGAAACCATCAACGCCACATCCTACGCTTCCACTTTGCATAATTTGCGGGAGGAAATTAAAAAGAAAAGACGGGGTAAACTCGCAGCGGGTGTGTTGCTTCTTCATCACAACGCTCCTGTTCACACGTCGCGAGTTTCCAAGGCTGCTGCGCGAGATTGTGGTTTCGAAGAAATCCAACACACACCCTATAGTCCAGGCCTTGCCCCTAGTGATTATTTCCTGTTTCCGGATTTGAAAAAATGTCTTCGTGGAAAAAGATTTTCGGATGATGAAGAACTCAAGTCGGCAATAAATGGGTATTTTACAGAGAAAGAGGAAATTTATATTTTTGAGGGTTTAAAAAAGCTTATCTCAAGATGTAACAAATGCATTGATGTTAGGGGAAATTATATTGAAAAATAAAGACAATTTAAATTGAATTCGCATTTTCCTTCATATCGATACCGAGAATATATTGAACGCCCCTCGTAGGTCGGCAAAATTAGAATTCTACTTCTAGCTGAAGAAGCAAATTGCAATCTTTGGAACAGATAATCTGGTGCCTGTAAACAGGAAATCAATGTTCTGTGATCCATATAACGTTGCAGGTCCATTCAGAGAAATTTTTTCATACGCCTGGAAATGTGTTCTCTTCTACTTAAGTTGTAGACGAATCGCACTGTAGGTACTATTTAAGGCGACCTTGAAACTGTGGCTATCTAAATCACAGAAAACTGGATGGGCGTAAAAAAGGATAGGTAACAGAAGTGACTTCGCTAACATGGCTTCAATATTGATGGACAGACAGTTTCCCGCTTGATAAAGAGCTCGCAGCGAGCCGTAAATTTTACCAACTGTTTTTGTGATGTGGTCCTTCCACGTAAGAGTTTGATTAAATGCTACTCCCAGGGTTTTGACGCTGAAGACATGAATTAAGGGTGAGCCATCAGTTATAAGTTGGGGTATGGTTAGGATATCCATACGTGATCGTGCTATAACGATTGCCTGACTTTTGCCGGAATTAAGCGTCAATTTGTTTCTGCGGGGCCAAAAATAATAGATCCTCATTGAATCGTTCCGTTGCATCCACCAGTCCAAAAGGTTAGCTTAAATGCAGCTGCACGTCATCTGCATACATTTGGATCTTGCAGTGCTTCAGAACTGAATGGAATGTCATTGTTGAATAGTGTGAACAATGACACTATTAAAAATATACGTAACTTCTGGCAGCACTTCATGAATTATTAATTTAAGGAATCGTGGATGCATGCCATCCAGACCAATAGCATTCGAATTGATAGCGTTAACGGCGCTAAGTACATCGTATTCGTACGCTCTATGAAAGCAGCAATTTCCTGACGTAATAGAATTGTGTGGTGTTAATAAACTTTGAGCTTCGCTATCATTGCATTGTGCATTTGAGGCTGCGGCGAATTCGGCGTTTAAGTAATTTGGACTTACTTCACTTACACAAGCAGAAGTCTTTTGTTTACCAATACCTAATTCCTTAACGCACCTTCACGTTTTGGTTCGGTTGAGATCTGGATTGAACTTCGAAAGGAGAGAATTTATTTTCGCCCTTCTTATTTCTTTTTTTACATTGTTCCTTGCAATTTTGTAAGCATTGAAAAGTTCAGGAATTTTGAACATTTTCCATCTTTTATACGCCTTGTTTCTGAGTTCAAGAAGGTGTTCAATTCTCATATTGAACCACACACAATTTTTCTTTCGAGGGGTAAACGTTTTTAAAGGAACATGGGACTCAAAAAGACTATTAATTTGCAATGTAAAGAATTCTATCTGTTCATCAGCGGACGCCGTCTGATGAAGTCTCTCCCACTGAATACTAATAATATCACGCAACAAGGAGTCGTTATCAATAGCCTTAAGGTCCCTAAAAGTTATTGTATTAGCTTCACTGCCAGAGATGTTAAGATCTAGATCATAAAAAAAAAGTAGATTGTGCTTCGAGAAACCTGGCACATCCAATTGGCCGTAATAATTCACTAGTTCCATATTATTAACAATAAACAAATTTAGTAATGTAGAAAAGCTATGACTGAAGTGAGTTGGGAAAGCGTTATTAACCGAGTACAGTTGCAGGGATTTCAGATTATTTAGAAATCGATCTACACTTTGGTTATTTTTATCTAAAAGGTCTATGTTTAAGTCACCACAGAGTAATATGTGATTATAACGCAATGATATGTCTTCAAGCTGTTTGGTAACATGAGTGGTGTCGGAAACATTAGGTGGCTTATAAATAACTACTACCAAGCATTTATCAAATCCGCATGCAATTTCAATAAAGATGTATTCGATGACATCGTTCGCCTCAGAAGCAATCAACAGTCTACTATGAATTTAATTTTTAATTAAAATCGCTACCCCACCTCCCCTTCTACCAATTTTGTCGGCCCGATACGTCCTATAACCATTTATATTTTAATGATTTCACTGTTAATAGCAGGACATAGCCACGTTTCGGATACACAAATGATATCGACCTTCCCACCACCGAAAACTATTTGAAACTCGTCAGAATGTTTAACTAAGCTCTGAGCATTTATGTATATGACAAACAGAAATTCCAGGGTATCTGTTACAGAAAATATTCGGCATAAGCCGAGTTTTTAGTGAGGGCTTGATACCACCGTAAGAGGAAGCGAAAACGCTTTCGGTTTCACTCGTCTCTCTATTCATCACCGTAATTGAAAGAAGAGAACAAAGCACAGGTGACCCCCAACCCGGAAGCGACATTCAAGAAAGCATTGAGAGATGCACATAAAACCATCGAGTTGCACAAAGAAAAATATAAAAGTAGATATAAAAAATATAAAAATATAAAAGAATTATTAGAAAAAATTTCTAAGAAAGAGTAAGCTAAAATACAGAAAAAAATTTCAAAATTAGTATTTAAATAGAAAAGAGTAAAAATATTTGAAAATAAAAGTAGAGCATGAAAAGTTTGAAAAGTTTGACAGGAAGTGGATCTAGCTGTCGACTGAGGAGCCACTGATTTTTTGTATACCCTATTCTAAGGATATATTAATTCTGACGCATAGTTTGTAACATACCTTAATATTGCCCGTAGAGCCCTAAAAGTTACTATATTTATGATCATCATCGATAGTAATGTCGATCAAGCCAAGTCCGTCTGTCCGTCCGTCCGTCGGCAAAAATTAGGCCTTCCAACTGGGCCTAGAGAGTTGAAACTTTAACCATATACTCTCTAGGGTCCTGAAATAATCAAGTTTACGAATTTTTGAAATCCGCCCACAGACACGGCCACAAACTCAAAAAAACAAAATTTTGGAAAAAATCGAATTTTGAGCTAGAAAGCTGAAATTTTTTATATATGATCTATGACTCCAAAAACTGCTCAGGATATACAATTTTCAAAATCCGCCCACTGACACGCCCACAAATAAATAAAACAATTTTATTGAAAAACCTAAATTTGAGCTAGGGAGCCGAAATTTGTAATATATACTCTCTAGGGGCCCTTTATACTCATGAGTAAATATTTTCAAAATCCGCCCAGTGACACGCCCACAATTAAAAAAAAAACTTTTTTGAAAATTCAAAGTTTGAGCTAGGGAGCTGAAATTTTTAATATATACTCTCTAGGGTCCCTTTATGCTCATGTGTTAATTTTTTTAAATCCGCCTACTGACACGCCCACAATTAAAAATAAAACTTTTTTTGAAAATCCAAAGTTTGAGCTAGGGAGCTGAAATTTATAATATATACTCTCTAGGGGCCCTTTATACTCATGAGTAAATATTTTCAAAATCCGCCCACTGACACGCCCACAAATAAATAAAACAATTTTATTGAAAAACCTAAATTTGAGCTAGGGAGCCGAAATTTGTAATATATACTCTCTAGGGGCCCTTTATACTCATGAGTAAATATATTCAAAATCCGCCCAGTGACACGCCCACAATTAAAAAAAAAAACTTTTTTGAAAATTCAAAGTTTGAGCTAGGGAGCTGATATTTGTAATATATACTCTCTAGGGGCCCTTTATGCTCATGTGTTAATTTTTGTTAAATCCGCCTACTGACACGCCCACAATTACATAAAACAATTTTATTGAAACACTCAAGTTTGAGCTAGGGAGCATTTTTTTCAATAAAATCCTTTAAATGTTATATAACAAAATATGTAGAGCGTTCGTAACAATTCAACCATACTTAGACTTTTGTCACGCCCACTTATGAGGGATAATAAGAATAGGGTATCCAACAGTTCGCCCAAGCGGACTGTAGCCCGCCCCTATGTTTGGCATTCTATTTCTTCCATCTTCGTCATAATGTTTACAAGCGGCAACAACTTCGTTAAGCTTTTGAAGGCTGTCAATATTTACATTGGTGGAAGTCGGTGTGATTTTTATGTAAACTTTTCCTCTTGGGGAAAAAGCGGAGAAAATTAGTTTTTTGCGTCTGAATTCGATTGCTTCTCGCATTATAATACGATTGGTTGGTGTGAGGCTCTCGTGCAACTAAATACTTCGGTCGGAACGGAATCCTATATCCCGCAAAGAAAATTCCGTGGAGGGCTGACATTTTATCGTGTGCCGAAGAAAATTTTATTATAATGACTGAATCAGTCTTTGGTTTTGCTCGAAATATTCGATTTTTGACAGCTCACGCGTGATTCGTCAAAATACTCAGTTAGCACAGCCATTTCACCTTGGAAAGGTTTACACCCGAACAACGGTTACAAATTATTAAATTTTATTATTACATTTTATTATTCATGGTATGTGAAAAATGTTTTCGCCCACTTTACTGTCGCCATAAATCATAGTCGTTCTACTGACCAAGCAATTCAAGTCATAGTGATCATACCAATTTCACGCTGTTGGTCATCAAGCCACCTACCAAATCAAATCAAATCACTCGTCAATGCCGATATACATTACACGTTTCATTATCAACCAATATGTTCGAAAAAGTAACTCGAAACTGGGCTCTCCGTATGGACCAGTTAATAAAACGTAGTAGTGTTCAACATTTATCTGAACTAATCTTTACGAAGTAAATGGTAAGCATTGATATAATCAACTCAAATAGAAATGTTCCAGTGTTTTTTTTTTCAAATAAAAACCAAACGCTTAAAAAATCAACCATTAAAATGAAGCGTAAGCTTGTTTTCTGCATACGATGTTGGCGTTTCCTTAATTAACATTTCGGTCAATGTTGAAAACCGCCTAAAATGTGTGGATTTCTAACATTGGCCAACAGCTGGTGTTGCTGCATTTAACATATGTGACATAGTTTCCTAAAATGAACGTTTAAATAAAATAAATATTGGGCATTAACGGCACATACAGGGCCTAAAACCTAGCTTCCTAGTGGAAGGGACCTACAATTTAAATCTGAATCCGAACCGCAAATTCGAAAAGCTTCTCAAGACAATTGATGCTCTTGGATGTTTGTCAGACGTTCGCAAGTGGTGGGGCAGTGGAAACACTCTAGATGTTATTTGGCCCCGGTCGGATTTGATCCTGAAACCGTTAGACATGCTGATCGGAAGGTTGCATGTTCAAATCCCGACCATGTGCAATAAGCAAAAATCCGCAGAATAAAAATCAATATGTGCACCGAATGCTTGCTCATAATATGTGCACTTCAAATTATTGTATAAGTTTCTGGGGATTAAATTCGAATACAACTTCAACATAATGCTCCCGTTATTTAGACCCCACACGTGCAGAAAAAACCCTAACCAATGCAAACCTATCTTTCCTATCATTCTACTTCTTCCTAGTACTACCACCTAATAGTATGCAATGAAATACGTCCACACACTATAAGGGTACTATTGTATCAATTACAGAAAGGAAACCCCTTTAGCGCACGCTAATTATAAAAACATAGGGATGGGCTACAGTCCGCTTGGGTGAACTGTTGGATACCCTATTCTTATTCCTATCCCTCAGAAGTGGGCGTGACAAAAGCCTAAGTATGGTTGAATTGTTAAGAACGCTCTACATATTTTGTTATATAACATTTAAAGGATTTTATCAAAAAAAACGCTCCCCAGCTCAAACTTGGGTGTTTCAATAAAATTGTTTTATTTAATTGTGGGCGTGTCGGTAGGCGGATTTAAAAAAAATTAACACATGAGAATAAAGGGCCCCTAGAGAGTATACATTATAAATTTCAGCTCCCTTGCTCAAACTTTGAATTTTCAAAAAAAAAAAATAATAATTGTGGGCGTGTCAGTGGGCGGATTTTGAAAATTTTATATCCTGAGCAGTTTTAGGAGTCATAGATCATATATATTCGATTTTTTCCAAAATTTTGTTTTTTTGAGTTTGTGGGCGTGTCTGTGGGCGGATTTCAAAAATTCGTAAACTTGATTATTCTGGAACCCTAGAGAGTATAATGGTTAAAGTTTCCGATCTCTAGGTCCAGTTGAAAGGCCTAATTTTTGCCGACAGTCGGACGGACGGACGGACATGACTAGATCGACATTACTATCGATGCTGATCATAAATATAGTAACTTTTAGGGGTCTACGGGCAATATTAAGGTATGTTACAAACTATGCGTCAAAATTAATACGAGTACACCCTTAGAATAGGGTATAAAAAGCAGTCTAACACATTAATCTCTGCGCCACTGCTCCCACAACAAATATTTTATTTATGAATTGCAATCCTGCGAAATAAAACTAGATTTGCCGATGATACAAAAGCGGTTTTGAGGACTGGTCAATGTTAGAGCAACCAGTGCTTAACTTCGACAACTTACTTATTAACTAACAACTTCTTCAGAGAACACAGAAAAACGAAAACTAAATTATATAGAATCACAAAGCTCCGCAGTCCTCTTAGTACATTTTTTCAATTGTACCGAGGGGACGGTTGTTTTATACACGGTTTGCGATGAAAGTACATGACTTTCCAGGGTGGTGCCGAATCCAAGCGAGGGCCACACCTGATTTGGTCCATCCAATCACATGTCGTATGTACGGTTCCAAATCCGCTTCATATGATGGATTAGTTCGACTAACAAGGCGGCGTCGCACATAATCCTTCTCGGCTCAACAGTTTGGATACCTCAGCTCAAAACAAGCAGTCAGTAGTGGATCAGAATCTCTTCTAAAGCTGTAGTGTAGTCTCATCACTCATTTGGGCGCTTTGTTTGATAATGTTTGCCGCCAAATGAGTGGAATTATGAAGTCTTAGTTTTAATCCTCGGGTGAGTCACGGAAGACAATGCGTTAATTATCCACGTTTTCTCCGCTGAGTCGTACTTGTCGACTGCATTCGAAAAAGAGCACGAGCCGATATTGAACGGAAGTTTTAGTACATGCCATCCAAACTCTTGGCGGTACTCAGTGTCATTGGAGATTTTTCGTTGAGCCGCTTGCTATGAAGCCTTGATCGAATGATGAAAAAATGTCATCACCCATGGAAATTTCAGCTGTAGTAACGACTATTTCTTAAATTGCTGTTGAAGGCGAAGATCTTTTTAGCTTTTCTTTTTTAAAATAAGACTCGGTATTGAATGTTAGATGCGATCCATTATCGAAAAGAAATCTGGTTTGTTGATATCTTCCTGATTGGTAATCAGTTTTGAAGCTGGCAGTGCCCAGAAATTTGATTACGTCTATTGACTGCTTGTTCTAAGTACTACCAATGGAGTTGTTGTTGGAGCCCTTGCGAAAGCTCCAACTGCTTATGCATTATGGACAAGTCGAGAATAGCTACACGATTCAGTTCTCCACGGTCCTACCAACTGATTTCAGGCTTTGATACTGTTCCTGAGTAGTATCCAGAAGCTCGTTAAGGCCAGTCGACGTCGCGATTGACTTTTTTCAAAGCAAAAAATGTGAGTCAATTATATCACGTTGGATGTTGAACCGTTTGAGCGCTCAACAGCATTTTTGACAACTGATAGCGAATCTTTGAACCAAATGGAATGTTGGATGTGGTATCTTCAAACATTTTATTACTTATTGATTCCCAATTTCCATACCATTTTTACTTAACGACAATTAGCTTATTCATGGACATAATTTTAACCGTGAATTAATTTGTAATCCACATTGTAGTTAATTTGTGAATAAGAGGCAAATTAAGTCATTTCTATTAATAGGGCTGTTAGTATGTAGAGTAGGGTGGGGCAGATGCGACACTTTTTATGTTGATTCGAAATAACTTTTTTGCAAAAGAATATTCAAAAGGATTTTTCTTTTTATTTGAAACCTTGATATTTGTACCACAAATATTTACAGTTTCTGAATATTACAGCACAATTCAATTTTTTTTTAAAAAGAATCAGCCTCAAAAAAAACGATTATGCCCCATAATGCTAATGCATAATGCTCGTCGAGAGCTTTTTTAAGTAGGTATAGTTTCGTCATACCTGTTAGTAGTTCGGTAACATTTTTTAATAACAACGAAAAATACTGAAAATGTTTTCGGATTTCTTATTTCAGCTTTTATTTATTATTTATTACAGACTAAAATTCAACATGCGGCACTTTAGACTTGTGTCTAGTGTGAAAAATAAGTTATTTTCAAAAACACAACATGTGGCACTTTCGACGAAAGCACATGGGGCAGTCTGCAAGAAGATATCGGCATAATTTTTATCGAAGACTTTATTAAAAAATCAACCGCTTTTCTGTATTCGCTAAAGTCAAAAGTGCCCCACCCTACCCTATAATAAAAGGTCGATCTCAAAATGGAATGTAAGTCATTCTTAATTTTAGATCTAAAATCCACTTTCGGCTAAACAAAGAGGCGTTCGTTGACATTCTTAATGAAGTGCAGGGAATTGCTTGTGAAACAATAATGCCGTTTTCTGTGCCAGCAATAAGTCAACCAGAATAACAATAAAGTCGAACAAGAATTACGCTCCACAAAACATAAAATTGACATTATTGAACGACTGGCCTGGCTCCGGTTATAATGCCAATGTCGTACTGTCGGTTTTTGACGAAACGTTTAACGCCAGTCGTAATAAGCGTGAATAATTGTAGACATAAGGAAATGACTTCATGGAGTTTTTACTGTGGAAAGAACGTTAAACGACACTCAAGGCGTTTCGCTCCCCTAATTCATAATACATATTTATTTATTTTTATTTATTTATTTGATTATTATAAACGTCACTGTACAAAGATTTAACTTATATTAAGTACAGTGAGAGAAGAAAAGAATACCATTTGTTTAAATCATTGCATAAGAGATAAAATAAACTAAAAGAATACATAAAGTAAAAACTTAAAACTAAAAACTGCAGCCAAGATTGTAAGACGAGAGATATTAAGTAATAAATAAATAAATAAATAAATAAAAGCGCCATGAATTTAAAGGACGTAAAAGAAATAAAAACGACTTTAATTTACACCACGAAAATGTTCAAAACATGCATTTAAAAACTGTCTGTGTTCGACCTTATTCCTAAGACGGTTGGAGTTAGACAACGTTATCTTTGCGAAAAGATAATCAGGTTGTTTCCAATTAATTATTTTAAAAATAAGAGCACATGACCGATATTTGAAAAAAGCTTCAAGACTGCACCCAAGTATTTGACGGGACTCTATAGAGATATGATCGTATCTCCGAAGGTTGAAAACAAACCGCGCGATAGAGTTAAAAGCCAATAATTTTTGCATAGAGGAATAGTCGGAGTCAGTAAAAATCGCACAGCCATAGGAAATAATAGAAACAATCAGAGCTTTTGCCAGCTTTAGTTTTACTTGGGTGGGTAATAAAGATTTAATGACGGATAGTCCACGAAGTGATGCATAGATCTTAGAAACAACCCTGTCAATGTGGTCATTCCACGTCAGTCTTGTATTAAAAAATACTCCAAGGTTTTTCACAAGCGTGACATATTCAACTGGAGTTGAGTTAAATTGAATGGAGGGTAGGTCAGAGAGATGGAGTTGCTGTTTGGATATGGGGATAACTTTTGTTTTTATAGGGTTGAGCGATAAACTGTTGCGTGAAGCCCAGCCGACTATAGCACGGAGGGCATCATTAATTTTAATGACAGAGTCTTCCACCATACCAATTGGAAAGCTAAGGTAAAGCTGAACGTCATCTGCATATATATGAAAGCGACAATTTGATAACACGTATCGAGACTAAACAGACACAACTGCAAGGACTAAAAAACGCTCAAAGATTCAATTTAAACGCCAATCATACATAATAAGGGTAATTATAATGTCATAAACATTCGAATTTTCGTTGTTAAGCAACTGAGATGAAACAATAAAAATGTCCAATACTCTAAGTTCAGGCACAGAAGGGAACATGATTACTTTATCTCAGTATGTTACTAAGGCGTCCTTTTTATTTTTCTTTGAAAATGTCTTAAGCTCAATCGCAATGATAAACCAAGTATTTTCTTTACATAAAATCAAAATGAACTGTCATTTAACAGAAAAAAAAGATCCGACATTTTTCCGCAAGAATATTTCTATTCACTGCCACTTTAGATAAGGATTGCTTTTCTGTTTTTCTTTTTTCATTGACAACTAAGGGAAGCAAATATTTTTGTAGAAGAAGCATTACCGTCCCATGTTACATTGTCGGTCGTTGTCATCTCTAAACATGAATTGTCCCAACACATGATTGACATTCAAGAAATCATGATGATAAATGGAAAATATTCCATTGTACGAGGCTCGCTCCTTTGAAGTTTAAAGCATGCCAATATCCTTAATCAATAATCATACTAGCTCAACCCTACTCATATTTTTTTCCAAGTTCGATAAATATATTAATAAAACTCGCTTTACCTAGTGGATCCTTGAAGTACCCTTGAGTTGTTTGTTTGTACTTTGCTCGTCTCTTTTGCAAATGAGTTTTTGTGTTTTTTTTCTCAGTTTTTTTTGTTTTTAAAATTATTGAAAATGCGACCAAGATGTATTTATGACAAAAGATACAAAAAAAATATTTTCGTCCTTTTAAAACAAATATGTTTTTATTAAATTATGGAGCTCTTTTCTTTTTTTTTCCCTCAGCTCGAATTGCTTTGTTTCGTGAATGAAAATAAATTAGAGGCACAAATGAAAAGCACATAATTTCTACAATATTTGTTGAAACAAAGCTGGCGTTTTATCGTTCAAACAAACACAAGTAGAATGGTGTTCCAAGTCACCTCAGAGATTCTCTTGTCGCAACATGCATTTATAATTCTGCCGACTTAATTATTCCAAAACTGAAATTCAAATGGGAAGTCTTGATATAAGTTAATGTTAATGGCAGAATGAGGTGAATGTTACACATTCAAATCCAGACCAGACCCAGAAGGAAATGACACAGCAGAAAATTTAACAAAAATAAGGACTTACAGCAAAAATATATATTTACTCTGACTGCGCGAAAAATATCCTCCGATTGGAATTAAGACGGCATCGAGGGTAATCACTGAGGTTAATCAAATACAAGTGTTCTTACATTTGTTTGATTCAGTCGTTCTTAAGCCTGCCTTAGTGCCAATTTAACGAGTTTGGGTGCACACTTGTGAGAAAACTTTATGATGGTTAATGTCGTATCGCTAGGCTCACCTAAATATTTGAACTAATTTCCTATGCAATTATTCCCCTTAGGAGCTTTGCCCGCATAATTAGGTAAAAAAGAGCAAAGGAGCAAAAAATTACCAATGGTCAAAGCAGAAAAATAATTCTGTTAAGTTACAGTCAAATAAATTTTTGGAACAAAAAATCGGCAATTGTCTATAAGTTAACTAATATTTTTTTTAAAAGTCATAACTGCATAAAACTTATTAATTGTTCACCTATTTACTCTTCACAAATATCCCTTTCTCATGCAACAAAAATACTTTAGCTATATCGGAATTATCTTAGGAGCAAGGCAACTAAACTTTACATAAAACTATTTTTGCCAACATCTCAAAAGTAGAAACATTCGAATTATATAGAGCCGCTAAAGCTGTTTCGTGTCCGATTTCTTGTAGTATTTTACCATTTATGTCTAGTTTTCTAAGGGTGGAATGCAGCTAGCTATTTCGTTTGAGCTGTTCTGATATCGATAAAACAGCGAAAGACAGTAGACATTACGACGATGACTAAGCGAGTCAAACGTTTTCGCGATATCTCGATCGCCAATAAGTTTTATCGTGCATATTTGTATTCTGTCGAGTAGCTCCAAATACGTTATTGGTGCACCAGACCAGATATGATCGTTGTACTCAAGTTTAATGAACTTAACATACGTTGCCAGTCCAGTTCCACACCCGAAGAAGAGGCCGGAATGGATTGGATTAAAAGTAAAAGGCAGGAGATCATTTATAAAAATGGGAAAGAGAGTCGAGGACAGAACAGAAACAGAGCCTTGGGGAACACCGGCATTAATTTGGTAAGTTGCAGATTTGAAACCGTCCAAAACAACCTGAATTGAACCGTCCTAAAGGTAATTTCTAATCTATTGAAGAAGATTATCATCGATTCCAAATGCACACATTTTCGACAAGTGATGCCAAACTCCGTCAAATGTCTTTGAAATATCAAGCGCAAAAATCTTACTTTCACCACCTTGGAAGTCATGCTTCTTCTACAGCGATGTGGAGATGTTTATGGTTTAACAGTGGTAAGTTTTCGATCATTTGAGGCCAATCCATAAGAGAAAAACCGGAAAAAGTTTAAATGAGCCAAAAACGACTACAAAGCTCATGTTCATCGTGTTTCATTCTCCCTTGAGCAAAATTTGAGGCACATAATACTACAATGTCTCACTGGCAGGAATAAGTTTTGGTCATTTAAAATGATACTCCAGTTGTCAGCTCTTTGCATAAGCGCAATCTGCTCGCTGTACACTTCGCAACTAGCTCAACGCTCTATACTCGAGAGCGTACTCGAGAGCGTAGAATTCGATTAATCCATTTTCAAAATCGTACAACGGCAAGAGTACTTCAAGATCTTATCATTCACAAATCCGCAGGTCCGGATGGTATTTCCCCTACAATTGAAGAGTTATTTCCACAGAACAGGCAGAACCACTGCGTAAGTTTTTTATCAATCATATGCTTCAAGGCTCTTTCCGAGAAGATGGAAAACTGCGTTTGTCCAGCCTGTCCCAAAAAAGGCGAATCTTTTTCTACCTCCTCCGACCAATTGCACTTACGTCCCTTCTTTCTAAGGTCATGGACTCTGATTTACCGTCAGCTTATGGCATCCCGAAAACTTCTTTATGACCGGTAGTACGGTTTTTGCAGAAACAAGTCCACCGCTGGTGATTTGATAGATAAGTCATCAATCGAAGAGTGAAACCAATCTCTGGTTAAAGTAAGATTGTTGCGACTGATATTTCATACGACAGAGTTTGGTATAAGAAATTACATTTCGGACTATTCCATTCAAGTTGTTTTGGAGGTCTTCACGTCTGCATACACCAAATAAATACTGGTGTTCCCCAAAGTCCTAATTTGTCTCCGATCCTTTTTCTTATTTTTATTTATGATCGCATACTTTTTACTTCTAATGCAATCCATTCCTTCGCAGATGAAAGCTTTTCATATTCGTTTTGTGGATCTGAAACGGCAACGTATCTTAAGCTCATTAATTTTCGATCCAATTAAGTGGAGTCCAACCAATAGAGTCGATTTCAATGCCTCCAAAACTCCGTCATTGAAGCGAATCCCAAAAAGTCTGCCATCATCCATGAATCGTAGGTACTTCCTCCGCTGAAACCCAAAGACTTTAAACTGTCGGTATTTGCGTAAATCTGGCTACAATTTATAGCGCGTTTATCTCAAGTGCTCAAACGAAATAGCCAGTTATATTCCTTAATTGCATCATTTCAATCGCAACTCAAGGAACGCCCATTAATGCACCCTTAAGTCTGTATTCGGGCGTACATTGAAATACAAAGAATCGTTCCTTATCCGTACCACAAGAATGTAGAATACTCTACCATACCCTACCTTTCCTCCGAACGTTGGTTGTAAATGTTTGTAAATACCTAGTAAACATTTACAACCAACGTGCATCGGCATCTCCTATAATCCAAATTTCCCTTCTGCCCGGGCTGTGTAACTTTTTACTATAATAAGGATTCACAAAAATCCCTTTCGCATACAAATTATAAAAAAAAAACTCATTTTGCACAATTAAGGATTGATTGGATCTATTTGCAAGTAAAATAGTCACAAATAAATTATCACATCACATATATCAATGTTCTTTAGTAACTTTAATGTTCCCTCAATCATTTTTATGACATTCCGTGGCTTATCGGTTTTAAGTTGTAAAAGCCAACAATTTCTTCTCGTAAAACTTTTAATTTATCAATTCGCCATTCAATCTCAGAAATTAATTACAAATTTTCGAAGGAATCAGAAACGAAAATTTCCTGCAAATTATCCTCATTTTGAAACAATTTTTCCAGGGAAAGACCGTAACCAAAAATTTCAATGCCACCCTCAAACAACACCAAAAAAAAAGCTTAAAACATTTCCATTAATTATCTGCTCGGTTTGCGTCTATACAGGCATCGCCAGATGTACGCAATACAGCCTGCTAGAAAGCTTTGAATTGTTCATCTCTTGAAATCAACGTGAACGTTTTGTGGGAAAACGAACCCCTGATCACGTCTGTCTGCCCCGCACTTACCTGAAATTTCCACAGAACTAGGTCGCCGCTAGTGCTATCAGTTCTAGAAAATCGCAATTTGCAATGCAACAAAGTTTCAGGTCCATTCCAATGCAAGGTGTAGCACAATCTATTCAACACAGAATATGAGATGTAGCATCATCATCACCATCATCATTATGGTTCAGGACCAAACAGGACGAGTCATATAAAAAAGGCTATTTACCTACCCATGAGAGCATATAAACGTATGTTTACGTTCACCTAGTGCCGCAGGCACTACATACTCACATATACATTCAGAGTATCACTATAACTTGCCGAACAAATGTTTGGTGATAAATACCAGCATTACTTTTTATACCCTATTCTAAGGGTATATTAATTTTGACGCATAGTTTGTAACATACCTTAATATTTCCCGTAGACCCCTAAAAGTTACTATATTTATGATCAGCATCGATAGTAATGGTTATCTAGCCATGTCCGTCCGTCCGTCTGTTGCCAAAAATTAGGCCTTTAAACTGGGCCTAGAGAGCTGAAATTTTAAGCATATACTCTCTAGGATCCTGAAATAACAAAGTTTACGAGTTTTTGAAATCCGCCCCCAGACACGCCCACAAACTCAAAAAAACAAATTTTTCGAAAAAATCAAATTTTGAGCTAGAAAGCTGAAATATATACTCTTACAATATATACTCTCTAGGGGCCCTTTAAGCTCGTGTGTAAATATTTTTAAAATCCGCGTACTGACACGCCCACAATTTATAATTTTTTTTTTTTTTGAAAATCCAAAGTTTGAGCTAGGGAGCTGAAATTTATAATATATACTCTCTAGGGACCCTTTATGCTCATGTGTTATTTGTTTTTAAATCCGCTTACTGACACGCCCACAATTAAATAAAATTATTTTATTGAAAAACCAAAGTTTGAGCTAGGGAGCGATTTTTTTACAAAAGCTTCTTTTTTTTTTTGATAAAATCCTTTAAATTTCATATAACAAAATATGTTGAGCGTTCTTAATAATTCAACCATACTTAGACTTTTGTCACGCCCACTTATGAGGGATATGAATAAGAATAGGGTATCCAACAGTTCGCCCAAGCGGACTGTAGCCCGTCCCTATGTTTTTTTATAATTACTGGTGCATAAGAGATGTTTGGATACCCAACACTAGTTGGAAAAGAGAGGGAAGAAAATCAGATAGGTACTGGTACACAATAGTTTTAAACAATTGTCGGTTAAAGCAATTGGGAAAAGCGGAGTGAGCAAGGCATTCCAAATGTGTGTGGTGTGCGGCTTATAAAAGGCTATCTATACTTAATTAGCAGTTCGTCCGAAGCAAGGGTGGACTGTTGGGCATACGATGAAGTACACTTTTTGTGCGAAATTGGTTGGAGGGGCGGAATGCAACTGGTTATTTCAACTGAGCAATGATGATAAAAAAAGGCGATCATAGAGTAATGAGAAGTGAATCAATCGTTCGCATTACAATCCTGTAACCTAATAGTTGTATCGAAACGGCAAAGTAAATTTAGATGCACCTAAACATTTATGACTATTATAAAGGGTTTTTCAATAAGAGCGCTACAAAAGTTTTTTTTAAATAAAACAAAAACGGTTTTGGATATCAATGAAATTCTTTATTCCTGTGAAAGTACGTTCGATGCCATTATGTATGGAACTCGATTTCTTTTGCATGGCCACCACGGGCACGCTCCAGTCCAGACGCTGAACCCAATTTTCGACGGTTTTCAAGCATAAATCGGCCGATACTGCTGCAATTTCACGTTCGATATTCATACGAAGTTCATCAATCGTCGCTGGCTTGTTGGCATAGACCATAGACTTGACGTAGCCCCCCAGGAAATAGTCTAAGGGCGTCAAATCGCACGACCGAGGCGGCCAAGCGACTGGGCCATTTCGTGAGATAACACGGTTTCCAAACTTGGTTGGGTGTGGCATGTGGCGCCGTCCTGTTGGAACCACATGTCCTTCAAGTCCATATCATCCAATTGGGGCCAAAACTATTCGGTTATCATTGAACGGTAGCGATTCCCATTTACAGTAACGTGCCGGTCTTGATCATCACGGAAGAAGTACGGCCCAATGACGCCGCCGGCCAATAAACCACACCAAACCGTAATTTTGTCGGGATGCAGTGATGACTCATGGAGTACGTGTGGATTGCTGCCTGACCAATACCGCATATTGTGTTTATTGACGAAGCCATTCAGCCAGAAATGAGCCTCATCGCTGAAGATGATTTTTCGATGAAAATCCGAATCATTTTCAAGTTGTTGCTTAGCCCAATTCACGAACATACGACGCTTATGGTGGTCAAGCGGCTTCAGTTCTTGCGCCAATTTAATCTTGTAAGGATGTAGGCCAAGATCTTTTCGCAAAATTCGCCACAACGACGTCACAGATATGCCCAGCGCTTGAGAACGACGTGTGAGAGACACATTTGGGCTTTCTTCAACTGAAGCCTCAGCGGCAGCAATATTCTCGACACTACGGGCACTTCTTTGTCTCACTGGCACGGGAACATTTTGTACTGTGCATGTGGATTCAAATTTTCCACTAGACGCTCAATTGTTGATCTGCTAGGACGATTATGACGACCATAAATTGGACGTAGCGCTCTTATCGTTGAGGCCACTGACTCCGAATTTCGGTAGTAAATTTTAATAATTTTGACTCGTTATTGGCTCGTATGTCTTTCCATCATGAAATGGCAAACGTTACTGAAGAGAAATATCAAAAGAGCGGCAAGAAATTCGGCGTCGTTTGCTGTCCCTGTCACTCTACTTTTGTAGCGTCCCTGTTGAAAAACCCTTTACTGTAGAGCAGATATTCGCCTTGTTAATTGTAGCCATATCGGAAAGAATAAACAATTTTTGGAAGGGAAAATCTAGATATTTCGCAGAGTTCATGGCAGTGTCGAATATGTGGTCATTCCAACATCACATCCGAGAATTGAAAATCTTTCCAGATCAACGATACATAAGTTTCATTCACTACAGATTATCAAGGTTTCGCTGATATGATAACATTGCGTTTTGGAAGCATTAAGTTCGTTATAAAAATAGCCATTGATGTCAAGGACATTAGAATTAAATGAGTTTAACATATATGTTGCCTTCCATTTGCACCGCGCAACGAAGAGCATTGAGTAAGACGAATAATAAGACTGAGGCGACTTTGAATTTAAGTACATACGAGTATCAGCTTAGAATAGCAATCGGCATCCTTTGCCCCATAATGGTGCCGAGTGTTTTAATAGCCCTCACTAACCTTACCTCAATTAACCTAAGATAAATATGAGAAACTGAGGGTACTGTCATCAGCAAAGGAATGAATTAGTTTACGAGAAATAGAAAAGAGATCATTGATAGAAATGAGAAACACATTAGGAGACAAGTAAGAGGATTGGGGAAAATGACCTAAAGTTTTCTGGCATTCTGCTCGTAATTTTAGGTTTTTAAAAAAAAAGCATCCGGGGCTTTTTCTACTTCTAAAAATGGTTAAAAAAAAGTCAGTATCAACATTTCTTGTGTTTTGTCCTTTCTTTGTTTTGGAAAAAGAGACAGAAAACTATATTTTTATCACATTTTGAAGTAAATTAACAGTCATGTTATTTGAGCCTTCATTCTCTCTGAGAAAAAATTGCTTATTAATTGTTTTCGAGTTCGAGATTAAAGCTCGGCAGCAGTTTATTTGACAAAAATATAACAGGTACAATGGAATGTGGTTTTCATTATAAAATTGTTTTGTAGGCTAACTCGTTTTAACGTACAATAATGTGTATCAATTTTTTTGATACGTAAACATATTCGTCGGGAATATGTTAAGGTAGATACTTTATTTCGTATTCATAATTGTGTTTGCATAAGTATTGTTAGAAATTAATTACACATTTTACAATTTAGAGATGTGATAGCTTATATCTTTCTTCTAAAACAGTTTGTATTTTGTCTAATAAGTTTTTGCCTAGTGACTATGATTTTATAATTTTATAATTTTGTAATTTAAAGGAAAAATACGAAAAAACCTAGACTGTAAAATAGAATAAATAAAAAAATAAGTAAATAAATACAAATATAAATACATAAATATATAAATAAATAAATAGAACAATAATAACAATAAATAAATTAATAAAAAATTTGCAAGATTATACAAGAAAAATAAGTAAGTATATAAACAAATAAATAAATGCATAAATAAATAAATAAATGCATAAACAAATAATTAAAATAATTAATAATAACAAAAAAAAAAAAAATAAAAACATTGACTAGATAATAACAAATTTGAAGCAAATAATCAATGAATACACAATAGTAAAGATAAATAAGTAGGTAGGTAGGTAAGATGGCTGCGAGGGCGTGAGCACAGGCTCACTTAGGCCGCAGTTTCGGCCCGTTGTGATACCACAAAAGGGGGGGGGGAGTGTTCTGTTGGTCGTCGCTCGGACTACTGGGTTCCCTGTGATTGCCTCCTGCGAGGTAGTGGATAGATAAATAAATAAGTCGAAATAATCAATAAATAACAAACGGAAGTACATGCAGAATTTAACAAAAGGCACTAAAAAACACTAAACAAATAAATAAAGAGAAAAATGTTTAACTTTTAGTTGTACAGAATCGTATTTCAGTCTGTGATGAGGGTATTTTCAGCGAATCTACAGCGTTCTATATATTTTAAGTAGAGATTTTGTATCCTATTTGAAATCAATTTAACATTTGCCTTACAGTGAACATCTTTGGTTGAATGATGCCATGGTAAATTAAGCATAATTTTTAACTGTTTGTTTTGAGAAACTTGTAATTTTTTAACATGACATTTTCAACAGTTACCCCATACTTGGCAACCATACAGCAGAATAGCCTGAAAAATTACTTAATGCATGATCATTTTGTTATTGTCTGATAGTAATGATTTTCTATTTATAAAAGGGTATAATATTTTGGTTGCAATACAAATATTTTTAAGTGTAATATTGATATGTTCGTTAAAGGTAAATTTTGTATCTAGATATATTCCCAAATATCGAACAAAGAGGTTTCCAATATTTTCATCGCATTTGTAATATTCCTCTCAATATTGAGAGCGAATTCATGAGAAGAATAAAAACAGTATCATCTGCAAATATTGCAGTATGACGTTCAGGCAACTTGAGAAAGTCTGATGTATACAGATTATACAAAATTGGTCAAAAACTGAACCTTGAGGCACACCCGAATGGAAATATATCAAATCAGAGACACCACTATTGACATGAACTTTAAAACTACGACAACAGAGGAAACTTTGGACAATTTTGCAAATATAAGGCGGAAAGCGGAAATTTATTACTTTTAATAAAAGGCCCCCATACCAAACATTGTCGAATGCCTTTTCTATATCAAGTAGAACCATTCCAGTAGATCTGCCCACTGCGCGATTTCTCTTGTCATGGTTACATATTCTAAGCACCTGATGTGAGGAGTTATGCAGGATATATATTCATTTGGATACATATTATTATCACAGATATATTTTAGCATTACAAATCGAGACCTAATGTTTTTCGAGCTTGTAAGTTATTAACACAAAATGCAATGCCTTCGTCGTCGGTGACATTGTAACAGAAGATATTTGGTGAGAACTATCCGCCAAAAAGTTTTGGATAGTGTTGTTCACTATATTGTTTGTGACTTGATCACACAGGTTACTCGACACAGTATGGTTTTTGGAAAAAATAATGCATTTGCTTTCTCGATATCTGTAAAGAAGGTGGGCACCGAATTTTTAAGGAAGGGTAATTGTCTATTTTTATTCCTAACTACTTTAACTATATTCCAAAAAGGCTTTACGTTTTTTTCAGGCGAGATCAGTTTGATATTACATTCTTTATTACGATACTCTGAAGTTTATTTAGAAATTAAAGTATCGATATTTCTGCCAATCTCGTCTACATTTGATTGTTAGCCTAAAAAGTTCCAAGACATGGAGGAGAAGTTTTGCAGACAAATGTCTTTTTGGAGCTTTTGGAACAGACTTGACTAAGTCCAGTTGACAGCTATGAAACAGTCTCCTTGTTGGAACATAAGCTTTCTTTGCCCCAGCAAGACAAGCAAATACATATATGTCTATCGAAATACAGATACTGGTCAAGCCAGATACCCAGATATCTAACTACGCTTCTCACCGCTTACGGCTGCCTATCTTGGCCAACATTGGCCGATTTGTTCCTTTTTTCTGGTATCCCCAGATGACCCAGCCAATGTTGTTCTGAACAAGATTATTTCCGTTTCCTGAAAGTTGATTTTTAACTGCCAGTCACCGCAATATCACTTTTACCCTTTTTGCGATAGGGTGTACGACAACTACCTTCCAATGCGCCAGATAATGTGCAATATTCAGCGCATTATTAAACAGCGTGGTAAAAATATCTACGGCCTCCAGAGGCAGGTGCCTCAATACGACATTTGGGACACCATCCGCCCCCGCCGACTTTTTATTTTCTTTAGTGACTCGAAGATGCACAGAAGATCATCCTCCGACACGAACAGGTCCGATGCATCTCGGCCATTGGCCACAACTGCATTATCACGGTTTTCATCTTTGAATATGGTGAATCCGTTACTCTCAGATCGCCAATTCTCAAGTTCAGTGCGCAGATAGAAGTGGCTCACCAGCGCCCTATTCTCAATGTCGTGGTTACGGCGAACAGGATTGTTCACGGTATACACGGCCTCGAAACAAGCGCCCAGCAAATCCACTTTCTCCTGTGGGTCCTCGACAAAAAAAATCGTCGTTTGAAGCGACACTTTCAGGACTTATTCCAGCAGTCAGTACTGCCTGTCTTTTCTCTGCTGTCTGGGAGCGTCGAACACAAGGAATATCATTGTGATCCTTCCTCCTGAACAACTTATTTATCTGCGGGAACA
Source organism: Portevinia maculata (assembly GCA_949715645.1). NCBI lineage: Eukaryota > Metazoa > Arthropoda > Insecta > Diptera > Syrphidae > Portevinia > Portevinia maculata. The sequence continues at coordinate 196,289,839 of OX454525.1, forward strand.
TATTATTCGGACTAGAGGTTTTAATAGCCCGAATTTTATTGTTCCAATACAGACTTACAGATTTCCTGTAATTTTCTATTATCATCTGTTTCATGATACGGATCTCTGACTTCAGTATCCTTACCTCCGGATCGTTGCGGTCAGTACAGCCGTTTAAGACTCGAGAGCAATCTACTTTTCTAAGAAAATCAAATGAGCACACTCCGTGCTAGTTCAGGATCTGTTTTGCGGCCGTAGTGGTGAATATCGTACTCAAACGCAAACAAACAGTTCCGCGTGTTTTGATCTATATTCGTCAGTTGAAGTCTTACGTCCGTTAACTTCAAGTCCAGGAAAGCACCGCTTGTTGGGAAAGAAGGGATATCCGTCGCGTACAACTCGAGTTTGTACTCAATTATATTGAGGAGCCACCAATCGTGAAACTGGTTGCCTCTAGGATTTGCAATAAAATTTCCCCACGTGGCAGAGTCAAATGAACTTTTCATCTAAGCCTGATCAACGATCAGCTTCATCCAGTCCACTATGAAGATGGCTCAGACTCATTCGGTTAATCAGGCCTTATTCCTACAAGAAACGTAGTGGCTCTGTGTCCCGGCTGAACTACAGACCGACACGGTTGGACTACATACCGACACTCATTCGTCAAATGCATTTGAAATTTCAAGCGACATGATTTTACTATCACGACTGTGTTGAAGAGATTGGTTCGGCTATATAGATAATCAAAGCACTAGCGAACCTGTTGCTGCTGAAGAGTCATCCGTGATTTCATAACCTTGGAAAAAAGAGACTTACATAACAGGAGGGAGAAGAAGATTTGTCTCTTTTAGGGACGGGTATACAAATGTGTTTTATCTTCTCGAAAAGAACCCTGAAGTATTAGACTAATAGAAAAAGCTTCAACTGTGGTCTTGCCACCACCGAAGAGCACCTCTTTGTGTCTGTCAAGATTTAGATGTACTCTTGCCACTGTATTAGTTTGAAAATGCCCTGGAATGTTCTACGCACTCGAAAAAATCAGATTTACAAGGGCGTCGATACAATATGTAAGGGAGAGTGCTGCTAACGTGCTCGGGGTGGTTATATAAACGAGAATTAACTATGTGGCCCGGCAGACGTTGTTCTGCTTTTCTGGCAGTTGGAGCGATGCGTTTGATCTCTAAGCTACATTAGTGCCTTGGCTTAGATAACGTGGAATCAGAACATCTTCTCATCTTGTCTTGCCATTCAAAATTGTCGTTTCGATGGGCACTATCTCAGTGCGGAAATCTATTGTTATATGGGTCACTCGGCCCATCACATCACCTGAAAACATTGATGCAAATCCCCACGGCGCAGAAGCGCGCAGAAGCAAACAAGCGTCTTGACTTCGTGAATTAGACTTAAAAGACATTTGATTCCAACAGGATAAAGTAACGGCGGACGCTTCAAGGGTATCGATGACTGTTTTGAGGAAACACTTCCCGGGGCGCTTGGAGTGGCCAGCCCGCTCCCGTTGCGATTTTTTTCTTTTTTTTTGGTTTTTGGAAATTGCTCCTTCATGAAGTCCAACATCCGGATAGAAATTGCCAGACATATGGACAATGGACAAACTGCTTAAAACAAAACTTTAGATATGTACCTACATCGTAAAAGAAAATAAAAAAATCTGATTCATAAAATGGGTTTATTGCGTTTTGAAGAAACCAAGTAGTGTTGCCAGATCGAATGGAAGCAACGAGCTTTTTACAAGGGAAGAGATTAACTCACTCACAGCGGAGATGATTACGCTTCTAGGAAGATGTAACACTAAGGCTGAACAGTTTAATACAATTGCACAATTAGCTGTTAAGTACCTTTACCAAGGTAAATAATTAATGCTAGCCGTAATATAATTTGTTGGAATGCTAGAGGCATTCGCAGTAAAACTTTAGAATTTTTTGCTTTCCTAAGCAAATATAATATCGATATTAGCCTAGTTACCGAGACTTGGTTGAGTATGAATGTTAATTTGTCAAACAAAGATTATAAATGTTATCGCTTAGATAGAGAAGAGAGAAGGGGAGGTGGTGTTGCTGTAGTCATTAAAAGAACTATTAAACATAAAGTACTTCCTGTGATCAGAACAAAATTGATCGAAAACATTGGTGTAGAAATACCTTTTATCAATGGTTGTTCTATTAAAATTTTTTCTGTTTATTTTCCGGGTGGCTCTGCATCAGTGAGAAAACGCTATGACCTAAACAATGACCTGCGTAGATTGGTTAGTACTAACGAGTCTTCCTTGCTAGGTGGAGATTTGAATTGTAGGCACAGGAACTGGGGATGCCTGAGGGCAAATGCATGGGGCAACGTCCTGGCGGACCTTAACTCTAGACACCCGTTTCATATCCTTTATCCTCCGCATCCCATTTACATACCGTCAAATAGTAGGGCAAACCCATCAACCCTATACCTCTTTTTGACTAACAGCTCAGTTCAGACCATTTACCTGTGTTGTGTAGCGTCCTTTTAGAACCGGCGCAAAACAGCAATCTAGTCCTTGATTTTGAAAATGCAAACTGGAATAGGTTTAAGTACAACGTGAGACAAAAATTGAGGGACTTTAATGAAGATATTATTGACCGATCTGAAATTGACGATGCTGTAAATTTTTTTTTCTCTCGCGGTTCTGGAAAGCATTGACCAATCAGTGCCAAAAAAAGTCAAATCTAGAGACAACCCAAGTTTGCTACCATCTCCTATACCAGAACTGATTAAGATAAGAAATATTTTTAGGTCAAACTGGATTAGAACTAGAAACTGTATTTACCTCTACGAAATGAAAAGCCTCAATGATCGAATCAACATTTTAATACTGACTTTCAGAAACCAGTCCTGGAACTATAAGCTCCAGGGTTTAAAGAAAGGGAGTAAACCATTCTGGAACATCGTTAAGATAATTAAAAAGAAAAACGGTCACATTCCTGCGTTCAGGGACGGGAATTCTATTTTGCTCACAAATGCAGAAAAAGCAAAACCATTAGCACACGAATTTTTTTTAAATCATCATATAACAAACAACATTTCTAGCAGTAATAACACAAATTCTGCAGTTGAGCGTGCTATGGAACTTCTGTATTGAAGTCCAGTAAATGCTGGGGACAACTTTATAGCTACTACTGAGATGGAGACGGTATTGTCAAGATTGAAAACCAATAAAGCTGCTGGTCTAGATCAAATAAAGAACTTGTACCTAAAGAAACTACCAATTATAGGTATAAAATTTCTTCAATGTCTGTTCAATGGTTGCATCAAACTGGGATACTTTCCTAAAGAATGGAAATCAGCAAAAGTTATCCCAATTTTAAAGCCGGGCAAAAGTGCTACCACAGCTTCTAGCTATAGACCGATAAGCTTGCTAAGTAGCCTGAGCAAATGCTTTGAAAAAACTATAAAATGTCAATTGCTAGCTCATGTATATTCCCGTAATATCCTTCCACCAGAACAGTTTGGTTTTAGGACTCACCACAACACGAGTTAGCAGGTTAATCGGATTACGAGTCCCATTAAAAGTAACTTGGACTCGGGAAGAAGTACAGTTATGGTTTTACTTGATGTTGAGAAAGCCTTTGACACCGTATGGCACAATGGTTTGCTGCACAAACTTATGAGTTTTAATTTCCCGATTTACCTTATCAAAATTGTCGAGTCCTTTTTAACTGGGCATACTTTTAAAGTGTCAGTTAACAATGGGTTTTCAGAAAACCACTCCATTGTTGCTGGCGTACCCCAAGGCTCGGTGATTGGTCCCATATTGTTTATCATCTACACGGCTGACTTTCCACAACTTAGAAATTGTGATACCGCTATGTTTGCAGACGATACGTGTATTCTGTCATCAGATGCAATCGGTTCCAACATTGAAACCAATTTGCAATCTGCCTTGAATGCAATTGAAATATATTTCAGTAATTGGAAAATAAAAATAAATGCTTTAAAGACTCAGGCTGTCTTTTTTACCAGAAAAGAAAAACCTGTTTATTACCAAGCAACAGACTGCAAATAAGTGGTATTCAGACAGAATGGAAGCAGAGTGCAAAGTACCTAGGGGTACATCTCGATAAAACTTTGACCTTCGGGCCACATATACAGCAAATAAAAACGAAGGTAAACATAGCAATAAAGACGCTTTATCCTTTCATTAGTCGTAAGTCACAATTGAGCCTTGAATTTTTTTTTATCATATTCAAGGTTATCTTCCAGGCGATAATGTTTTATGGATCCCCTGTTTGCCCTGTTTGGGGGAAGTGTGCAGAAAGCCATATTCGTCAGTTGCAAATAACCCAAAACAAACTTCTAAAAATGATTTTTGATCTTTCCTGGCATTTTTCCACAGACGAGCTGCATACATTGGCAAATATTGAAAAAGTATCAGAAAGAATTTTAAAATTACATGATCGATACAATGTTGCATGTATTACTTCCGACAACATCCTGGTTTCAAATCTAGCTATTTGATTAAGAAAATGTGATAATTTATTTGCTTATTTATTTATTTATTTATTTATTTATTATTTATTTATTTCTTTATTTATTTATTTATTTATTTATTTATTTATTTATTTATTTATTTTATTTATTTATTTATTCAATTATTTATTTATTTTATTTCTTTATTTATATATGTAAACATTTTCTTATGAAATCAAGATGTCCTTGCGTTATTCACCGCCTCTTCTTGTCTCTAGCCTACGTTCCTAGGATCTTAAATTGATAAGAAGGTTTTTATAGTAGCTTTTCCTTCTTACATAGTTTAAATAAAAATTCTTTAAAACATTTATAATTAATATTTCAGTAGTAAGGTAGAGTATACCACATCTCTGTATATTGTGCAATATAGGCTTAAGAACAATGTAATATTTCCGCTAAAATAAAAATACAAAAAAAGTTGTGTTGCCGCTCCCTGTATAATATCACTAGTCATCACCACTGATTAGCCATCCGCGCTGTTGTTCTGCAAAGAACTTTGATATATAGACAATTAGAAAATCATTTCTTTGTGCCAATTATTTATTTTAGAACCCTAACCAACATTTTTGGAGGTAACAATCGATGGTACAACCAAATAAACCAAAGATCCCGCGGAGGTATTGTCTTCATTAGAAACGAAAAACTCATGGCCCACAAACAACGATCCAGCTGTTTGTTGCATGAGGCTAAGTTCCACACCGGGCTGTTGTATTAACTTTAATATTATGACTTAAACTAATTACATTTTTAGACCTTTTTGATATTGCTTCATTTAAATTTACGCAATCGATTCTGGTTAATTACGTTTATCTCTTATTTTAAAAGTTTCTTTTTCTGAACCGTAAAAAACAGTTTTCTTATTTTCTTTGAAGTTTTTTTCAAAGTTATAGATTTAATAAAAAAAAATAAAGGAAGCATTTTTCCGCATTGATAAAGAACATTGTAAGGACTAACATTATAAAAAAAGCTCCACAATAAAGAATTTATATTTATTTTTTGATGTCTACTTAACAAACAAAGCTGTCTACGCTCTGGTAGCAAATAATGCATTTAATTTGGAGTACGGTCTATGAACCAAGGGCAATTTCACAACATTCAACCCTCCATTGGCTTCCAGCACTTGTAAGGAAATATAAAATTCTTCATTTTGGCCTTTGAGCTTATTCGTGCAAAATATTAGTTTTTAGATTAATTTTTTTTTGTTCTTCAATCAAGCCAAATAATACATCAAAATTAAAATTAACCGAGCACGTCTGAACAGCGCAGCTATAATTAATACTTAAAAGGAGCTTCAGTTGGTGAGAGAACAAAGTTTGACATGGCTCTATCCAACGTCTACGGCGATAAAGAATTATGATCCCACTTTTTTCTTTCACCTTTTTTTGTCTAAGTTGTAAATATTTATTTGATGCCGAAAAGTATCTAGCTTGAAGGTTAAAACATTTCCTTACAAACAAATTAAAATCTTTTACATTTCCTGGCTCTTATTTTCAATTTATTTCAATAAGTTCAAATTTAATCCTGTCATGAACAGTCTATCAGCGAATACATGCATCATCCCAGAACCGCAAAAGACACTTTTCTCATTCAATTTATAATCATTAATGGAAAAAGGAGCTGTCCACCCGATATCTTTTGGTTTGGCAAATACTTTATCTCCGCTGGGTTCCTCCACCCGAAAGCCACCATGTCAAGAGCCAAGCAAAGAAGCACGCCACCAGCCACCATATAAATTAACAAAAAAGTACGTCAGTCGGTCGGTCGCTTAGCCGAGCTCAGGGATAGACATAAGGTGAACGCTGTTCACCTTATATCTAATGGACTGTATTAAGTTAGTAGTGTTTTTTTTTTGCTTGGCAGCCATAAAAGAAGAAGGACCTACATACATACATATATCCATTAGACAGTAGGTGCAGGTGTAGCGAGAGATTGCTGTGTGAAAGTAAAAGTTTTCCTTTTCGTCGGTAGAGAAGATGAAGGAGAGCCGGACGAGGGTGGCTAGGATACTTTTTTGTTTTTTGTTTCCTTATTGATTATTATGTGAAGGGCATGGCTGGCGGAGTAAAGAAGGAAATTTAAAAAGATACGAATTGTCGGCCTATTATAGGTCGAGGAGAATTACACATTGAGCATTAGATAAACGTGTTTTTTTACAAAAAGTTTTTTTGTTGTTGCTATGTTTCCGCTTTAATCTTGCTAGATATAAGGCAGGTCAACTATTACGTGATAATTAGGAAATATAAACGCAGGAAGCTATCGTTAAGGTAGAGATGAATGGGGAAGATAGCTGTGAAGGCAGTTTGTATTCCTTCAATGTAATGTTTTAGCAATAAAATATAGTTAAGGCATTAATAGCCCATACAGCACCTTAGATCTTGATTCTCCAACCATTTTCACGTACAAAGTGGAAAGGACCTACAATTTTTTTTGTATTTTTTTCTGAGAAGCTTCTCATGAAAATTGATAGTCTTGGGTGTTTGTCAGACTTTTTCAATGTTTAACCTAAACACAATGCCGGGAATGTGCACTGAGTTGAATGCAGATATTAAACGTGCCTCTTTAAAAAGATCATTGCGCTTAATATTTCAAAAGCATTTGGCAAAGTCATCAAGCTCTTTTGGCACCAATGAGTGCATTTCTGAGAAGCTTTCGAGACAATTATTGATACTCTTGGATGTTTGTCAGACTTTTGCTAACGGTTGGGCAGTGGAAACACTTTAGGTGTTACTGGAATGGTTTTACCATGAGACCAGTGTCGGTCTGTAGTCCAACGCGATAACCACAGAGCCACTGCAGCCAGAGTGACATGAAATACAAGCTTAAAAGCTTCCTCCAAAAAGTTCCTTGAAAGAATAAGGCCTGATTAATCGAATAAGTCTGAGCCCCGAAACATCTTCGTAGTGGACTTAATAAAACTACTATTTCCAATCGTTAATCGAACGCAGATCAGAAGTTTAGTTGACTCTGCAATAAGGTTCTTGTACTACAAGCAGGTTTTCTGAGCCAACTAATGCTAGCGTTACCTGAAACTCTTTGGTGAGTAGGTCCAGGTCCAAGTTTAATCTTGTTTTGTGTAGCTATAAATTGCAATTCAACGCAACAGCAGAAGAGTACATTACCTGAACGATGGTATTAAAAGCGTGGGATGACTTCCTGGGAAAATATGTGATCTGGCGCTCTTAATATCCTCTACAAGATTTTAACATTGCAGATATCAATTGCATTGACTTTAGTCTGAAGCTCTGAAGCTGGAGTTGGTTCTAAAAACGGCAGCTGGACTACAAGTATACCAAACATGCGGGCTCTAAATCTCCTCGAACACACTAAACCATGCAGTAAAGTATGAGGATTGTTGTCGCTTTAATCCTGACATCACCTCACCGTTAAGGAAGAAAACGTTGTACGATACCAGACCCTTACCCTAGCTCTCACGGTCAGATCTGTCTACCCCAATTTATCTTTCAAAATAATATTCCTCAACCATAGTGACCAAGGTGGCCCATATGTTAGTTCCAATGCAATTGATTCCTTTACTGCTGAGAGTATCCTTCCCGGTTCGAGCACCTTGAACGGTAGAAGAGAACAAATCGAATGCATTGTGCGAAAGGCTATCTCATATTTGAATCACTTATTTTCAAAACGTGATATGACCACATTTTATCCAAAAATCGTTTTATATTTATACCCTATTCTAAGGGTATATTAATTTTGAAGCATAGTTTGTAACATACCTTAATATTGCCCGTAGACCCCTAAAAGTTACTATATTTATGATCAGCATCGATAGTAATGTCGATCTAGCCATGTCCGTCCGTCCGTCCGTCGCCAAAAATTAGGCCTTTAAACTGGACCTAGAGAGCTAAGATTTTAACCATATACTCTCTAGGTTCCCGAAATAATCAGATTTACGAATTTCTGAAATCCGCCCACAGACACGCCCACAAACTCAAAAAAAAACAAAATTTTGAAAAAAATCGAATTTTGAGCTAGAAAGCTGAAATCGGGATAAAAAAATTTCAAAATCCGCCCACTGACACGCCCACAAATAAATAAAACAACTTTTTTGAAAATCCAAAGTTTGAGCTAGGGAGCTGAAATTTATAATAGGGGCCCTTTATGTTCATGTGTTAATTTTTTTAAATCCACCTACTGACACGCCCACAATTAAATAAAACAATTTTATTGAAACACCCAAGTTTGAGCTAGGGAGCGTTTTTTTTTGATAAAATCCTTTAAATGTTATATAACAAATATGTAGAGCATTCTTAACAATTCAACCATACTTAGACTTGTGTCACGCCCACTTATGATGGATAGGAATAAGAATAGGGTATCCAACAGTGCGCCCAAGCGGACTGTAGCCCGTCACTATGTTTTTTTCCTGAAAAGCAGGGATATCTGCGTTGCCACATGAAATATGATATGTCCAACTATAATACTTAATTTTTAATTGTTTTTTTTTTCTTCTGTTGATGATAGTTAAAACTTAAAGGCATTTAAAAATTAAGCTTTTATTTTAGTTTATTTTCAAAACATGAAATGTCCAAAACAGTTATTTATTTTTTCCTTTTATATATGTGTCCTAGAAATACGTTAGAAGTGAAAGCTAGTGCACTTACTCAAACCGTACGGTATCATATTTTTGATATGATTTATTTTCCACGGAAACAGATAATAATCAGTTTTTTTCGTCTACTGAACAGCTTTTAAATGTGGATATGTCACGTTTTGAAAATAAGTGATTCATTTGATAAAACCTTATATGAGAACAAATTGTATCAAATTGACGTCACGTGAACGTAGCCTAAGGATACCAAACATTTATTTCGGACATGCAAATAATACTTTTTTTAAAGTTGACTATATTCGGAACTGGAGTTACCATATTTTTACGTATTGTGCAGAATTCAGTTCATCGATGGCCAAAACTCAGCTTTTCGTCATGAAACAAGGATACTCCAATCCATTTTTTTGCATAATGATTATGAATATGAAGTAGAAATTCTCTGATTTAAAATACAGCACTTTTCTTTTTTCTCTGTTCTTCCTAGCAAACTTATAACAGCTATTCATTTTTTAAATACCGTATTATTTCTATGCTTTCCCACAAACACAGTCACACAGAATTTAGAAGAAATCCATTACATTCCCCCTTCCATCTTAATCCACAAATTCAAGTTTCCGAAATTTTCTGATGTGGCATGACCTCTGACAAACAAAACTACCTTTCTTTACTTTGCGCTTTTAACTTTCTCCTTAAAAAAAAGACCCCAATTACCAGCTCTAAAGCAAATCATCCATTTCCACGAAATTCGAGATTCCCGCACTTTCTCTTGTTCATGACCACAAAAAATCTTTTCTTTCCCTTTCGGCACCACAGCTGTTGACTTAAATACTAATTTTTGCTCATGGCCGCCACCTTTGTATGGTCCCATTCCGAAAGGTAGTCTTGAATTTCCCGCCCCACAAGCATACCTTCGAATGCAATTGCAACAGTTGAACCACTAATCACCTTCCCCTAACAGAGACCATCATTCTCTCCTCCTTATGAAAGCAGTGTAAGAACCCAGAGAAAATGTTTGAAATTCTCTACAATGAAATATGCGCAACAATTTGAAACCGCAAGGATATAAAAATACATTTGTTGCTGCTCCTTGGCTTTGGTGCAGCTTGGCGGTTAAAATTCAATGATGCAAATGGGATTAGTCGACTCAATGAAAATGAATATTTCAAATCGAAATTATCAACCACCGCAAAATATTGGTTTAATAAATTCTCAACTTATTGCATCCATCTTTTACTCCATTTGGAAAGATTGATTATCATCACCCCATAGCAAATGCAAATTTAATCAAATGGAAGATGAATAGAAAATGTTAAGTATACGCCCTACACCTTACTTTCGTTGATGGCTTCATCGAGGAAGGGTATAATTATGCGTTTCTTTAGCAACAACATATAAAAACGCTTGTAAACTTTAAACGAAATAAAACCCTCAGTTTTAATTCAAGTTTATTACATCCATTATAACATGTTGCAGCAATTACTTTCGATTAGGTGCAACAGGTCGATAATATCAAACTAATCAGCATGAAATCGGGTTATGTGTATGTGTGCTTATCGTTGAGATTTATAATGCAATAAAATTTAGTGCCACTTTGCCGAAAGCTCTATTCGAAATTAATGTAATGAGCTGTAACAAGATCGAACATTGATGTTGGAAAACAAAAATTTCCCAAAATTATTCGAATGAAGGACGACTGCATAGTAACTTGCCATTGACGATATAAAATCGAATTGAAATGGAATTAGTCCCGCATTCATCGGCAGAATTTTTTGAGGGTTTAACTATAGGTGCTTACTTCTCCGGGTTGGGTCGTACACAGGCGCCATCAATATCAAATGCGAACGACAATTGGCCCAAGAAAATTAGAGGCAACAAGACAGCAGGAATCCTAACTGTTTGTACTTGACACACTGGTTTGATGTCTAGCAGATCCAATTGAGATGTTGCTATAGTGTGCTATTCACACTGGTGCAGAGCTAGTTCAATTAAGTGTTCAAAAGTGAATAAGGCTGCTGCAACAATTAGTCCGCTTAATGCATGTTGAGGGGACGCTTGCCCAAAGTTCTTTAAATCTCCTTCGATTCCTTTTGCGCAGAGCGCCCTGGCAGGCCAGAACTAGAGCATTAACTAACTGCTGGAATCTAACTACGAGTGGCGACTCTCGCCAATTGACGGTTTGGGTTTCTATTGTGATTGTCCGAAAGCCTTCAGGGAAAATACCCAACTAACATTTTTGATCTCATAAGAATTTTTAAGAGTCTAATGACGGATAGATTGCTGATCAGTACGGCAACCGGAAATTCGCTCTTAAAAAACCGTTTATAGAGCTTTAGATATGCTCTAAAAAAAGTTATATGCTCTTAAAATATGTTCTAAAAACTTTTAAAAACTGGAAAAATCAAGAAAACTTAAACAAAAAATAATTTTTAAATACATTTTAAATAGAGGAAACACAACTAAATAGGAAACAACTAAATTAAATAACTTAAATAAATAAAAATTCTTCTTGAATTATAATTAACTAAAAATGTTGTTGCAATAAATGCAAATAATTTTGCTTAAATTGTCAAAAAGAAAACTTTGCCTATTTGCTCTAAGGACATTTTTGTAAATAGAGAAACTTCTTTCTACCTCAACGGATGTAACAAATTTAAATGCTATTATCTCAGAGAATGTGTATTCATTCACTGTTCAATTTTGTCCGGACAGGCAACTGGAAACTTCTTTTAAAGTCGTAGACCCACGGCTTTTTTCCAAAACACTTGACATTTTGGTCTTTATTTGTCTCCCTATTTCGGAGTCAATAGACCTAAGTTTAATTTCTGCATCGTTAACTATGTCGATATATGCCGCAAGTTCTAGACCATTCGTTTCTAATTTCTTAATTGATTTTGAAAATGGCCGTAGTTTCCTGCCAAAAACACAGTCAGTTCTTAAATTACCTCGTTTAGTAATTCTTTGGCAGTTTTGATAGCAGCAGAATCATCTTCACCGAATGAATAATGAATGTTTGCAATTTTTTCATAGTTTTCTGCATAGTATGAAACTGATGCTTCTATCCAGGTTCCCCAACGAGTTGTAACTGGTTGCGGAGGAAGTGATAGATCTGGTTCAACATCTTTAAAAGTTCTTACTCTTGATAGAGCTTTCAAAAATACTTTTTTTATACTCGCAAACTGTATGAAGTCCATGTGCTAGACACGTCACATGAGTTATTTTTGGGTAAAAAACTTGAATTGCTCCAGCTGCCTTAACCATCCGACAGCATCCGACAGCATCCGACAAAACGAGCAGTATGGAGTCTTTTTCAAACTGGTCACCTAAAATCTTTATCGAGTCATCGAAGAGCCTGGCTATTGTTGAATGGTTTGCTTTATCCATCAAAGCAGTATTAATTAAAAACTTCTCCTTCGCAACTGAGTCGTCAGGATCTAAAATGTAAATTATGGCAACATACCTGTTTGTAAATAAGAGAGAATGAATTAAAACAATGATTCATTTTGTTTATATTTTAAAGGAGCACTAAAATAAATTCAAATTTGAACGTTTGAATATATACCAACTTCCGGTTTTGCACTTTTCCTTTACTTTTGCCATGGTTTCCTCATGCAGTTTGTCTATGTGTCTTTCGCGGAGAGTTGTCTCAGAAGGAATTTTATGTTCCGTATATTTTTCCAAAAACGATTTCAAGTTTTCATTGCGAATTTTATGCAATGGAATATCTGCTGCAATGAATGCACAACATAAATCCTCTGCAAATGTATCATTTTGATTCTGGATTTTCGATGATGATTGCCCGAGAAATTGTTGCTTTTTTCGGTCTTTTCGCTGCAAAAGTTCTAAATGCCTGGTTGTCTTCAAATGTTGCTTCACGGCGAATATTTTTTCAGCATAAACCGTTTTATTGCAAATTTTGCACAACAGAGTTGTTCCATCTGTTTTAAAGCTTGTATATTCGGTTACGATTTTATTTAACCGATTATTGGTTTTTGCTTTAGTTTTTGACATTTTCTAAAATGAAGAAAATTATACAAATAGTAATTAGGTAATTAAGGATTTCTATCAAACCAAACTTTGTTTATTTCCTATCTTTTTTTCACAAGTTGAACTTTTCACAACCACCTTCTTAGATCAACTGTTCGCGATTGAGATGAGAACTATTGGTGCGTTGTCGCGTGCCTGTTGAACATGGGGAAAGGTTTGCCATTATAAATGCGCAACTATCCGTTAGCTAGTCGCGTCCTATACATAAACATTCGTTCTGGCCCCATCGCTAATGACCGGAGTGTAAAGCGCACATTTAGCCTTTCATGAATGAATGCAAAACAAAAAGATAATGAAAAAAAAATAGAAGTGTAGTATTCGCACATGATCAGATGTCTAGGAAATTACAAAAAAAAATTATATAACTTTTCATACGCAGATGGTGAAAGGATTGCTCTTGTAGATACGCTGCAGCCCTTTTACATTAATAGATAGATAGTGCACAAACAGATAAATAGTATTCCTAACTACCTGACACCATCATTATTTTATTGACCGGATGTTAAAAGGGTTTACCCGCGCAGCTGTATATATAGCGAGCCACATAGTGAACAAATTGTACCTGCTAGTGCGCAGCGGTTCTGTGTACTTCCGCAAATATCATTTTTTTTCACTCAACCAGTGTTGATGAATAAAGGACAAATACCAAAAAATATCGAAAAAATTCACAAATATGCTAAAATATGTCCTAAAAATGCAAAAATATGCGAAATATCCAAAAATATGCATTTATACCCAAAATATGTATTTATACCCAAAATATGCATAAATATGCATTAACGAATAGGGCTCAAAATGCTTAGTTTTCTATAAAACTTATTTCTGTGTAATCCAATTTCCAATGCGACCTCCCAAATAAAACATGCTTTTGCATATATCCGGTTGCCCTAGTGATCAGCATCCAAAGAGTTTACTTCTCGTAATTTCACTCTCGAAGGGTGCTTGAAGTGTCTGTAGACAGCCTAATGAGTTTTAAATCACCCATCTATAAGAGTTATTTCTCATCTTATAAAAATAACACAACTCTACTTAGAAGAGCTGCGAAAACCTCATAAGCAAACTATTTGTGTTTTGTAAGAAAGTTCTTTCAGAAAGAGAGAAACATATATAATAAAATTATTTTGTAGCAAAGGGTATTTTTATAAGAACATAATGTCGAAAAGAGATAAAGATGTTTATATAGTACAGCAAAAGGTCCTTGATGCCTGAAAAAATTATATTTTTCCAAAATGTCTTTTCCATATTTAATTTTTATCAATATTATTTTTTTTCAAATCGTCATTGAATCGGTCCAATAAGTTGGCATAATATTCCCCATTGATTGTTCTTCCCTTTTGAAGGTAGTCAATGTGGATTATCCCGCGTGCATCCCAAAAAACAGTCGCCATAACTTTATTGGCTGACAAACCCACCTTGGCCTTCTTTGGCGCCGATTCACCCTTAGAAACCCACTGTTTTGACTGTTGTTTGGTCTCTGGTGTGTTGTGATGGATCCATGTTTCGTCCACGGTTACAAAACGGCGCAAAAACTCCTCCATATTGCGATTAAACAACGCCAAACCTTCCTGTGAAGTTGTTACACGATTGCGTTTGTGGTCGACTGTGAGCAAACGCGGCACCCATCTTGCGGAAAGCTTTCTCATGCCCAAGTGATCATTCAAAATTGAAACCACTGAGCCATGCGAGATCCCTACGGCTTCCACAATCTCTCGCACTTTCAATCTTCGGTCGGCCAACACCATATCGTGAATTTTTTCGATTGTTTCGGGTGTAGAGACCTCAACTGGGCGTCCAGGACGTTCGGCATCTTCAGTGCTTGTACGGCCACAACGAAATTCAGTAAACCACTTTTTTACCATTGAAATCGATGGTGCAGAGTCCCCATAGTATTTTTCAAGCTTAGCCTTGGTCTCGGTAATGGTTTTTTTTCGCAAGAAATAATGCTTAATAAGCACACGAAATTCACTTTTTTCCATTTTCTCCTCAAATTAGTGAGTAGTCTGATAAAAATAGCTGTCAAACACAAACTAACTGACGCAGCAAGTTTAAATTTTGACAGGAGACAACTGACAGATGCCTGTTGACAGGAGAAGTGTTGCCGTTTCAGTAAAGAGGTCAGAAATTCAAAAAGTCACGGACTTATTGACCCGCCCTCGTACCTAGACCTACATATAAATAATTGTTACATACACAACTCAAACATACAATTCGCAGGCGTCAGGCTCAACCAGTTCCTAAATTGAAAAGAGCTTATGAGTTGAATAATCCTTAAAACAAGTGTAAGGTTTTTTTAATTCATAACCTCGCATCTCTGGTACAATGTTATTTTACCAAGATTTGCTTGAAACTCTAAAAAGGGTTCTTAAAATCCGAAAAAGGATATACATATATGTATAAATTAAAACATACCTCTAACAATCGAAAGTTTAGACGAATTTGTGGCGCGTGTATGAAAATCTACAAATCATGCGGTAGCAGAAATTTGAGCTGGCGCGTGTTTGGGACCTACCGCATGTACTGTACATGCACAATCGCATATAGTGCGCATGTAAATGTTGACTACATGCAGCATGCCGAGTATACGGCATGTGGAAATACTGACGCATTCCTGACGTCAATGCCGCATGTACATGCGGCTTTTGCATGTCGTGTACTCCTAACGACTTATATGAGAGTTTAATCATCTCATTTCACTTTTCTTTACAGTTCAGTGTTATTTCACTGCCGCACGGCTTGGCCTGTACTCAAATTTGTAGTTCTTTCAAATACAAAAAACAATCAAATCCACTCTTTAGAGAAATAAACATAGGGGCGGGCTACAGTCCGCTTGGGCGAACTGTTGGATACCCTATTCTTATTCCTATATCTCATAAGTGGGCGTGACAAAAATTTAAAGGATTTTATCGAAAAAACTAAGCTTTTGTAAATAAAAACGCTCCCTAGCTCAAACTTTGGTTTTTCAATAAAATTGTTTTATTTAATTGTGGGCGTGTCAGTAGGCGGATTTAAAAAAAATTTAAGTATGAGCATAAAGGGCACCTAGAGAGTATATACTATATATTTCAGCTCCCTAGCTCAAACTTTGGACTTTCAAAAATAAAAATAAAAAAATTGTGGGCGTGTCAGTAGGCGGATTTTGAAAATATTTACACATGAGCATAAAGGGCCCCTAGAGAGTATATACTAAAAATTTCAGCTCCCTAGCTCAAATTTTGGTTTTTCAAAAAAAATATTTTATTTAATTGTGGGCGTGTCAGTGGGCGGATTTTGAAAATTTTATGTCGCAAGCAGTTTTATGGGCCAAAGATCATATATAAAAAATTTCAGCTTTCTAGCTCAAAATTCAATTTTTCCCAAAATTTGTTTTATTTAATTGTGGGCGTGTCAGTGGGCGGATTTTGAAAATTTTATGTCCCAATCAGTTTTATGGGCCATAGATCATATATAAAAAATTTCAGCTCTCTAGCTCAAAATT
Organism: Portevinia maculata; assembly: GCA_949715645.1. NCBI lineage: Eukaryota > Metazoa > Arthropoda > Insecta > Diptera > Syrphidae > Portevinia > Portevinia maculata. The sequence continues at coordinate 196,306,416 of OX454525.1, forward strand.
CGATTTTTTCCAAAATTTTGTTTTTTTGAGTTTGTGGGCGTGTCTGTGGGCGGATTTCAAAAATTCTTAAACTTGATTATTTCGGGACCCTAGAGAGTATATGGTTAAAATTTCAGCTCTCTAGGTCCAGTTTAAAGGCCTAATTTTTGCCGACGGACGGACGGACGGACGGACGGACGGACGGACATGGCTAGATCGACATTACTATCGATGCTGATCATAAATATAGTAACTTTTAGGGGTCTACGGGCAATATTAAGGTATGTTACAAACTATGCGTCAAAATTAATATACCCCTAGAATAGGGTATAAAAACATAGGGACGGGCTACAGTCCGCTTGGGCGAACTGTTGGATACCCTATTCTTATTCCTATCCCTCATAAGTGGGCGTGACAAAAGTCTAAGTATGGTTGAATTGTTAAGAACGCTCTACATATTGTGTGCGCTCTAAGGATTTTATCAAAAAAAACGCTCCCTAGCTCAAACTTGGGTGCTTCAATAAAATTGTTTTATTTAATTGTGGGCGTGTCAGTAGGTGGATTTAAAAAAAATTAACACATGAGCATAAAGGGCCCCTAGAGAGTATATATTATAAATTTCAGCTCCCTAGTTCACTTTGAATTTTCAAAAAAAAAAAAAAAAAAAAAAAAAATGTGGGCACGCCCACAGTGGGCGGATTTTGAAAATATTTACAGATGAAAATAAAGGGCCCATAGAGAGTATATATTATAAATTTCAGCTCCCTAGCTCAAACTTTGGATTTTCAAAAAAATTGTTTTATTTATTTGTGGGCGTGTCAGTGGTCGGATTTTGAAATTTTTTTATCCCGAGCAGTTAGATCATATATAAAAAATTTCAGCTTTCTAGCTCAAAATTCGATTTTTTCCAAAATTTTGATTTTTTGAGTTTGTGGGCGTGTCTGTGGGCGGATTTCAAAAATTCGTAAACTTGATTATTTCGGGACCCTAGAGAGTATATGGTTAAAATTTCAGCTCTCTAGGTCCAGTTTAAAGGCCTAATTTTTGCCGACGGACGGACGGACGGACATGGCTAGATCGACATTACTATCGATGCTGATCATAAATATAGTAACTTTTAGGGGTCTACGGGCAATATTAAGGTATGTTACAAACTATGCGTCAAAATTAATATGCCCAAAGAATAGGGTATAATAAGAACCTAGGCATATATTTACAAAGTGGCGCAAAAGTTGTCACCCGATGTTTTTTGCTGTAATTTTTTTTATGAATGAAAAACTTTGGTTCTTCTTTTGGATTATGTTTGTTAATAACATCGGTTGACAACTTAGCGCCACCTTCTATATTATCGCTGTAGGCCGTTTTCTTTTACAGAGGACCTAAAAATATGTGTATTTGCTTTCAGTTTCCTGCTTTTTACTTCCGTGAGTTTCGGAAATATTTCACATGCTACAGGCGGGCTTCCGGCTTAGTAAAATTGACTTGAGCGATGCATATTTTTAACATCTGGTCGATAATGAGACCAAACAGTATTTGGTCATCAATACACATTTCGAATTCTATCAGCGTTTGAAACTTCGCCTTCTGGAGTCGCTAGTGCTCCAGGGATATTTCAGCGCTTCATGAAACAAATAACAAGAGGCATTGAACATTGTCCGGCTTATTTAGACGATTTTATCGTGACCGGGCGAAATGACGATGAGCACATACCAACCATCCAAGAACTTTTAAAATGCTTAACGGCGTATGGTCTACACTGCAATGAAAAGAAAAGTGTATTTGCCCACGAAAGAATTGAATAACTTGGACTATTGAGGAGTTAGACTATCGGAAAGCGTTCTGGACACATAGAAGATGAGGGCACTCAAAGATCTTAATCAGTTGAAAGCATTCCTTGGAAATGTCATATACTGCCGCAAATTTATAAAAATTCTTTTTCAAATTATAGATTCGCTAGAAGATTCTTTCAAACGCATTAAAAGCCCAAATTATAGAACATGTCAATTTTACTGCGTCATCACAAGGAATCGCGGCATAATTGTGTTTTATCAGAGCAAGCAAGTATGTCAAATGTAATAGTCCTCTTCAGGCTAAGAAAGAGGGCGCTTAAAATGTTGCGCAATGTTATTGCTGGTGGCATGGCATTGACAAGGAAATCAAAACTTTTATGCATCACTGTAAAACTTGCATGTAGAACTATTGCAGCCTGCTCGATGAGTTCCTAAGTTGGCCATTAACTTCATAACAAAGCAAAAGGGTTCATGTGAATTTTGCTGACCATTTTCTAAAACTCATCTGCCTTATTTGCGTGGACGCCTACTCCAATTTGCCTTGAGTTATCCAGATGTCGAGATCAACAGCAGATGCAGCTGTAAACACATTACAAAATACCTTCGCTATTAAAGGATAACTGAAGCTGGTATCCGATAATGGATAACTGGTATCCGATAATGGACGCAGTTTTCCTTGTATGTTCCTGCATTTCTGAAGCCAGCGGATGTTAATCATATTCTTTCAGCCTCCTTTTATCCGGCGTCTAATGGGGAGGCGGTAGAGATTGCTCATACCTTCAAGTTCGCTATGAAAAAGCTGTTTCAACATGGCAATGATGTTCAAAACGCCTTACGGGATTTTTTTTTAATATCATACTGAAGTCTGCCTTACTCCACGCGGAGGTCAACCGCTGAGTTGCTTCATGCTAGGCAACCTCGGAAACGGCACATACCTAACAGCTGGCCCCAAGTGAAACTCTGCTGAGAACAACCGCATTAGAACTTAAAGTCGCAATTGGGGAATATATCTATGTTCGAAACTTCGCCAGAGACACAGGTGGATACCATCCAAAATGCTGGCCCAAGTGGGGAGGAGAACGTATGAAACCAAATGCAGAAGAAGATTGGCCCAAGCGAGTTCGATGAAGGACACCATTTAGCTGACTAAATCCAGGAACTCAGCAAGAATTCTGACTTACCATCGCACCTGGGTGGTGAAGAACGCATTTGTTCAACGAAGCTCAAAGCGTACTCGTAAGCCGATCATTATATTCACACAGGCTGTTGTACTTTGCCAGCGTAAGCGCTAACCATAAAGGGGAGAAGAGTAGGATCATTACGTCTTACAACAACGCCTACAGCGTAATTGACACTACGCTCACCATTGTCAGTTGTTAGTCAATCTAACCTGGCAGCCGCAATGTTCAATTGTCCTTGTTATTACTCCCACTCTGTACACACATTAACTAGTTATTAGCATAAACTGAACTTAAACATAGTTTATAAATAGTAATTGGCAGACGGCTATTTCTGCCATGCTCGTGTTCTCAAACACAAACTATTGTACATATATTTCATGAAATAAAGAATCGAATCTAATCTAAAATCTAAATAGTAATTGTAGCCGCATAACAGACAAATTTATTTACAAATAAAGAAAGAAATTCAGTTATATAAAGATAACTACTTTAAAAATCAATTTCATTTGTCAGAGGGTAATATCAAACGTGAATGGCAGATAGTAAACAACATCTTGAATAAGTCTTCCTCTTCCAAAAAAAAAACAGTTTTGATTCGTGACAATGACCTTCAATTAATTAATTCAATAAATTGGTAATTAGTTCTGAAACTAAAGTAATGTTTGTGAAGTTATCTTATCGGGTTCCATTTGGTGCAGATTTATTTACTTTCATGCGCCGCAGTGTACAAAATTTGTTTTAACTGGGGTTTTTGGGGTTAATCATTAATAGTAGGTAACATGTCTTTTTTTAACAACACTGATGCTATGAGAATGTATTTTCGTTTTGCGTTGAGAAATTTTTTTATTTGAAAAGGATTTGCTCAACTAAACTGCTTACTACTATATATTATGAAATTGTTCACTCAAAATTGCAATATGGTATAAACTGCTGGGGAGGTAAATATTTTAATAGAATGCATTCCCTTTTGTTCCTGCAGAAATACTTTGTAAGAACTATTTGTTCTAAATACCGTTTGCATTACAGTTTCCCTTTATTCCGTAGTTTGAGCATTCTTCCTACCACCCATCTTTACTGTTTTAAAACGTTAAAAGCATTCTTTGTTAAATCTAGCAATCTTAATTTTAGAGTTCTCGACAGTTATAATCTTCGTACCAATTCATCGAATTTAGTTGATGTACCTGTCTTTCGGACCACAGCGTTTCGTAATTCCTTTACTATAGCTACCTGTCGCCTATTTAACAAACTTCCTCAATCACTAAGAGTACCTAGTAGTTCTTCTATATGAATTTATAAGACAGTTAAAATCTTGGCTGTTTAGTTTTGAATTCAGTGACTTGGAAACTTTTTTGAATAACTAAGCCGAGACATTTGTATCCACACACTATGAAAAACTTGCACAATTTTCTACTCTCTTTGCTATATTATAGTCGATTATCTATTTCCAAATAAAAATGTATAAAATGTAATGATTTTTGTGAACATTTTTTTGTAAGGATCATCCCACCCAACACAGTCGTTCCGCAGCTCTCATCGAGATAGGTCGGCTAGTTAGTGTTCAGCGGGAAAAAAGGAAAGTGGATCGATTATAAAAGCGATTTAGCCAAGTGTTTTTAAGTCTAAAGTTGGCTTAGTAAGCTAAGCGTCCGACTTTGACGCCGGAGACTCGGGTTCGATTCTCGGCCAGTCTTAGTTTTTTTTTTTTTTTTTTTTTTTTTTTTTTTTTTTTTTTTTTTTTTTTTTTTTTTTTTTTTTTTCGAAAATACATATAGTGATAGAGACACAAAAATAAACAACAAAAAAAGTGCCGCATTATCAGGCGATGGACCCCGGAAAATCGGTGGTCCCGCTTACGGGTGTGGGTGTGCCGTTGCGACGTGTGGTGCGAACACGTGAGCCGGCAAAAAAATCAGCAGTAACAACAGCAGTAACGAAAGCAGCAACAGCAGCAACAACAGCAGCAGCAATAACATCAGCAACAACAACAACAATAGCAACAGCAACGAGAACAGCAGCAGCAGCAGTGTGTATGCCAAGGGCAGTAGCTGCACATGCTTCTAAAATGGCAGCAATTGCAGCAACAACAACGGGTCGATCGTTGCCTAGGCGAGTGTTCTCGCCGGCAATACCAGCACCAACAAAGTCAGTAGCAGCAGCTGAAAACCCAGCTACAGAAGTAGAGAAGGAGGAGTTTCGGAAGGTGGAGAAGAGGCGACGGAAGCTTAATCCAAAGCCGAATCTTTCTGCGAAGAGAAGGGCGAACCTGGCAGGCCCTAATGTGGAATCATCGATGGCTGGTACCGATGATGACACGGATAACACCAGCTCTTACGAAGCTGAAGTGCGAGCGGGCCGGTACGTCGGAGAGGGAAACTCCTTCAGGGACCTACCGGTCGACGACGATGATAGCAATGTCATCCAAATGGAGGATAGAGAGGAAGATGATGAGGAGGCTCAGCTTGACCAACTCATCAAAGAGCTCCTTGAGAAACGTGAGCAGTTGAGGCTGAAAAAAGTACAGCAGCAGCAACAACAAATAGTGCTGAGGGAGCAAATCCAGCAACAACATCAACAGAAGCAACAACAACGACAACAGCAACAGAACCAACAAAAGCAGCAACAGCAGCAACAAAAGCAGCAACTGCAGCCAAATCAGCAACAGCAGTCAAAGCAGCAACAGCAGCAGAAACCAGCAAGGAAGAACAAAATTCCACCGATTAATGTGAGTAATTTCGACATAAGTGATAGTATAAGGTTATGTAGGCTTATAACAAAGAACTTTCATGTTAAAAGGCTATCGGCCAATAAACACATAATTATTTGTGAAGAAATAGAGGAGTACAATAGGGTGCGCACCGCCTTGGGAGAGGTTAAGACCGAGTACTTTACGTACACCCCAAGAGAGCAAAAGCTAAAAACCGTTGTATTAAAGGGAATTGATCCCTCAATAAAAACGGAGGAGCTCGAAAGAGAGCTAAAGAACTTTGAAAGCGATGACCTCAAGTTCGTGGGGGTCAAGCCGTTTTCCTCGGCTGTGGCAAGGGGTGGTAACCGTCACTTACCATTCTTCCTGGTTCAGCTCACTCCCGACAGCAAAATTGACAGGCTGCGAAATATCCGCTACCTGTACTACCATGCTGTAAGGTGGGAGAAAATAAAGAGGTCAGATCGCATACTTCAATGTATGCGCTGCCAAAGGTTCGGGCACGCCACAGCTAACTGCAACATGCAGTTTAGATGCGTGAAGTGCGATAAGGACCACATACATGGTGAATGCTCTCTAGGTAAGGAGAGAGTCGAAGATCGGAGTGTACTCTCCTGTGTGCTCTGCAGGAACTCTGGGCATCCCGCCAACTTCAGGGGTTGTCCAAAGTACCAGGAGTTGAAAAAACGAGTCCAGGCCCGCAAACAGCAGTCTGAAGATGATAGGCGTCAGAGGAGTCGCTCGTTCGCAAATTTTGTGGCACCCAACGTGTCCTTTGCCCAAATGGCAGCTGGACCGGGTCAAGCCCACATGACATCAAACCAACCAAAGGTAGCCCAAAAGGCACCAGAGGTGGATCTGGACTTAAAATCGATCCTTCTGTCTCTGCACGGAAAGATCGATAAGTTCCAGAAACAATTAAATGAACAAGCGGCCCGAATTGACTTTATCTATTCGGAGCTGTTTGTGGGGTCTGGTGTGCCATAAATCTAATGGCTGCGCTGGATGAGGGAAACTTAAAGATCCTTGCTGTGAATGTTAATTCACTAGTCAGGATCGAGAAAAGAACGTCACTTGCCAATTTGTTGAAAACCGAAAACCCGGATGTGCTTTTGGTTAGCGAAACTAAGCTAAATCAGAAGCACAAATTGGGATACAAAGACTATCATGTAATAAGAAGAGACCGGCCTCGCTCCACTCAAGGAGGTGGGGTTGGAATCTTAATTCGAAAAGGCCTGCGCCATAGGGTTATATATAGCGGGGACGTACGTAGGTTCCAGTTGTTGGAGGCATGCATCATATGCATTCCTCTCCATAGCCGGAGGAGATTGTATGTGGTGTCGCTTTACGCACCTGCTGCACCTCCACCAAACCAATTTATGACAGAGCTCGAGACACTTTTTCGTGGTCTGCAGCTGAACTCGGAAGAGAATTATTACTTCTTGGCCGGAGATATTAATGCCAAACATGCGGCGTGGGGAAATGTTACTGCAAATCCCAGGGGCAACCAGTTTCACGACTGGTGGCGCCTCAATATGATTGAGTACAACCTCGAGTTGTACGCGACGGATATCCCTTCTTTCCCAAGAAGCGGTGCTTTCCTGGACTTGGCCTTAACGGACGCAAGACTTCAACTGACGAACATAGATCAAAACACGCGGAACTGTTTGCGTGCGTTTGAGTACGATAGTGACCACTACGGACTCGCCGCCGCAATACGGATCCCGAACGAGCAAACGCTGCTGGAGGAGTACGAAGCAGTGTGTTCATTCGATTATCGGAGGGCACAATGGTCGCGCTTCTCCAGATTTTTAAAGCGAGATATACGTTCGAGTGGGATCGACCCACCGACAAACAGTAACATGACAAATGATGACATTGATCGGCATTTATTGCAAATGGACGACGCCATCAAACGAACTATGGAACGAACTATTCCTCGGGTAGGACGTTCCGACGACGACCAGACAGAAAAGTACAGAAACCCTACAATCGACGCACTATACCGACAGAAAAGTAGACTGCTCTCGAGGCTTAAACGGCTGTACAGACAATTTGCTGACCCCAACGACCCGGAGGTTAGGATGCTGAAGTCAGAGATCCGAATCCTGAAACAGCTGATTAAAGAAAATTACAGAAAATCTGTAAGTCTGTATTGGGGCAATAAAATTCGGGCTATTAAAACCTGTAGTCCGAATATGTTCCCACAGATAAATAAGTTGTTCAGGAGGAAAGATCACAATGATATTCCTTGTGTTCGAATCTCCCAGACAGCAGAGAACAGACAGACAGTACTGACTGCTGGAATAAGTCCAGAAAGTGTCGCTTCAAACGACGATTTTTTCGTGGTCGAGGACCCACAGGAGAAAGTGGATTTGCTGGGCGCTTGTTTCGAGGCCGTGTATACGGTGAACAATCCTGTTCGCCGTAACCACGACATTGAGAATAGGGCTCTGGTGAGCCACTTCTATCTGCGCACCGAACTTGAGAATTGGCGATCTGAGAATAACGGATTCACCGTGTTCACTGATGAAAACCATGCTAATGCAGTTGTCGCCAATGGCCGAGATGCATCGCACTTGTTCGTGTCGAAGGATGATCTTCTGTGCATCTTCGAGTCACTAAAGAATAAAAAGTCGGCGGGGATGGATGGTGTTCCAAACGTCGTATTGAGACACCTGCCTCTGGAGGCTGTAGATATTTTCACCACGCTGTTTAACAATGCGCTGAATAATGCACATTATCCGGCGCATTGGAAGGTAGCTGTGGTACACCCTATCCCGAAAAAATGTAAAGATAGGACGAACCCTGCCAATCTCCGGTCAATTAGCTTGCTTCCGAATATTAGCAAGGTCTTTGAAAAAGTTGTCAATAGAGCCCTGTTAAAGTGGGTCGAGGACAATAACATAATCCCGGACAACCAGTTTGGTTTCAGGGCGAGGCATGACACTATTCATGCCGCGTCGAAACTGGTTTCCGACATTCAGTGGGATAAATGCAAGAACCAATGCACGGGTGCTTGTCTGGTTGATTTTGAGAAGGCTTTCGACACCGTATGGTTAGAGGGACTTTTCTCTAAGTTGACCAGGCGGGGGATGCACAAACCTTTGCTATATGTAATTTATAATATGCTTATGGGAAAAAAGTTCGTAGTCAAATGTGGCAACGTGACTTCGAGCAGAGTCTTTCAAATTAAAAACGGTTTACAGCAGGGGGCGGTCAATTCTCCGATCCTGTTTAACATTTACACGAGTGATCTGGTGGGTTCACTCAGACATGCTATAGCGTATGCCGACGATTTGGTGGCATACAGATCAGGTTCTAAAATCGAGGTCATTAATATCCTTTTGCAGCGTGACTTCGATCAAATTAAGCGATATTGCGACGACTGGAAGTTGAAAATCAACTTTCAGAAGACGGAAACAATCTTGTTCAGAACTCCATTGGCTGGGGCCTCTAGGGATACCAGAAAAAACTGGAAGAAATTGGCCATTATTGGACAAAATGGGCAGCCATTGGCGGTCAGAAGCGTAGTTAGATATCTAGGTATCTGGCTTGACCAGTATCTGTATTTCGATAGACATATAGTTGCTTGTCTTGCTGGGGCCAAGAAGGCTTATGCTCTGACAAGGAGACTGTTTCATAGCAGTCAACTTGACTCTAGAGTGAAGGTCATTTGCTACGTGGCCCTTATAAGGCCGATCATCGCTTATGGTTGTCCATTGTGGTTTAATATAGCGCCTAGTTATATGGAAAAGATTCGGGTTTTGGAGAGACAATATCTTAGGACCTGTCTCCGGTTGTTCCGAACGCCTGAATCCAACTATATAAAATACTATCCCAACAAGGTCCTATACGATGGGGCTCAGTTGAATAGGATTGACAATTTCCTCATTAAGGTCACTCGAAGGCACGTTGCAAGGGCGATGGCCAGCGACAATAGTCTGATATTTGGGGCTTACTACCCCAATGAAATGTACATAGAGAGTACGCTCCGGTCTGGCTTTATCCCGCCAGAGGCATTTATCCATATTGATGCAAAAGGGCTGGTACAGACGAGGGATGGTATTCCGGTCTTATACCATCGCTACCGCAGCGCGAGAGATAAGCGGCTCCTCCATGACGGGGACTTCGCCAATGCTCATGAGCTCCTCCGTTTTAGTACCGCAATATCGGAGAGGGATAGATTCGACACGGAAAAACAATTCGCCGAATTTTGGTGGCTTGTTGAGGGGGGAGGGGTCAACATGCCCTCCCAGGACGGTGCGTTACTCTAGGTAACTTCCTCTTAGCTTATAAGTTAGATTAAGTCAGCTAGGGCGTTTTTGGGAGAGGCCGGGCTCGCCAACGTGTGGTGGTGCTTCTGGGAGTTGACTGACGCTGTAAGGCTTCAGTGGGCTCACGGCGGCGCGTGTGCACGTTGACGACTGCCAGGCGCTCGGAAAGCAATTGGGATTTTGACCACTTGTTGCGCAAGGTAACGAGTGCTCAGAATCCTAATTATAGTTAGAATACGTTAAGTAGTTTAAGTAAGTAGAATAGGTAGTTTGTAATTTGTTTTATATAAAATCTCAATAATGAAACCGAGTTTTAGTAAATTTTCTCGAGGAATATATATGTAAGATTAGTTCGTAAAATAGTTCGTAAGCCGAAAGGCAATAATTCTAAGATATAGTTAAGTTTAGAGCGTTCGCATAAGGACCAATAAATAAGAATAAGTATCCTGTTAATTTTAAGTTAGGTTTAATCATTTTTGTCTAGTATGTAAGTAGATATTTATCAATGAATAAAAAAATGAATTTCAAAGTCAAAAAAAGTCATCCCACCCAAAACTTTTTTTGTACACTTTTTATTGTTTTGGCATTTACCACAATTTCATTGCAATTTTTAATGCCATAAATATTTTCTCAAATTAATTAATTCGTCATGCAATATGTATCATTGCATGACGAATTAATTATGTAAATATCTAAATCTAATGTAATGAGAGAATAATAATAATAATAAAGAGAACATTTACTGGTCTATGTTCAAACTAAACTTGAAAAATAGCTGCACACTAAAGTCAAGCTGTTTTATGACAATTTTCTGTTGGTGTGGAGAATGTTTAAAATATAATATCAAACTTGCCTCTGCTTTGAAGTCTGTTTCAAAGTCAATTCTTATTTTCAAAAAATAATTATGTAGCTTTGTGCCCCTCACAAAATGTTTATAGGAAAATTTAAGCAAGTAACTAAACTCCGGCCTAAATTCCGTTTATTAAGATCCCAATAAACCCATTTGATCCAGGGATCCAGTTAAGCTAATAACAAGAGACATTAAGAATTCTTCGCAAGAGCTCCCACTCTCACTTGAACCTAATTGAATTTGGGAAAAACATATTGATATTCATAAAATGATTTCCATGGCTAATTAAATCAGTCGAATCAACTGGTCTGCAATCCACAAAATTTGCAAAAATTCAATCGGAATATGATACAGAAATAATGACAGAACAAATTCCTCTAGATATCCATGGTATTCATTGGTGGTGAATGGTCCCATCGAATAATTCGAAAAAAGAAAATTATCCCCCAACTTGCTACACAGAACAGCCTGTTCATACGGCCGCTCCCAGTCCACCACCCAACACAAGGACAAGTTTCATTTTATTATTGGTTTGTCAATTTTGTTAATTAATACAGCTCAATCGGATTTATAACCTCTAATTGAGTTCGGAATTGAAGGAATGAATTGATCTTACAACTCCATGAAAATGGTGATGATGAGTGGGTTGCTACTTAAAATTAGTCACTTAGGGCTTATGATTATTGGCACAAGCACAAGCAAATGAAAAATAGGAAATTACCATTTGAGATATTGTTATACTTAAGATGTGACTACGATGACTTGATTTGAATCGCCTTTACATTTAGACACGATACCTATCTATTAACATATTGTGAATATTCTGACCAAATTTGGGACTGAATTGCCGCATAAGTTAATGTGCGTTTTGCATTAATTCACATAATTCAGTGACGTATTACTAGCTACCTGATGTGGTAATTTGGCTCCTGGTTTTAGTAGGTATATAACCATACATGGAAAGTAGGAGTTGATTAAATTGTTTTTTTTTTTGACTAAGGATTGAAGCGAAGTTTCTATGTAGACTTATCAATTGTAAATGCTTAAGAGTGTCATATCTTATTCTCTTGAGTTGCGTGGAGGAAAAAAACGGCGCAGAAACATAAGTCCCAACTTTTTCTTTTGGGGATTGCGCGAGTTACGATACACACATACATCAACATTAAGTGGCAACAGAAGACCGGACGTTGTTCGCAACATTTTCATCATCTCTATCAACATCAGAATTCATCTGCTAAAAGAGAGATTTATGCTGTGGCTGCTAATCTGGTAGTCAGAACGTAGAAGCCAAATAATAAAGATGGTATTTGTCATGCTCTGATTCTGATAGCATTTTTAATTCAAGAAATAATGGAATAATCTGTGGATAACAGATTAAGATTATAACTGGCGCAGTCGATAGGATGCTTTTTCGACAATTTAAAGTGAAAAATTAGTAGCTATAATTGATCGAGTTTAAAGCATTAAAGCACATATCGAAGAAACATCGATGTGGAGGATATCAATCCGTTAGCAGTAAAGAACTACAGTTGAAATATCGAGGAAGATATAGAAGACCGCATGTCTACGGAATATAGGCGTGAGAGTATCCTGAGGACACCCATTATCCTGTCTACATCAATAGAAGATATCCAACCCAGCATCGTAAAAAAAAAATTCTGCAAGGTGAGTCCTATTTATTGGATCTACTCATTGGTTTTTCCTATGTCTCCATTTTCCAAAAAACAAAAGATCAAATTGAAAATTAGTTGTTCAGATAGTTTTAGTTCGAAAAAAGTTAAAACAAATTTAGATAAATTCATTAAAATATATAATTGTGATACAAATATAGGATTAAATTACAATTTAGACAGTTTTAAGAAAATTGAAGGGTCAAACACGTGTTTTTTGTTTTCTGATCAAAGCATATCCAAGAGTATCGGTATGAATAACGGTGCGGGAACATCAAATCAAGCTTTGATTGCTGCTGATATTTTTAATTCGTTAAGAATACCCGATGCCGTTAAAGATTTGCCCACATTTGATGGCAACCCCCGATTGCTTTACGACTTTTTGACAAATGTGAAAGACATACTAAATGTTATGCCACAAATAGAAGGATCTGCGTATCACAAAATCATTTTACGCGCTATAAGAAATAAAGTTATTGGCCAAGCAAATGAAATACTAAATCTATATGGAACAGTTATTAATTGGAATGAAATAAAAAACAATCTGATAATTCATTACTCTGACAAAAGGAATGAAACAAGTCTCATTCGCGACCTTCATCAATTACGACAGTATCAAGATAACCTCGAACAATTCTATTCGAAGGTAATAGATATTTCGTCAGCAATGACAAACCATGTTAAGGTTCATGAAACCGACCAAAACGTTATCGCAGCTAAGCTCAATTTATATGAAGAAATGTGTTTAAACACATATTTATCAGGGCTTAGAGAGCCATTAGGTTCAACTGTAAGATCTATGAGACCCAAAAAGCTCTCTGAAGCGTACCATTTCTGTTTGCAAGAACAAAATTGTCAGTACTTTCAAGAATCACAACGTATACCACAGATATCTACTAACAAAAGACTCACCAACAATCACTTTGCAAACTATTATTCTAAGCCTTTCAGACCACAATTTCCCAGTTTTTCATCACACACCTCATTTCCAACACATACGCCAACAAATACTAGTATTCAACCTCCATTCTTCAAACATCCAAATAGATTTCAGCCATCATTTCGAAGTATTAACAATAGTAACAGCAATAATAATCCAAATTTCAACTTCACAAATAGACAAGTTCCAGTTTCGAACAATTACGGCAATCAGTATTCCATTCCAAGACAATTTCCCTCACCAGAGCCAATGGACACATACAGCGGCAACACTAACCGAAATTCTAACCGCTTTCTTAACAATAACAATAATCCAGTTTCCAATATATCTACCAATTTTCATTATATTGAGGGCTATATAAATTATGACAATGGTACAAATATTCCCTTATTGACAAACGCACACCAACAACCAAATTTGGAATCCTATTCTTACAACAACCCTGAAAACTTGTACCAACATTTTAATATACCAGATATTCCACAAATATAGCTACCGCAGCATGAAAATTGCAATGAAATCGACTATTCAAATTTTCGGTTACAAGCCTACGAGAATCAGTCGGCTATATAGAAATGAACAATATTAATTCAAACGTGTTGCCATATATCACAATACACAGCCTATGCAATAATCCGCTAAAATTTCTGATTGACACAGGAAGTAATAAATCCTTTATCAGGCCAGATATAGTATCAAATGAAAAAACGAAATTAACAAATCCTATAAAAATAAAAACAATTTTTGAAACAAAATTTATAAAAGAAGAAATAAAAATAAATGGACTACCAGAACTAAACACCACCCGTGAACTTTCATTTTTAATTTTCAAGTTCCACAACTATTTCGATGGTCTTATAGCGACAGAAATTTTACTGGAATTGGACATGAGTATTAATTTAAAAAAATCTGTTTTAAAAAACGACAATACACAGGTTCCTTTGAGCTATAAGCCCAACTTTATGTAGAAACGATTCACTATTCCTGAACTTACTAAGACTGTTGTACGTTTGCCTGTTGATGTCGAAGAAGGAACTATTTATGTAAAACCAACGCAGATAAGATATAATTTATCGCTATCTGAAGGTATTTACAAAGCATCTAGGTGGTATTCTTTGCTTGAAGTAGTAAACAGTTCTGTTTGGCCACAAAAATTCACTGTCGAACAACCAATTAAATCGCAAAGAATTGACCAAAACAAGTTTTTGGAAATACACAATTTGTCCATTAATAACAATCAGAATTTGCAAAGCTCTAATTCATTTGAATTGATTCGCACCGATCACCTAAACGAAGAAGAGAAAACTCATATTAAAGCACTTTGTCGACAATTCGAGCATATATTTTTTAAAAATGATCAAAATCTTAGTTTTTTAAGTGAAATAAAACATGAAATAAAGACGCGAGACAATATCCCCATCTATGCTAAATCATATCGGTACCCCTACGTACACAAAATGGAAATTCAGCACCAAATTACAAAAATGCTTAATGGCGGAATTATACGCCCAAGCTACTCTCCCTGGTGTTCTCCGATTTGGATAGTGCCAAAAAAGAAAGACGCAAGTGGCAAAGATAAATGGCAGTTAGTTATTGATTAGGCAAATCCATTTATTTCACCACATTAGACCTTGCGTCCGGCTTCTATCAAATTCAGGTTAAATATGAAGATATTCCCAAAACAGCATTTACAATAGAGCATGGTCACTACGAGTTTTTAAGAATGTCTTTCGGACTGAAAAATGCTCCATCGACGTTCCAACGCGTGATGGATAATGTTCTTCATGACCTGCAGGGCACAATTTGTCTCGTCTACATGGATGACATCATTGTATTTTCTACATCCTTGCAGGAGCATATTCAACACCTAAAACTAGTATTTCAAAAACTCAAAAATGCAAATTTAAAAATCCAATTGGATAAGTCAGAGTTTCTTCGCAAGGAAGTGTCGTTTCTTGGGCATTTGGTAACCGCTGACGGCGTCAAACCTGACCCGCATAAGATCTCAGCAATAAAACGATTTCCCATACCAAAAACGACGAAGCAAATAAAATCATTTTCATGGTTAATCGGTTATTAAGGAAAATTTATAAAAGATTTTGCTCACTTGACCAAACCATTAACGGAATGCCTTCGGAAAAATAAAAGCATTGTTTTGGATTCCGAGTTTGTTGCATGCTTCCAAAACTGCAAGAACCTTCTTTGCAACGATCCAATTTTGCAATAGCCGGATTTCTCTTTCCCTTTCAACCTTACTACAGACGCGAGTAATGTTGCTCTAGGTGCGGTGCTGTCTCAAGGACAAATAGGATCTGATAAGCCGGTTTGTTATGCAAGTCGCACTTTATCAGTATCTGTACAAAATTATAGCACAATAGAAAAGGAGCTTTTAGCTATAACCTGGGCTTGTGAGTACTTTCGTCCATATCTGTTTGGTAGGAAATTCAAGATAGTGACTGACCACAAACCACTCACTTGGCTTTTTAACCTGAAAGAACCAAACAGTAAATTAATGCGTTATCGTCTTAAGCTCGAGGAGTTCGATTATGAGTTAGTGCACAAAAAGGGTACACTAAACATAAACGCTGATGCTTTGTCGCGAATAGAGCTAAACGCGAATGAGCAAATCGAAGTTCAATCAGAAAATTGTCTTAGCAATTATTCTATTCAAAATAATATAGATCACTCAGAACATTTGTCGACTATCCACTCAGCTCAAGAAAATAGTGATAATGGAATTCCTATTTCTGATTGTCCTCTTAATGCCTTCTCTAACCAGCTCATACTAAAATCTAACGCGAATAAACCACAACTTCAAGTTTCTCTAAAAAATTTATTTCAAAAGAAAAAACGTCATTTTATAGAAAGGAAAGATATTAGTAAAGAAGATGTTATTGTAAATATTCTTAAAGATTATGCCAATACTAAAAGACACACAGCTATATTAACCGATGACGAGACCTTTAAAGCAGTTCAGTCTGCATATTCAAAGTTCTTTAATCATAGCCGTCTTAAAATGGTTCGATGTACTGTGCTCTTAGATGATATCACAGAACGTGATGAGCAAGAAGCTTTGGTAAGAAATTACCATCAAAAGTCTCACCATAGAGGAATAGCAGAAAATCTTGAACATCTGAAGAGGGAGTACTACTTTCCAAATATTAAAAACGTTATCACCAAAATTATAAATAACTGCGAAATTTGTCACAAGTACAAAATATGATCGGTTAAGGAAACCTCTACGGTATGAGCTTACTGAGACTCCAACCAAGCCGCTGGAAATACCTCACCTGGACATCTATTCCATAAGCAAGGAAAACTGTTTAACAATATTAGATAAGTTTAGTAGATTTGCTTGTGTTTATATATTACCCAGTAGAAATAGCATTAGCCTCATTGAGAAGCTAAAACATTATTTCTCTCAACACGGTATCCCGAAAAAAGTCATAACTGACAACGGCAGTGAGTTCCTCTCAACCCTGTTTCGAGAATTTTTAACGATATATAACATAGAATTGCATTTAACTTGTGCAAAAACATCAACAGGTAATTCGCTTGTAGAGAGGTTTCATTCTATGCTAACCGAGTTGATAAGAATCATCAAATCGCAATACCCCAAAAAACAGATATCTGAAATAATTGACGAGGCTGCCTTAACATACAATAACTCAATTCACTCGGTAACAAAGCTGACGCCATTTGAAGTGATAACTGGCCATATTATAAAAAAAAAACACTTTCCACCTAACGAACCTTACAGGAATCAAACGGAACAAGACTACTTAAACGAACACATACTAAACTATAACATTCTAAGTAATATAATTTACGAACGAAATTTTGCATACAAGAAAAACATAATACTCGTAGACAAACGAAATGAAAAACGAAATGACCCACCAGACTTTAGCAAAAATGAAAAGATATACGAACTCGACGATAGGCGAAATAAATTAGCTCCGAGATTTAAGGAACATATAGCCGTAAAAAATAATAAAATAACTATTGATTCCAACAAAAGAAAAGTCCATAAGCAAAAGGTAAAGAAAAGGAAAAAATTCGCTAATAATTGACATTAAATAAAGAACTCTTTGATATGTTTGTAAGCAAATAAAACACACCGTAATGAGGCATAGATATTAATTAACAGATCAACAAGCAAGGTCTGTAGTTTGGATTTCGAACTGAATGTTATTTTTCCGTTTTTAATTTAATATGAATCTGAATCAGTTATATATATGTTTGTTTAATAAAAATAGTTAACGTACGAATTAACGTTAAAAAGAAACAACCAGTTTACACACATCCCTCCTCCCCTTTCCCTATCCCAAAAACCAATGAGTTAGAAACATTTAAATACGGACAAATCTTAAGAAACGATCCAAAAACAATAAAAAATGTAAAGATGAACGTCAACAAAACAATTCAGCTATTCTATCATCATGCCCAACAAACGACGCTCGATGCTCTCGGTCTATTCTTAAGCGGGAGGAGTTACGATACACACATACATCAACATTAAGTCGCAACAGAAGACCGGACGTTGTTCGCAACATTTTCATCAACTCTATCAACTTCAGAATTCATCTGCTAAAAGAGAGATTTACACTCTCTAAACCGTAACAGCTAATAATTATGTATTTATCTGAATAACACTTTATATTCTCTACTCACACAATAACATAATTATATAAACCGTTTATGATTAAGCTAAATTTTATATGTTCACGTTAACATGCTGTGGCTGCTAATATGGTAGTCAGAACGTAGAAGTCAAATAATAAAGATGGTATTTGTCATGCTCTGATTCTGATAGCATTTTTAATTCAAGAAATAATAGAATAATCTTTGGATAACAGATTAAGATTATAACTCGCGCAACTTAAGTGAATCGCGCGATTTTTTTAGTTTTAATTTCTCAAATTCAAACAAAAGAATTTTGTTAGTTTCTAAAAATGAAATAATATTTCTCAAACTCAGGTGTATTCCTTTCTCTAGTCGCTAATTAGTGGTAAGTCGGAGGAAATAATATGTAGGTACACATGTTTCAATTTATTGAAGCAATCATGTTCCATTTTCGTCCCGCTTCCTTTACAACCGATTTCAAACAGAGCCTTCGAAATGGAATTCAAAAAACCTATCCTGCTGCTGAGATTAGAGGCTGTTGTTTCCATTACCTTTTTTTACTTGTGAAATTTGTAATTTGGTATTACATTTAATTTAATTTAATTTTCAAAATTATTATGAACAATGGCACGTATAACGGGAAAAGGATTGGATGCGTAATGGAAATTCACGACGTTTTGCTATATCTCTCCGAAATTTTGTGACTTATGTCCCATCTTCGACAAAATATTTTGGAACTTATTTCCCGATGGTGTGGGACATAAGTCCAAAAAAAAGTTGTGACTTATGTCCCTGCACCCAAAAAAAAACACTACAACAAATGTTGCCCTCTCTCACCCGCCAACTATAGAGGAATTTTGCTTCTTGACATCGAAAACAAGATCCAGTCTGTCATTTTATGTGAATCATTTGTCAAAAATTTGAAAGTACTCACACTGCGACAGATCCTGTAGGAAACCCAAGAAGCTCAGATAATATCTTTCTATTGAATTGAATGCCGTAAATGACAAGCTTCACAAAGCCATTTCTAGTTTTGGTATCCATGAGGATGAACTCATCAGATGTAGGCGTTGGCGAAATTGTCTACATCAGCATTGCTGTTAAAAAATAAATAAATAAATGCAAGGTATTTGAGGCCCATACCTACATTGCATATAACATAGCTTTCCCCAAAATTTCGTGAGCGAAGTGGAAGAGATTACGAAGCCGAACCACAATTTTGAGAAGATTCTCATGACACTTGATACTATTGGAAGTTTGGCAAGAGGTGGGCACTGGAAACAAAATTAAGGTGTTACTGGTTCCGGGGGTGATTTGAACCTAAGACCCCTCAATTAGTAGCCAAACACACCAACCACTGAGCCACTGTGGCCACATTTTGGACTTGCTATTAACGCCGCGCTGGTATAACTTTTCCTAAGAATTCAAACGAAGAGTTACAGTTCCTAATTTCTCTTTCGTTGGCATAGGAAGGCGATTGACCAATAAGTCTTTGGCAAAAACAATAGTCAGACGACCAGACGAACATTTCAAGTCAAATAAAGTATAACAGGCATTCTGAATCCAGGTTAACAGGTGGTTTGGTAGCTTCAGATCAGATGTTTTTCATGGCCAAAAAAGAAAGATATCGATTTGATCGATATGTGGTTTGAACGAACCGAAATTCAGGTTCCTCGGATTTTTTAACTTTACATTCGTCACCTTGCTAAAATCTTTGCAGCTATGATGAAGGAGGAAACAGGAATAGAAGCAAGCATATCAACCAGTCCAACCGACTGGCATATTTATACAGCGTGTTGGAAGAAATTTGCGATGGAACTACAAGCAATTGAAGTATCTACTTTTTATACCCTACTCTAAGGGTATATTTATTTTGACGCATAGCTTGCAACATACCTTAATATTGCCCGTAGACCCCTAAAAGTTACTATATTTATGATCAGCATCGATAGTAATGTTGATCTAGCCATGTCCGTCCGTCCGTCCGTCCGTCTGTCGGCAAAAATTAGGCCTTTAAACTGGACCTAGAGAGCTGACATTTTAACCATATACTCTCTAGGGTCCCGAAATAATCAAGTTTAAGAATTTTTGAAATCCGCCCACAGACACGCCCACAAACTCAAAAAAACAAAATTTTGGAAAAAATCGAATTTTGAGCTAGCAAGCTGAAATTTTTTATATATGATCTATGACTCCTAAAACTGCTCGGGATAAAAAAATTTCAAAATCCGCCCACTGACACGCCCACAAATAAATAAAATAATTTTTGTATACCCTATTCTAAAGGTAGGTATATTAATATTTGAAAATCCAAAGTTTGAGCTAGGGAGCTGAAATTTATAATATATACTCTCTAGGGGCCCTTTATACGTCGGGAAGAATTCGTTTAGTCTGTCTGCACCCTCTAGAGTCATGCCATCTGCGATTGGGTTCATATAAAACCCAACCGTCAATGGAATAGCTGGCCGAGTACACAGGCGGAAGTCTTCTTCTGAGCCCTGACTCGCAAGTTCATCGGAGATCTTATTTCCTGTTATCCTGTTTTGACCCGGGACCAAGACAAACGTAAGTGAATTCAGCCTTCCGACTGAATTCTGGAGATTTGGCGAGACACTTAACTCCAATTTCGTCAAGCACTTAGGGCAATAAATCAGTACACAATAATAATTTGTAGGAAAGGTGTAGGAATTGGACATTTAAATTAAAGGTGGACAAGATTGGGGGGTCTACGGTGGACGGGAGCGAGACAAGATCTGACTGTCCTACAGAGGTCAAATGTCAAAAAATCAAATATCTATTATACCATTACCCAGCTTTCTCATACGACAGCCTGGATGATGTGGAAGAGAATGCCATGTTAGATATCAAAAGATTTATCTATAGATCCAATCGGTTTATAGGGCACATGTCCAGCCAGGTAATAAAATGGTGTACTCAATGGGCGCAATTGCACACTGGTGCTAACCTCGAACAGAACTTGCGGTCAAATTGCAGTTTGCAGTCACTTTTCGTTTGGAGAGGCAGTTCATATTATATGATTAATCGCAAGCTATGAATCCTTAAATTCGACCCGCAATAGACCACAGTAGTCGGATAGTCCTTCGAGACTTTGGCAGGGCTTATTGCCATACCTTCCAAGAGAATGTACAATTCATATGGGTAGTCGTCCGTCCAATCGAAAGTCTATCGACAAAACGATTCTCATATCGAAACTATATATTTTGAATGACTTTAATTAGATGTTTTCTGAGAAACTTTGTATTCAGCGCTAGAGCGAAGGAATAACGAAATCTGTGCGAAATATCTCTGTTTTTGACAGGTTAGTGCAGTGCATACCCATTGGTAACCAACCACACCACACACGTACCAAACCCTTCATAATAAAAAAAAATTAATATAAATTCCGAAATAATTATTAACCAGCTTCTTTTCAAGCTGCTTCTGTTGCTGGCGGACACACTTTTGGAAATTAAATATTTATATTACGCCAATATTTCCTTAAGGTTTTGAAAACTCCTCTTCAACATCATCATCATCATCATCAGCATCATCATCATCATCATTTTCAGCATTATCATCATCATCATCATCATCATCATCATCATCATCATCATCATCATCATCATCATCATCATCATCATCATCATCATCATCATCACCATCATCATCATCATCATCATCATCATCATTAGACTAACAAGACGGCGTCCTTTTACGGACTTATAAACGGCTCCACCCTGATGTAATGCCAAGACCGGTTCCAGGGCGGTTTATAGTTTAGTCCGTGAGAGTCGGACACACCAAGTGGTGATGGCCTGCCAATTGACGGTACATCACGTATTCTCTCCTCCAAAAAAAAAATCATCATCACCATCATAATCATAATCATAATCATCATCATCATCATCATCATCATCATCAACCACATCGTTTCTGGAAAATGTTGTTTTCAGAGAACATCAATTTGTTTTTGGTTCCTTCTCTCCTCCCGCTGTAGGTTGTTTCTGTTTTCTAATTTTGGGGACACAATATTTGAATGTTGCCGACATTTTCCTTCGGTTGGTTTTTTACGATTCCTTTATGTCAACCCGAATAGAAAGGAAATTCGGTTTGTCAAATGATTAAAATGGTTTTGGTTTTTTGTTTGCCGTCTTCGTTGTTGTTGTTGTTGTAATTTTTGTGCGTCTACAATATATCTACCCCAAATGAAGGCATCTATAAAAAATAAGCAATAACGTATGAAAGTACGAGTACATTTTTTTGGGCTTAAAAAATTCAAATAAATTAAAATAATATAATCTTTTTTAAATTTTTATTGGAATAGGACCAAGTTAGCTTTACACATTGATGGAAATGATATCTTCTCTTGATTGTTTAGCCATCCAATATAAACGCCTTTTGCTCGCACACCATTGACTCCAAATCAGTCATGTACTGCTTCAATACCCTTCAAACACTCTTATAAGGAAACAAGACCAAATTATGGTGGGTTCCGGGTCATGTCGGGGTAGAAGGTAACGAAAAGGCCGACGAACTGACCAGAAAAGTTTCAGAAACACCTTTCATATGTCCCGAACCCTTCTGCTGCACTCCTACATCAGCAGCAACGGCAGCAATAAAAAGCTGGGAACATAGAAAATGTATCTATTATTGGAAAGCATTCCAGGTCTAAGACAGGCCATTCGGCCCTTCAATAATAATACCAGCAAATGCCTACAGCTATGAAATTGCAAAAAAAACAGTTATTTTTTTCCTAAAAGTTTTTTAAGTAACGTCGATGTATGGTCTAATACAGATTAATTTTCAATTTGAATATGTTCCATGTTATTCTCTTGTTTTTTTTTGTATAAATATGCGAATATTTATTACATAAAAATGAGGAATACCATACCCCAAACGCCAAACAAATGAATCAGGTGGCATAAATAGCTGGCATGGTCTGAAGGACTTCATGGAAGTGACAGTATGTATTATTACTTATGTAACACTTAGTCCTGATCTTTTCTGTACTTTGCCGTGAAGCACAACTTTCAAACACCTAATTACAGCTGAAAACATAGGGACGGGCTACAGTCCGCTTGGGCGAACTGTTGTATACCCTGTTCTTATTCCTATCCCTCATAAGTGGTCGTGACAAAAATCTAAGTATGGTTGAATTATTAAGAACGCTCTACATATTTTGTTATATAACATTTAAAGGATTTAATCGAAAAAACGAAGCTTTTGTAAAAAAAGCGCTCCTAATAGCTCAAACTTTGGTTTTTCAATAAAATTGTTTTTTTTTAATTGCGGGCGTGTCAGTAGGCGGATTTAAAACATATTTAAACATAAGTATAAAGGGCACCTAGAGAGTCTATAT
This sequence comes from Portevinia maculata, assembly GCA_949715645.1. Lineage (NCBI taxonomy): Eukaryota > Metazoa > Arthropoda > Insecta > Diptera > Syrphidae > Portevinia > Portevinia maculata. The sequence continues at coordinate 196,329,792 of OX454525.1, forward strand.
TATAAATTTCAGTTTCCTAGCTCAAACTTTGATTTTTCAGAGATCGACAATTTTTCAATAGGAAACTAATAGCGTTTTTTATTGAAAATCGAAGGAATTGCTCTCAAAATATAGAATTGCTCTTTTTAATGAAATATGTGTTGAGTCTGATCAGTCGACTTTTTTAGCATTGGTGATGGTGTGTTTAAATGACTCGAATAACGACACATTATCTAAATGGCTTTATCTTAAAAGCCAATCAATATGATTTGAAACAAATTTTTGTAAAAGCTAGAATGTTTTCGTACGACCCAGTCATGCACTTTGTTTTTGTCGTATGTAGTTGGTAACATTTCCGACAACATCTTTGATTGTGTTGGATATTACTAGGTACATATTACCATTCCTGAGATGTTGTGCTGTCACAGCAGCTAGGCTCAGATAATGAATCATTTTATTGTGTCCCAGTTGGGTCATCATAAACCGAGCAAGCATGTGCGAAATGAGCTTCGTAACGGATCACAATTTCCTACAAAAGACAAGGCATGTTGACACAAAGATGACGTTCATGCAACAATTTTTTCTTATGTTATTCAATGCATTTCTGCGAATCGATAAATGCAGTAGCTTCCATTAAGCAAATCATTATATTGGACTAAGTACAGAATTTGTGTTTAATTGCATAATTCCTTGAAAAGAGGGGGCCCTTCAAATAGGTAAATCGCACTCACGATTATTTTAATGAGCCAATATTCCTTCAACCGTTTGCTGCTGTTACAAAACTCAAATCAACCGCCAGTTGATTTCATAAAAAAATACAGACACTTTAAGGTAATTAATTGGAATAGGGTAATTAATTGGAAAATAAAAGACAAATCCGTTTGGTTGGTATTCTTCCACTTACACATTCACTTCTTATCTATGTGTAATTGGAGCAGCAAAAGATAATTTTAGCAGTAAAAATTGTTTTGTTATACACACCATCAGGCGAATTGTTTTCATACGGAAAAAGCGCACACCGACATATAAACCCCAAAATTAAGGGGCGGAAAGATACACAAAAACATGAACCCTATTAACTGCGGTAGTAATTAATTTGTATGCAAGAGGGCTCTCCGGCATGCTCTTGTTTAATGTTACCATGAGTACTATGGATTTCACCTCCTTCAACTTGAATGCACAAAGGGAGCAACTATGAATCTGCTCACAGATTTAGCAGCTAATTCTGCATTTACACCCACACGAAATTCGGCATTTAAGCTGTAGTTAACTTTTCACCCAAAATGTTCACTATTTATATAATTATTTATAAATATTTAATTTACAAACTTATTTTGAAGTATAAATGAAATTGTTACGTCGTACATTTTCCAGCATTTCGAAATGTTGAATTTGGTCTCTTTATGTAGGAACTAGACATATTAAACAAATTATTTAAATATCCTCAAACGTCATTCAGCGCGGTGAAATTATAATTATTATTTACTTAGGCACCTATTACAGATTTATTATTAGAAAATAATGGTTCACGGTTTAAGCATAAGGTTTATGTTTATGAAATTAAATGTTTTTTTTTTATATTTGTGTTGATTGAATGAATTGATACGCACAACGCGTATCCCTTAACCTCTCGATTAACACCATACCACCAGCATCGAATGTCGAAGAGCAATGGCAACGATGCCAAGAGGCCATTAGATCAGCCGCAACTGATGTGCTAGGTTTCTCGCGCCCACCAGCAAGAAACCCCTGGTTTGATGAGGAATGCCGACAGATGCTCGCAGCCAAGAACGAGGCCTATAAGGCTAAGCTGTAGGTGAAGACGAGAGCTGCCATTGAGCTCTATAGGCAAAGAAGAAGGGAAGAACATCGGCTTTTCAGCAAGAAGAAAAAAGAGCAAGAAAAGCGCGCGATCGAGGATATAGAGAGGTGCCACTCGAGGAACGATGTTCGCAAGTTTTACCAAAGTGTAAAACGTCAAAGCCAAGGATACAAGGCTCGAACAGAATCCTGTCGAGATGAACAAGGAAATATTGTAGTTGAGACACAGTCGATGCTGAGGATATGGAAGAACCACTTCTGCAGACTGTTAAACGGCGATGACGAACAACATTCCGCTGTCAGGCAGAACGAACTATTCAATATTGGCAACGACAGCGAAAACTGCCAACCACCCGACCTGAGTGAAGTGAGGATAGCAATATCTAAGCTCAAGCTTAATAAGGCTGCCGGAAATGACGGCCTTCCCGCTGAGCTCTATAAGGCCGGCGGAGATGACTTGGTAAGTAACATCCACCAACTCATAAGCCAAATCTGGTCGAATGAAAATATGCCTGAAGAATGTAACCTCAGCATCGTTTGCCCGATCCACAAAAAAGGAGACCCTCTGAACTGCGCCAACTACAGAGGCATAAGTCTCCTCAACATCGCCTACAAGATCCTATCTGCCGTAATATGGGAACGCCTGAAACCGTTTACCAACAACCTGATTGGCCCTTATCAGTGTGGTTTTAGGCCAGGAAAGTTCACAACCGATCAAATTTTCACACTTCGGCAGATCCTGGAAAAAACTCAAGATGTCCAAATCGATACCCACCACCTATTCATCGATTTCAAAGCCGCATATGACAGCATTTATAGAGACGAACTGTACAGAGCCATGTCTAGTTTTGGTATACCGCCCAAACTCGTCCGTTTGTGTAGGAAGACGATAGAGAATTCTCGCTGCTCTAACAGGGTCGGAAACGACCTCACCGACACATTCGATACCAAAAAAAGATTTAGGCAAGGCGATGCGCTGTCATGTGACTTCTTTAATCTGATTCTTGAGAGGATTGTGCAAAACTCCAAAGCCAACACCAGAGGCACAATTTTCCAAAAGTCGGTGCAACTACTAGCATACGCTGACGATATTAACATCATTGGTAGGACTCAACGTGATGTCATAGCCACGTTTGCTAGTATAGAGAAGGAAGCGGCGAAAATGGGTCTAGCAGTAAATGAGGGTAAGACTAAGTATATGCTGTCATCACGAAAGGACTCACTACATCGACGAATTGGACAGAACGTCACCATTGACAGATATAACTTTGAGGTACGAGTAGTACGGGACTTTGTCTACCTCGGCTCCGCTATTAACTCTGACAACAACATCTCGTCAGAAATTAAACGAAGAATTACTCTTACCAACCGCTGTTTCTTCGGGCTAAGAAGGCAATTTAGTAGAAAAGCCCTCACTCGAACTACTAAGGAGATCCTATATAAGACCCTGATCATCCCAGTCCTGCTCTACGGCGCTGAAGCATGGACCGTATCAAAAGCGGATGAAGAAATCCTTGGGAGATTCGAGAGGAAAATTCTTCGAAAAATCTTCGGTCCCGTTTGCGTTGACGGGCTATGGAGACGAAGATTCAACCAAGAACTATACGAGCTGTACAGCGACATGCCCCTGGTCAAAAAACTCCGCATTGGAGGTTTAAGATGGCTAGGACATGTAGAACGTATGGACACCAATACTCCGGCTCGCAGAGTCTTCAATTCCCAGCCAGACGTCGGACGCAGTAGAGGAAGACCTCGCCTTAAGTGGCGCGCACAAGTGGAAACCGACCTCAACCAACTTGGAGTGCGCAACTGGAGGCAGTTAGCTAAGGACCGGGCTAATTGGAGAGGCATGTTGGTTGAGGCCCAGGTTCATTCCGGACTGTAGCGCCACTTAAGTAAGTAAGTAAGTTGATTGAATGAAAGGTAAATTGCGGTTTACGATTTATGACGATTTAAAAAAAAACTACTTACTAGATCTCGTTCAAACCAATTTTCCGTGGAAGTTTGCATGGTAATGTACATCATATATTTGTTATAGTTTTATCATTCCATTATTTTAGAAGTTACAGGGGGGGGGGGGGGGGCACACATTTTACCACTTTGGAAGTGTCTCTCGCGCAAACTATTCAGTTTAGAAAAAAATAATATTAGAAACCTCAATATTATTTTTGAAGACCTATCCATAGATACCCCACACGTATGGGTTTGAGTTTCAGTTCTAAATATGGGGAACCTCCAAAATTTATTGTTTTTTTTTTTCTAGTTTTGTGTGAAAATCTTAATGCGGTTCACAGAACACATCTACTTACCAAGTTTCAACAGTTTCAACAGCTCTTATAGTTTCGGAGAAAAGTGTCTGTGACATTCCCGGACAGGCAGACGGACAGACAGACAGACAGACAAACAGACATGTCGAATCTATAAGGGTTCCGTTTTTTGCCATTTGGCTACGGAACCCTAAAAAGAAAACAGCGGTTTACCTCATAGAGATATTGCTTTTTTCATTGACAGCCAAGCGGTAATAAAAGCGATTCTGCTACGGGTTCTTGGCGCATAGCACAATTTAATGCTCTGCTGAGTTCCGGGTCACACAGAAGGCTGGCAATCTGGTCAGACAGGGCTTACACCTTGAACCAAACCAGTGTAGGTTAGGTTAGGTAGGACGGAATGTCTTGTGGGCGGTTCTTAGTTGACGCTCCTCAACGATAGTCCTACTGACCTCAACATCCCTACCAAAGTGAGTTGGATCGATTTGTGCATAGTTGAGGATGAGTTTGCCCATAACTGGATCTCCTGAATGTTACCGTACTCGCTCTTGATTCGACCTAATACTGGATTGATCTCTCCAGACAGTGTCATCGTATGAGTGATGGTAGTGCGCTCTCCAGCAATGCGTGCATCATTCGGATCAACCTGTATAATTTCACCAGTTATTGGATCTATCATATTATAAACAAAAACTGTTTTATTGAAGATTTTCAAAATACGTCCCATCGCGTCATCGATTTCACACGTTTGTGGATCAACCTCTTCTGGACGTTCGTTGGTTCGTGTTATTAAGAAGCTCTTTACTATTATTTTGCCGGTCTTGGTATGAACTCGGCTGATCTTGGTGTAGATTTCACCACTTTCGGGATCAACCTGAGTTGCTGCGTACAAAGGTTCACCGGTTTGACTATCCACCTCACCACTCGCGGTGTAGATTTTACCTGTTTTTGGTTCAATTTTAATGGTGTTTGGATCTAACTTCGTTTGCTGCTTGATTTCGTTTGCCTTTGGATCTAAGTAACCGTAAATTGTGATGACATAATCAGTGACAGGATCAACACTGCTGGAGACATATTGTATTCCTTAGTGATGGGATCACTAGCGCCAGTTGGAACCCAGATTTGATTTGTTTTAGGATCGATAATGATATCTCTGTCATCGCGAGTCTTGGGATTAATACGGTGTTGAACAATGCGTAACGAAAGGATGCGGGCGTAATCTTTGTCAGCTTTGTTGCTCTTTGGGTTAATCTGATTCTTGTGGACGATCTGTCCAGTAGCTGGGTCAATTTTGATCTCTTTGACAACAGATTTTCCCGATTTAGGATCCAAACATGAGATATTGCTTCTGACAAGATCGATTTGGCCTTATTTAGTGTCGATCTTTCCTTCTTTGGGATCGAATTGTCCGGCAGATGTTTCAACTTGGGTAGTTTTGGGGTGAATGATGCCCTTCTTAGAATCATATTTTCCAGCTAAAGAGGTAACTTCAACAATTGGATCGATTTGACGGCCTGCTACAATCAAGCGACCCAAGTTTGGGTCAGTCTTCCCAGTCTTTGGATCCACAACTCCGATAAGGGTGATTTGTCCAGTGGCTGGATCAACCAGCACACCCTTCGAAGTGTGTCTTAGGATCCACTGTCTTGATTTCACCAGTTTTAGAGTTAATTTTACAATATTTCCTGTCCAAGATACCAGTTTCTGTGTTCAAAACGCCCAATGAACGTTCCACTTTTCCATTGACCGTGTCTACCTTCGTTGTCACTTGGTCAATGCGACTGGTAATGACAGTGAGTTCAAGAACTGGGTCATCCTGCAGGGCAACGCAGATAATTTGTCCTAAAGAGTCATCCACGCGTCCGGTTTTCGGATCAGCAACTCCACTCTCAAGATGTACCTACATTGCCTGTCTTAGGATTCACTTCGCCTTGGTAAACCTCATTTTTGCCCGTTTTTGTATTCAATGCTTCTAATGTGTCATTCTTAGGATCAATCAGACCATATTACGATTCAATGCGACCGGTAACTGGGTTCAAAATGCCAGTAGAGTGCTCACTTTCGCCAGTTTCAGCATCGATTCTCTTGGCGGCTGGGTCAAATTTGGATGTGATTACCATAACCTTAACACGTCTTTTCTTCGACTTGGCGGCACCAGCTGCAACTGGAATACGTGCACCATCCACACGCTCCTCTGACGATAGTAGTCGTAGGCAGCATACCCGTTGGATTATTGCGAAGTAGGCCTCCGCACCAGCACCATCGAATGCAATGATGGTGCACATGTCAGGGTAACTGACCCTTCGCGGATGACCTTAAACAGTTGATTGAAAACAAAAAAATATTGGCGACATATGAACGATGGAGCACAGTCCTATGCCACAACCAGGAAAATGTGGCCGGTCTTCAACAGCCGGAAAACGGAGAGTTTTCTACAAATAGACAAACAAATCCTTGTCCTCTCTTTTGGGTGTTATCACCGGGCATAACATGCTGAAATATAATGCCAAAGGAATGAAAACTAGAACGGACAACTTATGCAGAGGTTGTGGTGATGTGGAAGTACGGGGAGATACTCTTCAGTTTCTCTGCCACTGCCCAGCACTCTGCCAAATCAGAAATAAATTCCCGAAAAATTGTTTTTCCAGGTCCTAGAACAACTTCACGGTACCGTTTTTGACTTACTCAAGTTTGTAAATGCCTCAGGATGGCTTATTTATCCATAGGCTCTCATATGTTTACTAGTGTGAGAATTAAAAACCACAAGGGCATCTCATCGGATCGACATTGCTCTAAATGTAACGGGTACAGGTTTCTCCTCCCTTGTCAACCAATTTACGTAACACAACCTAGTCTTAAAGTCTAATTTATACCGATGGACGCACGGACGGACTGACATGGCTTGATTAACATTGCTATCGATGCTGATCACGATTATGGTAATTATTAGGGGTCTACGGGCAATATTAAAGTATGCTACAAACTATGAGTCAAAATTAATATACGCTTAGAGTAGGATATACAAAAATGGGAAAGTGAACTGACACGGTTTTAAATCAAGCCATTTAATTCATCTTAAAGTTCATCACGCAACTAGGGCGTGACATAGCCAAGCCGCCATCAAAGCTATTGACTCGGCTACCATATCCTCCAAACTGGTGCAGGAGTGCCGGAACGAGCTTGCCCGACTGGGCGAACGTTTCAGGGTTACACTACTCTGAATTGCGGGGCATAGTAACATAATAGGAAACGAGCGTGCAGACGTGCAGGGGTTCACATTCCGCTAGGTGCGGTTAAGACACAAATACACTCATACTTCCTGCAGAAAGCCAATCTTCAATGGAGAAGGTTAACTAACTGAATCATATCAAGGAATGGCCTACTTATGACAAAAGAAGAACAAAGGATCTTCTAAACAGAACCCGCCCCGATGTCACCAGAATTACGGCTATAATCACCGGGCATTGGCCAATTGGAGACCATGCGGCCAAACTAGGTATCCCATTTAACCTCCACTGCCGAAGTTGCGGGAATGCAAATGAAAGAGAAACTCTCTTCCATTTCCTCTGCGAATGTCCGGCACTAGCAAGAGCCAGACTGCGGGCAATGAATCAACCATTCTTCGACGACCTTGGCGCTATATCGGGCAAAGGGCTACAAGATCTTATCGGTTTTTTCAACTCCACAGGTTGGATATAGCCACACATCGAATCCTCTACAACCACTACAACATAGGTCACACGAGTGAGTCGTGGTAACAAAAAGGCACAACATAGTGCTAATTGGGTTCAAGCCGAACAGCCACCTCTACCTACCTACCTTCATTTTAGTGGAGCATTAAGTATGCTGGTGTAACCAATTGTGATTTAAAGAAAAACACATCCAATTTTTGGCCGCAGCTATTATATGAACAAATATCGTCGCGAAATGTTAAATTTCAGATTGGTGTTAACGTACTCCAGTAGGGAATCTGTGGCGATTTCATTAACACTTACTCATTGAAAATGTTGGTAAAATAAAAGCCTTCGCAAAATCACGCCCCCGGAGCAAATTGATAATGCATATAGTTTTAAAATTTTATATAACAGGGTTATGCCTCGATAGTTCTTGCAAATGTCGCATATTAGATCCTATCCAACGTCCTGTGTGAACGTCTGAAGCCATTCTGCAACACACCAATCGGCACGTACCAGTGTGGCTTCCGGCCCGGCAGTTCGATAATAGACCAAATCTTCACACGAAGGCAAATCCTGGAAAAGACCAATGAATTTCAAGTCGAGACCCACCACTTTTTCATCGGCTTTAAAGCCGCATTTGATAGCATTCATTGTCAGGACCTCTGCATGGCGATGGCCGAATTCGGGATCCCAGCAAAAGTGATCCATTTGTGTCGCGTGACACTTGAAAACACGCGGTGTAATGTCCAGCTTGGAAGCAGCTCTTTGGAATTATTACAAACTTGTACCGGATTTCGGAAAGGAGATGCGCTATCATGTGACTCCTTCAATCTTGTTCTGGAGAAAATAGTGCGAAGGGCAGGTGTCAACACAAGCAGGAGTTGATCTACATAGGAGTAAACATCAACTCCACGAATGCCACCTTAGTGGAGAGCCGCCGGAGAAACACCTTGCGAAACCGCTGCAACTTCAGTTTACCGAAACAAATGGGTTCAAAACTCCTCACTCAAAGGACAAAATGCCTGATCTATCAAATCTTAATCTTACCAGTCCCACTTTTTGGTGCCGGGTACTAGACGATAAGTAGAAAGAGGAGCTAATATTGGGTTCTTTTGAAAGAAAAGTGATCCGTCGGTTATTTGGTCCTGTGTGTGTGGAGGGCGAATGGAGGAGAAGATACAACTGCGAACTCTATGAGCTGTTCAAAGATGTGGATAGTCCAAAAAGCTAAATCATGTCGACTACATTGACTCGGTGACATTGAGAAAATGGAAAATAACGCTACAGTCAAGAGGATCTTCGACTCCTGTAACGTTTAGTAAAAGACTGTCTGTTTCGTTTGATGATTCTTTATTCACTGAACTTACTAACTAACCAACTTGCTGTACAAAGTGGCATATTCTTACGTGCTAACAATATTGTATGTGTATTATGTAACACATAGATATAGTTCATTTGTATGTTTACCTAGTGTGGCGTGATCGTATTTAATTATATAATACAATATATGTGTATGTATCATACATACATATATTATATTATATACTTAAACCCAACAACTCCCAGCCCCTGGTTCGAGCAGGCAAGGAAGACCGATCCTCCGTTTTAAATACCAAGCCATCGCGGATGCCAGAGCGCTTGGTCTGGAAAACTGGAAGCAGCGTTCTCCGGATCGCAGAGGATGGAAGGCTACAGTGTCTCAGGCAGGGACTCTTCAAGGTTCGGGAGCCCGTTAAGTAAGTAAGTATAGTTTTAAAATTGCAACCACTTTCAAAACTTGAGCATCAATGCCAGTACCCCTTCGTTTCTCAGCGATTGACATTTTTCAGGACTGTGTTTAGGCATTGCCAACAGGCGAGTTGGTAATGGCATCTGTTTTGAAATTCGAACCACTTAGGAAGGGACATAGGAAGGCCCGCATTTGCTCCTTCCAGCTAACTGATGAAGGCTTGCATAAGGAAGCGAGCTGGCAAGCGCTTGCGCCCTATGACACAGCCTTAGCCATATTAAATGAAGGCATGTTGTATAGCCAAAAAGAAGCGGTGATTAAAATGTACGGTAATATGTGAATTGCCGACTAGGACTTTAAGCTTGTGACATATTTATTTATATTGAACTCTCTTGCACATACACAGCGCAACGTAGCATAAGTGGCATCGATGACAAAACCAATTCTCTTCGTGTGCATAAACACAGGGATGGTAAAGGTTATGTCTGAGAGGCGATTTGGTATTGGCATCGATGATCAAGTTTTTAATTGTTGGACTTATAAATAATGTCATCACCAATTCGATTTGTAGTCATGACTTTTGGCAAGGGCTTGCTTTTTCATTGATAAAGGAAATAGTAACCAAGCAAAGCCTCAAAAATTCTTAAATGATTTCCCACTGGGTATTGTCCTCGACGCAATGCCTACAGAAGAAAACAAGACCAACTAGCTAAACCTTAAATTAACATATGACAGGTACAAGAAGCAAAACAACAATTAATTCAGTCCCAATGCTAAATCGGTATTAAGTTGTTGTCATTTCATTTAGTTATGCGGGAAGTACCTGGAAATGTGTACTTGTATTTGTTAACAAGAGGAGATGAATGAGAAATTGCGAAATACCCTGCAGTAATTCATCCTTGCAAAGTTTCTTGTTGGCCGACGAATGATTTATTTTATAAGAAGACTTGGCTAAGTAGTTCACAGAAACGAATTCGTTGTGCTATAAGTTCGTGATAGGAAACAATCCGCAAAGCTAAAAAGTCCTTTGATTAATGGAGTTAAGAAAAACAAGTTTGTTGATTTGTTTTAACCTGACGGTTGTTTTTTCAGAGAATCGCTGCAGTTTTCCGATGCAACGAACTTAAGGAGTGTCCTCTTTTCAAGCTAGAAATGCGATGTTGTAACTGTAAACACCAACAACGTGGTAAAATCCTCACTCAGTTTGTGGCTTGACAATTGTTGCGTGGATTCATTTAGTTCTTGAGAAATAGGAAAAAGTAAGTTATCCATTGTGGATTTTATCGACAAAGTTTCACGTCCACCGAAGTATCTGTCCTGGCGAGAATGTTAGAGATTGTTTTACTTTCATTCATTTACTTAAGAGGATTTAAGACGGAACGAAGCCATAAACGACAGATTGCTGCTTAAGCTTTGATGAGTGATTAAAAATAACTGACGCAGACTTCAAACTGTGACAGCAACAGTTTGTGTACACTTTAGGAGATTGATTTCGGAATAAAGTTTTGATTAAATTTAAGTAGGTCAGTTTCATTTTCTAAGCAAAGTACGCGATTAAGTTTTAAGGATTTTGAACCCAACCCGATGCAGCTAAATTTCTCCCTTATGTAATATACGTCTGAAGTGGTGGACGTCTGCTTTTAGTAGCTAAGTGTTTAGAACTTGAAATACTTCCCAGAGGATTGACAAACAACGTAGAAGAGTAGACAGGCAGGCACGAATGCCATAGGTTTGCCAAATAGTCCAGTGTCTCAGGCAGGGCACAAATGCCTTAGAGGTCTGCCAAAATAAATGAAACACGTTTAATGAGAGTCTGATAGATTCTGATTTATTCCTACAAATACTACGTCTTATATACTAATTTTCCCTCCCAACATAACCAAAACACATCATACTCATCCACATTGTACTCATTTAATTGTCACCCAAAGCATAGATCGTGCAATTCATCGATCCACTTACAATGTTAGTGTAATCGCCAAAAGTTCTATTCATACTTTCTGTATGCGATACGCGACACTGTAGTGTGGCAATGAAATTCGATTGTTATGTCAGTGGGTCAGTGGTGTTTATTGGCTTAAACTGCATTACACAAAGCAGGAAGTGTTTTGTGTACATTGTTATGCAGTACAATGTAGGAGTATGGAATTATATTTTTAAATTGCTTAGTGTGATGTTCTCTAACTTACAAAGTGGCACATGCCATCGTGGCTTCCTTTCCTGTATCCGGAATAGATCAAAAGTTCACAGCAAGTCAAAATCTGGAAAACACAAACTCACCACCTTTTCATCGATTTAATCCTCCGTTTAGCGTTGTGGTCTATCAGACCATTTTCAAACTTATTGTCTCGTAACTTTTTTTTCTCTTCATATTTCGGCCCACGGTGTCATGACTTTGTCAAGCTCGATGTAGTGAGTCGACTCCAATATATATTATATTAAAGTACCAAGCTTTATTTTTTTTGAACAAAAAAAAAGTTGAAGTAATAGTCTAAGAGCCCACAGCATTTTTTGGGAGTGAAGATATAACCAAAATTAGGATATATCAAAGTTAAGTGCCTAAATAGCTTAAGTCTATTTCGCTAGTCTGGCAGCATTTGTTTGGGGCAAAGGTTAGTAATAGTAAAGTAAAAATACGTTTTTTTTCCAAATCCTGGATCGAAGATATAACCACTTATGAATAGTATTAAATGAAAGAGGTTGAAGCCATCTACACAAATCTGTGGGTGCCAGACGTTTTGCTTGGGGCTATCCCCATGCCAAACGTACTAATAGTATGCGAAAAAATGTTGAAGTGTGCTGATTCCGAAAATGTGGGTGCCAGACGTTTTGCATGGGGCAAACCCCTTGCCAGACATACTTATAGCCTGATAAATAAAACTAAAAAACAAATATATGTGGTTGGTATTATTGCACCTAATTATAAAATAAATTTATTAACATAAATATTCTTATTCTAATATATTAAATAAACGTCTTTGTTCTTTATACACCAACATAGTTCAGTATTTTTTTTTACTAAATGGATGAATTGAAAAGAAAACTTATAAAAAAAAATTTGTTCGATGACATTTCTAAAAAAATAAAAACATTAATAACAACAAATCCAACTAAATATCTACAGATGATATACACTACAATATTTTGTTTAAGGCTACAAAAATGATTTTAATCACAATCTGATTCATCAGATGAATCGTTGCATACAACATTGTCTTCATCGTCGGATGCATCCAAGTTAGCCTAAGAATATCATCGAGATTGTCAGGTGCAGTTTTGCCATCAAACCATTTAACTTGATACCCTGTGTCGTCTAGAATCCAACCATTGTATAATGGCGATATTTGGATGGGTTCATTCAAAATTGCATTTTTCCACACCTGACAAATATAGTTGCATCTATTATTATAATTAAAACGGCTGTTATTTGAATTGTGAGACATTTTGCGCGTTTGCAACAGTGGTTGGCAGCACTGCAAAAACTGAGGGGTTCTCCGGTTTGGTTGAATCCTAGACTAATTTAGGACGACACTACAAGCAGAGCAGTTTTGCTTGGGTTTTTGATATATAAAGATTATTAAAGTTAAAGTTATTTTGAGTTTTTTACTCGTCAAGTGTTTGTATAGTTTTGAAAATGAATCCGAACGAAAGTGAAATGGATATGTTGTTGAAAGAGGGTCGCAAAAACACTCGTTTTGGCAATCTTACTGTTAATCAATAAGAGGGATATAAAGCCGAGACTCCGCTATTCTTATTATGTAGAATTCCGAAGAAGACGAGCAGGAACCTTTGGGAACAGGAGAAGATGAGATTGACCCTGACTTTTTGCCAAGTGATGTAGGTGAGGATGCGTCAACATGCTGAGTTTGAAGTTCATATGGAGGAAGGAAGCGACAATGAGGAGCAAGTTGAAGAATTTCGTATTGCAATCGTTTCAGAAGGGGAACAATGGACTTGGCCAGCTGTACCCTCTGCTGCAGTTGCCGAATACATACATTCATTCCAAGGACGGTAAATTTTGGCTGACCACGCCACCGGTGGCAAGCGGACGTGCTAGAGCTCATAATCGTACGGAAATCGTTAAGCATGGCCAAAGAGAATCTATGTTTCCGAATCCTGCTCCCATTTTCAAAAAATGCATAATGCCACACATTGTGGATATTATTGTGCGAGAAACAAATCGCAAAGCCATTTTGGTCACCGAAAAGTGTAATACTGATCACACAGAGAATATTAGAACCTGGGGAAGCTGAATGCTATGCATTCAATGGTTTGCTCTTGTTTAGCAGAGCTTTCCATGCCACAAGTCAGAAGGTAAAGTCACTTTGGGCACCATAATCATCCAATATACAAGGTGGCGCAAAAATAACCTTCCGATGTTTTTTGGCTGTAATTTAAAAAAAAAATTAAAAACTTTGATTCTTCTTGTGGATTATTTTTATTTGGTCTTTTAATTTTTTTTTACATCAAGTCGAGAATATGATGTCATGTAAATGGCCGCCGCCACAGTTGATTGTCATTTGAGCCCTTTTTATGGCATTTTCCATCACTTTGGCCAAAACTTCCGGCGATAGGTCCTCACATTGTTGACGGATATTGTCTTTAAGAGCTGCAAGAGTCTGAGGCTTGTTGACATAAACCCGCGACTTCAAAAAGCCCCACAAAAAGAAGTCTGGAGCGGTCAAATCAGGCGATCTTGCTGGCCAGTGCAAATCGCCAAAACGGGAGATTAGACGCCCGGGAAATGCATCCTTCAGCATATCGGTTGTGGCACGTGCAGTGTGTGCCGTTGCACCGTCCTGTTGGAACCACATGTTTTCCAATCCCAATTCATCAAGTTGTGGCAAAAAGAACTCGTTGCTCATTGCTCTGTAGCGCTCACCATTCACAGTAACCGTTTGACCCGCTACGTCTTCGAAGAAAAAAGGTCCGATGACTCCTCCAGCGAAAACAGCACACCATACAGTGACTTTGAGCGGGTGTAATGGCGTATTTACGTACCCGCTAAGATGGAAATGGGCCTCATCACTCATGATTATTTTTGATGAAAAATCATCTTCCTCTTGGTGGTGATTAAGGATGGCTTGAGCGTATGTTAGACGCGATTGGCGGTCAGCAGCTAACAGCTGATGCACCGTCTGGACTTTGTACGGAAACATCTTCAAATCTTGTATCAAAATTCGCTGTAAAGACCGTCGACTGATACCCATTTGCGTGGCACGTCGTCTGGTCGATGTCGACGGCGCTTCCATGACATCTTCGGCTACAGCAGCAATATTCTCTGCAGAACGGCTACTCCGGAGTCTGCCACGTCTGGCAGCATCTCGTGTTGTGCCAGTCTCTTCGAGGCGAGCGGCTAAACGTCGCAGTGTTTCACCAGTAGGCGTTGGACGGGTAGGAAATCTGCGACGAAATTCACGTTGTGCCAAAGTCACCGACCGATTATTGCTCAAATAAATAGTCACCAATATTCCGCGTTCTGGAGCAGTCTAGCGTAACATTGTTTATTAACGTGTATTTCGCATGTGTTACTACACAAATGTCAAAACAGAACTGATATTAGGGGCCAATCGCAAAATTTATAGCATTTTCTGATAGGAGGATTACTTTTGCGCCACCTTGTATAAAGCAACGATGTCACTCAATCATTTCCGACAAATATTACAGTTCATGAGATTCGATAATGGAAATACTAGAATTGCACGATTGCAAAAGACCAAAAGAGCCCCAATAGATGACATTTGGGTAATGCTAAATTCCAAAATAAAAAAAAAACAGAAAAACTCGTTTCCATTGCCTTAGATGCAAAGTCCCGATTTGCAACTCGCACGCAAAAAAGATGTGTCAGAAATGTGTTGCACTTGAACCATCACATCAGTAATTTTATAAATATGCACATAAACAGTAGATATACATATGTATTCTTAATCAACTCTTAAAACAACGATATCTTTTTGTAAATGGTTAAAAAAAAAAAATTAAAAAAAAATTTCAAATTAAAAAAAAATTCTTGGTTCTTGTTTTCTTTTTAAAAAAGGTAATCTGCACATACATAGACGCATATTATAACATAATGTTCTATTGTCTATATAAAGAAATAGGCCATATCGTATTTTCATGGCACCACAACTGCAAAATGGATTATGTGGTCTGTCAGACCACAAAGTATAACTAACCGCCTTTTGGCTCACCGCTAAACGGAGGGTTAAAAGCTGCATATGATAGCATTCATGATCAGGAACACTAATTGGCAATGGTAGAAAACGGGATCAAGGCAAAACTTATCTAGCCGTGGTGCATGACACTTGGAAACATATTGAAAATTCTGGAAGCAGTTTTTCCGAATTATTCCCAAATTGGATTTCGGCAAGGATATCCGCTGTAATGTAATTTCTTCAATCTTATGCGCAGGGCAGGTGTCAACATGAAAAGCACATTCTTGTTATATCTTGCCAATATTCATTGAGGTCCATAGGCGGACCCCGCAAGCGGACCAGAAGGGATGCAGTATAAAGTAGGAGGATTTGGATCCCTTTACACCTGATCATAGGCTTACTTCCGTTAAGGAAGAAGAGAAAGAGGACTGATGATCGACATGATCGACCGTTGCCAGCGTGGCGGGTTAGACGCTTTTACGGCGATTGAAGAACATGCCGAAATTGGTTGATCTTGATAAAATCAATTGAGTGCAGGGAAATAACTTAACGGGCAATAGCTTCACCTCCAGTGGGAAATAACTTCACTTTTTTTTGTGAAGTTATTGCCCAGAATAGGTAGGCGAAATAATTTCTCCCAACATTTTATGATAATTCAAGAACCGTACCCGAGCAGGAGGGTTGCAGGGGGCACTATGGCCCCCATATGCATTGCACTGTTTACTAAATCTACTTGCGATTTCGCAACTAATGCCATAAACAGTGCAATGGATATGGGGGGCCATGCTGCTCCACTGCAACCGCTCTTCATTACCTTCAATTTGTGGATTGTTGAAATAATGGGGTGCCACGGATAGAGCTCAATATGTTAGCCGTATCGCCGTCGGGCGCAGTAGCTCAATGGTTAGTGTGTCGGACTAGTAATCGACAGGTCCCCAGTTCAATTCCTGCCGGGACCAAGTAACATCTTGAGCTGTTTTCCACTGCCCCAGCTCTTGCGAACATATGACAAACGTCCAAGAGTATCAATTGTCATGAGAAATTTCTCAAATTTGCCGTTCGGATTGGGCTTAAAATTGTAGGTCCCTTCCACTTTGCAAAGAAACCGGTTGGAGAAGCTACGTTTTACGACCAGTATGTAAATGCCTAATATTATTTTTTTTTATCTGCAATACAGTTGCCTGGAATGTCTCTATGGCCGGCACCAAACACAAGTGGATGTTGAACTGCTCCGCCATCTCCCTAAGAGATGATCGGATGTCTAGGGGGAGTTTGAATAGACTGAGTTCAGGAACTTTATCGCGGTTGGCTATCCGAGAAGATGCAGATGTCCTTAGCGGATATCACATTTCGTTTAAGCCAAGTTTAGGCTACTTTGATCGCCACAATATCCAACTGGAATACGCTACGATGATGAGGAGGACGGAAATAGAGACTACGATTTAGTCTTTCTGGGAAAACGCCCTCATATACCCCATCACTAGTTTTTGATCCATCGGAACTGGATCAATTTATCTTCCTGAAATGCATCTTCCTCCCAGAATGATCTAGTGTTGAAAGTGATTTGGTAGTTCCTTCTAAACTGTGAATGGGGTAAAGTGTAGTCAATGTCTCTTGGTGAAGACCCAAATGAGTCCAAAATGATGGTGTGGCCAATATCCTTTTTGATCCACTTTTAGGAAGCTTTTAAGTGGACAGCGGAACAGGCAACTATTTGCCTGCTTAATTCTTGAGGATGTGTCAAATGAAGAAGAATGTCTAGTGCTGCCGAGGCAGTTGTGCGGAGTGCTCCGCTTATACACAGGTCTTTGCCCAGCTTATCACAATTTATCGCTTTATCTAAGGCGATCCACCAGACAACCCCCCGTATGTAAGAATTGGTCTAACACATACATATAGCCAATGAGTGAGGCGGGGTTGTAAGCCCCAATTGTTGCCAATGCCTTTTTGCAAGAAAAAAGTGCTAGTGTATTTTTTTATGTTGGGTTTCCAGCTTAACTTCCTGTCGAAGATTAAACCCAATAGTTTCGATTCTTCGGAACAAGGTAAGCTTGTACCATTAGTATAGGGTGGGTCAATATGTGGGATATTGTATTTCCTGGAAAAGAGAATAAGTTTGGTTTTGTGGGGGCTTACACCTAGGCCACAACGGTTTGCCCATCTCGTTGGCTTGGTAGAAGCGTTTTGCAGGGATTCCTTTAAAGTAATGAGGTGCTATTCAGAGATCGCAATAGCAACAATTACCCTGTAACCCTGGCCTTCCGGGCATAGATCATTCACCACCGAGTTCTTGAGATGGGGGGAAAAGACGAGGCCTTATGGTGTATCTCTATTCACAGACCTCCTGACAGATGTTTCGCCCAGTTTTGAAATAAAGATCAAACTTGTGAGCAGTGGATTGATCAACTCGCTCAGCAAGCTTTCCAGATTCCGTTCAGTCAGTGCATTTCTAATTGCAGATGTATTGACGTTGTTGAAGACGCGTTCTATATCAGGGAAAGCAATCATAGTGTACTCCTTGTGATGAAGGGAACAAACAAGTGTGTACCTACCTCAAAAACTCCCTGAAGCCAAACTTAATTGCATCTGAAACATCTAACATCCATTCATTGCGAACTTAACCATCTTAACTTAAAATTATATCACAAATTATGAGATTAAAAAGTTGAGTTTGAAACTACCACGGTAATGAAAGATCTGGCTCTTCTCACGCTCAGCCCACAATTATCTGCATGGTGCTGCTCGTCTGTTCACAAACGTGAAATATCAAAGGTTTCACGTTTAAGCATTTCGAATACTGGCAGGATCTTACCTCTTGCCGACATTCGATGAGGTTTTTTTTTAAGGGAAATACAAATCCCAAAGCACTCAGACCCGGTAATAGTCCATTATACTACAAGGCAGAAATCCTATTTTTGATTGGAAAAAACAAGGTGTTACCCTGTTGTCTCCATTATTGGGTGCCGTATGTTGTTCCGCAAGGGTCACAAGCCAACACATTTACCTCTATACCGTCGCCATCCCTCGAATAGGATAT
Organism: Portevinia maculata; assembly: GCA_949715645.1. Lineage (NCBI taxonomy): Eukaryota > Metazoa > Arthropoda > Insecta > Diptera > Syrphidae > Portevinia > Portevinia maculata. The sequence continues at coordinate 196,348,457 of OX454525.1, forward strand.
TTGACGGTATGAAAAATTTAGCAAAACTAGGAGTAACTATGTGCTAGGACTGAATAGAAGTGAAGTGAGTAGTTATTATTGACTATGAACTTTGCTCTAACTTCTCTTAAGGATCTCTCCTCAACATGGATGACAGGATATAAAAATGAGTCAGAGTGAATGAAATAATCATCAGTGCGTTAAGAAAAGCACACAGTTGTTTTTAGATACTCCCGACCTGTTTAAACCCTCAATAAAAAGCAAACAAGCATAAATAAATAAATCAGTTTAAACAAGACGATGGAAAAGCAACAACAGCTCCCAAGTCCAGGAGGCATATGAAAATCTACAAGATGATGGTATACTTGTTCATTTGTTCGCAATTCTCTCGTGTACGCATTAATTGAAATTATTTCCGCTCTCAGACCAGCAACAACAGTAACATGTTTGAGTTTATAGAACTGAAGCAAATAATAATCGACAAATCAATGATTCAGAAAATATACACTCCCGATTTTGTATCTCGATTCAATTTGGATTGGAACATTAGCAAATTTGTATTGTCAACATCTTCAACATCAAACGTTTTTGCGGCAATTCAACTTTTGCATATAATTTTGTCGGAAGCTTTTAGATGTTTGTAATTGGTCGCAGGGCGAGAGTACCAAAAGACTAGTATTGAAAAACCGTTATTTAAAAAGAATCGGATTAGGTGAGTACATACAAACCGAGTACGAAAGCAAAAGAGAGTCCCAGAGAAAAGTTCACATTGCAAAAATTTATATCTGCAGATCGAAAATGATAGAAGCCGTACACGAAACATTGTTAAACAAAATTCAGATACCTGCGGGAAAATATTTTGCCTGGTTAGTAGCTTGACAAACGAATCAATATACTGTGCTTGATAAATGATGATATAATAATAAGTCCCCTCACTCCAGGCGGATGCTGTCTAGGATGGGATATCAGCATAATAACAACTTCCAACAACAACACATAATTAAATACCAAAAAGACCACCCGAACCTTTCAATTTTACCTCTGCGCTCAACAAACATGGCTGCCACATACACGGTAAAAGCGAATTAGATGTGTGTTCCATTGCATGTGGACAGAAATATTATTCCAAAGAGCATATTTCCGGCGCTTTATTCCTAATACATCCGTTCGACACAATGTCAGATACACACCAACACTTGGCCCCAATACTGTTTCTGTTTTAGGCAATTTAAATGTTATTTCCTGGAGCACCCAAAGAACTGGCTTTGCAGGTTTTTTATTCAATGGTATGTGTTGAAAACTTTGAATGTATTTTGCAAATTTACCTCCTCCTATAATGTTACGATACCTACGTATAGAAATTTTGCGACTTATTCAATATAGCGGTAATTTTAGGGGAGAATTTCCATTATTTTCCATGCTAATGTAAATGTTACTGACAGCTAAATAAAGAGAACTTTGCGATGGAAGCTGATAACTGCTTTCTTTCTGATGTTTGGCATCATTGTTTTCGAAGTTCCACTTATCGAAAAGTGAAAATATTGTGTAAACAATTTTGCGGTGAAAAACTAATTAATTTTAGCCCACACAAAGTAAGTGGTTCCGACAACAGGTTGTACGAGTACCTATATGTTAATATAGTATAGAAACATTTACCCACATACGAGTATATGTAATTTGTAGGATACATGTCACAGCACATACAAACGAAGATTTGAAATATTTAAATATCCAGGTCAGATCAAAACAATCCGTAGACCGTTGTGACGCACAAGTTGGAATGGCTACCTTAGTTAAGGGGCTCCTGTACCGTGGACAGTCCCTGCCTAAGATACTGCAGGATATCATCCGCTCCGATGGTGCGCACGCGGGTTCCAATTGTCCAGCCACAAGCACATTGACGTCCCCGGAAGCTTGGACTTCTACATGGAGGTTGGATTTTTCTTGTCGGCTCGAAACTGGGAGCTGGGGGTCGAAAACCTTCATCTCTGGAGCAATATTGTTCATTCGGTCGATATGGCAGCGCCAATGTAGTCGACGTGTTTTACCGTTTTGGACAACATCCACCTATTAGTACTGCTAAGGGCGCGAACATACTTGCGTTTCCTCCTTCCGAGATTCAATTGCAACTAATCAATTAAGTTGCAAGGGATGCGAATACAAGTGAAAGTTAGCGTAGGGGTTTCAGTATTCAAGGCCGGGCTATTTATCGGCATGTTTCCCTCTGCATTTTCTCTATGTATACAGAATTTGCAAATGTCGAATGTTTGGCAACGTTTTTATTAACAAAAGATGGTAATGCCATTTTATCACTTTTTCGAGCTCAATAGAGCGCGCATCCATTCGATCTTTTAAAATTTGTCGAAACAGTGGGTATAGCTGCTCAGCGGCTATGCATTGGACTTAGCGAGGGTTCTCAACCAACGTTTTTTTTCACCGCTCCACTTCTTGCAAACGTTTATCAATGGTCATGAAAAGCTTCTCAAATTTGTCATCCGGAGTGGACGTAAAGTTGTAGGCACCTTCTATTCGTGCCAAAAATATACACAAATGATTGGAGAAGCTAGGTTTTAGGGCCTGTAAGGCCGTTAATGCCTAATATTCATTTTTGCTTACATTGTTCAGATGGGTTTGGCGATCAATGAGGGCAAGACAAAGTATATGCTTTCATCAAGAAAGAACACCCTACACCGACGTCTCGGACAGAATATCACTATAGACAGATACAACTTTGAGGTGGTTCAGGACTTTGTCTACCTAGGCTCCGCAATGAACTCAGGCGCTGAGATTAAACGAAGAATAACTCTTGCCAATCGCTGTTTCTTTGGGCTAAGAAAGCAATTGAGTAGCAAAGCCCTCTCTCGAACAACTGAAGTGACAATTTATAATTCCCTAATAATCCCAGTCCTTCTCTATGGTGCAGAGGCATGGACTCTAGTAAAAGCGGATGAGGTCACTCTTGGTTGTTTTGAGAGGAAAATTCTTCGAGTAATTTTTCGCCCCGTCTGCATAGACGGTAAATGGAGGAGGAGATACAACGACGAACTGTACGGTCTGTACAGCGACATCGACTTAGCCAGAAAACTGAAGGTCCAACGACTAAGGTGGCTGGGTCATGTAGAGCGAATGGACGTGAATGCTCCGGCCCGGAAGATCTTCGTATCCATACCCGAGGGACCCGAGGGACGGCGGAGTAGATGAAGACCGCGACTTAGGTGGCGCATGCAAGTGGAAGGATACCTTAACCAACTTAGCGTGCGAAACTAGAGATAGCTGGCCAAAGACCATGCTGGCTGGCGACGCTTGTTGGTTGAGTCCCAGGTCCACCCCGGATTGTAGCGCCACCCTAAGTAAGTTAGTTGCATTATAACTTCCGGATATAATATATGTTGTATGAGAGACATACACTTAGAGGACTCGCATGGGATGATCCATTTAACCTCCCTCCTTACAGTCAATGCATCAAGCTTCTTCAAATGTTACCCCTTTCTCAATGAAGGCTTAATAGCGATATTATTTTCTTACAGCAGCTTATATCCGGTCAAATAGATGCACCTGACTTGCTGTCGTCTATTGGCTTTAATTTTCGTGGTGGTGCCCATAATTTACGCAGTTTTGAATTATTGTTTAGCCCCAATCATAGAACGAATTATGGGAGGCATGAGCCTATTAGTCGCATGAGTAGAATCCATAATCTAAATGATCATGTGATTGACTTGCATGTTAGTAAAACTAAGCTTAAAAATATTTTGCGTAATAATGCCTTAATGTTTTAAATTATTTGCATGATTTGTGTCTGTGTTAGTATTTTATAGGTACATAATTATTGTGTTTTTAATTGTTATGTCCTTACTAACGCCTGCACTAAATGATGAGCCTGTGGGAGCACTTTTAGTGCCGGCTAATTTCTGCTCGTGATAGTTGCTTGCTTTAAACACTCCACGACACAGAGCTGATAGTGTTTTAAAGACGGTAAATGTTCCAAAGATTATCCAAAACATTTTAATTAAATCGTATATGAATCTGTGAGCGGACATTTGTTTAAAAGGCGTGATTAAATTATCTTCATCAATTTACCGTTTTTTATTTCAAGTTTATGCAATACATTTGTTTATGCATGATCGCACAAACTGTTTTTATACCCTATTCTAAGGGTATATTAATTTTGACGCATAGTTTGTAACATACCTTAATATTGCCCGTAGACCCCTAAAAGTTACTATATTTATGATCAGCATCGATAGTAATGTCGATCTAGCCATGTCCGTCCGTCCGTTCGTCCGTCCGCAAAAATTAGGCCTTTAAACTGGGCCTAGAGAGCTGAAATTTTAACCATATACCCTCTAGGGTCCCGAAATAATCAAGTTTACGAATTTTTGAAATCCGCCCACAGACACGCCCACAAACTCAAAAAAAAACAAATTTTGGAAAAAATCGAATTTTGAGCTAGAAAGCTGAATTTTTTATATATGATCTATGACTCCTAAAACTGCTCGGGATATAAAATTTTCAAAATCCGCCCACTGCCACGCCCACAAAAAAATAAAACAATTTTATTGAAAAACCAAAATTTGAGCTAGGGAGCTGAAATTTTTAATATATACTCTATAGGGGCCCTTTAAGCTCATGTATAAATATTTTCAAAATCCGCCCACTGACACGCCCACAAATAAATAAAACAATTTTTTTGAAAATCCAAAGTTTGAGCTAGGGAGCTGAAATTTATAATATATACTCTCTATGGGCCCTTTATGCTCATGTGTAAATATTTTCAAAATCCGCCCACTGGCACGCCCACAATTATTAATTTTTTTTTTTTTTTTTAAATTCAAATTGAGCTATGGAGCTGAAATTTATAATATATACTCTCTAGGGGCGCTTTATGCTCATGTGTTAATTTTTTTTAAATCCGCCTACTGACCCGCCCACAATTAAATAAAACAATTTTATTGAAACACCCAAGTTTGAGCTAGGGAGCGTTTTTTTTGATAAAATCCTTTAAATGTTATATAACAAAATATGTAGAGCGTTCTTAACAATTCAACCATACTTAGACTTTTGTCACGCCCACTTATGAGGGATAGGAATAAGAATAGGGTATGCAACAGTTCCCCCAAGCGGACTGTAGCCTGCCTGTCCCTATGTTTTTATTCTAAATTTCCAACACCAAGAAATAACAACTTATTTCCAATATGACCAAATAAGGTTATATATGACACACTTCGACAGTTGCGCAATGTGTTCAAATCTTATGAAGGTTGAATTATCGCCGTTCTCCAAAAATAACAATGAATGAAAGGTTAGTTACTGAGCGAGCAACTGAAGAAGATACAGTAAGTGAAGGATCAGAACAAAATGCTGAAACAATTAAAAAACTATTGCGATCATTGGCGAACAAAATGTGTAATTAAGGAATTATTTAAAGGCACATACCTGGCTATTTATAGCGAGCCTATTTATTTTGAATTTATGTTGGACATGATTTTAACTGAAGAACAAAATAAGACAAAATAAAACTGTATAACGTAAAATTGTTGATCGCTGTTTCTTGACTTTCGACCCCAGGGCGATTCTAGTTAGTTTATACCTTGTTCAACCGCTCAAACTCGGTAGACATTTTCTGCCGTTTGATACCGCAGACCTCAGTCCACTTGCCTACAACTCCGGTTTTATGGTGGTAGTCTCGTGTCAGATGTTTAATAATTAATATATTAAAAAGTAATAATTAAGATATTTAAAAAATCGTATTTCAGAATTTTATGTCACTGTAGATTAGTTTTTTCTGTCAAAATTTTCAGTACGAAATGCCTCATTTCATTCAGACTTTCCGTAAGCCCACATACGTAAACGAAAACTTGTTGAAACCGAACGCAATCCCATTATTGTCACGATATACTTTTTGCAGGTAATTAGACTTTAACTTTTGCTGGCATAGCCCCAGGGAAAGTCCATTCCCTACTTACTTACCTAAGACACTGCACCTTCCATCCTCTGCGATCCCATGCACTCTGCTTCCAGTTGCCCAGACCAAGCGCTCTGTCATCCGCAATGGCTTGGTCTTTAAAACTTAGGATCGGTATTCCTTGCCTTCTCGAACTGGGTAGCTGGGAGTCGAAGATGCTCGTGGCTGAACATTATTGTTCACTCGCTCAATGTGGCCGACCTGGGCTCAGTCGATTTGATTTAGCTTTTTGGACCACATCCACATCTTGGTACATGTTATAGAATTCGCGATTGTATTTTCTTATGCAATCGCCCTCCTCGCACACAGGACCAAATATCCGACGGAGTATTTTTCTTTGAAAAGAAACCTATATTAGCTCCCCTTTTCTACTCGCCACCATAAAGCAGGGACTGACAGGCTTTAGGTTCGATAGAGCATGCATTTTGTTCTCGAGTGGGGCGTTTTGTAGCCCATTTGTTTCGCTAAACCGAAGTAGCAGCGGTTTCCGAAGGTAGTTCTCCGCCAGAACTCCACTAAGGTGTCATTCGTGGAGTTGATAGTAGTAGGGAGATGAACTCCTTAACTACCTCGAAGTTATTGCTATCAACAGTGATGTTATGTTTTTTGATAGCATGTAATTGGTCTTGTTCTCATTTACTTCAAGACCAACCAATTTCTCCTGTTCTTCGATCGGCGTGAAAGTCGCTTGCATTGCATGGCACGTTGGAAACGGCCGATGATGTCGATATCGTCCGCATACCCCAGTAGCTGACGAATCTATTCAAGATAGTGCCTTCCGTGTTGACAACTGTCTTCCGCACTATTTTCTCCAGAACAAGATTGAAAAAGACTTGATTGCATTGCCGAAATCCGGTACAAGTTAGGAATAATTGTGAAGATCTGCTTCCACACTGCACATTACACCGCGTGTTTTCAAGTGTCACGCGACACAACTGGATCAGTTTTGCGGGATCCCGAACTCGGCCATCGGCCACGTAGAGCCCTGACGATGAATGCTATCATATGGCGCTTTAAAGTCGATGAAAAGGTGATGGGTCTCAACTTGAAATTCAATGGTCTTTTCCATGAGTTCCCTTCGTGTGAAGATTTGGTCTATCGTCGATCTGCCATCAGGTTCATTATGGTTGGCAATTAAGAGTTGTTTCCCGAGATAGGTATGCATAGATTTGTTATTTGAATTTCAGTTTGCGGAGGTTACCATACAGGTATATAGCTTGTGCGGCATCTGCTTAGGTCTAAAACAAGTTTAATGAAGTCAGATGAAACCACATCTTGCCTCCCAGAATCGGGTGTAAGTTTGGTATTGGTCGGAAAAGCTACTTCCAAATTGCGTGATTTCTAGCATCACTATATACAGCTAAATCAGTAATGCCTGGATCTCGAATTTGGTAATCGCCATGTAGAGCTTCGATGATAATTGCTATCATATGATGCTTTAAAGTCGATGAGGAGGTGTTTGACACAGCCTTAAACAAGACTGGAACGTGCCGATTAGTGGATTACAGAGCGGCTTGAGACGTTAACATAGTTCGCTGGATAGGATCTTATTAGCGATAGTAAGCAGAGATATGAATCGGGTAATCTTGCTAGGCATATGATCGCCTTCTTGAAATTGAATTCAAGTAAATATCATTGCCGTGCCAAAAGTTCTTTTATTTCGTATTGGAACCACGAAATTCATCTGTTTTCCATAGTGTGCCAATCGATTCAGTTTATAAACGAACTACTCAGAAAGTAGATGTCAGCGGATTTTATGCAACATCCCAACCACAAATCAAAGATGCTATTCAGTGGGTCTTTTTGGGGCCTAACCCATATCCCACGAAAAGCCATCGGTGACCATGATGGTAATTCCATGTTTTGTATGCCTTCATTTGTGTACGAGTATACTTGTATATTTTTGCACTAATTATAGATATATTGTGACGGCTGGCATTCAGAGCAATAGATACATTTTTAATTTTCCTTAAACCAAATATAAATAACTCATGGGAAATCATATGGCTAAATGACAGAGAGAATGTACACATAATTCATCTCTACTACCGACTATCGATTCTATCCTTAATTTCTTTGGCAATGCTCATTTTATTCCATGATGGTGAAAGGTTTTAGTGTTTATTTGTCCGACAGTGGTAAATGTGAATGGGAACAACTAATTTCCAAATATTTTCCAACTAGACCAGTTATCCCGTCTTCACATGTTAGAACACCAGAGAATAAGAGGAAATCGTTCATTGATCAACCGTAGGATTATCAAATCCACATCCCTTATAGGAAAACAATCCGAAATGATTATCGAAAATCGATCGAAAAGACTTGCAGGGGACTGAGTTGGGGTGGGACAAATCAAAGAATTTCTTTTTGTTAGAGGAAATATTCTCCTTTAAATGACGAACGAAGAAAGGGTAAGTGTTGATTTAGTGGTCGATTCCGGGGCACGTGCAGAATAACGACAGCGACAAGGTGGGTGAATGGATTTTAATGAAAGTCATTCGTTACAATATTTTTTTTTATCACAGATACGTGGTTGCTTCATTCGAAGGATATGTGATTAAGGGCGGACTAGGCCAAATTGTGACACTAACTAAGGGAAAACGCAGTGGTTATAAAAAAGGTTCCTTTGAGGTCTTAATTGGAATTTTCCCGAGGAGTGGCAGGGACTTAAATGTTAAAAAAAAAATCAGATTTATTTTATGCTCCAGGCAAGGAATACGGTTGACTTTATTTTAAAATGATACCCTTCCCGTTTTATCAACACCTACTCAAAAAGACCCAACTTTTGTTTTAGGAATTTTCGATTTTGCATATGAATTTATTGGTTTGCCCCAGGTTAGGTATTAGACCGGATTTTTTACCACAACCTTTTTTCTTAAATAAACTTGGCCTAGGAGAAGCACATTATTACTGGCAACTGCAACTTTAATCAGCTTAATATCTTAACCCAAGAAAAAATTTAGGATTTCTTTTTAGTGAAACTTTTTTTTAGCATTTCATATAAATCCTTTAACTTCGCATATTCATTTGGGGACATAACAACATGTTTAAATTAAAAAACCTTTTTGAGAAACACGAACAAAACCACGGGACATGATGAGTTGTGAAACTTTTTATGGAAAATCTCGAAAATATAAAAATAAATAAAATAGAACAAACTTTTAAATGAAACATGAACAAAATATTGTTTCAAATACCCCAATTCCAAATCGCTCTAAAGGACAGGTAAGGGTAGCTTGTGGGCTATCCAAGTTGCTCCAAGGAAGAACAAGTTACAAAATTAGTTATATGAACCACACAAAAACACATTCTGGCAGAATATTATTTAAAAAGTTAACAATTCATAAGTACATACCTTAATCAAAGCTAAAGATCATACCATAAATAAATTATCTTCAGATATAAATATCTTCAATTTTCTACATAAAATACTAGAATATTAAATTATTGGCCTTCCGCCCAACGTGGCGCCAATTGGTAACACTTTACTTTACCAAAAAACCATTTTAATTTCGTAAGAAAATAATGTGAAAGCAAATTGCGGCCGCCACGGCCCGAATGCGATTACAATCGAAAATGGCCGATGGGGGAATCCCAATCGCCAAGTGGGTTGGGCGATATAAGAAAAGTGCATCAGGTGAGTTAGCCGATGTGAAGCTACCGTCTCTGTCAGGCAGCTGGTATGGGCTCATAGATAAAGGTAATCAAAGGAAATTATAAAAAAGCTGAAGTTAACTTATCTTTGTCGTTTCGGTTGAACTAAGTCGATCGAACAGCGATATACTTATAATGAGCGCCACAAAATCGTTTTTATAAGGTAGCTATTTGCAAAAAATTAAGAAATAATTATACCCGGTTTTGAAAGTCAAAAGGTTAATTGAAATAAAGGAGAGTTGTTCAAGTTTTAAAATTCCGTGAACGAAAGAAGTTTTTCATTTAAGAAATGTAAACTTTTTGCGATTAATTCAAAATTGTGGCCGATAAAAATAGCCAACTCGTCATGTGAGTTCTTATTTGTCCTATAGACCTCTAACGCAACTTTTCAGGGGAGCGTTTTTAAACTTAAAAGTGGTGGTTTGCTAATTTTTTTAATCAGAGAGATTTTTAAAAAATTTTTAAAGATTGGGTATTCGGCCAACCGCATTTGCATTTTATGGTTTTTGAACATTAATTTAATTGAGTTTAAAAAACATAGGGACGGGCTACAGTCCGCTTGGGCGAACTGTTGGATACCCTATTCTTATTCTTATCCCTCATAAGTTGGCGTGACAAAAGTCTAAGTATGGTTGAATTGTTAAGAACGCTCTACATATTTTGTTATATAACATTTAAAGGATTTTATCAAAAAAAAACGCTCCCTAGCTCAAACTTGGGTGTTTCAATAAAATTGTTTTCTTTAATTGTGGGCGTGTCAGTAGGCGGATTTAAAAAAAATTAACACATGAGCATAAAGGGCCCCTAGAGAGTATATATTATAAATTTCAGCTCAATAGCTCACTTTGAATTTTCAAAAAAAAAAAAATAATAATTGTGGGCGTGCCAGTGGGCGGATTTTGAAAATATTTACACATGAGCATAAAGGGCCCATAGAGAGTATATATTATAAATTTCAGCTCCCTACCTCAAACTTTGGATTTTCAAAAAAATTGTTTTATTTATTTGTGGGCGTGTCAGTGGGCAGATTTTGAAAAATTTTTATCCCGAGCAGTTTTAGGAGTCATAGATCATATATAAAAAATTTCAGCTTTCTAGCTCAAAATTCGAAATTCAAATTCCAAAATTTTGGTTTTTTTAGTTTGTGGGCGTGTCTGTGGGCGGATTTCAAAATTCGTAAACTTGATTTTTTCGGAACCCTAGAGAGTATATGGTTAAAATTTCAGCTCTCTAGGTCCAGTTTAAAGGCCTAATTTTGCCGACGGACGGACGGACGGACGGACGGACATGGCTAGATCGACATAACTATCGATGCTGATCATAAATATAGTAACTTTTAGGGGTCTACGGGCAATATTAAGGTATGTTACAAACTATGCGTCAAAATTAATATACCCCTAGAATAGGGTATAAAAAAGTATTGAAATGGATATAGGACACCTATCCATACAGTTGCGGACACATTAAAAATCAAGGTTACAAATATTGTCTCCAGTGGAATTTGTATTGGATATAGGACATACAGTAAAATACAAAAATTAGGATATCAAATATTTTTATTGAAATCAAAATTCAATTCATTCTTTATTTAAGTTTAAAAAAAATAAACGAAAATATTATAATGTTTATAAAGCTTCTCAACAAAGTAAAAATAAATAAAAGGAACTTTTTTCTCCAAGCTTAATAAATTAATTAAAAAAAAAATATAACAAAAACACAAGTCTTATTCATATTGTTTATCACTAATAGTATGTGTAAGCAACGTAACTTAGTAATTTAGGTAAGTTTTAAAACAGCGACACCTGGAAGATGGGCCTAGTTATATGCTGCGATGCCAATGCTCAGAACACTGTTTGGGGCAGCAGCAAATCCAACATGCGATCATCTGATCTTACTATCAACAATGTTAGAAGACAGGAGGTGATCGACCTAACTTTATCAAATAGATACTTTAAGTCGGTTACCAACTGGTGGGTCTTTTCAGAGGTGTCCCTCTCAGACCATAGATATATCAAATTCCAAAACGAATCCGAAGCCATAACTTTGCAGGAAAGGAGAAATCCGAGAAAAACCAACTGGATACTCTTCAGGGAGGAAATGTGAAAAACTCTCAAAAGTCCAACCTAACTCAGGACCAGACAAAAGGTAGAGGAAGCTGTTCAAGACCTGAATAGTGCCATTACTAGCTGTTTTGAACTGACGTGCCCAATAAGCAAAACCCCCGGTAGAACGCGGGTTCACTGGTGGAACTCAGCACTGCGGAGAATAAGAAGAGAAACTAGAAAACTTTTAAATAGGTCACTCAAGACTGATTTGGAGGAAGACTGGAATCTCTACCGATCGAAGCAGAAGGAATATAAGAGGTTAATTCGGGTATCGAAAAGTGATTCTTATAGGAATTTCTGCGAACAAATTTAAACTTTGGGTGCAATTAGTAGGGTGGTTAAAGTTCTGAAAAAGGGCAAACCAGCCAAACTGGATTCACTTAGAAAACTTGACGGCACCTTCACTGAGACGAAGGCGGAGACTCTTAGTCATCTACTGGAGTCTCACTTTCCGGGTAACCAGATTACAATTGGTTCACAACCAGCCCCGACTACCGAGACTGTGAGTGAGCCAAGATAAACAATTCGGCGTAGATGGTATTGCGAAGGCCTTGGTAACGGACGAGCCCATTAAATACGCTTTTGCATCTTTTGACGGCTTTAAGTCACCTGGAACGGACGAGCCAGTCATGCTGCAAAAATGTACAAACCAGTTGCTACCGACTATGAAGAAAATCTTCACCGCTGTCCTAGCACTGGCATACATTCCAACACCCTGGCGTACAGGTAGAGTGGCATTTATACCAAAAATTGGCAGAAGTAACTACTCACTCGCCAAGAGCTTCAGACCAATCAGTCTAAATTCCTTCTTGCTGAAAATCATGGGAAGGCTGGTGGATCTTTACGTGCGCAAAACTGCTTTGCGATTGCACCCACTATCTCATATGCAACGCCTATGCCTTTCAACGCGGAAAATCCTGCGAGACTGCGCTCCAAAATCTAGTTGATAGAATTGAGGACGCGCTTAATAGAAAAGAATACGCGATGGGCATTTTCGTCGATATTGAGGGTGCTTTTGACAATGCGAGTTTTGATAGTATATGCAGTGCAGCTCTGGCAGACAACACTGCGTAGAAGAGCCATTGGTGTTGTGAATTAAAGCAATGCTAATGAATGGAATGTTGGTTGCGGATGCGGATTGTGGCCGTTATGTTATGGCGGGGGTAAAGAGAGACTGCCCAAAAGTCGGGGTTCTGTCTCCACTGCTGTGGTGTATGCTGGTCGACTCTCTGTTAAACGCACTCAACAGCTCTAATGTATACGCTCAGGCGTACGCGGATGATGTTGCCGTACTTTCTGTTAGATCATGCCTTGCGACGTAATCAACGAATGGTGCACTAGGAATGGGCTCTCGGTCAATCCTCTTAAGACTGAGGTTGTTCTCTTTACGAGAAGAAGGAAGCTGATCGGGTTGACTCAGCCAGTGCTAAAAGGCGTCACAATCCAACTCCAACGTGCAAATCTTAAAATGTTCATATACATTTTGTCCTATATCCATAAATGTCATTCGATATAGGACATTTAAGCACAAACTTTACATAATTATAATGCCAGTATAAAATTTGTCCTACTGCATACAAAAATGGTTATAGGACAAATAAGCATAAAATTGATCGACAAAAATTAGTCTATAGGACAAAACCTTTTTTTTATTTCGAAAACTAAAAGACATAGGACACTTCTGATTTCAGCAATCGAAAGAACATGGCCGAAAATATAAGATGACATTTATAACTCATTTTCGGCCAAAATGGTCTGTAGGACAAATAATAACTCACGTGACGAACTATGAATTGGTCGCAAGTTGCGGAAATGTCCGATTAAATTACAGGTCGGACGTTCCGTTCGACATGTAACATGCTTATTGCGCGCTGACTGTGGCTCCGGGTCTTACGCTAATACCTGCGTTGATGTATGAATTCGCCCGAGTATCAGGGAAACTTCCTGATGCCATACGAGCAACCAAAACTAAAATATATAATATGAGGCATGTGTCAAAGCTATAACTTAAGCAAAACTTATTAAATACTTTTTTGAAGTGGAGAGGACGAAGAATACTAGAAAGACGATTTATTGGTCTTCGAACTTGCTTAGGGATCTTGGAAAGTTGCACGTAGAGTGGAAAGCAGCATTATGAGGACAGAGGGTACGATCCGATTTCCCGTTCGCTCTATGTTTTAGAAAAAAATTGATAAAAGTCTTTTTTGTTGACAACATTCCAAATCCATGTAAATAAAACATAAGGAACGGCTACCGTCCGCTTGGAGTAACTGATTGATCCCCTATTCATATTCCTATCAACCTAAAGTAGGTGTGTTATTTTGTTGAGAGTCCGTGCCCATTTTGTTTTTTTTTTTTGCCGCTCTTGAAATTTAGAATCGTCGCTGACAATATTAAAATAATATTAAAAAAAAAAAAAATTTCTTCGTGAGTTTTTCTTTGCCACCAGGGGAGCTGTAATCTCTTGGGACATATCCATTCGTTATCTAGTTTCTTTCAAGTTGGGATCCATTGTCACAATGACCTGTGCTGACAGACCAAATATTTTCTGTTGCTGTTTCTGGTGGTGTTTGCATAGCTGTATCTTCACTTATGGGTTCGTTGCTTAGAGCTTGTTCTGGTTATTCTTCGTATTCTTCGTTTGCATTGACTTCTTCTTCGTTATCCGAGTCGGAACTTCCAACATCCATCTACTCTTCCGCTGTGCTTGAATTGGACTCGGAATCGGATTCTTCTTCTTCGTATTCTGAGCCAGAGTCTTCAAAAGGCTCTGGGTCTGAGTCTTCTGAAGTTGCACATAGCTCTTTTTCAATTTTAGCAGGTTTCAAGTCACGTTTGGAGTTCATATTTTCCTGCGTAAAAAAATTATGTAAGCAAAATAGATTTTCGTAGGTACTGCTGGGACATACAATAAACCCAATTTATAGCACTACTATGATATATAGGTAGTCCCAAAAGGTAAAAACATACAAAAAGAGCAACAAATATATGTTTTTTCTCACATTTTACACTTTATTTAAAAAAACTGAACATTATCAACTTTAAAAAATATGTAAATCAGAATCCTTACCCGTTATTTTTCACCAAAAACTGATAATTTCTACACCGCTTACAGAAACACGTGCACGTGCGAGGTATCCGTCGGAACGGAAAATTCTCCGATCTGATTGGAATCGGAGGATTTAGGCTTCGAATACCTGTTCGGAAGAATGCCTCGAAGCAAAAATCCTTATCAGATCGGAGAATTTTCCGTTCCGACGGATACCTCGCTAGGGCCGAATATGTATGACGAATTTGAGAGTTCAAACTATAAAAAATGAAAATCGTCCAAATCCAAATGATTTGCTTTGTAAATTTCCCCAGTAGTATTTTTCAAACATTTTTGGGATGTATTTTCCCAATCGGGCAGAAAGAGTTAACACTCCCGAAAAGTGGGCTTGTCAAAAAATTTTGTAAAAGCGATTTGAAAGGAAGCATATCGACGTCATATTTATTTGAACTGTTTTGTGGGTTTTTTCAGGATTTTATCGCAAACACAACCTTATTGTCAAAAATAGTTAATTCAATTCCAAAAAAATGATATGTCTCCATTACGGACACTATGGTTATTTGTTTTACAAACTGGGACAAAGGTATTCCGGCACTTGACCCCAGAAGCCTGGCCTGGTTCACCGACGGAAAAGGAATCTGGAGTTCGGGCTGGCGTATTTAGGCCCAACGCCGAAGTCCCGGCTTTTACTCTGTTCCGGGCTCAAATGTATGCCATTGAAATCTGCACAGGCTAAGCCTTGAAAAGAATATTAAAACAATCAGGATACACATCTTCTCATGTAGTCAAGCATTAGTTCACGCCCTGAACTATATGAGAGTATGGTGTTGCTACGATGCGTTGCAAGCCCAAGACAAACACAACAAGGTTTAACATGGTGAATTTTGTTAACCGGGTCACCGGGGTATTGCAGGCTTCCTTATGGGCCAGAACCT